>OY754335.1:130149814-131399814 GCA_963573305.1 Pyrrhosoma nymphula | reverse complement strand
CCTCTAATGAGAAGTACAGTAAGCCATTAATTTTTAGTATACGTATTCAGCTTTGGGGAGCATCTCACCTTATCTAGGTAGTTCCTTTATGTTTTGTGCGATAAGTAAAATGCAAGAATTCAAAGAACTGTGGAACTGGCCACTCAGTAACTTTGATGGAGTCAACCACTATAGTGATCACATTATTAAAAAGTAAGAACTCAGAATTTTGTTTGTTTGAAAAAAGAAATGAAGTACATACGCCTATAATCTTGAAGAGGTGCACTGGTTTAAAGTTCACAGATGATTGGACGGGTGCTGTTCATTACCCAGTCATGGATTGCGTTGAGCATAGAATTATCTATTATTGACTTTGGCTCAGAGACAAGGAGGACCGAATGAGTTGAGATGAATGAAATAATCTGGGGAGAGATGCAATTGATTGCTATACATCCAAATGGGTAGTTTTGGATGGTAAATTATAAGAATTCTGGACAAATACATCAAATACAGTGCCATCATCTGTAGACATAGGGTATTTTTGTGATGAATTAACACCAAAGAATCTTTTTAGTTCATAAAAATAAAACAAGGATCCTTGAGTAATAGTCTCTTACAGATTGGGTCTAATTAAGCCTTCCCTTTTGATATGAAAAACCCTCAAAAGATGGAACCCAAAGATGCTCACTTCAGTTCCAATAATCTCTAGTAGCAATGTATTTAGCCCATTCCATGCAGATGACAGCCCTGGCTTCCGCTTCTGGCCACCGACCCCAAAGACTGCCAGGGCTGTCATGTCTTTGGAATGGGTGTAACGCAACTATGCACAGCTGTTTGGAAGTCCTTCCTCTTCTCCACTCTCTAGTTGTTTTCTGGTCGTTGTGTTCTTGTTTCACCAAAGTTTTGCTTTTCTCCAGTTTTTTGCATTTTTGCAAATTTTCACTCTGCAGTGTGAGGGTGAAATTTTCCGGTGGATGTTATATTTGTGTTTCATTTAACTTCTAGGACTCTTTGCAATCATATTTTACCACTTATTCATCAGTTTGACATTTTCGTCTTCGTCAGTATTTTTCTGTGTGACTTTTGGACATTTTTGTGAATCTCTGAAATTTTGATTTTTTAAATATGATCACGTCTTTCAACGGATTCCTTCATTCACTCCAGAGGTAAGCACTGGAATATTTTTATAAACATTTACCTGCTGCATGAATTTAGACATTTATATTTCTCTTCAAGGGACAAATAATTTTCACAATTGAGGAAATCAAAGAAAAATTGGTGGAGGTACGAAACAGGATTTTAAAAAAATGCAGATTTATGATTCTAGCAGTGGAGGCCCCCCTCAAATGCTTTAATACCCTGTTAGGATAAAAATGTGGCAAGGCAGGGGTTGTAATGTGAAGGAGTTAAATGTTTAATATATGCTGTAATGCTAATAATAGATTTATACAAAAAAAGCAGACCACAAAATTTTTGAACAGACCTCTGACCTTATACATCAAACCAAATTTTGCATTGTTTTTACAAACTAACCATCCCCTACCATATTTAGAATATTAGACTAGTGGTAGAGATCCCTCACATTGCAGGGAGATGACAAGAGACAAGGAAGTCACAAAATAAGAAATGGAAAACATGTAAACTATATGAAACTACATATAACTTTTGAATTTTTTTTCATTGCCCACTTATTATGTATTTAGATTACCAACATACCTATTGATGATTTTTCTATATTCTCGGCTCCAAACTTTGAAACAGTCAGGAGAGCCTGATGGAACGTGGGACAAGATGTGAACTTTCTCGCCATTCTTCTCTGCTTCCCACAGAGTTTCAGCCAGCCACTGCAGCTGACCATCTTGATCTGACGGGTTGTACATAACCCACCTTTTGAAAGATAGAAGTAACGTACATGTTACCAGACATTGCGCATGCTCTCAGATGATGACACATAATGCGGTGAATCAAGGTCACTACGTATCTACATCGTGGTGCAGTTTTGCAGTGGTTGTCTTCAATATATGTACTGAAGTTCAAATACAGGAAGATTTCAGAACTGGCATTCCAAAAAATTAATACTACATATACCTAATATTCTCTTTACTGCAAAGTAACATAGGCAGGCACTTCTTTAGATAAGCCAAATTTTTGATCATCTAAAACAGGATGGTTAGACATTTTTCCATTATTTTTTTTTATTACATATGCACAAGATGTACCTAATTATGTTGATTCTGTTTCTGGTGGTATGGTTAGTGCAATTTCACCTGAATAACACCATTTTCCTGACATTACCAGCTTTTGAGCATGTATTTTTTCTTAAATATTGACTATTTTGGATAACCCAGATTTCAGTTGAGCAAAGTATGGATAATTAGGGCTCTAAAGTATTGTAACCGGAGAGGGTTTTACTACAATTTGTCCTATGCATGATGAGAGACTCGAATGAATTACTTCCATCCTCCATTGAAAAAAATAAAGGGAGTTCAGTAAGGAAAAGTGGCAAGCATCACATAGTTGGAAAATCGCTGCACTCTAGAGTTAGATATACCTACATATCAGCCATCATTTCAACATATTCATGAGTGTGTAATGTGCATATTTTCATCTCATTTAAATGACTTTATCTACTTAAGCAAAAATATTTTTTCTCTACTCTACATAGTCAGTTCATTCTAATTAACTAGAATAATATATGTTCAAGAGCACATCTAGTTCAACGTCTCTAGTTAAATGCACATAAACACTGGGACTATGAAACTAGTTAGCACTTACCAGTTAAAGACATAGCACGCCATATTGTGAAGTCCTATTATTCTTAGACCAGGCTTTGCCAAGGCAGTGTAATAACCTCCCTTCAAAATTGAAGCTAGAGCATCTTCAGAGAGCCATGGAGCCCAAACTTCAGCAACTGTTTCATACAGCCAGTTGATTGATAATTTTTCATCTTTAATGGAAACCGGAGGAAATCTTAAAAAAGAAATTTTATTATATTAAATTACTGAGTGAGACATGCACGTATTTCTATATTTTATCAATAGAGATCAGAAAAAAATGTGTTTCGACTTTTGATTTTCAAAGAGAGAGTCCAGATAAAGGCAAGATATTTTTGCGATTTTCCATAATTTGGTTCAATTGAAGCCTATAGGCTTCACCATTAGTCCATTTCAATGAAATTGGGCTGTCTGTATACAGAAAAATATCTATACTTTTTCTACTTTTTTTTGTCTCCAGCAACTTTATTGAATGAGTATGCGTTTTTTAGTATGTACTTTTTCACGATACGAATTCAAGTAACAATAGGATTTTTCCTTTTAACTTTTGGTATCATCCAGCATAATTTTTAAATTAGATGCCTTCGTTCCCTGTGCCAACAACTAGATGAAATACAATACTATCATAGCAACAAGATACAGGTAACTTACAGGAAATGTCGTGAATCAGTAAGTTTTGTGCCAGGGAACCTCCATTGTAGTTGCACTGTGTTGAAATATGAAATTGGGCAAGGTTTTATCATATACATCTCATCCCTATTTTAAAATTATTATTAGCCTACCTATTTTTTTCAATTAAATGCATTAAGAACATTTTCAAAGCATATTGGGACTCACAGAACAATTTTGATCTGTTGTCAAGCAGTAACTACCCCAACCAGCAAGGAATAAACTTTTTCTGCTTCGTTATTGTATAGCCTATGTAAATTTTTATTACTTAATTAACTATTAGCATGCCACGGCATACACACTCTTCAGTTGTGTACATCTGTGCACGCTTGGAACAATGTACGAAATGCAAAACTTTATCTGCACCGACAGTCAGCCAATTACAGTGAATTTTAAACGCTGGTTGCCAATGAGACAGAGGGAAAAAACACTTATGTATTAGATTTATTTACCAGTTTATGGTTCATCTAATTCTTTGGTAAAATTATAAATATTCATACAATCATTTTCACGAATTTCTAGGTTATATAATTATTTCTTGACATTAGGTGAAGCCGGTGCACCACCGCTGCACCACCTGTACGCACGCCTATGTACATAATAGAATACTCTCTTCTGATGATAGAAATAAGGAATCTTGGAAAATTATAAATGAACACAGAAAACAAAACTGTGATAAACCTCTTGCTCTACATGATGAAATGATGCCCTCATTGATAAATCTGAATCTATAGCTTTGTATTTCTCAAATCTTTTCCTTTTTAAACTAAAGCTGCAAGAATTTGTAGTTCTAGTAACATGGCCCTCTCCAATTGAAGTCAAAATTCTTTATTTCATTAACCTTGTCTAGAAAATGAATTGAAACTGATACATACATCGTTCAAAAACTGGCTCATAAAAATGTTCCTGGTCCTCATGAAATCCCGGGCAATATTATTTTTATTATTAATGAAAAAACAGGCACTTTGTTATAATTCCACACTTTTTTCAAAAAATTTTTTAGGAGTTTTTTCATCAATAATGAAGGAATTCCACCGAGTAACACCAGAGACAGTATCCTACATTGTTTTTATTGCACATAATTACATCAAAGTACCACTATTCCACTTAATTAACACATTATTAGATTTGGGATATTTCCATCTTCCCTCAAATCTCAAAAGTTGTAGCAATTTTAAAAATAAGGGTAGTGCTAAGGAGGCCAACAACTACTGGCCAATAAGTTTAGTGAACATCTTTGCTATAAATTTTTGAATCCATTTTCTATAATTGTCAGATGAATTTTCTTAAATTGATTGTCAACGTGGTTTCCAGTCAGGTAGATATACTAAATCTACCATGTTTAATGCAATAAATTACATACTGGCATCTAGAGATAAAGGCTTGGAGACTCTGGGTCTTTTTCTTTATCTATATAAGGCTTTTGATTATGCTAATCATAATATCTTATTCTCTGAGCTTGACAGATATGGTGTTTGTGGACCAGCCCTTAAATGGTTGCAATCCTATTTACTTAAAAGACAGTACCAATTGGTGATCCATTGTAATGGCCTACACTTTTCATCCAACAGATGCGTATTGAACACTGGAGTACCTCAGGGATCCATTTTAAGACCCATACTGTTCCTTGTTTATAGGCTTGCCTAACTTCCTCACCGCATTAGAAGATAGGGAAAACAGATACTCAATGTTAATATGAATTTATTCATGCCTGCCACAAATACGGCGATGAAATACATAGAAATTGCAACAAGAAAAAAATCAGCCTGGACCGGGAATTGAGCCATGGACCTTTGCCTTGCTAGGCCAATGTGGAGACCAATACGCTGCCCAGGATTCCTAATTACCATGGCAATTTAAAATTCAAACTATAAGTAAGGGAGCTATCTGATCTTCAAAGAAGAGATAAATGTCTTGTTAGATTTAAGTTTTGGTCTATAATTTCATGGCCTGAGGATCTCATCTCTTATCATCAATTTCAAAAGTTGCCAATGTACATATTAAGCAACATCTGAAGGTACTTACACATTTAAGGGAGAGGCTTCATGGTTACCCAAGATAGGGAAAACCTGCTTTTCCCCAAATACTGACTGCATCTCAGCAACAACTTTTCTGATCACAGCCTTGTTAGTTTCTACAGTTGTTGCCCACACTCCATGGTCAAGAAGATCCCCAGTCATCATTATATACTCAGCATCCTTCAAAATTTTCAATTAATTCAATTCAGAATACGGTTGTTAGCAAATAAAAATACATTTCAAACAATTTTAAATACAGTTAGTTCGAACCCTCTTAATTCAAAATATCGAAGTTGTGAGCAGTCCCTGGCAAACGGAATAGGAAATTGCGTACTTTATGGTACCGATAATTCAAAATACGCTAAATATGTAACTCGAAGTCAAATTTCGTCCCTTGACGCCCCAACGTATCGTTTATTTCAAAACGATTCACCGGGTCAGCGCACTTCGATGGTTAGTTACTATCGGTGCAAAATAGGTAGAACGCTGAACTTTAAACATTTTTATGAAATTCCAACGGAGCTCCATAGAGTCGTGTAATATATGGTTTTACTCCTTGTTTTTTGACTACAAAATGCATTCATTGAAAAGTGATTAAATGTAAATGTTTAGCTTCTACAGTCGAAAGAGTGAAGAAAAACACGCGATAAAATTAGGAGAACAGCGAAACGGTCATCTGCTTCATCTCGCCACGGCCAAAATATTTGATTGGTGCACTTCATTATATTTTTATTAAGAGAATGACATCTCCACATTATAAATATTATTTTAAAATTAAATATCACCCATTCTTTGATTTTTAAGTAAGAGAAAGAATATCAGCATTTCCTTACATGAAATGTTTTGCAATATTTTTCCATAAACCATACAAAAATTCGATATTAATATACTTCTCTACATCTCGGAAATTGAAATATAGCTATTGGCCATTTTCACAATCAAAGAATCGGTAAAATTTAATTTTAAAATAATATTTGTAATGCGGAGATGTTGTTCTCTTTATAAAAAATAATGAAGCGCACCAATCAAATATTTTGGCCGTGACGAGATGAAGATGATGACCGTTTCGCCTTTCTCCTAGTTTTTTGCGTGTTTTTCTTCACTTTTTCGACCATAGCCGCTAAACATTTACATTTAAACACTTTTCAATGAATACATTTTGTAGTCAAATAAACAAGGAGTAAAACGATATGTTACACGACTCTATGGAACTCCGGCAGAATTTAATACAAATGCTTAAAGTTCAGCATTCTATCTTTTTTGCACCGATAGTAGTACTTATTTCAAAGTCATTGTGATTTTGCTATTGCTTTCTTGATCATAAGTTACTTTTAAGAGTTGCCAAGCTATTTTGAGCATTTCCTTATGCTTATGATGCGCCACGCACCAGCAGCTCTTTACCCCAATCAAATATCCCTTGAATACATATACATCTCGGCCGCTCCCTCCCATAGCTTTTTTTTCGGGGCTTTCGCACTATGACTAACGCCTTCCCCTCTCTTCCTTCTGAGCCTCCCTTCCTCGAGTGATGACTGTAGGATCGCCAGGCATGGTGGAGTAGTATTTTTCGGATGGTGTGCTATCCTTGAACCTGCATGAGCACTTTCATCGTTTGGTAGCCGCTCCTCCCATATCGCTTCGCGTGCTTCCCCAGATTTTTTTGTTTGCCCCGAATTGCTGATGAGTCATGGTTCTCAGCTTTGTTTACCCTTTTCCTATCTACTCTTGCCCCATCTCCCCAAACTCGAATGTGAATCACGAGGTAAGGAAGGCTGAAGATATAGGGACTATCCATTTTGAATAAAACACTTTTTATTCAAAATGGGTTCCACAAAGTCAAGCCTGAAACAATCAAATTTATATCGGGTCTAATTCTGGGTGGTGTCTGTCCGACACTGCATCAGCAATTTTTTTCTCGAGTTCCCTCGAGATTCTTTCGGAGGGCTAGGGATTCTGGGTTCGTCGTCGACCTTGATGTGATACTCCACCTCTACCCTTCCCTCCCAAGCCCTTCTCCTATTGAAAGCCACCTTACAATGAGAAGTTAAGGCGAGGGGAAGTGACGGGCTAAATGCGATACTTTTGGTTCACGGTCGTAACTGATAAGGGACTTCTGGCGGGCAAGGATGATAATGTAGCAGTTCTTCAACATAGAAAAGTCTGGGGGAAATGGGCTGAGAGTAGGCCGGTAAATTTTAAGGCCTACGGCGAAAAATTTGGTGACCTGGAAAATACACCTTATTTGATATTACTTGACACATGCCCGAAATCATTAATTTTGTTTTTATTTTGCGCTTGATCGGGTCTGATAGTGCATACTTCCCCAACTTTAACTTGAATCTGATAAACGTGAAGAATTTCACCCATTAACTCCTCATTTTTGTGCATATTCTTTGCCTTTTTATAAAAAAATATAGCAGTACGGTGATTATCTCGGAAAATTCAGGATCTTTTTCATTAATTTTCGGAAAGTGCGTTTAGTTCGAATCTGGATAATTCGGAGTCCAATTTTTGTGGTCCCTTGAATTTCGAATTAATGAGGCTTTACTGTATAGTGAAAATTATCATACAAGAGCACAAAATTACCTTGTGATTAGCCGCAACGTTCTCAAACAAAGACTGCACCGCAGGCCATGGCAAATCACATGATCGGTAGTCACCCCAGTAGCCGGCTTGGTCGTTTGGATCCGTTGGGTTACCTTGACCTTGACGGCAGCAAGCTGGCTCATCACAAGCAGCATTTCCTCCAACCTCATAATTTCTGTCATAGTGAAGGTCTGTCACTTGAACAATTTTCATTCTGCCACCCTAAAAATGACAATATAATAATATTTTTTTGTCTTCAACTAATACAAGGTAGGTCAAAAATCAAAATTTAGATGCAAAACACATAGCACACACATTAATATGTATACAGATCTATATAAATAAAAAAGAATGTTTGTCTGTGTGTTTGTCTGTCTGTGTCTTATATACAAATCTAAAGTTTTATTCTGATCATGCTGAAATTTTGCAGACGAGGAGAGACAGACATTTTCAAGAGAGGAGGAAAGTTATGGGCTATTTTAAAAAGATCTTGGGTCCCTTTGGTGGTCTACGCTACATATTGGGTTTTGTGCAGTGGTTTCATTATTTGGCTTTTTTAAATTACTTCCGCTCAAGATAGAGGGTTGAAATTATTTTTATCAAATAGCTGAAAGAATGAAGTTCTCAATTCTTTCAATCAATTATCTTTTCCAATTCATATTTTTCTGAAAATCTTGCTTTTAGCTACTTGACTATACTGATCTCATGTGACTTTTCAAACGATGAGGCTCAATGTGCTGTGAAACTGTTGCAAGATTTCCTTGATATGCATACAAAAAATGAAGAAGAGAAGCAAGAAGTTTTTCAAGTTGTTCAATATTACTGAAAAAAGTACCCCTCATGTGGTATTAACGAACATAGAAAACAATTTTGATCACACATGTGACATCTGAGATTTATTTATTTGTAAATGGCAAAAATAAAAAGTATACATCCATAATGGACAATGTGTTTATTTCTCAGGCAAGTAAACATAACAAAGTATCTTTGCAAGTATAGATACTGCCTAATCCCAAACCACAGCACGAGCCTCCGAAGATGAGATAAAAAATTTCCTTCATCCGTGTTGCCTACACCATATTTGATTTTAAGGGCAATCATGCCAAAACATAAAACTGCATGTGGAACGGCTTCTAGTGGTTGTATTGAGCTGATATTCATCAAAAATAGTTTTCTAGTCATTTGTCATCAAATTGGGGGGTAGCATAAAAAATTTGAAGACTTGCATTTTTTTTGGGCCAGCCTATTCCACAGTTTAACAGCCCACCTGATTGACAGGGCACTATATGCACTTGTAGTGCTCTTCATGTACCACTCTAGAAGGGATTAGCATTCCACTGAAAAATCTCTGCCACCCCCAGGATTCAAACCTGGGCCCTTAGGATGTGAAGCCAGTAATCTATGCTACCACACCAACCTCAGGGAGGTTGAGGGGCTCTTTGGGGTAAACAGATGGGAAGATGGACAGTATGAAGCAAAGTCCTATTTAGAATTTGCAGTTAAATATACCTATTGTTGGACTCAATCCTTCTTAATTTGAATGATTATGGCTAAAAGTTCACCCACCAATTGCATTTTCTACCAAATAAAAAGTATTCATTCCATAAATGAAAGCACCAAACGATAATTTACTCACATCATTAGGGGTGAAAGGTCTTAGCTCTGGTTTTTCACCATATTTGGTCAAATCAACAGTCCATTCATAAGCTTCATCATTGAATGGGCACAGATTTTGAAACACCACTCCACACATCCGCTGTGCAGTAAGAGGAACTCGACTGTTGTTCGCAATGTACAAGATTGGGTCCTAAAAAGTAAGAATAAAAACTTAATTAATACACTGTTATAGCACTGACGAAAAAGGGAAATCAATCCCCCTACGCATTTGCTTCACCACGATAATCTTGACAAAAGAAGGAGCAAAGCTGTTTTAAAGTATTAAAAATCAATGATAATCCTTCACTCTCTGTCATCGTTAATGTGCCATGAACATTTTTCTGAGGGTATAGTAGCATTTTTTAATTAAGCTATTGTCATTCAATCTCTTAGAGTCTCCACTTTGGTTTATAAACTTTTCTCTGTATTTCAGAGGACTCATGATTGATGTCACTCAAGTAAAAATATAAAAAGAGTAGCCAGACTTCATGAGGAAATAAATAGCACATTATTGCAGTGCACTCTTGAAGATTGAACTGAAGTTCTGATGGAGAAATTTAGCTATGTTTGTAAAAATGAATGTACATTGCATTTTCATTTCTAAGGACACTTTACAGGCACAGTGAAAGCTTGATATAACGAGTAGGTCATATCACAAGACAAGTAATTGTGGGGGTTCTATCAATCAGCCTATGAGCTTGACATGGTGGGTGAGGAAAGTTAAGAGGAAAACAGGAAGAAGCAGAGAAGGTGGTACGAAGAGGTAGTGAGGGTCGAGGGGAGGTCATGATTGATGGAATGATGTTGGGTAAGAGGGAAATGGGAAGCAAGAGAATAGGTTAGGAGAAGAAGGAATTTGGAGGAGGAGAGAGCATCATAAGTGAATGGAGAAGGTGAGAAGGAGCAACGGAATGGTGAAGGCAGTGGTGAATGAGAGGATGATGGGAAAGTGCAGAAGGTGGAGAAAAATAGATGGCTCTCTGGATGAGGAGAAGGGAGGTAGACAGTATGCTAAGTGGTAGAAATTAATTGTGTAAGGAAGTGAGGTGCCTGCAATTGTACTAGAGAAGGTAGAAATGCTTTTGCCTCCATCTAAACCTATCTTCATATTTAGTCCCTAATTTTACCAATAATAGTGCATGTCATCAATACATTATCTTATAGAGGCAGAAAATGGATGTAAATTATGATCAGAAAATCATGATATGATCATACTTGCACAACACCATGTTCTCATACTGACTTTAAAACCCATCTATGCAAAAATGTGGTGACTTAAAGATGGTAAGTGTAGCAGAGGCCTCAGTCACAAAAATAAAAATGTGGATATGGAAATAATAAAGTTTTTCCTTACTTTTTCCCTTCTAGAATCATCTCAATTGTATGTTATAGTTGATCGATTGATAAATTCTAAATCCCCAATTATTTAAACCAGTGATTGATTAGGTACTTGATGGCACTGAAATAAGCACTGAACTGTACAGGAGTCATAATTAATCATTAGCCATTAAATATAACTCACCACATTGAGATCAACTGCACCACGGCAAACTTCTTCTGTTTCTATTTTGAAATTAATACAGAGGTTGACTACATATGCAACCAGCTCATCACGAGATGATCCACTTTCATATTTCTTCAGTACAGTGTCAACAGCAAAGGTACATAGGGTGCATGAAAACTGGAAAGAAAGAGATAAAAGTCATTTGTGTGGAAGCTATACAAGAACATGAAGTTGAGAGGGTTGTCATCACAATAATTTAGCATTTGATTCCAATTAAATTCATAGAGTACAAGACTACATTAAGCTTGCTAAGGGCCGTTCAAGTATTACGTAAGACAATTTATGCCATTTTTGACCCCCCCCCCTCCCCTACATAAGAAAATTTAAGATTTTCCCCACCTCCCTCTAGTCTTACATAAGATGTTAGATATTTGTATCTACTCTTCGTTGAATGCTCACTTTCTGCAGTTTCATCTTTCCATAGAAGCCATTGTACAACTTTGAGCACTGGATAGCGTATAATTATGCTGTGTTGGAGTACCACATTCATTAAGCATGGAGGTAATGTAGCTAGCCAGTCAGGCGACAGAATAGGAGCATTGGTGAAGCGGTGAGATTACGGAAAATATGCCATTAATGAGCGGATGCTCCATGTCACTGCTAAATTTCATTCAGAAACGATAAATAATTTGTTTCAAGACTGACAAAAATCTTACGTAAATTGGTTCCAGACCCCCTGCCCCCCCCCCCCCCCCCCCCCCCCCTAAATAAGACAATGTAAGATGATCCCAATCCCCCACCCCCAAAAATGTCTTACATAATACCTGAATTAAGTAAGGCAATCATACAATCAAATATGTATTACCTATACATAAAAACAACTCAAGACATAATTTGGCTTCAGGAACTTTAAGTATGTAATTTCTTTTGAGTTGTAATGGCATAAATAATATGGAAATATCTTTACAATCACCCAAACTTTTAATATCAGTGTAGTATGAATGCATGAGAGTTTAATTAGCATTTTAATAAAGGAATTTTGCTTATTAGAAATTTAATTACCTGAAAGAAGGGATTTGGTCCAGTAAATAGCCCATCTCCTCGAAGAGAGTTTGGTGCACTGAGCTCATCATAATACCACTGCAAACGCTCCTTTTTTTCAAGAGGCAAAGATCTCCCAGCTCTCTCATCTGCCCATGCCTCTTCGTACAGACTAGTGAACTCTTCTTGTGATAACTCCGATGGAGTGTCTCTTTCTATTCATGTTTTGAGGGACATATTTTATTAAATACAACTTGGGTACATAAATTCAATAGAATACAAAAAATAAGCTATCACTGGCACACACAATTATAAAATATAAATATATGCTGCAAGCTCAGAATTTCCTCCAAATCATTTTGTAAATTGAGACTAATGGTAATGACTCGTTCAGTTGAGCCCCAAGTAACTGAATAAATTTATTTGTGTATTCTAAGCATTAGGAATCAATGAATTAGTTAAATTCAATCTGCAGTCAAGAGTTAAAAATTATCTCTAAACCATAAAATACATTTCATTGGCTCCCTTAAAAAGGAGTCTATAAGAATTTGCAACGACCAATTAGAATATCTGAAGGACCTACATGGACATGTTACACATGTGGTGTATAATAGTTAATTATAAGCACGCAGTATCTCAATAACCTTCATTTATCATGGAATCAATGCCCTCGCACACAACTCAGGAAAAGTGATTCCACATTCTAAGTCATTACCAAGATCAGTTACAATGGTTGGGTGAAGGCAATGGTTAATTGGAAATGACTTAACATCTTAACTCATGACTGGGACCATGAGTTAAGATGTGAATAAGAGATACGAAAAGAATATGTATCAACAGGAGCATTTCATCTTATGCTACCTGAAAGCTGGACTTCAGAGAGCAGGGACATGAGGGCAGATTAAAGGAATTTGAGATGGATCATGTTCAAAGGATTGAGTAGGGAGAAATAAAAATGAACAAAAAAGGGATAGAAGAAGGAACTTTGGAATTCCAAATGGTAATTGATATCCTGAAACTTGGTAATGGATTTCTCAAATGGTAAGCATCTTCAGGTGTTGGCACCAGTAGAGATGGGCCACTCTGAAAATTACCTCGGTAATTTTCGTAAATTATCACGGTATTTTTCGTAATTTACCGCACCCCTTGAATTTTACCGTAATTTTCTAGATAATTCACCTATGTTTGAGAAGATTTTTCATACAGATAAATTCCCAACATGTCCTTTTAAGCCAAGTTCACATTTCATACGTGTTTAATAATAAATTGAGGGATGTACAACTCGTTTTTTGGAATGTTTTACTTAACTTATAACATTATAGAGTAATGCATTAGAATATTCTTCTTAAAATTTCTCATACTTTGACAAAAGAAAGCCAAGTTGCGTGTTCAATAAATCAATAACCATATGGGATTGCAGAGTTACTTCTCCTATCCCTGATGTCAAGGAATTCCACCAAGTGAGGTCTGAAAACATCATTTAACAAAAAAGAGCTAGTATCCAGTGTTCTAGTTTAGCTGTGAATGAGAAATGTGCTGAAGGAAAGCTGAAGGATGAGGAAGAGGTGGGTATAATGAGGTAGGTTGTGAGAGGCATTACATGAAGGAACAGAGAAGGGACAATAAACGATTGTCAAGGTTAAGGGAAGGATAAAACAATTTAAAAAAAAAAAGAATTAAATGTCATAAATTCGTTAGCATAATGGGAAAAGCACTATTGCACCTCACACCCCAACTTAGTTCAAATTTGAGAGGCTTATTACAGGTAAGAAACCACATACCTGACACAGGCAAATATGGTAATTGAGGCCTGCTATATTTAACGGTACTGAAAGCACAGTTACAACTTAAGTCCATTGAAAAAGGTCAGATGAAAAGGAAACTGAGAGCATTAAAAGCAGTAAGGAAATATGTAGCATAGTACCATCAGACCCTAATAATAGATTGGATGTGATCATGAATTGGAAAAAACCTTTTGCTTTTCTCACAAATAAGCTGTAACTTGATGCTAGTAATTTTTTTCCTGGCAAGCCATCATGATTTTTCTTTTTTATGTCTGCCAACAAAGGCAATTCAGGTTATTCTCATATTTTGTAAATTCGTTTTAAACAACACACTAATTCTTAAAAATGGCACCAATAAACAAATCATACAGTCACATGCACGTGTACCAGATATGACCCTATTATGTGGAAATTCACCAATAAAAATACAGGAGAGTTAAATGGGATTCAAACCGAATCTCTTGATTTTCAGTCAGGCATGTTCACCTGTAACAACACATAACCATTAAAATTCAAGGAAAATTTCCAATGAGATTCATATGAACAATTAGTTGGCTTAAACCTTCTCAGAGCTAAATTTTCACATAACTTCCAGAAAAATTCTCTACATTAATATGGTTTAGTGGCAGGAACATATTTATGACCTCTGAGGCCCCCGGTGGAATCTAGAATGAGGTCCTCAATGTTATAGTCTTGCAACCTGGCAGCTTGACATAAGACAAGCCTGGCAGCTTGCAACCTGGCAGCTGTCATCTATCATGAAATTAGTGATCACTCTGACTTTGAAACTCTATCATTGGATTTAAACAATGTTCATGTGTGGAGCCAAGAGTGGTGACTCGAACTTAATCTGAGCAAATGCACAGCGGTACATTTCTTGCAGAGGTCGTCCAACTATTCCCATGTATATGCTGTGGGTGGTATTAACATAAAGGCGACATATGAAGTGAAGTATCTAGGAGTTACGATAACTTCGGACCTATCGTGGGGAGCACATATAAGAAATATTTGTGGCAGAGCTCTGAAGAAGCTAGTATTCGTCAAGATGTATTGTGGGAAGATATTCGTATGAAAAAGTAGAAGAGAGGTGCTATTTCACACTCGTCCGGCCACACCTTGAATATGCAGCGAGCATATGGGATCCGGTGCAGAAAGACTTAATCCGGGAACTTAATAAAATACAAAGGAAAGCTGCGCGATTCGTCAAAAACTGCTACGGGCATACAGACAGCGTTACACAGATGTTAAACGAATTAGGCTGGGAGCCGCTAGAGACTCGGGCTGCACGCTAGGCTTAGATTGCTTGAACAATTGAAAATAGATATCTTTCAGAGCAACATGGAGAACATCATATTAGAACCCCACTATATTTCCAGGTCCGACAGAAACGATAAATTAAGAGAGATATTTTGCCGAACGGATAGGTATGGGAATTAGTTTTTCCCCGAACAATAAGGGACTATAGTAAATGCTAGGCGTAATTTCATTAGAGCGTTTCCTTTTTATATGTAAACGGCTGGTGTCCTAACACCCCCCGCCACACGCCTATGAGGTGGCTAGCGGGGTAGTATGTAGATGTAGACTTTTCCTTGCTCATAAAGACAATACATAATGAGTAAAAATATCCCCCAAAGCAGAATGTTTTACCTTTCCACAACGGTTGATGCTAAGACTTTCTGCATTTTAGTAATATCCTTATCTTTCTGCAGCCCACATTTTTGTTCTGCGACAATGTCGCGCCGTCGCTTGATTTTCTGCTTTGGGGCAAGTATCTATCACTATTAATACTCTGCTAATAGGCACCAGGTTGCTTAAACTATATTTACATTTTTTCATTCAATATACTGCAAATCCAAGTGTGCCATAGCTCTCGCAAGGCCCCCGGCCACCGCCGGGTATGCCACATGGTAAATACAGCCCTGTTTAAAGGTGAAAATGGTCTGACCAGCAAATAAGATATTCGGGCATAAATCTCTGCCAAGTCTACTCTAATTGGAGTGAATAGTATTACCTAAGCGGCATATTATTAAAACCAACTCCAGGGATAAAGGTTGACTGAGATATCTCCCAACAAAAGATCCATAACAGGGAAGAATGAATTATTAAGAGCTTTGAGTTACCTGGTACAGCAGACGCAAATGTAAGTACTCCCAGCAGGAGGACGAAGCATATCATGCGAACACAAGCCATTATGGCTAACTAGAAACTAACCTGCATGAAAACTGTTTCCAACTGGTACTTATAAGCCAGAATAATCAAGAGCAGATAAGCACCCCTATATGCTCTCACCTCTCCTCTTCATCTTGCCCATATCTCTTCCTCCTTAATAATCAATGCTATCTCACTGTCATTCTTTTCTAACTCAAAAGATTTCTTGAGCATGCTGGTATCTCGCCTGAGGGTGGTGGAATAAACAAAGACTGCATAAAATGGGGCAATAATAACTCTACAATGGGGTAATAGTAAATCTACAATAGGGCAATAGTAAATCTTTAATGGTGCAATAGTAAATCTACAATGGGACAATAGCAAATCTACAATGGGGCTAAAGTAAACATACAATGGGGAAATAGTAAATCTATAAGGGGGAAATAATAAATCTTCAATAAAGAAAGAAATATCCAATGAAAGAAAAACTTCTTTCATTTTTACAACATTGAGAAGATTCTCCGTAAATTTTTTTAATCCACGAAAAAGCATCACCTAAAGAACCTTAAGTTCGAAGGCAACAAAATAAACGATTCACTTCGAAATTCGAGGCTATTCTGTGATGTGCTGTGTTCCACATTCAGTCGCATTTCATCTCTTAATTCACATGTCGTCTCATCACAGTTTCTCGAGAGAAATACATCATGAACACTTTTTCCTTAATCGCGGCGCGATCGTGAACTCGAGGGTCGATAAATGCGTGAAGTAGGCCAAAGGAGAATGTAGATCGACCAGGGTTATCCGCACATACGGGTTTTCTCCGCTGACGAACTTTTGACGCTCTGAAGTAACGGGAAAAAAAGGCTGAATAACAAGCAAAGTTGCTTTATCTTCCGTCCTTCCCCCTCCACAGGCGCACCCCGATTGCAATCTTGAGTTCCTCTAGAGTCACTTTTTTGTCGCGTTCGTCTTTCGCGCGTCGTGGGCGATAGAAAAAAGTCGTGGCCTCTCCGCAAACGTAATATTACCACGTTGTTAATAACTACTCCACATTAATTCAATTTCCAGCAAAAGATTCGTTACTTAAATGCTTTTATAAAAAACATTCCCTTTAGCTGCTTTTCCTTACTGACTCCACTCGCGTAATCTCCGATATTACGACCTGGAAAAAGTATAGCGGAAACATAGATTTGTCTCTGGCTCCGAGAAATCCTCATTGGTAGCCTAATGATAATATTATTTATTTTAAATTGTTTACTGTCAGAGGCGATTGCATCACGGCTCCCAGCTACCCTCCATGAATCACCTCAATCGCGGCGGCCCAAGGGGTTCAGGGCTTAAGGGCCGACCAAATCGGCTCATTACTTAAAAACGCTGTTACCCGACATGCGAGGACAGCATAAAGTTGAGTGTGACTTAAATAAAAAACGCTAACATATTCTGAATTTTCTCATATCATTTTAGCATGACCATTCAAAACATTAAAAAAATGTTTAGTGGTGTCACGCGGAAAGTATAAGGCCTCTTCCACTCACAGTACCCATTCTCAAATATAGGTACTGGAGAATATAACTCGATAAATCCGCTCGAACGGGACACGATCACCTCAAAAGCCGTGCCTGGAGCGATCGCACCACATATGCCGCACTCAAACACCACTCTTAAACGATTTCTTCCTGTGAATTGAAAGGGAAAAATAGGTCCTCCGGGTGTAGAAGCCGTAGCGTTTTTTTTTGCAAAATGATTCAGACCCATTTCGACTACTCACGTCCTCATCGCGTTTTCCACACTTTTTTTAAGTGAATTTATCACCGCCCGACATCTAAGGGAGCAGTCTTGTCATGTCTTCAGCTGCATTCTCGATCGCAGAATCCAGCGGGATACCGATTAACTTTTTGATACAGTTGAATGAAGCACAGGCCACGAGAAAATACCCACTACAACGAAAATATATCTTATTTACGGGTCGTCAAGTCCCCCGATTCCCCTAAAGGGAGAGAAAAATCTGGCTACTAAAAAGCAAACACTAGGCCGTATTCCAATTCAGGTATTGAAAAATAGCTTTGTTGAGTTTGTTCTTTACCACTTTTAATTAATTGTATGTATTTTATGGAGGGTTGGTCAATGTTTAAAAATTATTTCAATTTCTTCTCGCCAATGTTTCGCTATTTAATATTAGCACCATCAGGGCTATAACAACACAATGTAAGGAAACAGTTATTTATATGATAATAACATATAATAAGTTTGAAATATTTTTTAAACATTGACCAAGCCTCCATAAAATACATACAATTGAAACATAGGTAATATTCTTTTGTGGTTAAAATACCAGTATATTTTATGATTAATACACGAAATAAAAAAAACTGAAAAGAAGATGAATTAGGGTCCATCTTAAAGGCAACAGGAGAATCTGCAAGAGAGAACTGCCAGTGCAAAATGTGGCTCCAGGTGAACTGACAAATTTTTAGGATGCTGTGACAAGCCATGCTCAAGGTAAATGATTTTTCCTCTGTGGAATATCGCACTCCACGTGAACTGTTTATAAGGGGAGGAAAAAGGAAGACAGACCATTATAAGGAAGGTGGAGGAAGAGGTTGGAACAGCTGGTTGGGAACTAGAGGAAGGTTGGAAAGAAACCTGGTGATGGCATTTGCCTACTTAAAATGAATCATGCCAAGAAAGCCAATTTAAATGTCCTATACAATAGACAAAAGGACAACTTTGAGTGCTCTGTACATGACAAGCAAGTAGGGATCATGATTCCACCAAAAATTCCTGCCACAATTTTATTTGAACAAGGACCTCAAGATAGGAATCCAGTACTCTAGCCACAACACCGACTCAACCCCTCCTTCAGGATGCTTAGTTCCAAGGAACTTACAATGTATGTACTCGTTTTAAATCACGATTTCCTATGGCAAACCCGAAAAACACCTTCAACATTAAATACTGCCATTAATAATACCTCATACTTAAAATTATTCTATGCCAGTGGCGTGCAGCAATAATTTGCTTCAGGTAAGCTCTCGCCCATCAGAAATGTATGCATCCCACACGACACCGTCGATTAATTATCTATGAAATCAAAATTCATAGATAAAAAATTTCTTCTGAGTTAGACATTCGATTCAAATTATTGCATCAAAAATTAAAGTTAGTTTATTAAAGAGATGAATTACTTGTGATGCTCAAATAATGGTTTTTAATTATGAATTCCAAGTACATATCTAACAATGTATCTAACAATAAGATAAAGCACTCCAAAAATATTTCTGCATAGGGAAGTTTGTGACCCTATCTTTAAATGGACATCTGCGAGTCAAAGTTGCTGCTCCTAATAAATATTGTAACTAAACTCGCGACTGAATCCTCTCACCTTCTCTTCCTACCCACTGTCAAGGCCCAGTACGTGGCGATTAAATACTACGAAAGTTCTGCATACTGTGCAAAGCGCTCTACCAAGATGTTAATGACAATCGATGAACTGAGAGTTAATTGCAGAAGATTTAAATTTCAATTCATAGTATTTGGATGTGCAATGTGCAATACATGCTGGTATGTTGTTTATTTTTTGTCGGTTTACCATTCATACATAGTCATTCAAAATGTGAATTTTATCGAATAAACTGTGCTTCGTTGGTAGATCTTTGACGACTTATATAATATTGCTTTTTACACGTAACTCGCACAATCAGCAACAGCATCCTAATCATAATAAAATATATTCAAATTTATCTACCGCATGTGATACAAATTCTATAGCATAAAACTCAAAGATATGCCACATATATTAATATATTGACCTCCTGTACTTAGCCTTTTTACACAATAACCACCATCGATTGACATTAAATGAAGCAAAAATCTAAAGCAGACATTGGAGGAGCAATATTCTCTTACGAAGTTCTTTGTTGAATAAGATATCGACTGGAGACTAGATTCATTAAGTACACTTCTATTGAGACCTTTACTTGCTCAAATAAATGTTTGCCGGTGGTTGCATGGTTGCTATATCTTGAATTAAGATTTGTAAGCACTTACAATTAGTGTGTCAGCCTACCACTACATATTTACCATGGTATGGCATATGGTAGCTGGTGGTGCTTGCGTAGCAATTCTCAGCAAACCTGGTCATAGGGAGAGAGCATAGAGGATCTCAGTTTACAGAGCTTACCTGCGGCCAAGATATCAGACACACTGAATGGCACCACACTGCAATTACTGACAGCCGCACAAATATGTCAAATTATTCGTTCTTGGTGAAAAATAACCTCAGTTAAGAAGATATGTATATCTTCCAATGCAGCTTGGGCAAGTGCAGCTTACCTAGCTTGCCTCCAATGCAACCACTGTTGTATACACACATAAATGGAGAGCTTGAAGAATTTCTTGGCAAAAAAAGAATGGGTCTAAGGTATAAACATAGTTTACACAGGATAAGGATGATTATCCCAATAATTTTAATGCTGAATGACAAAACAGTTTCAATATTCCACCACTGTCATTTTTACAACCTGTGTTCTGATGTCACTGCATCATCTGTAACTCTGATCACACTGTTTTAATTTTTAGCTTCAACCCTTTCCCAGAATGATTGGGGTAATCTGGAAACTCAAGAAGAATATGGAATGTGGTTACACAAAGAGGTACTGGAGGTTATTTAAACAGGAAGATAAGAAACTGGAGGGTGTGGTATATGATACAGCAGTTTGTAATGAATTATGTAGATAAAGAATTGAAAGTTCTTCGTCATTTAAAAGGTTTCAGTTCCACCACATCATGAGGAATCCTCAAGATTTATTTACAGTGTATCATTATTCATAGCTCTTAAGTTCAGTATGAAATAATCAATTGACTAGGCTTGGACTTGAAACTGGGCATGTAACAAGTCGCATAACACACCTGCAAATAGGAGATTTGCAGTTGAATCTGATACGAAACAAAGATTTTTGTTTTTTTCACAGCATATCCCTGCTCTTTTGTGAATTAACAACTGTAATTAGAAGTACACACAATACAAAATATGCAGGGGCATTTCTCACAACTTAGTGAGTTCCATGTTTTTGCCCTCTCTGTTGAGTAGAATACTCAATGATTCATTTGGAAAGCAGAGAATTATGGGATTGCATCACACATTTAGTAGCAATCTCACCGACATTCTCATGGGGCTTTCATCAAAGTAGGCGGTAACATACAAGTAAACCAAAACAGCATTCAAGATGCAATCTAGAATTCATGATGCCATAGGCATCAATTGGAAAACTTCATTCACCTGATTCGAATCTCTTACTGTGTACATCTTTCAAGAATTTTATTTTTCCCATGGAGGAGATAAAATCTGATGAAAGGAATTCCTGCTAAATATAGGGATCAGCTCAAAATTGCATTAAATGGATCACAAATTATACCCATATGCTGAGATTAAGCTTTCATGATACCGCGAGTCTTTTAAGTGAGATAACAACAGATTGTACTCACGAGGAGGAGTTATTTTCAATCCCAGCAAATCATTTGAATGCAGTGATATTCACCTAACAATGGCTTGATAAGAACACAGCAATTACATATCGATGGAAATTTTCTGCTTTACTGCAATGAGTTAAGAGCTAGAAAAGTATTACTTGTCCTGAGGCATTCAGCATGTACAACTTAAGATTTATCCAAGTATTAAATTTGCCATCAAATTCTTTTAATTATCACATTCAACACTGAATAATTAATCTATAAACAGAGGGCTTAGTTAAGCATTTTTATGCAATGAGTAAAATTTTTAATTGATAAGAAAATAAACAGGAGCAAAACTCATAGATTTGGTTCTAAACCTAAGCATAAACGATCAATAATTTTGGGGAAATTGAAAATCACAAATTGACATTTAATAATAATAATACACCATCAACAATAACAACATAAGAATGCATCATCAATTGAAAATGGCAGTGACTAATGATTGCTAATACATGTCATATTTAACTTTTGTAAGTGGTAACTTTTTCAAGTAAATTCATGACGCAGCATCACAATAGACCAAATATCTCACACCTATCAGAGGTTAATCTTGATATTACCCATTTTTGCCAACCAAATGCACACATTGCCAAATATAAGTTCCTGATTGATAAGTATTATCAACTTCCAAGGATCAAAACAATAGATGCTATCAAACATTTCAAGGTGATCTTCTGAATCCATAGATTAGATAACTTGTTCCTCCTATCTCTAAAAATAAGCTAAAAACAATTTTACACCATCACAAAGTTTGTTTTGCTTCCCATTGTCAAGATTTGACCTCGTAGCTTTTCCTAGAAAAAATTGCAAATGACAACATAGGAAAATCCACTATTGGATCTTCAAGTAAAGGTTTCCCCCACATAATATGACAAATGGTCAGCATTTCTAATAGATTAAAACTTGCCAGAATAAAAAAGTATCTGTAAAGCACAACTACAAACAAAAGAATAATAATTTTTTATTTCCATGCAACAATTAGGTAATATGTATAATGTTTCGTCATAGATGTAATTTTCTAAGGATTGGAAAACTCCAAGAAATAAAGGTTTCCGAGTGAAACTAAGGACCTTCAACGCATTGAGCTTTTGGTTGGCCATAGGCACCTTTTAATTTTTACATATAACCTATAAGCTAACATTTTAAAGTAACTACTATATAATATAATAAATTAATTGAAACAATATGACTATACCTATTTTATAATTTATATTTAATCATGTATTATTTCAATGACTTTTTATTTGTTTCTTTTAGCAATACATATAAACCTCAGAGTCTGACAATTTCTTAAATTAGCCTATTTGACGGCATATAAGACACCCCCCATTTCAGTAGACCCCTTCTTTTTAACTGGCTCAAAGCACTGAGTCTGAAATGCCGAATGGATAAGACAGCACTGCCTTCAGTTTTCCTACTCAAGGCATAATCTACTTGCAATTCAGGATTCCCAATTCACAAGTCACTTTTGGAGGACGAGTAGGAAGGAGCTGTTACATCCGTTACAGCCTATCTCTATTGGCACCTAGAAGGCTGAGTTGTGCTTCAAGGAAGTCACTGTCCACGACGATATATCTGGAACAACTCCGGAATCCAACTTCAAGAACAAATTTCCTAAGACAATTTACAATGTATTCTTTGCCATTGTTCGAGGGTGATAAAAGAATTTGAAATTTTTGGCTATTGAGCATTCATCAATTTAATTTAACAAATACCATCAATGCTAGAGCCTGATTCATTTAAGGGTCATGTTACAGATGGTAAGAAAAACGATAGAATAGAAAAAATACCAGTGCATGGTATTCTTTATAGTGAAATGGAAAATTTTTGGGTCCCATCAATATCACTATCAAGACTTCATTGTAACTACAATCTATGTATATGCTTTTCTTCATCATAAGAAATTCATAACTATTTTTTTCCTGCTGCAAATCACAGGGTTGAGGCATTTCATGAAGAATATTTTAGAATTAGTGACATTATTACATTTGGAAATTGAAGAGACATTCTTCAAACCGTATATAGGTAGAGGTCCGTGAAAGTGGTTTTATTTTTTGCTAAAATTCGTTTTAAAACTATGTGACTTCGGTGTTATAGAAAATCTTGGCGGTGTTATTATAATTTTACAATTTTTGCAAATTTTTGCAAAACCAAATGAAGGAAATGGTTTAAGTTGTGTTAATATTATAGAATGAGCAAGAAAAGGTGCACGGTGAACATTTCACTTTAATAATTGTCTTTGTGAGGAAGACTAGAGCAAAAATTAACCAAATGGTACTGAAATTTGTTTACAATTTCATTGTATTAATTTAGACCAATGTGAAGAGAAAAACGCTTTTCAGTGAAGTCTGTCATTTCAAACAAAAGCTTGCCAGGGGCAGATCTGCAAAACAAATAAAAAACCGAAGGTAGACTTCAAGTGCTAAAACACAGAAGCAAATTCTATGGATCCAGACTACTGCAAAATAGAAATAAAATACCAGGAAAATGCAACCATGGTGAGGATTTCAGAATTCTCTGGCTTCAGGCTTCTCCTGCGATCAGATACCACCACACAATACTGTGATATCGATCGTTCTGCATCTACATTGGCCATAGGGTACCAAACAGCTTGCAGAGCAGTTGCTGTGAATTCCATGTAGTCTTCTTTCATGGAACACAAAAGGCTGCAAACATCCAGGGGAGCTATCAATCGTTTGGACTGGGGAACAGACTTCTAGGATCAAACAAATTATTAAGTGCTTCAAAAATCAACTTTGAAGGGTCTTCAGCCATCAGTTGGTTGAGTTTCAGTAGACTCTTCTGAGCAGTCATCTTCAAGGCATTTACAACTTCAGCTCTGTTAATGGCTTTCAATGCTTTTAATTTGGCATTGAGCTCTGGAGAAAAGACCTCCGTGATCAGACCCAGCATATTCTGCAGAACCTTCAGTTTGGAATGCAGGACATTAGCTGTGGGGTAGCTATTGCCTTCCAGGAAAGTGATTAAGTGTACAAAGCGGTCACAGTTGTCAGCAACGAACTGCACTTTGATTCTTATGCCATATAAAGCACTTGAATTTAAGTTTTTAAGGAAATGAACACCACTGTTTTCATCTTTCATTTTTTCCATAAATTGCATTATGTCATCTAGGTGCTCATGAATATAAAGCACAGCCAGAAACCACGTATTCCATCTAGTTTGCACTGACATGGGAAAAAATTTTACTTTACTTTCTTCATACTTCCCACGTAAAAATTCCAAATGAAGATGTTTCCTTCTTCTTGCATTCAGAAATGCTGCTTTTGTTTTTGCAACTATTGAGTTCACTTCATCCAAATTGCACTGCCAAATTTGTCCCACTAAGTTAACTTTATGTGCCCAACATTGCACATGCGCAAGATTGTCCCCATTAAGCCCCCCCTCAAAGTATTAACGCATGCACTATGTAACGTGCATAATCTGTAACAACACCAACAACATTGTGGTAATGGACCTCATGTCGATTTAAAGTATCTACAATAGCTTGTGAGCAGGAAGCACCATTTGCAGCATCTAAAACTACACTTGCAACTAAATAAATGCTCTGGCGGCAACTATTTTCCAGTAAACGAAATAACACTTTAAACACAATTTCCTGATTTGTCCGTTGTTTCGTCACAAAAAACGAACAGCTTTTTGTCCTTAACACAACGTTTAAGCTCTTCCTGCTTCTTTTTCCCTATAATCGGGATGTAGTGTTGGTGAATACGATCGGCAGACGGCAAATCCCCACTACCTTTCATGTACTTCGAGAGCCATTCCCGAATTTTTGGATTATCGAGTTTCTCGACACTAATTCCAGCATTTAAAAATGCTTCAGTAGTAGCGACAACAAACACCTCTTTCTCCTCCTTCGCTTTCTTTGACTGAGTAACTGTCTGTTCAAATGACAGCTGTCGTTTTGCAGCTTTCTTTCGCACGTTTATGTAT
Organism: Pyrrhosoma nymphula; assembly: GCA_963573305.1. Taxonomy (NCBI): domain Eukaryota; kingdom Metazoa; phylum Arthropoda; class Insecta; order Odonata; family Coenagrionidae; genus Pyrrhosoma; species Pyrrhosoma nymphula. The sequence continues at coordinate 131,374,190 of OY754335.1, read as the reverse complement.
ATCGCTACCGATGTGCTTTAATAACTTGTCACGTCTTTAAAATTCAAGTCTTTTATCGCAAAATTTGCACAGTAATACTTTGTCGTTCACATAAAATCCTTCTCAGCTGAATTGAAGCACAGTGGAGCGCCGAATATCCGACGATCCGTCCGCTAATAAGTAGCACCCCCTCTCCTCCTATCCTTTCTGTTCCTTCTCCCCCTTCCCCCAACTGCTAGCGCTTTCGTTCCCAGCCAGTGGCCGTGTTTTAGTCTACAAAATTGCTACATTAGGCCCACACTTACGGATTTCCTGCAACAAGTTATCCAATTACGCTCTCAACTGCGTCGCGGTGAGTCACCGGAATTACTATGCTCGGCATTGACACGTGTCGGGCGCGTGAGCATATATTTCCGCTCTTCCGCGGCCGTGTTAAATTTCTTTCAGCACATTATTGATTCAGAATATCTAATTCTTCAGGAGAGAAAGCGTGTTATTCTAGATATTTCCGAGAATTTCAGGATTGATAAATGTGAATTGAAGAGAGAGGCGGTGATTAATTTAACGGCAAATTCCGGCGGAGACATATGTGAGTCACTACAGTGCGCGATATTACGGAAATTCGATATGTGCGCGACAAAACAAGCCAATTGACCTTTGAATCGTAATGAGATAGAGCGAATGAACTTCAGCAGCTTTAAACAATGAAGGCTTAGGTTTTAATCGATTATGACTCATTACATGTGATTTTTTCGCTTATTCACGTAAAATTCGCGAAAAAGGCGAAATTTCGTTTTATTTTTCCGATTTCGCGATATTTCGCGTTATTTCGCGATATCGCGTCTCGCGAATTTCACGGACCTCTATATATAGGTATCCCTCGTCAACTGTGGTTATTTCAACTGTGGCCCTTGAGTATCCGTGGTTTGTGTTTTGAGTACCAGTCTTCTCAACCACGGGGTTTCCCTCGCCAACCATGGTCTATGAACTGCCCAACATGGCTGCCTGGAATGCAGATTCAAATATATGCAGCACCCATATTTTTACCGAGCTTCACTGATAGCAGAATGTAATTTGAACAACCGGAGTTGGCGAGGGATACCTATACTAATCACCAGCAGGGATTAATTAAGAAGATTTTTCAGGCCTATATCACAAGAAACAATAAAATATTAAGAACTAAACTACCATGAATTAAACTGGCACTTCTGATGCAGTTTCAGACATTTCTGAGAGCAACATTCATACTTGACAAAATTAAGTGTTACCTTGTAATAACCAATTCGAGTATAAAAAACTGAACAGTTCCCCAACAGCTGAAGGTAAAGATATGAACAGCTAACATCTGTTTTTAAATATTTTTCCTACAGTATACATGACAGTTGCATACACTTTCATAAAAATGCAGTCAGAATTTCAACGGAGGTCAAAAGATAAGTTTTAGCCTTTCACTCCTGAGGCCCACTCATGATCACTAATAGAATTATATTAACCATTATCTGTACACTGAATGTTAAAATGAGAGAGACTAAAATATGTTCAAACCTACATCTCACTGAATTTCCTGAGTTCTACATTCCAGGGAAAAACTTCACTATGCAGTGTGTGTAAGTGCCACCCAATGCAACATTAGTATCCAGTACACATACACCATATTGTGGTATGGGATGAAAGGAAAAAAGTAAAGCATTAGAAATTGGAAAAAAAACGCGTGGGTCTCGGGACCCTTGACAGAAGTGAAATTTTACAGAAAATCCTCCGTTTTTCAATAAATTAGATTCTTCGTAATTTTTTAATAGAAAAAGCCAAAATGTCGTACTTATAATTTTGTATCGCGATATTTTTTTTGTAATCTTGATTTGTAGAGAGCTAATATAAGTTCACTGATGATACAAACAATTTAAATACAAAATATGGCACTCATTTGTTCTGCATTGTTAATTAAAATACAAAAGCATAAATATCTCACACTGCACAACACCAAGCACAACGATTGCAATGGCAGCATGAAAAGTTGCAGGTCGTCAGAAAAGAAGCTCAGTGGCGTAGATGATCCGGCTCGCTTGACAGTCAAGGAGAGAGAGAGAGAGCAAAGCAGCAGACCCCTGCCAAGTGTGGCCGAAGCCTGCTGAGATCGCCCGAAGTGGCGACCGACAAATTTTCTTTACATCGGTTTTACTCCCCATTCTAAAGTACTGTACACGCGGCTATAGAAGTTTCACTAAAAAAACTCTGAATAATTGGAATTGCAAGGAATGAAAAGATTCACAAACGAATGCTACATAGGAATGGTTTTTAATTCATTTGATACAAGTATTACCATACTTTCAATACATTTGTATGATATAGTGATTTCACTGTATTGCTTGATTCCACATCTGAAAAAGTCACAAGTTTTGAATGTCTTCAAAAGTAAATACTCCTTCGCAGAATTGAAATTTTCAAACGCATTTGCAATAACAAAAGCTTCAAACATTTTTGAGCAATAATTAAAAGAACCAAACAGCACCACAGTGAAAATCTCAACAAGATAATGAGAATTGATATCAAACAATATTCTCTTCATGATTAAAAAATTAAGTTATAACTTGTTTCAGGTTACCATATGTAAGCTATATTCAACAAGGGATAAGAATCATTCTTACTTTATGAGTAAGATCCATTTCCATGATTGCAAACCTCTTCACGCCAGTTTCCATGTGAAGGCTATTGCATTGGAGCATTTTCCTCATCCACGTCATCTCCAATGTCTAAATCATCCAACATCTCTTCTAAGGTGATTTTTGGCATTGTTTCATCTTCATCAGGATCATTTATATCGACAGCACAAGGAGCCTTGCTTGATTTGTAGATATTGACATTCTGGCGATAACCAGGGTCTTCTTCCAAATCTTCAAGAAACTCTTGATAATCCCTGATTAGTAAAAAAAAACAGAATGTCAGTAAATTGTTTATATTACAACACAGTATGATATTATCTGAGGGATTTTAAATTGGAATATATTCGCATATGAGTAGGGACCTACAAAAGGTGAGGTTATTTTTTGGTGGAAAGAGGTCATTTTTCCCCAAAAGTGGTGTTATTTTTCTAAGAAAGGGGTGTTATTTTACATCTTACCAGTAAATACTTATAACAATAAAAATGTTTAGAGCAAATTTTTCGATAATATTGCCATTAATACAAAAGAACAGAAGTAAAATATTAATCAATTAGTTAACAAATTTAGGATTTTAGATAACTACATTTTTTCCAGAGGGTGAGGTTGGAGATGCATTCTAAGATGAGCTAATGGTAGAAAGAACAAGTTCAAGACACTTCTCAAACCACTGGAAAATGCAAAAATGATACAGTGTAGAGTACCAAGACGGTTGTAAAACTGTGATGTAAATCTGCATTAACTCTGATTTCTTGCAATGTACATAACACAGTACTACTACATATAAATAGTTATTTCTGGACTTAATAATAACTATGTTATTGCAATTTTCCACATAAAAATGTTTTTAATCGACCCAGGTTTCGATGCACTGCATCATCATCAGGTACATAAATTTGCAAATCAAGGTATATATACAAGAGAAGGTGGGTGGGAGAGGTTAGGAAAGTGGAGGGAGGGAGTGGGGAAGGGGAAAAATTTCAAAGGGGGAGGGAGTTTTATTTACACAATAAGATCGTTAACATTTGAAATTTGAAAAAACCAAAAGTACGTTGAGGTGATGTCCCGCGGCACGTCGAGGGGGAGGCAGGGAAAGGGACAAGCATTGGAAAATTAGACACTTTGTCACTGGTTACTGGGGAATTTTGGGCGTGTGGTCAGTCTTCATGATGCCTGGAGCCTGACCAATATGCTCCAATACAACAGCGGGAAAGGGGGGAGAAGTCAGAGCAGAAGGAAGTTTTATACACTTAGTTGCAGGGTGCACACTCACGCACTAAGGGAAGGTGATTGACAGGAGGGGGGAGGGGGAATAGTAAAACTGTACATCGTTCAGGAGGGGGAACTTTTTTCTCCGTTGGATGATTTCTAGCTGCTCCATTGCATCTAATTTATGGCCTTTGTTGAGTGAGTGCAAAACTTTAAACTGAAAATCACAGGTGTGATTAAAATCTAACAGGTGTTGGGCAAAAATAGAAGTGGTATTTCCAGCAAAGTAGCACTTTTTATGTTCTTGAATGCGAGTAGAAAAATTCCTACCAGTCTGCCCAACATAACTAGCTAGGCATTGACAGGTTATTTCGTACACACCGCTTTGCTTTTTCTATGGTGTCTTTATTCAAGCATAGAGCTTTTGACAAAGTCAAGGGGGTATAAAAAGAGACTCGGAGCTTGTCCTTTGGGAAGGCATTGGCTATTCTATAGGATAGGGAATTTACGAAGGGGATTTTGCACCATTTACGATCAGGATTAACAGGGTTTTGCAGGAGGGAAGTGTTGATTTTTATGGCACGTTTCAATTGTTTTTTCCGAATTAAGGTGTCGATGAGACATTCACTGTACCCATTCATCCTGGCAATATACTTGATGGTTTTTAGTTCACATTCGAAGTTTGTTTTGGACATGGGGATGTTAATTAATCTATGGATCATACAGTTGAAACCTGCTAATTTATGGGATATAGGGTGGCATGAGTCGGAAGGGATCACTTGATCTGTGTAAGTTGGTTTCCTGAAGATGGAGAACATAAGTTTATTCTTCCAGATTTCGATAGTGAGGTCCAGAAAATTTATTTTGCGGTTCTCAGCAGGTTCCACGGTAAACTTGATTGAATTGTGCATTGCATTCAAGAAACGTAAGAATTGATACAATTGTCTTTCACTACCAGTCCAACAGCTTACTTAATTAAATAACCTAGAAATTCGTGAAAATGATAATATGCATGTTTATAATTTTGCAAAGAATTAGATGAACCATAAACTGGTAAAATTGGTACGGAGGATTCCGCGGTGATTTGATCAATTGCTTTTATTCGGGTTTCTCCCACGTTGAATCAACCGTTCAGGACCTGACGACGCTAGCTGGAATACAAGTGAAACGGTTTGTCGATAAAATGAATAAACGCAGGAGAAATCTGAATATACGCAATTCATGAACTGGTAAATCAATCTGTCTTATTGGCAACCAGCATTTAAAATTCACTGTAGCTAGCTGACTGGCAGTGCAAATTAAGTTTTGCATTTCGTACATTTCTCCAAGCGTGTGCGGAAGTAAACAACTGAGGAGTGAGTTTGCGGTGGCGTGTTAAGAGTTAATGATTTAATAAAAATTTACATAGGATATACAATAACGAACAGAAAAGTTTATTCCTCCTTTTTATTTTTAGGCACCACAAGAACTGCTTTAAATAAGTGGTTGGAGTGGTTACTCCTTGACAGCAGATCAAAATTGTTCAGTGAGTTCCAATGTGCCTTGAAAATGTTCTCAATAATACCTGTAGCCAGTGCCAGTTGTGAAAGGCGTTTCTCCAAACTATCAATTGTCAATAGTAAACTAGAACGGTGTCTCCAGATTGCCTGGAGTGCCTAATTTTACCATTCATAGAACAAGAAACTGCAATAAATATTAACTATATGGATGTAATTGAAGAGTTTAAAGTTCATATTCCTGGTGAGAGGAGAACATTGCTCTTCAGCCAGTTATTAAAGTAAGTTTATTTAGTTTGACTTTTGAGCAATTAGGTAAAGATTGATAGTGTGCTTTGTTTCATACAAAAACAAAAATTCAAGACAATACATTTCTTTGTGAAACATATGTACATAAACAAATTTTTATTTTTTATTACCCTAATGTTGTTTGTTCAAATTTTATTATTAATATTTGCAAATATATTCCAAATTTCTTAAATACCATTCTTAAATTCTAGTTTTGATAATCAAAACAATTCCAGGCACCACCTAATAAAAATTTCCGTGCATGCCTATGTTTGAATGAAATCAATTACTTGAGAGAACTTTCAAGTATGTTGCCCAGGTAACAGGGAAGAGGTATGACTTTGTACAAGGAAGCACTTTCTGAGAGATAGCATTCTACTGAGATAATAAGACTGACATTAAGAGTGGGAACATGTCATCAATAACCTAATTAACAGAGGCAGATAACAACCAGAAATAAAAAAGAGCAAAGGTAATATTTAAGAGTTCCCAGTGGAGTTGGGTGTGATGTTATCTTCCATACTCTACAACAATACCTTGTAGGTTTCCGAAGTGGAATTCTTTGTTCTTGCATCTTGATAAGGATTACATCAGCTCAGAGATAAAACTAAGGTGTGAGAATAAGCAGGCTGGCTGCAGTGTGGTTGATGAGATTAATAAGGTGCTTTTGGAGATAGTGAATACCCAATAAAACAATTTCTCTCCATTTCTTTGTCTTAAATATGAGATCATATACTAAGGCAACTCAGCTAAAAAATTGTTTCCCGTCAACTTTGCCATAATGCAAATCAAAATGCTGCCTAAAACTATTCCAGCTCCTTTCACCGTTCATGCTCTGGTAATGATAGGCAGTAAAAACTCAATTTTACACACCTTAATATTTTGTAAATCTTGATTTTAGATAGAGACATAAAGTGTAGGGAACTTTAATGACAATTTTTTATTTTATGTAGTCTTTTGTTTTTACATAGATATATTCTGTCCCTAGTGGCCAAAATTTCCATGTTTTGATGTAGTATGTATTTTCAAAACTTTTTACCAGTTGTGAGCTTAACTATGGAATACAGTAGCTAACCCTGATACATGAATGGATACAGCTTTATGATCCCTTGCTTAATGAAACCCCGATTTTATGACGGCTTTGATGCACAGATCATGAGGGATAGATTATGGCCCAAATATATGTCTTTTATTTACACACAGTTACGGAAAAGTGTTTTGAGAGTCAGAAGAAGTCTATTAGCATAAACATAAGTTGTGCTTACGAATGCAGCAATCGTTCAATGGTGCATTGGCAAATAATCACAGAGTGTTTTTCCATTTGTGTAATTTTACTTCTTTCCCACATATTCCCAGAAAAGTTGGTCGGTTTAAGATCCCAAACGATTAGTTTTTTAACTTTAATCCCATACTGCTCTTGAAAAAAGTCCATATTGCCCTTCCTTCATGTTGACATTCATTAAAAGAGCAATCTTTCAGAATAAAAATGTTTTAAGGCGTCTCTATACCAGGGCTAAGAAGCTTGTTTCAGACGTTTCCCTGTAACCCAGTAATGGCTTTGCCGTAACAGCTGGAGACTTGCAATTTTTATCTTCTGTAGATGAAGAGTCGTTTGTTGACTTAAGTGGAGTAACGTTGTCATGAAGTGGTTGTGTTTTTTTATAAAAAAAAAGAAAAACTTTGGTTTTTACGAAATGTTTTGGTAATATTCCAGGGCACGTTGCAAAGGCTAGATTCCGAAATGAGGATTTTCAGCCCACTTAAATAAAAGAATCGTCTTTCATATACCCAAACAATCAACAACCATTGATGCTATTTTTGTATTAACACATTCTATGCGGACCCGATTTTCATGGACGTCGTCAAAATCACCTTAAAAAATTTAAAGGGCTTCGGAATGGAACGACCACGTCAATTGACTAAATATGTCACCGTCAGTCGGTGTAGCCAGGAGCACGTCTATTGATGTGCTCCTGGCATTGAATGTGTTAAGGCTATAGCAATGTTAAGCGTTTAAGCCTGCATTATCAACGAAGTAGACCTTTTCCATCCCCACGCAAGGATAATCGTTCCCCACTCCATGTGTGTCAGCACCGCCTTCACAGTTTCCTGTTGGGCTTCTACCACCCAAGTAAGCGACCACAGGCGGCGTTAAATTGAGGCACTATATTTGAGGTTTGGAACTATAGACCCACCTTAATGGAATATGTTGTTATATATAGATCATATTCGACACCAAATCACTTAATTTCAGGAAAGGTTCTTGCCCTCACAACACAGATCTTCTTCTAATTTTTTTCTCACATAGGTATTGTAACCCAACATCCATAGTAACGACGTAATTAGGTAAAAGTAGTGTTTTCAAGGGATATAATAAACTAATAGCGATAGCGATATAAGTAGTGTTTTTGGGGGGCAACAAATTGGGGATGCGCAAGTAAATAACGTTTAAGATGGGCAAATTAGGAGACGGGAGAAATGAATAATAAACAAGGCAAGAAGAGTTAGAATTGGTGAGAGAAGAAGCAAGGAAGTAATCACGGAAAGACGAAAAAAAAATGAAAAATCCAACCCATCGGGTTACAGTATCCATGAGCTATGTTCAGATTAATTTTTTCACATTTTTTCTCACCAAAAATAACTTAAGTAAAAATTTTTGAAAAAATAACTGAGCATGCATACCTCCAATTTTGACAGTGATAGCTAAAATGTATCACATTTTTCTTATTAACACATTCACTGTGGCGTGGCCCACCGGTGGGCCACGCAAATCCAACAAGCGACGCGGCCGTGAAACTCATTGAATTATTGTAACTTGCAGGGAGTATTGTGAGAGTAGGAATCGAGAACTTCTCGAGTGACTTCACCCAGAGTGTAGTCACATGTCAAATAATAGACTTCTATGTGCCACTTAGTTTGACCCACCGGTGGGCCACCCTCCCCTCCTGAAACTTTTTTCACCGTGAGTGGCATGGCCCACCGGTGGGTCACGAACAAATGTACATATTTGCGTAATATATCCAAAATATAACGTGGCCGCTTGAGAGAAAGCAGAACAGCTTGTTTCCGGGGCCTGTCTAACCACTGTTTGCTCATCGAAGGTACATCTTCCCCGGTAACGTCCCTGTGTAGTACATACCAATGATAGAGGAACGTCGTCTTCGCTGGATGACATTGCTTCAAGAAGCAACAGTAAGGATACTGACTATTTAGCTCACTGACTGCTTTGATAATACATACACACCTTTTTCTCCTCAACTTCTTGGCTGTCCATCACTTGCTCGCAAACTAAACAATCCGAAGTGCACTCGCCTGGATGTGTGCGAGAGATAGAGAGACTCTCTTCCATCTCTCCCTCCATGGAAGGGCAATAGGGAAAGGGGTGTGTACCATTCTTCAGCCAATCCCTCAGTGGGAGGATGAGCGACCGTGCCCTTGCCGGGCGAACATCATCCAAATTGCAGACACCCCACTGTTTTCTGAGACCAACTACCCAATCCCCTTCCCTTCTCTCATAGTCAGTGTGCAGCGGGCTGGGGGATGGGTGACACTTGGACGGGCATCTACGCCCCACGGACGGGCACAAACAAGTGTGTGGGCAATAAACAGAGATGGGTGGGAGTTTCCAGGGTTTTCCGACCGTCAGCAAATCTCTATTACATACATTGTATTCTCTTCCCCATCCCGTGCCCGGGTCTAGCTGAAAGAATGTCCCACCGTGGCCGGTGGACAGGTCGGCTGGGAGCATGACTGGGAGTTGCTTCCCCCACCCTTCCTCTTATCTCAGGCAAGAGGTGGGCATTGCCGCTCTAACCACCATCCCTCGGCAGCGGCCAGAAGCTCGGAAGGACTGTGGCCCACTGGTGGGTCACGCCACCCATGCAAAAGGCTGAGTGTGACCCACTGGTGGGCCACGCCGTACTGTGAGCGGTAGGGCTTTAATCGGCCCCGCAGTGAATGTGTTAATGAACCAATTTTGTTAAAATTTGTGTCAAATTGAAGGCAATGCTTTTTTATTTGAAAATTATTCAATGAATATGCACACTGTTGAACACAAACTAGTAAAATTGCATTACACAACAAATTTTTACTTTTTTGTAGTTCAAGTTAACTGATAATAACATTAAAAGTTAAGCTCGTTGCGTCTTATTAATTTTTGTCAAAACACACTTATTATATGTTTACTCTGGAGAAAAATATTGTGAGGGTGTTTTTGTTGTTTTTTAGAAAATAATAATTATTTAAATTTCTTTAAAATATACGAGGGTCTGTTTATACTGCCTAAAACAACTGTTTTTTGGAAGCATTATGAAAACAACATTTCAGAAAGTTGTCAATAGTTGAGAAGACAAAATGGTGAAGTTTTATCAGGTTGTTAAATGTACAGTAGACTACCATTTTACGATGAGTTTACTTTACGATGGATGAACTTTACGATCTGCATGCTAGCACGCTCGAATTTCAAAGCACGCTGATTTTGTGCGCGCCCTTTATAAAATCCTATTTTGATGATTTTTGGCTCCCATAATTTGCTAATCATTCAGTATTCTAAGCCTTATTTGTTAACGGACTGCATTTTTTGTCATAGCAACATTTACACATTTAATGATTTGTGCTATTAACTATGAGCTGTTCGCGTGATTAGAGCAAATCGAGCAAATGTTGCGGTGATTATCGCTGTCACCATTCAGCACCATCGAGATAACGCAACATTCCTTACGTAGTCAGTATCACATCTATGATAAATCAGATTAAGGCTTTCATTAGCCATTATAGAGACATTTTGCTTGACAACTTATAAAAATTTGAGAACTTCTGCCGATGAGTAACTTATTGCAAGAGCGCTTTACTAACCACCGAAGTGACAGGATTCCTTAATGAATACAGCTGGCACGAGATATTACATCACATCAATGAAACGAGCTAAAATATATAGTAACATTTCTCGGTGAATAATAGTGACAAAATGTAATTGCTTAACTGAATTTGCATCGAAATTCACACCCTATATGACTTTGCACCATCATACCGAAAACAACTGCGTTGCACTGCCATCTAGGTCACTGATGCGCTCAACTTTAATGTGAATGTCTTCCATATGAAGTGGTATTGTCGACAAAAGGCATAGTTTGTGCAGTGTTCTTTTCCAACCACATTAACCATTCGATTACAAGCCTTTCCAGAAGTAGGTGGTTTATTTTGGGAAGTTTCTGTAGCAACCATGCCCCCTAAAGTGCAACTCAAGCAGAAAATAATAAATAAAATCCAGCAGGAGATAGTGAAGAAACACGATGAGGGTGCTCGAGTTAGCACTTTATGTCCTCAGTGTTATCTATTTATGTATTTAGTATCGTCTTGCGTTTTTTTCATTCTCTTTCTCTATGTATGGATGACTCTAAAGGCCGTTTTACAAGGTACATTTTTTGCACAATCTATTGCGTGAATGCTTGTGTCAGGAAATTGTACCATGTAAAACGGCTAATTGTGCGAATGCTTGTGCAATTGTATGAATGACTGAACGGAAAATATAACCTGTTCTAATTCTATTCAGACTAACATATAATTTCGTTCAGGTTTTATTCAACATGTGGCGCAAATATGGCAAAACCTGTGGTGCCTCTGGTGTTACCTATGTTACTGATTGAAAATAATGTTGTTTATAAAAAGGATCTAACACTTTCCCGGCGAATAATATGAGTAAACTCTTCTCGGGCTCTCCACCGGCTTAAAATATTCATAATTGCCGAGGTTTCAAGAGATGACTTGTCACTCATTCTCAAGGCAAGAATTAATTACGTCGAAAATTATGAATAGTTTGAATCGGTAGAGAGCCCAAGAAGATTTTACTCAAAGATGTATAAGTTTACATCATCATTTAATTGTGTTGTTTGGGACTCTTGGCATTTCAGTGTGATCGCGATCTTTGGTTTTGTGTCCTTTACCCCCAAAATTATTAGCTGGTCGCATCCTCAAGTAGAGTTCTTGATATCCCTCGTGAGGGAAATTTGGAGGCCAAGTTTTCATCCATAATGGCTAAAGAAACATGTGCCATTCCACAATACCTCTTGATTGCATCACTTCGTCACACACACAAAAATAAACCTACGAAATGAGTCCATCAAGAGTCGAGATATGAGAATCGTCAATTACTTGTTGCACTAAAACCCAGAAGAGAGAAAACGAAATGGTGGAAAGGTCGAATATAAAGCCAGAAGGCCTATATTCCGGTACATAGTAGTTAGCAGAGGAATAATGAGAGTTGAATAATTTCTATTCCAGATTTTCTTCTCATTGCTTGAAAATGCGGTTAAATATTAAGTCGTTTCGATTGGCTCGCAGATAGACCGATGGGTGCGGGGGTGAGGTGTACCTTCCGTATTCATGCAATGATATTCGATGTGTTGACAATTTACAACAACTTATTAAAGTTTAAATACCTATTGGTTAAATAACATTTTTAATCATTTGATTCCAGCATAGCAGCGGGGGACTACTCTATAGGGTTGGCACAATGAAGATGAAGTTGACGTATTAAGCTTTCTTAAGAAAAAATCGGGGGCAAATTGGAGTTTTGTCCAACAAATCTCTCAATTGTCCATTTTTCCAGATAACATTTCATAAGGGAAGAGAAGGTTGTTCTTGTATTCTTCAATTATTGATGTGATACGATTTAAATAGATATGTAATGTGTTTGAAAAAAGATACCATGTCATGAGGGCACATGGCGTTAAGTGATCTTATTTGGAATGACCCATATATTAGTTTGGTGCTGCAAAAACTATTTTTTGCCTTCACATTTGCCTTATCCATTGAGCACCATTTCACCAGCAGAAGTTAATTCAGCATTTCTAGTACCCTCGGAGCCATGATTTACAAATTTATCCCTATTAAAGTAAGTTCACATATTGTCCAGTAGGGGCAGTCATACACTCAAAGACTGCGAATTGTCTTTTCAATATTTTTACTTGTGTTATATTTGGGGGAGTACAGAAAAGAGATGACCATATGAAGAAGATTAATACGAAAGAAATTTTTTGTATGAAAGTAAATATTAGAAGAAATTGCGTAACCATTTCCAAAAATAGAGATGAAAAGTAGGGGGAAGGGGGCTTATTTTCGGAGCGGGGCTATATTTGGACACATACAGTATACACAGGCTATATTCGGACACATACAGTATACACTATGACAATCTCACTTTAAAGGGTGCCTCATTCCGACTACGCGAACACCATCTCTTGCTGTCGAGCTGTCGAGGTAGAGGAAATAGCGAACTAGCTGGAAGTAGCTTCCCACTCTTCCCACTCAACTAGCCACTTCCCCTACCTTCAGGGAGAGGAAGGTAGATAATTAAGGTAGATAAATAAGGCTGCACCCTGAACTTCGTGCTTGATCACTCATAGTTATCCATTATTGTTACAGCTATCAATAGTATGCTTGTACCTGTACATACAATGTACAGTAAAACCTCTACCTAGTGAACCTCTTCTTATCGTAAACCTCCGGTTATCGTATTATATTCTAGGTACCGCCAAATTTGTATGCAACCATATAGGGAAACCTCTTCCTATCATACCTCTCTAATTTCGAAAAACCTCCGCTGTTCGTATTGAGACAAGACTCCCCTGACTGCGCAACTACCTCTACGGAACGAAATATTTGGCGGCAATTGTTCTCCTTACTCCCACACTTCTTATCTCATATTCTTTGGAAAGGTTACAACTTACGAGAGTTGTAATTACAACTTCTTACACCTTTCCGACGAGTATCAATCATGTGAATTCATTCACAACCACGTACAAGAGTAATTATCAGCCGCGAATGTAGCTACATCGGAATACTTAAAATAGCTTAGCGTTCAATTGATCATTAAAAGAGATTTTTTGCCAGATAAGACTTCACTTTATAATTAATAGCCTAAAAATCTTGTTTTAGTTACGAAGATGACCAGTATTCAAAATGATTACCGCTTGGTCGCATTCGCGCCCTTTCACGTGCGCAGCACGGCATTCGTTTGTTTTATATGAGTATTCACACCGCGAATTCTAACTCCCATGATCGAGGCGACTAGTATCCACGATCGAGACGACTACTTTGTAGCAATTCATACTATCAACCCACACGCAGCATTATTCGTCATTTGAGACGTAATTTAGTGGTTGATATGAAGTCGGACGATGAAATATCCCTATCGCGTTTCTAATCTAACTCTCTCGCTGGTTTATCCCTTTGCAGATTCACCGAAGTTCGTGTGTTGCAGTTCGGAGCTCAATCTGTTAATTATAATTTGAATAGTTTAATTTTGATTAAAACATCTACGAACTATTTCTAATAGACGATTTATTGCCTTTCAATCACGTGAGTGCCATTTATTGTTTAATAACCTTATTACGAATGAGCTTACCTATTGCCTATTTCTGATATTTGTCTTTGCGTAAATATTAGGAATTTCTCATTGGTTATTTCCAATCGCATTTTTTAAATACTCTGATAATAAGAAAGAAAATAGCGTAAATGACCTGATTTATTTTAGGCCTAAAATGGACTTGACAAATCTCAGAAAAAGGCGGCTGCTGAAGACAGAGTAAATTAGCAATATTCCAAGCCTTTGATGCAGGGAAGCGGAAGATAGACATAGCTAAAACCTTTGGAATATCACCATCCACCCTGACATCCATTTTAAAAAAAACGTAAAGAAACTGAAGAAGCTGCACGTAGAGGCTGCATGGATAAAAAATCTCGAGCAGTGAAAAGTGAGCAATTAGATAAACACGTATTTGACTGGTTGATGGAAGCTAGGGCAAAAAATATTCCCATTTCTGGACCTATTCTACAAATGAAGGCAAGGGAAATAGCCTTTGGGAATAGAACATTTTCAGGCATCAAATGGATGGTTGCAGAAATTTAAAGTCCGGTGGAATCTAAAAACTTTGAAAATGTGTGGGGAAGAAGCGTCTGTTCGTGACAAAGTGGTAGAAGACTGGAAAAAAACTCTGAAAAAAATTTTAGTGGGGTATAAACAATGTGACATTTTCAATGCTGATGAGGCAGGTTTTTTTTATAACTTGCTTCCTGACAGAACTCTTTCAGTTAGAGGCCAACCTTGCCATGGAGGAAAAAAAAGCAAAGAAAGATTCACAGTGCTATTCTGTGCTAATTCTAATGGCTCTGAGAAATTGGAGCCACTTATCATTGGCAAATATAAAAAGCCTAGATGCTTTAAAAATATTCAAAAACTTCCTTGCTTATACAGAAACTCCAAAAACTCATGGATGACATCATCTTTATTCTGTGAGTGGTTGAGCATGTTAGACTTGAAGATGGGGGTGAACAACCGGAAAATAGTACTCCTCATTGACCAGTGTGCGGCACATAAAACTGAGGGGATTGGCTTACGAAACATAAAAATAGTGTATTTTCCACCAAACACCACCAGCAGATTGCAACCCCTGGATCAAGGAATAATTTCCATTGTGAAAAGAAATTATAGACAGCAACTGGTGACATACATGTTGAGGACAGTCGATGATAAAAATGACATAAAGAAGTGTTCGTGGAATATACTTCAAGCAATGCACAGGCTATGCCTTTCATGGAATTGTTTGCAGTCTGAGGTGATTGAGAAATGTTTCACCAAGGCAGGATTTATGCGACTAGAGCACCTAAATTAATAAATAAAGCTCATTTCCATTTTACACCAAGTTCACTTTTGCAAATAGTTTTTTTCCCGTCAATAAATTTATTATTATTACTAAAGCTTTCTCGGCGGACGTCGTCTGCAGATAAGCAGCGGCGGCGTACCACCTAGCGGCAGATTGCGGTAGTTGCGTACGTACCTGTGACGTCACACGTAGGAATAACCAGCACGCAATAGTTTGCCGTCGCGTTTTCGCGCCGTTGAATTTTTTCACTTTTTAATTAATAAGGAAAAATACTTAACGCCATTTAAAAATCGAACGGCTTCATACACGTACTCCAGGGGTTATAAACTTCAGATCTAGGCAATAAAAAAAAAATAGGAAACCACCCTATTGTCCTTTCCATCATGAAAAAAACTAGAATTTATTACAAGAAATGAAAAAGGATAGACTCTGCTTAAACTGGCAAAAGAATATGACGTGGGATAACAAACTGTTCAGGATATAATTTAGAATAAAAGTAAGCTGATGAAGTTCGCTGCAACCTCGGACAGTGGTTTGGGACCCTCAAAGCGTAAGACTATGAAACGATCAATCTTTCAAGATTTAGACTCCGTCATGCTTCTTTGATTCAATCAAAAATAGTCAAGTGGTATACCCGTCTCAGGCCCCATGTACGCACAGCATGCTAAACTTTTTCATGAGTCTCTAGGGATAGAAGGGGATTTTAAAGCTTCTTCTGGGTGGTTGATGAGATTCAAGCAGCGACATGGAATTCGTGAAATTGCTATTTAGAGAGAACGATTGAGTGGCAATGTTTCAGCCGCTGATGCTTTTCGCTTGGAGTTCACAAAATACATAAAGGAAGAAGGCACCTGCACAGAAGCTCAGGCGAGTGTTGAAACTTTGCTGGATTACATGCGACAAAAATTTTGATTATTGCGACGTAATGAGAACTGCGATAAAAGAAAACATGAAGAAATCAAGTAAACAGCAAAAAATACGTTATTTCCGAGATTCACAATAAAAGAATGTGCTCTATTCTGATATTCACTTCGATAATGATTTTTACATTTACTTCAAATCCACAAGATACGCTATTGTTTTTTTATTATCTATATGGTCAAGTTAAGCACCCATTATCTTTCGTTTCAAACATTATAAAATATTCATTAGATTAGAAAATATTTGTTGATGAATGTTGAAGATTTCATGGTATTTGAAATAAACAACATGGAAAATTAGCATTTCGTTATTCACTTGTTTTCTAGTGTAACACCTGCAGTCAATTGTAATGCGAAACATTTTTAATCCTACTAATGCCGAAGCTATATATTATATCACATATATTTTTCAGAGGCTCACAATATAACAATGTTTTGTATTATATAATCACTTCACATGTACTGAAAATAAGCATGATGTCAGTTTTTTATTATCTACGTGGTCAAGCTAAGTAAGTACCCATTATGTTGTGTTTCAGGCATTAGAAGCTATACATTTTTAAATGTTTATGATATTATTATATTTTGAAATAATAGTAATATTTAGTATGTCATTAGTTGTCTTGTGGTAACCGCTGCAGTCTGTTATGTGAAATAGTTTCCATCCTACGAAGTGAAATGTCAATATCACGACCACATTTTCCATGTTTTTCGATTATCTGTGCCTCGTCGTGCATCTATTAGCACAGATAATCGAGAGTTGGCTCTATTGGTAATCAAAATAAAATTCGGATTAAGCAGGCAATGCTAGCGCCATCTACTCAGGGAAATAATGAACTATCTGGTGTCTCACTTGCGTTCTGCGTCCCCTTCTGATGTTGAGGTCAAATACTAGTCAGGAATCAATAGCAAGTGTGCCAACGTATGACTTGATCCTCCATGGTATACATACCCTATCGCTGTTCGTACCAATAATACCAGTCATAATTATAACCACCACAGCATGGGATGTACTGACCATTTGGCGAGAAATTTGCCTTTGGTTGAGAGCATTGTGGATGACTTCAGCCTGCATCAAGAAAAGCCTTCGCATATATTATGCATGGGTGATTTTCAAGTGTTTATTTTGAGGAATAAGATGCATCTTATATGCCATAAAACGTGGCAAGGGGCCGTTCAAGTATTATGTAAGATAATTTATGCCATTTTTGACCCCCCCCCCCTCCTCCTCTGTAAGACAATGTAAGATTTTTACAACCCCCCTCCCACTCAGTCTTACGTAAGACGTTAGATATTTATTTCTACTCTTCATTGAATGCTCGCTTTCTGCAGTTTCATCTTTCCATAGTACCATCGTACAGCTTTGAGCACTGGATATCACTTAATTATGCTGTGTTGGAGTACCACATTCATTGAGCATGGAGGTAATGTAGCTAGCCAGTCCGGCGACAGAATAGGAGCACTGGTGTAGCGGTGAGATTACGGAAAATACGCCATTTAGGAGCGGATACTCCATGTCACTGCTAAATTTCATTAGGATACGATATGTTTCAAGACAGACAAAAATCTTACATAAATTGGTTCCAGACTCCCTGCCCCCCCTACATAAGACAATATAAGACAATTCCAACCCCCCACCCTCAAAAACGTCTTATGTAATACTTGAATGACCCCTAACCCTTAATTCTCTCGTAAAACTTAAAAGCTTGAAAACAACATTTAGATTAGAGATTGCGTTACTGACAGGAAAGGAAATTACAATGTTAAGAGGATCATTCTGAAACCCCTATTCTTCAAATTATCACAAAGTTTAAGAAATCACAATAAGAAATTCTTTGTTAGGGGCAGCCAAATAAAATTTTGGCCAAACTAGTAAAATATCTTGGGGCGGCACTGCCTACAAGTGCATATTTTGCAAGCTCACTCGATAGACAGGGGCAGAGTGCAATGATTCATGCACTATGGGCTTGAGGAAAAGGTTTCAACTGGCTAAGTAGCATGTGTTTGAACTTAGGGTCAATTACTCCTGGACATTTTCACTGTAAATTTCAGAGCTGATTGAATCATGGATATAGGGGCTCCACTGTTTGACATTTTTTCCCATGGTAGATAATAACTCTAAGTTGTATGCAGCTGGATGACGATCTCAACAAAAGCATTATTATGGTAGAACCCTCAAATAACAGCCAACAGTACTCTGCATGTTTTTCACCATGTGACCAACAATGGCAAAAAAATCACTACAATGATCTATTCAATAAAAGCCATACCCAATTTAGAAGACTTCTGTGGTATACCTATTGCATACTTGGCACAGATTCTTATTCCATTCCCTTCCGTCCCTCACAACACCCAGAATAGGCATCATTGTTTGTTCCTAGATACAAGCAATTTGAGGGAGATAGCAAATGTTAGTGCACAGATTATGAAGAGCCCAGCATGTGGGAAGCGACATACCTGTGTTCCATATCCAATTGCATGTCATCTTCTGCCAGATGCTTTAGCTTCCATGCACGATTCCTCCTCCTTCGTCCATCATTGCCATACAATTTCTTCACCAAGACCACATCTGGGAGACTACCTTGAGACTGCAGTTTTTCAAACTGATCATTATTCACATTGCTCTCTGCAAGAGCATACCTGAAAGAAAGAGATGAGACATTCTCAAAACTATAGGGATGTATGGCATTGTCTTCGAATTAAGTGATATATTGTCACATTTGAGACAAGGCTTGCCAATAAGCACTCCTACATTTAAAAACAACACACACTAAATAAAAAAATCATAGAGTACTTTAGTACTAAAGATTTCATATTTTGTTCCTAAGTTATTTCAATGCCCTACTATGCAAAGTTAAAATCGTGTCACATTGCTTAATTTTTAAATTTAAGTTGAGAAAACCACCTTTGTTATTTTCACAAAACTAAAAACAAAAAATGTTTTGCGGAAATAACAAAGGTAGTTTCCTTAACATGGATATCCATTATTTCCACAAGGTCAGACCTGACTTTATTTTAATAATTATAATTAATAATTTAGAAAATAAATTTAAATTTATTAAAAAATAAAATTATTTTCTAGGGCTTGCATCCCAGTGTATCAGTACACTGCATATACCACTCCTACTGGTGAGCTGTAAGCAACAGTGCACTGGATCAAAAAGGGAGGTATCAGGCGTGATGATGTGGAATTTCAACATAATGTAGAAATTTAAACTGCAATTTTCCACAGATAAAGATTTATTCAACCCAGGTTTCGATGCACTGCATCATCATCAGGTACACAAATTTGCAAATCAAGGTGTACATAAATTTGTTTTGTTCAGGTTTCTCCCGCGTTGATTCATGTTTATGGAAAACCGTTTCACTTACATTCCAGCTAGCGTCGTCAGGTCCTGAATGAGCTACAGAGATTCTTTCGCCGTTATATATATGCTAGTCAGGCTCGCGCTAATTGGCCGGATGGACCTTAGAATTTGATTGTTGAAAAAGACGTTGGAACGTTGATGAGAGAGGATAGCCATCTTCCCTGTTTAAATTCTCTGTGTTTTTTGCTATTTCAATAGCCTCCCTTATCAGTCAAGGGAAATATTTATTTTCTCTGGTGATGATCTTGCATTGGGAAAGTTTATGTTGTGGCTGGGTTCTGACCAGGCGTGCTCAGCAACCGCGGAAAGGCGAAAATTTTTCTTTTCGGTCGCCCTTTTGTGTTCTGCTATTCTGCATTTCAGGGATCTCAATGTCTGGCCAATATACGATTTTCCACAGCTACACGTCACTTCGTACACTCCTTCATAAATGTCAGCCAGGTGTTGATCTTTTTCGGTTCAAAGGAGGTCAGTGGTCTTCTTTTTTCTTTTGAATCTTGTCATGACGTCGTGCTTGGCGAGAACTCTTGCGATCCTCTGTGAAGTCCCGGCGACGTATGGTCAGAGAGCGTATGCCTTTGCCTTCTCCTGAATTTCAGTTTCCATGGTTCTTTTCATGGCCACATTACTTTTCCCGTCTTCTTTACATGCGATTTTATGTATTTACTGTCGGCTATAGCCATTCATTTGGAGTGTGGTCAGGAGGTGCGTTTTTCTCTGGCAAGCAAGTCTGCATCAGAGATGGCATATGCCCTGTGGAATAAGGTTTGAATGACTGATGCTTTTTGGCCAGGATGATGGTGACATTTGGCATTCAAATAATGATCAGTGTGGGTTTTCTTCTTATAAACTGAGTGTCCTAAGCTGCCATCCGATTTATTGGTGACAAGAACATCCAAGAAGGGAAGTCTGTTTTTCTCTTCCATTTCCATTGTGAATTTAAGGGAGGAATTTCAGCTGTTTAGGTGTTGTAGGAATTTGCTCAGTTCTTCAGTCCCATGGGGCCATATGACGGTGTCATAGACATATCTCACAAAAAGTTTTGGTTTCTTATCGCAAGAATCTAGGGCTTTCTGTTCGAATTCTTCCATATACAGGTCTGCGATGACTGTGGATAGGGGTATACATATACACACAAGAAGGTGGGGGGGGGGGGGAGGTTAGGGAAGTAGAGGGAGGGAGGGAAGAAGGGCTGAGTATTATTTACACAGGAGTATGGGTAACATTTGAAATGTGAAAAACCCAAGAAAGTTTGTTGGAGTGATGTTGAGGGGGAGGGGGGGACAAGCATTAGAAAAATAGACACTTTGTTACTGGTTATCGTGGGATTTTGGGGGGTAAACATCAGTAAGATAACACTGTATTCAACCAAAACTAACTCTAACGTTATTTTTAGCCAAATTGTTGTCATTACTGAAAATTATCATTGAACTCCTATTCCCAGTGGTCCTCCTATTCCCAGGGAACAATATGTCAACTCTTTAGCAGATCTCTACCACTGTCACCTAATATTATGGATGTGAGTTCACAAAATTCTATCTCTTCTATAAACACGCTTTATCAACATCTTTTGATAATCAAATCCTTCTTTAAAATCACAATGTCAAGGAAACAATAACGTTACAGATACATCTGACAACATTTTCTGTTTCAAATTTTACTCACTGACCTCACAGAAAATTACATAAATACATTATGGATAAAACAGTTTACATATCATTTATCTCCCCGAACATTGTATTAAAAACATCAACAGCAGCATTTTATCTCATTACAATAGCTAAAAAAATTCCTTTAATGGATAAAACCCTTGGTGAAGGGTTCTCACCAATGTGCTTACCCTAAAACAGTATCACCAGGCCGTAAGATGTGTCCAAGATGAGTACGGGTATGGATGGTATTGCTATCTGAGGCACCTAGTTCACTGGCTTTAGTGACCCATGCATCTGCCAGAACATGCTGCCCAAAAATAAGCATAGAAGCAATTAGAAAAAATACTACCACAAAAACCTAAAAATGTCTTTCCAATAATGGTTTTCCACATTGGGTCATTAAGATATTATATCCTATATACTACATAGTCTAAAAGACGTTTCCCATTTATTTATCTATCAGAAATATGGCTTCATTCTTAAGAAAAATGGCATGTCTCTGAAAACTTCACTTGTTGACCAAGAAAACATATTGCTCAGATCTGAAGGATGAATTTTACAATCATTTATGATCTTAATAATTAGGGTTGATGAAATGATACTAAAAAAATACTAGTGATCACAACAGGGTTTGTGTACTTTAAACTCCACAGTTGTTTTGATTAAAAATTAAGAAATATTACCTGGTATAAAAATATTTCGTAACAAGAGTTTTAAAAATATATCCTGCCTGGATGCCAATTTTGATGCTGTTCTACACCTTTATCACTAGGAATTGTGATTGTAGTAACTTTTAATTAAAGTTTAATAAAATTTAACGTGCACTGAGAAGGCACAGCGGCTAGAGATAAATATAAAAAATAGAGGAGCAACTAAAGGAAATATTGAGCACAAAGATAAGACAGCATGACTTACAACACAAAACAAGATGATATAAAGTCAAAGTCATACCAACAGAATTCCTGGACTTTTTTTGATCATCTAGTGTTGATTTTAAGTTGGTGAGGATATAAAACTAACTAAATTGGGAATTTTCAGTCTTGGAAAAGTGCCAATTTCTTACTTAAAAATGAAACCTTAAGTAAAGAAAATTTTGGTATGCCTAACTGAGCACACAATCTAATTTAGTATGTACAGGTGTTTGTTATCAATGGAAGAATTCAAGAATGCACAGTCAAATGATATGCGATAGTAACTATTGCAAATATTTCGATGACATCATCTTGTAAAAAATATATTTTCAAACCACTCCAATGATAATCCCAAGTTAATAATTTCAAATGAGCTTCTTGAAGTCTAAAACATATATGTATTTTACAATCCTTAACGACATTAAATGTTATGATATAAAGGCATTTTTTAACACGTTTGCAACTGCGTGCACCACCGGTGGGTCATGAGATATCAGCCTCAAGACCGTCATGTCCCACCGGTGGTACATGTCGCCACAGCTTGAAATGCCGAGCAGAGGCACACACGCCCCTCAGTAAGGATCTATTCTTAACATATCTACATACTACCCCGCAAGCCACCTCAATATGCGTGTTAGGACACCAGCTGTTTACATATATAAAGGAAACGCTCTAATGAAATTAAGCCTAGCATTTATTATAGTCCCTTATTGTTCGGGGGAAAAACAAATTCCCTTACCTATCCGTTCGGCAAAATATCTCTCTTAATTTATCGTTTCTGTCGGACCTGGAAATATAGTGGGGTTCTAATATGATGTTCTCTGAGTCGCTCTTAAAGATATCTATTCTCAATTGCTCAAGCAATCTAAGCCTAGCGCGCAGCCTCCGAGTCTCTTGCGGCTCCCAGCCTAATGCCGTCTGTTTAACGCTGTCTGTACGCCCGTAGCTGTTTTTGACGAATCGCGCAGCTTTCCTTTGTATTTTGTTAAGTTCCCGGATTAAGTCTTTCTGCACCGGATCCCATATGCTCGCTGCATATTCAAGGTGCCGGACGAGTGCGAAATAGCACCTCTCTTTTACTTTTTCATCCGAAAATCTTCCCACAATACGCTTGACGAATCCTAGCTTCTTCAGAGCTCTGCCACAAATATTTCTTATATGTGATCCCCACGATAGGTCCGAAGTTATCGTAACTCCTAGATACTTCACTTCATCTGTCGCCTTTATGTTAACACCATCCACAGCATATACATAGGAATAGTTGGACGACCTCCGCAAGAAATGTACCGCCGTGCATTTGCTCAGATTAAGTTCAAGTCCCCACTCTTGGCTCCACACATGAACGTTGTTTAAATCCGATGATAGAGTTTCAAAGTCAGAGTGATCACTAATTTCATGGCAAGGGCCTAGCCACGTTGAAACACCGGTTCTCATCAGAACACCGAAGTTAAGCAACGTTGGGCCCGGACGGAGGTTGGATGGGTGACCCTCCTCCATACCTGCACCAGGCGTGGATGGAGAGGATGCTACTCCCTCCAGACCACCGGGCGGCCAGTGGGAGATATACCCAGACCGGGAGAGTTAGAGGGTACTGGGGCGAGGCGGAGGAGGTCAATCCTCTATACCTCTACCGTGGTGCTCTTGTCCCCTGTCTGCAAGTGGCAGACAGGCATGGGGTTGGCACAATGGACCAAGAAAGGTCTAAGTGCCCGGGCTCCTGACAAAGGCCCCCCCAATAACAATCTAACAATCTAACTAATTTCATGATAGATGACAGCGTCGTCGGCAAATAAACATATTTTACTGCTAATTTGAGAGCATACATCATTTATGTATATAATGAACAAAAGGGGGCCGATCACGCTTCCTTGTGGGACACCTGATGTCACATATAAACACACAGAGGAGGAAAAAATTGGAGGTTTTATGTTTTATGGAAACATATGCGAAGTTATAATTTTCCCGTTCCCTATACTGAGAGTCAACGATATATCACAATGCTACGACAAACAGAGTTAATAATCTGCATTATTTTAAAAAGTACTCAACTAAACAACTTTCTGCTTCTTCACCATTTTACCATGGGCAAAAATAACTACATAAAATCAAAATGCGGGTTGCCTAACTACCAGGACGGAACAATTCTAAGAGGAAATCGATGCATACAATGTGAAAAATGCTAAAAATAATAATGTAACCAATAATACTGGCATTATTAATGTACATAGCTAACTTATAAATTGATTCACATGCAAAAAATGAAAAATTAAATAAGAAAGAGAACAAGAAATGCAATGCCATAGGGTCATTCCATGTCAAATCAGCGAGACCTTGACACCCACCAAATCGGATATCCATGAAATTTGCTGGGGACATACATTTTGATAAGAATGGTGACAAAAAGAAATTTTAGCCTCCTACTGTCAATAGATACTGGAATGTGGGCGATTGAAATTTGGCCATTATCCCAAGAGTCCTGCAACACGTGGTGATTTTTGTTTTTACCCGTAACTCGATTTCTATTGCATAAAAAATCATCAAATTTTTCCCTGAAGCTTAGATGTCCAAACAGATCCCAGAAATATCATTAAATATGCCATACATGAAATACTTCTGCAGCAAAAAATAAATTCGACAAAAATATCCAACATGTACCAATTTCAATTGACTGTATCCACAGCGAAAGGTAATGGGAATCCAGACTCATAGTTTTGTTTAAAATAACAAAGTTTAATAACAAAGTTTAATAATAAAGTTAATAATAATAACGTTTCTGTGAGAAAAAACTTATGAGTCCTCCATTGCTTTTAGTAGAAAAATGACTTATTCTTACTCGAGGGAAAAATGGCATTTTTTCAAGGGACACACAATGCAAAGGAAATTACATGATATAGAAGGGAGAAAATCATCAATTTTTGTGATGAAAACAATATTTGAGCATGCACCTTCACACCATAGTCAATGGTAATGGATAGCAGAGTAGCATACCCATCAGAAATTAGGAAAAAGAGTTTGAAATAGAACACCTTGTAAATGACAGTCTGCTGCCTTTCCATTTCCTCCCCAGCTATTCAGAGTAATATTAGCCATGGCAGAGTTAGCATTGTGCAGCATTGGCAAAGAATTCAAATGTAAATGCCACAAAAAGAGCTACACAGCCCAAAATTTTACGTTTGAGGAACTACCAGAGGTAGACAGGGAATAAATTGCACTGAGGTGCAATATTCCTCCTTCATTACCGTTCACCGTGAACTCCCATCACCTTTATTGCTACTTGAAGAAATTTGAGTGCTACCTAGTTAAATGTTGTGACCCCTTTGCCATATATAAAGTCACTAAAAGCAGCTGGTGTTTGTGTGAAGCCTGGAGCAAAAATAATCTGTCTGTGTGACAAGAGGATTTCCACAACTTATTATAGTGATGTTCTTTCCAATGCCAGTGAGGAAAGTGATGGAGAACTTTCATCAGTTCAGTCCTTAGTGGAAAGTGATATGTAACAAGTTAGAAGGTGCAAACACCAGCTTGATGGCATTAGACTGTTCTCCTTTGAAAGTACATTCTTTGGCTTCCCACAGTAGACAGCAGTATGGGAAAAGAAAGATAAGGGAGGCTAAGCATCACCTTATTTCAAAATTATCAGGTGCGTTAAAATTGGTAGACCCTTGCTATGAGAGTCAAAGTAGTGGTGAAGATGAGAGTGACAGTCAAGCCATTGTGCAAAAGGCAGCCGACTTGGCTGACTTGGTGACCAAAATTAAGGAAAAATTACCTACAGTCAACAGACAGTAAAATTTAAATGCTGACCTTAGCCCCTTCATCTTGGTCAATGAAAAAAATTATGAGTGAATTTAACGTTTCTGACTACTCAGCGAGACAGGCAAAAAAGCTCCTTAACGAGAAGGGAATACTTGCAACACCATCGCCCTGTGCTAGGAAACAACTTCCAAAGTCCATTGTAGAGCTGGTGAAAAATATTTATGAACTCTATGAAAATTCTAGACAGATGACAGGTGTGAAAGATAAATTCAGTGTGAGTAAAAATGAGTACATGCAGATAAGACTAATTTTGTGTAACCTTTAGGAACTTTACGTGCTCTTGGAAATTGGTTTCTCGAAATTTTGTTCCCTTAAGGTCGTTTTACACGGTACATTTGTTTGTACAAACTCTTCCGTGAACTCTCCCATGAGGCAAAATGTATCGTGTAAAGCGGCAAATTGTAGGAACGCTTGAGTGAATGTCTCAATGCATGTACGGAAAATAGAAACTGTTGAGACAAACGTAAAATCTCACATACATTCGCTAGTACAAAATCTTTCATCATGTAAAACTGCCTTTAGACCCAAATGGTGAGTGATCGCTGGTGCTTCTGGAACTCATTCAGTGTGTGTTTGTGTCAAACATCAAAATGTACAATTGCTAATTAGTGCTATGCAATTGAAGGAAACATACATGGAGTTAATGGATATAATCATTTATGACAAAAACAATGCAGGATGTATGCTCAGAAAATGCTCGAACTGTCCGCATCCTTCCAGGCTTAGGGGTACGTCTTAATTGAAACATATTGATAATATGACCCCTCTGATACAGTGAAATACAGGGATTGGGTTTCTACTGATAGAGCAGAACTGCAATCATGTACCACATCAATGGTGGAACTCTTGGATATTCTAGGTCTCAAAATGAATAAACTAATTCTACACCATTACATCACTGTCCATCCATGTTCTTCAGAATGAGCAAAGACACCCTTGATCATGAAAAGGCAATTATCACCATGAATTTCAAGTAAAACTTTACATTTTTAATTAAGGATAAAGTTCAAAGTTATCACTGGACAAACCAATCATGCACTGTAAGCCCTTGTTTAATTTACTTGAGGACAGATGGTACTCTCACAACCTCATCTCACTGCTTTATATCTGACGACCTTAACCATGACGTGGCCTTTATTATGGATGTGCAACATCAGTTAGTAAAATTTTTAAGAAGAACCTTGCCTCTGATCCGAGAAGTTCAGTATTTTACAGATGGATGTCCCGGGCAATATAAAAACAAAACAATTCTGGGTACAAGGAACTTTCACCATTTTGTACCTTTATCAACAAGAAGAGTTGCTGCTAAGTTGCCATGATGATGAGGACAGCATTATATTTGATTTTTGCTATGAAACAATGAAGTTCCCAGAAAATTTGACTATTACATATATAGTTCCTATGTAGCTTGTGTGTACTACAAGTAGTGGTACATTGGACTGGTGGAAGCTATTAGTCATAAAGGAGGGGATATTTCCATAAAATTCATGACACCTCAAGGACCCTCGCCTTCTTTCTCTTGGCCAGAGAGAGAGATGATGTTTGTTATGCGGCACTGGGACATTTACTGTGTGTGCTGAATTCTCCTGCAACAACAAGCTCTGGGAGAACATACTATGTACTTCTTGAAGGAGGAAGTGGCTACCATTCAAAAAAGAATTTAGACTTCATCAAAACTAGGTACTAAGACTTATTAAGTTTGATATACCTGCTGAAAGGAGAGGGTTCATTTCCAAACCAACCTTCTAGGTGAGTAATTTTCATTGAGCCATTATTTTGTCCCAATGTTGTGACTGTTGACCTAAATATTCAGCTACGTAATTAAATTGCAGTGAGGTTATCCAAGTTTCAAATGGTACAGAGTATGACAAGAACAACATGAAGCATTGAAAATGTAGATTAGTGTGCAGTACATCAAGCATTTTATAAATTCAAAGGATTTAATGATGATTCCTGTAAACATTTGACAATATCCATTCCAGTTAATGTTACAGCAGTATAATATCTAGACTAAAAATTCACCTTGTCTGTGGCCAAAGATTACAAGAAGTTAAATGCATAGTAATGTACTATAGTTCATGTAATTCTCTATTAGTACTCAAAACTCCTTCAGCTCAAATACACCTGATGACATAAAATTAACAGTAAGAGGGTGCACATTCACATAATTTCTGATGGGTATGCTACTCTACTAGGAGTTACGATAACTTCGAACCTATCGTGGGGAACACATATAAGAAATATTTGTGGCAGAGCTCTGAAGAAGCTAGGATTCGTCAAGCGTATTGTGGGAAGATTTTCGGATGAAAAAGTAAAAGAGAGGTGCTATTTCCCACTCGTCCGGCCACACCTTGAATATACAGCGAGCATATGGGATCCGGTGCAGAAAGACTCAATCTGGGAACTTAATAAAATACTAAGGAAAGCTGCGCGATTCGTCAAAAACTGCTACGGGCGTACAGACAGCGTTACACAGATATTAAACGACTTAGGCTGGGAGCCGCTAGAGACTCGGAGGCTGCGAGCTAGGCTTAGATTGCTTGAGCAATTGAGAATAGATATCTTTAAGATTGACACGGAGAACAACATATTTGAACTCCACTATATTTCCAGGTCCGACAGAAATGATAAATTAAGAGAGATAGTTTGCCGAACTGATAGGTAAGGGAATTCGTTTTTCCCCCGAACAATAAGGAACTTTAATAAATGCTAGGCGTAATTTCATTAAAGAGTTTCCTTTTTATATGTAAACGTCTGGTGTCCTAACACCCCCTGCCACACACCTATTGAGGCAGCTTGCGGGGTAGTTTGTAGATGTAGATGTACTCTACTAACCATTACCAATGACTATGGTGTGAAGATGCATGCTTAACCTTTGTATTACGAGGTTTTTCGCCGGCTGTATATCTAGACTACCAAGGTTTTTTTAAACTTTCTGCCACTAAAACGTTGTGTTTTAGAAAAAAAATTATTACAAGAAAAGTATTTGTCACTATGTTTCTACCTAGCCTCACTTAAGTTAATTATGCCTCCTGTTGTTCGATTATGTCAATACCGAGTGATGGCAAAATGGCATGTGGAATTATCTTCGTTCATCTAACTCCACAATGGGAAGAGCTCTGGCAGATATGAAATGATACGTGTCCCGGTTTCGTGGGTAGGTCGTTGGACTTCCGCATTTAATTAGCGAATCTTTTCTTGTAAAAGTCAAGGAAGAGGAGGGACATGCGAATTTAAAAATGCATTTTCGTATAATTCCAATGCATTTTTTTTAAATCGACCATTTTGTTTTTCGATGCTTGTTTTGCTCAAATTCGAGCATAAATAAATCGTGCACTAACGACTGGCTGTGCTGGATTCGCACATTTGCCAACTTAAACACCGGGTGGGCAATAAATACTCAGAAGAGAAAGAAAACCCCTTCCATCACCTTAGCTTGTCGAATAGGGTTGACTCCCAGCAAGACCTGCGAAGGAATTTGGATGGATTGAGGCGGCGAAACTGTATACTGCTGGGAGTGGGAGAGAAGGAGAGGTCCCGTGGTCGGTCGGTCTTTTCACCAGAGTTTCGTGAGGGCGGGGGTTCCCTCAAGGGGACGTGGCTCGGCTGTGTTGTCACATTGGCATCAAGTCGGGACTTAGAAATTTTTCGGCTCTCAGGTGGTAAGTTTTTAATGAACAGGACTGTACATTCCTGCCAAATAATGCTGCTTTTAAAATTTTTAAACTTATAAGTGGAATTCAACTGTTTGAAAAGAAACTTATTGTTCTTTGCCCTTACAATTTCTCACACTGTTTCTTGACGTGGCGAAAGCATAATTTAGCATCCTTAGAATCAGTGGAACATAGCATGGATTTACAGAATCACAAGAGGTGTTATTTGAGGATGGAGAATAACGCTGGCTGAATATAATGCACCAAAGTTACAGAAACTCCCCCTAGGAGACTTACTATAAACGTGATATTGTGACTTTATGCAAAATAAATGTGAATACAGTGAAACTTCATTGAGCGTGGCTTCCAGCAAAATGGATTCAAATCTACAGTTTCCAAACATGTATGTACCAAGCCTCAGTGACCACAGGACGATAATTCACTTTTACACTATGTTCTCAATGGTCATATTCACTTTTTTCCGAGAAAGATCGAAACCTGATCAAAATAACTCACCAATCTTAATCTATTGTTTTTTCCTTCACTTATTTCTCAAGATAATCAAAATACATATTGGGCATCTCAAGTCAGCAGGCACATCTCAGTCAAGAATATGATATAATGATTTAGGCAACAGCACCTACCTTTAACGAAATAGCACCCTGCCCTGGGAACTGTTTTCGGTCTTCATCTCTAATTGGCTCAATATCCATAACAATGTACTGGCATAGCTGCTTGGGGTCACATATACTGCGAAAAGGTTGTCTCCAGAAAGTCTGACCATTGACTTCAGCAACTATGCAAATTCACAATGAAATATGCCATAAGAATAATAAGCAGCTTAATGTATACTTATAAATATTACATCAAAAAATAAAAGCATGTCCTTAAATTACATATAATCACAGCTTTAAATCAAGCTTTTAAACTTAAAAAGCTCCTTTGGACAACCACTAGAACAGACAACACCGAAGTCTGACCAACGCTACATACTCAATGATTTTTATCACTCCGCCTTTGTACAGGCACTTCCAATGAAAAGTTGCCACTGCAGAGCCGAAATTTTCTAAGTCCAGAGTTTTTGGAAATTTGACAACGCTGCATCATGGCTTCCCTCTAGCGGAGCCTCAGGAAGCTCAAACCGTAAACAAACCCTCTTCCCTCCTCCGCCCTCCTTTCCTTTCTCAGAAAAATAGGAATAGATAGGTTTGATAGGAGACTCATCCGAAACTTATGTTTGGGCCAGGGGGCACAAGTGAGGGTAGCAGATGGTTAATCAGGCTGGGCAATTATAGGCCGTGGGACAAAGCAAGGGTGCCCATTGTTGCCTTTGCTTTTTAACATTTATCACATTTCTTTGTTAGTTTAAAAGGTGGAAGACATGATTTCCTTCTGTGCTGATGAATTTAATTTTCATATGTTTGCAGTATTTCTGTGTTACTGCTGACATGAGGGACTATTTCATGTATGTACAGGCACTTCCAATGAAAAGTTACCACTGCAGAGCCAAAATTTTCTAAGTCCAGAGTTTTTGGAAATTTGACAACGCTGCATCATGGCTTCCCTCTAGCGGAGCCTCAGGAAGCTCAAACCGTAAACAAACCCTCTTCCCTCCTCCGCCCTCCTTTCCTTTCTTAGCGGAAGGGACCAAGGGATTACTGACGGTCGGTCTTCTTCCAATGCTTCTTCTCATGACGGTCGCAAAATAACCCCGACTCTCGCTCTACTCTTGTGCCCAAACGTGGCATTGAGCCGCGTGTCCTCCTACCCCTGCCGATGGATCACCACACACTATTATCCTCCTCCCGTAGGGGAGGGGCGGCGAGGAAGCATGTCTAGCTGGGAATTCCCCGTCAAGAGGGGTTCATACACGGGACGCACGGGCACCCGGTCACCTCCCGGCGATCTCCTCTGGAGGGGCCAATTGCTCCGATTGCGGAAAGTGTGGACGGCAGTTAGTAAATTTCCTAAAAGCTAACGAACGAAAAAAAGCTAACGAACATAAATCGCAACTGAGAATACTAATTGCAATATTCTGTTCCTCAATTTCCCTTCTGATGGACAGGTGTTCTATTATTCGACCATATTGCACACCAAATATTGCCGCCAAAATGTTTGGATATATTTCTTAAATGGATGGAATTGATTCATTTTTGTGTGTGAATGGTTACTTCCTTCACACCACGTATGAAATTAATAAGAGACCAGCACACCTAAATCAAGAAACTATTTTGATAAACGTGTTCACTCGTGGATATTTAAATGTTTTGAAATATTCGCCTGGTAATGTGACTAGAAAAAAACTTATAATCACTCAGGTGGAAGAGTTGATGGGCAGACGTCTCTAATGTTTTACCTGCTTCCGGATTAACCCTTCAGCATGGGAACTGGCTTGCAAGGGCATAAACTTGAAGGATGTTAACCCGAGGTATACCGCGTGGAAGGGGTCGCGGGTGCAATAAAACGTATGGAGTAAGGTTTTTGGGCGGCGGAAAATTATTCTTCGCGGAGACCGGTCCTCCCCATCCCCATTGTCTCTGCACAGGGACTCAACAATGTGGTCAGAGGGAACATGCCGCCCCCCATCTGGCATTCACTTCTCCCTTGTCCCTTTCCACTAGAGCACTAGATTGCGATTGCATATATCATAAATATGGCCGAATACTGCTACTTAAAAGCGCTGGATACCCGAAAGGTAAAATAATCACTGAAACTATGTGCGAAGTAAATCAACTACCCATACTGAATCACAAAGCGCCAAGAATCCTAGCTGTTCAACCACTCGGTGATTAAATAAATTTCTATTTAATTTGTAAGTGTGTATGAACAACATGCAAAAGAATCCTAACTTTTGTATTTCTGGAATGTTTCATGGACCCTAAAGAGACTCCACTATTTTCAAGGGCTGAAGGGCGTGAATAACAAGTATGTTCCCGGAGCGTACGCAAAGAAAAATAATTTAACGTGATTCCGCGTAAACTTATCCCGTCGCACGGTTCAATATTCTCGCGATTTCATCAAAACAGAGTCAGTGGAGTTAAGTGATAATGAGTGCAGCTGAAAAACGAAAGTTCACCCTCTGCCACACGCCCTCGCGGTGGCTTGCACGGTATTATGTAAATGTAGATGTTAACCTGTTGATAAGTATTTTCAGATCGATTCAAATGTAGCATAATTGATGATCTAAATTTAAATTTTCAAGCTTCCTAAGATAGACCGAAGAAGTCGGTGGTATTTTGTGACCGTCTGCAGGTCTCCTATAAACAATAAGTAGTCGGGAATATTCTAATGTTGTCACTGTCCTCATTCTTTGAAGAACGGAAAGAGGCATCGAATAACCAATTTGAGCGTAATATTAGTTGCACTTTGACCAACGGAAACGTCTTCACATGCTTTCGGAGCTCTTGCAATCAGTTAAATATGATATGAATAATTATTTAGCTGTGGACGCATGCGCGTGCAATTAGCTGTATTAGGACCTGTAACCCTTATGCATATCCCACCTTCCACAATAATCAAAGTCCATTGCGGTCAATGTTTTTGAATAAAGGATGCAGGAGATAGTGAGTGTAAAAATGCAGTTCCGTTAGCGGAGACGGCCCTATAAGTTTAAGGGACCGCTAAGGAGATTTATAAGATTCCTTTTGATTCATTACAGGAATATGCGCATGGTGGCCGTAGTTTATGACTGCAGAGTTTCGCGGGTGAAGAATTAAATCGTAAATAGGAGGTATTGCAACTAAAGATCTATATGCAGACGACTTGGGTGAAACTAGTTGCATGAGAAAGGTCTCCTACCTGAGGTCTTTTCTCTCTTCTCCTCTCAACCTAGGTCCTTAATCTCACGCAGCTCCCCA
The DNA here is from genome assembly GCA_963573305.1 of Pyrrhosoma nymphula. Classification (NCBI taxonomy): domain Eukaryota; kingdom Metazoa; phylum Arthropoda; class Insecta; order Odonata; family Coenagrionidae; genus Pyrrhosoma; species Pyrrhosoma nymphula. The sequence continues at coordinate 131,340,722 of OY754335.1, read as the reverse complement.
TATTGCATCATTGTCGCAGGGAGGCCCTCGTCTCTTATCGCAGCAGATATTAGACCAGATTTTAGGGAAATGGCTGCTTGGTCAAAAACAGATGTGTATTGGTATTATACAAGCAATAATCTAATGAGTATTGTTATTATTCAAATTACGAGTCTATACCATAAATCCTACGGTAAACTCGTGGAAATTACGACAATTCGGAACGTTATTTTCTTCTTTTGAGCCTATTCCTAGTCTTAAAACATTGAGATCGCATATTTGCAAAGCTTCTGACCACATCAATGTGAGAAAAAAACATGTGAATGAACTCAATCTGAAATAGCACGAACGTGAAAAAACACCAATAAATCAAGGAATTAATTATTCAATTATTCATCGATTATTCAAGGGACACATACAAATTAGAGGGTGATAATGAACAATGATTTGTGATTTCCTCTTCTAAGTGAACGCCGATTTTTGATGTTATGCCAATGCGTGATGGTGGTGGCGAGCGTAGAGGTATGTTCGGGACCTCAGACGTCTGGCTGCGCGACTCGGAGAAACGACCATCTTTAGGGCATGGGAAGAAGACCGACCGTCAGTAAGCCCTTGGGCCCTTCCGCTAAGAAAGGAAAGGAGGGCGGAGGAGGGAAGAGGGTTGTTTACGGTTAGAGCTTCCTGAGGCTCGGCTAGAGGGAAGCCGTGACGCAGCGTTGTCAAATTTCCAAAAACTCCGGACTTAGAAAATTTTGGCTCTGCAGTGGTAACTTTTCATTGGAAGTGCCTGTACATACATGAAATAGTCCCTCATGTCAGCAGTAACACAGAAATACTGCAAACATATGAAAATTAAATTCATCAGCACAGAAGGAAATCATGTCTTCCACCTTTTAAACTAACAAAGAAATGTGATAAATGTTAAAAAGCAAAGGCAACAATGGGCACCCTTGCTTTGTCCCACGGCCTATAATTGCCCAGCCTGATTAACCATCTGCTACCCTCACTTGTGCCCCCTGGCCCAAACATAAGTTTCGGATGAGTCTCCTATCAAACCTATCTATTCCTATTTTTCTGAGTATCTGCATTAGTTTTTAAGCAGCAATATACATTGACATATTACTACACAAGACGAGGTGTGATAAAAAAATAATGGGAATTTATAAATTTCGCGGGCTTTATGATTCCGATTTTCAATAATTGTATTTACCTGTCATATGGTTGTACGGTTAATAAGGAATTCTACCTGGATGTTATGCGTCGTTGGCGTGAAGCAAGCCGATGAAAACACCTAGAATTATGGCAAAAAAAACTTGTGGAATTGTACCACGATAATGCTCCCCCTCACACCCCACTGCTAATTTGTGATTTTTTGGTAAAAAAACAAACCGTTATTTTGCCCCAGCCAGCGTATTCACCAGGCATGGCCCCCTGTGAATTCTTCCAGTTCCCGAAGCTGAAGAGAATCATAAAATGACCAATTTTTATCACCTTTGATGAGATAAAAACAGAATTGCTGAAGGAGCTGAACTCCATCCTGAAAAGTGAGTTAGAGAAGTGCTTCCAAGGTTGTAAAAACCACTGGCACGAGTGTATTATATCAAAAGGGGATTACTTTGAAGGGTACAAAATTGATATTGATTAATAAATAAATATTCTTTAAGAAAAACGAAATTCCCGTTATTTTTTGATCACACCTTGTAGATTTCAATGGAACTCATCTTCCAAATATAACACTGCCTTCACATCAAGTTGAGGCATTATTCCATGCACTAATATTCCACAGAGGAAAAAAATTCCTGAGAATTTAAGTACAGTAAAAAAAATTCCTGAGAATTAAAGCACTCGGTGCAAAATTGAGAGATCCGGGTTCGAATCCCGGTGCACTTATGTGCACTTGTGGGTGACTCCGTAAAGGTAACTACTTTGGCTAGTTCCGGTATCCTCAAAATTAGTCAAAAGAGCAAGCACCTCAATGTGTTCTATATATGGCTTTATTCTCGTGGACTGTGGCGCTTAGCGCACGATTTGAACTGCTAATGGAATCATGTCTAGCAGTTCTGACCATCATGCTCCTATAAAGCCACCAAATAATCCACAAGGGAGAACAGGGCTGCAAGCGGTCCTACCGGTTGGTTTTAATGGAAAAATGACTTATTTTTGCCCAAATAATGACCAAAAATGACCAAAAATTGACCAAATACAACCAAAACCTTACTGAAACCGGCCAAACATACTTGATTATATGTTTCCTAGAGTCCTGTATTCTCTGCCAACTTGCAAACTGGCGGTCAACTGGCCGATTAAGCAATGAAAGTCTGTAAAATGCACGATTCGAACACATATCTTGTATTCGCGCATCTGCAAGGGATTTTTAGGGTCCAGTCGGCTGCCAGTTGGGGAGTTGGCAGAGAATGCAGGGTTCTGATGTTTCCTGGTACATACCGTGCCTTGGAAGAGGGAAAGTAATTGAATGACGTATTAAAAAATGTGTCAAATAAAACTTTATTCACATGAAAGTAATGCAAAATAAAAAAACACTTACTTGCACGTAAAAAAATAACTTGCGCGTACTTCCTAACTAGAAACGTACGGTAACAAAATAGTAAAATAAAATATTTACTTCGTTGAGTGATAAATATAATGTAATTACATCAGACATGTTTTCCAGACTAGAGGAACAAAGTCAAAAACACAGAGTCAAAAATAGCGACAAGTCACCCATCATACAATGTTATTATTGCACTATCCAACAAAGGTGACTTTGATTTCGACCTTCAAACTAACCCAAAAAAAAACAGCAAAGAATCCTTCGCTCGCACACATTGGATGACCCCAATTTTTTAAGCGGATAAAAGTGACAAAAAACCTCATCCTATATGCAAGTAAATATGGTAAAATAATGACTTTTAGTGACTTTTTTGCACAATAATGACTTTTAATGACCAAGATCAGAAATAATGACCAATAATAGTAATAGTGACCGACTTGCAGCCCTGAGGGAGAAGGACGCCTCGGTAGCTTAACTGGTTAAAGCACTCGGCGCGAAATCGAGGGATCCGGGTTCGAATCCCGGTCAAGGCGAATGATTTTTCCTCTGTAGAACATCACACGTATTCTTTCTGAGGCTTCTGGAAATCTATAAACTGCGTAAAAAGGCAGTTCTGCTAACTAGCTATCCTCCTTACGCAAAAAATAGCCAGAAACAATAAAATTGTCATGTCTGCCAAGTTGACCGATTAAGTGGTCAGTCCCTCCATTGGGTCCAAAAAATTGACTGGTGAAAACTGGTTTTGCCCCAAAGAAACCTCTCGCTCCAGACAAAATGTTCTCACCTCATATTCCTGAATTCCACGAAAAAACACCATAAATGATCCTTTTGACAATATATCTGGATGATCCAGACAAACCCCTCCCCCCATTCAGTCCAGATTAATAAGGGTCTATTACATTTGAATATTTTTTTCCAACTTTAAAACAGACTTGTGAACAAATTTTCATACAACGTTCAAAAATTCTTTTCCTCATATGCGTGGCAACTTGTTATTTTTAACAACTATGTATTAAAAATAAATAAAAACAAAGTCAACCATACAATACAGAGATAGAACGGGAGCAAAAATGGCAAGAACAGACAATGATGTGTAATGACATCATTGATCATACCGGCCGAGCAGGTGGCTTGGTTTAGTGCTTGATTTTGTTTAGTTTTTTCTCAGGGCCATTGCTCCATTTGTAATGCTCCTAATACCAACAAATGAACTATCACTTCTACTGCTCAAAATAATGGTCTTTCGTGTCCATGCACAATAACATAACGAAAAACTATCATTCAGAGAGATTTTAACGTAAATTTTAATGATGCCAGGTTTTTACGTTCACCATTTTGGGTTCTCACAGACATTTAACTTACTTTGGCCATTTTAAGGGTCAACAAGGGTTAATACTTCGATCCATATCAGTTTTTATTAATGCCACAAACTAAACTTACTTTGTCCAGTTGAAGGGTCAATAAGGTGCAATGAATTTGTGACTCTATACACAAGGCACAGAGGTCCAATGCCAGCCAGATGCTGCCGAGTTGATTTTTCCAGGCATACAAGGCTATCCTTGGATACTGGCACTATCTCCACACTGCCAACATAATAATAAAAAATTATTGACTATATCCAATAAACATGTAAAAAGAGTACAATTGACAATGGTATTTTTAAGAACCAGTTAATAGAGAATAAATAACCACAGGGAAACCATTTAATAATGGTCAACATTGAATGGTGACCTGAAAACTATTATCCACTCAGTTACAACAATTCAAACTTTTTCACAAGAGAAGCTTGTGATGTAAATTCAGGTAGGAATAATATTCAGGGCTTACTCAGTATATTGAAATATGTATTACGCCATGGCATATACCTAAGCTTATTCAAGAAAATAAAATTGAATATTTACCTGTAGGTAAATTTGTAGTTGTAAATGTTGCTATGTATGTCATGGGATATAAGCTTTTTCGAATGCTGGTAGCGACAAGGAAGAACAGCCATGAGAAAATCAACCATTTTCCTTGCATTACTTTCAGTGGTGTAGAAGAAATCTAACCCCTCTATAAAACAAATAATTCAATAGTAAATTAGCACAAATTTGTTAGTTGGAGCAATTACATTATAAAAAAATGTACCAACGAATTAAATTCCAATATGTAAAAATGATTACCATGGATTGGTTTGATGCCAAGGGTATGCTCATGGGCTCTGTGTTTAAGAATTAACTGCTCAAGATAAAAGAAAGTTTTTTTGTTGTCCGCCTTTTGCCTTACTTGGACCTGAAAAATAAATTACACAAAATATTATCATCCCTCAACTGGAAATTTATTGGCAAAATTATGCAAGACCTTTTTCTCTCCACAATAATAACTTCATTTGTCATTAAATGGTACAAACCATATTAGATATCGTCAAGAGTTATAGGAAAACATATACACCAGCATATTATTACATCATGCAGAAAAAATTTACACTGTCCTCAACAACATATTCTTGCACAGAATAAAATGCTTTAGACAGTAACCATTTACAAAACATATTTAATTCTTAATCTTAAGAGAGGTCAAGCCTTTAATTTTGCCAGAAAGCTTATTGAATAGCTTAGGTCCCATGTATTGAAGAGACTTCTAGGTTTTTGATAATGTAAGTCATTCATTGACAGCAAAAGCCAATGGCTAGATAACATACCCAATAATGCTCATTAGTAAATTTTTAGAGAATCCATAGAGGTCTCTACCATTTGGATTTTTAAGTTTCTAACTGCTACACTCTTTCATACTGGTAACCAAAGGAAAATAACATAACTGATTCATTTTTTACAAGATTCTCAGATTCTCCAGCAGAGTAATTAACACAAGTAAGTATATGGTCAATTGTCAGAATAAAACATTCATTAAAAGCATCAGGTGATACATTTACATTAATGTCATTAACGTTCTTTTGGATTTCATTTCTGATCACTTTCCACCCTGCCTGATATTGGTCGTTAGAATTTTCAATATATGTTATGTTAGCTCTCTTCTCAGCAATTGTATTGTATCAGTAAACATGTTTTAACTCTTTGAATTTTGTTATGAAAAGTGCAGTTTAATTTGAGCACTGAATGAAAATGTACAACTTGTGTTCTCAATGTTTCCAGTTCATCATTTAACCAGTTACATTGTCTATTTTTTGAGTAGCAGCATTTATTAAAATCCTTTGACAGGAAACACTCCTCATAAGGGGTTGTGCATAAACTACGTTACAGTTTTTTCCCTCCATTATTGAGCTAATTTTTGGGATAGGCTGAAATAAGACAAATAAAGTAGCCAAACTAGATGTAATAGAACTATCTAATCTTAATTGGAACAAGTAATATTTATTTTTAAAGTCTAATATCAACCAGGAATCACGGTGCAAGGTGCTGTGCTCATCTAATTGGTTCACTCCCCTCTCCACATTTCTGACTGCTGCCTTGAAAGGTGTTGTCACAAGGTCGCTATTTAACCAGTGAGAAGGTTAAAATGTAAGCAATTTGATGGCATGAAGACTTGCAACATTTTTGAGGCAATGGTTCAGTTACATTTAGTTAAAGTAGAAGCTTGGAGTGTAAGAAACATCCCACGCACCCTTCCTCATGTTTTACTCTGTAGCATTGTCCTAGATGTTGATGAGTAAGAACGCAAACTAGGTGCATTGTCACAGCTACGTTACTTTGATTGAACACCCCCCTCCTCCTCGTTACCCGTCGTAGGCTTTTAGGCAACCCCCTCCCCCCCCCAGCTTGGTAACGTTGTTTTTGCACGACCCCTTACTCTTATGATGAATTAAGTCAACAGTTATCTTGAATTTGTTCTTTTGAGCTCAAATTCATAATAAAAACAAGAGCAAGATGGTCAGATATTGAGCATCTTGAACGTAGTAGAAAAAAAATGAAGCTACATACCAAAGCTCTCCAGAAGTCCTTCGCCTCCGTGCGATGACAATCATCACACATTTGATGGTTGACGGTGAATTCAACAATAAAAACCTGTTGTAGAATTGCACCACCAAGGACTTCCCCATGCACAGTCAGCCTTACCTAAGATAACAGCCAGACAGTAAAATTTACTAATCAGTCCCAGTATGAAAAGTAACAGCCTTTCCTTTGAGAAAACATCTGTGTAAATAACAGCAAAAATTTCATCCTTAATTTTTAGGAGTGATGATAAATGAATGGAAATGTTGAAGTAAAAATGTATGCAAATACTATAAATACACACAATCCATCATCCTAATTTGGATATGCCATATGTAACTGAACAAACATTCAAGACATTTCAATATGAAATGTTGAGAACCTAAGAGTGGATGTTTTCATCTCAAATCAGGTGGAAGACCATCTCCAATTTTTCACAAATGATATGTGCAAATATACAATGTGTAATTGTGATGAATACAGGCTCCATACTTTGAAAAAAATACCTAGCCAAAATTAAATGCATACATTTGAACTCAGGTGCGTCATGTCCTGGAAAAAAATAATAAAGTAGGTACAATAAAACCTTTTGGTAGTTTGAGCGAAATATTTCCCTAGTCATAGTGGAGACCACATTATATTTTATTTTTTTATTTCAGCATCTGTAAGAAGTAAATATTGTAATATTAGTGGTGCAAAAATATAGTTACATATGACAATAACTCTCAGTAACTAAATAAATATATCGACTTAAGTCTCTAACTTGACTTATTTTTCAAGCTTTACTGCTAAAAAGCCTTCAAAACAGCAGGTTTTTTTGTGATTCCGTAAAAATTACTTCGGTGATTAATTGATTATATTTTATAAATATTTGGGAAAGCACAATTTACTTGCCGTTAGTTTTTTTGACGAAATCTAGGTCCTACAAGTTCCTATTTTTTTTCAATATTCTCCCCTGGAGTGCACAACCGTAATCTATCCCATGAGTAAAACAGCTTGTATTTTTGGGCAAATTGCTCGAAAAGTAGTTCAGCAAGGGGTTAATATTTTGATATCAATGGAAAGATGAGTATTTTTCTTTAAAATGAGGTCAAATTCTAGGTGTAGTGATTTTTCGCTCAAACTACCACCCCTGGACATTTCAGTGTGGATGACTCACACGAGTGAGTCATGGATATATGCTTTACAGAGGAGGATGACTCACAACATGAGTCAATCGTCATAATGGTAAACAATGCTCTTTGGTTATTCCGCCCACGGAAACACTCTTGGGAAAATAACTCCACATTGAAAGGGTTAAGGGAGATTTGCCTTAAAAATCTGAAATTTGGACTACCTTTAGAAACTTACAGGGATATAATTTTTCACAGTAAAATTATCAAATTTTGGATAATTAATGCATGTAAATAAACAACAGGAAACTCGTTTTCAACTCCTATTTGCATCAGTCTTGAGAACTATTTGCAATAATAGTAGTATTATTTAAGTTTAACGTGCTTTGATGGCTACAATCATTTCACAAATATTGTCTGCCACATGCAGACAGGGGCAGCAGCATTTGGATGAATCGGAGGATCGCCCCTCCAAATTTGAGCCGACCCCAACAATGCTTACCTTCGAACTTCATTTTCTCAAGCTTTACTTTGTGGTATTACTCCATTACTAGGTAAAAGAGCAGCTTTGTATAGTCTACTGTGAACTTTTTATATAATTTACCAACCAAGGTTTCCACTTGCAAAGTCATTATACAGGCAGTTTTTTGCACCAGACGAGGAAAAGTACTCATCTGGTCACTTAAAAAACTGCCATTTAAATGACTGTTTAAGTCAAAACCTTGGACAGTAAATTAAATAAAAAGTTTACTGTGGACTATACAAAGTTTCTATTTCACCTATGCTTAACTTTGGTGACTGATGAGAAACTTGTGTTTCCATCGTGGCAGGCCGTTGCCCTATTTGCATTATTCATATCAAACTCACCTATTTTACCCCTGATATATTGATTGTGGTCCAGCCTGAGATTTCCCATACCATCCACAGTTACATTAATTAGGAAAACAAAATTCTGCTACTTCTCCTAAGCCCTTCATGTCTATCAATTTTATTAATTCTATCTTAATTTTTTTAAATTTTATCTTCCTCACCTACAATGAGAATGCCATCAACATAAATTACTAGGATGACTTCATCAGCCCCGTACATACACGGATCACTGATACATTGACTGAACCTGGTGCTAACATAGTGAGTATGAAAACATTCATTCCACTCCCCCTGATTGTTTAAGACCATATATACTTTTTCCGAGTTCACACACAAAGTGCTCAGGATCCTTTCCTTCATCTTTAAAGAAAAATGGCTTTTCCATGTAGACAGTCATCTTGAGTAGGCTATTTAGGTATGCTAACATAACATTATAGAGTATGTTCCATTTTCGAATTGTTTTCTACTGCAAGGGCCATCAACATCCTCAGATTCTTTCTCTTCACTACTGGGCTGTAAGTTTCACGAAAGTTCTGGAATCTGCTTATAACCTTGTGCAAACCAGGCTCACCTTAAATTTTATTTCTAACTTATTGTTTTTCTTTAACTTTAATACCCATTTTGACACAACACCATTTGCATTTTCTGGTCTCTTTACCACATCCCATGTTTGTCAACTCCTCTTCCATAGTCTGTCACCATTCCTTTTTGTGCCCCCATTCAGTGCCTCTGAAGGAGTCCTAGTCCTGGGCTCCATTGGCCCTTGTTGATTCTCTCCATATTGTTTCACTAGATTACAATAAGGGCATCCTTTTCTCTCTCACCAGCCTTCTGTAATGGTCTTCACCTTTCGAGAATCCCATATCTTTCTGAAAAATTTCTTCTTCCTGTGTGTCACTCTTGGAGTCGCCAAAGTGTTTTCTTCCACTAACTTGAAGTAGCTGTTCTCTCCCATCTTGGCTTTTGTAAAAGAATACTTTCTCCTTGAAAGTCACATCTCTCCTTACTATTATTCTTATCTTCTTCATATTCCATAATCAGTATCCATATACGTACATCCTCTTGGTATCCTAAGTGGATGCATTCTTCTGCCCTAGGATTAAGTTTCCATCATCTATCAATGACTGTAGCCCATGTCTGGCATCCAAAAACCTTCAGTCTGTCCATCTGTTCCTTGGCCATTTTCTTTCCCATCCACAGCTCTAGTGGTATCTCATACCCATTAGCTGATGATGGGCATAGGTTTCTATTGTAGAAAAATGTTTATTGCTTCTGCCCAATATGCCATTGGCAGTCCTTACTCCATTAACATGCACCTACCCATATTCGGCAAGGTGAGATTGAATCTTTCTGCCTTCTCATTCATTTGGGGTGTGTATGAAACTATTAGTGCATGTGATATCCCATATTTCTTCAGGTATTCTTAGAACTCATTACCAGAAAATTCTCAAACATTATCAGTAAGTATATAATCAATTTTCTTGCTTAATGCAGTTTCCACACTTTCCTTATATTCTTTGAAAGTTTCAGGAACCTCTCTTCCTGACTAAAGAGTGATTCGAATAGTCATCAATAAATTTCATAAAAAATCTTCTGCATCCAATAGATGCTGGAGAGATGGATCCACCCACTTCTGAGGGAATGAGTTCAAGGGTTTCTTCTACCAAGCCTTTATATAAACTTCTTCCTTTTATTTTCTCTGTATGAATATGTCACAAATATCATCCCCTTGAGCATCTCTATCTTATATTTCCACTTGAAGGAGTTATTTTTTTCTCAGAGCTGTGGTATGACAGCACCCAAATCTCCTGTGCAATAAATTCATTGAAATTTTGTTTGCATTTGCATTAGAAATAATTCCTTGTTCTCTTTCCGATGCCATTTTCTTGTTCTTGTCATCTATGGTGTTAAGGGTGTATGCTATCAACAAGCTATTTATCTCGTTAACTGTGAATAGTACCTCATTGGTCTGTCCGCCAATAGCGACCACCCTTCCCTCATAAACTCAGGCTGTCACCCCTTGTGGTCGGAGCTGATGAAGAGAAATTAAGTTAGAACTTAAAACTGGGCACTAAGAGGACATTACTCAGAAGAATGTCCCAGCCTCCACTCTCATCTGTCATTCTAAGGAGTCCTCTTCCTCGGCTCTTTATCCCTGCTTTTTCTCTATAGGCGAACATCCATGGTGCCAGTTGCATTTCTCAGTTCCTGAAATATTTCTCCATCAGATGACACGTGATGTGTAGCCCCACAATCCACTCGCTCTTCCTCAATTTCATGCCGAAACGTGTACATAATGCCTTGCATTCTCTTGCGATCGATGTACCTGCATTCTTCATTCCAAATCTTCCTTCTCTGTTACTTTCTGCCCCTTCCCTTCGCCCCATTTGTCTTCTACGAACATCATCCTCTTCCAATCCAAACCAATGCTACCGACATATCTGCAGTACTTTACGTGATTAAGTTCACTGCATGTGGAAGTAGAGTAGTAAAAGAAATCTCTAGTGTTCAGATTTCCTCCTGCCTGATAACCATACCGGAGTAACTGCTCTCTTGGCAACTGTTCTGGATAACTGATATCGGTCCTTGTTCCTCCTTGAGACTAGATCAATAGCATTCTCATCTTATCTCTCTTGCATCAATCCTTTTTTCTACCAAAAATAGTCTGAATTCAACTTGCTGTGAAGACAGTCCTGAAAATTCTAATGACCACACCAGTCCTTCATTTGTTACGACATTTCATTGGTCTTAGTTATCTAACACATTTCCTTAAAGTTGTTAGAAATGAGAAATAGCTTGTGTCGAGTAGTTGAACCCACGTAATGTTAAAGAACATATGAAGCACGATTCTATCTCGGGCATATGCGTGTAGTTGTGTACTGAGTTATGGTAACAGTTGTTCATTGCTTAAGCTTTGATAGGCGTCCCCCCAACCTCTCCAGCATCCTAAAAACCACCAAACCGCTGACTAAACCCTTTATTAGCTCCAAAACCCCACCCAACCCCTGCCATCGCGCGAGATGCAAAACGTGCCCTATCCTTATCACCGACCCCCTCCCCGCTAAATTCCTCTCGCACCCACTACCTTCCGTCCCCTCTCGGTCGTGTACTTCCCAGAACCTTGTCTACATCCTGCTGTGCAACCTGTGCGATTCCTATTATATTGGACTCACTACTAACCATGGCAGTGTTAGAGTAACCAGCCACCGTGCTAGTTGCAAGCCGTCCTTGCCCAATGCCTCCTTCCCTGTCTTTATCACCTTTCTAATTGCCCTTTAGTTGTTCCGCATTCAGTTTATTATCCTTGATGTCCCCAAATCATGTGTCAATCATATTCCAACAATGTTTGTCCACTGAAAATGCTCAAAGTCGCTAAGTCCAGCGGTAATAATTGTCCTTATGAAATATATCTTAGTTCTTCTTCATGTCTCCTGAGAACCTTCCTTAGTGTTACCTTTGTATTCTTCCTAAATCTTGATTTTTTTGCTTTTTGTTTCGTATTTTCTTCACATCGTATTTCTTCTCTCCCATATGTTACTTCCTCTTCCGCATCAATGGTAGCAACCTTGGCCCATATCTTATTAAAATTTCAGTGTGCTTTATTATTGATTGACACTAGATATCCAATTATTTCAGGAGCACTCATTTATTTCTCACGTTTGCATTTTCGGCCATACAATGTCATATCCAATTAAAACACACATTAAGCAAAAAACTCAAGAAAAATCTCACACAACATCATAAAACACACAAAAAGATAAACAAATGGTCACTTGCCGACACTTATCCTTATTTCCAATACTTGACAAAATGAATGCAAAAAATAATTCCCTAAAACTTTAATAGAAAAGTAAAAGTGGCATATTCTTCATCAAATAATAATGTGAAAAGGATTTCTAATTCATACATAAATGACATATTCAACCTAGTACAACCTATTTATTGAAACAAATTTAAAAAATGGAATCAAAAGTTTAATTAAAAGTTTAAAAACAAAACAAAAAACACTGCCCTGCAGGGGTTCAATATTCAATATTTTCAATTCAATTAAATTCATATAAATTGTATTTTTATCGCATTTTAACTGGGACATGACGCAGATAATTTCAAAGGTATGTTATTTACTTTTGGCTGGTTCTTTGGATCATGTAGTAGGCATTCATATAATAACGCACATTACCCTATGTATAATTTGTAGGGTGGAGTTTAACTTAAAGATTCCAAAAAACGGGTCACAAATTATCCACTTAAAAAACCTGCCTTTATCCTTTTCGAATGCGGTTCCGTCCATACAAATCCAGCGTCTACTAGCTTCACTCTATTAAGACCTTTTAACTTCTTAAGACAGAGAGATAGCAATTCTCTTGACTCTAATGCACATGACACCCACTCTGTTGGAGGCTGAAGATACCTAGGAGAATAAATAATTATTAATTAAACATTTTTAACGAAATACATTCATATTCTAAATACCACATTTAGAGCCAACCTCTCGCATCCTTTGCAGAAATATAATGTGCCCTGCTTTGGAATACCAGCGGTTATGTCCACTTCGGTTCTCAAGCACGCGACGCACATATTTGCCGGATTAGGCTCTATCACCGTTCCACATTGGCAGCATAAACTATAGGTGTGACGAGAAAATAGCAATATAGAGCAATGTATAAAATAGTTAATGAGAAGGAATGCAGCAAAAGATTGTTGTCCACACATGTACACGTACATTCTACTTTGACTCTCTCCATGGTTATCATTCATGTATTCCATTTTTATCACTGTCCTCAAAAATTAATACAAAACCAACAAAGAAATGACAACACGTGTTACAATACTACTGACAAGCAGTCCACATCAACCGAATGCACCATGCGCTACCTATTCTTCTGATTTTTCTTGATATTGGGGATACCAACGTTTATTGTAAAAAATCCGTTCAAAAATGGTAAAATGATTCCTGATAAATGAATCAAAATAGCTTATTATTATAATTTTAAAATTAAATATCATTATAGTGAACAAATAAAAGAACCTTATCGTTAATTACTTACGTCAACACCATAGAGCTATCATTTTATACATCTATGGGCAACATCAACATTAATAATTATTTTATGTTGGCTACTTGACCTAGCTAACATGTGACAACCAGCGATAACTTCAGCCACACAGGTGATTCAAAGCAACGTAAATTGCACATGGAGATGGAAGTGGTGCGTGGAGAAGAACCCTAATACGTCCGGCATTCTGCTAATGGTGTTTGTGCTTCTTTTTAGTTTTTTACTATAGAAACTCCATCGAGCCTATTGCATTAAAAATGGGTATGCCTGATGAGACTGTCGAGGGATTCGACGACAAGGAAGGTGAAAGTAAAGGTTTTGAGGGTTGCGAAGTGCGGGTAAAAAGTAAGAAAACTGGTAAAAAATGCGGAGGATTTCAAGGGATGGGTTTAAGTTTTCCCGTATTGAAAGGCGTTCAAAAGAGAGGCTACAAAATACCGACTCCAATTCAAAGAAAGGTTAGTGACGTTAATTTGAGATTGACAATCGTGACATCCCCTCGTGTTGTTATTTGTTCATTATATGGTAATGCGCAATTCTATACCCCCGGTGCGGGAGCTTTTGAAAAAGTTGAGATTATTTAATTTTGAGAAGTTGCGGGCGTTATAGTTGATCATGTTTTTAATCCTTGTGTAGACAATACCATTAGTCATCGAGGGAAGAGATATTGTTGCAATGGCTAGGACTGGTAGTGGAAAAACAGCTTGCTTTCTCATTCCACTCTTCGAGAAATTGAAAGCTCGATTCGCCAAGACTGGTGCAAGAGCACTCATTCTCTCACCGACGCGGGAATTAGCACTTCAGGTGAGTTTAACCTTATTTCTACCTTTCCTATGATGTCTCTCGTCTTATCCAATTCATCAATATTAAATCACCACATTGTTTTTTAGACAAATCGCTTCATAAAAGAATTGGGAAAGTTTTTGGATCTTAAATCGACAGTGATTCTTGGAGGAGATAGTATGGACACACAGTTTGATGCTTTGCATGGAAACCCTGACATAATTGTTGCTACGCCTGGTAGATTTCTGCATGTTTGTGTGGAAATGGATCTTAAACTCAGTGCAGTTGAATATGTTGTGTTTGATGAAGCTGATAGGTAAGTGAAATGGTATAATTCGCTGCTTCAATTTGTTTCGATTTTGATAATTACTGCTGTGTAATTTTTGTCACAGGACACCCTGAAAATCAGTTCTTAATTTTTAGGTTGTTTGAAATGGGTTTTGGAGAGCAACTTCATGAGATCTTAGCTCGCCTCCCAGATTCAAGGCAAACCCTCCTGTTTTCAGCCACTTTGCCTAAAATGTTGGTGGAATTTGCCCGTGCTGGACTTTCAGATCCAGTTCTGTTGCGACTCGATGTTGATTCTAAGATTCCTGAAACATTGAAGTTGGGATTCATCTCATGTTGCTCAGAAGAAAAACCAGCAGCTCTGCTTTCATTACTACGTCACGTCATGCCAGAGGGAGGCCAGACTGCTGTATTTGTTCCTACCAAACATCATGTGGATTATATTTACATGGTAAATGCTGTATTTATGTTTTAGGTACTAGGTTTTTTTTAATACTATTGTATGATGTTGTAAAAGGCATGCATTTCAAAGGAATTTCTGTACCAGGTAGAAATTGGTACTGTGAGCAAGATGATGTGGTAATCTACCGAGAAATTACTCTTGAAACAGAACGATTAAAAGACATCTATAAAATGGGGAAATAAATATAAATGAAGTCGATGGACTCACTATAAATTCAAACCAATGGTGGAGTAGAGGCATTAGGAAGATTTGTGGCACTGGATTTCAGAGATTGGGATTCATCATGTGGATAGTGGTAACGACCTCAGATGAAAGAGTGGAAACAAATTAAGGTATATGTATCATAGTGTCCAGTCTGGGAGAAAATTAATTTCACCCGCTTCCCGGTCATTTTATACCACCTATTTCACTTATATTGCCACGCTACATCTGCGCATTGGTACTAACCTTTCATTTTCTTCATAAAACCTTTTTATTTCGTAAAGTATTCACTTAAACCTGTGATGTGAATCTCTTCATCGACGCCATATTGGAAAAACTGCCCTTTTCCTCCTATTTCCTTCAGACGGCGCAGCGGTCGAGCAGTTTCTTCATTTTCTATACCCACCACCCATGAGTATACCTGCCTTGAACCTAAACTAGCCGCGCTTTACAACTTTGAAGAGACTGCAACTACAACCCCCTCCAATCATCTACCCTCTTGGGGGATATTTTTCTTTAGAAAAATACGCTACAACTTTGAAGAGACTACAAATACAACCCCCTCCAATCATCTACCCTCTCGGGGGATATTTTTCTTTAGAAAAATACGCTACAACTTTGACACCCCCCTCCAATCGTCTACCCTCTCGGGGGATATTTTTCTTTAGAAAAATACGCTACAACTTTGGCACCCCCCTCCAATCGTCTACCCTCTCGGGGGATATTTTTCTTGGGAAAAATACGCTACAACTTTGAAGAGACTACAACTACACCCCCCTCCAATATTCTACCCTCTCGGGGGATATTTTTCTTTAGAAAAATACGCTACAACTTTGGCCCGCAACCTTTTTGGGGGGGTGGGTAAAGGCCATATTGTAGACGTGAAATTACTCTCCATCCCTCTAGCGGGACTTCCCAACATCTCGGAATATGGCGTCGAAATATCACGAAAATTACACGATTTTCGTCATCTTCAAACTTTATTTTCTCAAAAACTACGAATCTCCCGTCTTTTTTTCTTACATTTTATAACTGCGCAGTCCTTTCACTTTCCTCTCCCATTCATCGAATACCCCTTACTTTTCTACGATTCTCACACAAAAATTTCTCCCAGACTGGACCCTATGATACCTTTACCCAAATTAATACCTCTCTACCACAATTACACTGCCAGAATATGGGACCCAGATTAGAAAGATTGATGAGATATGAAATACAAAGGAAGGCTCATGGTTTGTTTAAGAGTGCTATGGGCTTACAGAGGGTGTAGCACAGCCAAGAAAGGACTATTGAGAGTCATTAGAGTTGCCGTTATTCTATGTGCTAGGATAAGATACGTGTAAGTTCATGGGTTTAATAATTGTGACAAGGAGGATATTGTTTTAACCCCACTCTACATCATTAGAATTTACATAAGTGACAAAAATGTTAGAGATACACTGTCAGCACATGGGTACAAACATTCATTCTTCCCATGCTCAATTTATGACTTCATTAAAATCACAGCAAGACACTCTCTTGAAACGAATTTCACCTTTTGCGAGTTTTGATTCCATTTCCTTTCCATTTTCACAGCTGGTGCCCTAACAAGGTGCTCTCTTCCACCTGCCCTGATGTTGGCTTTCTTGGTAGTATGTGAATAAATGTGCTTTTGTGCAGAAAGTATTCAAAATGTATTTATCTGAATAAGGAAAATGCATGATCCTATAGGCAACAATTAACACATATGCTATGGCTGACAGTTACTAGCATTAGTTCTGTTTTGTCCATATGCCAGACAGGAGCAGAAATTTTACAATTGGGAGTAGTACCATGCCCAGTCCCTTTTGAAGAAGTGCTGGGAAGACTCAATCCTCTCTGGTGGATTGGCGGGGGCCAAAAATCATGATCACCCATTTGGTAGCATTCTATGTTACGATGCTGAAGGCTAATCTCCATTCTATCTGGGAAATGCGGATGGGAGACCTATGTTGTTTCTCCTCTGTCTCCGTGAAGCCTAGAAAGTGGGTCTCTAGCAGTATTTAATGCTTCTTTATCGGAAGATGTAAAGTCCACCGAAGGAAGCAAAAGAGACCCCACTCCTGCTTCTGGGTTCTTTCATATAACCTTGTGAAATCTTGAGAGTTGTGGAGAAGATGCTATCCTTCCACAGAAACTCCCCCAAGATTCCCTTTTTGAGTCCGTAGTTGCTACTTTGTACCTCCGTTGGGCTGCTTTGTAGTTTTCCCAATCCTGAGGAAATGTGTTCCTCTTGCTTCGTTTAGGAGTTTCCTGGTCTCCTTATGGAGGACCTCTGATGCTGTGCCCCGCCAGGGTAAATTACACGCTTCTCTTCTTATCTTAATGAGGCAACTGGCTTTGAACGATGAGATAATGCTCTCTTGTAATTGCTCCTCAGTGGCATCTGTCTCATCTGCCTTCCTATACTTGCATTGAGGTGCCTGAGCGAGGGTTCCTCTCAGCTTTTCCCTTTATCACCCCCAGTTGGTGGTCTTGGGGTTTTTATATGTTACTTGCTTGTCATTGGCTTCTAAGAGAGTGAATTGATTGAAGAGAATGTGTTGGTGATCTGACTGTGAGATCTCCCCTTAAATTCTCCACTCAACCATACTGTGCACCAGGGAGTTGGTGCAAGGTGTTATATATATCACTTCCTCACGCTATTGGAAAAGTTGGGCCTTGATCCTTTGTTGAGTATGTGCGACTCAGTTGACATGAGATACACTAAGAGGGCCTCCCCTCTTTTGTTGGTGTCTCCACTTCCCCATACGATGTGGTGTGAGTTGGTGTCACACCCAATGATCAGGTCCAATTTCTTGGTTTTACAATAAATCACCAGTCTCTCCAGCTCAACAGAAGGTGGTTGGTCTGGCGTATCATAAGGCAAATAGGCGGAACAGATGACTATCCTCTTCTCGTGCTCACCTCCCCTAAGGGTCACCAAAACTTCCATATGGTCCATGGTGGTAAATTCTGGTAAATGCATGGCACGTATTCCATTAATATAGATACAAGTTCTAGGTCATTCAACAGTGGTACAAAAGAAAATTTTTCCCCTTGTTACATTTAAACCCCCAACTCACCCCTGGAAGGCCCAGGGTTCCTGAATCAGGGCTATCTTAACATTACCTTCAGACAGGATCCTCCGTAGGACCCCTGAGGCAGCTTTGCAATGCTGAAGGTTGGCTTGGAGCATGTGAATACCAGCCATAGTTACTTCTCCGCACCCCTATCAGCCTCGGAGGTCTTTTCACAGCCCCCCACCTTGCCCAGAAAGGTCACGTCGACTTAATGCAGGCCGATAGATCCTCTGAAATCTGGCCCAGAGATCATCTCCACTGATGACTTGTACACCCCCAGAACAAACCGCGTACCTTGGATGGCTTCGCATCTTTCATAGGGTCTCCAGGGGTTGCTTGCAACCCTGGATTGACCCTTCTAAGTCACTCCATGAGAGTCTTCATGTCAGGTTTACAGAGTCCAGGGACCCACACCATCTCTCATTCTTCTCCTCCTGATGAGGTTGTCTACCTCAACTGCTTGGAAGTTGGTCCCTTCAATGGATCCCATCTTCTTAGCTGCCTCTTCAAGCCAGGTAGAGGAGTGGTCATTGCCACAGGCATCTCCAAAGCACCATTGATGAGTCGAGTGCTTTCGAACACTGGAAGCTTCTGGCCTTCTGGGATATCATCCCAAAGTTTCTCCAGTCACTTCTCCAGAGTCAAATGCCACTCCTTCATCATCTCCCCTGGGAAGCCTACTGACACTATGGCCATCTTTCTGAGGTCCTTAGTTGCCTCGGCATATGAAGGCCTGGTCATTGTCTTGGCCCTCTTAGCATCCTCATCCATGGCTCCTTTTATTGGGTGCTGCTTTGGGGGTCATAGCAGACTCCTCCCCCTGGTTTGGACCCTGCCGGTAACGTTGTCCCCAGTAGTACTCTCTCTCACAGAGGTGTGTGTTGATCCTCCTACAGCACTCTCAGCTTTTCTTTCCGCCACCTCCTAGCTGCATTGCTGAGCTTGAGGGTCGTTGAGAGCCACTTTGTTTTCGATGAGACACTCTCCTAGATGATGGCAGAGGCCCCTGAGTCTGATTCCACCCCTTTGGGAGTGTCTGGTGCCTCTTTCAGAAAAGACTCAGATGAGTTGGTGGGAATGTCATCCTCTTCCTCCCATAAAGAGTTTGAGGGACGACTAGGGAGTTGGGGGTAGGGCTGGGCAATATTGATAATTCAATATCGGGATACAATAATTTTAGCATATCGAAAGGTGGCGATATCGATAACTCATATCGTGACGAATAATATCGTCTAATCGTGCCCCGATATTTTATCGGGGCACGATAAGATATCGGGGCACGATAAGATATCGGGGCACAGTAAATATCGCGATAAATATCACGATAAACATCGCGATCACGATAAATATCGCGATAAATATCACGACATCGCGCCCCGATAAAATATCACGATAAATATCACAATAAAAGATGGTGATATTGCACTCGTTCAAATATCGCGTAAACGCGCCCGATGAATTATCGTGATATTGTGCCGGTTAATCGTGTCGGAAAAAGACAGCCGTTGGGTTGGGCTTCGGAGCAAGCACGTTTGAGAACTTACTATTCTGCTATCTGCTAATTCGAATTCTCAGCAGTTCTCTCACTCTCTCTTTCAATTTCAGTGGTCCGATAGTTTATAGGTGACATCTTGTTCAAATTTTGGAAGGAACTGAAAACAACTGTTAGTACATTAATGTATATATTGTCCACTGATGTAAATATACCGAAAGAAACTCAGCAAGGAGAGCAATATCACGATCTTTTATCGTGATATTTTATCGGGGTGCGATATCGTGATATTTTATCAGGAGGCGATATCATGATATTTTATCGCGATATTTATCGTGATCACGATATTTATCGTGCCCCAATATCTTATCGTGCCCCGATAAAATATCGAGAAATAAGACGATATTTATCGAGCAACGATATATCGTCAATTTTAAAAACTCAAAATCGGATTGGCGATATATTAAAATATCGCGATATATCGATATATCGCCCAGGCCTAGTTGGGGGTTCCCAGAAGGGCCCTCCAAAGGAAAGGACTGGGCAGTGGTGAAGGAGCCCCCATCGTGAGCCCCACCAGGGTTCGCCAACAGTGCTTCCTCCTACATGGGAGAAATTGGACGAGAGTCCTTAGAGATACGTGTGCTTCTCAGCGCCATTCGAAGAATTTTTATTTTTATTTAGTTCCATATTGGTTCCACTAGTAGCTAGGGAAATAATGGTCCACCCATGAAGAGCCCTGTATACATAGGTAAGTTAAATTAAACCAGAGGTCACCCTGTATTCGGAGTGTCTTTGTTTGTGACTTCTTACCCTCCACCCCACGGATGCATTCACCCTTGGCAGAGAGAACCTCTGTGGTGAGGGGAGCTTCTTATCGGCCAGCTAGGTATAAATCCATCATGTTCAGCGGAAACCATGGGCCCTTCGTTGAGGATGTGGCTCTTCACCACACATGACAGTCTTGAGGTTCAAAGGGCATATTACTCCCTGCCGCCCACCCTGGGATCACATACCTCACCCGCCTAATATGTGATAACCATAAGAGTGATTTTGATTGATTGGGGAATTTAAAAATTATGTAATGCTAAACAAGAACTGGACTCGTGAGAACAGTTAGAAATTTTATTGCACTCATTCACCTTCCCTCACCTAGCTTTGCCCTTACATATTACCCAGTTCCAAAATAACCTTTATTGCCTTTTAAATGACTCTACATTTTACTAGCCTCATCTGCACACATTCTTTCCTTGTTCTTTTTCACAAAGATTTTACGTTCATTGTTTTTCTCTCTGTATTCATCACATGCCTTCTTTTGCTCTTCCTAAAATTTGGCTGCAGTCAATCTTTTATATGCCTCCTCCTTTTCACTCCTTTAATCCACCATCCCCTTACATTTTCCCAACCACCCTTTCTGCATACCTTCCTTGGAACCAGCTTTCTAATCAGATCCACTTAAGAGACTTGCAAATAGTGGTCTGCTCTACATGTGGCACCACTCATCACTTTTATTTATCACTCTCTCAATCTCTTATCATGCACAATTGAATCAATCAAGCTATTACAATTGCCCCTTTGCCACGTACACGTTTTATTTTATTAATAATAATGTTTGATTCCATTGCATTCTTCATTCCACCACAAATTTAATGCTATTCCAGGAAACTATTGAATACTAGGTATTTTGCATGCGGAGCTTGGTGGCCAATTTTCATTAGACTTAAATTTTTTGTTGATAATCTTTTAATGCACATTTACTTATAATTAGTTCATTTTTCTTCTAAAGGTTCACGTTAAATACTTATTCCATCCTTTGCATTTCAGCTTTTGTGTAAAGCCGGATTCTCAACAACTTACATATATTCAGACTTGGATCCATCGGCACGTAAAATAAATGCAGCTAAATTTGTCACAGGCAAATGTCAAGTTCTAGTGGTGACTGATGTTGCTGCCCGTGGAGTTGATATTCCTTGTCTTGACGTGGTTGTCAATTTCAACTTCCCTCCTAAGCCAAAACTTTTTGTACATCGAGTTGGTAAGTATAAAACTCGCTCTTGATTGTAGCTTAACATCTTGAGTATGGATGTCACTCCTGGGGGGTTATTTTGTAATCTCATCTTTTGAACGACTCTTTGTGGGAAGGTGGGAGATCCGTTTCCCTCTCTTAATGATTGGCTCACGATCGGCTAAGGTCCGATGGTGGCTCCGTTTCACGTTCCTAACGACAGGTGAGATGGAACTAATGAAATGCGGAGCCAAATGAAACCCATCAAGAGTCGAAAGAGTGGATGAATCAAACTAATAGACCAGCACTTCACCACTTGAGAGCCGAAGATGGTCACGCCGCCTGGGTGGCGGAGTTGAACTACGAAAAATGACCTAATTTTCCACATTTCGTGACGTATTCTCACTTAAGTGTGATTGTAAAATAACCCCCCTGAGTGACATACCCAGCACAAGGGGGTGGGATGTGTCACAAAGTGATGGCAATAAGTTGTAATAATTGCTTTTTTAAAGAGTTGAAACTGGAGAACTGACATAAAATTTTACACTCACTC
The DNA here is from genome assembly GCA_963573305.1 of Pyrrhosoma nymphula. NCBI lineage: Eukaryota > Metazoa > Arthropoda > Insecta > Odonata > Coenagrionidae > Pyrrhosoma > Pyrrhosoma nymphula. The sequence goes on along the minus strand of OY754335.1, from coordinate 131,318,359 downwards.
AATAGCTAAGAAAGAATGTAGTCTTAATGTGTTAGATGTGTAGTTGATCTTGGACAAATTTTCAACTAATCCTTAAGAATCTTGTGGTTATCAATGCAGGTGATCTTTATTGAAATCTGCGTGAATGTTGCAATTAGATGCGAGTAAGAAAAAAGCATAATGACTTCCCAGGTTGCCATATTTGTTATATTGTTAGTTAAAAGATTGCTACTCAGTTTCACCTCGTAAATATTGAAGTGTAACAGAAAAATCATTTATGTATTTAATCTGAAATACTTGGCCCTAGCATGGGTACACCTTACATGCCTGTGCATTTTACAAACCAGAAATTACTGTATCTGTGGTTCAGTGTGACTCATAAAGTACTGTATCTATGGTCAGTTTTCATATGACTGTTATATAATTCTCCCATGCAGCCAGAGTTGTATTAAGAAATATGAGGTTTTTAATAAATATTTATGGAGGATAATCTAAAAAAGAAATCTTTCTTGACCTCATGCAAGCCATCACTTCAAGAATTAGACTAGTCTGCAATTGCCATAATTAATCACTCTCTCTGTCAATAGAAGTTTAATGGTCAGTTGTCTCCCAAATACAAATGGGAAAATCCAATGGTATAAATTCTGTGGTAAGATGGCTAAATATGATATGTCATGTTTTGCAAATTTTGCAGGAGAGCTGTTGTAAAGTTTAGGCTCTGTAAAATCAGAATCTCAAAGCTTAGTCTTAACTTTTCGTAATAGATGTACAAAACTGTTGTTATCACATTTTTTTAACTTTCCAAATCCAATGGTATTAGCACTACGAATCCTACGGTATGCATAACTCAATTTTGCAAAAAAAAAAAAAAACGGACATATCATATTTAGCCATCTTACCACAGAATTAATGATAGGTAGAGGCACCGAACTTTCGTGAACCACAATACCGCAAAGTGTATCCTATTTTTACTTTGTTTCATTTCATATGTTTGCCTTAACATTTGGCGTCGATTTAAGCAATGTGTTTTTCACGAAATGGTGCACAATTTACTTGGTTCCATGAATTTGAGTGTTTTTGCCCTTATTTCGCAGATTATGTGCGAAATTTGAGACTTTCCCACATTGTAAAAAACCTTTGCATGGAACTGGTTGCTGTGAAAACATTTTTTCGGTGGTTTTGTATGAAATTCGACCATAATTTTAAAAAGCCACCTTAACAATCCGATCGAATTTCTGATTCTCTCTTCAAATGCGCTGATGCACTACGTTACTTGTCATTGATGTGACGACGCATTTTGAAACTATTTCGTGCACTACACAACATAACTTCAGGTTGTGGAATAATAACGAGGAAGTGCGAAGTCTACCTCACCACTACCACCGGGGTAAAGTAACTATTTGAATTGACCCAAATAACAGCTACCCTTGTTTCCTTCGAGCATCAGCCTTATCAACGCAGTGTTGGCTGCGGAGGTCCACCACTCCCCCACTAGTGGAACCCACCTGGGTAAAATCGAAGCTGGGCGAAGGCAAATATATGCAGATAAGGCAAAGGAGCGATCCTCTCGGGTTACTCCCTTCTCTTTCTTGCTGAATGAGTCCTGCTCAGATTAATTTCGTCATTCCCCCGAAGAAGGAACGAAGAAATTTTTTTCTTGAGGGTCCTTCCTGGACAAACCATTTTAAACGCGTCTATTTTTCAGACCCGATAAAAGGATCAACGCCAAATCTGACATATTTATTGTTCCGGCTGTGTGATTGAGCAAGATAGCAGGATGAATCATCCAAGCCGAAATACGAGCCGAGAAGGGGGAGAAACTCAGCCTCTGCTCATCACTGAATGATTTACATCCGTCCTCATGAAGGGAACCTGAAAAAAAGTATCCAGTGTCGGCAGGGGTGGGGAGGAGTGAGCTTACGCGGTGAAGACGAAGAAATCGGCTGAATCAGAGGTGCAGGTTGGCCTTGGCGCTACTATCGCAGCAAAGTGCCAATGAAGAAGTGCGACATGGTTCACGCTTTACACGATTGCTTCAATTGTATCGAAAACTCTTATGAGCAAGGACAGAATTCAAAGAGAAAGGATCATTTCAAGTTATAGACGATTTTTGGCCCATTTAGTCTCATCTCATGGCCAAGAAATGCAATGGTGAAAATGGTTGATTTAGGCTTAATATACGTATTAATCTCTTCAATTTGGTTAAAATCACATATGTTTGAAATAAATTCCCACATAGCCCTATCTTTACTAGGTACATCGAATTGTGAAGTCCATAGTTTTTATCTTCCAGCAATCCATCGTAAAAGTGTAAATGCTGACAGCCTGCAAATGCATTTTTTAGTGAGGTATCCTACCCCCTTAAACATCTGCGGACAAAACCTTCGTCCGTACATCCAGTGGCGGAGGGGGGGGGGTTTAAGGTTTAGACCCCCCCAAAAACATGTTTACCTGAATATGTTTTCGTTCGTTTACCTGAACAAGCGTTTAGAATTTTGCTTATTGGGCTGAAAAATATAGCTGAATTATCTTCACAAAAAGACAATGTTAATTTAATTATTGTTTTAGTGAATGATAGTATAAATATCATTTTATGATGATGCACATAAATATTAATGAAACTCCTCTTTTTTTAACCTCTTGCCTCTTGAGGCTAGAACTGGATCAATTTCAAGGTTCATAAATGTACTCTGCATATGGATTACTTCTAAAGGGTTATTATTCCATTGAGGAATTTCTGGAATGTAATCCTATAGACATAAATTTCTAATATTTGCTGTTTACTGTTTGACTATGACTATTACAAATTATATTTTGTTGAATGAATATTCCCTTGTTTACAATTTAGGGTTATTCATATTCTATTGCATAATCATATGTTTTAATGACAGGTTAAGACTTCATTTATTAATTGATTTTCTTTGCTGCAAAATAGGGAGATGTGCTCGAGCTGGCCGTAGTGGTGTGGCATATTCCCTCGTGACTTTGGAGGAGAGACCTTACCTATTGGATTTGCATCTCTTCCTCGGACGTCCCATAGTTCTTGCTCCCAAGGAAGGAATGACTTTCACTGGAGATCCTGATGATTGGAAATCTGGAACTGTTGGAAAAGTTCCCCGAGAAATACTAGAGGAAGAGGACATTGAAGTCATTAGTTGGCATGAAACAACACCAGAACTTGTAAGTGTATTCAATTTCATTTCAAGCATTAATTTATTTCTTTGTGAATGGAAAAGTTTTGAAGAAAAGACAGCCCAGTCATTTCTGCCCTGAAAAGTGAAATTTTCTTGAAATAAATGACCCTAAGTTCAAGTGCTGCTTGGTGAAACCTTGTCCCCAAGCTCTTTGTGCATGAATCATTGGACTGTCTTCAGCTACCATTTGAGCCAGCTAAATATGCTCCAGTAGGCTTTGAGCATTCTCAGTGTCCTTATGTGTTGCTTAGTTGTGTACATGTATTAAGCAGTTCAGCAGATGTGAGGAGAAGGCAAGGGGTGCTCAATTTCTAGGGAAAAGTCCAAATTCTCGATTAAAGCTTTGTTTGCATCGCTGCTCCTTTTGCACTTTTCTGCACCTTTTTGCTCCTTTGGCTTTCGCGTCGCAAAAGGTGCAAGTAACGAACACGTTCGCTACTGTTTAACTAACATTACACATAGTTATATTTATATTTACGAGGTAAGGTTAATATCTGAGGGTTCCTATAAATAGTGGTTTTCCTTCTTCTACATATTGCCTTCTTTTGAATCAATAGAACGTTATTGCATACTCCCTTGTCCCCAAAACATGACTCCATACAAAATATAGGTGTGTACATGTAGTTGCAAAGTATAGAAGTTTTAGGGTGTTTAATGTAGCCTATGAAACAAACACACCGGTTGATAGTATTTGGCTTTACTTTGAAAATGGATAGTCCAGCAGAGATCGTCACAATTATTAGTAGGCCAAGAAATTTAACGTTATGTACACTTCTGCCATGGATTACAACTAAAGGGAATGAGTAAATGCTCTGAAGAAGATAAAACTCTCTTTGCTCGAGTATGGTGGCATTTATTAAAATTCATGTGGTACAATTTATTTCAACCAAAGTAGAAACATTAAATACCAAAGTAAAAGTTGAGACTTCAATGTAATTTTGCTAAGTTCTCAATAGTCGTCCCTTATCATTTTATATAGCTTATTCACAATAATTATTTAAACGCCGAAAAGAACATAGGTAAAAGTGAGCTTTCATCTTGCCAGCTGAAACACAATTTTCACCCACTTGCAACAGATCGGTATCACAATAAAATTCACTTCACTTATCATGCAAACCTTGCTCATTTATGCAATACTTTTAGGGTAAACACTTTCATGAGCACTATAATAGCCACAAAAGCCATCACGTTTTTGACATTTAATGGTACTTTATCCTTCCTACATTACCGTTGAACAACAATTATGATATTACCACAACATAAAGCCAAATTTCTCCAAAATCACTGCACTCACAATATACGAAAGCATAATAATCTCCAAACACAATTTAAGCAGAACATTTTCTTAACTCTATATCAACGACAACTCATGTTTACATCGGCCTTTTGTGGCAGTGGATTAGCACTTATGAAGTTAGCACAGCAGGCCAAATGTATTACAGAGAACTCATGACGCGCAGGATACAATGAAGAGCATGTCCCATCGCATTTATGACTTAAGAAGCCAACGTAATACAAAACTGATTATTCAGCAGGGGTAACTGCCCCGCCCGAATTAAATAAATACGTGACGTACATTTTATGCAGAGATATTATCTAATAACCTCTATGTTGTGGATGAAGTATGCTAATACATTTTCTGCACTATCTTCGCCAGAGACACTCTTCTCGAAAAGCCTTTGTAATATACTGTAGCAAAATAAATCGTCCGCCATGTTTTTAGGAGCAAAGAGCGTTCGCGTCGACTGCCTTGAACCTCTCTGACGTCAGCTGTTCTCTCATGCTCCCTCGGTTACAGAAGTAACAGATGAAGCCAGCGACGTAAACAAAGCTCAAGTTTCAAAAGAAAAAACAATACGTGAAGTAGATAAAATTTAAAGGACTAATTGTCCATTGGTTAAGTGGTGAAGAACAAAAATTACCATTGAATCAGAATTTGTAATTTAATGAAATTGTGTCAGAAATATGTTTTTATTAACTGTCCGAGCTCAAGGTCAAGAGCAGTAAACAGTTGAAATGAAAGAAATCTTCTCGGCTTGCGAAAGGGTGGGTATTTGGCAGATCCAGGCACAATGCTTGGTGGGATCTACACTCCATTTAGGACAATGTTTGTTCTTTGTGACAGACTGAAGGGGAGGGGCAGTATGAGAAAATAGGAGGAACAAGGTGATTAACGAAAATAGAATCCTTTGCCCAGGTGACACTATGTAGTATAATAATAATAATGTTTATTATCCAGGGACCATACATATTGGTATAGGGATTGTCAGTAATACATATTACAATCAAATATAAAACTACAATGATACAATCAATCAATCAAAATAATCAAAAATCAATAATACAATCAAATATTAAACTTGTGAAATTGCCCTGCGCCATCTCTCGGTGACATACGATGGCGGCGACATCTTATTTTTCACATTACAATTCTTTAGCATTAATGATTATGAGAAGGGGGAATACCAGTCTCTGTAAGGGACTCCTGCCACTTGGTTGCTCTATACCATTTGTAACATGCCAATGAAATGCTGGGGATGCTGATTTTTGGTATATGTATTACGATAACTGAGGTTTTTTTGTACAGAAGTTGGTTGCAGAAAATTTTTACGGCAAGTATTGCGGTAAACATCGGTTGATGTTTCTTAATACTTGTACCTGAGTTACAGGCTTCTTTAAGCTTTCATACTTTTTATGAAAATATGTATGTACAAATTTTTTTTGTTTGCTTCATGGTTTGTTGTCCTCTTTTTAAGTATGTACTTAAATAAATTAACCATAGCTGGGCAAAGGTAAATCAAAAATTAACTTTGTTAATCTTTTAAAAGCTACTCGAAAAGTTAACTTCGTTAATGGTTAAATCGGTATCTTCATGAAAATTTAATGCAAGTTAAAGTTATCCGTTAAAGTTAACAATCTATATGAGATTGTAGGTAATTTTTAGTATTATATGTTACTTAACATTTACTTTAATGTTAATGAGCGTTATTTAATAAACAGCATAGCTTAGGTAATGTAGAATTATATATATTAGGCATTGGATTTCATAGTAATATCCCATTTCCATTGGTTCATAAAACCTACAGTAATTGTACTGTCCACTTAAATTTAATGTGAAATACACAACACGTGTTTCAACGCTCCTTAGGGCGTCATCATAAGGTCTGCCTGGTGTACCTGATGGCTGGCAGACCTGATGATGACGTCCTAAGGAGCGTTGAAACAAGTGTTGTGTATTTCACATTAAATTTAAGTGGACAGTACAATTACTGTAGTTTTTATTAAAATGCTGTTCCACCATATATCGCCCGACACTGTCGAATTAATCCATTGGTACAGTTAGACCGTACGCTGTTTGTGCTTGATTATGGAAACTACAGTCAGCCGGTAACGCACGTCATAGATTGGAATGGGAGCACTAGTTAAAGCCCCCCTAGCTAAGTAAGCTATTAAGCCCCCCTATGCATGCGTTCATGTATTAACAAGTGACGAACGTATTTCGCATGTGGATCGAGCTTAAATTTCGCTACGGAAGTTTCGAATTGAAAATTACACAATCGATCCCTATCAATTCATTCGTTACGTGGGAAACTACTCCGTTTTTAATCAGTTTTTCAAATGTATCTGACTCTACAGTATTTTGTGGAATCATGTTGGCAACGAAAAAGTTTACAATGCATTGGTCACTACACTACCTTAGGATACTCCGCTGCCGGTAGCTGCGATGCCAAAAGTTTTGCCAATGTTTTGCTGGCGTTTTTTGCCATTAGATGCCACAGCTTTGGAAGGAGGTTTAGGCTTGGTTCTATTTTTCCCACGAGTTGATCCCGCCTTTACTTATTCTTCAAATTGAACGTATTTCAATGGATGCGTTCTCTTAATGTGTTTTTCAGATTGTTTAAGTTGGAAATGTGAGCCTTAACAGTGTAAATTTTAGGTAAACACATTTTGATAGTAAAAAAGCACTTGGTTGTTATTCCACACTTTATTTTAAGAAAACTACCCGGGTTTCACCATATCATGCCATCTTCATCTGAAGATGTCATGATATGCTGAAACCTGGGTCGTTTCCTTAAAATAAAGTGTGGAATAACAACCAAGTGCTTTTTTTATTATTAAAATGAAGGAGTTCCACTGAGTAATGCCGGAGACAGTTTCTTATATTAAACACATTTTGCATTCATAAACCAGTTTTCCTTCCGATCGAAATTCAAATGCAACATAATCGCTTAAATATGACCGGGGATTTTGACTTTCCTTCTGTTGAGAACCCGTGTATCTGCCGCTACTGGTTTCAATATCAAATTCAGCAAGTTTGAGATTTGGAGTTTCCATTATGTATTAAAAACAATAAAACCAATCAATGACCGAACTCAAAACACAGTTGCCCCTCGATTGAACAATCCTGTCAATGCAATAACTATTGGGCTCTTGCTCACACGCACGCCACGCTTCACTCATGCCATTACATTCGTTTGCTGCCCACCACATGATTGTGGCGCGCATCCCAATCCAGATGGGTTTTTACAAAAGTGACTGACTTAAATTAACGGAAGTTAATAAGTCCGTTAATAGTTTTTGGATTTAACTTGAAAGTTAAATCATTAAGCAATATGTTAACTTTACAAATTAACGATTAACAGATTAACCCTTTTATGCCCAGCTATGATATTAACTATACCTTATGTATACATTTACCATTCAGTCATTTATGTAATGAAAAGCAAGAATGACCTTGCAACGAATAACAGTTATCACTGCTAAAATACCAGAAGATGGATAGATATACATGTGAAAACAACAACATACTTGTCTATGGTAGCCAAAGGTCCATCATCAATGTGCACAAAATTGTTCAGTTTCCTACCTAATTGTTCATAAAATGAACAAAGAATTCGTCTATTCAAGAAAAGGTTATTTCGCCTGGTCAACGAGTGCTACTAAAGTGTAAATGAATATTTATCCCAAACTTAAGTGTATACAACTTTAATGTATCTTTATTATTTGTAAACATAATTGCTTTTCCTTTTGACGTGTCCTATACACCTGCCATATGTATTTTCTATATTGTGCAATGTGTCAGCCGGATAAAAAATAACAATTCTCTGTACATACTTCCACATCTGTTGACCATTAATAATTGAATTTTCTTAAGCAATGAGTTCATTTGCATACAATAAAGTTGCACCATGTAGTAATTCAAAGTATTCAACTCTCCCTCTTTGCATTTGTCATTTTTTTTAGGTCAGTATGAAGAAAGTATGCAGGAATGCATATTCTCAGTACCTTCGGTCGAGGCCTGGTGCATCAAATGATAGTGTAAAGAGAGCCAAGGAAGCAGGTTTGGCAGAAGTTGGAGAACACCCTGGGTTTTTTAAATCAGTCAAAGTGGAGAAATACGGAATCTCTGGTGGAGGTCCATCTTCAGTCATTGATTTCGCTGAGAGTGCAACAAAGTCTGCTTTCCTGGAGCAAGTGCGAAGTTATCATCCAGCAGGGGTAATCATTCTTTTTCACTAAACATTATTCAGATTAGATACTCGTTGCCTTTGAATATTCATTTATCTTTGTTTTTGTATTCTATTTCTTACTACATTTCATTACTTACTACATAGTTCTTTACGGGTAAAGTGTAATTTGGTGAGTCGCCTTCTCATAAAAATATTTTATTCTGCTACCACCTTGTGTTAAACATGAGTAACATGCCTGAAGTAGGTTATGAGGGATTTCCCTAATCAGGACTCTAAGGTACTTGTTGGCCTGAAGTCACTTCAATGCAGTTTGAATGGTATAAAAACCATATGCACACACATTTTATGCCATTCCCTTTCTGTATGAGCTCAATCAAAGATAGCATAGTTACTGGTCACAAGTGGGGAAAGCAGGCTTTGGTTAAATAATTTTATTGACATTGGCAAAACCTCAATTGGAGACAAAGAGCTGATGGTCACCTCGCCATGCAGAACAGAACCTTTTTTATTCAAGAGTTTTAATTTTTTCTAGATTTGCATCCCTCATTCCCACATGACAGGCTACCTTTTATTTATCATAATTGCTAGCTGCAAAATGTTCTTTGTGTCATGGAAGCAAGGCTTCCTAGTAGTTAATTAGTAAGGCAACCTAGATTTGAGGTCATTGTCACTTTTTTATTTAGGTTTACCTCATTACCATGATTTTGTCTTCTCCAGCCCTTAATTTTTTTTTAAATTCAATCAATGCCCTTTTAGTACATAACATACAAAATTAGTAATATAAAAATACATGGTAACATTCAAATGTTGATATAAACCTCTCTTAAAGGCTGATAATGTATTTTCAGCACGAACATTCGTTGGTAATAAATTCCAATTACGTCTAAGCCTATATACAGGAGAATGAAATATATAATTTCGTTGAGAAGTCTGCTCAACTAAATTACATGGATACCTGGATCCTAATTATTAAAAAAAGGAAAAATTACAAGGCCTAGTAAACTGCCGGCCTATATATTTTATCTACCAGCCTATTTTGTTATACTTACCATTAACATTGCCATCGTGCAAGATTCTTGAACACATAATTGTTAGTAATATCTTGACCTTCTTGGATAATTGAAACTTCTTCCATAGTAGTCAGCACGGCTTCCGTACAAGTAGATATTGTGAAACCCAGCTATCTATGATATTCTAGAATGAATTGAAGCAAAAAAAAGCAAGTTGATGTATTATTCCTTGATTTCAAGAAAGAATTTGTCAAGGTGCTTCACAAAAACTAATTTTCAAATTACCATCAAGTGGATTTTGGTGCTGCAACATTGACATGTAAAATTCTGTAATTCTAGACTGCCTCTTTTATTTGCATTAATTTTTCACTGGATCAATTTATTTCTTTGAATTTTTGGAAATATTTTCTATTTCTTTTAAAATAAAGTCATAGTGATCACCTAGAAAACAATGCATTCGTGTTTCATGCAATATTTGCAAAGCAACTATGACACCTACTTGGGAAGGTTTTTTCGCATGCTCGTTTTATTCTTCAGGCTCATCCAGTGTTGGTGACGTGAGAACATTTTCTTCCTCAGGATCACACTTGGCTTCAAGTACCAAAATACCCACCTTAGCCATTATGAATTACATACTCTGCATATTTATAAATGTTCGGCACTCCTTTCATATATCCCACAAAATCTGCAAAACGTTCTCATCAACCCTCTCCATCTGTTGCATCTGCGGGTTCTCAAAGTGTAAATCTGTTGATAATACAGTAAAACCGCCATACAACGAATTTGTTGGGACCGGAAAAATTACTTCGATGTAGGGGGTTTTCGATGTATGGAGGTGGTGTGCGGGTTGCGTCTCCACAGGGGCATCCAAGTGTTCCGCGTGCTTTACGATGCAAGTCGAGTAAATATCTCAATCTTGCTTTATTCACCGTTAAAACCTTTCGTAGAGTGATGATAAACATTTTTTATTATTTACCATCAAATATCGTGGCTATCTCCGCGTTATTTTCAATCTGCGTATTTCTAATTTAAATTGTTTTTCTCGTCGATTCTGCTCTACGCCTCATCGCTTACTTTAGTTACGGTCTGAAATTAAAGGAGCGCCAAGATTAATGCCTAAGGATTACGTATTTTAAAGTGCTCCATAATTTTTCTGAGTATCTAGAAGATATTATTATTAGAGTGCAATAATTTAAGTCGATATCAATTGGCAGTTTTATGCAGCAATTTTGCTTGGAAGAGCACATATTGCCATTTAGACTTCCGAAATAAAACGCACTGTTGGAATCCCATTGAAATACCGGTAAATATCTATGCTCTTGACCAAAATATACTAGATATCGATAAACGACGATGGAAGTTAGGTGGGGCGAGTTAGTTACCACAAGTAATAACGTGGCAGTCGGCAATGCACTGAGGTCACAATGGCAATCTCAGATGATAATGCATTGACGTTGCCGTTAACGCGTGTAAGAGGCGCACGCCCCTTTTATGCGTCGAAGTTGAAGAAAAGAAATTTGGGGCTTTTTTTCTCCTATTGCGAGGTGTTGCTGGCCTAACTTCAAATTTTCGGCCATTATCAAAGCAGTTTGCGATATTCTCTTATAATTTACGCAGCATTTTTCATAGGTACGTATGGACCTCGGAGGCAAGTATTCACTTGTAGCCTTAGCCCTACAATGCTTGCATTGTTTATTGTCCTTTGGAATGAGTGGAGTAATTGATATTCATTAAAACAAAATAAATCCGACCTCGCTACAATTCGTGTTTAGTTGGTAAGTGCGGACAGACTGACAGAGCTCTGATTTATAAATCCGAATCCCCCCACCGTTTTCCTAATGCACAAGTCATAGTCGCTGTAAGTCGCCTTTTAAAACGTGGTTAACTTTTACAAATTATATTTTGCTGTAAACGATAACGAGTGGGAATGAAAACATGTTAAATGCAAAATACCCAAGCGTCAGCCGCGTAACAAACGAACGATAAGGCGTAAATACATCAAAACTTGAAAAAATCAAATTTTGAAAGAAATCATAACTGTCAATGGAATTTAAAGCATTTATTATTTCAATATGGTCCAACAAAAATCTTCAATGAATGACAAAATAACTAAATTTCATGATTTACATACAAACGGCTGACTTACTAGTGAGACGGGAGTCGCAGTACGGCGGCACGCACGCGCATGTCCTGTCACAGCTCGTAGTTTTTCCCCGAAAAGACCTTCTGTCCCTATTGGTATGGAATAGAGCAACCTTATCCTTCCTCAATCTTCTAATGCACGATTCCGGCACATCATGCCTTAGTCCGGCAGCGTGGTTTCCTACATCCTCAGCGTCTTTGATGACTTAAAGCACTTTAATTTTTTTGAACTACCGTGAAAGACCACAACTTTTTGCCCATGTTTATTTCGGAACAACACTGACCTATGTTGACGCTTGCACAAATGTTAATATTCACAGAATTCTCTCAGTTGAACTTAAGGCAGGTGCATACAGTTGAGTCACTCAAAGTTGTCCGGTGACAGAAAATGAGAAAGTTAGGGGGGTGGAAAATTCCAGTGCTTGCACGTGTCGCGCGGCCAATCGCTGTCCCCCAATTGCACCCCACACCCTTGCCTTGTCATACAACAAGTTTTTAAAGTTATCAGGCAACTGCGTCCCCCGTAAACAAGCGAGCGAATGATACCCTCCCCTTGATGACTCACGCTAAGCACCAAGGTCACTCAGCTCTCCAGGGACTTGCCTCGGCCACGATACAGTGGTAGGAGAGCGATAGAGTCGCAACGCTGAGTTTTATGTTCCTAATGTTTGACATGGAACACACTCCGCCAATCCCAGATATTATTTTTTTCTTGTACCGTTCTACTCATTCGGTGGCAAAATGTCGGCCGAGATCATTCTGTCTCCTGACAGTATGTAATGCCATTTCTGATTCTGAACTTCGACCTAAGGGTCGAATCACTGCTCGTTTCGTGGGCACTACCGCCCTGCCGCGATACTGCTCTGCCGCCCGCCGCTCATATCGTGACCGAGGCTCGAAGGCTGGCAGATAAAATTCGTGTCAGAGGCGCACCCTCATTTTCGGCTGCGACTCCTGGGAAAAAAGGTTCCTCAAGCAATCAAGCAAATATTAGGGCGATCTCAAGGAAACGCACCACTTGCCGGTTAACAGACCACATCCATCAAGGTTAAGACGGCAATAGCAATATTTGGATAGAGTAGAGAGGTTACTCCAGATTTTCCTTTGGGATGGGGACAGAGTAGATAAAAATTCGCTCTCATTGGTTGAACACCAACCAATGAAGTTTTGAATACTTCGCCCTCCTAACAAGGGGAGTGTCCGATAAACGGGTCGCAGATCTTGATGAAAATTCGTATGCATATAGAACTCCGAATGCTTTTCACGAATCACCCCACATATGGGCGTATAAATCCAATAGTTTAAACAAAAAAGGCGTTTAAACATTTATAGATGTTATAAAAACACTATTTATCAGCCTCCGGCATCAACGGTGGTGTGGTCCATTGATCAGCGTACGGGGCTGCGGTGCAGAGGGACCGTGTTCGATTCCCGTCGGGGTCAAATTTTGCATGCTTATTTTCATTGTTTTTCCTTCGTGGAATTCTATGTTAAAATCTAATTTTTACTTTTCTATTCAAAGTTTTTTTAACGAGTGGAAATATTTTTTTTCGCGAATACCATAGGGCTTATTTTTTTTCCTTCCCGCGAAGTCAACGTAATTTCTTTGTTTCCCCATTCTTTTACCACGCAAACTTGATTTGTTCCTTCATTTGCAAGACGACCAGTTGATATCATAATTATACAATAATGAAAATTTTCTGCAAGTGGTCACTCTCGCCATTTATAACACGTGCCTTTCTCGACGAGCCTTATTACAATGTATTTATTTGTAGGTATGTCTTTAGATCGTGAAATGGTGATTCGATTACAGAAATTAGTAGATAAGCCGATCACATTTTCCCCTCCTTTTTTCAATGCACGACAAAACAGGAAAAAGGGGATCTTTGATCGTGGGTCTTATAAATAATGATGTAACAATTATTTAGACTATTGTCTTACGACAATTACGTATTATAGACGAAGGAATTACGTTGACTTCGCGGGAAAGAAAAAAAATCTTACGGTCTTACGATAACCGTCCACCTGCCTCTCCCAAAATAAAATCCGATACCGAAAAGTAATTTGAAACCATTTTAGAGGAAAAATGGAGCTCCTCCCATTCACGGGGTCCCGGGGATGTAACCCAATACGGAAAAGTAATCTGATACGATTTAAAAAGGGAAAATTGAGCTCCATCCTCACCACCTGCACCTTCGCCAATGAGGTGGGGTGGATGAGTGAGTGGGGTGGATGAGTAATGCACCAAGAGGGGAGGGGGGAATACCAGTCAGTGTCAGTCGGCCAGCCGTAACCCAATACAGAAAGATACTCTGAAAAGATCATTTCAGGGGGGCTAATCTCTATCTCGAAGCTACCGATGCAGTAGCTTCGAATAAGCTACCATAATTGGCTACCAACCGTATTCTCTAACTCGCGGGAGATTTCTGAAGAACGTTATAGGAAGTGGAGAGAGCTTTGGCGAAAGGCGGGTATGAGAACATTTTTAAACCAAATCCGCGGAAACTTCATTTCTGGTGTCGTTATTCTTAGAACCAATGGGAAAGCTCGTATCAATGTTTTTCCGTGGATAAAACTGGTGAAACCTGAAAAGGCCGTTTCAGACGGTGAAGATGTTCGTGCATCGTGTTTAGCGAAAAATTCCACGCTTTAAAAATCATGCGAGGAAAATTCTAAAATATTTTATTTTTACTCTCATAATCTCGTGAATACGAACGCACGACGTCCATCTTGGCTGTTTTGATCAATTGAAATAAGATTGTTCGTAAATATATTCGGGAATTAGGGTTCATGTCGATGATATGATTCAATATTATTCATGCTATTTGCTTTCGTCAATTACTAGTTGCTTCAAATCATTTAAATAATATACGAAAATGAAGCTTTCAAAAGAAATGCGAAGGTGATACACGTTACCACGGCCCACCAAGTATCCCATTATGGGCTGGAATCACGTTACTTACCGAAGGTAAATATGGCTTACCGTCACTCCAGTTAATATATTTTTTGTGAAAAATCCCGCTAATGGCGAAAATGACATAGTAACCCAGTGAAAGTGCAAGGAATCCGCATTTAGTAAATGTAAGAAACATACCCGTGCGTTGGATAATTATAGATAGATAGGCGTTATAAAATTACCAATATTTAAGCAGGGTATTCGGAGGCCGCGCTTCGTGAGGCTACCGTGAGATCTTATTGGGGCTACGGAAGTAGCTTCGTGACATTTACAGAATACGGGTGGGAGCCTAATAAGCTACCGGTGGCTTCTGCTTGCACTTTCTCCGGTAGCTTCCATGATAGAGAATACCGATGGGAGCAAGTAGCTTATTGAAGCATCTTTCCGCCAGAAAGCTCCGATGCTTCGAGTTAGAGAATAGGCCCTCAGAAATCTCAGATTACCTTTCTGTATTGGATTACGACTGGCAGGCTGGCACTGATATTCCCCCCTCCCCTCTTGGTGCATTACTCATCCACCCAACTATCACCCGGCTCAGGTAACGCGGAGCGGAGCTTTGGCTTCCCTTGCACGTTTCTTATTGTAGAACCATCAGAGTTGACGGTTCCCACCATAAGAAACGTGTAAACGAGCCTTCACTGAGCCAGAGCGTCAAGTTTCCTTCATGCCCTCTGCTCTGTAGGTCTCGGATGGGAACATTTTCGAAGCCCGGAGCGGAAGAGTTAAGACGCGGTACTCTCCGCTGCAGTTCTACTTCCTGCTTATTATTTAAATGTCTATGGAAAAATTACCTGTAAATGAAGAATGCTACGTTTTTTCTCAATAATTCGTTCTAGAGGGGCACTTTTCATGTTTTGGGCCCAAGCACAGACTTCGATGTACGGAGTTTTCGTAGTTAGAGAGGTTCGTTACGGGAGGTTTTTTTGCGTGCATTGTCCATTGGAAGGGTCCGGGACCGGGGCAATGACTTCGAAATAGGGGGTTTTCCTTAAAATTTCGCTGTATGGGTGTTCGTTGTATGGGGGTTTTACTGTAGTTACCTCACAAGTGAATATTATATCTCATCAAGTTCATAGAAAGAAGAATGGTGGATTTCGTTTGATAAAGACCTATATCGATTCATAATGACTTTGCATTTAATGTCTGCACCAGGGAGTAGAGATTAGAAATCAACTGCTTTAAATATGTAACCTTTTCTTGAGAATGAGGAGAGGGTAGGAGGAATGGGCAGCACAGAAAGAAGTTTAAGATGAGAGTGACAGAAGAAATGACTATAGAGAAGATGTCAAAACAATGGTGTGACCTCTTCACCTTTGGTCAGGGGTAGGCCTTGTGCTGATGGAGGGAGTTCCTTCCCCACCTTACCCTCATCCCCTCAGCCTTTCTCCTGTATTTGTCTACCTTGACCAATATTTCCCAAGTAATTTTAGACTTAAGTACCATATTTGCCAGCCAATTTTGTATTGCCATCGAAGGTTTCAATCTCTCTTTTTTCACTGCAGACTGTGTTACAGCAGCAAGCTAATGGTGTGCTCTCCATCATGCTTCTTGTTTCTGGGATTCACGACTAAGAACTTTAGTACAGCAACTACAGTAAAACCTCTATTTTACACTTTTGATGGGGACAAAGGAAAAAAGTGTAAATCGTGGGAAAATGTAAATCCAGGGAAACCTTAATTTGTAGGAAATAGAAGCAAATTATCATAGCATAATGTTAAATTATTTTATTTTATTTAACAGGAGGTGTTTAATATTTGATGGGTCACCAAATAGAGACATAAATAAATGAATAAACAAAAGTTAACCAAAAATAAAAGTACAGTAAAACCCCTAAATTGCACTTTTCTAGGGACCCTAAAAAAAGGTTCAAATTGCGGGAAAGTGCAAATTGCGGGAAAAGTAGAATTTTCACTTCTACAGCCATGTTCCTTCACTGGAGTAAGGGTAAAAATAAGAAATAGACTGATAAACTGAAAAAGAGCAGTGTCATAATTTATTCTTTGGACTAGCTCTTCTCATTAATTTATATACAATGAAAAAAAGACATTGAACACCTTAGATGAATAGAAATGTGAAAATTATTTTTCTCCCTTCATTTTTGATACATAATTTACTTAATAGGTTTAATTACATTGTATAAATTACATAGTTAGCTCCTAGCCTTACAATTGTGTTCATTTCATAGCTTGAATCATTTCCTGGCAGATTGATGAGTTGACGTAGTTCCAATTTCTGCTACGAGTGGCGCTGTAAACTATCTGCGCCAAATTCAAATTCTTTCTTGAAACAGGTCCTATTACTGCTCTCTTTCGTATTTTTTCCGCAAATATGTGCAAGACAATGTCAAAAAGTGTTTAACAAAGGATTATATGCGTGAATAATGGACTTTGAAAGTTAAATTATATTTTGATTGAGCGCGTTGTGGTGCAAATTGAAAGTTAAATTATATTTTGATTGAGCGCGTTGTGGTGCAAATTGCGGGAAAACTGAAAAATGTATAGTCTAAATTCGGGGTTCTGCATACATTGGAAACATAGGAAATGGAATGGGACTTCATAAAAGTGGTGTAAATTGCGGGAAAACGTAATTTCCGATAACGCAAATACGAGGTTTCACTGTATTATCATTTTTTAACTCAACTTGATTTGAGGTGGTGTATACCTACATATATTTATCTTTGGCTTCAGTCTCACACTGCCATCTGGATTAGCTCCTAGTAAAACAGTTAGGTGACCTTTACTTTGCTTGGCTCCATGACAAGGGTTCCCTTTGAAGTCTATAGGGCCTTATTATATATTGGGGCATTATATAATTAAAAATACCTGTCTCATCCACATTAAAAATATCTTTAAGCGCATAGCCACCAACATGATAATGCAAAGTTGTGCACTTCCAGTGAGAAACTGTTTCAGGATCAATGCAGTGTACACTTTCAGATTCACCACAAATGGTTTTATAGGTAATATTTATATCGACTTTTGAAACGGTCTATCCAGCCATTTGATGCGTTGAAGTCATCAATGCCTAGTCTTGCTCCTGCATGTAGTGCCTTTTCGTTTAACAAAACTCCACTAATCGATATAGGTAGGTAGGTACCTGCTGCCAGTGGTGAATATAGGTTATTACTTAGGGGGGGGGAGGGCAAGACCGGCTGTAATATAGTGTAGCGGAGGAAGGATCCAGAGCCTTGGCAACGGTGGTTGTTGACGAGAGACGAGGAATCAACAAGGAGGATTCGGGAAATGGTTTGTTTGGGAACGACTTTTAATGTTACTGTGTGTACATTTTTAGGGAAATAAATGTGTTAAAAGAGTTACGGAAATAAGAAGAGTTGTTTTTGCACCCACGCACGTAACAACTGGTGTCAGAAGTGGAATAAATTAGTAAATTTAAGTGTTTTTTTTTCGCCACGACTTATTTTCATGTGAGATAAGAAAATGGCTTCAAGAGTAGCGAAGTTAAGTGAGCTGAAAGGGGTGGATTTGAAGCGCGAGTTGGAGGAACGTGACATGGAGACTAGTGGGACGAAATCGGTACTTCAATTGCGACTTCGTGAGGCGCTTCAGGCCGAAGGTGTGGACCCCGAAGATTTCCTCTTCAAGATAGAAATCGGAGCGCACGAATTCACGCAGGTCCTCAGAGTATTTAAAGAAGAGCTTTCCGAAAATTCCAGAGCTTTGAAAGAACTAATCAATAATTTTCGAACTACCAAAGACGAATTGATGGAGAAGATCTTCGCAATAAAAGGTGAGTTGAAAGACAACGTCAGTGAGTTAAAAAGCGAGTTAAAAAATGATGTCAGCGGAGTAAAAGGTGAGCTGAAAACCGATGTCAACGAAATGAAGGAAGAACTAAAATACGTCACTTCGGAGGTACAAGACGTGCAGGAGAAGTTAAAGAATGTAAAAGAGGACATAAAAATGGTAGAAATCGACGTAGAGAAACGTATTGAAGATCGTCTGAAAACCCTTGCACAAGAATTGACGCAAACTGGCACCCTAGGACTATTGCCAGGACTAGCTCCTAGTGTCAAGGCCGTGCGTGTGAAACCACCTACATACGACGGCAAGACTCCTTGGTCCACATATTCGAAACAATTTGAAGCCGCGGCCAACACCAACGGGTGGACGAAGGAAGACAGAGCTACGGGCTTGATTGTGGCTCTGCGAGGTGACGCTTTGAATATTCTCCAAGCAATGCCTGACCACGAATACAGGAATTACGATTGTCTGGTGAGCCGGCTGGAAATGAGGTACGGTGACAAACACCTCCAACAAGTCTACCACAGCCAATTGCTCACTAGACGACAAAACCGAGGCGAAACACTGCAAGAATTTGAAGCGGATATCGCGCGACTCGTTTTCTTGGCTTATCCTTCGGCGCCCAGCGAATTCATCGAACGATTGTCAGCAGTCTTTCGTGATTAGTGTGGCTGATCCGGAACTGCAGAGAGCTCTTCGTTTAATGCATCCGAAAACTTTGGACAACGCACTAGCCCGTGCCTTGGAATTCCAAGCGGCAACGGAAACTTCAAGAATTCACGCTCGTGTCCGAAGCATGGGCGAAGAGGAATTCCTCGAAGAGAGAATCGAAAGGATCGTCTCAAAATTCCTTCGGAACAAAGGACAGCCCAGGAAATGGGAGATACGTTGTTGGGACTGCGGAGAGCTTGGACATGTCCGCAGTCACTGCCAAAATAGCACGATGCGGCAGGGAAACTAGAAAGGGCCGGCGCAGAGGGGCGAGCGTCGGGGAGTGGCCCTGTGGCCCCACAGGAAGTGATAAAAATTGTCTCTCTTGTACGCCGGGTGGACAGTCTCTTTGTGGACGGGTACGTGAATGGTGTGGGTCGTGCTAAGTTGTTGGATACTGGCGCCACGACCACGATCCTGAGGAAGGGTACCGCGAGAGGAGAACT
Organism: Pyrrhosoma nymphula; assembly: GCA_963573305.1. Classification (NCBI taxonomy): domain Eukaryota; kingdom Metazoa; phylum Arthropoda; class Insecta; order Odonata; family Coenagrionidae; genus Pyrrhosoma; species Pyrrhosoma nymphula. The sequence continues at coordinate 131,298,689 of OY754335.1, read as the reverse complement.
CCAGCCTACAAGAGTGGACCTAAGAACTGCCACAGGTCAAGCAGTTAAAACGTACGGAGAGATGGTCGTCGACATCATGTTGGGAGAAAACAAGAGTAAACATCGAGTAATAGTGGCTGACATCGTAGAAGATGTCATCTTGGGAATGGATGTTTTGTTAGAATTGGAGGTGACTTTGGACTTGAAACGGAAATGTCTCAAAGTGGCTGGCGAAGAAATCGTCCTGTACGATCGACAGAGAGAGCCCGTAAAAGTCGTTGTCGATACGGATGAGGTTCTTCCTCCCAAAAGTGACAATGTCATCTTGGGCCGCCTGCTCAATATTGATCGGATGATGACGGGAATCGTCGAACCCATAACCGAAGACATTCGTCAAGGAATTTTGGTGGGAAGAACTATGGCTGCCACCCAAGATACCACACCGATACGAATTATGAATGTGAGCGATGCGTCGGTGACCCTAAAGAAGGGAACGCAAGTGGCCTTGTGCCATCCGATAGCGTCAGTCAACTGTGGACGAACGAACGCGGTGGAACCGCAAAGGAACGCCGAGGAGTTAACGAAACTTACGGAAGCTCTCCAAATGACGAAGACAAAGTAACGAAGACCAGGCAGAAGAGCGAGGTTGACAAGCTACTGAGTGAATATCAGGGCATCTTTGCGTCAGAGGAGTGCCCATATGGAAGGACGAAGCTGGTGAAGCACAGCATAAATACCGGTAACGCTCAACCCATACGCCAACGCCCGCAACGGCTGCCGTTCAGCAAACGTTAAGAGGCAGAGAAAGTCATCCAAGACATGCATGAACAAGGTGTCATTGAACCGTCAAGTAGTCCCTGGACGTCACCTGTAGTGTTGGTGAAGAAAAAGGACGGGTCGACCAGATTTTGCGTAGACTACAGGCAACTGAACAACAAGACCGTCAGGGATAGTTATCCTCTACCCCGAATAGATGACACCCTAGACACCTTGGTCGGATCCCAAGTGTTTTCGACACTAGATTTGAAAAGTGAATATTGGCAAGTGGAAATGGAGCCACAAGATCGAGAGAAGACTGCATTCTCGATTGGTACGGGCCTCTGGCAATTTACAGCGATGCCCTTTGGGCTATGTAACGCACCTGCGACCTTTGAGAGATTAATGGAGATGGCTCTACGAGGACTGTCATGGAAAACTTGTTTGGTTTACCTGGACGACGTGATAGTGATCGGTAAGACATTCGACGACCATCTCAGGAATCTGAAAGAGGTATTCCAAAGGTTTAAGGAAGCCCACTGGAAGCTCAATCCAAAGAAATGCCAGCTCTTTCAGGAAAAAGTCAAGTATTTGGGTCACATTATCTCGAAGGATGGCGTGTCAGTAGACCCTGAGAAGACGCATTCCGTGAAACATTGGCCAGTTCCGAGAGACATCGGGCTGGAGTTATTCACATGAATGCTGATGCCTTGTTCAGGAGGCCGTGTCCGGCGGAATGTGGCCATTGCTTGCGACAAGAAGGAAGAATTAGTCAGGCAAGACTGGTGACTATGATCGACGACGGTTGGGTACCCACCGCGCTTCGTTCCAAACAATCCGAAGATTCAGAAATTGGTAAGATAATCCGTTGGAAAGAGGCGGGACGCCGACCTGGGTGGGAAGAAGTCACTCCTTCTAGTCAAAAAGTAAAGTCGTATTGGGCACAATGGGATAGCTTGAAGTTAGACGACGGAGTTTTGAAGCGAGTGGTCGAGAGCCCCGATGGGACATCTTCAAGGACACAGATTGTCGTTCCCCAGAAATTGGTACCTGAAATTTTACAGAATCTGCACGACAGGAGCTCCGGAGGTCATTTTGGTATTAGTAAGACATTGGCCAAGGTCAGAGAGAGGTTCTACTGTGTTAATTGCAGGGAGGATGTCAAAAATTGGTGCAGACGGTGCGAGGTTTGTGCCACCGCGAACAGGCCAAGCGGAAGAAAAACGGCGCCCATGCGACAGTACAACGTGGGGAGCCCGTTCGAAAGGTTAGCCATCGACGTAGCGGGCCCCTTTCCAGTTACAGACTCAGGAAATAAATACATCCTGGTAGCCGCAGATTATTTCTCGAAATGGGTTGAAGCATATCCAATACAAAATCAGGAAGCTACTACTATCGCGACTGTCCTGGTGAGGGAATTATTCTCACGCTTCGGTACACCTTTGGAACTACACTCCGACCAAGGCAGGAACTTCGAGTCTGTCGTATTCCAACAAGTCTGTTGGCTAATGGGGATAAGAAAAACACGAACTACGCCTCTGCACCCCCAATCGGATGGCATGGTTGAGCGTATGAACAGGACAATCGGTCGACACCTCTCCAAGGTGGTCTCGGAGAACCAGCGCGATTGGGATGAATATCTGCCATTATTCCTTCTGGCATATAGATCTTCGGTCCATGAAACTACAGGACAGACCCCAGCTTGCATCCTCTTCGGGAGAGAATTACGCCTGCCATGTGACCTGAGGTTTGGCAGCAAACCCGGCGAAGAGCTTATAGCGGGAGAGGATTATGTCAGTCGTTTGAGGGAGAAGATGGACCAAATCCATGATCTAGTCCGAAGAAATATGGAGGAAGCCAGTGACAGAATGAAGCAGAACTACGATGCTCGAGCGCAAGGAGGTTTCCAGGCTAAAGACCAAGTATGGTTCTACAACCCCCAGAGGCGGCGTGACCTGTCACCTAAATTTCAACGAGCGTGGGAAGGTCCGTATGAAGTCCTGAAGCGAATAAACGATGTTATTTATCGCATTCGCAAACCCCCTCAAGGAAAACCGAAAGTGGTCCATTTTAATCGACTGGCGCCTTACGCAGGTGGCAACGCAAGAGTCGAGGGAGACCAAGAGGTGACCGTGTTTGATGGCCGAATAACTTGGCCAAGACCAGGGTAAGAACTGTTCCGGGACGAAACAGCCTTAAGGAGGGGGCAGTGTAGCGGAGGAAGGATCCAGAGCCTTGGCAACGGTGGTTATTGACGAGAGACAAGGAATCAGAGACAAGGAAACAGGGGGGGGGGGGGGCACCGCCCCACCTGGAATTTCTTTTGCCCCACCCAGCTAGTCGAAACGTCTTTTTATCTTTTTAAGAGTTTAACACCTCCTTTTAGTTCTATGCTTTACAGAGGCGAGCTTTAAGAGTCGAACAATAACCTATATTAATGGATATTAATTCAAGGATATTAATTTTGTACCAGGCTGCTAATTTTTGACACATGAACTATAAAACGTTTGCCCCTCCTAGGAAATTGGTTACCCTTCCTAATGACATGACCTGGCTACTGCCCTGTCTCTACTACAGTAAACTTGAATGTGTGAATGCAAGTTAGTTAAAGCCACTGTATTAACCATCATTCAAACGTAGTAATTCTAAACGGGACATGAGTACCATTCTACGTTCCATTCGATTACAATTCCGATCGCAAGCATTACAATATTTGGCATAAATATTTTTCAGCACTGCTATCGATGTAATGTACTACCATCAAACGAATGGTTGTTTTTTCAGAAAACCTAATAAATTAGCATTCATGCATCATTTTTAAGCATTTATTTTATCCGTATTTAACATTAATCACGTTCGCAGGGTCGCCTGTTGAAGTGCACCAGCCGCCATCTTTCTCGCCTTCAAATGTCGTAAAATGCAGGATTTGAAAGAAAGAAATAGCGGGATGAAAATACATTGGAATGATTCAAATATTTTTGGGACCAGAAGAAAATGTTGTAAATCACGGGAAAACGTAAATTCTGGGAACGTAAAAGTGAGGTTTCACTGTATTTTCTAAAATAACTATGTATGTATCCCATTTTTCCTATAAATTTTTATCATAAACAAGTGTTGATCATATTTTTTTTATTCTTCTAAAATATAACCCAAAAAATCAAATGCGTCTTATGCGCATCCAATAGGCTGGGAAATATGGTAATTTTCATCTTTGAGCTTTCCATTTCAAGGGAATGTGTTCAAAACCCAGCAGTTGCAGATACCGATGGGCATTAAGATCCATAGTTAGGTGTTGTGTGAAGAGCAATTCAAAGTGTAATTCCTCATCCATCAGATAGAATGTTAAATCACCTTTCGCTAATAGTAGGCTAATGGTAATGCCAGGTTTCTCTTTTCCCACTCCTCCATTTCCCGACTTACCTACCTACCCCTATTCAATGGTGCTGAATGACTTCAGTTGTTAGTTGCTTCCCCTAATAGCCAACCATCTCTTCGACTTATGTTTTGTCAGAATGATTTTGTATGTAATTTTAAAACTTAGTGCTTGGAGCTCACTTGTAAAGAACAATTTTAGAGAATTATTATTATATTTTTATGAATTATTTTAATTGGTTAACTTGTGAATCCATGCTGCCAAGTCCATGATGCAGGATTAATTCAATTAATCCGTAAAATTATGAAGGAATGCATGTTTATAAGAATTATGGATTTTGTTTCATAGACGGTGTTTGAGACTGGGCCACAAAGCAACCCTGGGCTGGTTGCCATTATGCGTGAGAAGAGACAGAAACATGATGATGCTGTGAGTAAGCATCGGCAGAAACTCAGAGAGGGCCGGCTGAAAGGTGAGCCATATTTGCAGCTTTCATTGTCTACCCTTCGTAAGCATGTTTTCAGTCCCCAAAATGTAATTTTTAATCCTACCTCTTAACCTCAATATAGTTCTTTGTTTCCTCATCAATCATTATTTGCTCCATGTATTTTATGTAGTTTTTTTTATTTTACGTAGTTTATTATTTTTACACTAATAGTCCAGTCTCTACAGTCAAGTATTTCTTGTTTTTATGTAGTTTTACAACACTTTTTTCTAATTGTGAACAAAGCAAATTCCGTGGAAAAATGCCCAAATTATGAAAATAATAGGTAATAATATGCTAATGTAACAAGTGTCACTAAAAAACAAACTATACTTTAATAATGAGCAAAAGGTTTTCTATTATTTAACGAACAAAAAATTGTTTATATTCGTTCATCACTCACTCAGTGATTCAAGCCGAAGGTTGGTTTGGATAGTTGAGGGTAGAGCTCAACCCGGACTAAGCCACATGCGTGTGAATTTCATACATTCAGGGTAGGGGGGCCAGTTCCTTTCCCTGGGCCACCCCGCACTCCGAGGATTTTTTTGTTCGGGGGCGTTCAAAGGCTTCACCCGGATTTGAACCCGGGACCCTTCGATCAGTAGCTAAGCGCTCTACCCGCTAGGCCACCACGCTCCCTCTATATTTCTTCATATCGAGGTTTTAATGGTTTTACAGTTGTATGGCAACTCTATGAAGACCTTATGCAACCTTCAATGCATTTGTGTCAAATATTTTGCTATCCAACTGAGGTAACATCGAAATAGACCAGCAACTTTGTTCATATATTCAACGGTAATTCTTTGAATTTAATAAATACATTTATAATCTCATTGATTTTCCAACATGATGATATTTCTGTAGACCTACAACCCCATGGAAAAGTCTGCATATGCAACTCGCTAAACAATTTTGTGTTGAATATTTTTCCTTGCATTTAATCTGTGGATACACTGAAAAAAAAGACTGGCGTTATTTTTTTATTTAAATAAGATTAATATGAAGGAAATCCATGGTACGAGAATAAATATGGATAGAAATTAGATATCCATTTCCAAAAATACAGGTTGGAAGTTGGGGGAGGAAGGCTATTATTCGGGGGGGCTATGTGCAGGACAATATGTGCGGACAAATACGATGTATTGAGCAGTACTGTTCATAAAAATAATACTGGTGATGAATAATAATACCAAGAAAGGTAAGGTAGTAAAGACCATCTGGGGTTTGATTTTTCCTCAGTAGAGAGCTTTATGGATGACTTTATCCTGTGTATGGAGTCACCTTCTCTTATAAAACCCAGGGGTGATTTTCAAGTGATTATTTTGGGAAAAAAGGTGCATCTTATATTACATCAAATGCATTCATTTAAATGAAATTCAATCAAAAAATGTAAATGGCTTGGCTTCATTTGAAGTACCATGAAGGTATCTGAAAATTGTTATTATATCGTGCATCTTTATCAACCTTTGATTTTACATTCTTCCTTATTGGTAACGGCTTTCGGGCATTCCTCCGCGTTGTCTTGTCTAAAGGCGACGACAGTTTCTCAGGCCATCCTGCTGGCGTCTTCAGGTCAGAAGTGACTGAACTGTGACAGAACTTCTGACCTGAAGACGCCAGCAGGATGGCTGGAGAAACTGTCGTCGCCTTTAGACAAGATAACGGGGAGGAATGCCCGAAAGCCGTTACCAATGTGGAGAAACGCCGTGGAAACCTCAGATCCAATTTACTTACTTCCTATTTCTTGGTGCCTCCAATTACGTAACATCGAGGTTTTACTGTAGGTACCTTATTGTGCTTTTAAAAGTATCTTCATCAGAAGTAATGAATTAATGTAATTACATTGTTTTAATAGAAAAAAGTGAAGTCATGGCATCATTTGTTGACTAGTTGAGATTTTATTGTTATGAATGTCTCAAGAATGACTGAGAGAAGATCATCCCTTGTATGACCAAGTGTTAAATAATCAATGCTCTTTTTTATAAATATTTTCATTTAAGCTTTAAAAATAAATCATTAAAATTGTGCAAGAAATGTGTATTTAGTATTTGTGGTAATGATTTTGCAAACCTCTTAAGCCAGTAGTTGTATTGTGAACTTGGTTATGAGCACTGTACACTAACCATTTTTATATACACTATGTATTGCAGTTAAATGAGTCTTATAGGGCAGTAGTGAAGCAATGAATAGGAGGAGGATATGTAGTTACAGTGTTGTAGGGTAGAGTTGTATTGTTTTTAAGACTGCATGTCAAATTTGTATGGTTTAACATTTATGTTTTTTCTTATTATGTATATTAAAATGTTTCTCTTTATTCCCTCAGTAGATGATATAAGCCTCATTGGTGGTGCTACCAATGAACTTCCAGAAAGCAATGAAGAGGAAATCCAACTGGCATTTAAAAATGTGGTTGCTCCGAAGAGAAAGTTGAAAGATGGTGGGAGAGCAAGAAAGAGGAGTCGTATTGATAAAGAGCATTACATTCCTTATTCTGCTCCTGACCACCACACAGAGCAAGGGTATGATAATTTTCCTTCTTTACATGATTTTCTTGGAACCGTATGTGCTTGAAGGACAAATACTCATCTGAGTGAAGAATGGCATTTTCTTTTAAAAATGGGGTGAACTTAAAATTTGAATAATTGAGAATGGAAATAATTTAAGACATATAAAGTAAATTTAAGATGCATAAATGACGACAAAAACTTTTGTCATTTCCCTGTTCCAGAAATGTTCAATGTGTACAGCTATTTCAATAACTTATTTTCATCACTCATGTGAAACACTGAGTAGCCATTTGTGCTGTGAGTATCACTCACTGTTCTCATTTCCAGTTCTATAAATCAGTTTACGATTCTTGGTTCTGACTCTGCTCTAGTATTTATACTAGTACCACCAGTAATGCAGTGTATTTTGTAGTGGCTTAATTTAATAGAGGCTTAAAATAATTACTACGTAATTTCCTTTTCTACATTTATTTTTTTGTGGCTAGAAACACAATTCACATCGATATTATATTACTTTATCCACTGACTGTCCCTACCATAGGACATCTAACTTGGTGTTGTATCTGAACAACTGATTGTGAGTTTCTTATTTCCGTAAGAAAATTTGAAATGCATGCTCAATAAACTCTAAAAGCATTATGTGGTAACATGTCGCCTCTGTAGTCTTGAAATAAGTGTAGATTATGACACTGTACTTAACAATTGTTTCAGAAGTAAATTTTTGGCAAAAATCTTGTCTGGCCAGCTTAACTGATTTTCTGGAGACATGCAGAAGAATTTACCGTGTAAGTGGGGATTCTGAGGCTTAAATAATTTCCTCTTTATGACCTTTTCTGGCAAATTGTAGGGGTTTTGAAGGCTAAAGAAATACAAATGGAATGGAGGAGCTGATTTTTTTCAGTTGGTTGTAGTTCTTTAAGTTCCTGTAAGGTGGAATGGAAGAAACGGAGGTCCCATCCCTAGTCATAATTATCATATAAACGGGCAATTACCCTTCGGTATGATTTTAGACTGCTGAATCTAATTTGGTTATGGTTCTATTTATTTTTAGATTGGCCATTAACAATTTTGATAAAGATGCAGCACGCTTTGAATTGGAGCTGGGTGCAGACAGTGAAGTTGGATTGAAGTTAAGAAAAAAAATCATGAAGTGGGATCAGCGGAAAAAGAAAATGGTTTCTGTTCAGGTACTTATACCATTCAATGATTCTTGTTATGTATTTTGTTCTCAGCTTCAGTTTTTCAGGATTTTTTTTTGTTTGCCTATGGTTTTCTACTCGCATTTGGGCTGAAATAATTTTCTTCTAAATGTGACCATAGTCATTAGTACAGTTTTGTTAAAAAAATCATACCGCCTCGATGCCAAAAAATTTCTAAGTCCCTAGTTGACAACGATGTGGCAACGCAGCCGCACCACACCGCCTGATCGGGGGAGCAATAAACTCCGAGCAGAACAACAGCCCTCCTTCCGAACTCACTTTCTGAGAGGGAACCTCCACCTGAAGGATGATGTTGACCTGCTAAGGGATTTCTGAGGAGATGGGTTGGATTTCGGACTCCCGTTTGGTTATGCGTGGGCGAAAATAAGTAGATGAACGATCGGTCTGTTGGCCAATGTCACCAGGAGGGCTATTACGGAATCACGAGTCACCGGCCACAACTAGCATTTGGGCGACTCAGGCTGAGTTCTCACCCTGAGCGATTACGGATCTTGAGTCGCCGGCCGTATGGTGACTCGGAGTCGCCGGTGACTCAGTTCTCACCGCGAGCGATTACGGAACACCGTTCTGTCGCTTCGGCGACTTAATAGTCGCTTCCCCATGTCACCCTCGACGAAGGTGATCACTCGTCGAGTCGCCGGCTTGATTCCGATTCGCTTGGCGATAGTCTACTGTTTTAAGATGTCTTCCGTCCATATTGTCTGTTGTTTACGCACGAATATAGAGATGATAAGCCAAGGATTTAGGTTAAAAATGACGAATTCCTGGTGAAGTTGCGTTGATTCCGATGAAATAAATTTATCCAAGTTCATCGGTACTCTGTTCTTCTCACGTGTGTTCTGATTACGCGAGTACAGTGCGTAATACCTAATTTGTTCTATTGTATTCATTCCGCCGCTATCCATCAATGTGTTTAATCAGTTATTCGTGCAACCATGGTGATACTTAGTGATATTATTTAACCTGCAGTGAATATTATAATAATGTAGATTCATTGTTTGATTAAAAATTATAGTGGTGTTGGGTTATCTTTCGGTTGTGATTTGGATTAATGACAATGTTTTATTGCGAAGTTGTAATAGCAGAAGCTTTATTGTGCTTGGACTGTGATGAAAATGGCTCGAATAATGCATTTATGGTATTCATTTTGCTATCCTTTAGCTCTAGCGTACTTGATTTTGGTTATTATAATTAAACAATGGATTTGTTGTTTGGTAGATTGTGTTGTTTGCTTTCGAATCAACTCTTGATTCTCTTGACAAGTTCGTTGGCTCTAGAATGTATGCCCATTGTCTTCGTTATATGGACGTCATGAGTCATGATTTGCTAGTGAAGGGTTATTGTAAGTGGTCGGTAAAATTGTGTTGATGTGGATGAAGTTCTATAAACAGAGACAAATAATTCATATTATGGTATTGATGTGCTCCTCCATGCTATTGACGAAAGTGATTTGGATCGGTATTTATACTTTTTAATTTATCATTGGCATATTTTTATCAGAAAAGTGACACCAATAAATTTGTCAAGTATTACTGTTTTTCTTACATTTACCTCTATCCTCAACTATCAGAGCAGAAATTGATACCTAACCTCAATTAGTTTCATGTATAAAATAAATCAGGGATTGTAATCGACGAATAAAGGAATAATAGTCGTACAATATAGTTCAATAAATAGCTGACGCATAGAATTAATGTCTTGAATTGTAAAATACCCTTTCCTTTTGGCATTTACTTGCCCTCCAAATCCATATTTAGAGGTAGATATATATTCTACTACTACTGAATTAATGTGAACCTAATTTTTTCTCTAATATAACAACTCGGTGCTTTATTTTTCTTAGTTTTTTTTTACTTGGGCCTATTCCATAAATGCCTAGTATAATTCACATTTCTGGCCAAAATCCTCCAGCTCATTAGGCAGCAAGCAAGTCTGCAGTGAAAGGCAAGGAAGGTTAATAGGAGAGTCAATTGCATACATCATAAGTAGTTACCTATGTATATTGCAAAGTCATTGTAGGAGAATGCATTTAATAAGGAGGATAAATGGTCACAACCGTCACTGCCTTATGCTGAGCATGTTTCACATCACACATATGCGGTGAAAATGTCCTAAACATATGCTGAAAACAAATTGTGCTGCTGTGGAATACAGTACATAGGGAGGTAGTATACTATGTATACTATAGTTGCCGAATTCTGTCTCATTGGCATATAACCGTTTCATTCAAGCATTTTTGGCTAGCTCATGAGTGAAAATGATTGAAGCTCACAAATTGGATATTTTCGAGTTATTATCGTATCCATTGGTGCCCTTATTAGTGCCTAAATTATTTTTTCAAGCTATTTATAAGTTGCTTCTATCGGCTACGAAATAGATACTATCAATTTTGGCCGCTTCGAGTAAAATTCCACAAATTCTCGTACCTACCATCCGAGCATCAATTTTATTGCATTGAAATATGCATAAAATATTGTACATATCTGTGGAAGTACTATTTACTATATAGCTAAGTGACGATATCACATTATACTCGTAATTTTCAAGTTGTCTGCTGCACCACGTGACTTGTAACAAGGCTGCTCATTGGCTCAGAAAACTGTTCTGAAGATTCTCATACACTCCTAAGTCACCCGTGAAGTCGCTAGCGAGATATGAGTCGCACCCAGTTCCGTAATCGCAGTGGCGACTCGCGAGGGGGCAAGTTCGAGTGAGTGACGAGTGAGTCGCCCAAGATCCGTAATAGCCCTCCAGATCTCTCTCGTAATCGAAAGCTACCATGCCGAAGACAGGACTCAAATATCCATTGGAAGTCTCCATCAGAGTACGGGGAATACCAATGCTGCAAATGACATATCTTCCATTATTTTTTTCTCTAAAGGCAATTACCGTGAATTGTCGCCCCGGGAGATCAAATCGTGTCAGAGAGAATATATGAATTATAATATTTAGATTTTTTCTAATATTTCAAATACTTGTAAACATTATGAGTTACTTAGTATTTCTGGTTGTTTTGACATGCTTTTATATGTTACAAGGTACATCTATGACGCATAAGATAGATTTATAAATATAAAACGCATAATGAAGCCGTCAACGAAAGCATTTTGATGGCATAAAAAGTTGTTTTGCTGCGCAAGATCTAATATATTGAAAGAGAAAGGAAAAGAAGCCTGAAATAGTAGCTAAAGTAGATATCTGTAAATATGTTCTCACCTAGTGTCAACATTGTCATGTGTACTCACAGCACTTATAAATATTTATTTAAAGGCTGATAGCTCAATTGTGCCCACCTTTCATTCAGGAATCCTATGAGTGCGGCCCTTTTTTACCCCTTTCCTTGGTTCACAATTCATTACGGGGACAGGCCCTAAACAGAAAATATTCTAAATGAAGATAAATATGTGTTCGGCTATAGCAATATTTTGTTCACGTAATGGAGCTGAAGAATGAACTCTATATTCTTAGGCGTAATTTTGTGAAAATCCATTTTGACAGAATCAATACAAACTTTGTAAATTTCACAATGAATTTTATTTTATACGACCGGATTCATCGAATTGGTGATGTCGCCTGTGCGATGAAACCGGTCGTATTCAATTAAACCGTCGCCGTCAACGAAAGCATTTTGACGGCATAAAAAGTTGTTTTGCTGCGCAAGATCTAATATATTGAAAGAGAAAGGAAAAGAAGCCTGAAATAGTCAGTAGCAAAAGTAGATATCTGTAAATATGTTCTCACCTAGTGTCAGCATTGTCATGTGTACTCACAGCACTTATAAATATTTATTTAAAGGCTGATAGCTCAATTGTGCCCACCTTTCATTCAGGAATCCTATGAGTGCGGCCCTTTTTTACCCCTTTCCTTGGTTCACAATTCATTACGGGGACAGGCCCTAAACAGAAAATATTCTAAATGAAGATAAATGTGTGTTCGGCTATAGCAATATTTTGTTCACGTAAGGGAGCTGAAGAATGAACTCTATATTCTTAGGCGTAATTTTGTGAAAATCCATTTTGACAGAATCAATACAAACTTTGTAAATTTCACAATGAATTTTGTTTAATACGACTGGATTCATCGAATTGGTGATGTCGCCTGTGCGATGAAACCGGTCGTATTCAATTAAACTCATTGCTAAATTTACAAAGTTTGTATTGATTCTGTCGAGCTGAAGAAATACCGAATCCAACATAAAGATCAGTTTTCTCAATTTCATCGAGATCTCATTAGGCTTGCTTTTTCCGCGATTCTCTTCTAGTTCAAGTCTACATCTCAAGGCTACAACATAAATACATTTTCGAGGAAAGCACCTCATATCTTGACTATTTAAACTAAGTTTAGTCGATATCCATGATTGACTGAGTTTTGTCTCCGAGCTCCTAATAATTTCAAACACCTCATACCTACGGCTATTGTATAAGGCCCTGTATCGCAAGGTTTGTCTCCCTTTTTCTTCTCCACCATTACTGCATTTCTTAATTACCCTTAAGCCAAATTTTATGACGAAGCATGTGCGATTATTTGAAAAAAAACATTCGTGAAAGCAACTCCTATGATGTGTATTGTGGATTTTTTCAAACTTAATTCCGGAAACAGTATATGATTGAAGGAAAAAAATTGAACCAAAGTAGGGTAAACTGACCAGAATTAACTATGGCATCTTGGATATGTTATGGACTAGTTTTTTATGATTATTTTAATTTACACACGTATTCACGTTCACTCAGCCAGAATATAGGGAAAAGAAATGCCCACATCTTTGGTTTACATCCTCGCAGCTCGTTTCATTTTCTTTAATGTTTACTCCTTGTATTAATTAGCGTTAAAGAGTAATGAAATGTTTACCCCAAATGTATTGAATTCAGATTTCCGTTGTCTGGAAGTCCTTACGGTATCAAAATCCCTAATTAATTCTGCACTTTTTCAGGACAATGGTTCAATTTTCTTTACATTTTCTTAAAATATTTGCTGCTTCCGGCATTAAGTTAGGGAAAAATCCACTCAAAACGGTTTATATAAAGTGGTCCCACAATTGTTTTTCGAAAACCTTTTTTCTATAGATCTCGCATGAAAAAAATCTGGCCAAAGACAAAATGTAAAACGCAGTATTGTATTGTTCTATTACAATTGCATATGCTACCAGGAAATGGGGAATTGTGAAGGCAGGCAGGCATATTTCACTGCGTGGGTGCGCATCTTCTTATGTCTTTTCAGCTGATGCTGGTTGACGGTGGTTGGATATGGAGGTGTTCGGGCGACTTTAAGGTTTAGGACGTGGCCTTTTTACTGCAGAAAGCGGTTAGTTGATATGAAAAGGCGGGTAAAATTGCTGCAAGTCAATCAAGTAAATACTTAATCCTTATGACGATTCGTAATTGCGTATCAAACAAGCCATTTTTATTTGGTTAATAATAGTTTAATGAATGCAGGCTTTTAATTTTATTTCCTAGTTGGTTTCCACGGCATTCCAGCATTAGAATTAAATAGCATTGGGCCATTTGTACCCTAAAAAAATTGACGTGCATACTGATTCTTGTTTATCAATGGAAAAAATTATAACCAAAGAAGTGCAGCCATATAATTCCAGACAGCGATTGCAAAAATGCATCAAAATTTTGACAAGAGTCTATGTCAATGAATATGCGTATAAAATAAAATAATCATACGGATTCTTGTTTATCGACAGATAAAAATGAAAATCAAAGAAGTGTACCCATGTAATTCTAGACATAGCGATTGCGAAAATACTTTAAAGTTTTGACTAGTTTCTGCGTCAATGAATACGCGTACAAAATAAAATAGTTATAAGAACCTAAAGGAGCTCTGGGAAGGGAGACCATTTATTTGTGGGAGCTGAAGAATAACCAAAGAGTTAACGAATCCAAAATAAAGATCACTTTGCTCAATAACATCGAGATCTCATTACGCTATCATTTTTCCCAATTCTCTCAAAATCTATGTCTCTAGGCAACAATATTCATACATTTTAGAGGAAAGCACCTTAAATCTTGGCTGTTTAAACTAAGTTTAGTTAATATCCATGATTGGCTGAGTTCTGTCTCTGAGCTCATAATAATTCCAAACGCCTCTTCCCTACAGTGATCGTAAAAGGCCCCCTTCATACAGGGTATTATATTTGAAAAACCGCAAATTGTTCTAAGCTGTTTAGTTTGTTTTGGACTTCCTTTTAATTTCTTCATATGGCAACTTACTCTTTCCGAAAGTATTTTATGAAAGTAAACCAGAAAATGCATTTTAGTGCGCTTACAAGTTTTTCTTCGATCTAATTAGGTGTGTAGATATAGCTGGTGTAGAAGGAATTACAATACACAATTAGCTACAAGAATGTGCGATATTCACAATGAAAAAACAATAGTTTGGATGGGATTTAAAACTGGATCACTGTTTCGCTCTGCAGTAACCCATAATGTCAAGCTCGAATTTTAGTGCACACCTATCATCGCAAAGTATTCGAGAATAGAATTTTTCAGGGGTGATGTATTTATCCGCAAACCATAACTAGTTAATGGTTTCATTTTTAAATAGTGAGCTTTCCAGAGTATCCAATATCAAGTTTGTAACCTCACCCGGTCACGTTTATTTTCCTATTAAAAGAACTTCAATAAACCTCCGCAATTACCGAAACACTTAAAACTTACCTCCTTGATCAAGGGATTAATGGTTAACATTAGACAACATATTAATAAAAACACCTT
This sequence comes from Pyrrhosoma nymphula, assembly GCA_963573305.1. Classification (NCBI taxonomy): domain Eukaryota; kingdom Metazoa; phylum Arthropoda; class Insecta; order Odonata; family Coenagrionidae; genus Pyrrhosoma; species Pyrrhosoma nymphula. The sequence goes on along the minus strand of OY754335.1, from coordinate 131,283,651 downwards.
GCTCAATTAATTAAGTAGTATAATACTTTCTTTTAATAAAAATATTTGACTTGGTTATGACAGCATCAGTATTTAGATCCTTTTAAATGTATTGGATCCAATTTACAATGTTACTCTTATATGCTCCAATTCTTTGTTTTTACATTTACGTTATTTTAGATAGCAGTACTTTTATAAATGGAGGTAATTGTTTTTTATATAACTTTGTTATTCTTATAGTTAGACCTATCAGACGCTGGGGCTTCTCGTCTCTCTTATGTGGCTGCGGATATGCTTTCACGGTCTTCCTTGTTTCCAGAATTCTGGGGTGTACGGTTTATATCTTGGCTTTCTTTCCCGATTCCTTCCTGGCCTCTTTATAAATCTCTGGTTTCTCTTTCGTCACCTCTATGCCGCTTTGTATCCGCTCCCTGCCGTTTTTATTCTCTGACTTTCGGAGAATTTCCCCACTTCGCGTCCTTAAGATCTTTACTCCTCCAATTATCTCTGCTGACTCCCTGTTAACTCCTCACTCTCTCAAGCGTCCCCCGTTACTTATTGTTGTACTTTATTATTTTTGCGTCGTCCTGAACCCCCCGATGTAAATATTGATTTATGTTTGGCGTCCCTAGTTATCTATTGTTATGTGCTGTTTTATTATGATTTATGGTAGGATTCTATTTGGTTACAAGTTCTTTCGACATGCTTTTAACTATACGACTGCGCTTCTTTGATTTTAAATTTTGTTTGTCGATGAACAAGGAAAGGTATTCACTTCAAATATCTTCAGATTGGAGTAGCTCGATGCTACATATTTCATTCCAATATTGGAATGCTTAGGAAAACTTGTTCGATCCACTCAATCATAATTTTCAACCAGTTCTCAGTTATTGTTTTGTGGTGGAAGTTAGAATAAATTTCTTTGTTGCCATAAAAATTACCTGATGCCGATAATTTCACCTTTCCAGTCTCTTAAATACCTCTTTCAATCTCGTCAGTTTGTGAGTTAACTATATTAGCGAGGATCTTGGCATAGAGGCAACACTACTTTGCCCCTTCCAATTTTTCCCGGGAGAGCAATGAACATTCCGAACCAAAGGAAGCCCCTTCCATCACCCTCGCTCGAGGAAAGGCCCTACTCTGCCAAAAGTGACAATGAAGGGGGGCAGCGGCTTCTTATTCGACTGGGAGTGAAGAAGCAGAGGTGTGGTCCGTCAAGCTGTTTCTGCACATTTTGTGGATGTGTGGAAGCGGCCCATACATGGGAATAGATGATCTCTCATTCACAGCTGCTGGAAAGCGTGGAAACGCAATGCCCATTTCTTTGGTTTACATCCCCACAGCTCGTTTAGTTTTTTATTAGTTTCCTGCTCGTATTAATTAGCATTATTAACTATTGATATGTTGACCCCAAATATATAGCATTTAGATTTTCTTGGTCTTGAAGTCCTTACGGTATCAAAATCCCTGTCACTTTCAATACGTCATGATTAATTCTGTGCTTTTTACAGGACATTGGTTAATTTCTCTTTACTTTGTCATAAAATATTTGCTGCTTCTGGAATTAAGTTCGGAAAGAAAGCCACTAAGTGCATTTTAGGAACTGCTATCACGAATCTTTTTTCTTTAAATCTCGCATGAGAAAATTTTGACCGATGACGAATGAAAAACGCAGTAATGGCAGTGAAGCAAGAGGGGGACAAACTGGAACCTGATACTGTCATTGATCTAAGATTACAATCCGCTCTAGTCATACATGTACGATTTGATGCCATTAGTGAACGCATAATATACACTAGTATTTGAAGTTCTGCATTGATAGCAACTAAATGACTGAATTCACCAAAAGCAAGGGATGAGTGCGAAAAGTGCATTTTTCAGTCCACACGTCCCTCTCTTGAGCCTCGAATTATCATGAAAATATTTGATAAAATATCGTGAAATTCAAAGCTTATCATTTTAAAATGAAACAGTTGTTTACGCATAAATATATTGCTCCTAGGATATGTTTTCCTAGAATACTTTGCGAGGACAGTTGTGCGCTAAAATTCGAACCTGACATTATCGGTTACTACAGAACGTAATGGAGTGATCCAGTTTCAAATCCCATCCAGGTGATTGTTTTTTTGGTAATGAATTTTGCACATTCCTGTAGCTCAATGTGTATTGTAATTCCACCTATGCCAGGTTTATCTACGCTCCTAATTAGATCAAAGAAAAGTTGTAAAAGCACTTTCTAAATTGCTTTTCATGGTTTACTTTTAAAACTTACTTTCGGAAACAGTAACTAGGTGTGTGGTTAGAAAATTAAACAAATTATGCCCAAGTCCGAAATGAACCTAATGGCTTTGAACATAACGCACATTTCTAATATCACAACGACTTCCAGATAACAGAAATACGTCAAATATTTGAAAACATTTTACGTTAATGAATACATGTATACATTAAAATACTCATAAGAAACAAAAGGAACTCCGGGGATTGAGACCTAAGATAGGCTTTTGTTTTCCGTGGCTGCTTACATCTGTCGTGTGCGAGGGATCTTGACTCATCTGAACTTTGCAGATCTCTCTTTCCTTCTTACTCACACATCACAAGAAAAGAAACCATACCCCTCCCCTCGGAAATAATCCCTTTCGCAGGTCAAAATTTTCCTTCCGTGGGTCTTTCAACTCGCCGAGCTACGGGGAGGAAGGGTTCTCGTTCCGCTGGGAGAGGTTATTGCTCTCCCGCTCAGGGGGGCGTGGTTCGGCCACGTCACATCGGCGTCAACTCCGGACTTCGAATTTTTTTGGCACCGAGGCGGTAAGATTTTTTTAAACAGAACTGTACATCTTGTATAAGTATGTACTTCCGAAGACAGCCTGGTGCAACATTGTTCCCTCCTAGATCCCCTCCCCTCCTTCATTTCCTCCCCTCCCTTCCCCAGGGCAGTATTAACTGCTCACTGCTAAAGCTGAGGAAGGACCAACCAGTCCAAAACGTTCCGTAAGAACAAATCCTTTTTATCAATATCTCTTTCTCTCACCTCCTGTAAGTCTATTTTATATATTTGTGGCCAATTGGCGAAAATTTCACAATAAATATATATATAACCAGAACAACAAAAATTTCAACAGAATTTTTATCCACCTATCAACTGCTGACCTTGGGAACATTATATATCGTTATAGTTGGTTGAATGAAATCTGGTTCCAACTTTTCTTTTACAGGAGAATAAGATCAAGAAAATACGGACTGAATCTGGAGTTTGGATTCCTGCAACTTATAAAAGTGGGCGATATAATGAGTGGAAGGAAAAGAGCAAAGTTGATGAAGCTGATGATGATGGTGATGTGGATGATGAGGGAGGAGGTAGCAGCAGGAGTTTTCCAGGTGTCCGCGGGAAGGGTGGCCGAGGGAGGAGTCACAATGCTCGGGGCAGCCATGGGAGGGGAAGGAGTGAGATGAAGAGGCCCGAGCAAATCTTGAAGGAGAGGAAGGCGAAGGAGGTGAAGAAGAGGAAGTCAGTTAAGGGTCACCAAGGCAGGGGTGGACACCGAGGCAGGGGTGGACACCGCGGAAGTCGTGGAGGGTCAAGAGGGAGGAGTAAAGGAAGGGCCTGAATCCCTCTTTGTAAGAGACTCTTCTTTGTTACTTTTTTGTTGTAAAAAATAAATCAGTTTTGCAATCAACATAAAATAAACGTTTTTGCTTTACCAAGGCTTATGTGGGGTGAAACATTTTATTTTTTAAGATTAGATCAGCTGCAAGTTTAGAAGATCTCTCCAAAGAAGCCCTTTGTCTCATATGTCTACTGGTCGATAGCATCACTCACCAAAATGAGATCTTCCTCAGAGCCTGTCAGCTATATTACTGGATCCATTTATTTCTGGCTGTTTCCGTAACATGAAGCAGATGCTTTACTGTTCATGCGCACAAAACAAGTTGGCTGATTAAATATGTAGCTACATATTTTAAGGGTGTTGCTCTCTACTTGCTAGTGTTTCAACAGACTTGGGCCAATGACAAATTAGGCAATAGTAGTATTCCTTATTAGGAGACTTCCCAAGGTGGCTTACACACTGTTAAGACATGCACATTCGTCATGTTTTATTTCATTTACTTGTTTTGGCACACACTGATTGACTTAAAAATCACTCCAGTGACAGGGTACTGCAAATCTTTGCATTCATTCAAGGAATCCTGAAAAGAGTGTGAGATGTGGTGACCTAATCTCTTTAGATCAGTGTTTGTGGGTTTGATGTGTCTTGATGTTGAGGTTTGTGGACTTCATTATCGGTCAGTGTGCCTCTATGAATATTGGGTAGCACCCTTAGGGATCAACAGCCCATTATTGTTAGACCTTGGTCATTCAGCCTACAAAAGATCTTGCTTAGATAACCTGATAAGGAAGAGCTGAGTCTATGTCATGCAGATATCTCTCAAGTGTGGGTTAAGGGTGGATTTGATTTTGGACCTCATAACTGGACTTCAATTTCTCTATTTGATTTGTCGTCATATTTATGGGATTGACCGAAAAGCCTGGAATCCTCATGGTTAATTGATGCACCCAAGGATATTAACTAAACAATGTGGTGTTTGAGAATGATTTAAGGTAGGGAAAGACTTTCAGGCTTATATCCAACAGAATATTAGGCCCCCAAATGGTTTAAATGGACAATCCTGAGTAATTCTTGGGTTTTGTTTTTTTGTTTTTGAGCAAAATATTGCTGAAAGTTTTGGTGGTTTTGGATCTCATGCCTCACATTTTTGTTCAATACAGAAAATAGTAATTAAAACTGCATTTTTATTAATTGTCAAGAAAGCATAAGAAATTTGTACTCACCGTTATCTTTCTGATGCAAATTATCATAAACTTCCTTTTTTATGAAATTAGGGCTGAAAAGATCACCCCTGGGTTGAGTCTCTTATATGCCATCAAATATGGTGTCTTTCTGGAGTGCATTGCCATACCACATTGATGGATGATGGCTTTTATTTATTGGCAAACATCTCGAAAAGTAGTATGATTAGTGGCAGATATATTGATATCATCGAAAAGATATTTTTATCTTCATAATGAGGCCAAATTAATTGAATTTCATGTGACGTGATACCCGACTCAGACCTGCTCAACATGGTTTCAGTTCACCCAAAGTTTCGCAAAAATGTAATGTGGTTCTTGGATGAAACAAGATGCATAACTTTTTACAAAATATCCTTAAAAAATTAATCTTTTATCATATGGTTCACACTACAAGTTACTTTTCTGGCGTAGGCTTCCACGGTGTTTCATGATGAAGAATTGTTGGATGGCTTCCGGTGTTCCACCACGTTGTCCTTGTTGAAAAGGACCTTGGAGACACAGACCAATCAGAACGTGGTGGGAACGACGACCAATCACAGCACACGTGACCAACCAAACCTGCCTATAAGCACCCGGCCAAACCTCGCGGAATCACTTGGACCTGAAAATGTCCTCTGGAACGAGGATGAAATTGTCATTTGAAGACAAACAATGAGGGGGAACACAGGAAGCCATCCAACAATACTTCATACAAGTTACTTCGTTCTTGATAATACCATATGGTTTCAGTGAACTTAATATGATTCTTTGATGATGGGGAAAGGACATTAAAGATCACCTTTATTGTATGGCTGTCCTCTGGTGCACTTACCTCTTGAGAATGCTTTGAAGAAGGTAGAGTTCTGTTTGCACATTTCTTAGTATAGAAACTTGGGTTTTAGTCCTTTGAACAAATGACAGCAATGTTTTGCAAGGAAGAGGCAGTTGAGGGTTCTAATATGATGTTCCCTGTGTCGCTCTTAAAGATATTTATTCTCAATTGCTTAAGTAATCTAAGCCTAGCACGCAACCTCTGAGTCTCTTGCGGCTCCCAGCCTAATGCGTTAAACATCTGTGTAACGCTGTCTGTATGCCCGTAGCAGTTTTTGAAGAATCGGGCAGCTTTTCCTTTGTATTATATTAAGTTCCCGGATTAAGTCTTTCTGCACCGGATCCCATATGCTCGCTGCATATTCAAGGTGTGGCCGGACGAGTGTGAAATAGCACCTCTCTTTTACTTTTTCATCTGAAAATCTTCCCACAATACGCTTGCTTCACATTTTCTTGACCTTTAGTGCAACTGCTCAAGAAGTGAATTCAAACAATATTTTGCCCAATATCAAACTTTTATCCTTATTTCATGTCTCATTCGACAATACCCAAGTGTAACTAAACATAAGCATAGTTGCATTCCAAACCAAACGTATATGAAGCTAGGAAAGATATACATAGTAGGACTTGGTTGCAGGAGAGTTGGCTTAGTGGATTTTTGTCACAATGGAGTAAGGCATTTGGTTTGGTATTAGAGTTAGTAGTTACCATCAATACAAAAGTTGAGATTTATCTTCCTTGCTTTCTCTTTACTGACAAAGTGACTGGGTATAATTTACTGCAGTTTGGATTTGGTTCAGCTGGTAATATACAGTAAACCCCTGTTAGTTCAAAACCTCTTAATTCGAAATATCGGTTAATTCGAAGTTGTGAGCAGTCCCCGGCAAACAGAATAGGAAATTGCGTACTTGATGGTACAGATAATTCGAAATACGCTTAATATGTAACTAGAAGAAGAATTTCATCCTGTGACGCCCCAACGTATCTTTATTTCGAAACGATACACCCGGGCAGCCCACTTCAATAGTCAGTTACTATCAGCACACAAAAAGGTAAAATGCTGAACTTTTAAGCATTTGTATGAAATTCCACCAGAGCTCCTAGAGTCGTGTAATGTACTTTTAAGTGTGCCAAGATATTTTGAACATTAGCTTATAGTGTGCCGTGAGCCAGCAGCTGTTCACCTCCAATGAAATATCCCTCAATTACATATACATCTTGGCCACTCCGTCCCTAGCTTTTTATCATGTCTTTCACGCCATGACTAATGCCTTCCCCTCTCTTCCTTCCGAACCTCCCCTCCTCGAGTGATGACTGTAGGATTGCCAGGAATGGTGGAGTAGTATTTTCCGTATGGTGTGATATCCTTTACCCATTTTCCCTGCATGAGAACTTTCATCATTTGGTAGACGCTCCTCCCATCAACCTTCGCGTGCTTCCCCCAGAATCTTTTTTTGACCCGAATTGCTGATGAGTCATTGTTCTCAGCTTTGTTTACGCTTTTCCTATCTACTCTTGTCCCATCTCCCCAAACTCGTATGTGAATCACGGGGTAAGGAAGGCAGAAGATATGGGGACTATCCATTTGAATAAAAAACTTGGAAAGTGTGGAAAAGTACAAAGTTTTTTATTCAAAATGGATATATATCTGTTGCATAAATCTTTCTCGGGTTTCACACCAGGTTATAGGCTTCATTTCTGTCGACATTTGTCTGCCGTTGTCAGGACTACTGAATGCCGCATGAGACAAAATTGGCCGTTTTGGCCAAAGCTTCTCTTCTTTCGGAGGGCTAAGGGATTGAGTTCGTCACCGACCTTGACGTGATGCTCCACCCCTACCCTTCTTTTCCCTCTTCCAAACCCCTCCCCTATTGGAAGCCACCTGAGAAGTTACGGCGTGGGGAAGCAACGAGTGAAATGTGAAACTTCTGGTTCGCAGTCGTAAATGGTAAGGGACTTCTGGAGGGAGAAGGATGATGATGCAGCAGTTCTTCAACATAGAAAAGTCTTGGGGGAAAGGGGCTGATAGCAGGCCCGTAAATTTAAAGGTCTACGGCAAAAATTTTGGTGACCTGGAAAATACACCTTAAGGGATATTGCTGGGCACATGCCCGAAATAGTTCATTTTGTTTTTATTTTCTGCATGATTGCATCTGATAGTGCATATTTCTCCAACTTTAACTCGAATCTGATAAACGTGAAGAAATTCGTCCATCAACTCCTCATTTAGGTACATATTCTTTGCCTTTTTATCGAAAAATATAGCAGTATGGTGATTATTTCGGAAAATATGGGATCTTTTTCGTTAATTTTCGGAAATTACTTTTAGATTGAACCTGGATAATTCGAAATCCAATGTTTTGGTCCCATGAAGTTCAAATTAATGAGGTTTTGCTGTAATAGCTTCCATTGGCATTTAACACGATGGACACGTAATCTGAGATGAAATGTAAAGGTTACCATAATTGAAGTAAAAGTCTGCTTGGTTATTCCACCCTTTGGTAAAATGTTACTCAGGCACTTGGGAAAAGGAAATAAAACAAAACTTGCTTAATTTTCTTCAGAAAATTATAATTCTCAAAGTGGCCCCTCATCTGAGAATTTAAACAATGTATGTATCACCAAGCTCAGTTTATACTTAAAAAGGTACTTAACATTTATTTATATTTGTCATATAAAAATATATGCAAACATTTAATTCACATGAATAGCTTATGTATGTATTAAGAGATTTCCTTACATGTTACTTAGTACATTATTCTCCTAAATAGAGTACTGATACTTAATTATAAATTATAAACCAAGCTTGTGTGCTCTAAAAGAAGAAAGTACTAAGCTACATGTTTAAAAAATAATTCAATCCATGTAATAGCTCCATAAAGAGATTTTGGATAGATTATTTTCAATATCACACATCAGCTATGTTATGAAAGTTTAAGTGATACAGAAGAATATTCCTCAAGAAGTTATTTAATTACCATTCTGTAAATCATTTGTCAAAGGAGGAATTTTAATTTATGTGACGAAGATACATAATTCAATGATATTTAAAACCCATTAAAACCCACTCCATATAAAAGTTTGCATTTTGGCATATATATATATATATATTACACACACAATTACTTGCAAGTACACTTGCTTCACAGTACTAATGCCGACATTGTCGGAAAAGCAAGGCATGATATGCCTAATGTTTTGTTTTCTCTGCCCAATCTAGCCAGCCACCAGCATAATGCTTGGCACTGCAAATAAAAGATAAAAATCACTAATTAGTATCACACTCCAAATAATCAAGGAATATAATAGAGTTTGGAGCAAAACTCACTTATGAAAACCAAGACTCAGAGCCAATTCCAGGGCTCGCCCACTTCTGTTACCACTGCGACAGGAAAATATTATCTCAGCTTCTTTCTGAGGTTTTTTGTGCTTATAACGAGTTTCAAATTCTGCATCATCCATTCTCAAGGCAGAATCAAGCTCACCAACTGCCAAAACAAATGTTAAGTGTATTCAACAATGTCTGGCAAGCTGTGGTGGAGTAGCATTATGAACTGAAATAATAAAAAATTGGTTCTGTCTACTGAATAAATTATTGTACATACAGTGTGTTTTAACGCCAAAGCATCATCATCAGGTAAAATTATACCTGACAATAATGCTTTTATGTTGAAATTCGCTGTACAGTAAATAATTTGTGGACAGAGCCAAGTTTGATTATATCAGTTCAATTGACAAGGGGGTTAGACAGCCAATGATGATGGAGCTTCAATTATCCGCAATTAGTCCCCACTAATGAATGCATTACAGTATTTTCCAGCTTAAAAGATGCACAAACATGTAGGATGCACCCTATTATTAGTCACTGTATTCGAAAAAAATAACCTCTCTATTATACTTCAGAGTTGTTTATGGTGAAACAGAGAAGCGATCTTTTACGAAATATCACAACAAAATGGTGACACCGTGTGATCCAGAACACCATCATGCTTATTTTTACTTACATCTCATAGTAAGATTTGTAACACGCAGATTACAACAAGGAGGTTATTAGGATAAATATGAATTTTACGTTGACCATACAATGTGCAGGGGTGTATTCCGTGGGTTTCTACACAAGAAAAATCATGTCTTATAAGCCGGAAAGTACTGTAACTTAAAAATGCTGTCTTGTTTGATAGGTCACTGCATAAAACTATTCTAAAATAATTTACCTTGAAACTTTGCAAAAAATTAAAAGTACCAGGACAGGGACAGAATAGATGTAGGGACAAAAACGAAATCATCCAAGGCCACCTTAGGGAAAAAGTTTTTCAATCAGGCAAGTTCTCTCGTGCACTCTGCCACTTCAATTTCCCAGCCAATATTCTTATCAAAGTAATAGATGGATTATTCTTCATTCCTTATAAATCATAACATTATTTACGGATGCAATTTTACTTGAAATGTATTGTAAATCAATGCTTTTTATGGTTGGACTTGATTTGGGCACCCCTGCGAGATGCTGGCTGCTTCCTGACTCCTTGGCCACCACTATTTACTGCCACTATAGTATCTCCTATGCTGTAAAATTATTGCTTACTCAACTGGCAGTTACGACTACAGGTGACATTTCCTACCATAGACTCACTATCATCAAATTTGTATTGGTAAATTAATTAAATATGATGAGATGGGAGCAGTTGTATCCCAAATTTTATGGTTTACATCTAATCAATTTCCAATGAATGAAATTAAAGTCAGGAGAAGGGGTTAAATTAATGGATGATGTCAATGGACATTTTTTGTGTTAATAAAGTAATTATACTATAACTGTTGCAAATATAGCTCAGAAAATAACTATCCTAAACAAATCCTATTTTTAAAAATGTGGAATATGAGGATTGATATCAATAAATGATTGCTTCTGAAATTAAGATGAAATTAAAATTTTCTTCCATAATTTATCTTGTAATGTAACTAATGTGATTTACGCTTCTTCATTTCATTTAAGTATTCTACCAGCTGTATGGTAGGTTCTTGGACAGTCCCCATTCTGTATCCCAACCTCATAGAAATTGTCTCGCTTTCCCTCCTAAGGATGTCTCACCATTAGATCCCTCTTCAATTCTTCATATCTTCTACTTCCTCTTTATTTCGTCGAGAATTCCTATCCTCTTCCTTCCTCTTCCACACTTCCCCAGTGTTCTCCCCTCTATCACTCTCTTCAACATGCCCTCTCGTCTCAAAACCTCCTCCATCCATCTCTTCTGCCTTCTCCGAACCTCTGCCACAAGCTTCCTCTCCTCTCCGACCATATCCAATACCTCCTTGTTTGTCTTTCTCGCCATCCAGCTAACCTTCTCCATCCTTCTCGAAACCCATATCTCAAACACCTCAAGTCTACGCACATCCTCCCTTCGCAATGACCAAGTTTCCGACCCATATAGCACCATGCTCCATATTAAAGTTTTCACCAGCCTCTTCTTTACGTCTCTTCTCAGACCCCCCCCTCATCAATTCCCTTCTCTTCGAAAATGCTTCTTTAGCAAGCGCAATTCTGCATATTATGTCCTTACCACTAAACCCATTCGCCTCCAAAATACTACCCAGATACGTAAACTACTCGACCTGCTCTATCTTCTGCCCTTCCACCCTTATATTCAGCCCCGCCTTCTTACTTCTAGAAAATCTCATTACTTTCGTTTTCTTGTGATTGATCTTCATCCCATACTTTTCGCACACCACCTCTAATGCATTCACCATTGACTGCAACCCCTTGGCCGACTGATTAACCAATGCTTGATCATCTGCAAATCTCACTGATTTTATCAGCTCCCCTCCTACCTTTATTCCTACCTCCTCCTCCCCCCATGCCTCCCTTACCATTTCTTCTGAATACACGTTAAAAAGCACCGGCGATAGTGGGCACCCTTGCCGCACTCCCCGTCCTATTGTGGCCCATCCCGATTCTCCATTGGCAACCCTAACCTGCGCAGTCTGATTCATATACAAATTCCAAATCAGACGCCTGTCCCTCCAATTGACCCCTAATTTCTTCAACACTCCCATTAATATCGTCCATACCACCCGATCAAACGCCTTCTCGAAATCTACGAAGCATGCAGAAACATCCTGCCCATACTCGAGGTTTCTTTCTACTAGCGTCCTCATCACCGCTATAGGGTCTCGCGTTCCCGTCCCTCTCCTAAACCCGAACTGGTCATCACCCAGGTATTCATTTGCCTTCTTCTCTAGCCTTCTGTTTAGAACCTCAGAACTACTTTGGCCGCGTGGGATATTAAGCTTATTGTCCTATAGTCTACTCACGTTTTTGCCTTACTCTTCTTTGGTATAGGAATTAGTAGTCTTCGCGAAATCTTCCGGCCACCCTCCATCCTCATAAATCCTACGAATAAGCGCAAAAAGTTTTCCTCTTCCGTTCTTCCCCATGCTCTTTAAAAACTCTGCAGGTATGTCATCTATTCCCACCGCCTTATTCCTTTTCATGTCTCGTAGAGCTCTTTCGATTTCGCAATCTAGGATACTTGGTCCGATGCAATCTCTGTCGATATCGTCTTCCTTTTCTATATATAACCTATTGGGCCTTATTTCTTTACCATACAGCTCTTCGACATTCTCCTTCCACCTCTCCTGGATCTCTGTCGGTTCTACGATCACCTTTCCCGTCTTGTCTGTTGTCGTTGTAATTCCCCTTCCCTTATTACCACCCGTCAGTTCCTTTACTTTCCTATATAATGCATCTGCTCTTCCCTCTTTTTGGTATTTCTCTAATGAGTCGATATGTTCTCTCCACCATGCCTCTCTTGCTTTCTTTGTTTCTCTTATAAGCCTGTTATTTAATTCTCGGTATTTTCTCTTACCTAGCTCTGAGTTTACACTCTTTCATTTCCTTCTCTCCTCCATCTCCCTAGTCATCTCCTTCGTGGTCCACGGTTTTCTAATTTTAGTTGCACTCACTACGCCTACCGTTGCTTTCACCGCTTCTACAATTCCATTTTTCAAACTTCCCCATTCATCTTCCACTGATCTAACTCCATGTTCCTCACTCATTATCTCATCCACCTTCTCTCGATACTTCTTCTTCATTGCCCCAGTTAATGCCTCCGTATTCCACTTTTGTACCCTCCTTCTCATTCTTATCTTTTCCAGTTTTACCCAACATTTCATGACTAATAAGTTTTGGTCTCTGTCTGCATCAGCTCCTGGATAAGTATGCGAGATTTTAACACTATTCCTGTATCTGTGACGTACCATTACATAACCTCTGGAATCTATCTGTGTTTCCTGGTTTCTTCCAAGTGTACCTACATCGAGGATGATGTCTGAACCATGTATTTGTAATTACTAGGTTATTTCTGCGGCAAAACTCCACAGCTTTCTCGCCCCGGTCGTTTCTCCTTCCTAGCCCGTAATCGCCCAGCTCCCGCCCATCTCTTCCTTCACCCACCACCACGTTCCAATCCCCCATTACTACCAGGTGCTTACTTCCTGGTATCCTACCAATTATTTCCTCTAGCTGATCGTACACCCCATCTACTTCCTCCTCTTTATGATTAGAGGTTGGCATATAAATCTGGATTATAACTTAATTCGTTGGTTCTGCTTTTAGTTCCACGACTATAATCCTATCACTCACCTGTTCTGCATACACTACTTTTCTACCTGGTTTCCTATTCATTACGAATGCAACCCCGCGCTGACTTTCATTCCCTCCACTATAAATTACTCTATAGTCGCCGCTCCAGTAATCCCAGTCATCCTTCCATCTTACTTCACCTAGACCCATGATGTCTACACCCACCCTCTCCATTTCTTGCTTTATATTCTCTAGCTTCCCCGCCCTCAGCATAGTCCTAACATTCCACGTGCCTATTCTGATAGTTTCGTTCCTCTTCTTTATCTTCTTTTCCTCTGCTGCTGCTACGTCTGATCAAGGATTTCGCGTGATGATGACCGCAGGGGCCTTGCTCCCACCGCTGCCGGGAACGACACCCGGCCCTCTTGGCAGAGTCCCGTAGTTGCTAGGATTCATTATCATTTGAGAACTGTCCATAATTTCAAGGTTTTTGTTTAAATTGAGATAGTATTCCGTGGCCTATCCCAATAGTGTTTTTTTACGTGACACCATCACTTCAGAGGCTGCCCCACTGGGGTCATACGCCTTTTGCAGCTGCCTCACTGAGGTACAGACGCTGCGCGGACTACCATTCGTCTGTCTCCTAACCTTCGACCATTCTGGCATGGGTGACCCTACCAGGAGCAATGCTCCCGCCAGTGCAGCTCTAGGGGTCATCGGAGCACGCAAGCCCTTCAACCACGACAAGGTTGTAGTCCAAGAGAAGAGTTACTCTTCTTAAAACATCCATATTCAATTCTAGGTGGGCTGCCAGTTAGCTCCCGGTGACTTCCAAAATGGCATGTCATTATGTTGCAGTGACAGTACTTAACAGCAGTACTAGCAGAATTGATGGTGAATTTCAAAATATGCCCTTTATAACTTGAGGTTCAAATTTCAGGGAGGGAGCAACATGGGGACATGACCCGTCAAGTTAACCTGGGTCCACCAAAATGTTTTCACTACTGGTATTGATCTGGAAAAAAAACCTTAGCATTTTGTTGCTGGGTAATTTTTCACACAGGCCAATGGATTATATATTCAAGAAGGGCCTTCTATGCTTTCAGCAAATAACTGCAATCCTACTATGTAAAATTATGGTAATTGAAAGAAAAAAAAAGTACTTCCAACATTAATGATCTAAGATTTTCCCGGTGAATCTGATGTATAATAAAGTCTCAGGGGTAGGTAAAAGTCAGATGTAATGCCTATTTTACCTGGTGGAATACCCGTGAAGACTAACCAGTATAAGGATATGTATTTGATGGAGGTAAACCTCATATGTTGCAGTTTTCTACAAGTGAAAGCGTGCATCTGGGTCACTTGATAATGATGTAGAGTGTTGTAACTAGTCATGAAATAAACCTATAATTGTGTAAAACTGCAACATATGCTTTACCACCATCATGGAAGTTCCACCATTTCAACCCTGAATTGTATATTATCTTTGCTTGATACATATATTTGATTTTCATAGGACACTTGATATCCTAGGCTATCCGAGCTAGGGGAATCGTGCTAAATCAGTTTTTAGGTCTCCTGCACTTGTTCCATAACTATAATAACTTGTACTTGTTTCATATAGATTGCTCAGGCATGAAAAGTTAATTACAATGACATAAGGTTCTAATGTCAGACCTAGATCAACAAAGCGACCTCTGACTTCTGGTGCCGTGTAGAAGCCAGAAGTGAACTAATGAAGAATGTTGAAAAACGTTAACTGTAAGAGATTATCATAATTGACAATGGGTATCTTGTGCTTGGAAGGACCCCACATAGCATGCAAGGTTGCAGCAAGCTTGCTTGAGTTTTGCGTAAGGCGTAGTACTATAACATAATTCCGAATATCTTCTCCACTTCCTTCCTGCTACGCTTGGTGTTTACAAACTACTTCCTGTTTTCCGACTGAAGAATCACAAACTGTCTAGAAATGGCATAGTACAACAGAAACTGAAAATTAAGAAAATAAAGCCCTGCTTAAAAGATATGAAGTTAAATATGAATTTTCGTCTTGCCAGCTAAAACGTCTATCTCAACCACTTCCCCTAAACGGATCTCTACCAAATTCAAGTCAATTATCATGCACACTTAGCGTATTAATGCAAAATTATTACCACTTCATTTCGCCAACTTTTACCTGGCGAGAAGGAAACTCATATTCACCGCACCATTTCCTCGGAATTCAACAATTCCTAAAGAGCACATTCAGAGTTTGGTGAGAAAACCTTTCGTGCAAGCCAATCACGTTCATAGTTTTGAAAACTCAAATAATAGATTTTTGGGCCAAAATTAGAATAATAACTTTTAACATTGTCAATCTTTACCCCAGAAAAATAGTAAGTGGCACAAACTTACGTGGAACGTTAATACTATTAGGTATAGATCCAGCTTCTAATTCATCAGGATTTCTCACATCAATCAGCAATATATTCCTGTTCTTTCGAGCTTCAATGAGTTGATTATAATCAAGATCCTTGGACTCCATTGCAGTAGAAACCCAAAACACAGCTGTGGTTGTTGCTGAAAAAGAATGGACACCTATTTTAATATCAAGAGTGATGACGAAATCATTTACCTTGGAATACTTATCATGAAGTCTTATCTAAGTCGTTTTTTCTTATTAAGTCGATCAATATTTGACTACATGCTGTCTAAAATCGAAAAAAGGCATGGACTGCGCGAGCACAATCGTCATCCCTTACGCCGAAACAAACACCTCCTATGCGGATTGAAGCAGACGACTGAACTGTGAGATGCTTTCCTAAGTAGCGAATATAATCGGATGAACGAGTACGAGGACCTATACAAGGCTAACATTTTTGTAGGCAAAAACATCGTGCTTTTTCTTAATCTTTCACCAAATAGCGTTAAATCACTTAAATGGGCGCATTCAGCTCCCAAGTTTTCAACGAAGCGCGATAGTTGTAACAAAAGAGAAACGGACAAGTCGAGCGATACTTGCAGGAATACTCTTTAAGTTGATACTATGTGAACTTGAAACGCATATGAGGACTTATTAAATATCAGAAAAAGTCACCAAGGAAGATGATCCAGGTCATGGTGATATTGAATGATGGCGACAGCGTTTCTCAGCTCCTAAGTTTTGGCAATACTCAACCGCCGCTGACTGACCGCAAAATTTTAAGTGGATGGCAATCAATTATGAGGACAGGTTTTGGATTCGAGAAAAAAAGAAGTTGACCGTCAAGGTGAAAATTTCTGCGAGGAAGTGTGCCGTGAATAAATCGTAGAAAGTGTTAATATAAGGGGTGGCACGGGCCGAATTTGACAGCGACAAATATCTTGTGCATGCCTTTATTGAGACGGGTGAGTGCTGGGAGGAAAAAAATATGGATGTACTATGTATGTACCCATACCTTTCCTCTACTTCAGACCTTTGAGACATCAAACTGTGCAGTATTGTGGTTCACCTTCATCAGAGAATTGTGACGCTCCTGCGAGTTCAAAAAGAGCCCCCGCCCCGGTTTGCTAGTGAGGTCGGGGTCTCGGGTCTACGCATGTGGAGGAAAAAATTTTCCCTGATTTCCCAGCGGGATATTGGTGAAAGAACTTCCACTAAAATAGAAATGGGGTCTCCAATTCACACTTCACGCAACCCCTCCAACAAAAATAATATAGACCGATACGTTCGCGCACCGATTGTTCCAATCTCTAATTGTAGTTACCGTTAGTAACGAATATTTAGTTCGTGTTAATCGGTATTTGGCGGAAATAACGTTAATGCAAGGAGTTCGGAGAAATAAGTTATGGATGTGGTTCCATTGCCCCAAATTTAAAGTAATATATATGCACTTAACCTCATTGCGTTTAGGGCTGTCCAGGTATAATAATCCTTAAAGTACATGTCAATGATTTTCCTACCTTCAGGGAAAGTGGGTTGGTCGGATAATATGCAAGATCGTTCCGGCGTTGAAAGTGCACTGGCACATGTCAACCGTGGCTGATCAACTGGCACACAGTCACGAGGAATAAGAAGACTTCGCAATTAAATACGACCTTAGTTATTCATCTCACTCACTCATCTAACCGCTCTTTTATGGTTATTGAGGCAGACTCGGAAAGGAATAATTATTAAAATTGTCAGCGAAATTTTCAGTGGGACCTCAGTCCTTCAAATCTTCATATGTAGCCACCATAATATAAGCACACAAATACGTTAAAGTATTAATCCTAACCATACGCGTTACAATAAATGATTCAATAATTATAATAATGAGTTAAGGACTGCGAGCGCGCAAGTATTCCTTTGGACTGAAGCTTCTTTGAGGTAAAATCAGGACGGAAAAAATCTTTGTTTCTTACCTACCAGTCGACGCTGTCAAAATATTTTGGCTTCAGCCGGAAGTTATCATCACCGTCATTGGAATTAGGAACCGTTACTTAGCTCGCGCGAGCCTGAGACGCCACTTTAAAAATTAACAAGCCCAAAAATTGAGGTCGAAGAAGAGCCTTAATAGATATACTAATTCATGATATGGTAACCATTGTAATCATGGTATAATATCCGCTTAGCTTTATAATTTAATTTCACTGTGCCCTGAGAGAAATCGACCTTCGTATGATTCAAAGAAAAAGCCATCCCTACTAGCACAAAAAAGATTATGCCGGTATATTTTTAGGGAAGAAGGATACTTGCTAATCTATATATGCAAGTGCAAATTATATCTGCATTAAATCTGTTGAAAGTGAGCAACTTAACCGTGAATATACATTTGTATATTCATGAACAAAATACGCGAACGTGATGCGCACTCGGCAATGATTTTGTTAATTTGTTTTTGGCGCGATCTTTAAAGTTGTAACAAGGGTATACTTATACAGTATCCGTGGCTGTAACGTTTGGTATCTAATTACATAAAAAAGAAAAATGTTGATTTTTGCAATAAGAAAGGAATAAAGATGGTTCAGATATTTAAAAAACGAAGGAAATTAATAGGTTAGGAGCCCAGGACGTCGCCACTTAACTAGAAAAGAAATATATATATATACCGGGGGCAATGGTTCGTCTCATTTCGGAGCGTAGCTTTCAATTCTTTTGGAGATTCGGCCCGTGATTCGGCCTTTATGACGACCCCTTGCATACACGCCCTCCTGTTAAGCCTTAATATGCCTTCTCTTTAGAGTATACTCACCTCAAGAGTAAATTTTACTTTAATTTTGGACAACAAACATAGAAGAAGATATGAACATGAATGTAGAAACATATATAATGAACAAAATATGAAGTCAAAATCTCACCTACGCTTGCTTGAGGCAAAGTGGGGGAGGTAGTGGAAATAGGTTTGGTAGCTTCCCCTTCCACGTTGTAAAAGAAGTACACATGTTTACGTTGAGAAAAACCAACTTAGTAATTTCCACCAACTCGCATTTCACCACGTGGATATCCATCATTTCCTGGATGTCATTAGTTTTAAAGTACATAGGGTTGACATCGTAAGATGCCGCCACCAGTCCGAGGAAACGACATCAAACTTCATATCTGTAGTGTGGACATTTGCTGAACCAAACGAGCTGGCATGTGCGCAACGATTGCAATGGGAACATGACGTCATGAAAATTGGCCATGGCATCTACAACGAAAGACGATATTTTAACCATAATGTTCCTATTTAACAGGTATTTGAATTGTTTAATTATCTATCTCCTATTTCCGATATGTTACTTTATGTCTGAAATAAATCTTTCCTAAGCTTGCTGAATCGCTAATTCTGAGTGTCTTCGATAACTTGAATTTATTCATGGAGTGTTTTAATTTTCATTGAAGCCGATGATTTGAGTGTTTTCCTCTGTGATGAGTCACTTTGAAGAAAAATGTGGGTAATAGTGATGTGGAACCTCAGACTTAAATTGTTTGCTTTGTTATAATCGTGTGGTAAAGCGGTGTTACATGAAGTTACATGGGGTACTTATTGCCAGTGCTTGTTATTGTTGATATTGTCCCTCTGGCTGACCCTTTCTGATTGCGTTTGCAGGAAGTGAAAGCCTTCACTTTCTTTCATTAGTTCATACGCTGTATTTGTTGGATATTGTCAGTTATCAGACACTCAAAACTGATCAGCAGTAATACATTTTTGAACGCGGAAGATGGTGGTTAGATTTCGTTCTTTTTTATATTGAATCTTCCCTTAAGTTCCAAATAATTTGCTGATAGTATGAACTTCGATTTAATGTCTTTATGGCGATTGGTAATGGAGACCTGAGGAATATAATACTTTGTGTTTTACTAAGGTGGAGTAGTTGAGGACTAAGGAGAGTCCTATCTGCCGCTTTTCGCTTTATCTTTATTTTCAGAAGAAGTCATATTGACCATTTTATTACTACACACATGGATTCCCTTGAGGTGGCTATCAGGGTATTTTGTAGATGTAGATGATTCAATGTAAAACTAGAAGTTGTGTTGGAGTGCAAGATTATATAAAACGACCATAAAGCTGCCTAATACTTAATTCAAGGTTAATTTGATAAATCCTTTATCATCAACGTGAAAGGGTGGACTCCTTAAAACCATGTGTTAATCACAGGTTCAGAATGTGAAGGGAAGTTTCTGTGCAGACTACACCTGGTGAAATTTAACTGTGACTTTTTGCTGGTGTTATCCATTACTACCTAAATTTTAATCCAGTTCCCTTCAACAGTGACATGAGCTTTCTCATAGGCTTTCTCACTTCACAATATGGAGGGGAGAAACGAAAGGTTGAATTGTTTGATTTCATATTCAATAACATCTATTCACCCTGTTTGGTTATGAAAAATATTGGTAATAATAGTAATGTTAATTTATAAGTAATCCTACCTATTACCCATTAAGACAGAGTTTGTACACGAGTAAAGGAATAATTAAAGCTTATTGCTTCACTGCTAATCAGTTGCAGTATTTCAACAAATGATTCCATCAACAGTCTTTTTTTCTAGCAGTTAGTGAGAAATCTTAACTTCATTATTAGAGGAATAAAAAATATCAATGTCAGTACTATTAGCATTATAATTCAATCCTCTGGAAGATGCAGTTTAATGCAAATAATGGGATGTGTTTTAAAACCTTATATCCTGTACACATCACATGGTTCAAACACTTGCTTGTTCAAGGAAATGCAGAACTGGCAGCTTAGCAACTTTAACAAAGTCACCCGCTGATGGCCACACAAATGTGTGAAATTCAGTACAAAAAAATCTCTTCGCCTGGACTGGGATTCGAATGAGACCACTCGATGTTGTGCTGAGTGCTCGTACCATTTAAACTACCCAGGCATCCTCTCCTACTGTCATTTTCAACTTTATTGACAACAGGATCCTTAAAATCTCCATGACATTCATAGTGGGAGAGGATGCCTGGGTAGCACTCCACATGAAATGAAACTAGATTTTGGGGTCTGGGTTCGAATCCCAGTTCAGGCGAATGATTTTTTCACCAAGAATGTCACACAATACATGCCTGTTCATTTTAAGGATTTATAACGGATCCAATTATTTGCATGAATGTCAAGTTTCAGCAAAATTAATGTGAATGAAGCTTTATTATGCTGTCATAAATACTAATGCATGCATCCTGTTTTTTGCGTGGAATCTTTTATGTAAGTCTACGTGTATGATTTTATCTTTCTCTCCCAAAATGGCTGATTAAAATATTATTTATCTTTCATTTTAAGTCTCTACACTTTATCTTTTTCTCATAAAATGGCTGATTAAAATACTATTTATCTATCATCAACTTGAATTTTAATTATTGTATTTGTTTTTTCTAAGCTTTTTATGTAATTTTACATGCCTTCTCTAGGTTACTTTACATCGTCATTGTTAGTAGTATTGAAATCCAATTCATAAATTTGTGGTGACCGAGCAACTTTTTCAATTACAGCTATCTTCAGAAATAAGCAGAGCATCTAGCTCTGACAGTGCCTTAAAATGAGCTCGCTTCGTCCACCGAGGTCATCATCACCCAGATTCATGCCATTTCCTGGACTCTCTGGCCAGAGAGGTTCATCATTACATCAACAAAATCAAGGTTGTTGGCATATGTTTGGTAGACACACTTAAAGTGATCTTTGTTATGTGCAGATCAAAGTTAGAGGATATTTTTGCTCTGAGCATTCTAAATTTGTACTATTTCTGATTTCTTTTAATATTATTTTGTGATGTTGGAAGTGGCCCCATGAACATGGCAATTCATCTATAATGTTGGGAAAATTGCCCTATTCTGCCTGAATTCAAACCCTGCAGTGTGGAAAAGGTGAAGGGCAAGAACGGGTTAAAAAATTGGGCTGTTTTGGAAGTAGCAAGTCATTTCGTTTTGATTTAAAAAAAAATCTGTACTAGATTGTGTTTTTCCGTGCATACGAGGTGTGATCAAAAAATAATGGGAATTTTCGTTTTTCTTAAAGAATATTAATTTATTAATCAATATTAATTTTGTCCCCTTCAAAGTAATCCCCCTTAGATATAATACACTTGTGCCAGTGGTTTTTCCAATCTTGGAAGTACTTTGGGAACTCACTTTTCGGTATAGAGCTCAGCTCCTTCAGCGATTCCGTTTTTATCTCATCAATGGTGGCAAAACATCGTCCTTTCATGATTCTCTTCAGCCTGGGGAATAGAAGGAAGTCACAGGGGGCCATGTCTGGCGAATATGGTGGCTGAGGCAAAATAATAGTTTGTTTTTTTACCAAAAAATCACGAATAAGCAGTGAGGTGTGAGCGGGAGCAATATTGTGATGCAATTTCCACAAGTAGTTTTGCCACAATTCTGGGTGTTTTTGTCCGATTGCTTTACGCAAATGGCGCATAACTTCCAGGTAGTATTCCGTATTGACCGTACGACCATGCGGCAGGAACTCGTAATTATTGAAAATCAGAATTATGAAGTCCGCGAAATTTAAAAATTCCCATAATTTTTTATCACACCTCGTATGTGGCTCTCAAGTAAAGGCTCAGACAACTCAATTTTAGCATTTCTTGCAAATACATAACTGCAGTTGTTGCCGAGATAATGCATTTGATAGAGGGAAGTGTTGCTGTAGTCTTCTTGTAATGAAAATATGAGTCATTAAGAATATGCATTCTTGAGAATATCCAATGGCTAAATATATATTCATTAAGAATATACATATAATTAAAAAATCTATCTTCGAACTCTTGCCACTATTTCGTAGGTTTGGAAATTTTACACTAGGAAGTTTTTTTTAAATTGCATTAATTAGATTGTGGTATTTCTCATTCATTTGCATTCATGCAGTTTTTTGTGCACCTTATTTATCTGTGCACAGATTCACAAAGTACACACTATCCCTTGATTGTGTATGCAAGTAAAGGAAACATACCATCATGTCAACATTCAAATATGAACCGTGTCATCATTTTAGTTATCTTGTTTCTCTGTGAAGGTGGCTATGCACGCAGTCCCAGTGGAAGTGAGACAGATTCTGTGTCGACTTCAACAGAAAATCTGAGCCATGAGGAGAGATATGCCATACGCCATACACCTAGGCAAGACCCTCAGGGGCAGGAGAACATTGGCTCAGGAATGGCTGGAAGCCATTGCAATGCCGTTGGAGGACCAAATTCTCACAGTCCACTATGTACCTCATCATGCCATAGGTGGGTATCTAAAAGCATCTTATGAGGCAGTCTTTCCACAAGAAGAGGTGTCATGGGGGGGCTTTTTGGTAACTTTTGTCTCCCTTAAACAAACATTGTCCCTCATCAGCATTGGCAAGTTTTCTAAACCTCGTATTCTTGATTGTCGACAGTTTTGATGATGTCGACATTAAGTGCATGATCTAAGTCTGTTAATTGGTGCTCAGATTGATAAAATCTTAGGTTGAGGAGGATGAGGTGTATATACTTGCCACTTTAGATAAAGCCTGCAGGGGAGACAATTAATATTTCCCAACAAATGGCTAAAGCTAAGAATAATACCCCAGATGGGTGGTGCTTGAGTTTCTGAGAGTGATTTCATTGATGTGCTATTCCTTTAATCTAGATTATATGGTACCTAGTGAATGTCTCCCGAACTGTGTCATCCTTTTAAAGTTTATGATTATAAATAAAAGTCATTGATTTACTCCAATATGAAGTTCCACAAAGTTACACCTGAAGACGTGAAGTTCACTAGTATCTTGATCAATGTTTGTAATTTACCCTTTCTTCCCTGATGGAACTCATTCATTAATTTCCACAGCTCAATCTGTTTTAATGACTCAACAAATTGTAAAATTATGGCTTTATTATTAGATGACAGAAGATGATGGTACTGTCAATCAAGATGATGATGACATGACTGCCTCTTCTCACAGTAACGCTGACAGTCACATGGAAGGATGCTGTAGACATCCATTTGCCCAATTTTCTAGCAGCTATAGATATTAGGAATATATTTACTGAAAGTTTCTTTATTTTTCAAACATTTGTCACTCTTTGCTTCAATATTCATTCATGCACCTTTAATGGTTTGCTATTTAATTAAAAGTAAGAAATAAAGTGATTTTTTTCCCTTTGACTTACACTCGAGTGAGTCACGGATTTAAGTTCATATTTTTGGCCTGGTAACACTGCAGCTCATACTCGAAGATACAGGGTTCCTAAATGCCAATGGAAGTCAGTTGTACCAGTTTATTTTGCTGTAGTGTATCGTTGCCTGGATTTGTACTCTTTTCTTTCTTAGAGGAGATACAACATATGTAGTCCTTTTGATTTGAATGAAGGAAATGTTTTTCCATTTTTATTTTTTTTACGTGTTTAGTTATGTATAAAATGTGAGAAATGAAATACACTAATGTCATGCTTTTCATCCTGGATCTCTTTTCTTGTTTAAATGTAGGGTGCCAAGTATGAGGGATGTGGACGAGTCAACTTTAGTTTCATATCATCACAGCAAAACAGGATCATCCGCTTACCACTCTGGGAAGTCGTCCTCACCCCGCTCCTCCCCTCACTGCGGAGGAATGAGTGGTGATGTGGATAAGAAATCGGGGAACACTGGCAGAGAGATCACTGAAATTCCCGTTGATTACTTGGACCAGTCTCAGGTAATTCTCAATTTTGTCTCCCCCTCAGGAACAAGTTGACCTTGGTCGGATCCCAAATAGAAGCTAAAATTCCTTAACCTTTTCCTCTTAGATTAATTAACCCTAGTCATTGCAGTTCACTTGGAATATTTTCTTTTTAATTTTTAAACAAATATTAATCAATGTAACCATTTTCACTTAATTAATATCTGCTATATTCCTAGTTTGTCTTCTCAACTTATATATTTTAGTTCTATGAAAATTATATTTTAAAAATTAATCCTGAACACCTCCAAGGTGAAATCACAATTAATTGTATGTGCCGAGTGACTCTTGTATACAATTTACTGGTGTGTATAGCACTGTTGAGCCACACTCAACAACTGAGTGGAAAGGGTTAACACTCATGTTGCACTATTATTGATTTTTTACAAAATGCTCATGTACGAGGTGACCATGGTCCATGAAATCCTTGAAAACTGGGAAACGTTAAAATTACTGCCTCCTTGAAAAGTCCTTCAATTTCCAGCACATCTACTTGACATTGCCAGATTTTCTTAGGGAATGGAATAATGCAGAGTTATTCTATTTCAAAATCATGAAATTAGTCCACTCTAAAGCTCTTTTACCTATTAACGCCTGAATTAATTTATTCTAGTTTTGTAGGATGAGAAAAGAAATTTCATATTTCCCTTTATTGTTGTTCTATCACCTGTTCATTGCCTCACAGGGTCATAATTTTGTTTCAGAAAAGAAATCTTTTAAAGTTCTATCAAAGACAGTCATGTACATTTTTTAAACAGGTTTTGAAGCATCTGGCAAAAGAAGTTACCAAACCAGGGCGGAAGTCTTTGGACCTCTCCCTGTCTTCACCATCTTCCTCATCAAGTGCCTCGTCATCGCTGTCTTCGGCTGCATCCTCTCCCGTGGGGCCATACTCTTCCACGCCCCAGAAGGGGAACCAGAGTGGGGGCAGAGAGGGTGGTTCACAGCAGAGGAGGGGTGGCAGTCCATCCGTCTGCGGCATCAGCGGTAGTGGAGGAGGTGGGGGGACTGGCCGTGGGAAGAGCAGGAGAGGGAGCTCATCCAGTGAAGTGACCCTCCCATTCCACGGAAGGCTGCACACTTCCTGCTCTCAGCCAGACCTGTCCCGCATCGTGAATGTGGCGTCGAGGACTCGGGATGCTGTCATACTCAAAGGGATCGCAACGAACCCGAGGTAGTGTCTGGGATGTCTTTGCTCTCAGTTCATGTACTTTTAGTGTAATGCTTAAAACTCACTCTCGAGAAACTTTATCATATTCCATTTTTAGTAGAAGATTGATAATCTGGAATCCAGATGTGTTCCGGAATTTCAATATTTCTGCTGTATAGATCACTTTCCTTTAAGTAGGCAACACCGCAACACGGTAGGCAACTTGACGGAAAGAGCGATGGTGGCACCACAGATATGATGCTATGATCATTGAGGGGGCAAGAAATGAGAAACACACATCATAAAATTTATGCGATGGAAAACATTTCACAAAGTTTCTCAATCGTAGTGTCATTTATTAAAAATTTCAAAATTTTCAAAAAAGGCTAAATATTGTTTCTACAGGATAACATTTATTGCCAAGCTTTTACACCATTTTAAGCGAGTTTGAGCTGTGTGATACCATCAATTGTGATATTTTATATATTACTATAATGTCACCTATCTTCCCAATTGCCTCTGTTGTTGGCATCGATCGAGGACAAACATTGTCCGTACTTCATTCTGCTCAACAACGCATGCCAGTGTCACGACACGCGTGCTTTATAGGCGACCCCAAAGCGAGGTCTTATCTTATCTCAAGGTCACAATGCAGCTTTGCGTAAGCATTCCCGCACTACTGTCTGGGCGTAAACACCTTGAACCAATAACTTTTTGTGCTGAAAGATGGGAAAGTAATATGATATATTTACAATTTAAATGCCATGTATTGATTCGTTACGGATGCATTTCGCAGTGGTACAGCATTAAATTGAAGATTTCCATTAAATATGGGCAAGAATCTTCCCGATTTGGTTTCAGTTTCTTTAAGTTCTGTTGATTCATTTCGTAAAATCAAATTTATACCTCCACCGGGGACGAAAATAGCCTTACGTAAAATCTTTACAATGAATTTACGTAAAATCAAATAATGATTCCAGAAGAATTCTATAGGAGTCGGCAGGGACCGCTCATTCACTTGTGTAAAATCAAATTTTACATAAAATCGGGTTATGTGTAATTGAGATTTTACTGTACGTGGCAATGATGTTATTATGGGGAAATCGATCTCCTTATATGGCTTCTACTGTTAGCCAAGTTAGCATTTAGCTCGCTTTCCTCGAATGAAATACAGACTCTAACGCTGGCATTTCAGGTGTATATTTTAGCCAATGAAAGGATATCGCTAGAGATGGGAATATTACCATAATTTTCATCTGAGGTAAATTACGGTAATTTTCAAAAATTACCGTAATATTCCAGTATTTTTTTGTTTTAAGCATTAAACAGCAAATGTATGGTAAAATAAGAAAGCCAATAGCAATAGGAAGGGAATAATGATGTTTAAACCATACCTAATACAACATTAATCTATTATAAATTTTAAAAATTGTAAAAAGAAATATGATAGCAACACGCAATCTGGCTTTCTTTTGTCAAAGTATGAGAAATTTTCAAGAAGAATATTCTAATATATAATATTCTATAATGTTATAATTCAAGTAAAATATTCCAAAAATGAGTTGTAAATGCCTCAATTTATAATAAAACACTTAGGAAATGTGGACTTGGCTTAAAAGAACATGTTGAGAATTTATCTGTATGAAAAATTATCTCAAAAATTACGGTAATTTTCAAAGGGTGCGGTAAGTTATGAAAAATACCATGGTATTTTACAAAAATTACCAAAGTAATTTTCAGAGTGGCCCATCTCTAGATATAGCAGCTTTTTTCTTCTAAGCACCTTCTAAGACACGAAAACTTATTTTGAACGGGACCAACCAGAAGCTGGTGTCTAATTGCCGCTCCACCCTCATTGCGGCGTGCTTCGCAAAAAGGGTATTTTTATGACCCTGCGTTTGTGAGGTCTGCCAGAGAATATATCCCTTCTCTCTTTTTGAATGACTAAAACTGTAAAAATCGTCCATTAATGTATCTGGAAAAATGTGCACAATGTTAGTGGTTGTAGCCGATTTGAAATTTTTAATGTTGTAATTGAAAGTTAAATGCACTTTATTCGAATGATACCTAACGTAATGTTGGAAAGCAAAAATTAGAATGATACCTTACTTGTTAGAAAGCAGAAAAATCTTCGTTAATTATACTTAAAAACGTTGCTTTCGGTTTTGGATCTTAAAGTAAAATATGTGATTACCAAATTGCGGGATACATTAGAACAAATTTCGTGCAATCTTAATTTTATTTTTTTGAGCCGGCTGAAGAATCTTTACTTCCTTAATCTATCAATTCATGTTCCACATCACTTAATATTATTATATCCCTTCAATTTAATATAATAGTTTAATATTATTAAGTGTATTTAATGCTTTAATCTTATTAGATCCTTTGGCATACTCCTGGTCTTTAGGTATTAATGGTGAGGAGTTAGAAATTAAGGGGTCCGAGGTAAGGGTAATAAGTAAGTTCTCGTTGGTGGCCAATCTCGAATTTTTTCTGGTGAAACATACTCTAAATTTTCTTGCATCCTTATTTCATGCCTCTATAGCATCTTCTGATAATTGGCCCAATGGAAGAATCACCTCCGTTGAAATTTGTGCTCCGTGTATGAGAACCTTGTGAACCGTGGGAGGCATGTAGAACCACAGGTTTAGTTTAGAAAGATAGAGAGTAGATAGAGCCATTTTTCGTTTCTTCTCCGGAATCATTCTTAGAACTAACTTCCTACTTCCGTTGGTAACGCACCAAGAAAAATAACATCGGGAAATCAGTAAGGGCCTTAGTAGTGTCACTATTACATTCCAAGTGAAATTATCCTGATAGATAATTCAAATGCCTGTCAACGGTGGATTGGTGTCCAAGATATATATATTTTTTATACAAAAGTAGATGAGAGATATCTTGTGGTGAGATTTTATATATTATAAATGTGTACAAGACTCTACCTTCTCCCTGTAAAAAATGATGAATATATTTTTGCGTGTACAGGTACCCACACACAGGGGAAACAAGAAATACTAGAAAATATGGGACTTATATATATTCTTAGATGCACAATGCTTCCTTTTTGTGTATCATTACTAATCAGTGGCAAAGTGTCATGTTTTTGCCTAGTCATCGCAGAGGTTGAGGGTGGGCTGCCGGACACCTGACAAAGTCAATCCCTTTCCGAAAAACACATATCAAAGGCTATTTTTTGCCTTCAAATGAAAGGATTAGTATTTTGCCTCGTGATGCTGATAAATGCTAGCAAATAGTTCATTTTAGTTAATACGTAAATAAAAACTTATATTTAAGTGTAATTCTAAAAGGTTGACTGTCGTGGGGGACACTAGTGTCCACGGAGAAAATGTCCGGGCGCCGAAAGACTGATGTTTTCGTACTTTATTATATACCTAATCATATTGAATTCTAGGCATAGTTCTGACGACTTCTGCGTGGCCCTCTAAGTTGCTAGAGAAGTTTTTAGGAACTAAATATTAAAAAATCTATATTTTGACTTAACTAAAATTCAGGATTGTGTGCTGATGTGGCCTCAAGTTAAAAGAACTGGAAGGTTGTTGCTTTCTAATCATTGGAAATGACATTACATTTGTTAGATATACAGTAATTCTAGTCACAGTCTTTAGTTGTGTCATGCCATTTTGCAATAAATTCAGATATGCTAATTGCCATATCAATGACATACACAGTAAAGTCTCCTTATAGTGTAATATGATGTAAAGAAATTTTCAATATAGTGAAATGGAAAGGGCGATTAGGAAGAGAGATTGGTACCACAATGCCCTCGCCGAACACATAGTCCAGAGGAAATGCACACCACAAGGTTGAATGAGGCTAAGCATCTGTCAAAAGAAATGGAATATTTCCCACGACTAATCCATGAAGCCATTGAGATACATAAAAGGCCGAAAAATGTCAACAGGACAATGGGTACCAACTTCCACGCATATGGAGAAGGACCTATTAAATAGTTTGGAAATTCCTAGTGTTTTCTTTCATTTTACACTTCTTCAGACATATTCTTTGCGATGAGGTATCACATTCTGCACTTGATAAAATGTTAACGCGACGCTTTTTGATGCTTCATAAGGTCATTGCCAGTCAGCACATTTTCTGGTTTTCCCTCATCAGGAATTGTGAATTTATTGCTCTTGCTAAGTATAGATTCTATCCGTACTATCGTTTATGGCCATGGTGGTGGTGGTAAAGTTGAAATTAAAGGAACACAAGGATTTCTGTCTGCTGAGGGTGTAAGTGACTCGGATTTTCAAAGATTTGGATTTGAGGTGAAACATAAGGGATTCGACAATCCAAAGATATGAATGTCCCAGCCCTACTTATAAGTTTATAGTTTCACTATGGTTAGTAAATTTGTAAAAAGTAAATGGGGATAAAAATAAAAAATACCTGACAGAAAAAGTAATTTGTGCAACAAAATAATTTTCGTCTTTAAGAAGTAAAATTTAGGATATTCATCAATGTTCATTTAAGGACCATGTTACAGATGGTATGAAAAATGATATGAGTGCATGGTATCCTTTATAATGAAATGGAAAAATTTTGGGTCATCAAATTCACCATAAAGAGACTTTAGTGTACATTAACCTTTAGTGTCCGTGCGGTCCCAATAGGGACCACCTAATGTTTTTGTTTATGGCCTTGCGGTCCCTTTAGGGACCACTGAGACACACTTCATTTAAAATTGGCTTATAATGAGTTTCGTTATTTATAATTAACTGGAGAGCTGCTTATATTTTAAACCTAGGCCATTTAAATGCCCGGCCATGCAGAGATACATCTGGGATTTAAAGCCGTCCTTTAAAGGTTAATATGAATAAAAAATGTTATTCTAGTTAGTATGTTCATGTTAGTAAACCCTGTGTTTGATATTTGGATGACAGATGGATCCCTAGACCTATTAATCAATCGAGTTACCTTGGTACTGCATTTGTGAATATGTATCCCAACTACATATTTCACAGCAATAGTGTTTGCATGGACGATTGATACATAATCTATTCTATATGGTAAATTGTTTCCATTGAGTTATCAGCACCTAATTTTGCCATTTTAATTTAATTGTAATACATTATGCACAACTGGGACTAAACCATCTTTTCAGTATTAAGAGGTTTGTGAAATAAAGAGGTTCAATTAGTCAAAGTTTTACTGTAGCAGCTTTCTTTTCAGAATTAAATACTCATTTTCCTGAGTTATCCTGGATATTCTAAAACATTTTGCATTCCCTCTAGGCCAAGAACAAAAGCTCGTGACATGCTTGAATGGAGACTTGGTCTTGTTACAACCAACTCAGGTGGAAGTCGAAAAACTGGCTCTCCAATATGGCCCCAGCTGGAAATGATAGAAATTCTTGCTCAGGAAAATTCGGAATTGAAGCTGGAACTGGAAGCTTGTTTCCAGAAGGTGGCAAAGTCTCAAAAGGTGAGAGTTTCAATTTCTGAATGATTTTATCCATTCCTTTTGTTGATTAGATTCATTATTTAATAGGATTCAATTAGCCTTAGTTTAGCAGTCTTTTGGCAATGTATACATTGTAGATGTAGTTTAAATTAGGAATAGATTATATGTTAGTTAGCTATTTACATTATTAGCGTGTAAACATTCGGTCTTAAAACATTGTTTCATCCTTATGTACTCATATTCCTGTGATTTACACTTTTTTCCTTTGTCCCCCTCAAAAGTGTAAAAGAGGGGTTTTCCTGTATTTTGTTTCAAAATTGCAGTGTTAGTTCTGCTAATTTTGGATACTTTCATGTTTATTAAAAATGTCATAAAACCTCTTACCCACATGTTTACATGCTTCACTTGAGCTGTCATCTTAATTTGCTTTTTTCTACTATTTTTTTTAAGATATTCAAGCTTACCGCAAATACGGCGATGAATTAATGGAGAAATTTCCACAGGAATAAATCATCCGTTAACTTTTAATTAACATCCCCTTGTATTCTCCTAAAAAATTTACAATTATTTCGTATGGCAATTTCTCCGCTATTATTTTTTTTCTTGTGAAAATTCTGTTGGTCTCAATTTTTCCTAATTTTTGTAAAACTTGAAAAGGTGTACACTATGGTTACTGTATTTTTCTTTGCAGTTGGAGCAGGAGGTGAGCAAAGTACATCGATCCCATCAGGAGCTCATTGAATCGACTGATAGGAGGGAACGGTTAGAACGAGCAGCTCGAATGAAACTCCAAGAGGATATTCGCAGGTTGCAGGTGTGCAAGCCTTACATGTCTTGTTAAGTTGATTAATTCGACCAAAAATTATTTTAAAACCATGTCAAAGACCACAAAAGTTTTGGGAAAAAAAATAAATATTTTTTTCACAATTTATTGAAAAGGTTCAGAAATAGGAAGTGCCGATTTTTCAGTTTTCGGAAAAAATACATGATGACTTCAAGAAAAAGTCCTATTTGTTCCATGCTTTTCCATTTCTGACTGTGGGAAATGCAAAGTTGCGATCAATGAATGTGTTACTTCAGAGCACTATCGTGCGTATATACATGCTTCAGAGCATCTAAACAATGGAAGAACAGTGCAGTTCCGTTTTCAACATCACAAACAAGTGCAATTCCAAGTTAAAATTCTTTTAAAAACTACAATTTCGTAGCATTGAGGATAAATGGTATTATTAATAAAATTCACGCTAGTTGAAACTTCAAATATTATTATTACAGTAGAGCGTTGATTATCTGTCGTTCGGTTATCCATCCAGCGGACCTTTCATCATCCCGCTACAACATCCTCCCCTACTCTCTCTTTCCGTCCCCTCCCTCTCCTACTCTTCCTTTCCTACATCCTCAGCGAGCTGTTCAATCACGCAGATGAGTGTTGCATTACCCTGAGCCCCCTGAATCATTGCTCTGCGTTCGTGCGACTTGGGCTTCAGCGGGCGTTTTATGTGCCTAGTTTTCTTCAGTGATACAAGTGGTTGAAAATGTCCAATTCTTCATAAAATAAAAGTACACATTTCGGAGAAGGGCATCCAAGGGAGACCCAGCGGCTAATATAACAGTGGACTCTGGAGTTGGCATCTCCACAGTGCGTGATATAATGAAAAACCAAGCCAAATTATTGGACTATGCTTCAAAATCAAATAGCGTGAGTACTCTTCAGAAGCGGAAACTAGGGATGAGCGGGATCCCGAAACTTCGAGAATTCCTGAAGTTTTTGGCCTTCCCAAAGTTCGAGACGGAAAGGTCTTTCCCGAAAATACTGTTTCGGGAAATGTTTTTTTTTCTTTTCCGACTTCCGGCCTTGAAATGAAAATCAGTCATGCGTCGTTTAGTGCATTTACGATTAGTACAAATGATACAAAAGTGAATCCATAATATTCCTTTTAAAATTATAGAAGAGAGTGCTATTTTACTCGGGATCAAAGCATTTGTCGTATCAATAAACGAACTTTCGTATCCCATAGTACCTGTGCCAACCTGTCCTAAATTTTGCATAACTTCCAAAATTTCAGGTGCAATGACGAAAGGAGAATGTACGCATGTGCTAAAACAGTTATAACTTCCCTATTCAAAACATTGGCTCAGATATATGTAACAGCAATATAAATCTAACATTTACTTATTTAATGCATAAAAAATGGATGGAAAAGGTCCAGAATTAAGGAGAAACGACGCCATTATAACAATGATTAATAAACATTTAAATTATTAATTTTCTCACTAACGGCGAGATGAATTTTTTAAAAATTTTTACTGGTATTCGTTAACTCATTTCTCTCCATCACAAGGTACATACGTGGAGTGATTGTCCCCTCCTTAGATTCACGTGAAAAAATTGTCTAAGTAACCCCTGCTGCAGCAGTGTGCACTTTTGGTTAAAAATAAGCATCTGTCGTAAATGAACAATACTGATTTCACAATAAAAATATTAACAAATAGGATGTTAAGATACTTAACGGTTGTACTGGGATTATTTTTCTAAATTAAAAAAAAAACAAAAAGAAAGGAAATTAAAAAGAAAAATATCAGTTATTCCAAAGTTTAACAACAAATATTTCAAAAACCGGCTGATAAATTTTGTTAAATTCTTTCACATAGCAGCGAACTTTTACAGAGTCCCTTCTATCACAAAATATATTTTAAATTGTAAATTTTCAAAGCCAAATGCAAGTCTTTAATAAAAGCAGCAAAAAGTACAGTGGAAGCCCGGTTTAGTGAGTACGGTTTATTGCGAGAATCCCGTTTTAGCGAGTGATTGTCTTTGTACCGCTAAAAGGCCTATGTTTTACATGTAAAACAAAGTGGATATAGCGAGGCCAAAAAGTTCCTTCTACGGTATACGCTCGGTATACCAACTGATGTCTCTCGAGGGCGATGCACCACCTAGCAAAAAATAACTATTTTGTTTTGTATTATCTGTTAATTAAACTGAATATTCAAGATGTGAGCCATATCTGCAACACCTAAAGCCAGGTATTTCCAAAAATTAGTGATTTACGGCCTTGAGTACGCTGTGCGCGCTCCCATTTTACGTTCTTCTTTTGTTAGGCCCAGTCATCAGAAAGAGGGGAGTGGGCGGACGACAAGCAAGTTGAGAGTAGAAGAGGGAACATTCAGCAGAATGAGAGCGATCTGTCGGAGCAATTGAAAAACTCAAACCATTCCGTCAACTCGATGTGCCCAATCACACGGCAGCGGAGAGTTGTGATGTAGCTAAGGGGCGGAGTTTACACCGTCGGAGGGGCGGAGTTTACTCAGTCGGAGGGGCGGAGTTTACTCGGTCGGAGGGGCGGAGTTTACTCGGTCGGAGGGGCGGTGTTTTCTCGGTCGGAGGGGCGGAGTTTTCTCAGTCGGAGGGGCGGAGTTTACTCGGTCAGAGGGGCGGAGTTTACTCGGTCGGAGGGGCAGAGTTTACTCGGTCGGAGGGGCTGAGTTTACTCGGTCGGAGGGGCGGAGTTTACTCGGTCGGAGGGACTGAGTTGTCTCATGTGGTTTGTGCGGCAGCATCATATCCACGAAACGTTAATCTTTGGACCTTAAAACCAAAATTAAAATTATAGACGAGTGCGAAAGTAACAGGTCTTCAAAGACTGATATCGGGAGGCGGTTTGGTGTGTCGTCATCTACGTTGTTCACAATATTAAAGAACAAAGATAAAATTCGTGCAGCAGTGACCGACTAGGACGACCTAGCAGCCAAAAACATTTGCGGCATGGGGAACATCCTCAAATGGAATCTGCACTATTCAAGTGGTTTTGTCAGCAAAGGTCTGCAGGACTGCCCATAAACGGTCCGATGTTAAAGGCGAAAGCTGACTACACTTGCACGAAACATGATGTGCTAGCCAATGAACTGAGGTATTTTCTTTTCTAGTGTAAATAAATACTCGATGACACTAATTTGCGATAGATAATTGAATTTGAATCATAGAAACTGCTAGGAATAGGTGGCTATGCGAGAAATATCTTCGACCACCGGTACATGCCATATTTCAGTGAACCTTCAGGCCAATTTTCCCAACTGATGGACGTACTGGTTAACATTCAAAAACTCGACAAAGTTGATATTATCGTCATGACATATTCGCAAAATTATCCAAAAACTATAGTATACCTAATATTTTAATTCTGATTAGTTACAGTGTCTTTACAGCTTTCTTCGGCGATCGAAAAATAGAAGAACTGGAAGAAAAACACTGAAACTGGAGGAATTAATATTTTATGTAATGGAAAATGTCTTTTTTCTTTCTTAAAATTAGTTGATATTCCACCAGATTGTGCCTGAAACGAATTTTTTTGCTGTTTACATTCGTCAAATACCATGGAAACAAAAGAAAAACGGTAAATACAAACGACTATGAGAATTAGGTGGCTTTATTCAACACTTTCTGATACAACGAGCGCTCGATTTAGCGAGTGATTTCCGAGGGATTATGAGCACTCGTTAAACCGGGCTTCCACTGTATATACAATTGAAATGAATACGGTTGAATGGAAATACAATTCACGATATCCCAATTCCTTGGGTTGCATCTGTATGTTAACCATGGTTACATAGTGTGATCTATCGCAAAGTTTAATTTCATCAAAGACTCTGAAACGTATCAATTGCGGTAAATGAAGCGTGGCTACATCTTAATCTACACCTATTAGGGCAGTCAATGAAGACCCCAAAACCTCAAGCTTGGGAAATTTTTAGTGTAAAGCTGAATTTCAAGCTACTGATAGACTACTGCCAGCAGAATATTTATACATAAGTCCTGTGACTTTTTTCTGTGTCATGGCATAATTGCAATTTCTAAAATTTAACCCCTGCGTTCAGGGAAGTTTCACTCCACTAGTAGAGAGTGTGTTAAGTAAAGCAGATGGAAGTGTCATTAATGCTCATAATTTTTTGTGACTTCAATTTCTTCTCTTTTTTCCCAAAAATCAGGAAATGAACCGCAGTTTGTCTGCCAAGATGTCTATGTTGCTGGCTGGAGGTGTGGGTGGTGGTCAGGGAAGTGGGAACGACCAGTCGTCGTCTGCCAGTAACTCATTGGAGGTGTCCTCACTCAGGAAAGAAGTTGCTGAGAGAGATTTGATTCTCACTCAATTGGTCACCTCAAGTGAGTCATTATTCTACCATTTCTCAATTCGTCATGGGTCGGTCGCTTTGGGCAACACTTGGAAGCTTAACCACTAGCCATTTACACACTTAAACATAAATTATTTAAAAGCCTGATCTTACATTTTTCAAAATTTTGTTTTATTGTAAATATGGCAAATTATAAATTTGTTTGTTTCAGGCTTGACTTTGTGGAAGTGATAGATATCCATTTTGAATAAAAAACTTAGTACTTTTCCACACTTTATAAAGTTTGGAAAAGTACTAAGTTTTTTATTCAAATGGATATGGCAAATTATGTTAATTACAGCCGTCTTGGATTACTCGATCACGTGATTCTTTTTTCCAACTGGCATTAATGTGTTTGCTGATTAGCTGCATCGCTGTCAACCACGCTTTTATAGTGGACTCAGCGTAATAAACACATATGGATGATTTTTTCATTCACGAGCAATGCAATTATATTTGCTTGGATAAAGCTTGAGGTAATGGAGGACATCCTAACAACAGGATATAATATGAAAATTAATGTAGAGAAGACCAAAGTTTTTAAGGTTAGCAAGCATGGGGGATAAGCTAAAGTGTATTTAAGGGACAGGCGAATAGAGAATGTAGAGGAGTTTACCTACCTGGGAAGCAAAATAACAGCCGATGGAAGTAGCAAAAGAGACTTAGTAAGTAGAGTTCACGAGGCAAAGAAGGCGTTTTATCAAAAAGGGAAACTCCTAACATCCAGTAATATCTGCCTAGACCTAAGAAAACGCCTTTTCAAACTTGTGTGGAGCATATTTTCATATGGCAGTGAGACTTGGACGTTGGGCAAGGCAGAAGAGAGGAGGGTGGAAGCATTCCAGATGTGGTATTTCAGGAGGATGTTAAAGATTCCCTGGGATCGACAAAATCAGTAACGAGGAGGTTCTCAAACGTGTGGGGCAGTCTTCTTGTCTGCTGAAGTTACTGAAAAAGAGAAGAAATATCTGGATCGGGCACCAACTAAGGTACGAAACATTGCTGGCCACCATCTTAGAAGGCACTGTGGAGGGAACCAACTGCCGGGGCAGGCCTAGGTTGGAGTTTATGGGGCAAATAATGAAGGAGTTAGGCTGCTCCACTTATGTGCAGTTGAAAAGAATGGCACAAGACCGTAGCGTATGGAGAACTGCCGCCAACCAACCTTTGGGTTGAGGACTTACGAAGAAGAAAGCTTAAAAGATGCATCTTTACCACTCGAGTTTCTGATCATAAGGATGGCCAACACCTGAGCAGTGTCAATGCAAATTGGAGTTGTGTGTGTCTCGACGGAGAGAGAATGTTGTGGCTCCATCATGTGTGATCGACAAAAGATTTAATAAAGTATCACAAAACATGCAGAACAGCACAAATTATGGCGATACAGCCATTGAACATCGCATAATACATAATTGTTAGCTTAAACAACTGGTTAAAATGCATCTTGAATCTGGTGGTGAAGTACAATCAAATGTTAACATCAGTGAGTTTTTAGTAAATTTTGATATTTAAGTTGGCAAGAAAATCTGTATCTACTAACTAAAGGCATCTGTGGAAAATTTAATCACATTCCGCGGACGGCAAAGCTAGGCACAGATTTGGGTACCGTGTTAATTTAAATGAGAGTGGTGAGAGGCTGCGTCCAGCAAAATTTCTCTGCGCTGCAATGGTAGACTCATATAATCAAGGGAAATCCCTGTGGTAGAAATCTAGTCTTCAAAACATATACCACGGATAACCAAAGGCCGTGGTAGAAAATAGCGTGGTTCATAAGGGAAACCTGAGCATACTGCCAAACAAAGATGGATCTGGTGTGATTTTACTGCCATAAACAGGAGCATGAAACTAGGGAATGGCTCGTGATACGTTTGAAAGAAAGCCAGTACAAGAGGTAAATGAGCTGATAATTTTGTTGGAAAAGCCTAGACCCGTGGTACTGTGAAACTTCAATTATCTGAATTCCAACTATCTGGATCGCTTTCAGGGGAAAAAATCCTCGAAAATCTGCTTTTTACAGTTACAGCAATAGGCTTTTTGAAATGTGTATTGTATCTTTTACAGTAGAACTTTGTTATAATGTTACTTGTTGTTACGTAAAATTTGATATATCGTCAGCTGAAGGAAGGAACCAACGAAACCCCTATGTTTGCCAATGCAAAAACCTTTATGTAATGTAAAATTTGATATAGCGAAACAACGTAAAGCCGTCGAGGCACCACCAGACGTCGTTATTACGTAAACAGGATTAGTTCCTGCATCGAGTGTGGATAGCGCTGAAGTAGTGAGGCACGGGGAATACCGCCCGATTCAAATCTTCGTGTGAGTATTTCTTTAATTGAATTTTGGATTAATAGAGAACACTGAACCCATTGAATGAGATAAAAGTGTTAACAATAACATAGTCAGGGGTAACTGTGACAAGTAAATCACATTTTATAGGTTAACTAAATTTATCACATGAACAAGAACACTTGCATGGTAAAGGAAGACTCGTTTTCTAACAAAATACTGGTGGAGGGAAATACCATGGGGTCTATCCTCTATCTCGAAGCTACCACATAGGTAGCTTCGAGGTACCACATAAGTAGCTTAGAATAATCTACAGGAATTGTCTACCAACCGTATTCTCTTACTCGATGGAATTTTCTCAAGAACGTGACAGGAAGTTGAGAGAGGTTTGGGGAAAGGTTGGTACAGGAATATTTTTAAAGCAAATTCACGGAAACTCCATTTCTGGTGACGTCATTCTTAGAACCAATAGAATAGCTTTTCTCAATATTTTTTCCGTGGATAAAACTGGTGAAACCTGTTTTAAGGCCGTGTAAGACAGTAAAGATGTTCGTGCATCGTGATTAGCAAAAAAATCCATACATATCATGCGAGCAAAATTGGAGCATGTTTTATTGTTACTCACATAATCTTGCTAACTATCATATAATATGAACGCACGACGTCCATCTTGGCTGTTTTGGTTAATTGAAATAAGATTGTTCGTAACTATATTTGGGAATTAGGGTTCATGTCAATAATATGATTCATTCTATTCATGCTCTTGTCAATTACCCATTCACATCTACATCTACATACTACCCCGCAAGCCGCCTCAATAGGCGTGTGGCGGGGGGTGTTAGGACACCAGCCGTTTACATATAAAAAGGAAACGCTCTATGAAATTACGCCTTGCATTTATTAAAGTCCCTTATTGTTCGGGGGAAAAATGAATTCCCATACCTATCCGTTCGGCAAAATATCTCTCTTAATTTATCGTTTCTGTCGGACCTGGAAATATAGTGGGGTTCTAATATGATGTTCTCCGTGTCGCTCTGAAAGATATCTATTCTCAATTGCTCAAGTAATCTAAGCCTAGCGCGCAGCCTCCGAGTCTCTAGCGGCTCCCAGCCTAATTCGTTTAACATCTGCGTAACGCTGTCTGTACGCCCGTAACAGTTTTTGACGAATCGCGCAGCTTTCCTTTGTATTTTATTAAGTTCCCGAATTAATTCTTTCTGCACCGGATCCCATATGCTTGCTGCATATTCAAGGTGTGGCCGGACGAGTGCGAAATAGCACCTATCTTTTACTTTTTCATCTGAGAATCTTCCCACAATACGCTTGACGAATCCTAGCTTCTTCAGAGCTCTGCCACAAATATTTCTTATATGTGTTCCCCACGATAGGTTTGAGGTTATCGTAACTCCCAGGTACTTAACTTCATCTGTCGCCTTTATCTTAACGCCATCCACAGCATATACACGGGGATAGTTGGACGACCTCCGCAAGAAATGTACCGCCGCACATTTGCTCAGATTAAGTTCGAGTCCCCACTCTTGGCTCCACACATGAACGTTGTTTAAATCCGATGATAGAATTTCAAAGTCAGAGTGATCATTAATTTCGCGATAGATGACAGCGTCATCAGCAAATAAACGTATTTTACTGCTAATTCGAGAGCATAGGTCATTTATGTATATAATGAACAAAAGGGGGCCGATTACGCTTCCTTGTGGGACACCTGATGTCACTTTCACTGCATCAGAGCTAATTCCATCAAGAACTACTTTTTGCTTACGATCACTCAGAAAGTCGCGTATCCAGTTTACTACTGTTTCGTTTAGGCCGCATGACTGTAATTTGTATAAAAGTTTGTTGTGAGGTACCGTGTCGAAAGCTTTCTTAAAATCTAGGAATAATGCGTCCACTTGTATTTTCGATTCACCAGATTTGAGAACGTCATGAAGAAAGAGCGCGAGCTGTGTTTCACATGATCTACCTTTCCGAAAGCCGTGCTGACAGCCATGAAGGAAGTTACGACTGTCCAGGAACGTCATGATATTGCTAACGACGATATGTTCGAGTATCTTGCCTATAATAGACGTTAATGAAATTGGTCAATAGTTCCCTGGGTCATGTCTGTTTCCCTTTTTGAATATCGGTGTAACGTTTGCAATTTTCCAGTCTATTGGTATCTTTCCTTCAGACAATGACTTCTTGAATATTATGTCTAAGAACGGTGCGATCTGTGGCGCTAATTCCTTGAGGACACGCGCGGGTATTCCCTCCGGACCCGGAGATTTATTATTTTTGATCGACTGTAGCTGTTTAGTTATCCCATCACATTGAATAGTGATTTCTTTCATCGGTTCCTCAGTGAATGAAATGTCGAAATAACATGGAGTATCGTATGTAGTGTATACACTTTCGAAGTGGGAATTTAACGTGTTAGCTTTGTCAATATTATCGGTGACAAGTTTGCCATCTTTATCAAATAACGAATCTACGGTTGAAGATTTTCCCTGAAGCTCTCTCGCATATGACCAAAAAGATATCGAATTTTCTTCGAGTAATTCACCAAGTACTTTTTTCTTGAAATTTCGCAATGCAGTACGCATTGATTTCTTGGTTTTTGAGCGTTGTGCAGCGTAACTTTCTTTTGCTTCAAGTTCCTTCAATTTGTCACCTAACGTAATGGACTTTTTGAATAAGTTGTACAGTTTTCTCTGTCTCTTAAGGTCCCTCCTAACATCATTGTTATACCAGCGAGGTTCTTTACTATCACATTTCAATTTTCGCGGAATATATTCGTTGATTCCCTGGCGTAGAATTTCTAAGAAATATTTCCATGATGCATCAGTGCTTTTGTCCTCTGTTTTAGCTACGAAGTCAGTGTACGAATCATTAACCATCTCGCCAAATTTTAAGAAGTTGCATTTATCAAATAAATAAATATTGCGTTTCGGTTTTACAGCTGACTCTACTTCAAGTTTTAAGGCTGCAAAAATTACTCTGTGATCACTTATGCCATCAATAATATCGAGTTGTTTTATCAACCTAGGATGGCTTACTGCAAAAAGGTCTAATATTTTATTTCCTCTCGTAGGCTTGTCAACTACTTGGGCGAGTGAGTGCTTAGTAAGTGTGTTGAGTAAGATCTCGCTGATTTCCCTATTCCTTGAATTTGGCTTTACAGTGTAAGAATCCCAATTTATAGATGGCAGATTAAAATCTCCCCCAATAATGATTACACTTTTACTGTCTCTCAAAGTAAATGCGGATATTTGATTTTCTAATTGGTAAATAGTATCAGCTTCGGAGTTTGGAGGTCTATAAAAAGAGCAAACATGTATACTCCTTTTGTTTCGTTGTTTAATTGTACACCATACGCTTTCTATTTCATTATCAGTTATTTCATGGGCGGTGCTGTGTAAATGTGATTTAACTGCTATAAAAACTCCGCCTCCTGTCCTATCACTTCGATCGCATCTGTAGATTTTATATCCTGGAGGAAAAACTTCGCTGTCACTTATATCCTCTGTAAGCCAGCTCTCCGTTCCTATGACCACGTCTGCGTCCTGAAATATATGCTCGATTTCAGCACGCTTGTTTTTAACGCTACGGCAATTAACTACTACAAAGTTAATGTCATATTTTGTAGATTGAGTGTCGGTTGGTTCTTTTCCACGCTTATGGGTATTAGGGGGGCGAATTTCACTGGAAGTGCTTATTACATTTGATATAATTTCTTTCGCTGGAGTACGCGTTTTGGGAATATTGTCGCTATTTTCCGGCTTTAGTCCTAAGTTTACTTGGATGTGAACATTTTCGCAATGCGGACTTCCTCGGAGGCTACGTTCGGTTAAATCTTTACAAATCCCACTAGATGACCTACCCTCTAGTCTAAAAAATATCTACAGTGCTCAAAAATCCTACGAGCCACCCGTTCAGATGCCTCGTTGGAATAATGCACCCCAGACGAGTTGAGGGGAGCCCGGCACGATCTAAGCACCGGCCGAAGATCCACGAACTCTGCCCCAATGCTCACACAGAATTTCCACAGCCTCTTGTTGATCCAGGCAATCCTGTCCCAAACTCGAGGGCCGCAGTCAGTCCGTGGAACAATGCTGCAGATGGATAGTCGCAGATCGACACCAGTGCCCCTCCGAACGCGTTCCACCTCCGAGTTTAGATCCCTAAAGGAATCCAAGATCTCATCGGCTCTACGCTCGGAAGCATCATTGGTGCCGACATGGGCCACCACCCGCAGTCTAGAGCAGCCCGTGTCCTTCACCGCTGCTTTTACCACCGCCGTAGAATTGGGTACGATTCCCCCTGGTATACACCAGGAGGTGACCCGTTGGTCCGCTCCGTCTCTCCTTGCCCTCTTCTCTAACTGGGGGAAAATCCGCCGGACGTTTGAACTCCCTAACAATACTATCCCTGCCCTCCCAGCCCGGCTGCCGTTCGAAGTTGAGTCCCTTGCAACGGGGGGTTCGTTCCTGACCTCGCTAACTGGCCCCCCAGAATTGTCCTCCGACAAAACTGCGAAGCTGTTGCGAACGGGGATGGGATTAGCCTCCGCTTCCCCCACTCCCCGACTCGGCCGAGCCACCGCCCCCCGCCCTTGGGGCACAACCACCCACCCGGGCCCCAGGCTGTGAGTCATCCCCCGACCCGAAGACCGCACCGTCTTCCCCAGGGCAATCGCACTTGCTTTCGCCCCCGAGCATGCCCGGGACACCACCTTGGTGCTGTGCAAGGTCCCGGGAGAAACACTACGACCACCGGATCCCGAGAACCCCCCACAACCCGCAACCCGGGCGTGCATCTCCGCAACCAACCTCTCAAGTTCGGCGACACGTGCCTCGAGGAGGTCGCTCTTCACCTTACTCTTGAGGTTCGCTACAGAGGAACTAGGGCCGGCCATACTATTCTACAGGCTTTAGCACTTAAACGATGTGAATTTACACTAAGTCCTCTAAATGTATAAGGCGGGCATAAGCGAATCAAGCACGATACGCAAGGTTGCGTAAGAAGTACTTTCTAGCAAAGTAGTTAGACGGTTAAAGAACAAAAATGCGATGGATCAGTTTCTAGAACACGCACGCACGTATGGGATCAAATGATTATTAAGAGTCAATATTAATACCTAGGAACTATTAATAATTTTAAGTTCTATAATACTACTTAACCACAAAAGCAAGACAAATTATAACTAAGCAATCACGACAAACTAGTAAGACACTTGAATAAAGGAAAATAAATTAAAGAAAATAAGATGGTCAGCGACTACTTATCCGTTACACCGTCAGCTGCAGGACCAGGCTGCTTCACAACACTACTTCACTTCACAACACTACTTCACTTCACAACACTACTTCACTTCACAATACTACTTCGCAAAATGCGATTTCAAAAAATAACACACTAAAATCACTGCTGCACAAATCTAGGTGATCGGTGCCGCTGCTGGTCAAACAGGGAGTCAAATAGGTGATCGCTGCCGGTCAGAAAGGAAACCGGTTTCAGGAGCGCTCAGTAGACACAACCTCACCCTTCGAGAGCTGGTTGAAGAATGAAATTTGCGTCAAATTGCGTCAAATCATTTAAATAATATGTGAAAATGAGGGGTTTCAAAAGAAATGCTAAGGTGATACTTACGTAACCACAGCCCACAAAGTATCCCATTAAGGGCTAGAATCATGCTACCTACCGAAGATAAATCTTGCTTTCTGTCTCTCCAGCTAATATTTTTTGTGAAAAACTCCTGTAAGTGGTGAAAATGACAACGTAACCCAGTGAAAGTGCAAGGAATGCGCATTTAAGAAAGGTAAGAAACATATCCGTGTGTTGGATAGTTATAGAGAGATAAATGTTAGAAAATGACCAATATTTAAGCAGGGTATTCGGAGGCCGTGCATCGTGAGGCTACCGTGGTAGCTTATTGGGGCTACAAAAGTAGCATATGGGTGGGAGCCTAATAAGCTCCCAGTAGCTTTGTGCTAGCTCTTTCTCCGGTAGCTCCCATGATAGAGAATACCGATGGGAGCAAGTAGCTTGTTGAAGCATCTTTTCGCCAGAAAGCTCCGTAGCTTCGAGGTAGAGAATAGACCCCTATGAAGCCTTTAAGCTAGACAGATATTCAAACTACACCATTCACAAGGCATATTGCCAGTACAAATACGCATTAGCAATGCCCTAGGAGAAGTGATTTTTGTTTCATGATGATTGAAGCTTCTTAAATGTTCACACCTTTTCTCTTCCAAGTATTTCCGACTCAAAAGTCATAACAAATCTTTTAGGTGCAGCACAATCTAATACTTCGAGAAAACCTCACTAAATAATAGGTAGGTAAATACTCCGACTGCCGATCATTGCCATCATGGATGAACTACCTCTAACGTTTCGAAGCTATTGACGGCAAACATGAAGAAATGAACGCAAAGCTGCAATTCACACATGCGCAGTCCGTCTTGCGTATAGATAAGCCATACAAAATAGCCGTGGACAAACGCACATGTTTTTCTTCATTTCTTCGTCTCGAAGAGGATAGCCCCCAAAA
Source organism: Pyrrhosoma nymphula (assembly GCA_963573305.1). Taxonomy (NCBI): domain Eukaryota; kingdom Metazoa; phylum Arthropoda; class Insecta; order Odonata; family Coenagrionidae; genus Pyrrhosoma; species Pyrrhosoma nymphula. Next base: position 131,238,750 of record OY754335.1, on the reverse strand, counting down.
AGCAATATGCGCGCTTGGCGGTCACTGCAAATCGAGAGAGCCTCATCGCTCCATTCTGGAACAATTTCGCTTTGTTTTCAACAGGTCCAAGTTTTACACGTATTAACTTAGCCCCATCGCCAAAATTTTTATGCTGCTATGTAACGAAACTTGCGGAACGCACATATTCCTTGCGAAACACCATTTCATTGCCCTAACTGTAGAAAAGCAGGCTGGCAAAAATCATTCATGGCCTGCAAAAATCATTCATAGCTGACAAAAATCATTAAGACCGAGCAAAAATCTTTCCGGGTCGGCTAAAATTGTTCGGAAATCATTCAGGGCCGATAAAATCATCCATGGCCGGCTAAAATAATTCTGGGCCGGCTACAATAAGTCTGGTCTGGCAAATTCAATAAATGATTGTAAAAAGTATGTTTTTTGCTAGCTCAACGCATAATAACCTGAAATCTTAAAGGTCCAATACATTTTCAAAAATGGATTACCTAAAAAAATCTTTCATGGTCAGGAAATGAAATACAGTGAAACCTCGTATTTGCGTTATTGGAAATTACGTTTTCCCGCAATTTACACCACTTTTGCAAAGTCCCATTCAATGCTATGTTCCCAACGTATACGGAACCCCGAATTTAGAGTATGCATTTTTCAGTTTTCCTGCAATTTGCACCACAACGCTCTTTCAAAAAATGAAATTCACTTCTTAAGTCCATTAGTCATGCGTATCATCCTTTGTGAAACACTTTTTGACTTTGTCTTGTACGTATATGCGGAAAAAATACGAAAGAGAGCAGCAATAGGACCTGTTTTAAGGAAGAATTTGAATTTGGAGGGAATAGTATACAGCGCCACTAGTAACAGAAATTTGAACTACATCAACTCATAATCTGCCAGATATGATTCAAGCCATGATTAAAGCTATGAAATGAAGCGTAGTCTTTTTTATGCAAGACATTTTCATTCCAGTCAGTGATAATTCTATAATATCGTTCTTTTATTGTTTCTATGCATAAAAATGATAATTATTATTTGGTTTTAACCAGTTTTAACTTCATAAATCGCTGAAAGATAGTTAGATTAGATTGTTGTTGGGGGGGCCTTCGTCAGGAGCCCAGGCACTTAGACCTTTCTTGGTCCATTGTGCCAACCCCATGCCTGTCTGCCACTTGTAGAAAGGGGACAAGAGCACCTCGGTAGAGGTATGGAGGATTGTCCTCCCCCTGCCTCGCCCCAGTACCAGGTATAGAGGATGTCCTCCCTCCAACCGGCCCGGTCTGGGTCTCCCTCCGGCCTCCCGGTATAGGTATGGAGGGAGTATCATCTCTCCATCCATGCCTGGTCGAGGTATGGAGGAGGGTCACCCATCCAACCACCGTCCGGGCCCAACGTTGCTTAACTTCGGAGGTAGTAACTGAAAGATAGTACTTTTCCGGCGAATCTATTGATGCCCCTGACGACAAGTGCCGTGTCGGACATCGAAACGCCAGAATACATGGAACCTTTCGCCCGTTTGGACATCCCAAAAGCTTTAATTCCAAAATAATCATTTTTAGAAAAAAATAGATTTGTTAATATAATGAGGAAAATTTGAGAATAGCGAAATAAAAATGTAAACTACGAAACATTTTCAAGACGCAACACTCCTTGCTGCGGCTGATTGATTAATGCGATTGACGATCAGTTGTTTCATCGTTTTTGATGCTATCGTCGTGCCGGGAGTTCAGAAGTTAAGGTTAATTTTAATGGAGCAGTTTAGTCTGCTTCATCCACATTGCTGTTTCAGGAGGCTAGTGAGGGTAAACTTCTATTTTTTCTGCAACTGATAGTTTTGTGCCGTCGCTTCACGCTGCTGGCATCTCTCCGCCCGCTTAGCTCGGACAAGGTCTGTGATCTGACATAATAACTGTGCGTACATAGCAAAGAATTTTAATGAAGTTTATTGCACCTTACAGCCAGAGAATAAGCAAAAAGCATTATATTTAAGCATGGCTAAATGTGCACGCCATGAAGTAGCGTAGCCACGCCAAGTCACTAAACCAATATAGCGGTTTCTCAGCCAACAGTGAGGATTTCAAACTGCAATGTGCGTAACCAAATCTTATAATTCATTTAGATTGCGTGCACAATTATTTTTTAATGAAATTACCTCAAAATACTTACAAGTTACATTATATTCCAGCAATTAAAGGAAATATTTTTATCAAGAGCAGAGTCACACTCTTAAAACAACGTTTATGGTTTTGATTTTCTGATTTCTCGGAATATGTATGAGGTTGTTTTCGCTACACTGCCGGGCTATAGCGTGTTCCTGGATTTCCGGGTTATGGGTGCTCGACTGTAATTGAACCTGCGGGGGAATATTAATTTTTTACCTAAGTAGAAACTATGAAGAATACCCAGGTAGCATTCCCATGTCGGGCCAACATTGACATATGTCGGCTGTAGGTCGGCCCGACATCGTAATGATAACGTTTAGATAAGGTGTTATAACAATGGAATCTTAACCAGATATCATGAAAAATGAAAGAACTCGTGGTAGACAACTGAGATCATTTGCACTGCCTCGATTCCTGAGCTATAACTATGATAGGCAAGAACACAGTGTGTGCTGTTCAAACTCTAAGAAATTACTTAGTAGATAGTGACTGCTGTGAGCAAATGCTCGAGGAACTGCAGAAAATTGAAAATAAAGTGCATAATATTATTAATAGGCAGAGGAAGTCCAAGCAGTTGAAAATATCAAATTTCTAAAAATAATCATGCTATATTCATTAGATAGTTTCAATGGCTGCTAATAATAAATGTAAATCACCCTGCCATCTTCATCCTTGCTTAATTTTCAATTTGTCTGAGATGTTTAATGATTTTTTTCATCAACTATAAATAAATGAGAAGTGCTTTCAAGGAATAAATTATGACACTGCTCTTTTTCAGTTAATCAGTATTTCTTATTTTTACCCTCACTCCAGTAAAAGAACATGAATGTATAAGTGAAAATTCTACTTTTCCCCCAATTTGCACTTTCCCACAATTTACACTTTTTTTCTAGGGTCCCTGGAAAAGTGTAATTTAGGGGTTTTACTGTAGTACTTAATTAGCTTAGTGGTGGCGGGATAGAGTCCTTGCCTGCTAATCCGAAGGTCGCGGGTTTGAGTCCCGCCTGTGTGGGTTTTCTTCCACTCGGGGCATGGGTGTAAATGTAATGTAATGCGTAGGATCAAATGTATAAAAGGCAATAAATAAAATAAATAAATAATTAAACTTTACCAAATAAAAATTATGATGAAATCTTGTTATAACATAATTTGTTTTAGTGTAAATGCACATTTCATACCCCCTTGCCTTAACGTTATAACAAGGTTCTACTGTATAACGTTGATTGAAAGTTATTTGTTGCAGTACATGCGTTTCTTTAGCATTCTTGTAGTCATTAAATAAATACATTATACATTCATTTAGTTTTTGCCAAAGAAATTACCTTTTTTTGTGAGTTATCCAATTATCCGTATGGGGTTCGGTCCCAATTGATACGGATAATTAGAGTTCTACTGTATATCAAAAACCCTGGTATTCTGAGGTGTGTTATAACCGTTTTTTTTTTTGTTAAGTGCCATGTACTCTTGCTTGTTTGCAATTCACAACTAATGTTACTTAAATATTTTTATCGCACACAGACAAGGAGTTGGCTGCTTGCAAGGAACGTCAGGAAATTGAGCTGGCAGCACAGAGAGCAACTCTGCAAGAACAGAGGACACACATTGACATCCTGGACACAGCCCTCACAAATGCCCAGGGGAATGTTGTGAGGCTTGAAGAAGAAGTAAGTACATATATACAACCCGTATTCCATGTAAAACATCAAACACTAAGAGTGTGTGCACACTTGGCCACTCCCGCCAGCCACAGCTCCGCACTCTCGTTGATTCGTGTCGCAGTGTCTGGCCACAGTCTGGGGCTGTGGTCAGGTCTCGCTACTTGTGGCGGCCACTAGTCGCTGATTTCAGGCACACACTTTGCTACTGTTGCCGCCAGCCACTCGGCCACTCTGTGTTTCTGTGCCAGTACTGTTGAGCATGCGTGTGTATTGCTTGATATAGAGATTTTCTGTGTGAATGTCTTTATATCCGAAATTGTAGCGCGTTTTACCATTTGGGACCTGAAATCGGACTGGAAAAGTTCCCTCATTTTTGACAAGATGTTAGCAGGGGATGTACCCAGTAACAACCATGAATTCGTCGTACTCTTCGCTTTCAATGCCGGTGTATTATAAGCACCAATGCAATTGCAATCATACGGTATTCCATATACACAGAAAGTAGACTAGTTTCTGTTGAAATTTGGTTACGGAATGAAATCAGACATTGCACAAAAGTAGCAGCTACAGGTGGACGGGTTGAGCGTCTAGTGGCTGCAACTAGGAGCTGACGGTGGCCATTTGTTGCCGCCACTAGTCACGACCACAAGTGGCCAAGTGTGGACATGGCCTAAGAGGCATTACCCACTCTCGAGGACTGTGAAATTTAATTGTTAAAATACAATTTGCCTGTTATTCAAACTCAGATCCCCCATATTTTGTGCGAGGTGCTTCATCCGATTAATCTTTCATTGTGAATGTTTTCTAAGGTTTTTTGAATCCTTGTCAAAATTCTTAGGCAACCTGGTAGCCCATCATGTAACCAGGGGCTTCAAATCTCAGTCCAGGCGAATGATTTTTTTCACTGTAAATTTCACACTTGTTGAATAATTTACACTCCACTCCATGCTACTATGAACATTTGCCATGCACAATTGTATCTTTTTGAATTCTCTCAAACACCAGTAAAATTATACACAACATTTTCACATCATATTATAAATTGACAAATCAAAATAATGTCACGCCGTCCTGATGCCAACATCACTGGGTGGGACCGTTCGCTATATTAAAGGCTCAGTGGTTTTATTGCTAAATTCATTACAAACAATTGCATGGTGGTCCCAGTCCCATGGAGAGGCCGTTTGGAGAGTGAAAGAGGAGCCGAACTGAGGTCAGAGTTTGCGAGGGGGTATGGGGTAATTGGCGTGATAGGGGGGACTTGGATTCAGGTCGGATTGACGGCTGTCCAAGAGGTAGGTGGGAACTCCTTGTCATCGTCAGTATCTCGTCTGCCTCTGTCTCCACCTCCGTCGCTCCCTCCGTCTCTCCCTTTGGTCCAGAAACACGTGCCTTATATACGGTTTCTTGGGGCCCGAGTAGGGGAAGCTTCCGGGGGAAAGGAACATTCTAGAGACAGTCTTCTCCCAATCTTCCGGGGGGAAAAGATGCTTCGAGAAGCATCCTCATCCCACAGCTTCCGGGGCGTAGAAAGCTCCTGAAGGTCCTTACCCAATGGTCCTTTTGCCGGAACCCCCACTCCTTTGCCGCCTCTGGACTTGGGAGAGAGATAGGTGTGGGACTGCAGCAAGTTCACCCACACCACAATAAAATCAGGTGCCTACAATAACACACCTTTGCTGCCAAATCATTCCCACTGTTGATCTGACTTGCATGTAATCTTTAGAAATCGATTGTAGGACCAACTTCCAGTGCTTGAGACAAATGTTGGATCAATGAACCACTGAGCATTAGCGGTTTTAATGAAACAACTTTTTTTTCGAAATTCAAACTTTGACATATGGTAAAATGTAGCCTGACTTACCCGAGGATCAGAGAAAAAATTTTTTTTCAGTGGGATGACTTTTAGCGGTGCTGCCAGGGTTGATTTTTGCTTAGAGTAGGGAGAGCTCACACATTTTTTAAGCTACTTTTGGTTGTAAATGATGTAATGCCAGCATGTATTTGAGTCCTAGCTGAACCAGTCATGTCAGGAATTGTTGAGGTAAGTTACAGAGGTCGGGAGGACGTATGATTATGTCGTAACTGGTCTAAAAAGGCAAAGAAACATGAAAAATTGTGCAAATTGTTTCATTAATGGCTAACATTGTACTTTGCCGCACTCATATGGGCACGATAATATTTGTACAACCCTTCCCCTGCACCCTCACTTCAGACAACCTTCCCCATATGCCTTGCCTGCAAACTCAATTAGCTGTTTATAGCCGAAATTGCAGAAAAAGCAGGTGGCATTGCAGGTTGCCCTCTGTTAACAAAAACTACCCCAGCAGCACCGCTAAAATTCAACCTCATGAAAAAAAATATTCTGCTCCTCTGGTCAGACGCACAGGATACATATTGCCATATTTTGAACTTTGAATTTCGATAAAATTTGTTCCATGACTGCCGCTACTGAGCATGAATACAAAGACTATGGACTGCTTCTTTCTGTTTGGATTAGAAACTGTGCATATAGACCACCTCGTTCACCATTTTCTCCCTGTTCGACAAGACTAGTAGTGCTACCATAGGGACAGATGGTCACCCTGTGAAGTGATACAGCTAGAATAATAATGATGATGATGACAGTCTGGAGAGCAGGTTGGTGTGGCGGCTTGAGTACTAGCCTCCTATCCCTAGGGGTCAGGGTCGAATACCTGTGATGGTAGAGATTTTCTGTAAAATCGTGATCATTAGAGGATTGCCTAGTGGAGAGCACTCCATCCATCAGCTGGGACATTAAATCAAGGTTCCCTTGGTGGTTTTTATTTAGAGCAGCCAGTTTTTGTTGAGATGTACTATACTTCTCCGAATATTAGCTGCACACGAATATAAGCCACACCCCGTTTTTGGGGTCTCAAACAGGGAAAAAAGTTAATATGCGAATTTAAGCTCAATTTCAGCTAAGGTCAATTTTACGATTTTTAATGGAAGTTCTCGAATTTAACACTCTATGATAAGAGACAATAAGTAACTTTATGTAGTGGCTATTTTTGGTTTTTGCCTATTTCGCATGCATATGATATTCTTATAATATTTTTAACATATATTATAATATTTATTTTAAATAATATATTATAATATATTTTATTGACGACTGCCCAAGCAGTCCTGTGCCACTGGCTTTGAATGGTAGTTATGCAAACCCTCATAACACATTTTTAAAATATACTTAGATCACGCAAATGGTGTTTTTTTACTTTTGCTTTGTCATTTCCTCAGTATAGAATTTTTAGACTTTGATTTAATCGACATAGTTTTTAATATCGGAAATATAGTTCTTCATCTGGAATTCTACAATAAAGTTGCATGTAGCAGATTTTTCCTACGGCATTGACACTTTGGTTTGGTCTGATCTTCTGGAAGTCCAGAAAGGGATAACATGTAAGAAGACCGCCAGTGGCACTGTTGAAGGGAGGATGAAAAGGCTATATGTTTGCTTTCCGCTGAACTCCAACCAGCATACGACCGTATTTATGGCACTACCTGCGACCCTAACCCTCCCAGCCTCGGCAAAAAACTTTCCCTGTGTGGACACCCTTTTTACTGTCCCTAACAAACTCAAACCATATGGTGCTATTGCTAATTTATGATGCTCAAATTATAACAAATAACGAAATTTCACAATGTAAAATTTTTATTTCTTATCACATTGTTAAATACAACAAACAATTCAATACATTCAAATATATAATTCATTTACAATAGTTTTGGTACAATTACTCTACCAAGTAAAATTTTAAGCACAACATGATAATTATGGCTCGTTTATTGTGAAGTATTTACAATAAAAAATTCTTCCAGACATAATCCAGGCTGGTCAGGGCATCCTTGACAGAAAAAACCACTTTTTTCTTATGCCATTTTTTGTGCACACTTTGCACTTTTTATAAAGTTTTTTGCCTTTTTCGCTTGAGGGAACCACTGCAGGAAAATGTCCAGCATTAACTTTTTTTTCATCGTCTGTGATTTTTCTGACTGGGGTGAAAAGTTCTGATTCTGCTATCAATTAATTAATTATTTTCAGCCGAAATTCATAAAATGGCATTTTTTCATTGTACATGTTGAATAATAAATAACTATTTGCAAGCATCATCTGAAATAAATTAAATCCAATTTTTTGTAACAGCGCAGTTTCTTTTTCTCTCACATGGGTAGTACGCCATCACCTGGTCGAAAAGATCCACTCCAGTCATCGACTTATTATATTCTAAAACTCCCCTGGGTTTAGCCACTGTGTTACGGTTTTTGCCCGTTACCTCAACCATCTCACTGTCGAACTCAGAGGATATCATAATTACATCCCTTCTGTCTCTCCACTTCATAACACAAATACAGTAAAACCTCCATACAACGAACACCCATACAGCAAAATTTTAAGGAAAACTCCCTATTTCGAAGTCATTGCCCCGGTCCAACGCCAATTGCCAATATCCAACGAACTCTTACACGTGCTGTGCCCTTTCTACCTCTTATATTTCTTTCTTCATCTCAGCATAAGTCCTACCTTTCTTCATCCCGTCCATAAAACCAATTCTCTTCCTTCCCCTTCCCCGCTTACCCGACATCCTTCCCTCTATCACGGCCTTCAGCAAACCATCGTCCCTCATTACCCCTTCCAGCCACCTACCCTGTCTTTCCCTAATCTCATCTATAAGTTTCCTCTCCTCGCCCACCATGTCAAGCACTTCCTCATTTGTCTTCCTTTCCGTCCAACGCACCTTCTCCATCCTCCTCCACACCCACATCTCAAAAGCCTTCAGCCTATTTTCGTCTTCCTTTCTCAAGGTCCACGTTTCTGCCCCATACAACGCCACACTCCATATCAAGCTCTTCACTAGCCTCTTTTTTACATCCTTACTTAAGGTCCCCGTCATCAGCTCCCTTCTATTATTGAACGCTTCCTTCGCTAGTGCTATTCTCCTCCTAATGTCTTTGCTACCATGTCCTCTTTCTTCTGGCGTACTACCCAAGTAATTAAATTGTTCTACTTGCTCCAGTTTGTGACTTCCTACTCTTATCACCAGCTTCGCTTTCTTTGTCCTACAGAATCTCATTACTTTTGTTTTCCTATTATTTATCTTCATTCCGTATTTCTCACACTGCTTTTCCAGTGCATCTACTAAAGTTTGCAGTCCTTTCGATGACCGACTCACCAACGCCTGGTCGTCTGCGAATCTAACTGACTTGTTACACTGGCCTCCTACTTTCATTCCCACATCTACCTCATCCCATGCCTCTCTTACCATTTCCTCAGCATAGATGTTAAAAAGTAAAGGCGACAACGGGCACCCTTGCCGCACCCCGCGACCTATAACTGCCCACCCTGATTCACCGTCCGCTACCCTTACCTGAGCCCTTTGCCCCATATATAAGTTTCGGATGAGTCTCCTATCACGCCAATCTATTCCTATTTTCCCCAGTATCTGCATCAGTTTCTCCCAGTTTACTCTGTCAAACGCCTTTTCGAAATCTACAAAACAAGCGAAAACATCCTGATTATGCTCTATGTTTCTATCTATAAGTGTTCTCATTACCGCAATCGCATCTCTGGTTCCCCTCCCCTTCCTAAACCCAAATTGGTCATCGCCTAAATAGCACTTTGCTCTGCTCTCCAACCTTCGATTTAGTATTCTAAGCAACACTTTTGCTACGTGCGAAATTAAACTGATAGTTCTATACTCCTCGCATTCTGACGCTTTCTTCTTCTTCGGGATAGGTATTAATACTGTTTTCACGAAATCCTCTGGCCATACTCCTTCCTCGTAGATCCTGCGAATAAGTTCGAAAAACGATTTTCTCCCCTTACTACCTAGATTCTTCAGTAGCTCCGAAGGTAGGTTATCGGTTCCCACGGCTTTTCTACCCTTCATCTCTCTTAATGCCCTTTCTATTTCACTCTCAAGCAACTCTGGTCCGAGGTTATCCTTATCTATTGTTCCTTCGTCCTCTAGATCTAGGCTAAGGGGTCTATTCTCACTGTCATACAACTCCTCTACGTATTCCCTCAATCTTTCTTGGATGTCTTCCTGTTTGATTAATATCTTCCCTGTTTTGTCCTTAACCTTTGGTATCGTTTGACCTCTCCTACCTCCCGATAACATTTTCACCCTGGCGTACAAAGCGCCCACTTCCCCCTCCTCCTGCATCTTTTCCATTTGCTCACATTGTCCCTTCCACCAGTTTTCTTTTGCCCGATTGGTCACTCGCCTGAGTTTATTATTCAATTCCTTGTACTTCCTCTTCCCTACGTCGGTGTTGACGTTTTTCCATATCCTTCTCTCCTCCATTTTCTTTATCATTTCTTCTGTAACCCACTGCTTCTTAACCCTCTTCTTTTCCACCGTTCCTATTGTTTTCTCTGCCGCTGCGATGCCTGTTTTTATAACCTCCCATCTCTTCTCTATGGTTCCCATCCGCTTCTCTTCACTTATGATCTTTTCTACTAGCTCTTGGTATTCCCTCCTTTTCAACCCTTTCAATGCTTCAAGGTTCCACCTTTTTAACTTCCTACCTTTACAAAGCCTTTTGAATCTAACTTCACACTTCATCATCACCAAGTTATGATCCGAGTCCGCATCCGCCCCTGGATAGCTACGAGAGTTTTTTTACACTGTTCCTAAATCTCTGCCTCACCATTATATAATCAATTTGGTATCTCCCAGTATCACCCAGCATTTTCCATGTGTACCTACGCCTGGGGTGATGTTTAAACCAAGTGTTTGTCACTACTAATTTATTTATTCTACTAAATTCAACTGCCTTTTCACCGCGATCATTTCTTTTTCCTAGCCCAAACCCTTACTTACTTACTTCCTCGGCACTACAGCCCGGTATGGCCTTTGGCCTCCCTCAAGACGCCTGTCCATTCTGTTCTGCGATCATTTCTTCTTCCTAGCCCAAACCCTCCTACTTCTAATCCGTCCCTCCCTTCTCCCACCACTGCATTCCAGTCACCCATCACTATCAGGTTTTTCTTCCCCGGCACTTCTCTAATTATTTCTTCTACTTGCTCGTACACCTCTTCCTCCCTATGGTTGCTCGTAGGCATGTATACCTGGACCAGTACGAAAATCGTCGGGCGTGCTTTTATTTCTACCACTAGTATCCTGTCGTTCACCTGTTCAATGTTTACCACCCTCAGTCCCATGTTCAGTACCATGCCTACAGTTGACTCTCATCTCCCCCACTATAGATCACCCTGTAGTTATCACTCCAATAGTCCCGGCTATCCTTCCATCTAACCTCGCACAATCCCAAAGCATCTATTTTTCCTTTTTCCATTTCCTGCTTAATATTTTCAAGCTTCCCGGCCCTCATCATGGTCCTTACGTTCCAAGTTCCTATTTTTACCACTGTTTTCCTCCTCCTCTTCCTCTTTTTCTTCTTCTTCTCCCTCCTTTCCCTTGTATCTTCTGATGATGATTCTGATTCTGTGCAAGGATTTCGTGTGATGACGACCGCGGAGGCCTTGCCTCCCCCGCTGCCGGGCACAACACCCGCCCTAGTGGGCGGCGTCCCGTAGTTGCCAGGAATCAGATCTCTTTGAATGACTTTCATGTTCTGGGAAGTGATAGTTGAGAGGTATTCCCACGCGACTCAACGGTATTTTTAACGTGACACCATCACGGAACTACCTTTCGTCTGGCTCCTGCCAGTCCAGCTCTAGGGATCATTGGAACGCACAAGCCCTTCCACCACGTCAAGGTCGTAGTTCAAGGAAGGGTGAATGCTATAGAACAATAGTATAAAGATTTGGAAAATACTTTGAGAAAATGTCCGTCTTCACCGAGAATCGAACCACAGGCTCAATCAATGGATGAAATGATGTCAGAGCTTGTTTTGCGGAAACAGAAAAAAATGCAAATTTCTTCGACTAGTTATTTGGTTATTAGGCCTTAATGTTTCGAAGCAACTCCATAAATCGAAAGGAAAACCTTTTGCCAATTTGATTTCAACGGTAATATCAAAAAAGCATTCGAATGATAACCCCCCATTATGACTCTGTTATGTTAATCATGTCTCCATCCTCCATTTCAGAATCGCAAGAAGCAGATGTATGTGGAGCGAGTGGGTCAGTTGCAGCGAGCCCTGTCCTCGTTGCAGCTGGCCAGTGATCGGAGGGAGCAGACGGAGCGGAAGCTGCGCACTCAGCTCGAGAGGGAGATTCTGGAGCTGAGGGAGCGTGAGGGGAACAAGGGGGAATGTGGGGGGCTGGGGAAGGGGGGTGGAGGGGGCATGGGGGACGGGATGGGGGTGGATGGGATGATGGGGGGTAGGGCAGGTGACTCGGAGAAGAAGGGTGGGGAGGGGGTGCATGGCGAGGAGCTGAGGGAGCTCCGGAGACAGCTGCGTGAGCGCGAGGAACGCATCCTTGCTGTAGAGGCTGAGCTGACCAAGCTGGAGAGGCGATGCATCCAGGAGGGGGCGCTGATGCAGGCGGCTATCGACGCGGCCAGCATCCCCAAGTGGGTTGGATACAGTTTTTCTCAAGCATACCTTGCTTTTTCATTTGGAATGGTTGTCCATCCATATATTGGCATTATGACTGACTGTATATGATAATACCATATTTTCTGGTATATAAGATGCATGAAAGTAATCTTAATCAGGGAGAAAGAAGTCATAATCTCTATGCACAAACTTACACTTTATCACGATTGGGGTATATCACGATTTTTGCTTTTTACTTTATCGTGCAGGGGGGCCATGGCAAACCATTTGCAAATCATATCTTAAATATTCCAAAAATTGCCAGGAATATAGGAGTCTGAAGTTGAATGAAAGGGCAACCTTCCCATAATGGCCATTACGTAATTCCATCCATCTCTTCTTCCCTCTTCTTCATGATCCATTCTAAGAGATGCCTTAAAAAGGCTTTTGTGAAGATTTCCACTTCTGCTGGAAATATAACAGTATAAAGATTTAGAAAATACCTTAAGAAAATATCTGTCATCGCCAGGAATCAAGCACGGGCCTTTGTTTTGAAGGGTGAAATGATGTCAGAGGGTGTTTTTCAGAAACAAAAAAATGCAACTTTCTACGATTAGTTATTTGGTAACTAAGCCTTATTGTTTCGAATCAACTCTGTAACTCTATATTAAAACCTATGCATACAGGCAGTCCCCAAGTTATGTAATAGATGTATTCCGACACTAGCGGCGTAAGTCAAAATTTACAGAAGTCTAAAAAAAGGGAGTCTGAAATTACTCCGTAACTGAGTCCGTGCTCTCAAGATTACAGTTGATTCGGAGAAATATGGGGAACGCCAGCTCTTACTAATATTACGACACATGTACTCCTTGAAAGTAGGCAACCATCCTTCCAAATCCGTAATTCTCGTCTTTTTGTGGGTAAGGTTGCCACTTACGTAAGTATGGATTTACGTAAGTCGAGGCTTACTTAACTCGGGGACTGCCTGTATTTGATTTCAACAGTATATTGAAAAAGCATTTGAATGATAATTCCCTGTTGCCTTGCATGTTAAATAAGAAAGTTATGTGGAAAAGTTCAATTTTGTATGTATCAGAAAGGTGCTCTTTATTCCTTGAAGAAATCCACAGAAAGTCACTCTGCATCTTGTATAGGGTGATTTCATTTCAAATGAGGCATGGAGGAGTCAGGTTATCTTGATAATTTCCCTAAAAATTACTGTATTTGACAGCATATGAGAGGCATTTTAATCATAATTTTTCCAAAATTAGGGCTAAAAAAATCACCCCCAGGTCTTATATGTGAAGTTATGGCCTTCCACATGCTAATAGATGATTTTCTTAAGTGTACCCTTCTGAAATGGGGGTGCGTCTTATATGCCGGTGCATCTTATATGCCGTCAAATACGGTATACGTATATATTAAAGCAGTATTTTCTATGATGAATTTTGAAACTTTTATCGGAGCACTGAACCTAACCAAATTAAAGTTATAAACATTTGAACATAGCTGTGTCAAGCCTCTGTGCAAAAACTGACAAATCACATAAATGTTAACAACTATGCAGCCATTGCACTTAGAGCAGTGATTTTTTCTTAATCCCAAAGGTAATACATCTCATCATCTTTTGGCACCACTTGTGTGCAACTTAGTTCAATAATAAACAAACTGGACTCAAAGTCAGAGGTTTTCATCCCAATTTGTAAATGTTTGTAAAGTTCACGTGCATCAGAAATGCAATACCATGAAGGCAAAAAGTCTCCTTTGGAATTGAATCAATTTTCCTCATACTTAATTGCTGTGAATTGTTGTAGTAGTGTTAATTTGTTCACTAAAGAACTGACATGTGTCGGGAAGTAAATTAGAGTGAAATTTCAATTAATTAATATGCCTGTGGCTTCGTATATATTTCCATTGTGGATTTGTTTCATATGTCAATGTTTCCTCTATTAGGTCATGGTAAGCTGAGCATGTTCATTATTTCCTGATACACAAAGTCTTATACTTTGTTGTTGTTTGTATCATGTCAAATTATGCTGGATGAATATGAATAACGGATTTGTAGTCTTCCTCGTGATTTCATCATCCCAATATGTCAATAAATTGCCAATAAGTTAATGTATGGTCTCATCTTCCATTGTCTTCTAATTTTTAGGAATATCCTTTAATAGTGTTTTTTTGAGTGGATGTACTTATAAGTATTTCTTACAGGTTAAACTTGACTGTGTTGCAGGTTTCAGGCATTGAATTTGTTATTATCAAAATATGCATATCCTTGCAATTTATTAGCACCTCGTGAGTGTTACATCTGATGAATGGGAAAAAGGCAATTTACATCATGGATTAGTTTTTGTACACATTTTCATTAGTGTTTTGTACCTTTATCTTACATTTCTGTACCTTTATTGTACATTTCTGTTTTAAGCATACATATTGATTTGTTTATGAATATAGGGATGCTAAGATAGCCGCTTTGGAACGTACTAGTCAAGAGAGTGAAAGGCTTGTGGCGGAAGCACGATCCGAGAAAATGCGGCACATGGATGAAGTTCATGCGGCCCAGAGGAAAGTTGCTGACCTTGAGTCGAGGTATATATATATATTTTTTTTAAACTTTTAGAGATGTTTGTGAATGCCACCTTTATAATTCTATGTTAACCCATCAGGGTAAAGCGCCGGTAATTTGCCAGTCTGTCTTACTTTGCCTTAAGGTAAAGAGCCGGCGATTCGCCGGTCCCATTATAAACATATTTATTGTTGCTTCTGTGAGGTAATTCAATGCTATTCTTTTCTTCTCCGATGGTATATTTAAGTACTGTTTTTTATTCAATGAAAATAACTTTTGAAATATTTATTGAAAAATTAATTTTATGATACGGTAAATATTGCTCACTTGCGTATTTTTTGTGTGTTTTGTTTTTCGTATTACTGGTGTGTTTGTTATCTTTTACTTCCCTACCATTTTCTTATATTATACTTTTTGTTCTTTCTATGCAACTAGTTTTATTTTGTGGCTGAAATCCAATCACTAACACATGCATTAGTCAGCGCTATGTTCCCAACGACGAGCAAGCCTCCCGTCAAGTCACTGCGTATGAAACCAATGCTTTGCATTGTAGGTGTTTTTGTTATACTTTACTTATATGCTATTCCCTTATTTATGCTTATTGTTCTTTATTTGTAATGTCTTATTTTTTAGCCCAAATCTGATTGCTACAATATGCTTGAGTCAGCACAATATTTCCGATGACGCACAAGCGACTCTTCTAGCCGCTGCGTATGAGAACCATGTGCTGATGACGGAATTTTGTTTCATTCGATAAATTGTACGAAAGTTTCTACAAAGTCAAATAACGATCCTTATATATAAAATCATGGAGAATTATTCCATCATTCAGTTCTTCGAAAAATTTCCTTGAACCAGACACACGTCAATACTTGGAAATGGGAGTAATAGGCCGGTGCATAGGGCGTTAGTGATATGGATTATCTTCTATTAGAAAGTGACAATGAAAGTGACCAAAATATACTCTCGATTCTGTTGAAGCCGAGTGAAGCAGCAAGAGCTGCAGTGAAGATGAAGGGAGCTGCAGTGGTATCCGTGTCTATTGTTCACGTCATTTGGTCCTCAGGTCTGAATATGAAGAATCTCCACCAAGACCCTGTGGTCCAAAAATACTGAAACTGAAAATTTTCCAATTTGCTGCTTCGCTTGGGGTGAAATCAACTGTTCTGAGGGAACTGGGATGTGTACTGAGTGAGATAGATTTTGTTTTCAATTCACTATTGGCTGGTTTTTGGAATTCTGTGCGTAGGGAAGCTGGCAGGTATGCGGAATGCTATATGAGGTCTTCTTCAACCCGCAAAAGTACTTTGACAAAGGAATTTTTTTTATAATTACCACTAAACTGTTGAAGAAAAATGTAATTGGATGCTCACGAAGAGTGAATGAGGAAATATAAATGAAAATAACTAGTTCAAAAATTATTTACATTTTAGAAAGGTTTTCGTCATGCAAAAACGGAAGTTTTACGTCATAAATTTGCAAAAATTATCGATAAATGACAAAAATTGAAGTTGTGAATTTCGTAAAAAGATCGCAAAAGAAACTCCATGAATGGAGCTAATAAATCGACGGTTACCAATGACAATAAAGATGAATGCAATTCCATAAGAGGATAACTTTTCAGTGAGAAAAAAATTATTTCCCTCGAATTTCTAGAATTATTACAAGAAATGACCATTGTTTTAGCATCAGAAATCAACATTTGAAGAGAGCGCCGCTCGGCTAGTGAGAGCTACGGCCCTAACCTGTTCCTCTGACGGCAGAAAAACGAACTACTAGGAGCTGGCGAGAATATTCAGGCATGAGAAGAAAGGGACGAAATTTTCGGACTTGCCCGAGTATACTCGGGTGCGTCAGAATTTGCACGTCTTCGGTGCCCGAGTATGCTCGGTTGCATCAGGGAAGCTGTTAAGAGGTGAATGGGTTAACATATTTGAACACAATGCACCCAATTGTGAGTGATAACAATCGTTTTAAATTCAAGAATTTAACCTTGATTGATGTCCTTAGTTAATTTACCTTTGAGCTGATTATTTTTTTCTGGGACAAATTTTAAGTTTAGCCCTCAGTCAAATGTGGTAAAGCTGTGGCCAAAACGTGCTAACCGTAATTATTTATGAGAGTTGTGACTAGGACGTGGAGAAATGAACTTACAAATAAGATGTGTGTGCTAGTTAGGAATGTCCTTGCAAGAGTTCACTGTGTATTACTTCATGCTTACTATTAAGGTTTGAAGAACGGAAGCTCTTTATAATGGCACAGAAGTTGAAACACCAAGATATGATACCAAGTGGAACTTTAACCTAGTGAAAAGCTCCTAGGTGACACCTCCAGTACATTTAGTCTCCTTGATGCACCTAAGCGAGGGCTGAAATGAACTAATGCCTTGCCGAATCAAAAGTTTGCTTTATTATTTTGGTTGGATTTTGTTATTTCGACTCATTTTGAACCTCCTGCATTTTCCACTCAGAGTCAAAGATCTGGAATCTCGGTTGGCAGAGAGAGATGCCATGATCCGGGTGTTGCAGAAGCACACGTACGAGAAGGAGGTGGTGTTCATTTCGTCCCCTCACCACACGCCACACGCGAGTGGCCTCCATGGCAGCAGCTTTCACAGTGGAGGTGGGCTGCACTCGAGCAGTCTCCATGGCAACAGCCTGCACGGGAACTCATCGCTTCACAGCAACAGTCTCCATGGGAACAGCTACCACGGAAGCTCTTTGCACTCGAGTGGCCTTCACGGAACGAGTTACCATGACAGCAGTGTATATCGGCCAACTGCTGCTGATATTTTAGCGACCACCAGGGAAGAACTAGGTTTGTCAAGTTTTTTTTCATTGACTTAATTAACTCATCTTACTAAGCATAAATTCTCATATTAAATTTTTTTGTGGTTTGTATACATAAATTATGGACACCAGTGGAACTAGTTGTTATTTCTTCCTGTTAGTGTTTCTTTCCATAGTAAATTTATTTCTTGAGGGTTTTCCTACCACCCCATTGAACTATGGTTATAAATATTTTCTTATTTAATTTTTTTTGGTATAATTCAGGCATAAATATCTTATTTATTACCCCTCCTATGCTGATCCTGTGAATGAAGTATTTAATTTAGCATCCATATTGATCTCTGGGTCAGGAAGGTTTATGAGAGTGTAAATAAATAAATAAATCTCCAACCTCGGTGGCGGCGGGGTAACGTCCTTACCTGCTAACCCAAAGGTCGCGGGTTCGAATCCCGCCTGAGGAGGATTTTTCACTTCTCAGGGCATGGTTGTTTGTGCTTGTCCATTGTTGATTGTTAACACCCCGATATAAAGGCCAACGAGTGCTGTTTTCGGTGGTTAAAAAATAAATAAATAAAATACATTTATTGGCCACAGAGGATCTGTATTAGGGATGTGCGAGTAGTTCATTTTGATCTCGAGTCGAGTTGTAGTTACTCGCGAGTATCAAGTCGAGTCGTATGAACATAGCAATTTCCCAACCAGGCAATATAATACAGTAGAAACTCAAAATAACGAAACTCATTATGGAATTTTGATTTTACGAAGCAAAATCTTCGGTCCCGACCAAAAGGGTATCTAAGTGTATGTAACAGTATGCGATATTACGAAATAACGAAGTTTTGAAATTACGAATCTTGGGTCTTGGTCCCGATGTGAAAAAGTTACTCGTTTATACGAATAGTGATGGATCACAGCAACGTTTTTAGCCGCTCCTTGTCAGAGTTAAACATCAAATTAATCATCGTTGCTGAATACATTATGCACTGAATGTGAATTACTTGAATGATAACTCATTTTTCAATGCTACAATAGAAAAGGTGTGGTTTCGCTGGGGTGTCCCGCAGCCACGTCCAGCAGTCGGAAGTCACTGTCGTACTCATCCACTATATATCAAATGGGGTCGAATGCGCTGAGATGTATAGGCCATCGTGTTCGACTGCTGACGCCCGATGTCTGCATCTCGACTGCTTTAAGAGCAGGCGAGATGCGAATGCCTAGTCGGGCAGTCCCAATTTTCGGTTATTTTTCTACTCTCCTCTCTCTGCGTTTTATATTAAGCATCCTTTCCAGCTCTTTCTGTAAAACTATTTGTAACATTTGGTCGTCCTCTTCTTAGTCTTCCAATAAAAGCAAAAAAAAAATAAATCATCACCATCCATTTCAGCTCAAATTCAACTCACTCTCTGGAAACACAAACCGATAATAAATTCGTAATTAAACTAAATACACATACTCCCACATCGCCCAGCCGCGGAATTGGGACGTAGATGCCTGAATGAAACCACCCAGCCACGTCGTCCAGCCGCGACATCCAGATGCAGTTGGACGTAGCTGCTGGACGCCCCATAGTGAAACCAATCGGACAAAAAATGCATTCGGCTTTGTTACCACGAGTCCATAGAGTTGCCAACTAGTAAAAAATCTTAAATTAGTCATTTACGGATATGCTCGCCCGCGAGAGAATAATTGCTACAACCAGCATTTTCCTCTCATGATCCCTGGCAATTTTCTACCAGTTTTCCCAAACATAAATCCATGATGTGTATTCCTGGTACAGAAATCATTTGCTGCGTGCATGTGACATGTATCGGAGATGGAGCTAGGTTGTGCATTTTGCTAATTGGTCGTGCATAAAGTTTTGAGTAGATTTCGACAGCTAGCTTGTTTCCTAGCTCTGCAGATGTTTCTTACAGCCCAGTTTTGTGCATCTTTAATGATGAATGAATGTGTATTCTTACTAAATTTTTTGCCTTTCTTTATTTTTTTCAGGTTCTGTATCTACAGCAAGTGTTTTCTCAACGGTAAACAGCAGCTGTGGAATTGGAGGGGGTTGCGACTCCTCTGGTGGTGGCAATGTTGGGAATCTCAGTGGCATTTGCAGCCCAGTTGCAGGAAGTGGTGTTGGGATTGGCAGTAGTGCATCTGGTCTTCGCTCGGTGCAGTATGGCTCTCCACCTATAAATAGTGCAGGGGCATCATCTGTTGGAGGTTAGTGTGTACTTCAATAGAACATAGGGAATGCTGTACTATTGCTTAAGACATCAACACCTTAAGTGGGGTAAGCGAATATAGTCAGAAATGGAAATCGCTCCCCAGGTGACATCCCTGGAAGGACCTCTTCACCGGAAGTAATTAAGTTGTTGACTATTTTGCCAGAAGTTAGAATACTAACATCATCGGCGAAGATTACCCAATTTTTTTGTACACTTGACATTGGGCTAAGGGGTAAATCATTAATGAAAATCAAAAAGAGTGTTGGACCTAAGACAGATCCCTGTGATACACCTTTAACAACTTTCAGTGGAGAGAACTAGGGGTGTGCGGGTAGCACTTTTTCATTTCGGGTCGGTTCGGATTCGGGTAGTGAAATATCTGCGGGCATCAGGTAATTTTCGGGTACGGGTAGTAAAGGTATTCACATTCGTGGGTGCTGGATTATTAAGGAAAATGGATGTTTCGATGGGAAGACAATAATTACAGTAAATGTTTGCCTTGTAAAGACCTGAGAGTGGGAACATCAATGTTTTAGCACAAAGTAGCACAACCCAGAAGGTTCCAAAGCAAAATTATACCCAGCAGCTTGTGCTTTTTCACAATAAAATATAACTAGGACCGGCAGGTTAGCTGGGACACTTATGTGAACAAGATAATATGATCTTTAGCTCTTGTGGATTTATAAAGCAAATCCTTACTTTAATTTTTTTTTGTTCCATCACTCTAGATCAGTAAGTTAGTCAAATGTTTTATTTTAAGCTTGTCATTGAAATCAATGATCATTTGGAATATATTATTAAAAATAAAATCAGTAAATATCACTTTAAGAGAGCAAGTGGACTCACTGACTAGGCCTACCAGAAGATCGACAGTCGATAATCTATTTTTTTCTAATCGATATCTCAATCGATGTTTCATTCTGGGTGTTTTCGATTTACGGTGATAGACGGCGATTGCTACGCTGTGGTGTTTTCGATTTAGCTGAATCGCTGGCTGTTGTGCCCCGTTCAGACTACTATCATGCGCTTAGAGTATATAGTTCAATAGTACCTTAATAACTCTATGATCGTACGTACCATCGTAGCAACCCTGCGCGCATTCACACTACTATCGTAAGTCAGTACGGGTGCATAGCCGATTTCAAAATTGTAGTTCACGATGGATCAGTCGATTAAATTCAAATTCGAGTGCCAAATACCCGACCCGAATTTTTTGGGAGACGATCGAGTGTTCGGATCGGACACTAAATACCCGACCCGAAATTTCGGGTTCCCACACATCCCTAGAGAGAACAGATAGATTTTACCATTTTGTTGATGAGCCACATTCTTATATCGCTGTGCTAAATAAGTCTTTAACCAATTTAGTGCAACACCTCTTATGCCCAACAACTTGCATTTCAAGATTAGTTTTTCATGATTTATGACATCAAAAGCTTTGCTCAGATCGAAAAAAAATCCCATAACTTTTCATCTCTCAAAAATATAAAAAATATTTAATGATCAAATCTTTTGAAAAGTTCTGAGAATTATGGTAACTGTACTCCAGACTGTATCTCATGATAGTTTTAAACTCAGAAAAGTGAGATAAAATACAAATTTTTATCACTCAAAGTAATAAATACTAATGAATTGGTGTTGTAATTACTTTTATTACCTTGATCAAATGGAAAAACAATGAAATATTTTAATATGTGTTGATTTACATCGGCAATGAATCCTATAACACTAGAATGAGTTTTTTCCTCATCTATATTATGCTTCTTATCTTCGATTCATTTTCATGGTATAGAAAATCGTTGAAAAGCATGTTGAATCTTTGTTGAAGTAAAAAAAACAGTAGGAATTTTTAGGATAATGGGACTAGCCACGGTATTACCTTTATGGAGTCACCTGCAAGTGCACACAAGTGCGATATTCCCTACTCGATAAATCAGTGTCTTTGACTGGGACTTGAACCTGAATTCCTCAATATCGCACTGAGTTCTATCGCCAGTTAAGCTGCAGATGCATCCTTATCCTCTATGACGTGTGTGTGTATTATCGTGTAATTTCCTAGAGGATAAATCATTCACCTCGACTGGGACTCAAACCCCGATCCCACGATATCGCACTCAATAATCCACTGGGGAGAAGGATGCCACGGTAGCTTAACTGGCTAAAGCACTCTGTGCGTAATCGAGGGATTGTGCTTCGAGTCCTGGTCAAGGCGAATGATATTTCCTCTGGAGAATCTTGCGCCTAAAAAACAATAGTTAAATGGGTGCATTATATTTTATTAAATTTCAGTCTTTCTCTGAAAAATAATCAAAAATGGCTGTTGAGAAAACCATGTAAAAGTGAATTTGAATATTTTCTGCGAGGAGCCTCGTGCAGCAAAATTTGACTAAAGCATTGTTTCTTAGGTTTCCACGGCGTGGATTTGTAAATATTTTCTCCATTTTTGGGTCTTCACCACGTGTGTTGACTTGGAATGACAACAGTTTTGCTTAGGTTCCAACCAGTGTCTTCAGGTTGAAGGTATCAGGTTGCAGTGTTGCCACCTTCATATAGACACCCTGCATACCTAGGACCTGAAAGTGCTGGTTGGGACAACAGTAGAAATGATGCCACCCCTAGTCAACACAAGCAGTGAAGACCCAAAATGGAGAGAATACTTCATTGTGAAAATTTAAATCCAGGGTCTTCATTACTAACTGCACATTTGCTTTTTTTTTTAATTGAAATTTGCATCGGTGATTATGTATACCTTGTAACAGCACTCAAATTCTCTTTCAGGAGATGCTTTTGGGAGTGGGAGTGGTGTTGGCGGTGGCATTGGCAATGGAGGTAGGGAGGGAGCATCCTCTTCTACAATAATCAACTGCAGCTTTGACGATGCAAAAAAGTCGCTAGATGACCAGCTCAAAGAACTAGATTCACAACTCTTAAGCAAGGTATGAAGTTGACACAAATGGTCAAAAGTGATGAAATAAGGCTGAAATAAACTTAGAACTCATACCTAGGTTTTGATATGTTGTAGAGGAAGTGCAGAAATGCCCTTCCTCGAATGCCATGCTTGAAATTCCAGTTTAACAGATACATTTTTTGTATTCTCTGGAATTTTATTCTTTTTTTTTCCATTAATGCATAATCGATTTCGAATCCGTGGCTATACCAAAAGCTTCAATTTTAAAAATATCACCAATGACAAAGATGTAATCGGGTGAGGAGCGTGGGTGTGATGGTGGAAAATCAGATTAATAGGACCTTGGGGGCAGAAGGAAGGAATAGCATGGCAATATTTATTTGCTCGATTTTTGCTTTAGTTTTTGGCTTATTAAAGCTACCTACTGTAGAGTAATGTGGGAGGGTGACTTTTTAATGCCTTACCTTGAGGAAATAATCAGTCATGATCAGTTGATTGAAGAAGACAATATTAGTAGTCATTTGGTTATTATGTTCACCATAATGAGGTGTTTAGTCAACTATGTGGAACTAACCCTCAAAAAAACGTTCTCTTGGACAATATAAAACTAGTAATCATCAGATTTATTATGGTTAGCTTATTAGGAGTTAGTCTAGGTGGATAAATGAGGAATGGAGGATATTCCAACATGATCTTATTTCATCTAGTGTCTTTGCAATTCTTATCTCTGTTGTGTGATAGTTTTTGATTTTGAGTGTAATCCCAGTTTAGTTTTTAATCTGAGCTGATATTAAATTAACCATGTGATTATGCATGGATCTGAAGCAATGTGTGTCAAGCTCCTAAGTGTTTTGTCTAAAACGCCCATAAGTTTTCTAATATGTATGACATTTTCTTATAGAAAAAACATGTTAATCTTTAGAATTAGTCAGCATAATTTATTATCTTAATTTTAAAGCCTGGGTTATTTAAGTCTATCATGGTAGAAATTACGCAGGATTAAATTTACTGATTGCCGGACAGAGATCTTTTTGCCATGCTATGTTGAGACTTGGCCCCACTATGTCTCATTGGCAAATAATACTCTACAACCTTATGACCGAATGCTCCATAATTTCTAATATACTTGTGTCGAGAGGCAGGGACTCTATGAAATGTTTCTTACATCGCATTTGGTAATGTGTCATTAGCAACTGGTATTCACATTACAAGTTTTCCGTCGTTATTTTTTTTTCAACATATACAATCCATTAATCTATAAGTGAATGAACATGAAACCTTGAAAGAATCTAATTCCAACTTTGAAGGCATTTTTTTAATGTTAGCTGTTAAAAACTGAAGATGCAAAATTGTTTTTTTCAGATACATTTTTTTTGCACAGATTGATTTGATTTACCCATTACGTTTAATCTTAAGTTTTTTTATTCGAACCCCATGAAGCGCACAGATAAGTCATGCATAAATGGAAGGAAAATAGGAATATGGAATGGGACTAGGAGTTATGTTCGAAAATTTTGTAAGCGATTCATTATTTACTTGCATACTTCGTATTTTAATACTTTAAAATAATAAATGACGTCACTCATAATTTTTCAACATGAGCCTAGATAGTTCTTAAGTGTGGAAAATATTTATGGCTGCAGCAGCAGGTTGTGTAAGGTTTAAACTGCAGTTTTGTAAGGCTATCGCAACATATCAATCTTTTTTAATTTTTACCACAGATGTTCATAAGCAGAAAAATATTTACAATGAAATGTGTTGTGGGTTGCATAATGCCCTCCCCGAGTTGCTGCCCTGCAATAATGACAAGAGAAATTAATGAGAAAATAAAAAATGTTTCTCAAATTATTAAGCAATTTGACTATTTACTGCTATGGGTGGTATTAGCGCATTATTTGTTTGGCTTGCTATCTTCAAATTTTTCAGTTTGTAATAATTTGAAAAAATATTGATACAGGGGATGGGGCATTTGAATCATTGAATCCTGCGAATATTGAAAAAGATTTGAGAATCAAAAAGTTTGCTTTTTTGTTATTCGAATCTTTCGACTCCTAACCTAAAAAACAATTAAAAATATTCCTCTCAAAACTTTTGAAAGATTAATTTCATTGATGTCCAATTGAAGTGTTAATTAAAAAAGGACACAGTTATTCCTGCAGGACAGCACTGCCTTGCAAAGGATAAATTGGTGGGGAATATGCCTCATCAGGCTGGAAAATTGGGAAATAGTCAGGAACTGGAGTGTGGAAATGAGTGGCTACCTTGATTTAAGTTTTGGTGTGTATCGATTACGCTATGTATTTGACAATTTTTAAGGAACTAAGATAATCCCATTTTAAATGGAAAATAAACATTTAATTAGCCATGGAAATGCCCAGCGAAAAAAATACCTTGTAAGATGTATACATTTTTTATGATAAATTCTTATAAAAGGTTTAGAAAATTGTAATAAATATCCCTCACATGCTTCAAATTCAACATTTGCATGCTTATGAAAATATTCAAGCATTTACTAACTCATTAACATGTTTTTAAAAGTTAAATAAGTTTTAGTGGGATATCTTTTGAGCATTGTGTGATCATTGAAATTGTTTGCAATTCTCTTTTTGTGACCTTGAGTATATGTACCACCTTAATTCCCCAGTTATTGCTCCTCAACTGTCCTCGCCCACTTTCCTGCTCCCTTTAATAAAACACGTGTTTCCTTTTGCTCATTTCTCTCTCTCAATAACTTCTCTTATTTTCCATTACTTATTCTCTCCTACTCATTACTTAGCTATGCACATTTTGCCAGCGGGAAGCGCATGTAATACAATGCCTATGAAAGTAATTTCTTGTAACCTCACACCTGTAGAAAAGTTATATGTACTTGTTCTTCGCATCTAAACATACCTTCGTTTCAATCCCTACCATGCTGAATTCTATGTAGAACCCCGCGTTACATTCCGCTCAAACGGTATTTTGAGTCACTTCTTAATCAGAAATTTACCTTAAAAATAATTAAAAATAAAATTTGCTAACATGCAATACCACGAAGTCTCCTCTGAACAAGGTATGTTTACCTTTTCAGTTATTATCCTCTGATTTTTTGGGAAGTTCGTTTTGAGATGAAAAATAATTTTAAGGGAAAATAAATTAATATTTTATAGTCAGGAGTCCATAGGTATAGAGTGGAAATATAGGAAAGGCAAAATGATGTATTCTTTGGTAGCTGTCCCGTGGTGCAAGCCTTTGATCTTTTGTTGTGCTACAAGTAATTACAGTATATCTCTTTTTTTTACACACCTTGATTCTATATAATTCGATTTTGCATAGCTACATAAAGGTCCGGCTAGGAAGCCTAGGGTATTTCACCAACGAACTCCTGATTTTACGTAGTTTCTTGTTTTTACTCGGTCATACTTAGGTTTCGGCAGCCAACATTTTCTTGTTTTACGTTGTAATTTCAATACTTTTTACTAGTTGTAAGCAAATGTAATGAAAGTTTTTGGGAACAAGTAATGGCTATGTTGTGGACCAAAATGTGTCGCTGGCCATTTCGGAAAGGACGTATGAGAGTAGGAGATGGGAAGCAAGAAGGGGAGAGGGTGCATATTTCTGGTTGCGGGATTGTTGGATATTAATCTGTTAATCTGGCCATAAAATGTTGGATGATTGGTGCGCTTCTGAACTTTCAATACCAAGTATTGCCAATGAGATAATGTATAAACATAAAATATTGTACGTAATTCAGTTAGGCCATCTTTAGCAATTATTACATTGATAAGGACAACTATGGCCATCAAACTCTTATGAAAGTTTGATTTTGAGTCAACATTAGCCCATTACTGAATCAAAATGTGTGTGAATGTGATTTGACATTCAGGTTTCTCTTAGCTATGCATTAGGTTGATGTTTTACACATAAGAAGCGTGTAGAATTGTGACCATCGATACTTAATGCTTCAAACTTATTTTTGATTAGACAAGATTAAAGATTGACTTAGTATATTGGCATTTCATCTTTGATCATATTATTTGCAGCTGGAAAACGCATATTTTGTGAGATATAGATCATTAGAAAAATGATTCTGATTTGTTCTCACGTAACCATGAAAGCTTGCATAAAATATGAATCAAATTAAGCATGTCTTTAATTTGTTCGTAATTATTTATCAAAGGAAATTTTTATGACTCAAAGTTTGATTTTAAATTCTATGATGAGACATTAAAAATATCAATATATGTATCATGCAATTGTTATCAACCATCAATTTTACACACTTTGATTTTACATAATTCCACTTTTCCCTCCCTCCAACTACGTAAAATCAAGGTTTTAATGTATTGTTATTATCATTATCCTGGGTAGTTTCGTTAGCTTTGTCTTGATTTTTGACTGCGACAGACTTTTGAATAACTTTTGATATTGTTGAAAATACTGAAAGCAAGGCTAACGTCTAAATTTAATCCATCCTGTTAGTCTGACAACAAAGGATGTCATCATGGCAAATACCACCATATGCATTATAGCAACCCTATGTGTAACTCTTGAATAAAAAAGTCTATGCCCTGTTCAACCACACATATACCAAAATTCCTTTTGTTTAGTCTTAAGTGAACGCTCTCTTTTTATTTAATTGCACTAACAGAAAATAATTGGCATATTTTTATTAGAAGCAAATATTTTCAAAAATCATGCCTCAAGGGTTAGCAAATTAATTTCAGTGGATAACAAAATTCATTTGTTATGCCACAACCAAATATCAAGACTCGGACCACTGGTTTCTATTAGTATAATTGGGTAATCAAATTCTACCTTTGCCCCCAACACTAGCTATTGCTTTCCAGTGCTCCACTCATTATCTTGCTTAGTTTCCATAGTGTGTAGTATATTTTGTGATTAAATCAATGTAGGAGTAGGTACTACATATTTAAATATAATAATATCATGACTTTACAGCATCATTATGTTAATACAGCTATGGAAAATCCTCTTTATATTTGCTTTTCAATCACTTTTACAATTTCAATTGGAAGTTATGAGTGCTATAGTGTTATCAGTTAGAGGACCTCTCAACAAGTATGAAGATACTGGAATTTTTTCCTGACTGGAATGCCTTTATAAACTAGTGAATATCTAATCATGCCTTGAAGGATATATAAATAGAAGGGAAAAAGAAAAATTTCTGTTAAATAAAGGGTGAAGGAAAACTTTGAGATAAGTAGGAGGGGAAAAGAAAAAATTTCCGATAAATATTAGGATGAAGGAAAACTTTGATATAAGTAGAAGGCAAAAAGGAAAAATTTCCGATAAATAGAAGGGTGAAGGAAAACTTTGAGATAAGTAAAAGGGGAAAAGAAAACTTTGCAATAAATAGAAGGGTAAAGAAAGACTAAGTAGACTTCTCAGATGATGGGGTTGTGTTAGGCATCGTTCACACAATTAGACTTACGCCATGTGTTTTGTACGGCACGACGTCGTGTTTATTTAATTGCATTAGCATAAATGTATCCGTGCGCACGTATCGACCACGGCGGCCGTGGACATCACGACCCTCTTCAAGCCACGACACGACGTTGTGCAGTACACGATCCTTAGATTACGATGGTCGCTTATGGGTGCATTCATACATATCAACGCATGGCCGTTCCGACTCAGTCTAGTGCATGCACATCCGTTATTTAATTGCATTTGTAGAAGAACGACCCTTATTGTGGGATAAGACTTTGGAGTCTTATAAATCCAAAACGGAAACATCAGCTCCATGGAGGGAAATTTGCATAAGGTTAAACCCTAATTTCGAACAAAATTTCATATTTACAGAACATCCTTGTTTGGTTATCCGTCTTGACAAAATGAACAGTGTGGCAAGTTTGAAAAAGGTGCACAAGTGGTGTTGTCCAATGCGCGGGTTCGGGATACAGTGCAGGGCGTGAAGTCGATACGTGTGAACCTAGCCTTAGAGAGTCAAAATTATTAGAGCTGATGGTGTTCACCATTTAAGAAAACCTGGGGCCCGTTTCTCAAAGCTACAAGTCCACAAATTACAAGTGTGATTTTACAAGTGTTACTTTCGAGTAACATGTGAAATTCTGTTTTTCAAACGTACAAGTCTACCAATTAAAAGTAACGAGTCCATTTCACAAGTTACAAGTATTTACTCACAAGTGTTTTCATTGTTACGACACATTCTGTTCCTCAAACAGACTTGTGAGTAACAAGTTCTTGTAACTTGTAAGGAAATTTCTACAAGTCCTCTGAGGTGAGTAAATCACAGTCAATCGGAAAGAATAACTGGGAAAACAAATGAAAAGTGACTAGCGATCTCTTTTTCTCAACTGTTATGAAGGCGATAGCGACGAACAAGGTATCAGTAGATAGGATTTTTTTTACCGACTTTTGACATAACATGCTCAGTTTACGTTAAAAACACATTGTTTTTTTATAATTTAAAGTTAAAAGAAAAGTCTTTTAGACTAAGACGTAACGAGAAAAGAACACCCCCGCGGAGACTTTGTGAATAAACAACGAAGAAGAAAGATTTATTTCCAACCGGGACAGGAATGTTGCTTTTAATCGTGCAAATTATAAATGATATCATTTGATAAAGAATAAATTATTTTGGGAGGTGGGAAAGGTTGAAAATACGAAAGTTAAGCGCAAGTCTGCTAGTATTATTTATTACTAATTATCAATATATATATATATATATATATACCTACTTTTCATGTCACGTCATTATGTTTATACATTGAGAGGTAAAAATGCAGAGCATAAGTTCCCATACTTTAATGATAAATCGCTATGAAATATCAAGTCGCGAAAGTTCAATAGAAAACTCCATACGTAATTAAAGTCGACATTTTTATGTGACATCTCGCAAATGCTACGCTAATGTGCTGTGGTTTTTCCTAATACACCGTAGGCATGTGTCCGATACCCTTGGTGTAACTTGGGGATCAAGAACAAGTGAAATTAAAAATAAATTGTATATAAGTTCTAGAACGAAGTGACATAAATTGGTGGTAAAATATCTCCTTTGCCCATCAAAATGAAAGAGGAAAAAAAAATTACCCCGGCGGGGATTGACCCATTGTCCTATGCTTCGTGAATCTCGCACGCTACCACTACACCAACTGGCTTCCTTATTAGCTTCAGATCCCTTTGAGTATTAATAATGAACATTCAAAATGGCTGAAATAGTCTTCGCTTGTCTGACGATAAAACGCTATTCCGCTATTTATTCGTACCTATGAAAGATAAACACTGCACAAGATGATGTCTTGACATGCTAGAATTGTGAATAACCTTCATTTCGAGTTCGTCTTTCCCTTCCTGCGATGGAATTAACGACTTTTCCTCATTATGTTCAACTTTTGCAGACGATTCCTCCTCGCTTAAGATATTTTAAGGTAAACTGTGAACTAAAAATTCGGTTTATCTTGTGTTCACGCATTTATAGACACCGAGCAACTTAGCACTGACTCTTGGTTAAAAAAGATGCAAGAAATTGTACGTCCCGTATGTATCCCATCCTTGCCGTAATATTGTTATTATGTCTTACGAAAGTGGTTTGAAAGATAAACACAGGACAACAATATATCTTGGCGTTCAAGAATTATAAATTACTTTCATTACAAGATAAAATAGCAATTCATACATTGGAATAAACGATTCCAATCGTACGTACCCCATACTTGCCGTACAATATTGTTATTATGTCTGGCGCGTTTCAGCGAACCATCTTCGCTATCATCAGGCACCTGATGATAGCGAAGATGGTTCGCTGAAACACGTCGTATCAAAATAAATACTGTGGACATATACAAAGTTTTTTTCACTTTTCATTTATCATTATGTTCCACAACATCTCGCCGAACACCGTTGAATACATTTATTATGTCGTACTTACTAAAGTGGTTTGGAAGATAAACACAGCACAACAATATATCTTGGCATTCAAGAATTATTAATTACATTCATTACAAGATAACAATGCAAATCATACGTTGGAATAACCGATTTTTCCTTATTATGTTCAATAATTGCCGATGATTCGGCCTCGCTTGGGATATTTTAAGGTGAATTGTACACAAAAAATACCATTTATCATGTATTCACGTATTTATATAAACCGAGCAACGTTGCAGTGACTCTAGGTTATAGTAGATTGCTGGAAAAACTCTCGAAATATATTTAAAGGTTAAAAAAATAGCTAAATACGGACAGGATGACGACCGCCATTTTCACTTGTAAAACATTAGTTACAATCGTTACAATTGTGGAGAAATCACAAGTCCTCCGTTTTCGTTTGAAACACTTGTTAGTCACTCTTGTAAGTAACACTTTTAAGTCACACTTGTGAGATTCGACTTGTAACTTGTGGACTTGTAGCTTTGAGAAACGGGCCCCTGGTCATACATGAACATAATAAGAATTTTATTTATCAGTAGAGTGCCTCTCCCTAGAACATGCAGGTAATACTGTTATTACCCTGTCCCTCGTTCTTGGCTGATAACCTGCTCTGTAGTGTGTCCGTTGTTTATGTTATGCACGATAAGCCACCCCTTCATGCTTCAAATGCGCTCTCGCTGTCTAATCTGGCTGGCATGCCCCTTGTAGTGCGTCATATGTGACTCACAGCTTTTGGTTTTTCTTAACAATCACCAGTTCTTCACAGCCACGGTTTCTACAGCTGAACATTCTTCCTGGACTCCCATCCCCTTATCCCCTCAAATCTCATCCCTCCCTCCCCCAACAACTCTTGTTTCACCGATTCACTTTCCTGTGGTTTGCTCACTCATCAATACAACTTTCTCAATAATTAACTCCACTCAATATGGCATTCCTTTTGGCCTCGTCCCTCTCGTATGTCATTCAACTCCTCAAAACATATATGAAATACTCCATTTTATAATTCTTATCTACCCTTCAATTTTATTTACACCGTTTCTTCATCATAATTCAAAATCTTTTGTCCTGCTTGTCTTGGTGCAATTCTTTTCTCATGTTTTGCCTGGTTAACATCGGAATGTTAACATGGGTTTTAATCTCCTGATTCTTTACTTTGGTGGTTGGCCATCACTCAAAATCTTATCTTTCAAATTGCTACTGGATCAATCTCACTTTATACTTTCTTGTTGTACACATAACCTATATGATGGTGGTGGTTGTGAATCCAAAAACCTGGGTGTCTCCAAAAAAACATCATTACGAGATGCACTCTCATCTTTGTACATTTTGCTGCAAAATAATCATCAAATCACCATGCACTTAAATCATCATTAAATATATGGAACACCCATCTATTTTCTCCATTGCCTCTCTTCTGTTTCTTTGGGAATCGATCATTTCCTATCCTATTCCTGACGCTTCCTTCCGATCCACTGTCCCATCTCTCTCTTGGTCCAACCAATTCCCCGGTCCCTCCTGTTCCGTTTCTCTCATTCCAGAGGGCTCTCTGCTGTTTTCCAGGACTCACTAATCCAGGCTCTCAGGCGAGAAAAGGAGCGGTACCCAAACCACTATTGGCGGGTGTAGCAGCTCCCTCTCGTTCCCTTCCTCCGCACCTATTGTTCACCAGTGGGGGCGGTGGCGAAGGCAGAGATGGAGACTCCCAGGGAGGGGTTGGAGGCAACCAGGGTCGGGACAGGGTGGATAATGATGGGCCCTGCAATAATCCTGATGGCGGTCGCCTCGGGACCCGGATGAATGCATCCTCCACCCAGGGTTACCTCCCTTCTAATGTCGTTCTTAAGGGAATGGCCCGTTACGGGGCGATTGGGGGACCCGCAGGAAGCACGGGAAGTGGCAGTGCTCGGTCTGGGTCCCCATCGCTGGTGGGATTTGTGCCAAACCTCCTGAAGGGGGGGAGTGGCACGCGGTATGGTGGCATGGGGGGTGGTGATGGGAGCAATTCCTCGACGACCACAGGTGGGGGTGCGGGCTCGGAGGAGATACAGCTCCTCGAGAAGCAGGGGGTGAGCTCGCAGAGGATGAGGAAGGGGGAGAGTGAGGAGGGTGGGGACGGGGGGAAGAAGGGTCGCAAGGTCTCGATGAGTGGGATGGGGGTGTCGTCGTCGTCAATGTGCCAGAAGGGGACCAGTGGCGGTGGCATGGTGGGGAAGGGGTCGCTGTCATCGCTCGTGCCGCACTTGCCCCCTCGCACGGGTATCCCCATGCCGTCACCCCGCCGGCCGAGGAAGACCGAGGGCGGCACAAACCAGAGTGGTGGAGGAGGAGGGCATCGCAGACGCATGGTGGGTGCCGGGGGGGTCGTGGTGGGAGTGGGTTCGTCGTCGCGAGGGTATGGGCGGCTCAACGAAGAGGATGCCATGTCAAAGGGGGGCGATGGGGAGGTGGATGGGTCGATGGAGGTCGAACACAATCGTAGGAGGTCGTCGTCCACTTCATCGATGCCCGGTTCGAACAAGATGAGCCACTCGACACAGCCGACCATGTCTGCTATCTCTCCCCCTCCACCGAGAACTCCCCCAATGCGGTCATCTCAGGTAGTGTCCAAGATTCGGCTCTTCCAAGGCAACGGGATGGCAGTCGGTGGTGGTAACAGAGCAGGGATCCCAATGGGTGGTAAATCCTCCTCCGGGAACACCTCACCCCTTCTGCGTGAGAGGCTGGGAGGTGGGAAGTACAGGATACAGCTCTGAAGGCATCAGTGACTGACTTACCATACATCTGTACGCACGTTTACCTAGTGCACAATTCAGTACTAGATAATTTTCTATGCATCTCAGGCATAATTTTGCTTTTTTTTTAAAGGTAAACTTATTAACATTTTCTCTCTTTTGACACTATTGACAGAGTAATGGATTTGCATGCCAAAATCACTGATGTAGACTTAGTATTTGAGCTTGTCCAAAGTGAATGTGATAATTATATTTCCCTGACGTTTGAAGTGTTGAAAACAAATATCGTCTGAGTTCTTGGTCATTGTGTTCAGTTTAAGTTTGAATGCACTAATGTGGCATATTTTGAATGCAGTGGATGCGACCGCGAAGTATAAGAAAACATACCAAATGTGACAACTTTTGAATGGACTGACCAAATGTCTCCCAATTTTGACTGATTTCTTTACAAGAGAAAGGAAATTTATGTGTAAGCAAGTATAATTGGTCAATGTTGATGAAAATTGAACTGTTACAAAACTTTGGTTTCTTAATTTGAAATTCAACCACTAGCAATGGCACTCCAAATTGCCTACTACCTTTGAAATGATTTTTAAAATAAGATATGAATAAAAT
This sequence comes from Pyrrhosoma nymphula, assembly GCA_963573305.1. Classification (NCBI taxonomy): domain Eukaryota; kingdom Metazoa; phylum Arthropoda; class Insecta; order Odonata; family Coenagrionidae; genus Pyrrhosoma; species Pyrrhosoma nymphula. Next base: position 131,204,748 of record OY754335.1, on the reverse strand, counting down.
GGCCTTATATATTTTCTGTGGCAAAAAATATTTAAAAAAATCTATTGCAAAGCCCCTAGTTAGCCACGTACAAGGCCTTCCACTTTGTTTCATACAAGGTATTATAAGGCATAGGCTGTTGCGTGTTGAAGTACTTTTCACATCATTTTGTAGTATGTTATGGTTTCCAAAGTCTGACCACTCAGTTCTTAGTTATTTGATGATCTACAGAGATTTTAGTGCAAATTTTGCTTAGGTGATCTTAGTAAATTGCCATGTAATTTACTTTATTGATTTCCAATCAAAATCTCTCTCTAAACATGGCTCTCTTTTTTTTGTGTTTAGTGAATTAGTTAATTTTTTTATCCAGGGATGGTAAAGTAGGACAATGACATTAACCGTTTAACTCCTAGCGTACCTGAAAAGTCCCTTCAAATGTTTTCCCTGCATGCCATGAGTGCCTAAAACATCCCCGCTCCGGGTATGCATCCATTTGAATCCAGCAGCTAGGCGAAAACACCGGGATTTAGATCCAGCGGATAAAGGTTATTTTTGCTTTCGTTTTTTACTGCTCATTCTAGGTGGGAGGAAACATTCTCTTTAGACAAGAGCAAATATCACATACTTCCATTTATTTAATTCTTTTCAAGAATGCTTTTCCATTTATGCTAGTTAAGTATTTCCACTTTCTACCCCTCAGTCTTATTATTTTAGTGGCTTGAATGATTAGAGAGTCATTTATTCAAGATGCTTATTTTAGTTGATGATTATTTTGGCAGTGAAAAGAAATTTTTCCGTGTCCCAATTTTTGTGCCTCACATTGATAGCAGCTTAACTGTAACAATGCTTTAGGAGCAATACATTATTGTAGAATCTCGCATCAAGAGGACAAAGCCCTTGATGTTTCCATGAGTCAGTCACTGAATGCCATTCCTTGTGTAATGTTTTATACTTCATCATTTCCCAAGATGAATAAATTTCACGCTATTAGTTATTTCAAAATTTTATGGAAACATTATTTTTGCAAGAAATCATTGTGTCATTTTGTATTTGATTTCCAAACACAAATGAGAGAAGAGGTAAAAAACATCATATTTTTGAAATTATTGTTTCCTATCTTTTCTGGCTAATTTATGTCAGTATTTGGAGAAACTCTGCAGTAAACTTCACGTAGTATTTAGTGAGTACATGATTTCTTTTTCTGCCTGGGTGGTATTGCTCAAAATATTTTGAATGCCATAGATAATATTTTTGGCCTTCCTGGGATAATTTCATGAAGAGAACTCATTATATTACTCATCAAAATTCAGAAGAGGTGTCTCTAAATTTTATACACTACCTTATTTGGTGAGTAGGCATCGTGAAATGGCTAGATCTGAACTTTTTTCATGGACTTGTCTTAAGCAGAGTTCTTCAAATTGAAAATATATTTTTGAAATCTCTTAAGGACATGAAAGAAATAGTTATAGAATCATGTATTATTGATGTAATGACGAATGTCCTAAAAACGTGTTTTAAAGTTCACATATATTATGCATATCATGACTGGGAGCAAATATTCTCACGTGAATGCATTCAGACTCAGGACTATTTTATCTCTGAAGTGAATCAGCATTTTATAGATTTGTCCATTCCAATTATATTAACTCAGCATATTTATCGTGTGCTAAGCACGATCAGTATAATTTTTCTATTATTATTTTCTGTTAGTAGGTTGCCTTATTAATAATTATGTTGTCTCTTAAGTCAAATCACTTTGCTCATTTGTACCAAAAAGAAAAAAATTGTGAACTATTGCATCTTTATTGCTCAGGAAAATGTGTGTTTTTAACCTTTCATTCAGTTATTTGATTGGACAATATTTCATAAACCTGTTTTTAATTATCTTCTCTAATTATGCGTGGTAGTTAACTCTGATAGCAATTAATGGGTTTTGCGGTCTAAAGAATATTCTCTCTTGTCATTACTACTAATGTGTGCGTTTTCTAATCATGTTGAGCTCACATTAACTCATGTCAAAACGGGATTTTTTTTAGGAGGTAGTTTTTATGGGTGCTAAAATGATAAATCTCAAAGGCTCTAAGTAAATGGTGTTTTCTTTTAGTTTTTTTTAAATCTATTGAACTGCTGTTTGCCATCATTAATTTTTAAATAATAATGATTATGCTTGATGACTTATAATTATGAAGCCAGTAAGTTTGTGAGGAAATGCTCTTTTTTCATTTTAGAAGCCATAATCATGTGCTTTTAGGATTTAAACCATTAATGTAAAAAGTATGTCTATCTAGTCAAAGTGGGTTGAGTGGGTTTTTGTGTCCTACCTAATTTAGCAGCGATGCCATTTTTATTGAAGATCTGTGTTAATCCTCCATTGAAGGATAAAAAAGGTGTTGATTATGACAGTAGCATAATTCATGCTATGACTTAATTTTGACAATTTCATACCATAAGCTATGCTTGTATTTATCATTGGTTCAAAATGTAGTTCTTCTGTAATACATTTCTGGCAAGCTTGTAATGCTAACCAACCTGCCAAGATGTTGTGTGTACTCTGCTGTAATTAGTTCATAGGCCTACTGTTTGCCATTTTTAATGCTTAAATTCATCAGACTGCAAGGCAATGATTTCAGGTGCATGCTGGTGTTGAATCCCATTTTAATTGTTTGAGATCTTCACTACATTTGTTGTAAGATCTGTAAGCTATTTTTGAGATGCCTTGTTTATCAGTAGTCTTGTTTGTTATGAAGTTATTTGTATCATGTAAAGGTTGATATTCTTTATTGGTATTGTTGAGGGTGCCATGCATTTGTTTTCTTCTACATTTTGGTATCTAGGGAGAAAAGGAACTGCTAACCCTGGAATGAAGTTAGCACCAATTGATGATCACTATTTATTATCTAAGTATATATGCTGATTGTTTATACTTTGTTCTTACAATTCATAAAATCCTTGATGGTCATGGTGAATCAAGCTACTGTTGTATAATTAGTGAGGATTCCTTGATTTTTAGGTCTCTGGTCTATAAGTCTTACGAATTCCTCAAAAATTAAAAGGCTATCCCTGTTCTAATTTTATTATTAGTAATGTCCCAGGTGAATAGTCTTTTGGTGAATAATAAGTGTGCATTGATCATCATTGAAGATCATCCATCATCTTCTCTCCAAAGCCAGTAAACAGAAATGTTCCCACTTTGCTGTTTAAGGTTTTGCCCCATATTAAATCTACAAATTGGCATTAAACGAGGATTAAACATTAATCAGCAGTATTTCAGTTGAGTTTTCTTCCAGTGTCTCCCCCCCCGTTAAGCAGATAAGAAATTTGTTGGTCCTTCAAATCCCAACCCTAATAGAGTAAAACCTCAATTTTACGTGCCAAGCGTCATATCATCTCCTTATAAGACTGAGCAATACCATGCCCCTAACTGTGGTAAAACCAGAAAAAACTAACAAAATATGTAGGCATATTATTCTGACACGGATTATGATGAACTAGAATAATTGCCAAAATGTGATGTATTTCAGAAAACCAAGTACATATTTAGCGTTGTATTTTCTGCTCGTTACAAGAAAATGGATTACATAAGAAACTATTAAAATCAAGTTTAGCATCTAAATACCCTATGCTTCCTGGTGGAACCTCAATGTCACTACGCAAAATCGAGAGTAACGTATCAAGGTGCGTAAAATCGAGGTTTTACTGTATATAAGAAATTTGTATACTTAAACTCAGATATGTGTGAAATTCACCATGAAAAAATGATTTTACTTGACTGGGATTCATCCCCAGATCCCTTGAATTCAAATTCGTTAGACTATCGCAGATACCTTTTCTTTTAAGAAGTGGAGGTATTATCCCTGTAAACATACTTGAATTTTGTCTGATAAGCCATGGTGGAGAATCTTTTGGAGCAAGAAATCCTTGGTCTCTTTGCCCACAACCCACAGGTTTATTTGTTGAGCCTCTATCTTTATTAAGCTATGCAATAATTTATTTTATATTGAAATTTAAAATTTCTCCTTGTAAACTAATTAATATATGATTGACACAATTAATGTATATATCCTCCTAACAATAGAAAATGGGTTTAGTTGTTAATGCAAATGGAAAATATATTTATCAAACTTTTTCAAAGAATGTAATTTGCAATGTTCCAAAGATATTAAGTATACTTTAATTATAAATGTCCATGATATTAAAAGCAAGATTTGATAGTGAATACTGTAATTGAAAACCTAGAATATATTATCCTCAGGTTATAAGTTACAATTATTGTTCAAAATATTTCTCATCAGCAATAATCGTCGCTTGCTATTAAATTTTACTTGATGCGAGATCTTGAAAAAATCATGGTGTTACCCTAAGATGTATCATGGATAAGTGGAGGGCTCAGTGTACAAGTGGGCATGTCCATTAGCTCATATCTTAACTTACAAATCTTTAGGGTGTTTAGAGTCCTATATTTTTTAGTGCAAGAGAGAACCAAGTCCTTTGTTTGAAGATTAGCCTTTTAATGGCAGCAGTTCTTGAGAACACTGACTACAACTGATTTATGGGAGGAAGATATGGAACTTTTTACGTGTTTTCCTCTAAATTCTCATTCATGGACTTGATCCACTTTAACACTAAGCCCTCCAAGTAATTAAGATGCCATATTATGTTAGGAATGTAAAGTGTGGAAACTATAGTTGTGCTTGAGAGGTTTATATTATAATATAAAACATCATGGAGGCATTAATTAATTTACATATATATGTACCTAATATGAGTGAATAGCTTAAGCTTTATTTATAGTATTTTGGCCTTAATATCATATTTTTAATTATTATATTAAAAGCTTTCACATCAGCATAACAATCTCACAAGTAATATTGAAATGCTAGCCAGCAATTGGCTTCTGTTATTAAGTTGAGGTTGCTATAATTCATGGAAAGGAATTGTTATTTTTGTGTGCTAATTATGTACTATTAAAATCCTTTTTTGAAAATTCTTCTGCAACATCTTTCCAGTCTTCCCCGTAAAACTTCCAGTGACATGGAAAAAGAATAATACATGTCAAATCCAACTCCATTTTTCATTGGAGGATGAATGTTGTCATGATTCAGTGCCTTAACATAATGAGCCACAAGCAGGACTGTGAGAAATTTTGAGGCAAAGCAATTTGTCAATCTCTTGTGTAAACTAGATTTTTAGTTATTTACTTGGTGTGTTACCGCTGTCCCAAAGTGAACTGTTCGTGTTTGTACAGGGTGAATTTTGCATATTTACCCTTATCAAGGCCTAGTTCAACTGTTCATCTGTTCATAGTGAGATGTTGGGTAATGTATTTTGTTACTCTGCATATGTTATCCCCATTTGTAGATCCCAGGTATTCTATCTGTATTTGCCAGGAAAAAAAGACTGAGTGATTACCAGATTATTTTGTAGCACAAGCATATTTCGTATTTTGTACATTGGTCTATTTATATAAACAGTCTCGAAATTTTGTTGCAATAAATTTTAATATGAAATACCTCTTGTTTTTGCTTTGATAGCATAGAAATTTCTAATTTTTATTCCTATAAAATTTAAAAAAAATACCCCATCAACCTCTCCGGAACATGCACATAGGAAAACTGTTAGTTTCACATCATCTGGTGGGCACCTTTCTTGGTTAGTTTTCCTTACTACACAAAATACAGTAGGGCGTCGATAATCCGGATCAATTGTTACAGTACCCAGTCCAGATTATCAAAAAGTCTGGATTTTCGAACAGAACCAAAAAAAAGGCTGTTTGATGCCTTAAACATGAAGAAAATTTGCTAAAAACCATAAAAACAGTCAATTCACTTTAGTACTGTAGTTAAATAACTAGAGCTGATAAATAAAACCATTAATTTAACCATAACCACCACATTGTAGTGGTTGACGACCCTGCTGAATCTCGCATCAACGCTTTTGACAAATATGTACATTGTATTCACTTCAACTTATTATTTGCCGGATGTGAATTCGGATTATTGACGGTCTGGATTATTGACGCTCGACTGTACTATATTCCAAGTGCTAGGGAGAAGGAAGCTTGGCATTTTCTGGAGAGAAGTTATGTACAACTCTTTTGCAGACTTCAGTTACCTTTGGCCTTAATCTGCAACTCAACTACCTATTGGAAAAGGAAAAAAACTTTCCGAATTTCACCTGTAAGTTCTTTATTCACGACCCAGGTTTGGCCAGCTTATGTCAGGCTTCAGGTAACATAAACTGTCGAAACCTGGGTTGTAAATAAAAAACTTTGTGAGTGAAATGCACAAAGTTTGTTCCTTTTTCCCTGTGGAGAAATTTCACAAAGTTACCCCTGACATTGTTCGTTTTGTCAACTGCATACATGTATCAACATTGCTGAATTTTCAGAGCTTGAAGGTCTCTCTCATAAGATCTCTTTTTTCCCCCTTAGGGAAGAGAGGAAATTCTCATTCCATGGAAGTTCCCAAAACCTGTTTGTCCATTTTTCCATACTTCTTAATGAGTTGTTTACTCATGGATCTCTTTAGCTTTATCCATGGCCAGTATGTGCCCTATGTGAAATCCCTAGGATCTGGAAAGGGAGTACCAATGGTAACGATTCCAGAATCTTAGCGTTTGCTTGGTATTCACGCAGTGGATGAATTATGGTTTCACCATTCTCTTTAAACCATCTTCAACTTATACAACATCGATTCCATAGTCGGGAAAGTTACAAAAAAAATTAACTGATTAAAGTTAAAGATAATCTTTGTTAAAAGTAACTACTTTAAAGTTACTTTCCTGAAAAAGTAGCTGGTTAAAGTTATAAAAAATGTATGTTAAAAGTTATTTTTTCAGTTACTTTCAAGAAACTTTTAAAAGCTATTTTTTGCAATTGGGATAAAGTAAATACAATTGTCTAATTCAAGAAAAAATTATTTAACTCTCACTGAAAAAGTCATTAAATTTCAGTAACATTCCCATTTCAAAATTTGAATCTGACATTCGTTCTGTGGACAAATTTTTGTGGTCACTCAACTCCACTGACGACGGGATGTCGCCAAAAAAGTTGTGCGTAAACTGATGCATTTTACAGATATGTTACTTGAATGAACCCTTCCCCCTCGTTACCCGTCATAGACTTTTTGGTGACCCCCTTTCCCGTGTTCAACTGTGTAGCATTGATGACACAACGTCACCGAGTAAGGTATTTGTGCCCTCGCGGACATGGTCTTCAAGTGGTCTCATGTTTTCTCGCCCAAGTTTTCTCGTGTTCCTATATAACGTCTTGTGTTCCTAAACTTTGGCAGTCACTCCACTCAACCCCGCTTTTGTTTGGATGTATTTGTATGGGCCTATTCATTGCATTCTTGCACAACTACCCAGTTATATTACATCTTAGGTACTGTTTTATTTTCCCCTTTGTTTGTTGGGCAAGCTTTGCGCCTAAATTCGAACTGGTCAATATTCCCCAAACATTAACGAAAAAAACTAACTGAAGTTAGTTTTGTATCAATTAATGTATAATTTAACAATTTAACGTTGACTCTTATAAAAAGTAATGGTTAATTAAATAGCTAACTACATTTTTAATTATTAATTTTAATCATTCATTTTTAAAATTGTTAATCCCAACTATGATCAAGTCTCATGTTGGGGAGATGCTTCTTCACTTGGCAGTGGCCAGTTAACATGCCTACCATTCTTCTCTATTTGGTTGTATCTAATGATACATACAGGTTATATTTTTTGCATAGATAGAGTGTGGTCCATCAGTGAACCCTTTAGCTTGCCTCAGACCTAGCATAGATTACCAAATCTTAAGGTGCTGGGCTACTACCTTCCTCTTGATCTTGCATTTCATTACAGCATAATTGGTGCCAGAGGCTCTGGGCTAAGAGAGTTACAGTGAGGAATTTATTGCTAGGTCATCTGCTGTTTCATTTCAGGTAACACCATGAGATTGTGTATATGGCCTACTGTCTCTTATCTCTTTAATAGCATGCAAACAGTAGAAATGCTGCCTGATATAGTCACATATTTTCCCTTTGGGATAGATATCCTAGTTCTTCAAAGACCCCTGCTTTTAACTTATCCTCAACCATGTGTATACCATGCCTTGGGCCCATTATGGATATGTTTCCTCTTGCCGCTGCTCCACACATTTTATGATGAGTACTGAGTTTGTGAAGGAGGAGGTCACATCCAGGGGCAGATTAAGGTTGTTTTGGGGGAGGGGATTGCTACTGTCTGGAGTGGTATGGAATACCTTATGAATACCATGTATTCTATTTTAATTAAGGGGGCAGCCACCCCCTGCACCTCCCCCCATTAACCCACCCCTGGTCATGTCCCATCTAGAAGATGGGTTTGACTTCCTAAGCTCCGTCCAGAGTTTTCTGTGACTTTGTGACATGATGAATGACGTGGTGAATCTTAAATGAAATAAACTTTTGCAAACCACATAAAAAATCGAAGAACTCACGACCTGGGTTTCGGCCCTTGAACGTCATCATCAGGTGATATGTGGGGGTTTCCAGTCCCTTAAAATACGAAATTGCCAGTGAAGGGGGAAAGAGGATTGTTGAGGGAGTGAGTTGGATTGGTGGGAATGGGGATTGAAGGTCAGGAGGGTGGGGGCCAGTAGGACCAGGAATGTTTTTGTAGGGGGAGGGCCAAGCGGAAGGCCCTGGAAACCCCTGCATATCAGCTGGTGATGATACTCAAGCACCAAGACTCCCCTTAGAAAAAAATACTATAGAACTATCTATAGTGATTATATATAATAATTATAGCATATATTTAGTTATAATATATTCCCTGTAGAATAGAATTCAAAGTAATTGTTTTTGTATTATTTCCAGCAAGTCTATATATCTCTATTTAGTTTATTAAATATTTAATATAGAATACCACAAAGTTAAGAGAGAAAGTCTTTTCCACCAAAGGCAACTGTGTAGAAGTGAATCACATACCTCATTCGGCAAAGTTTGGTACATGGTTGGAAACAGCGGATGTTAAATTTCACATCCCTCTGTGTAGTTTCATGTGAAGCAGCACTACGTGTTGTTGCATGCTGTAGATATTCATAAATTTGATAACAAGAATAATATAGTTAAACTTTGCATCAACGTAGAGAGAGTTGAATAGGTTGTGATTGCTGGAAAAAGTAACTATTTGTTTGACTGGTTGAATAAATTATGATATTATACTTTATATTACATTATTGTTGTATTCAGCCATTTAAATTTTAGGTAGAATACTAAAAGTGTAATTAAGGCATATTTTAATTTCCCCCATTTTACACTTGAAAAGGGGAGGATGGGGTACATTGAGACACGGGGTACTATGTGTCATCGATCCTACTATTCAAACATGCACACGCAGCTCAACATCGCCATGATCAAATGAGCGGTATAGATGCGAATGTTGTTGTGACAAAGTTTCAGAAGGCTGTGATAAGTGTTATGGCGGCAGCAGCCTGAAAATAAAAAACCAGGTCACCAGAAATTTGATGTCTGCTGCAAACTTTCTCCTCAAGGTAAGCCATTCCAATTTTTACTCCAACGAATGTCAGTACGAGAGAGAGCCAACATTGGGGCTGATTTTAAGCTCATTCTTAGAAAGGTCTAAGTGCCCGGGCTCCTGACAAAGGCCCCCCCAATAACAATCTAATCTAAGCTCATTCTTGTGTGCATGTGGCGCCTGTGTTCAAGACTATGTGAGGTTATGTTGAAGTATTACATTCGGTGTACATTGTGACAGCCACGCCAGGGGTGCTATGTGACAGCGTCCTTTAATTTCTCCTAATAAGGTTACCTTAATTGTTTTTTCTTGGTTAGGCTTATTTTCGAAAGCAAATTATGTAATTTCTTTGCTTCAGGATTGGTTTTGTTGGCACTATACCTTCTAGGCCTGAAGCTATAGCCTCAAAATTATTTGTTCCTTCAGTTAATATGTGATTTTGTTTGCAGATAAACAATGCCTAGGAAAAGGGAAAGAAAAACAGAGCGAGTACACAACGAAGAGGCTATGCGGGGAGCAGTCCAGGCCAAAAGTGAAGGTTTATCTTTAAGAGAGGCAGCTAAAAGATTCCATGTAAATTTTGAAACTTTAAGAAGATACTGTAACAGGAAGGCTGTTTCAGATGATTATGGTAATGAGGTTCTCGACCTAAACCAACATTATGATAATCGTAAGGTTTTTTCAATTGAAGAAGAGGAACTCTTGTGAACTCATGGAGTGAACCTGGACACACCTTACAGTTCGAAGATGCAAAAATAATAGCCAAGGAAAACAGGTACTTCTCGAGAATAATAAGAGAGGCTATAGAAATCATAAAAACACCTAAGAATTTTAACAGAGAAGATGGATACCCATTGCACAGTGCTTGGAAGAGAGTAGTAAGTTTCCCCGCACAAACGCGACGCTGCTCCATGATTGGCCGGAGCATTGATCGCTTTTTGGTGTCTAACTTGGCCTATATAAGGACGGACCAAAACCTTCTCGCCATCCTTCACCTGAGGACGCCAGCAGGATAGCTGGCGAAACTGTTGTGCTGAATGATAACTGACGCGGATGCAACCCGAGAAATGTTGAAATCAAGAGGAACTCTTGGCTGAGTATTTCATTTCTGCTGCCCAGTTTGGCCATGGTCTAGATACAAATGTGGCTAGAAAACTAGCTAGTGAGTTTGCTGCTAGAAATGACAAAAAAGTTCCTTATTCATGGATGAAGAAAGAAATGACAGGCATTGACTGTGTTTTAGGTTTCATGAAACGTCACCCTGCAATTTCTCTAAGGAAGCCAGAGGCTTGCAGCATGGGTCGAAGCTCAGCTTTCAATCAGCATAACATGCAAATTTATTTTGCTAATTTGGATAAAGTCCTTCAGAGAAACCCCTACTTTGCAAATGGCTTGAGAGTGTTCAATCTGGATGAATGTGGTACAACAAAAGTTCAGTCAGTGAGAACTAAAGTATTAGCTCCCAAAGGACAGCGAAGGGTATCAGTTAAGGCAAGTGCTGAAAGGGGCACGCTTGTCACAACTTGTGTGATAGTTAATGCCCTTGGATCTGTCTTACCACCCATAATGATATTTCCAAGGAAATATTTTAAGCCCCATATGATTTGCAGATCATACCCAGGAACACTTGGCTTGGCTTACCCGACTGGATGGATGGATCGTGTCAATTTCCTAAAGGTTTTGAGTAGATACATTGCTCTCACAAATACCTCTGGAGAAAACCCATCCCTTCTTATAATGGATAATCTAGAAGCCCATATCACCTTAGAATCAATTGATTTATGCAAAGAAAATGGCATTATTATTTATCCCTGCATCCCCATACATCACACATGTGCCAACCTTTGGACCTACATGTTTTGGACCTTTTAGTATGGCATATGACAAAGCATTGAATGCTTGGATGATTTCGCACCCAGGAGAGACAGTGACCATATATCACATTGCCGCTTTAGTCAAACAAGCCATTGAAATAGGAATCACGGCATAAAATGTTAGGTCTGGCTATAAAGCCTGTGGCATCTATTCCTTTAACCCTCAGATTTTTTCAGATAAGGATTTCAAGTTAGCAGTGCTAAGAAAAAAAAAATTTATTTTCTGTTTTTATCTCTTTATGAGGTTTTACTTCATTATTTTTTTTATTAAATTGAATTGTTTTAAAGAAAAATTGTATTTTGTGGTAATCCTCAACATTCCTGAGCACACTTCTGGACCAGTCACATAGTACACGTGGCCTGTCACATTGTACCCCGGTCCAGGGTTGGATGTGACAATTGGGGTACTTTGTGACAGTGCCAATATTTATTGTATCATTACATTTAAAAATCTGACAATTATACCAAAGATTCCTTGTTACAAAAGAATGTTAACCGCCGAAGGATCTTCTTGATATACACATCCATTTGTGAGATACTTGGTAAATAAGATATCTGTCACAATGTACCCCATCCTCCCCAATAACTTCTATCAGAATTATACTATGGCTCCCACTTGAAAATCTTTCTGTGTCTCGACATTGCGTTAATGGGAAATACATACATAATAATTCTAAAACAAGCAACAAGACTCCTTTTGGGTCATTTATAAATCCAATTGAAATGTCTTGTGATATTGATAATTATGAGTGTTACTAACATGATATGCGTGAAATTCAGAGTGAAAAAATCATTCGCCTGAACTGGGATTCGAACCCAGACCCCTCGTTTTCGCACCAAGTGCTCTAACCAGTTAAGTTACCCAGGCGTCCTCTCTCACTGTGAATTTTGTGTGTTCATCAGCGGGTGACTCCGTTAAAGTTCCTGCACGGCCAGTTCCGCAGTTCTTTGAAATGATGGATATGGATTAAATGGAGAGTCTACCGCATCAATAGATAGATAGATAGTTTTATTGGTCCCGTTGATATGTTGTTACATATATAGGCCCCGTCAAATAAAGAAAAAAAAAGTAAAATACAATACAATGGCCAGGGGCGGATCCAGGATTTTTCTTTGGGGGGGGCACATGGGTCTGATGGGCAAACGGTCTTCTCATATTTGGGATTAAAAAACAACATACAACAATTAATGTACGAAATATACTTTTTATTTTAATATAGAGATTACTAATATGAAAATATTAATTAGTTACATACATAATAACGGCAGTTTTCTATTACGTTTCCTGCTGAAGATGTCAAGTACTTCATTAACGTTCATTTTTGACACAATGTCTTCCTTCCCACTTGGGCGATGTTTTTTTTCGAGCGCTGACTAGCGAATGACCAATGACCGGCAAATCTGTCTTCTTGACTTGTGCTTAAGGCTAAAATGAATGAGGCTCCGTAATACACAAAACAAAACGAACGTAATTATATCGGGACCGTATTAAAAATCTTGTCCATTATTTTAGCGTCTGGGGGGGGCACGTGCCCCCGTGCCCCCCCCCCCTGAATCCGCCTATGACAATGGCAGTACATATTAGAAAAGTTAAACAAAATACAACATTGTTATCAGTCATTCGACAAGAATTCTCTTACATTATAAAAACAATTTTCAAGGAAATATTTTTTCAATTTAATTTTAAAACACCCCAGTCTTTGCTCATTTTTTATTTCAACTGGCAAATTGTTAAATAATTTGCAACCCATATATGTAGGCCCTTTGCTGAACAGAGTAAGATTGTGTGTACTAGTTACATAATCGGATTTTTTTCTTGTATCATGGTTATGAACATTTTTATTTGTCTTCAAGTTAAATTTACCTTCAAAAGTTTTTACTAATAATATTGATTCATACATGTAGATACAAGATATATAACGGCATAATTTTAAGTTTTTTGAATAGGTCTCTACAACTCTTTTTTTGTCTTGCCTTACAAATGATTCTTATAGCCCAATTTTGTAGTTTGAAAATTCTTTCAGATTTAGGGGAATTTCCCCATGCCACTATGCCATATTTCAATCTGCTATAAATATGTCCATAATATATACTAATGGCTGTGTCGGTATTTGTTAGTATTATCATCCTTCTGATCAAATAACACCCAGAGGCAATTGAAGAGGCAAGATGATCAATGTGACTATCCCAACTGAGGCATTCATTTAAGTACAAGCCAAGGAATTTAGTACCTGTGGTATGTCTTAGACTGCTGTCTGTAAACTTTATATGTATGGACTACAGTCAATTTTCTTCTGTGACAGACGAAACAGCATATAGTATGATTTACTCTTATTTATTAGAACCTTATTATGAAAACACCAACTCTCCATATTTGTGACAGCCTCCTGAGCTAGTAAAACCACATTTCCTGCCTGCTTTAACAGATGATTGGTATCGTCTGCATACATGAAAACCTCACCATTCAACGAGTTTGGTAGATCGTTAATGAAATAGCAGTGGCCCCAGGATGGAGCATTGGGGAACCCCTCTGATAACCTCCTGGTAGGAGGATGACCATTTCTTCATTTTTCCACTAGAAATATTTACACACTGCATTCTCTTTGTCAGGAAAGACCTTATTAATTCTGTTGCAATACCTCATAGTCCATAGCATTGGAGTTTATGCAGAAGAATCACATGGTCAACAGAGTCAAATGCCTTCCTAAGATCATATAAGATGCAAAGTGTGTTGGTGTGATTATCTATGCCATCAGGAACAGAGTCAATAAATGTGTAGAAAGCAAGCTCAGCAGAATGTCCTTTCAATGGGCAATGTACCCATGTTGTTGGATTTGGCTGCCAAAAGTGACAGAGCAGTTCATACCTATAGTGAAATTATGTAGAAGGAAATTAAGATTCATATTGAGACAATTTAAGTTATCACCATGAGAATTAGATAATTTGGTTTAAAATAGGGTGGAGAGATGACGTGGCCACAATAATAAAAATACAGTAGAACCTCACTTATGACACTTTCAGCGGACCACCAAAAAAGTTTCATAAGTGAGGAGTTTCATAACAGGTTTTATGGCAAGGGAGCGCGAAACCCCTTTCAGCTGCCCAATTTGGCCTGTTTGCTTCCTGGCTGCAATTACAAAGCAAGAAAATGAAACCTAATAATCTAATTTACTCACAGGCAACACCACAAATGTTCATGTTAACAAAAAAGAAACAAATTTGCATTCTTGAACAATTTTTCCAAGGTTGAATTTCTTGGTCTAATTGTTAGCATTCCTGGCACTTAGCCTCAGGGCTTAAGTTTCAATTCACACTTGGGAAATTTTCTGATGATGATGCTAAATGAGTGCAGAGTAGCCAATTTTTGAAAACATTTTGTTCATGAACAGCTGTTTTCAGGCAATTCATTTTGTGATCAGGATACAGACCAAGATTGGAGATTGAAGAAGTGAGAACCTCGATGAAAGTCATGCAGAAAAATATATAGTGAAATAAGTAATAGAAAAACACGAAAATCTGAAAAAGTTTTGATATGTCTTTAGTCACACTTTTCTAACGTTCCAGCGAAGGAATGGTTACCGATTTCACATCTATGTGCACATTTACCATTATGTTTTCTGTCAGTTCATCTTCTAAAATCAAGAGCAGTATTTCTTTATAAAAATCTGCTTTGATAAAAAGATAATTTTTTCCAGTCCTCACTATTTTTCTTCAAAAATAGAATATCATTAGTTATGTGCAGAAATCTGATATTAGTTTTGAGATTCTATTCAATGAGAAAGCATGTGGTATAGGAAAGTCATTCAGTAATTTTTTTAAATAAAATCGATAAATTTACCCTGATTTTGTGTCATGTGAAGAGCATTAATGTAAACTCATTTACCAGATTTCAGCAAGACTTACCAATCTAATAATTTTGAAGATAAAAATTTTTAATCAAACACCCTAAATGGAGGCTAGACAGGATACAGAACGTTTACAGTAAAGCTTTGTTAATTCGAAATTCAAGGGACCAAAAAAATTGGACTTCGAATTATCCAAGTTCGAACTAAACATATTTTCCAAAAATTAACGAAAAAGATCCCGTATTTTGCGAGATAATCACCTTACCGCTATATTTTTTTATTTAAATAAGGAAAAGAATATGCACTAAAAGGAGGAGTTTTTGAACAATATTCTTAACGTTTATCAGATTCAAGTTAAAGTTGGAGAAGAATGCACAATCAGATGCAATCACGTGGAAAAAAAAACAAAATGAATGATCTCGGGCATGTGTCTGGTAATATCACATAAGGTGTATTTTCCAGATCACCAAAATTTTCAACGAAGACCTATAAATTTACCGGCCTGCTTTCAGCCCATTTCCCCCAAGACTTTCATATGATGAAGAACTGCTGCATCATCATCCTTGCCCACCGGAAGTCCCTTATCAATGACCACCACGAACCATAAGTATCACATTTCACTCATCGCTTCTCCATGCCCTCTTCTCAGGTGGCTTCCACTATGGGAGGGGCTTGGGAAACGGGAGAGAAGGGGAGGGGCTTGGGAAATGGGAGAGAAGGGTAGGGGGTGGAGTATCACGTCAAAGTCTGCGACGAACCCAGAATCCCTAGCCCTCCGAAAGAAGGGAACCTGAGAAAAAAATCGCTGATGCAATGTCAGAAAGACACCACCCAGAATTAGACCCTATATAAATTTGATTGTTTCAGGCTTGACTTCGTGGAAGTGATAGATATCCATTTTGAATAAAAAAGTTTTCTATTCAAAATGGATAGTCCCTATATCTTCAGCCTTCCTTACCTCGTGATTCACATTCGAGTTTGGGGAGATGGGAGAAGAGTAGATGGGAAAAGCGTAACCAAATCTGAGAACCACGACTCATCAGCGATTCGGGGCAAACAAAAGATTCTGGGGAAGCGCGAGATGGGAGGACCGGCTGCCTAATGATGAAAGTGCTTACTCAGGGAAAATGGGTCAAGGATATCACACCATCCGGAAAATACAGCCTGACGATCCTACAGTCACAACTCAAGGATGGGAGGCTTGGAAGGAGGAGAGGGGAAGACATCAGTCATGGCGTGAAAGCCTCAAAAAAAAGTTTGGGACGGAGCAGCCAAGATGTGTACATATGTACTCAAGGGATAAACAGCTGCTGGCACGCGGGGCACCATAGGCATAAGCAAATATTCAAAATAGCTTGGCAACACTTAAAAGTAACTTGCGCTCAAGAAAGCTCACAATAATGACTTTGAAATTAGCACTAGATTTTAGATTAGATTGTTGTTGGGGGGGCCTTCGTCAGGAGCCCGGGCACTTAGACCTTTCTTGGTCCATTGTGCCAACCCCATGCCTGTCTGCCACTTGCAGACAGGGGACAAGAGCACCTCGGTAGAGGTATGGAGGATTGGCCTCCCCCTGCCTCACCCCAGTACTAGGTATAGAGGATGTCCTCCCTCCAACCGGCCCGGTTTGGCCTGGCCTCTCAGGCCTGCCGGTATAGGTATGGAGGGAGTATCATCTCTCCATCCATGCCTGGTTGAGGTATGGAGGAGGGTCACCCATCCAACCACCGTCCGGGCCCAACGTTGCTTAACTTCGGTGTTCTGATGGGAACCGGTGTTTCAACGTGGCTAGGCCCTTGCCCCGAAATTAGCACTAACTAACCATCGAAGTGCACTGCCCCGGAGAATTGTTTTGAAATGAAGGATACGTTGGGGCATCACAGTATACGTCAATTTTACGACAAATAAATGCATAATTGAAAGCATGAGACTGATAATCATCATCGGCTAAAATCAATATATGCAATCTTTCCATACGGCAGCTCTCTGGCAAGTCGTATAAATGAAGTTTCATAATGGAGGTGGGAAATACAAGGGGTCTTATGGGGTTATTCACGGGACCAAAAAAAATTGTGTATAAGTGAGGTCATCGTATATATGTATGAGGGTTGTACATCCGAGGTTCTACTGTAGCAATTTTCAATAATAAGAGCAAGAATTTTAACAAATGGTTTGAAATAGCTGCTGCATCATGTTTTGTTCTTTTCCTTTTTTTCATAATGGCTCACAGCATGACCTAAGACAACGTAACAATATCACATGAGAGTTAAAACGTCATCATATTTGGCATTTTGAACACATCTAAATATAATTCTATACTCATTATGTAGAAATCTAACAGCATACGTTTTGAAGAAACCCAACTAAAGTTGAAGAGATGGTAAGGGTATTAACTAGGCATACAAGGCAGTGTGAAATAAATTTCAAAATATAAAGAATGATTTAATATTAGAGAGTCTTCATCAGAAACTATAATAAACACACAACAATGAACAAATCAGAATTAAGAAAACAAACTAACAAATCATCATCATTTAGAGATAACAGTGATAAATTTTCAACAATATTATCTCTGACATTATAATTCAATTCATCATGGATGAAATGACAAAATGAAACTGATCTGACTATGATAAGACAGCAAAAATGTTGAATGGAAAACCAATTTTCAGGAAGTTGCCAAAACATCATCACATAGCCTGTGCTAAAATATAGTTGAGCTATACAGAATCACATTGCACAAAAATATAAACAGGAAAACATTGCTGTACTTTCTTGGAAATATAAAGTAGCCTTGAAGCAACTGATTTGGTACAATGCAGACATTTCTAGTAATAAATCTAGAAATAAGCAAATGTGGATGTCGACTGAAGAGAAAATGACCAACCACAGGTATAAAATCGTTCTATACAAGAGACACAGGATTATGACTTTGGATTATACTCTTCCTTCTTGCAACATACTGAACATAATGAAATCCTCTCACTTTCAGAACATATACATGCATGAATATGTACATACACATGTATATTATATATAATTTATATATATAAATGCATCATATGCATAGGCAATGATTAATCAATTAGATACTCTCATTCCATTTCCGTTCACATTTCAAATAGTTTTCTCTCTATCCACAGCTTTTAAAAACTTTTTCATACTTTTTTACCAAGCCAGCAAACTACTAAGCCCATCAAAATACCTTATTTTTTGTAAATAAATTTCATCATTATTGCATGCACAAGTCTGAACTGAGTAAACAGTTATTACAATTTTTAATGGTCTAATGAGATTGCTAGGAACGTAAGTCATCGAGTTAAATACATTCCATTCAATGTACATGGGGTCACTCTTCACTCCTTGTTGCAAGGGGTGTCATCATTGAAAATCTCTTAGGAAAAATCAACTTTTGAAAATAGCTTCTCCATAAAAAATCCAAATTTATAATCTTTAAATATAAAACAAGACAATATATAGGTAACACATCGGCCAAAATTTATAGAGAAGTTGGAGAGGTATCTTTTGAGAGAAGTTGAAAAGAAAGAATTGCAAAACAGCATTTGACACCATCATAAGACATCAAAATAACTTAAGGTTCTTTTTAAATTTGTATGTCTTCCACCAAAAAAACCTTCACTGAGTATGGTTTAATCAGGAGTGAAAGAAAATGAAGACAGTCTTGCATTACATCTAGTTCCCCAAGATATTTAATACGCATACATCAAAAGTGTAACTATCATTCTTTGTGCTCAGTGTTTTAAATATTACCGTTGCCTGTGAAAGAATGAGCAAATGATAACCTCTTCATCTTACCCTAATTCATAAGAGCCAGCTTATCACATTACAATTCAAAGGGTCATTTTCTACCCAATGCACATATTTTGTTTATATTAACAGTTGCATGCTATCAAATCAGTCATTCATATTAAAATTTTAGCAAATCACAGAGTATAATTTCCAATCATCATCATCGTCATTGAAAATTTAAATACACCTACAAAGACAAAGTGAAAAAATACTTCAATATGTATTAAGCCAACTTCCGAAAAAACATTTCTCATCTTTCTAAAATCCCTTGTGGTTAAAACTAATAAAATACATCTCATTTTTGGCCAATATTCAACATTTTCATCCATATGGCATACAACAGGCTTCTAAATAAATTTTCTTGCTCTCCAAAGGCATCTAAAATTTTGCAAAACTTCATCTGGAAATTAAAAATTATTTTACATCACTTTCAAGCATTTTTCAAAAACAAATATACAACACAACCTCACTTTCTCCCTGGTTTACACACCAAGTGCACACAAAATGAGGTGATCCAAGGAGAGGTCATCTACAACACACGCTGTTTTGGTGGTCTCCCTCCTAGTTCCAGAACATCCTTGTGCTGCGTGGAACGGGGCCCGATCTCAAACAAAGAGACCACCTCCCTCCGTTACATGAAGTTCTCTCCAGTTTTGAAACATTTCAATGAGGCACTGACATGAGCATCGAAATCATTTATTTCTGCCTTCACAAACACACACACACACAATGGCCTCTTGCTTTACTCAAATAACCAGGTTTCTTGTATGATGGGAGTGACTCTTTCTGTGAACTTATGGGGGCACTAAATCAGATTCCTAGAGGGCACATCATCTGCACAGCACTCACCCTCCCAACGACCGCTTGCAAAATGACTGCTTCAATGCCCTGAGACATGCCTCACATTCCCAATGCACCAAGAGAAGAAGCTATGGCAAGAGATAGGGGCCAGCCGTGAGGTGGATCCCCTAGATCCTGAGAGAGAAACCTCACTCCATGCCCCTTGGGCCTTCGATTGGCATTGTGTGCAGCACCTCATCCAGCAGCTGAAGTGCCCTGTGAAGGTGTACCTGCAACAAACAACACTTTACCATGACAAACAACATACGCCCATTCCTCACGGTAAAATATCTTTTTGTAACATTAATTTAATATACAGTATAATCGGTATTACTACTACCTTGCTCAACAAACTTTCAGTTAGGTTAAAATTATTAAATTAGTCGAATTATATAGGACAATAGCAAGGAAAAAATGAATATTAACTAATATTTGCTATGAGAAGCTGAAAGCTGATACATACCAATATATTAAAGAAAAAAGACCATACAAATGAGATAGCAATGATTCAATATGCAACTTGAATTATGTCTTGTCACAGAAGTGAGCAACAAGAATAAAAATAAAAAGGATAAATAAGGTAGCAGATAACTGCTGTGGAATTTGCAGGACTTGATGCATTCCTGAATTATGATATTTCTAGTGTTCAGATAAATTTCCTTTTAGTAGGTAGTATGAATTCAAGTTGTAGTAATTCATCGTGTAAGATGATATGATCAAAGAGGTGGAAAGAAATGAAAAAAATAACATTTTGCATGATCATGTTACCACAAAATTAATTAAGCCTAATACATTCAATGAAAAAACTTTTATTCATAACTGATGAATTGTCAAAAATCGGAGAATCCAGATGAGGCTACCTGTAAATGAGAAAACATAGCACATTATACTATAGTCCGCCAACAATGCCAATCTTAAGTCTTTCTTTCGTATTCCCCTGCACCTATGGCCAGCCAGATAAGGTGACCTGTAAATGGAAAATATAGAACTTAATATAAGGGGTGTGCGGGTACCCAAAATTTCAGGTCGGGTATTTAGTGTCCGATCCGAACACTAGAACACTAGATGTGGAAAAGTATATGGATATCGAAATTACGTATGCTTTATGGAAAAAATATTGCAAAACTTCTCATGTAAGGAAATTTTTATATTCATCCCCAAACTTAAAATAAACGACAAAGAAGAAAATCGCTCCACGGCAATGCAAATTACCATTTTGCTCAGTTGGCAATTGTTTAAGCTCCTAGCCGCGCGTTACTCAAATCTCATTGCCAAGACCCCTCTAGTGAGACCTCTGTCCAGCGCTGATTGGACAAGAAATGGGAAAGGCTCTAGGTGTTTCATATTCTTTTAACTTTATGTGAATGGATTTATATTGAATATTTCGCAATTAGATATTTAATTCAGTCTCAGAAATTACACACTTTAATTCAGCAAAATACTGTTTGTTTATGTGTTAGAAGTTTATTGATTCTATGGATTGTATTGTTGCCACGAACGGAGCTTAAACAATTGCCAACTGAGCAAAATGGTAATTTGCATTGCCGCGGAGCGATTTTCTTCTTTGTCGTTAATTTTAAGTAAGGGGAAAAAAATAAAAATTTCCTTACATGAGAAGTTTTGCAATATTTTTTCCATAAAGCATACGTAATTTCGATATCCATATACTTTTCCACACCTCGGAAATTGAAATCTAGCTTTCGGCCATTTAAAAAATCAAAAAATGGGTAAAATAAAATTTTAAAAGAATATTTGTAATACGGAGATGTCGTCCTCTTCGTAAAAAAATAATGAAGTGAACCAATTAAATATTTTGGCCATGACGAGATGAAGAAGACGACCGTTTCGCCGTTCTCCTAGTTTTTCGCGTGTTTTTCTTCACTCTTTCGACCGTAGGAGCTAACCGTTTACATTTAATCACTTTTCAATGAATGAATTTTGTAGTCAAATACACAAGGAGTAAAACGATATATTACACGGCTCTTTGGAGCCCCGGCGGAATTTCGCACGAATGCTTAAAGTTCAGCGTTCTACCTTTTTTGCGGCGATAGTAGTCAGTGAATCCACTAGCTCTCTTCAAGTGATATTTACCGATTTTATTTTTTGACAATTTCATCTCTATTTTCGTGACGTGTGAGAATGATACAAGCTGGCCTAGGTGTAAGAGGTGGGGATAGCGATGTTGATGGCAATTTGACAGATGGCAAAGATGAATCGTGGTCATGCGGTAATCCGCCATCATGGAATAGTAAGGCAGCTATCTGGCTGCACTTCGTGCAATTGCCGAATTCACACACAACGTGCAATTACTGCAATACAGTACTAAAAAACCTATAATATTACTTTCAATATGGCTTTCATGTCTCATTTGAAATTATGTTCATAAGCTATAGCATATTAATATTTGTTATAAATATGTTACTTCTTCATTCATGAAAATTGACAATATTAAATTCCAAATGATCATTGATTTCAATGACAAGCTTAAAATAAAACATTTGACTAACTTACTGATCTAGAGTGGTGGAACAAAAAAATATAAAAGTAAGGATTTGCTTTATAAATCCACAAGAGCTAAAGATCATATTATCTTATTCACATAAGTGTCCCAGCTAACCTGCCGATCCTAGTTATATTTTATTTTGAAAAAGCACAAGCTACTGGGTGTAATTTTGCTTTGGAACCTTCTGGGTTGTGCTACTTTGTGCTAAAACATTGATGTTCCCACTCTCAGGTCTTTACAAGGCAAACATTTACTGTAATTTTTGTCTTCCCATCGAAACATCCATTTTCCTTAATAATCCAGCACCCACGAATGTGAATACCTCTACTACCCAAACCCGAAAATTACCCGATGCCCGCAGATATTTCACTACCCGAAGCCAAACCCGTCCCGAAATGAAAAAGTGCTACCCGCACACCCCTACTTAAAATACAATTGGACAACAGCATCTTTCTTTTTATTTTCATTTATCCCGGACCCTTATATGCACTTTCTATTCAAAAATGCATTTTAAACTCGGCCTGCATCTTTTGGGCAGAGGGTAAAGCTAAGTTTTTTTCCCTCTCCGACGATTCTGGTGGTCCGTATGCCCCTGAAATCCCGATAAGCCCTAAGGTGTCTCAGGGGCCGAACCACTAGAATTTGACAGAAACACCCATGCCAAGGGCATGCAAAAAACTGACCGAGGCGGAACTTGAACCCACGGCCCTCGGATTAGCAGGCAAGGACTTTACCCTGCCGCCTCTGGGGCCGGCAATTACATGCACGCATTAATTTTCCCATTCCCGTCAGAAGTGTCCATCTAATTACTTTCATCCCAGACCAGTGCATAAAATAACATACAAAGTCGGCGACACGAATTTCGCCTAAAGACAAGATTTTATCGCCCAGTGACAGTGCTTGAAGCCTGTAAAAAAAGGAGAAAACTCAAGTTCTGCACGTGTTAAACTGAAGTCAGGAAGCGTTAAACGTGGCGTACACAAGTGACAGATAATCCCAAACCCTATAGACCGAGAAAAAAGCGAAAGCTAATGGTAATTTTAATGGGGTTTTGGGTTCAAGCAGTTTGTGTCGCCCAGTGAAAATTCCTAAAAATATGCTCTGTCACAGACTGCATCACAGCAGTAAGTTAAAGGTAGGTTCTCCATCATTCATTTGTTTCTGAGTTTCTGAAACAAAAAGAGCTTCAATAAACAGTAAAACCTCGTTAATTCGAAATTCATGGGACCAAAAAATTGGACTTCGAATTATCCAGGTTCGAACTAAACGTACTTTCCGAAAATTAACGAAAAAGATGGCGTATTTTCCTAAATAATCACCGTACTGCTATATTTTTTGATAAAAAGGCAAATAATATGTACTGAAATGAGGAGCTAATGGATGAATTTTTTCATGTTTATCAGATTCAAGTTAAGTTGGAGAAATATGCACTATCAGACCCGATCACACGCAAAATAAAAACAAGATGAGCGATTTCAGGCATATGTTCAGTAATATCCCTTAACCACTTCCCTGACTGTTTTTTTTTCAAAAATTGTCAAAAAAAGTCATATTTTCATGCTATATAAATAGTATTATTATTATATTCATTAGATAGTTTCTATGGTCGCTAATAACAAATATAACGTAAATCGCCCTGCCATCTTCATCCTTTGTTAATTTTCACATTTCTATTCGTCTTAAGACGTTTAATGTATTTTTTTCATAAAATATAAATAAATGAGAAGTGCTAGTTCAAGGAATAAATTATGACACTGCTCTATTTCAGTTTATCAGTGCTTCTTATTTTTACCCTTACTCCAGTAAAAGAATATGTATGTAGAAGTGAAAATTCTACTTTTCCCACAATTTGCATTTTCCCGCAATTTACACTTTTTTCTAGGATCCCTGGAAAAGTGTAATTTAGGGGTTTTACTGTAATTTCAAACATTGTCAGAAGCAAAGTAAACTTCTCCCCACGTCCATTCCTTCAAAAGTAGGTGGAGGAAGGACTGGTAGTGGTTTTGAATGATGAATGTTTTTAACAGCGATGCATCATCACCAGTCAATCTACAAAAATCTAAGAAATAAGACACTCTTTTCATACAGAAAGTGTATTTCATTAGCTGGGAACCCGTGGGATTGACACTAAGCCAAACAAAGCTCCAGGTGGCTTTCTTTAAACAGCAGCATAGCCATCATTTGTCAAGTTCGCAAAAATTCTACAAAAATTCCATAAATTAGATGCATCCATCCATTAGAATTCTGAATAAGAGATCTTTTACTGTATGAATTTTAGAAATCAATTTACAAACCTCAATCCAGCAAGGTGTTTCCTTAATGGACTGCCTCGGGTAATCTGGACCCCAACCTTTCACAAAACTTAACCGCAGTATGCAAAGCCTTCTGAGGTCATCGACACCAATACCAGCAGCTGCACTGAGACCTAAAAAAGTATTAAAAATGTTAGGCTTCACTAATAATGAAGAGATAAGACATAAGGTTCAAGGGACTATGGGGAAAGATAACATATTCCAGACTTTTTTGGTGGCAAATTGTGACAGAGAAGACAGTTTAATCACACTTATAGACCCTGATATTAAGTATTAGAACTTCAAACTCGCTGCGCTCGCTAGGGGGCTCCGCCCCCTAGAACCCCTTAATGGGGGGGCTTCGCCCCCGAAGTGTGAGGCCATTAAAAAAATTTCAGTGTGGCACCATGTTTCAAAGCCACTATAAATGATAGAAAATAAGGCTATAAAGTTGTAGGAATCGCTAAAATCTGCAAGAAACTGTAAACAGATTTGAGCTGCGACTTTTACTTTAGAAGTTACAGTGGAAAAACAAAAAAATGTTAATTTTGCGCCATGTTTCATTGAACTATAAGTGGAAAAGAAGATAAAATGGCAGCTTGTGGGAAGCCTATACGACGGCTCGCTTCGCTCGCCTCTTTTTTTCTAAAGAAAAAAAGAACATTGGCTCGCAAAGCTCGCCAACGCTCTGGGGGCTTCGCCCCTTCACGGACAAATGAGAATTTCCACTTCAAGGAATGGAACTCCATAACTTTCACTCATTAAGTTGTCTTTTTACCAGTTCACGACTGCTTACTGTGTTTTATGAGAAAAAGTTTAATTTGGTACCATGTTGCACGGCCACTATAAGTCATAGAGGGTTAAGATATGCGTAAGGTTGTAGTCCTCCAACGAGATCTATAAAACCCCGTAAACAGATTTGAGATCCGACTCATAGTATAGGAGCTATTAAAAAAAATAAACCGGGTCTTCGGACCTCTGGTGAGTAAACTACGAAGCGCAGGGCGACAGGGTAAGTTGCATATTTAACATAATGAAATTCCTTAGTAAGTATTTTTCCTCAGATGCGATCTTCGACCGACCGTTCAAAAGTTACAGAGCGGGAAACGAGTTGATTTTGGCACCATGTTGCCTGCGAACTATAATAGATAGAAAAATAAGGCAGGCACGAGGTTGTAGATCTCGTTGAGATCTATAAAACGCTTTCAACAGATTGAATGTCCGATTCTTAGTTTGTTAGCTATCGCCGATTCAAAATAGGCACCATGTAACGTTAGCACTATAACGAAACGGTGTGTTGCATCTTTTAGATAATTGAAAACCCTTATATGAATTTTTCATCAGATGCGATATACGACCGACCGTTCAAAAGTTACAGCGGCGGAACCGAGTGGCTTTTGGCACCATGTTGACTGCGCACTATAATAGATAGAGAAATAAAGTGTACATAATGTTTTAGGTGTCGTTGATAGCTATTAAACGGCATCGACGGATTGAATGTCTGCCTCTTAGTTCATAAGCTATCGCCGATTCAAATTTGGCACCATGTAACGTGAGCACTATACGGGATATAAAAAAATCAAAATCGGTAGGTCTCACGGAGACATAAAAGTTTTGTAGGAAGTATTTTTCTATGGGAATCTTAGTTTCGGAGCTAAAAATTAATTAGCGCAAAAAATAGAAATTTTTTACGAAATTTTGTGTTCGAGGACCTCTGGTGGTAAAAATATTAAACGTAGACCCTTGAAATTTTTTGGGCGTTTAGATTATTCAATTCCCTATTACTAAAATGCAAACAGATTTCAGATCCGACCCATAGTTCGAAAGATATTAAGGATATCCCAAAAGTCTACATTTCGAAAAGTCGAAAAATCGGCCATTTTGAATTTTTTTGGGTCACTTCCGGTTTGAAATTCAACGGTTTTCCATTTTTTCCTACGATGAATTTCGCCAAAGAAAATTCACAAAAAATTTCAAGTCCGTGTCTCTTCCAGTTTGGGCCAAACATTTGTATACGTCAGTGAGTGAGTGAGTGAGTGAGTGAGTGACGCAAAGGGCTGTATATAATATAGACTCGCTGCGCTCGCTAGGGGGCTCCGCCCCCTAGAACCCCTTAATGGGGGGCTTCGCCCCCTGTGGACTGTGGGCAAAAAAAAAACTTTTCTTTTGGCACCATGTTTATAAGCCACTATAATTGATAGAGAATAATGATATTAAGTTGCAGGAATCGCTAAAATCTACAAGAAACTGTAAACAGATTTAAGCTCCGACTTTTAGTTCAAAAGTTACAGAAGAAAAACAAAAAAAAGTTAATTTTGCGCCATGTTTCAGTGCACTATAAGTGGTAGAGAAGTTACCATGGCAGCTTGTTGGAAGCCTATACGACGGCTCGCTTCGCTCGCCTCTTTTTTTCTGAAGAAAAAAAGAACATTGGCTCGCAAAGCTCGCCAACGTTCTGGGGGCTTCGCCCCCTACACGGACATACAAGAATTCTCACTTAAAGGAATCGAACTCCGTTACTTCTACTGATAAAGTTGTCTATATACCAGTATACGAGAGGAAACTGTGTTTATGAGAAAAAATTTACTTTTGCTCCATGTTACACGTGCACTATATGTCATAGAGCTGCGTAAGGTTGTAGTCCTCCACGAGATCTATAAAACTCCATAAACAGATTTGAGATCCCACTCATTGTATAGGAGCTATTAAAAAAAATAAACCAGGTCTTCGGACCTCTGGTGTGTAAACTACGAAGCGCAGGGCGACAGGGTAAATTGCATCTTTAAGATAATTAAATTCCTTAGTAGGAATTTTACTTCAGATGCGATCTTCGACCGACCGTTCAAAAGTTACAGCGCGGGAACCGAGTTGATTTTGGCACCATGTTGCCTGCGAACTATAATAGATAGAGAAATAGGGCAGGCACGAGGTTGTAGATCTCGTTGAGATCTATAAAACGCCGTCGACAAATAGGATGTCCGATTATTAGTTTGTTAGCTATCGCCGATTCAAAATAGGCACCATGTAACGTTAGCACTATAAGTAACCGGTCAGTTGCATCTTTTAGATAATTGAAAACCCTTACATGAATTTTTCATCAGATGCGATATACGACCGACCGTTTAAAAGTTACAGCATCGGAACCGAGTGGCATATGGCACCATGTTGCCTGCGAACTATAATAGATAGAGAGGAAAAGCAGGCATAAGGTTTTAGGTCTCGTTGATATCTATTAAAAGGCATCGACGGATTATATGTCCGACTCTTAGTTCATAAGCTATCGCCTATTCAAATTTTGCACCATGTTACGAGAGCACTATACGAGATAGAAAAAAAACTCAAATTGTAGGTCTCACGGAGACATAAAAGTTTTGTAGGAAGTATTTTTCTATCGGAACCTTAGTTTGGGAATTAAAAAATAATTAACGAAAAAAATAGAAATATTTAACGAAATTTTGTATTCGAGGACCTCTGGTGGTAAAAGTATTAAACGTAGACCCTTCAGATTTTTTGAGCGTTTAGATCATTCAATTCCCTATTACTAAAATTCAATCAGATTTCAGATCCGACCCATAGTTCGAAAGATATTAAGTATATCCCAAAAGTCTACATTTCGAAAAGTCCAAAAAAACGCCATTTTGAATTTTTTTGGGTCACTTCCGGTTCGAAATTCGACGGTTTCCCATTTTTTCCTACGATAAATTTCGCCAAAGAAAATTCACAAAAAAATTCAAGTCCGTAGCTCTTCCAGATTCGTCCAAACATTTGTATACATCAGTGAGTCAGTCAGTGAGTGACGCAAAGGGCTGTATATAATATAGACTCGCTGCGCTCGCTAGGGGGCTCCGCCCCCTAGAACCCCTTAATGGGGGGGCTTCGCCCCCGAAGTGTGAGGCCATTAAAAAAATTTCAGTGTGGCACCATGTTTCAAAGCCACTATAAATGATAGAAAATAAGGCTATAAAGTTGTAGGAATCGCTAAAATCTGCAAGAAACTGTAAACAGATTTGAGCTGCGACTTTTACTTTAGAAGTTACAGTGGAAAAACAAAAAAATGTTAATTTTGCGCCATGTTTCATTGAACTATAAGTGGAAAAGAAGATAAAATGGCAGCTTGTGGGAAGCCTATACGACGGCTCGCTTCGCTCGCCTCTTTTTTTCTAAAGAAAAAAAGAACATTGGCTCGCAAAGCTCGCCAACGCTCTGGGGGCTTCGCCCCTTCACGGACAAATGAGAATTTCCACTTCAAGGAATGGAACTCCATAACTTTCACTCATTAAGTTGTCTTTTTACCAGTTCACGACTGCTTACTGTGTTTTATGAGAAAAAGTTTAATTTGGTACCATGTTGCACGGCCACTATAAGTCATAGAGGGTTAAGATATGCGTAAGGTTGTAGTCCTCCAACGAGATCTATAAAACCCCGTAAACAGATTTGAGATCCGACTCATAGTATAGGAGCTATTAAAAAAAATAAACCGGGTCTTCGGACCTCTGGTGAGTAAACTACGAAGCGCAGGGCGACAGGGTAAGTTGCATATTTAACATAATGAAATTCCTTAGTAAGTATTTTTCCTCAGATGCGATCTTCGACCGACCGTTCAAAAGTTACAGAGCGGGAAACGAGTTGATTTTGGCACCATGTTGCCTGCGAACTATAATAGATAGAAAAATAAGGCAGGCACGAGGTTGTAGATCTCGTTGAGATCTATAAAACGCTTTCAACAGATTGAATGTCCGATTCTTAGTTTGTTAGCTATCGCCGATTCAAAATAGGCACCATGTAACGTTAGCACTATAACGAAACGGTGTGTTGCATCTTTTAGATAATTGAAAACCCTTATATGAATTTTTCATCAGATGCGATATACGACCGACCGTTCAAAAGTTACAGCGGCGGAACCGAGTGGCTTTTGGCACCATGTTGACTGCGCACTATAATAGATAGAGAAATAAAGTGTACATAATGTTTTAGGTGTCGTTGATAGCTATTAAACGGCATCGACGGATTGAATGTCTGCCTCTTAGTTCATAAGCTATCGCCGATTCAAATTTGGCACCATGTAACGTGAGCACTATACGGGATATAAAAAAATCAAAATCGGTAGGTCTCACGGAGACATAAAAGTTTTGTAGGAAGTATTTTTCTATGGGAATCTTAGTTTCGGAGCTAAAAATTAATTAGCGCAAAAAATAGAAATTTTTTACGAAATTTTGTGTTCGAGGACCTCTGGTGGTAAAAATATTAAACGTAGACCCTTGAAATTTTTTGGGCGTTTAGATTATTCAATTCCCTATTACTAAAATGCAAACAGATTTCAGATCCGACCCATAGTTCGAAAGATATTAAGGATATCCCAAAAGTCTACATTTCGAAAAGTCGAAAAATCGGCCATTTTGAATTTTTTTGGGTCACTTCCGGTTTGAAATTCAACGGTTTTCCATTTTTTCCTACGATGAATTTCGCCAAAGAAAATTCACAAAAAATTTCAAGTCCGTGTCTCTTCCAGTTTGGGCCAAACATTTGTATACGTCAGTGAGTGAGTGAGTGAGTGAGTGAGTGACGCAAAGGGCTGTATATAATATAGACTCGCTGCGCTCGCTAGGGGGCTCCGCCCCCTAGAACCCCTTAATGGGGGGGCTTCGCCCCCGAAGGGTGAGGACTTTAAAAAATTTTTAGTTTGGCACCATGTTTCTAAGCCACTATAATAGATAGAGGGTATGGCATAAGGTTATAGGTATTACTGAGACCTACAAGAAAATGTAAACAAATTTAAGCTCGGACTTTTAGTTCAAAAGTTACAGAGGAAAAACAAAAAAAAGTTAATTTTGCGCCATGTTTCAGTGCACTAAAGTGGTAGAGAAGTTACCATGGCAGCTTGTTGGAAGCCTATACGACGGCTCGCTTCGCTCGCCTCTTTTTTTCTAAAGAAAAAAAGAACATTGGCTCGCGAAGCTCGCCAACGTTCTGGGGGCTTCGCCCCCTACACGGACATACAAAAATTCTCACTTAAAGGAATCGAACTCCATTACTTCCCCTCATAAAGTTGCCTTTATACCAGTACACGAGACCTTACTGTGTTTTATGAGAAAAAGTTTACTTTGTCACCATGTTACACGTCCACTATAAGTCATAGAGGGTAAGGATAAACGTAAAATGGTAGGCCTTCACGAGATCTACAACACTCAGTAAACAGATTTCAGATTTGACTCATGGTATAGGAGCTATTAAAAAAAATAAACCAGGTCTTCAGACCTCTGGTGAGTAAACTACTAAGCGCAGGGGGACACGGTAAGTTGTATCATTTATATAATTGAAAACCTTGATAAGAATTATCCTTCAGATTCGATCTCCGACCAACCGGTTAAAGGTTACAGCGCGGGAACCGAGTTGATTTTGGCACCATGTTGCCTGCGAACTATAATAGATAGAGAAATAGGGCAGGCACGAGGTTGTAGATCTCGTTGAGATATATAAAACTCTTTCAACAGATTTAATGTCCGATTCTTAGTTTGTAAGCTATAGCCGATTCAAAATAGGCACCATGTAACTTTAGCACTATAACGAAACGGTGTGTTGCATCTTTTAGATAATTGAAAACCCTTATATGAATTTTTCATCAGATGCGATATACGACCGACCGTTTTAAAGTTACAGCGCGAGAAAAGAGTTGATTTTGGCACCATGTTGCCTGCGAACTATAAAAGATAGAGAGGAAAAGCAGGCATAAGGTTTTAGGTCTCGTTGATATCTATTAAAAGGCATCGACGGATTGGATGTCCGACTCTTAGTTCATAAGCTATCGCCTATTCAAATTTTGCACCATGTTACGAGAGCACTATACGAGATAGAAAAAAAACTCAAATTGTAGGTCTCACGGAGACATAAAAGTTTTGTAGGAAGTATTTTTCTATCGGAACCTTAGTTTGGGAATTAAAAAATAATTAACGAAAAAAATAGAAATTTTTAACGAAATTTTGTATTCGAGGACCTCTGGTGGTAAAAGTATTAAACGTAGACCCTTAAGATTTTTTGAGCGTTTAGATCATTCAATTCCCTATTACTAAAATCCAATCAGATTTCAGATCCGACACATAGTTCGAAAGATATTAAGGATATCCCAAAAGTCTACATTTCGAGAAGTCGAAAAATCGGCCATTTTGAATTTTTTTGGGTCACTTCCGGTTCGAAATTCAACGGTTTCCCATTTTTTCCTACGATAAATTTCGCCAAAGAAAATTCACAAAAATTTTCAAGTCCGTATCTCTTCCAGATTCGTCCAAACATTTGTATACGTGAGTGAGTGAGTCAGTGAGTGACGCAAAGGGCTGTATATAATATAGACTCGCTGCGCTCGCTAGGGGGCTCCGCCCCCTAGAACCCCTTAATGGGGGGGCTTCGCCCCCATTGGTCTGTGGGCTAAAAAAAAATTTTTTTGGCACCATGTTTCTAAGCCACTATAATAGACACAGGGTATGGCATAAGGTTATAGGTATTACTGAGACCTACAAGAAAATGTAAACAGTTTTAAGCTCCGACTTTTAGTTCAAAAGTTACAGAGGAAAAACAAAAAAATTTAATTTTGCGCCATGTTTCAGTGCACTATAAGTGGTAGAGAAGTTACCATGGCAGCTTGTTGGAAGCCTATACGACGGCTCGCTTCGCTCGCCTCTTTTTTTCTAAAGAAAAAAAGAACATTGGCTCGCAAAGCTCGCCAACGTTCTGGGGGCTTCGCCCCCTACACGGACATACGAGAATTCTCACTTAAAGGAATCGAACTCCGTTACTTCTACTGATAAAGTTGTCTATATACCAGTATACGAGAGGATACTGTGTTTATGAGAAAAAATTTACTTTTGCACCATGTTACACGTGCACTATATGTCATAGAGGGTTAACAGCTGCGTAAGGTTGTAGTCCTCCACGAGATCTATAAAACTCCATAAACAGATTTGAGATCCCACTCATTGTATAGGAGCTATAAAAAAAATAAACCAGGTTCGGACCTCTGGTGAGTAAACTACGAAGCGCAGGGCGACAGGGTAAATTGCATCTTTAGGATAATTAAATTCCTCAGTAGGAATTTTACTTCAGATGCGATCTTCGACCGACCGTTCAAAAGTTACAGAGCGGGAACCGAGTTGATTTTGGCACCATGTTGCCTGCGAACTATAATAGATAGAAAAATAAGGCAGGCACGAGGTTGTAGATCTCGTTGAGATCTATTAAACGATTTCAACAGATTGAATGTCCGATTCTTAGTTTGTTAGCTATCGCCGATTAAAAATAGGCACCATGTAACGTTAGCACTATAACGAAACGGTATGTTGCATCTTTTAGATAATTGAAAACCCTTATATGAATTTTTCATCAGATGCGATATACGACCGACCGTTTAAAAGTTACAGCATCGGAACCGAGTGGCATATGGCACCATGTTGACTGCGCACTATAATAGATAGAGAGAAAAAGTAGGCATAAGGTTTAGGTCTATTTGAGATCTATAAAACTGCATCGACAGATTGGATGTCCGACTCTTAGTTCATTAGCTATCGCAGATTCAAATTTGGCACCATGTAACGTGAGCACTATACGGGATAGAAAAAAATCAAAATCGGTAGGTCTCACGGAGACATAAAAGTTTTGTAGGAAGTATTTTTCCATCGGAACCTTAGTTTGGGAATTAAAAAATAATTAACGAAAAAAATAGAAATTTTTAACGAAATTTTGTGTTCGAGGACCTCTGGTGGTAAAAATATTAAACGTAGACCCTTGAGATTTTTTGAGCGTTTAGATCATTCAATTCCCTATTACTAAAATCCAATCAGATTTCAGATCCGACCCATAGTTCGAGAGATACTAAGGAGAAACCAAAAGTCTACATTTCGAAAGGTCCAAAAAAACGCCATTTTGAATTTTTTTGGGTCACTTCCGGTTCGAAATTCCACGGTTTCCCATTTTTTCCTACGATGAATTTCGCCAAAGAAAATTCACAAAAATTTTCAAGTCCGTATCTCTTCCAGATTCGTCCAAACATTTGTATACGTGAGTGAGTGACGCAAAGGGCTGTATATATATTAGACTCGCTGCGCTCGCTAGGGGGCTCCGCCCCCTAGAACCCCTTAATGGGGGGGCTTCGCCCCCATTGGTCTGTGGGCTAAAAAAAAAAATTTATTGTGGCACCATGTTTCTAAGCCACTATAATAGATATAGGGTATGGCATAAGGTTATAGGTATTACTGAGACCTACAAGAAAATGTAAACAGATTTAAGCTCCGACTTTTAGTTCAAAAGTTACAGAGGAAAAACAAAAAAAAGTTAATTTTGCGCCATGTTTCAGTGCACTATAAGTGGTAGAGAAATTACCATGGCAGCTTGTTGGAAGCCTATACGACGGCTCGCTTCGCTCGCCTCTTTTTTTCTAAAGAAAAAATGAACATTGGCTCGCAAAGCTCGCCAACGTTCTGGGGGCTTCGCCCCCTACACGGACATACAAGAATTCTCACTTAAAGGAATCGAACTCCGTTACTTCTACTGATAAAGTTGTCTATATACCAGTACACGAGAGCTAACTGTGTTTATGAGAAAATATTTACTTTTGCACCATGTTACACGTGCACTATAAGTCATAGAGGGTTAAGATATGCGTAATGTTGTAGTCCCCCACGAGATCTATAAAACTCCATAAACAGATTTGAGATCCCACTCATTGTATAGGAGCTATTAAAAAAAAAAACCAGGTCTTCGGACCTCTGGTGAGTAAACTACGAAGCGCAGGGCGACAGGGTAAATTGCATCTTTAAGATAATTAAATTCCTTAGTAGGAATTTTACTTCAGGTGCGATCTTCGACCGACCGTTCAAAAGTTACAGCGCGGGAACCGAGTTGATTTTGGCACCATGTTGCCTGCGAACTATAATAGATAGAGAAATAGGGCAGGCACGAGGTTGTAGATCTCGGTGAGATCTATAAAACGCCGTCGACAAATAGGATGTCCGATTCTTAGTTTGTTAGCTATCGCCGATTCAAAATAGGCACCATGTAACGTTAGCACTATAAGTTAACGGTCAGTTGCATCTTTTAGATAATTGAAAACCCTTATATGAATTTTTCATCAGATGCGATATACGACCGACCGGTTAAAAGTTACAGCATCGGAACCGAGTGGCATATGGCACCATGTTGCCTGCGAACTATAATAGATAGAGAGGAAATGCCGGCATAAGGTTTTAGGTCTCGCTGATATCTATTGAAAGGCATCGACGGATTGGATGTCCGACTCTTAGTTCATAAGCTATCGCCGATTCAAATTTTACACCATGTAACGTGAGCACTATACGGGATAGAAAAAAATCAAAATCGGTAGGTCTCACGGAGACATAAAAGTTTTGTAGAAAGTATTTTTCTATCGGAACCTTAGTTTCGGAGTTAAAAAATAATTAACGAAAAAAATAAAAATTTTTAAGGAAATTTTGTATTCGAGGCCCTCTGGTGGTAAAAATATTAAACGCAGACCCTTGAGATTTTTTGGGCGTTTAGATTATTCAATTCCCTATTACTAAAATTCAATCAGATTTCAGATCCGACACATAGTTCGAAAGATATTAAGGATATCCCAAAAGTCTACATTTCGAAAGGTCCAAAAAAACGCCATTTTGAATTTTTTTGGGTCACTTCCGGTTAGAAATTCGACGGTTTCCCATTTTTTCCTACGATGAATTTCCCCAAAGAAAATTCACAAAAAATTTCAAGTCCGTGTCACTTCCAGATTCGTCCAAACATTTGTATACGTGAGTGAGTGAGTGACGCAAAGGGCTGTATATAATATAGACTCGCTGCGCTCGCTAGGGGGCTCCGCCCCCTAGAACCCCTGGATAGGGGGCTTCGCCCCCAACGTCTAGGGATAATCGAAAAAATTTTTGTTTGGCACCATGTTTCTAAGCCACTATAATAGATAGAGGGTATAGCATAAGGGAAAAGCTATCACTGAGATCTACAAGAAACTATAAACAGATTTGAGCTAAGACTTTTATTTTAGAAGTTACAGTGGAAAAACAAAAAAATGTTAATTTTGCGCCATGTTTCAGTGAACTATAAGTGGAAGAGAAGATACAATGGCAGCTTGTTGGAAGCCTATACGACGGCTCGCTTCGCTCGCCTCTTTTTTTCTAAAGAAAAAAAGAACATTGGCTCGCAAAGCTCGCCAACGTTCTGGGGGCTTCGCCCCCTACACGGACAGACAAGAATTCTCACTTAAAGCAATCGAACTCCGTTACTTCTACTGATAAAGTTGTCTATATACCAGTATACGAGAGGAAACTGTGTTTATGAGAAAAAATTTATTTTTGCACAATGTTACACGTGCACTATATGTCATAGAGCTGCGTAAGGTTGTAGTCCTCCACGAGATCTATAAAACTCCATAAACAGATTTGAGATCCCACTCATTGTATAGGAGCTATTAAAAAAAATAAACCGAAGCGCAGGGCGACAGGGTAAATTGCATCTTTAAGATAATTAAATTCCTTAGTAGGAATTTTACTTCAGATGCGATCTTCGACCGACCGTTCAAAAGTTACAGAGCGGGAACCGAGTTGATTTTGGCACCATGTTGCCTGCGAACTATAATAGATAGAGAAATAGGGTAGGCACGAGGTTGTAGATCTCGTTGAGATCTATAAAACGCCGTCGACAAATAGGATGTCCGATTCTTAGTTTGTTAGCTATCGCCGATTCAAAATAGGCACCATGTAACGTTAGCACTATAAGTTAACGGTCAGTTGCATCTTTTAGATAATTGAAAACCCTCATATGAATTTTTCATCAGATGCGATATACGACCGACCCTTTAAAAGTTACAGCATCGGAACCGAGTGGCATATGGCACCATGTTGCCTGCGAACTATAATAGATAGAGAGGAAAAGCAGGCATAATGTTTTAGGTCTCGTTGATATCTATTAAAAGGCATCGACGGATTGGATGTCCGACTCTTAGTTCATAAGCTACCGACTATTCAAATTTTGCACCATGTAACGAGAGCACTATACGGGATAGAAAAAAATCAAAAATTGTAGGTCTCAAAGAGACATAAAAGTTTTGTAGGAAGTATTTTTCTATCTGAACCTTAGTTTGGGAATTAAAAAATTATTAACGAAAAAAATAGAAATTTTTAACGAAATTTTGTATTCGAGGACCTCTGGTGGTAAAAGTATTAAACGTAGACCCTTCAGATTTTTTGAGCGTTTAGATCATTCAATTCCCTATTACTAAAATTCAATCAGATTTTAGATCAGACCCATAGTTCGAGAGATATTAAGGATATCCCAAAAGTCTAAATTTCGGAAAGTCGAAAAATCGGCCATTTTGAATTTTTTTGGGTCACTTCCGGTTTGAAATTCCACGTTTTTCCATTTTTTCCTACGATAAATTTCTCCAAAGAAAATTCACAAAAAATTTCAAGTCCGTGGCTCTTCCAGTTTGGGCCAAACATTTGTATACGTGAGTGAGTGAGTCAGTGAGTGACGCAAAGGGCTGTATATAATATAGACTCGCTGCGCTCGCTAGGGGGCTCCGCCCCCTAGAACCCCTTAATGGGGGGCTTCGCCCCCGAAGGGTGAGGACTTTAAAAAATTTTTAGTTTGGCACCATGTTACTAAGACACTATAATTGATATAGGGTATGGTATAAGGTTATAGGTATCACTGCGATCTACAAGAAACTGTAAACAGATTTGAGCTCCGACTTTTACTTCAGAAGTTACAGAGGAAAAACAAAAAAAAAGTTAATTTTGCGCCATGTTTCAGTGCACTATAATTGGTAGAGAAGTTATCATGGCAGCTTGTAGGAAGCCTATACGACGGCTCGCTTCGCTCGCCTCTTAAAAAAATTTTAGTGAGGCACCATGTTGCTAAGACACTATAATTGATATAGGGTATAAGTTTATAGGTATCACTTAGATCTACAAGAAACTGTAAACAGATTTGAGCTCCGACTTTTAGTTTAGAAATTACAAAGGAAAAACAAAAATAAGTTAATTTGGCGCCATGTTGCAGTGCACTATAAGTGGTAGAGAAGTTACCATGGCAACTTGTTGGAAGCGTATACGACGGCTCGCTTCGCTCGCCTCTTTTTTTCTAAAGAAAAAAAGAACATTGGCTCGCAAAGCTCGCCAACGTTCTGGGGGCTTCGCCCCCTACACGGACATACAAGAATTTTCACTTAAAGGAATCGAACTCCATTACTTCTACTGATAAAGTTGTCTATATACCAGTATACGAGAGGAAACTGTGTTTATGAGAAAAAAATTTACTTTTGCACCATGTTACACGTGCACTATATGACATAGAGGGTTAAAAGCTGCGTAAGGTTGTAGTCCTCCACGACATCTATAAAACTCCATAAACAGATTTGAGATCCCACTCATTGTATAGGAGCTATTAAAAAAAATAAACCAGGTCTTCGGACCTCTGGTGAGTAAACTACGAAGCGCAGGGCGACAGGGTAAATTGCATCTTTAAGATAATTAAATTCCTTAGTAGGAATTTTACTTCAGATGCGATCTTCGACCGACCGTTCAAAAGTTACAGCGCGGGAACCGAGTTGATTTTGGCACCATGTTGCCTGCGAACTATAATAGATAGAGAAATAGGGCAGGCACGAGGTTGTAGATCTCGTTGAGATCTATAAAACGCCGTTGACAAATAGGATGTCCGATTCTTAGTTTGTTAGCTATCGCCGATTCAAAATAGGCACCATGTAACGTTTGCACTATAAGTAAACGGTCAGTTGCATCTTTTAGATAATTGAAAACCCTTGTATGAATTTTTCATCAGATGCGATATACGACCGACCGTTTAAAAGTTACAGCATCGGAACCGAGTGGCATATGGCACCATGTTGCCTGCGAACTATAATAGATAGAGAGAAAAAGTAGGCATAAGGTTGTAGGTCAATTAGAGATCTATAAAACTGCATCGACAGATTGGATGTCCGACTCTTAGTTCAAGAGCTATCGCCGATTCAAATTTCTCACCATGTAACGAGAGCACTATACGGGATAGAAAAAAATCAAAAATTGTAGGTCTCAAAGTGACATAAAAGTTTTGTAGGAAGTATTTTTCTATCGGAACCTTAGTTTCGGAGTTAAAAAATAATTAACGAAAAAAATAGAAATTTTTAAGGAAATTTTGTATTCGAGGCCCTCTGGTGGTATAAATATTAAACGTAGACCCTTGAGATTTTTTGGGCGTTTAGATTATTCAATTCCCTATTACTAAAATTCAATCAGATTTCAGATCCGACACATGGTTCGAAAGATATTAAGGATATCCCAAAAGTCTACATTTCGAAAGGTCCAAAAAAACGCCATTTTGAATTTTTTTGGGTCACTTCCGGTTCGAAATTCAACGGTTTTCCATTTTTTCCTACGATAAATTTCGCCAAAGACAATTCACAAAAATTTTCAAGTCCGTGGCTCTTCCAGTTTCGGCCAAACATTTGTATACGTGAGTGAGTGAGTCAGTGAGTGACGCAAAGGGCTGTATATAGATAAGATTTAAACATCTGGATGGTTTGCACATTAAAAACCTGGTAAAATATCTAGTTATTAGAGTTCCTACAAAGTAGCCATATCCACATGTAAAAAATAAAAACATGACAGATTTTTATTATTTTCAACTGAAGTCATAGATGAAAGACCACCCTAATTACTTAACATTTTCTGTTTAATTCAAGTCACGCATCACCTCTAACTTGTGTGAAAGTTCTACACTGTACTTCATCTACTACTAAATTCAAATATGCACCACTATGTGAGGTGTTACTTCGTCCCCAAGGCCCTTAGTGCATGACTCATTGCACACCATCCTCAGCCTCCAACCTAGCCTGACCACAGAGATTTACAGATTGATTACCTTGGTAGTCACGCCCTAGACCACAAAATACGCACAAATATTCCTTGAACACTTTCAGGGTCCATACAGCTCTCCCTGACAGCATACCTTAGCGAATGGAAATCAAAATTAAGATACTAGAGATGGAGGTTAGCTAATGGATGTCTTTCAATGAATAATTTTTCCAGCCAGAGGAGCTGACTGCAATGACATTTTAATTTCATAAATCCATTTCAACTTCAATTGCCACTACTACATGCTACTTCCTCTCAAAACATTCTCTCTTCCATCCGTTTCATTGTTTCATCCTTATCCATTCTTCTGACTGACTTCTATCCCTCCTCGTGACTGAAAACACTTCACAGAAACCACATAACCACCACATTTAGCCCACATTTATGCCAACCGATTCACAGGCAAAACTAAGCTAACACAAGGCATGTTGGGATACAAGATTCTCTCTGCATGCACAGTATACTGACTGATTGCTGGAGCAATCCCTCCAACTGAATGTGGTCCAGGGATGTGACCAGCCACAGCTGCTGCTTGTGCCGCGGCAGCTGCTTGCGCCGTTGCGGCCTGTTGCTGCATCTGCCGATGACACTGGCGCAAATCAAACACCTGAAAAAATTTACACAGTTTCAAATATTTTTCCTTTTATAGAGAACCTCTGTCGATTCTTGGAGAGGATTTAAGATAATGTATGACTCATTCTAGTAATTTACAACAACGTTCTCCACTGAATGTTTTTACAAGTCAGCAGGAGTGGAGCAGAAACCATGCAAAATAAATATTGCGCACTACTGAATGCTTTGATTATGGATTCAAAATTGAGCGTTTCATAGCATTCACACATTATAAATACATATAGCATTTTGTGGCATACTGATGGAAACTGGAAAACTATGCTTTAAATAATTTTCGATAGTAAAAAATGTCACGAAATATTACATATATTGCACCTAAATAAATGTTAATATTACATGTAAAGTTCTTGTATTTTACTCAGTAGTAAGTAGTTTTCACTTTTATCACTTCCATTGTGTGAGGCTGGGAAGAGACAATCTTGTTATACAGGTACGAGGGTAGAAGATGAAATGATTGAAAAGAAATCATAGAAAGTTGAAGAGAAGCAGTAGAAGTCACCTTAATGTATGCTTGGGGGTAAATCTTGTGCACAGCATCACCAGGAGCCCGTCCAGCTTCCCTATCCAAATAATAAGACTGGACAAAGACTGAGTGGTCACTGAGGCAGCGAAGCCATACATCACCCTCTCCTCGAAGGTCAAGCTGAACTCCCTTGCCTATGTGCAATCTGTGAATAATTTCAAGGGATTTAGAATTAATTTAGCACAATTAATGAATTCTAAAATCAGTTAATTTACATGATTCAAATTGGACTGTTCAACAAATAGCAGGCATAAATGGAAGAGAAAATCGGTACACAGGTTTAGTACAAAGGTACAGTCGCCACGGTGAAAGAAGTCCAATGACAGCTAGAGCTAGGCTTGTGCGATGACCGATTTTGGTCATCGATTTTCGATGAAAAAATTTCATCGAAATGTTTCGATGACGATGGCTGTCATCGAGCATCGCATAGTGTACACAATGATCGATGACGATCGATGAATATCGATGATCGATGAATGTCGATGATCGATGAATGCCGATGATCGATGAATTACGATGATCGATGACTCTCGATGAACTGTGCAGTAGTGATGAGTGATATATCATGTGATTGAATCACCGATAC
This sequence comes from Pyrrhosoma nymphula, assembly GCA_963573305.1. Taxonomy (NCBI): domain Eukaryota; kingdom Metazoa; phylum Arthropoda; class Insecta; order Odonata; family Coenagrionidae; genus Pyrrhosoma; species Pyrrhosoma nymphula. The sequence goes on along the minus strand of OY754335.1, from coordinate 131,163,454 downwards.
TACAAAGTAGCAATCACAGGCTTTGACTAAATAATCGAAATCACTGTGACTGTGAATTCGGTGAATTCAGCCGATTTAGCTCAGGCTGCTACCAACTGCACCAGTGCAACCAACGAATACAATGCTACCACTGCTACTGCGTATTAACTGTGATTGAACGTGATCGCTACTTCTGTATTGTCTACCGCAAACGTGAGGAAAAACATGAATTCCAAACATCCCACTGTGGCCCTGCCATCGTCCTCAAGGTGCAATAGCTGGGGTGCTTATACTTTATACATACATTTTAGATCTAAGGCGTTCAAATGAATGGAAAAAAGAAGAAAAATTAGTGATATAAGGATAACGATCATCCTCATCGATGGTTCTCATCGACATCAATGATTCGCATCGACTCATCGACATCGATGGTCGATGACATTCATCGTCATCGATTACAGCCATCGCACCGCGATGACTAAAATCATCCTCGATGACTTCGATTAATCGACTCATCGCACAAGCCTAGCTAGAGCGGCCTGGTAAGTGGGAGGGGGCAGTGCTGCCAGGTGGGGTGAGCGAGAGCGTCAAGTTCACGTGAGGGGACGACGGGGAGGGATGCCTTAAGGACTCCAATTTTTTTAGGAAGAATTGCTAGATTAGTTAGCTAAAAATTGGCAAATTAATCACAAAAAAATAAAAGGCCACATTATAGCATAGAGCATTTCAACCTAGGAAACCTCAGCTTATAAAAGTCTCATATTATCGCTATATATGGCTACAATCGTAAAGGAATAAATGTAAACAAAGAAGTGCTTCTTAATTTGTATTATTTCAAGCTAGTTTACATCCAAATCCAATAATATAATGTTTACTCATTCATTTGGAACACAACATAATTAATAGTAAGCCAGTAATTACTCTAAAGTATATATTCCTTTAAGATCCCCTGGTGAAGAAGAACATCTTGCTGATCTGAAATGTAGAATAATCCATTACTAGTAAAATTCCTGCCTTAAGTTATATTTGTTGTTAAACATACAGATATTTGTATGATTACGTACCGTTTTCTGGGAGAGATTATTTCCCCATTCTCTGATAGAGCAGATTCGTCACCTGTTGTTCCAGTGTAGGAGCTACTGTCACTGCTGCTATTTGGATTAATTACCAAAGTTTCCACACTGCACTCCACGATACCATCAGTATGAATGGCCTCATCAATGATGGACGAAACTTTTCGGACAACATTCTTCCAATTTAGAGCACTCACGTTAAGGATGGCTTCCTGCATAAGCAATTTCATGTCTTGCAGCTTAAATGTCTTATTTCGCCCAGCTACATACCCTTTAACTTGTGCCCAAATCATTTCAATTGCATTGAAATGACAGTGATATGGCGGGATTCTCAGGATGTGATGCCCATTTTCCTTTCATTCAAAGAATGCAATCATTTCTGGACTGTTGGATACTCCTTCTTCTCGTAATATTTATTTATTTTCCATCACCACCGAAAACAGCACTCATTGGCCTTTACATCGGGGTATTAACAATATTACCAATAGACGAGCACACACAACCATGCCCTGGGAAGTGAAAAATCCTCCCCAGGCGGGATTCGAACCCGCGACCTTTGGGTTAGCAGGTGAGGACGTTACACCGCCGCCACCAAGGCCGGTAATATCCATATATATGTCTTCTAATGGCTTCCTCGCTGAAATTATCCAGGCAGGTTTTCTGTCTTCTTCTTGGTCTCTTCTTCAAAGGTGTCCCCAGTACAGCACTCGGCTCCTTCTTGCCATTGGTTTCACCATACTTCTCTTTCAGGATTCTCGACACTGATTTCGAGCTAACCCCGCAGGCCTGGGCAGCTCTTTCCATCACTCGTGGCACAGGAAGAATTGGGCCACCACTGAGCTTCTCTTTTTCAAAATATTCATACATGCTCACAATCATCTCGCAATGTAGCACCACGACCACGTTTATTTCCGCTCATTCTATTGAATAATAGAGAATGAATAACTATAATGCACACTCGATGGAGCAGAAAAGTATAGAAATATTACTATATTGCACTCTAAAAGCACGAAAGTATAATAATTCCACAAACACCCAAAAACTGAAGCACTAGTCACCGAAAAGAAAACCACGAACGAGGATTCATAAAGAGACTAAAAGTGTAGGGCATGTGACAACGTCATCAGGGTCGGCAAGGGGATGAGGTGGTGAAGGGGCTCTTCTATTGGCCCTAGGATCCACGTGGCTCCAAAGGCACTTTTTGAGCTGTAATCGGACATCTTTCGCCGTGGCGACTGTACACTCTCCTCTTAATACTGAACTTAGAATGATTATTTTTACTGTTAGGCAAGTTAAAAAAATTTTATTTATAGGTTGAAAATCATAAACATTGATAATTTAGTGGAAATACTTGATTGGAGAGTCATTTAACGAAAGGATAATTTAAAAATTTTCCAAGACCAAAAATTATATTAGTGCAGTTACTTTTTAGTCATCTACAGACTCACTGTAAACAGTTAAGTGTACATAAATAGTAAAGTAAGTATTCATAATTTAAACTATTATTGTCATCTTGGAATTTATCAGTGACATGGCTATAAATGAAAGAAACTTTGTATACTCCACAAAACAATTTTACATAACGGAAGGCCAATCGGGTTTGCCACCGGGTCACTCCTTTCATCACTGCCGACGTTTCGGATCTTGACTTGAGGTCCGAAATGTCGGCAGCGATGAAAGGAGTGACCCGGTGGCAAACCCGAATAGTCTTCCATAACACTATACGCCAGGAAAACATCAGATTTTACTTCAATTTTAATTTACTTGCTGACCAAGGTTTCGACTGATGAAGTCATTATCAAGGCTTTGATCAGGGCCAGCTTAAGACAAAATTTTCACCCGGGCGAGAGAGTATTCTTGCACCCCCACCCCCCACTTAGCAAACCTATTCACCAGTTAAACATTATAGTAAAAAAAATATGTTTTCACAAGCATGGCGCCCCTTCCTCTGCAGTGCTCCGGGCCTTAAGCCGGGCCTGGCCTTGATAATGACTTCTTAAGTTGAAGCGTTGGTCAGCAAGGTAAATAAAATATATTATGGGCAATAAAAAGTTTATTTCATTTAATAATGGATACCACAATATTTAACCTGAAAAAATTAAGTCTGAGATCGTTTTCCTTGCTGCAAATAAGTTTCTAATCCATGCAACAGGCAATCTCAAGCTGGGGAAACCCAGTACTGAAGGATAAGACAATTTTTAATGTAAAAATTCCTTAAAGTTTCTTCAAAGAACACTTGGCAGATATTGACATCTTAAATAATACAAATCTATATTCCAAAGATCATAACACAAGCACGTTAGTATGTTGTGCAGAAGAATTCCAAGGCAGTGGCATCAGATTAAAAGTAACCAACCTGGCTCTTTCACTTTGTTCAGTGCGATGGACGTTGGACAAAGCCCCCAGGCAAAATCTGCTCCCACCCGAAGGGTCCACATATCCATCGACTGTCACTGATGGACAAGACGATGATGGAACTTTAAACGTCTCACCCACCTACAAAGTAAAAAGTTTCAGCCATCAGCAACCATTGAAAGCTTTATAATAATTATTATTTATTTGTTCTGACATTTCACATAAAGTAGAACAGGAGACATGTCAAAAAATAAAACAATACACACACAATAGATATATTAAAATAATACCGTAGTTCACCCATTGAAACTCAACAATGGGAAGAAAACATTGAACATTCTTTATAGGGTACAAAAAAATCCTTCCAATTTGCTGTTCAAAGCATATATGCAGATATATAACCTGTAGATGTGTAAAGCAATTTGTAACTCCTATGGTGCAGGACTTTTCAGATACCCTGTATTTTAGTTGAATATCGGACTTTGTATCCCTATTGGATTGGTGAAGTATTTATTGAGCTCGGTTTCAGATCTGGGGATACGTTTACAATTGACAAATTTCATTTTAATCCAGTTCATAATATCCATCCATTCATGCTGTTTTATTGCTGTAGTAATCAATGGGTATATTGGATAACATTTTAACTTTTGAGAAAGCTCAAGGTTTTTCTTGGCAGTTCCGATAAAACACACTTTCAAAAACTGAGACTGAGGCATTACCACAACAGAAAACTGAAAGGTGTCATTTTTGAAGGGTATGACCTGCAGAACTTTTTCCAGTTTCGTAAGCAAATGTTTTTTGAGGCAAACACTCACAGTATGTACTAGCTTCATTGGCGTTATATATTTGCTCTGATGAGAATCCTTCTTTTTCAATGGTATACTGAACCTGAGCTTTAAATTCCTCAGCTTTTTTCACCTTCAACAGAAATCTGACGAATATAGTGTCTGTGCTTGAACCACATCAACCATCCAGATGGTGCACTGAAGGCCCCTGTCAATTTCAAGCTCTTGAAAAAATACTTTGCTTTCACAGCACAAACTGCCTCTGAAACCAGGATTCCTTCGGCATTCATTTGGTTAAACCTTCAAGCATTTACACAAAAGGCAAGAGATTATCCTTGTAATGTATTGTTAGTGGGGCAAGAGCAAGCTGGCACATGCGTCATCAGACACAGTAACCAATGGATGTTTATATACTTGAGCCTGGAGAAAAAGTATAAGTAATCACTCATATGATTAATTAGTGCTTCAAAGATATTTAATCTTTAATATTGTTGATCGACATTCATGTACCCAGAAAAATTGAAGAAAGACAGTTTATCATTTCACAAGTATGTATTTACAAAGTGTGCCCTGGATATATTAGCCATATTATCTTTTTTAGAAGGCTCTATTTAATACGTGAAGGTTTCTCGGGTTTCACATCGGGGTAAGATTATTTAAATTGATCAACCTTTCGATGGTTGACTCAGCCATCGAAACGTTGATCAATTTAAATAATCTTACCCCGATGTGAAACCCGAGAAACCTTCACGTACATAATTCACCAGGAAAACCTTAAATGCTCTATTTAATGTTTTATTTTGTAGTTTTTGTTGTTTTTCTCTTTGTTATTTATAAGCATATAACTGGCACTTGAATAACTAATACGAAAAATTTATCTAGGCATTTTTTATGGTAATTCAAATAAAATTCATTCAATGAAACATATTTATACGACTCATGGCTTGATTTTAAATATGTACAATGAAGAGACCTGAAAAAAGTTATTACATCGTGCATTTTTATCAACCTGTGATTTTACACACTTTGATTTTACATACTGCCTCTTTTTTGGTCCCTCCAACTACGTAAAATTGAGGTTTTACTGTAAATGGCAATCAATTCTGTTTCTTGAAATGATAAATATTGAAAAATTATATTCTTAGTAAGTACTTCAAGCGTATATCATTTCATTATTACATTTGCTGTATTAAAGACAGTACTAGTATCAAGACTACAGCAGAACCGCAACCGAGAATCAGGAACCAATTCATAGAACCACAATCGGGAAAAGTGGAACCATCCCATCCCTAGAAATTAGCTTCAGTTAATTCCAACATACGTTAGTTTTAATGACTCGAAGAAAATGGTAATTCAAAAGGCAAGTTAAGATTTACTGGTAGAATGAAATGGAAAAAAGATAATGAGGGATGGACAAACCTGTGAATCCAACTCAAAGTATGCCACTGAGCACCAATATTCGGGAGGTGGTTGTGACGAGAGCTGCCGCGGTTGTGCGCCCATAGACTGGGCAGACCCACTGGGCCCCACCTGAGGTCCCACAGAGCCCTGGCCACCGCCTCCACCCCCTACCATCCCTACAGCAATGGCACAATTAGCAACATCACTTGAGGGGTGAGGTCCTGACCTATTACTGCAACCTAATCCTCCACCAAGGCCTTTGCCATTTGAAAAAATATCCATCATTAAACAGCACACTCATGATATCATACATTTCTAGAGATGCCCTCAAGATAAATAAAAAAAATAATAAAACACAAAAAAAAGAAGAAAATGAGTGGCATCTCATTCAATTTTTTTCAATAGAAAATTAGGTAAAAAAATGAACATGGAAATGAGATTAAATAGTGAACTCATAAAGAATGTACAAATAAAATATGAGCAAAGAGAAAATAAATAATAATACGCACTCCAATTAGCGCTAGAAAAAAATCAGTAATTTTTTTACAAAAAGCCGCCCCTGGGATAAAATGAGTTACATCCGTGGTTTCAGAACTATCATCTCACCATGACAGATTTTGTTGCTCAAACAATTTTGGCTCGAAGTCATCCACAAATACATTTAATTTGGCATATATATCCATGCAAAAAGTCAATATTCTGCAAGTTACCATTGAATTGATGTTATTGAGACAGAAGTGATGTCTTCAGTCATTCACTTATTATTCATTTCACTTCAGTCATTCACATTATCAATGAGGCATTGAAAGCATCACTTCATTGATGAGTAAATGCAAATAAGGGAAATGAATTTTCTATAATTCTTAATATTCAATAATGATCTGTCAACAATACTATAGAATTAAAGATAAAATATGTTAAACAGACAAAAAGGAGTCATTATGGTAGGGCCACTGAGATTAAATCAATTCCATAAATACTAACAGTATCCTGGATGAGGAGAACCCTGACTGTGGTCGGGAGGCTGCATACTCCTGGTGTAGGTGAGCGTGTTGCTTCCAGTCCACGTCCCCTGAACGCCAGTGCCACCCGAGGGGAAGCCGATTGGGGGCGACGAGCCCTGCTGCCCAACCCCACCACCCCCACCACCAGCAAATCCATTCTGGTGGTTGTGGGGAGATACTGGTGCGGACCCAACAGGACTTTGGCTTCCACCTGTGAGGAAGACAGTGAACACGCGATAAAATGGGTGTCTTACGGCCGGTTGTAGAAGCAACATATATGCATTCAACAGAGTTGTGATACCTATAAATTAAGGACTTTGTTCAATAAGCATTGCAGGTACATTCAATAACTCTCATAACTTATTAGCCCATATAGATTATGTTAAATACTTATGAAATCCAATAGACAAGATAGTGGATATTTAAATTGCTATAGTCCCAGCGAAAGGACTGAAAGGGTCTATTTTCTAAAAACCGGTTGCCGCAGGTGGAAGGGTAGCACCGGCGGTCTAATGTTTACGATTTTTGTTGCCAACTTTGAAATTTGTCATACGCCTTCAACGAATTTGAATGCCCCCAGCTATTCGCCACAGAGGGTTATGGAGTGGGTTTCGCGTCATCCCTTTGCACCTGAGCGCGCACCAAGGGGTCACGGCCTGGGGATCTCAGGCCGATGACTTGGAAGTGGACTTATAGTTGCAACAAGTACTGACTTTTTTCTACAATATTATAGAAACACAAATATCACATTCATATTTCTTCCGATTTTCTTTTTTTAAATAAATTACAGAAATTAATCATAATATATTTTTGCATAAAATGTATGTTCTCTCTGTCTCTCTAGAATATATATTCTTGTATTTCCACTCTTTTGTATTCTCAATGTCCCATTTATTCATCGGATATACATGTACATAGTGCCAGTTTACGACATTATCTCTTCAAATACTTTTTATTTTCTTGTTTCAGTAACTGAAATTTTAGGTAGTGGTATTCGAAGTCCGATTCCATTCATTTCATAAGCTAAGTAAAAGAATATAGAATGCACTGTTATTTTGCAATTTAATGTTGTATGTATTAAATCTGGATTACAGAATTTCACACGGCTGAAAATATTAGCAATGTTACTGAAAATCAACAGAATTGTGCGAAGTTTGGTGTCTACTTATTCAGAATTTCAGCGGAATCACATCTATATTTGTTATTTTTATTAATGTTGAATAAATGTTAATGCATTTAAAGTAATTGAAATGCCCAGCTGTGAGTCATCGCGTAAGACCCACAGCTCCGGCCACGGAATGGAGGTATGTCGGGGAAAGGTCGGCTACCTGCTCCACGACGAGTCGGATTGTCCAATACGGCTCGGAATTACATTTCCACACTGAGATACTATGTTGGCCATTCTGCCTGCCACGCACTCACTTTCCCCTCCGTTCCTTTCCCTTTCCCCTCCCACCCCTTCTGTTCTGTGCATCTGTTAGCTTTCGTAAGAACTGTACTTAGAATAGTAATGAAAGCAATAATTCTTGCCACTTAAATTCAGTAATGAGTCCCATAACCCTATTTGTCTCAATTCTGCTGATTCCATTCGTGCAACCATCCATAGAAGTAGGTATTTCAGGAGATGAGCAGTATTTCTAACAATTTGACCATAGGAAAGATGAGCTCTTCAGTGACCATTTCAACAGCAATTTGCCTTGGGTGTTTTCTCGTGAAGTTCATCTATGCACACTTCTAAAAATCTATGATAACTCGAGTAGGATTGGTAGGGGGGAGGTGGTACTTCATGAAATCCTATGACCCCTTACAATGGGAACTAAAAGTGGCCAAAATCGCCTTACACAATGCATGAATGGACCCCAATACCTTGGAAGAAAATGAGGGTCTAAACACACCACAACTTTTTCCCACAACAGCCCTGGCAAACAGAACTTTGTTTCCCACAGCAAAAGGGTTGGGGTTTTTAGATGATCCCCACTTGATGATTATCAACATTTACAATGATCATAAATATTTATATTTTGCTTTTTGCAACATAATTAAAATTTTAAAATTCAACTCATTATTCAAATACTGCATCGAGAGATAATATCCTACTTACCAACAACTGATGATGCTCCATTGCCACCAACACCCCCGCTAGGAACAACGTTATCAACAGGAGATGGGACACCTCCACCACTGCCAACTTCTGTCCCAAAAAATACTTGGCCCCGAGGAGGGGGAGGCGAGGAGGGCCCAAGGGGCAAGAGGTGAGCGTTCACTAAGGAAAGTAAAAGTGGAAGGTAACACACAAATAAAACACAAAGTCTTGAACATAACATTTACAAACTCTTAACTCGCCTATGGTAGGTGAAGAGACAAAATAAATCACTCAACTTCAGTCAATTAAGTTGAGAGGAAAAATAAACAGCCACTCACAAAGCATAGCTTGTGGCTGGAAAAAACATTTATTTCAACATGACAGAACCATCCAATTCAACAAATTGAAAGCCAATAATTAGAGATGTAATTAACAATGGCGATTAACCTGGTGATTGGAAAAAGTTAAACATAGTTCCCATCTACAAAAAAGGGTCTCGTGATAGTGTTGATTCCTACCGACCAGTTAGTTTCACATGCATTGTGCGCAAAATAATGGAACATCTGATTCGGGGCTACATTAGGGAAGTCATGGAAAAAAAGAACTGGTTATGGGAAAGACAAAATGGTTTTCGTAAAGGCTACTCCTGTGAAAGTCAATTAGCATCTCTTTATCAGGACTTAGCGGAGGGGCTACATAGCGACAGGAAAACCGATGGGGTTCTGATTGATTTCTCAAAAGCATTTGACCGGGTAAACCATGACGTGCTTCTTTTAAAAGGTAGGCTCGTTATGTATAGATAGGAGGGTAGTAAATTGGAAAAATTCTTTTCTCTCAAGTAGATCACAAAGGGTTAAGGTCGGCGATATTTATTCGGAGAAATTCCATCCAACTTCTGGTGCACCGCAAGGAGGTGTTCTGGGGCCTTTGCTATTTACAATCTACGTGAACAACATTGGCGTAAATGTAAAAAGCTCTATTAGGATGTTTGCAGGCAATTGCATTATTTATAGAGTTATTGTAAAAGTCGGTGATGGCAACATTTTACAAAATGACCTAAATAATTTGGAGAAATGGGCAAATGAGGATGAAATTATCATAAATTCTAGTAAAACAAAACTTGTTAGATTTCAGAAAGGTAGGGGTGCTATATTAAATAATTACTTCATTAGGGCAAAGTGTAAATGGAAACAACTCACTGTATTTACCTAAGTGTGATTCTAAGCAGGGATTTGCATTGGGGACAGCATATTGAAAGAATGACAACATAAAAGAGTATTATATTTTTTTATGATAACCCTGGGAAAAAGCTGCATTCAAATGAAAGATTTCGCCTTTAGGCCTATTTTGGAATTTAGGTCTGTTTGGGATCCTTATCTGGAAGGGGAGATGAAACAACTGACAAAGGTTCAGCTTTTAGCCATAAGATTTGTGATGGGGAATTTTAAAAGGAAGGCTAGCGTTACAGAGATGATAAAAATTCTGTGTTGGAAATAACTTGAATCGAGAAGGAGAAATGCACGCCTAAAATTGATATATAAAGCCTACATTGGTGATCCCATGTGGGTTGACATATCTGATAGATTGAAAAGCCCTTGTTATATGTCAAGGAAAGACCACACTTGCAAAATTGAGCCTCCAAGACAGCTATTAAATACATTAAAGTATTCCTTTCTGGATAGGGGGATAGGGGATTGGAATGGTTTACCCGAGAAAATGTTGGAGCCCTTCCCAAATAGCATTCAAATGTTGATGACGAGGTTGAAAAAATTGAATAGTGGTTGTTTTTAGATCTTGAATTGTGATGTTTTTAGATTTAGAGTTTTTTCTTTAAAAAAATTGAATTGCGATAGTTTTAGATCATGGCATATGTCTATGTTTTTTGTGAGCTTGTTTGCTTTATCGATTGGATTTTTTTATACTTTGGTTCATAACTATCTATGTTACCACCAGATCAAATGGTCAACTTGTAACTATTGCAATAATAATAATTGCGTGTTTGGGAATTTAAGACTGCTCTTGTGATTAAACACCCGAATTTTGAATATTTCTGCTGGGAAAATTTCTCAAAGAATTCAATAACCACAATTTTACGCTTGAATATTACAAAAAGTGCGACGGTTCTACTTTTTCCGGGTTCTGCTTCTATAAATCAGTTACTCATTCTTGGTTCTGCTCTAGTCTTGATAATAGTACCAACACATACACATCAAACTTTATAAAGATTTAACAGATATTTTAAATTACCTATTACTAAAAATTTACTTTTACATTTATTTTTTCATGCCAAGAAACAAAATTGAGTCACATCTGCATTACACCACTAAGTTCCTAGGCTATAGCACACATAATTTGGAGTTGAATCTGAACTTCTGGATCTGCATTGCATGCACAACAAACTTGTTAACCTTTAGCGTCCGTGAGGTCCCAAAAGGGACCACCTAATGTTTTCGTTTATGGCCTTGCAGTCCCTTTAGGAACCACTGAGACACACTTCGTTTAAAATCAGCTTATAATGAGTTTCGTTATTTATAATTAACTGGAGAGCTGCTTATATTTTAAACCTAGGCCATTTAAATGCCCGGCCATGCAGTGATACATCTGGGATTTAAAGCCGTCCTTTAAAGGTTAAAGCATTTTGTGGAAACAAATCACTGGAGTCATGAAATCTGAGTAGATGATAATTCTGTTTATTGACTATTTTAAATTAAATTTATGACACAAGGTACTCCTAATTATGCACATTTACCATCTTTTCTGCAGACAAGAAGAAGGATTTATGACATAATCAAAGAAATTATTTCAATAAGCGCATTGCCACAACAAGTAATGTCAGCAAAGCAGCATCGAATGCAATAAAAGAACAAACAATTAGTAACGTCAATCGCAACAATCCTCCCATTATTACCTTCAATAATATTCCAATATCTAATCCTGCTGATATAGCAGATTGTTTCAATAATCAGTGTCAATTAAAAAAAAATGTAACTCCATCAACTTTTAATGGGGTAAACTGTCCTTACTCAGTATTTCTCATGCCATCAGACCCAAATGAAGTCGAAAAAACAATTCTGACTTTTGACAATAATTGGTCAGTTGGATGTGTTGGAGTACCAATGCCAATCATAAAACTTGCAACTAAGATAACCTCCCAGCCCCTTTGTGATATTTTCAATATGTCGATTTCTAAGGGTAATTTTCCTGTTGTGCTAAAAACTTCTCTGATTGTACCTACTCATAAAACAGGGTCATACAGTGAATCAGAAAACTATAGACCCATTTCAATCCTCTCTGTGTTTTCCAAAATCTTTGAAAAACTTTTTTATAACCGAATCATTAACTATTTACGTCATTTTGACCTTCTACACCATTCTTAACATGGATTTATCATGGGAAAGTCAACCACAACTGCAGCCTTTCAGCTTATAAATAAAATTATTTGGGGACTTTCCAATCAGGAAGACTTAATTGGAATTATTTTTGATTTGTCGAAAGCTTTTGATTCAGTTGATCATGATCTACTTTATTCTAAATTGCATAGTCTTGGAATTAATGGTGTTGCCTTGTCTTGGGTTAAGTCATACCTATCAAACCGAAAGCAAATGGTTCAAATTAACATTAAACATAAATCGGGCACTAACACATTTAAGTCCAATTTGGTTGAAATTGCAGAGTCCCACAGGGTTCTATATTGGGCCCACTTCTGCTCGTCATATTCATTAATGACCTTCCCACCCACTTACCCAATTGTGAAGTGATTTTGTATGCTGATGACACATCTACACTAAGTGCGGGTGACAATTTTGCAGATGCTTGTAATTCTGCTCATCAAACTTTAATCAAAATGTTTAATTGGTGTAGGTTGAATCATTTGAAAATGAATGAGAACAAAACCAATTATCTACAGTTTCACAATAAAATTAATCCACCAATATTGACCCCTCTTCTTAAAGTGGATATAAGTAAACCTATAAAGAAGTCTAGCTCTGTAAAATTCTTGGGAATATCTCTGACTGAAAACCTTGATTGGTATCCTCACATTAATGATATAATTAAAAAAATGGCCACTGGGACATTTATGATCATGAAACTTGTCCCTACTACTTCTGTGGAAATTTTGAAACTACAGTAAAACCCCCATACAACGAATTTGTTGGGACCAGAAAAATTACTTCGATGTAGGGGGTTTTCGATGTATGGAGGTGGTGTGCGGGTTGCGTCTCCAAAGGGGCATCCAAGTGTTCCGCGTGCTTTACGATGCAAGTCGAGTAAATATCTCAATCTTGCTTTATTCATCGTTAAAACCTTTCCTAGAGTGATGATAAACAATTTTTATTATTTACCATCAAATACCGTAGCTATCACCGTGTTATTTTGAATCTGCGTATTTCTAATTGAAATTATTGTTTTTTTCGTCGATTCTGCTCTACGCCTCATCGCTTTCTTTAGTTACGGTCTGAAAGTAAAGGAGCGCCAAAATTAATGCCTAAGGATTAGGTATATTTAAAGTGCTCCATAATTTTTCTGAGTATCTAGTCTATATTATTCTTAGAGTGCAATAATTTAAGTCAATATCAAATGGCAGTTTTATGCAGCAATTTTGCTTGAAAGAGCACATATTCCCATTTATACTTCCGAAATGAAACGCACTGTTGGAATCCCATTGAAATACCGGTAAATATCTATGTTCGTGACCAGAATATACTAGATATCGATAAACGACGATGGAATATAGGTGGGGTGAGTTAGTTACCACGAGTAAAAACGTGGCAGTCGGCAATGCATTGAGGTCACAATGGCAATCTCAGATGATAATGCATTGACGATGCCGTTAACGCGTGTAAGAGTCGCACCCCTCTTTTTATGCGTCGAAGTTGAAAAAAAAAATTTGGGGCTTTTTTTCCTATTGCGAGGTGTTGCGGGACTAACTTCGAATTTTCGGCCATTATCAAAGCCGCTAGCGATATTCTCTTATAATTTACGCGGCATTTTCCATAGGCATGTATGGACCTCGGAGGCAAGTTTTCACTTGTAGCCTAGGCCCTACAATGCTTGCATTGTTCATTGTCCTTTGGAATGTGTGGAGTAATTGATATTCATTAAAACAAAACAAATCCGACCTCGCTACAATTCGTGTTTAGTTGGTAAGTGCGGACAGTCGCACCGAGCTCTGATTTATAAATCCGAATCCCCCCACCATTTTCCTAATGCACAAGTCATAGTCGCTGTAAGTCGCCTTTTAAAACGTGGTAAACTTTTACAAATTATATTTTGCTGTAAACGATGACGAGTGGGAATGCAAACACGTTCAATTCAAAATACCCAAGTGTCAGCCGCGTAAAAAACGAACGATAAGGCGTAGATACGACATCAAAACTTGAAAAAAGTCAAACTTTGAAAGAAATCATAACTGTCTATGGAATTTAAAGCAGTTAATATTTCAATATGGTCCAACAAAAATCTTCAATGAATGACAAAATAAAAAAAATCATGATTTAGGTACATACATAAAAACGGCTGACTTACTAGTGAGACGGGCGTCGCAGTACGGTGGCACGCGCGCGCATGTCCTGTCACAGCTCGTAGATTTTCCCCGAAAAGACCTTCTGTCCCTATTGGTATGAATAGTGCAACCTTATCCTTCCTCCATCTTCTAATGCACGATTCCGGCACATCATGCCTTAGTCCGGCAGCGCGGTTTCCTACATCCTCAGCGTCTTTGATGACTTAAAGCGCTTTAATTTTTTCAACTACCGTGAAAGACCACAACTTTTTGCCCTTGTTCATTTTGGAACAACACTGACCTATATTGACGCATGCACAAATGTTAATAGTCACAGAATTCTCTCAGTTGAGCTTAAGGCAGGTGCATACAGTCACTCAAAGTTGTCTGGTGACAGAAAATGAGAAAGTTAGGGGGGTGGAAAATTCCAGTGCTTGCACTTGTCGCGCGGCCTATCGCTGTCCCCCAATTGCACCCCACACGCTTGCCTTGTCAAACAACAAGTTTTTAAAGTTATTAGGCAACTGCATCCCCCGTAAACAAGCGAGCGAATGATACCCTCCCCTTGATGACTCACGCTAAGCACCAAGGTCACTCAGCTCTCGAGGGACTTGCCTCGGGCACGATACGAGCGGCGCGAGCCGCGGCCACGATACGAGCGGTGGTAGGCAAGCGATAGAGTGGCAACGATGAGTTTTATGTTCCTAATGTTTGACATGGACCACACTCGAACCCAGCCATGATAGACGTGAGTGGCATAGGTGCCGCTCGCCACCAATCCCAGATATTAAATATTTCTTGTGCCGTTCTTCTCATTCCGTGGTAAAATGTCGGCCGAGAACGTTCTGTCTTCTGACAGTATGTACTGCCATTTCAGATTCTGAACTTATCTTAGGACGAATCACTGCTCGTTTCGTGGCCACTACCACCCTGCCGCGTTATTTCTCTGCAGCCCACCGCTCATATCGTGACCGAGGATCGAAGGCTGGCAGATAAAAAATTCGTGTCAGAGGCGCACCCTCATTTTCGGCTGCGATTTCTGGGAAAAAAGGTATCCTCAAGCAATCGAGCAAATATTAGGGCGATCTCGAGCAAACTTGCCGGTTAACAGACCACATCCATCAAGGTTAAGACGGCAATAGCAATATTTGGATAGAGAAGAGAGGTTACTCCAGATTTTCCTTTGGGATGGGGACAGAGTAAATAAAATTGGCTCTCATTGGTTGAACACCAACCAATGTAGTTTTGAATACTTCGCCCTCCTAACGAGGGGAGTGTCCGATAAACGGGTCGCAGATCTCGATGAGAATTCGTATGCATATAGAACTCCGAATGCTTTTCACGAATCACTCCACATATGGGCGTATAAATCCAATAGTTAACAAAAAAGGCGTTTAAACATATAAAGATGTTATAAAATCCCTATTTATCAGCCTACGGCATCAAGGGTGTGGTCCATTGATTAGCGTACGGGGCTGCGGTTCAGAGGGACCATGTTCGATTCCCGTCGGCGACAAATTTTTCATGCTTACTTTCTTTGTTTTTCCTTTCTGGAATTCTGTTAAAATCTAATTTTTACTTTTCTATTCAAAGTTTTTTTTTAACGAGTGGAAATATTTTTCTTTTGCGAATAACATAGGACTTATTTTTTTTTCTTTCCCGCAAAATTTCTTTGTTTCCCCATTCTTTCACCACGCAAACTTGATTTGTTCCTTCATTTGTAAGACCTCCTGTTGATATCATAATTATACAATAATGAAAATAATCTGCAAGTGGTCACTCGCCATTTAAAACACGAGCCTCTCTCGACGAGCCTTATTACAATGTATTTATTTGTACGTCTTTAGATCGCGAAATGGTGATTCGATTACAGAAATTAGTAGATAAGCCGATCACATTTTCCCCTCCTTTTTTCAAAGCACAACAATACAAGATAACGGGGATCTTTGATCGTGGGTCTTATAAATAATGATGTAACAATTATTTAGACTATTTTATAATTATAATATCAACAGGAGGTCTTGCAAATGAAGGAACAAATGAAGTTTGCGTGGTGAAAGAATGGGGAAACAAAGAAATTATGTTGACTTCGCGGGAAAGAAAAAAAATAAGCCCATTGGTATTCGCGAAAAAAATATTTCCACTCATTAAACAAAACTTTGAATAGAAAAGTAAAGATTAAATTTTAACATATAATTCCACGAAGGAAAAACAAAGAAAATAAGCATGAAAAAATTTATCGCTGACTGCCTCTCCCAAAATAAAATCGGATACCGAAAGGTAAATTGAAACCATGGAGCTCCTCCCATTCAGGGGTCCCGGGAATGTAACCCAATATGGGAAAGTAATCTGATACGATTTAAAAAGGGAAAATTGAGCTCCATCCTCACCACCTGCACCTTTGCAAAAGAGGTGGGGCGGATGAGTGAGAGTGAAGAATAGCCCCCCTGATCTGATCTTTTCAGAGTATTTTTCTGTATTGGGTTACGTCTGGCCCGCTGGAACTGACTGGTATTCCCCCTCCCCTCTTGGTGCATTACTCATCCACCCAACTATCACCCGGCTCAGCTAACGCGGAGCGGAGCTTTGGCTTCCCTTACACGTTTTTTATTGTGGGAACCATCAGAGTTGCTGGTTCCCACCATAATAAACGTGTAAACGAGCCTTCACCGAGCGAGAGCGTCAAGTTTCCTTCATGCCCTCTGCTCTGTAGGTCTCGGATGTAAACATTTTCGAAGCCCGGAGCGGGTTTTCGAAGCCCGGAGCGGAGCGGGTTGGAAGGGTTAAGACGCGGTACTCTCCGCTGCGGTTCAACTTCCTGCTCATTACGTAAATGTCTATGGAAAAATTACCTGTAAATGAAGAATGCTACGTTTTTTTTCTCAATAATTCGTTCTAGAGGGGCACTTTTCATGTTTTGGGCCCAAGCGCAGACTTCGATGTACGGAGTTTTCGTAGTTAGAGAGGTTCGTTACGGGAGGTTGTTTTGCGTGTATTGTCCATTGGAAGGGTCCGGGACCGGGCCAATGACTTCGAAATAGGGAGTTTTCCTTAAAATTTCGCTGTATGGGTGTTCGTTGTATGGGGGTTTTACTGTAGTATACTATGCGAAAGTTCACGCTTACTTGACCTATGGAGTTGTCTTATGGAGTAACTCGAGTGCAGCAATGAAGGCATTTTCGATGCAAAAGAGGTCTATAAAGGCCATGATGAGTGTACCCATCAGGACCCCTAGAAGGCCTTTGTTTAAGCAACTGAATATAATGACTTGACCCAGTATATATATTTTTCACTCATGTTTATTTGTAAAAAAGAATCCATCTATGTTCATTCTTAACTCGATGGTTCATAGTCACTTGACTCGTGGTAGGGAGAATGTTCACCTGCGAGTACTATTACGTGCTGTATGTAAGAATGGCCCTATTCACTCGGCATTACTTTTATACAATAAGTTACCTACAAACTTTAAATGTATGTCCTCTGTGTCTTCTTTTAAATTAAAACTCAAAGAACTACTGCTAAATAAATGTTATTATAGTACTGATGAGTTTTTTTTCAGATAATATTGTAAATCTATTTCGAAAGGTTATTATGTATTAATGTTTCTGAATATGTTATATGTCAACAACGACCAACAGAACAATATTAAAGCTTTGTATTATTATCAGGGATTCTGGAGCCCAAAAAATTTCATATGTTCTTTTGTCACAATTTTACAGTTTTCAAAGTTAAATAAAATAGGAACTGGCTTTTTCAGCAAGTTCAGGCTCTTTTGGTTCTTGTGAGAATAGTTGGAATCAAGGATATGAAGAACCATTCATTCCATCTCTACTAATTTCATATCATTTAGCCAGGTAGTCCCTGGCCCTTAAAATATTAACGACATATAATAACTACTGGTAATAAACTGAGCAAGTATGAAGAGTAAGAAAGAAGTAATAGACATAAATGGGAATCTTTCAACAAAGAACATTTTCTTCAAACAAAGTTACAGGAATATGATTTATCAAAAACTCTTAAAAAAAACTACTCCTAAATTTAAAGTGAGTCAATCTGCCTCTGGAGGAAAGCCACAAAACAGCCTTGAAAACTTTCCAGACGTTACGTTATTAACGACCATGTCTTAAATTCCAGACATTTACAAATTCCTTTCGGAGTGTCAAGAATAAATGTGGACATGTCCATGAATGTGACGATGGAGTACAGCAGCCCTGAATAGGACCATCTCACCTGAGGAAGAAGGTCCCTGTGACTGAGTGGACATGTGAGATGGGTGGGCTTGCTGAGGTGGTTGCGGCACTTGCTGTATGGGAGACTGCACGAGGCCAAAGGGGGGTGGGGGAGGTGGGGGTGGTGCCGAACCTGGCCCACCCCCTCCGCCACCTCCACCATGGTGCACAGTCTGCGTGGCACCACCCCCCGGCTGCACTGGGCCACCGACGCCCACCTGCGGCACGCCACCCCCACCTCCTGGGACGCCCGACTTGCTGCCCATGACCAGAACAACATCGCTCCCATCATCCACGTCCATGCTCCCACCTCCACCCGCTGTGTACTCATCTTTGACCAGACGATTCGGACCAGACTGCAGCGTGAGCCCAGACAAGTCTAAAGAAACACAGAGATGCAGACATTACCCTCTGATTAAGGTGACAGTAGGCGAATTTACATGGTGGAATTAAGGCATAATTAAAAGAATTGTACTTGGTATTAATTCATGCCTTATTTGAGTGGACTATTGAAATTGATATGAATACAGCATTGAAACTAGCAAAAGCCACTAAAATTAATAGTGGAATAATACGAAGTATAATTATTTTGTTACCCTCCGACCCTTAGTATATCCTCCATCCATTCCTCAGATTTAATCTAGAGAAATACAACGTGTTGACGTGCCTTATATCTTGTAAATTCACCCTGTTGTCTGTATCCAGATCTCAGGGCAAATAAAAGATTATTATTACAAAATAAATACAGTGACGTCCCCTTATAGTGAAACAACATATAGTGAAATTTTTAATGCAGTGAAATGAGCAAGGTGGTCTGGCCTGCCAGTTTATGCTTTTACATGAATAAAATTCAATATGTATAGTCATAGATTTGATATTGAGAAATCACTTTTTCAGTCCTGTACCTCAGTCTGCATATGATATAGTGAAATATGATCTTAGAACTTTTTTCGTTTTTCCAAAATGGTGAAGTTCACTTTTCATTTGCTCAATTAACGGTCACTTGCATGTGATAACATACAAATTTTGCACACATTTTCTGTTTTGTCTTCAATAATTTATTATTTTTTCATTTTTAACTAATATTTTTAATAATATCATTAAATAATTTAATAAAATTAATAAAAAAACTGTACTTAATCCATCATCATAACAAAGTGGATACATGGGTCAAAAACTATCGAGAGACTAAAATAGTTCAATATTTAGTAAGCTGAAGCTCGTAACAATTCACTTAAAGGAAAAAGTCACACTTTAAATTTTAAAAACTACGGAAATGGCCGCTCAGTAACTTTAACTTCACCTGCTGAAGGTTCCACTATTGTGTGAAATTCCAAGTGAAAAAATCATTCGCCTGGACTGGGATTCAAACCCAGACTCCTCGATTTTGCGCCAAGTGCTCAAACCATTAAGCTACCCAGACATCCTCTCTCACTGTGAATTTTATGGAGGCTTTAAGGAACGACGTCTTCACAGGTTGCATGGATGCAATGCCATGGAGTACCCGTGTGCGAGCGCTAAGCGCTACTGTCCACGAGGCAACGCCAAACTTTAAACACAAAGGTGTTTACTTCGGCAAATTTCAAAGAACTGCGGAATCAATTGTATGCATGGCACCTGTGAAGACAACTCATTCCTTAAAGCCTCCATGAAATTCACAGTGAGAGATGCCTTGGTAGCTTAACTGGTTAGAGCACTTAAAACGAAATCAAGGGGTCTGGGTTCGAATCCCAGTCCAGGCGAATGATTTTTTCACTCTGAATTTCACACAATTGCGTGACCATCAGCGGGTGACTCAGTTAAAATTACTGCACGGCCAGTTCAACGGTTCTTTAAAAAAACAATAAAGGTCGTCTATATCAGATGGGCTAGAAGATTAGGTGATAAATGAAACCATCTCTGACACAGGGAGAATGAGGGGAACTTCTCGAAATCCGTTTTCAATTATGCTGTTCCTCATTCATTTACAGATCGAATGAGGAAGGTTACCTCCAACATTTATCATCCAAAAGAAACTTTTTTCCAGGCATCACAGATATTAACAGCATATTCAACAAAACGAAATATTGCAAAGACATGCCTAAAGAATATCAATTGTATTTGTATACCTTAACTAGGTATATTAATTTATATTTAGCAATAATGTAGAAAACCAAAGAAAAATAGAGCATGAAAGGTGTTAAATTCATGGGCTCATGCATTCAAATATAATTAAAAACATATTTCAAAGGAAAATGGCGACAAAGATATTCTTAGGCAATAGAATACTGGAATAAGTATATATTTATTTCTACTGTTATGTAATCATGATGGCCTTTCATTTATTATTTTCATTGGTATTAATTTAAGTACATTAATTGAACATGATAAAGGCATACCAATTGAATTTACATACAGGAAAGCCAGTAACAGTGTTGCCAACCATTGCTTCTTTTTTTAGGCCAGTCACTTCCTAAAATTATATAATCTGCTATGATAGTGGAGATAGTAGAATTCTTAAGTTATTAACTCCTACTGGCTTACCATCCATGAATACAACTTTTTAGTATACAACTAAGCACCGTTAGTAGCTGACTCAGTCACCTAACTAGTGATTTTTAGTGGAAATCTACGCATAGGGCCATGAAAATCACAAGAAAGTTGTTAACGTTGGAGGACAAGAGTGCCAATTCTTTTTATAGATCATAATGGGAAAAGAGGAAGTGTGTTGTAAACAACAGATTTTCTTTCATTCATTTTAACATTTTTAACGCTGACTGACGACAATTGTCGTCCGCCGGGTGCTATCCGGTGACTGCGGACGACAATTGTCGTCCAAGCTCACTTTGCATTTTTAAAGGCCATTTAATTTCACTCACCGGCAAAACTCGAAAAAAATGCCGCCGCATTGAAAGTGTTAATATAAAAAAGCTGTAAAAGGAGAGCTTTCTATTCCACACATTTGCAGGGTGGCTACTGATATCCAATTCTTAAATTCCCTGACTTTTCCCTGATGGATTTACCAATTTCCCTGACCGATTACCAAAAGGTCACCTATTATTGGAATATTTTATATCTGTCGAATTAAATGTTCATCAAAACTCAGAAAATGCTAAAAGCTGAAATCAATATATTAAAAGCAACAAGTACTGCTTTTTACATTCTAATGAAAAAATATATTAAACCTTCATAAGTTAAACTCTCATCTAAATTATAGTCGCGTCGAGGTAGTTCTGGGAAGTTGAGGATTACTGAAAAGGCATCGAAGGGAAAGTTAATGGCCAATTTACTGGCGGACTCCGGCACAGATCTAAGACCGGCACAGACACTAAGCTGCGCGAAAAATACAAACCAAAGCCAAGTTGTTGGACTGGATCAAAATCGGATGGTGCGAGTGACTTTCAGAAGCAAATAACAATTTGGTTAACGTGGCTATAACCCCTTGACTGTTAGAGGGAACCAAATAATGTAAAAAATATTTGGATAATCAAACAAAACGTAAGCGCGCCACTGCGAGCAAAGACAGGAAGCAATTAGCAACGACAGCATCATGTTCAGGAATATCATATTAGAGGTGGTTTGTGACCTGACTAAATTGCTTCGAGAGGGAGCTAAGGGGCCATTCAACAATTACCTCAAGCGTGAAAGGTGGGGAGGGCTATTCTTACTGTCTCACAAAGGATATGGGAATCGAAGATGATCTTGCGTAAGATTTTGTTTACACGTGAGATCGTACTTGTATTACAATTTTAATAATCAACGTCTCGTATTTTTAGAACTGCAAGCAAGTATTTACGACGAGCTAGTGTGCTCCAGCTATCTCTCGACCTGAGTCTCGGAAGTTAAAAAAAAACCGGAGGTAAAATTTTCCGAACAACATAGTGTCGGATTACTTGTGATGAGCGGAATGCATTGTGATCATGAATTTTAACACTACTAGGCAAATATCGCAATAAGGATATGCAAAAGGGATACATTGTACGTCTGATACACAACTAAATAACAAAGATTCACAACTAATAAGATTCATAACTGAATATTTCACGAATTGATGGGGCTTATTCCATGCACGCCAGCGACAGACATTAGTTTTAGTTGGTGAAATAAAGGACGAGAAAGACTGGGCAATAAACGAAATGGTAGAAAAATAACTAGAATTTCCTATCCCAATTTCTCCCTGACTGTTACGAGAAATCCCTGACATTTCCCTGACTTTTCCAGAAATTCAAAATTCCCTGACAATTCCAGGTTTTCCCGGTTTTCCCTGACGATCGCCACCCTGATTTGGCATCAAGAATTAATATTATGTAGGATTTTGGACATAACATGTTAGTTTTCATCCCCATGTCACAGTGTCTGATTTTGTAACTATTGCTCATAGGTGTTGGGAAGGGAAGGTGTTCTCCAGTAACAAAATCACTTTTGACAATTGGAATGCCTCCCTGGTTTTCTCAGGTACTGAAAATTTGGAGGATTTGGAGGATCCAGAAGATTTTTTTAACAACAAAGGTCCAAAAATGCACCAATAGAAAATGTCAGGCTCATGGATTTCCCAGAATCATTAAGTACAAAGTAGGGCAATACTCATTTTGTGTGTAAGACACTAGAGCAATATTTTTCACAGAATAGTAATACTGAACCTATTTAAGTTCATCATTCAATTGTAGGTTTCCACATTGTTGATACAATGATACATGGTCTACACTAAGAATCATCAATCAAAAATGACTTAGAAATTATTTTTATACCAGCTCATTTTACTAATTACAGTCAGCCTAGAGACCTAAAAAGACAAATCATAAAAGGATTATCTCTTAAGTATACACACCAATTCCAGGAGAGACGACACGTTCATAATGGTACGGGTTCACACACACAGAGTCACACTTGAGATCAAAAGCAAACTGGCAAAACTTCACGTGCTTCAATTCGTTTTTGTGAAGATCTGGCCATCGCCATATGCGGGCATAGATGACGTGAGGAAAGCCTTTCCTCCCGGCCACCTGAGATCAAGAAAGAGACACATGAAATGTTAAGTATTTGGTGAACAAATATAAGTCTTTGAAATGAAAATCAACCCATATTGTACCTTATTAATCTGTAAATTACAGCAGGTCACTGAGTACCTTAAAGTTACTTATGGAGCAAAATAAATTATGTTGTAGTACACAGTTACATCCTGCTATAAAAATATTTTAACATTTCTTCAAAGAAGTTCTAATTATGCTCAATACGCTAGCAGTTTTCCATTATTAATAATTTATTATTACGAAATTACGAAACCAATATAAAACATTGTTCCAAAGCTGGTTCTAAGGTTAAAAGGTTTCCAGCACCATAACTCAGAATAAGAGGGACATCTCAATCATAAGCTCAGCAACCTAGTCCAGCGATCCGAGCCGTCTATCCACATCGTCTGTCTGGTCCTGGCTGTGAAGTGCAGTTTCCAGATCCACCCCCGAAACGTCAATCCGTCCTCACATGTTCTTACTGGTACTTGGCAAAGGTCTAGCCTAGGAGTATCCACCCCTTGAAAGTATACCTCCATGACTCACATGCTTGAGTTTTCCCCACTTAAAGGACTGAATTACGTTATTAAGTTCAAAGATTTATTATTCTGGCATCTGAATAAGAGTAAATGGTTTATAAATTAAGATAATTAAGGTTAAAGACACTCTTTTGGAGTTTTTATTACCATTTTTGATTAGATCCATGATTGCAGCCATTGTTGCATTCGAGGTTATTTGATCACCTGTTTCTTTATCATTGAAAAAGGATAACACATGCTGCAGCCAGAGAAGTGACCGAATGTAGGATTAGAAAACAAGTCATTTTCAATAACAATTGAAAAATTATTGTGCATAATGCGTGATTATTTCATGAATTTGCCTAAAGAGAAATTACAATCTGGTAGAAGATCGACCTACAGAAGTAAAACCAGTCAAAATATTACATTATAAGAAGAAACATACCACCTGGGGACTCTCTGAGTATTAGTTTGCCTCATTTTCACAATACAGAATACCTAGTCCATGGTTTACACCCATCCGACCATCGGATTATCCGACTACGTTCCTCAATAACTTCCTCTCCATCCCCTTCCTCCTTCCCCACCTACTACAGCTCCTGCTCGTACTCGCAGCCAGCGGCCGTGTTCAAGTCCACAAATTTTCTACACTTTGCTCTCACAAAAGGTTTTCCTGGAGCAGACTATTCAATTACGCACATGACAGTACTCTATTATAGTGAGCCCCCTGATTCACTGCTCAGAGTTTGCGTAACCCGAACAAGCGAGCTTATATTGCTTCCGTGCCCGTTTCATATATGCTAAGTTTCCTCCAGGAAAATAATTGATTTAAAATATCTTATTCTTTGGGAAGAGGAAGCACTTGGTGTTAAGGCCGTTTTACACGGTACATTTGTTTGTACAAACTCTTCAGTGAACTCTTGCATGAGGCAAAATGTATCGTGTAAAGCGGCAAATTGTATGAACGCTTGTGCGAATGTCTCAATGTCTGCACGGGAAATAGAACCTGTTCTAATTTCGTTGAGACAAACGTACAATCTCACGTACATTCGTTTGTACAAAATCTTTCATCGTGTAAAACGGCCTTTAGATATTTCCAAGAAGTTGAGGATAATTTAAAAGGGCATCCAAGGGAGACTCAGTGGCTAATATAGCTCTGAATGGCTGAGCCATGACAATGAAATGTAAGAACATTGGATTCTTGATGACGATCATCTCCCCCACCAGGTCTGCAAACACTAGTTCAGTGTGCGTAGATGACTGCAATTGTGATGAGGAAGAAACAATTCAAAACGAGTTTCTCTCCAAATCATGCTGAAATAAGCAAAAACATTGATGCAGTTCTTGGAACGGGATGATGATACCTCTGTACCAGACATGTTGCTTGCGAGAAAATTAGGATGGCCATGAAAAGAAAATGTTTAACACAAAAATCTAAAAGAAAGTGGCAGATTTTTTTACATTTTGTAGATAATTGCATTAAGTTACGAATATTTGTACCTCAAAATGCATTGAAGTTACTGGATATGCCCTGTAAGAAACCTTCATTGCATGTATAAAGAATATTATTTTTTATTGCCCACTTTACTAGAGGAGGTAACAGAAGCTGAAAAAATATTTGGATAAGGAATCAATTGGTAAGCCATGCCATTACAAGCAATGAGGAAGTTAATATAGCATCGCTAGCATCCTAGGGTGCAAATTGGGGTAATTGGTGACCTTGACATGTTTACTTCGAGAGCATGCTGAGAAAGCATGAATGTTCATGGGACTCAGGAACTCCAAAAAAAGACTTCATCCCTATAGAACAGACATGCCTAGGTTAACTATGGCTTGGGAAGGAGGAATCTTACTCCAATGTCAAGTTGTCTTGCAAGTGAGCATCAGCTACCTTGACCGGAGTTGGAGATGTTAAATGAATTGAAGGTCAATTTTACCGATCAGCATAGTCTCAGATTCCTCACAATAATCGTATTGTTGCGATCATGAATTAAAACTTTTACTGCAAGGCAAATACCTTAAGTACATACATAAAAACGGGACGAATTGCCCAACTGAGAATAAAATTTAACAATCGATAGATATTAATTTTAGTTGGTGCAATGTTTTGGAGAAGTTAATGCATGAACCATTGCCTGATAAAGGAACTGGTAGGAAAAATGAGTATTTCAATGCGACATGCACGAAAGACTGAGAAAGCATGGCACCGAGACTAAGGCCACAACTACCTCAAAATTGAACATGAATTGATTATCCATCACTTTTGAGTGTCCGACTGGGCTTACCCCTCCATTAACATGGATAATCAGCGCTCTACTGCATAACATTGACATGCCTTGGAAATAAATGCTCCATTAATACCATTGAGAAAGTTATCAAACTATAATTTTCTAACTATAATTACATATTGAATTTTAGAAATAAAAGAATTTATTATACACCAACCTGAAGCCTTCCATCCAGGGTCCTTTGGATTGTAACACACTTGCTATGGTGCGCTCCATTGGTAGTGATTGCTGTGATTAGACTGTCAAGTTCATCTCTTTTCTCCTGAAGAAATTAATTTCAAATCAATGACTTACACACTCACAATATTATAAGCATGATAATCTTACATTAAACTTCATCTATAAGGACGAACGTTTGCCAAAAAATGACAACATACAGATAATAATAGGAATGATTTTAATTTTATTTCTTAAATTAAGAAAGCTAAGTGAGCACAAGTAGCTTATTAATTTTTGATAATGAACTGGAGCATTCTGAAGTGTATCAGTTTTTTTTATTAACAAATCATTGGGAGTACTGAAGGCTCTCTTTAAAAATATTGTTGCTGGAGCAGTCCAAAGGTATTTTCATAAAAGGCGTTTTAAAACCTTTCCGTGATTATTTATGGCTCAAATTGCAGGCTTTTGCTGCTTCACGGGCTGGTATTTTTTTATGTGCTTCCATAGGGCATTATTGGCTTTAGAGATGCTATCACGGGAAGTATAGTATAGGTGCAAGTGACAAAAATCATGACTTTATCTGTCATTTTTCTGTGAAAAGAACTAATTTCACTACTGGGTGATTCCACACAAATGTCATTTCACGAGTACTCATAGCCTAAATAGTTTCAATTCTAGTAATTTTTGCCACAAAGGAAGAGTAATATATTAGGCCTTTATATTCATAAATTTAATGATATGGCGATTTGAATACATATCCGAATGTAGCGGAAAAATGGCAAGATGCAGTTTAGAAACTGTGACTTAAATAAATGTCAATTTAAGGCTGGTTTTCGAATTTAATGACCTGATAAGGACACAACCACCTCACTTTACTTTTAACATTTGGTAATAAAAACATGCATTCCAGTCTTTTAGCACAGTTTAAGGACACCCATTTCTTTACTTTTTAATCCATGTTAAGAACCAAATAACTACTTTGTTAATGCTTAGAAAGAACCAGGCTTAATTATACTGAACAGCCATGACGAAGCACTCTGCTTAAAATGCATTTGTGGCACAAAACCACAGCACGACGGAGCAACAAAAGTGGTTGGATGAAAATTTCACAACTTTTGTGGTGTGATAAAAGTGATGTCTGACTAGGCATCCTAGGTAAGGAGTTCATTTTTTTGTGGCTCCAATCTTCTTTTTTCGAAGACAAAAAGAAAAATGCCTGGCCTTTTGGACGAACTCAATAAGAACAACACGTATAATGGTCTGTAGTGCACACGTCGGCTTTGAAATGGACATGCTCGGAAGTTATGAGGGTGGTGTGCGCATGCATTGAATTTTAAATTAAACTTTCCATGATTAATAACCATAAAATCTTGTTTATGCACATTTGTGACGTTTCTTTTGTATCACGAATTCTAACACAAATTTTTTACTTGCAACATTACCTACAATTTTAAAATAAAATGATGCTGAGATACTAAAATTCCGAGGTGAGATTTCACAATGATTCACAGTTTACCGCGACATGGCACATATGCCACACAAGAAATCAGGGTTCGAATCTTTTTGGAAGGATTCGAACGAATCTCGAATCCATGGATTCGATCGAGTCCTTGAATCCTGACCTCATCACTAAACTTTAGGATACATTATGAAGACCATCCTGCTATTAGCCTGGGGCTACTTGACTAAATAAATGGCTCTCAATGAGCTTATGCTAAGGTATATATCGCAGAGGTGGGCTGGGAGATCTTTGGTAAGCGTGGGAATGGGGTGGCAGGAGATATCATGCATTTCACCATGAGGATTTGCTACACTTTTCTGCCATCATATTATTGAAACAATTAGGAGCGTCAGTTTATTTACATAGTATCATTCATTATTCCAAGCATTTTTTGCCAAAATAATTAATACATTAACTCAAAATATATGTGCTTTGGCATATAAAAACTATTAGTTACATACAGTAATGCCTTGGTTCACTTTATGACAGCATTCACTACACGATTGGTCTATTAGAACAAATTAATTTCGAAAAGTGGGGATCCACCGCACTGGTTAGGAGGATTGAGTATTCAACTTTCACCAGACACTTTTATATGATCTAGTACTAATCATATGCTAGTACTTTGACTAAGAAAGATTCTTTTGGTCAAACAGCATATTGATTTTCTTAATGTTAACCAAATAAGACTGCGCATATAAAATTTTTATCTGATTCATATTCATTCATTTCCACATAAACAGTGGCTAAAAAGGACTGAAAATCTGGCAAAGATTTCGAAGGTTTTTTTTAGAACTTGATCCTTGAAGGCTTTCCGAACTCTTCCATGCTACTGTCTTCAGTTACACACCCATTCCTGGAAACATCTTCAGGTGAGGCCTCATCTGCGACCTGACGATGCAAGACTAATCAGGTGTTATCTTAAGCCTAATGATCTTATCTGGAACAAAGCTACCATCACTAGACAAAAGCAAACTTGTAAGAACACTGAAATACCTACAGCAATCAAATAACTGGTAGTTTTGTTCTTTTATAGAAATAATATTTGCATTTATATTTCTATCCATTATCTCAGAGTAAATGAAAAAGTGAAAAAATTGGAACAACTAATATCAGTTATCAAGAATCTACTATTAGAAACCTGAGAATAGGTTTCACATTTGCAGCATAAACTTCAATAAACAGTTTCTTGTCTCTTTAGCAGTGTACTGCATGTTTGAATGTTCATTTACATAGCACTCTCCCAGTTTCTAGTTAGACTGTGCACTGTTCTCCTGGCTGCTTTTTGGTCTGCGCCTAGTGGCCAGGGGAATGAGTGAGATCCTGATTTGTACTGGATCGAGTGCTGCATGCCTGGTGTGGAATCACCCCGTACCACACACCCTAGTGGTGGCTTGCACGGTACTTCGTAGATGCTGATGTATCCAAAACAGTGCTACATGCGATATACATGCCTTATTTGTACTCCACATATTACACCAATGATATTTTTACCTTTAGTTTCTTGACAAGGCTTTCTATCGCCCTTTTGGCAAAGCCTTCGGACTCCCCTCCCTGCCGGTGGCACATGAGGCTGTGGACAATGCTGAGGCAGGCATCGGCCGAGGTGGGGGCGTTTGAAGTCATGGTCGCCGGTCCCCCCACCTGGGGCACCCCTCCCACCCCACCGGCGCCACCCCCTCCCACCCCACTGCCACCCACGCCAGGGCCCTCCACCCCCGGGCCGACCGGCGACCACACTGAACCCACACACGCCTCCACCTGTTGACAGAAGGAGTAAACCAGTTAAAAGGGTGAAGGTTTCTGGCTTGACACTATGTAAATCATATACGCCACTCAGTGAATTCATAATTCGTATTTTCCACAATCTTTCATTCTCAAACCATGGTTTCGAGAGTAACTGTGAAATATTTCACTCTGAAATTCACAGTTTGTGTCACACTTTATACCACGGACAACTGAGACATGAGGGTAGGATGGCAAGGGCTGCTTACACAATGCACATCCACCAATATCCTATAGTAACCTATCCTGAGCTCAGACAATCAGTCCTCAACTGATTTAATAGGGGTGGATTATCAAATCAACAAAAAATGGTGGATCACCTCCTGAATTAACTGAAGAGACATTCTCAGACTGAATCTCAAATTTGTGATATTCATTTACACAGGAGCATATCGGAGAAAATTATATCTACCATCATGTCCCATAAATATTACGTAAACAGGAGTGAAACTAATTGACTAAGGACTGACCACTATGAGCTTCATTAGGAAAAAAACTTAAACTATACATTAATTGTATGCTATCCATTTGAAATACATAGTTCACGCAGGCAGAGGCAGGCTTCTGCTAGACTTTAGATTCCTAATTACAGGACCTAGTGGTTGATTAAAAGCAAAGCCTATAAATGAGAGCACTGCAATCTATCAAAAATACAATCTATGAAAAATAAACCAGTTACAGGAAAACTACTTTCAATGGGAGTATCACTATATAGCTATTTAGTTATATACTAGCTCATCTAAAGCTAAGACAACTGAAGTGGATGGCCAGGGTAAAAGTTAATATTTGTTCTGGGGTTGCAATTCTCTTTTGCTTTCTTACTGCTTAAAAATTACTTTAAACTGATGATTTATTTGACTCAGTATTTAAGCATTTGATTACTCATAAATTGTCCAAGCAATCCTGAAAGCATAACTAATATGTCTCACAAAGCCATCTTAATAAACGTAATAACAATTGATAGGACAATTATTATCTAGTAGCAGTGGCACATAACACATTCTCCCTTCAACATATTTAGATGTTTGAAATAGAAAAATAAATGATGCATTAAATACAAAATATTGAAAGAAGCATAAACATGCCTTCGTTAAATTGGTATTGATCACTTGAATAATGTATGAGTTTATGCATAAGGGCTGGTCATGTCGTTTTTAAAAATCTCTACTTCCTTTTATCACCGTCTGATTGCCTTTTAATTAAAGCATCTTCATGCCAGTGAAAAGTTGAACATTTTTAAATAAAAAAAAACAAAATTTGGAGGAATCTTTTTTATGCCTTCCAAGTAATGCTAGAAACTAGTGGAGCTATTGACCACACACTAATTTATTAGTTAACCGCATAAATCATAATTTTCCAAGGCATTGTGAATGAAATTAGACAAAAGTAAAGCTACATTTATTTTATTCTGCCTCCATGTTAATAACACATTTCCTTTTTCGGTCGTGACATTGAGAGTTATTTTTTACTGAGTTAGTAAATACTTCTCTTTTCACGATTTAGGTTATTGAATCACACTCCAATCTCACTATGCAATGCAATGAGTGCAAACATAATCCAACGGTGCTACACGTAATTATACCCAAGGATATCAATAAAATACCAAAAAATCTATAAATTCTTTACCAATATCATTGAAAAAAAAACAACTCCCAGTCACCCAGTGGGAATACATATGATGAGGACATTTAAACTGATACAGTTATGATAAATAAATAAATATTACTAATGGGTTTAAAATTTAGTTTTATTGCGGGAAAAAGAATAAAAACACGCTATTACATCGCAAGGGGCTGCTATGAAGGAGTCCGCAACAGCACAATGATAGTTAAAAGGTGATAAAATTACCTTAAAATTGTGGAGGTGAACAGATAATTGAAGCAGTTGATATCCATCTAGATTAATGTTCAGGTGAAATAAAACCTACTTAAGAATAATGTACGACGATTAAGATACGACATGATATCACACAAATGTAGGATAAAATAAATAAAACAGGAACGCCAGTCAAACGTTCTATTTCCATTGTTTCAAGCTATGAAACAATGGAATTTTAGGCTCATGGATGGGGGTCAAAACTAAATCCCGTGTGCCATTACCTGCGAAACAACCTGTCTTACTGCAACGGGTCATAAAGTTAAATACATGCTTAGAGTAATATAAAAACTGCGATTCCTTTTAATCACATACCTCGATGGGTTATTTGCCACTGGGTGATAAAAAATCCTCAAGGAGGCTGAAGACACTAGACCACTGTAGTGCCAAATGACTTCCACAATATAGATCAGCAATCTTAAGAAGATTAAACACAGAGTTATTTGTACACGCAGATCGCAAATTAAAGAGACTTGACACTTATTCAACACTCAAACACTTCTTTGGCACAACTTGCTGTCATAACTGCGTCAAAATAAACCTCCAGACGTTAGCTAAGGTGTGCAGGGTTCTGATGCACAATTAACCATGTCTCTGAAACTTCACCATACTCAGACACATAGTAAGCCGTCGTTTATATAGTTAAAAGAATCCTTGAACGTTAATCCAACGTACCACGCAAGGATGCTCCCACACATTTGTGAAATACCACTTCACTTAAAAGGCATTTCTTAAAACTACCACAAACACATGGTACAAAAATCGAAAACTATTATGACGGAAAATGTCAATTCATAAAGTTCTAATACATAACAACGCCCGCAATTGAGGACATAGCTTCAACGTATCCTCCTAACATGATACTGCACCAAGAGAGATGTGCGCTCCTCTTCGATCAGAATCATCATGTTATTGTCAAACATGCAGACCAGTTCTCTGAGTAGAAACATGCAGCCACAAGTATAAAATAAAACTGGAACATTTAAATTCAATTATAAAAAAAGGAGTTGATCCACCGTATCGATATTTGAGATTAGTTAAACTGGTTAAACTAGAGTACTGTCACTGACATCTACAAACACAAATAGTAATATGCCGTTGACGGTCGGTGACAATTGAACGATGAATTGATTTGTACACAAAATATTATTAGTCGGAACTTGATTGTGTATCTTATTAGAAATAGAGTATAGATGCTTATAATTCTAATAATCTTTAACTATTACTTTATGAAAACCGAGGCCCTAATTTTATCCCCCATGTCTTCATTTCCCCATTTTCGGAGTCATGACCGATGAGAAATATTTGCGACGTTTGCGACATATTTGCGATTTGAGAAATTAAGCAACAAATGAATGCTGTTATTATCATGGGGAATGGTTAATTTGAGAATTGACGCAGATATGTGAAAACGCTTTGGAAATAATGGGAATAATATAATCAAAGATTAAATACACCGAATTAGAATTCAGTGTATTATGTAGCGTTAATCTTAAGTTCATTATCAATATTATAACTAAACGCGAATTTTGATTGACGTAATTGCCTCCTTTTTCTGCCTATGTTCAAACGGTGCGTAGTTAGTCCTAAATGCAAAATAAATTATGTACGAAAGTTGTTAGGCTTGAATCAAACAAGATGTTTCAAAATAAAGTGGCTGCGAAGTTGGGTGTGGAAAGGAGAGTTGCTACGAATACTAATTTCAGTAATACACCAAACTTTCTAACCCCAGTATTCCAAGGAATTATTAGCAGTAGCTGCTGAATTTGTATTCCATAGTGAATATTCACGTTTTATTTCCCTGCCCTGATTTTTTCCTGGACCGAAAGGTCGGGAGTAATTTTTAATTTCCTAAAATTCAGCCTCTTTCTTGCAAATTAAGCATTGATCACTTCTTCACTTCAACTAGCCCGTTATCAACCAGTGCCATTCCTGAAGAATGCATGGAAGAAAACGCCCCAGAGGATTCAATGGATAAATAAATTTTACAGCCTGGAGACTTTAATCATTTGCAAAAATAAATTAGAATGGTTCTACAAAATTACTTGGAGTGCCATGAAAAGCGAAATTCAATGCAGTTTCCCAGTTATAATAACATATTTCTTCTTTATTTATTAATTTAGAAGTCCTGTCTATAAAGCACTGTTGAATATTACATCAGTCTTATTTATTTCTTCCTTAGCATGAGTGTCATAGGAGCAAGTGAAGCAATTGGCTCCCTAGATTAGCCTATAAAATATGTACATTGAATGTGTACTTCTCTGAAATGTCATTACAGTTAGCATCATCACACTTCTTTCATGTTCTCCTGAGAGCTAATCCCTAGAGTCAATCAGCATGTTCCTGAAGTGAGACCTCACATGAGGTGATAGGGCAATGCTCAAATTATGCGAGTTCTCCTGGAGTCATCTTACTCATACTGGAGCCACAAAAGTTTCCGATAAAATATCTGCAACCTTCTGAACGTCTTCCCAACAATGATTCCTCCATTGAGGAATCGCAGTTTTTGAACAATGGCTTTGCCAGTGGGAATCAAAGACTGCCTGTTCACTCATTGGTGTGAATGTCAGGATGCCATCCAGCATAAGCACAACCAACCAATGGCCTGGGTACACTAGCAAAAGGCATATTTGACACCGATTTGCATGAGCTGCTCATCACTCAAGAGGTGGTGTCCTGTGTCCAACACATGTTACCACTTTGGTAACGGCACGTCATCCTGATTTCAGGGCAGTTTCAACAGAGTTGGTATGTACCATCACTTCTGGTGTACATCAAGGCGATTGCTTGAGCCCACTCTTATTCTGTATTTCCTTCTTCCCCGTCCTCTAAGCTGGAATGGGACAGGGGATGAGTGTGGTGTCCCAGGTGACAGAAAGCATTAATGCACCCATTTTTTACACATGGATGGCCTTGAGCTTTAGTCTTATAACATTAAGGAACTTCGCTTAGCACTGGATACCATGCTAACATACAGCGATGATGATAGGGATGGAGTTCCAATTGGACTAGTGGGCATCCATCTGCCACCAAATTGTGATGTGGTTGGTGCTTTCAAGTTCCTTGGACAGCAGTAAATAAGGTGACATGGCTTCCCTTATGCTCTCGCTAGTCTGAATCACAAGAGTAGGGCATACTTAAAAAGGGGCTATTGTAAAGATCTATTATAATTCATGTCAGTGATCTCTCGGGATTTACATTGGTTATTCAGGTACATGGCAGCCGATGTTTCAACGCTTGAGACGCGCATCACCCTCAGGACAGAGGTGAGTGTCTTGACTAGAGGTTGAAGTCAAAATATATCCACGGGTAGGTCAGGTCCGAAATTTTGGTGGGAAAGTTTTGGCATTATCTGGAGGTCTTGATTCTCCCATTATCTTGAGTAGGGATTTCCACCTGTGACTCAGGTTGTAATTGGAGTCATGGTAGAAGTTTCTTCTTTTGAAGTTTTATATTTTGACTCCTACCTCTAGTCAAGGCACTCATCTCTGTCCTGAGGACGATGCGCGACTTGAGTATCGAAACGTCGGCTGCCATGGACCTGAATACCCGGTGTAAATCTCGAGAGATCATCGATATACATCTTCGCTGGGAAAGCCTGAAATCCAACATCATCTATCGTAATTGTAAGTCTCCCTGGTTGTCAACCTTTCTTTCCAAGTAACCTTGCCTGAGTTAGATCGAATATGCAGCTCTTCGAGGATACCGGTATAAAAGGCCAAGGGTTGAAGATCGAGAAGTTGCCAAACTACATAAAGGAGAGTTGAGCCATGGACAAGACCTTTTGTGGGGTTTGGAGGAGATCCAAGCGGAGCTAAGGGACTCAATGCCTCAGCATCTTCGCCACCCAATGCCTGAAGGGAAGAGGTACACGCCTTCCTTCCCCCTATCCCTTTCTGTTCAAGTGGCCACACAGGGTCCGCTGTTGATGCCTGACTGAGTACCAGTTCCAATAAATTTGTTATCTCCATGTGAATCCACTGTTTCTTTGCCCGTCGCCCTATCTGCAGGACAGCATTTCAAATAAAGTTACATTTAACCATGTTTTTGAAAATGAACTTAAAGAATAAAACAATTGTGTTTGGTTTAAGTATTTCTTCTTTTTAAGTTGGGTTGCCAAGTTTCCTCCATGGAATACTAGCAGCAGCAAGATCCCTGTAAAGATCTGCTGAGAACTCTTTTTACTGCAAAGAATCAACATTGGGGTAAAATGCGGCTGCACTGAAGTTTTTGTGTTGCTGCAATTTTTCTGTGAAAGAGAGCCAGTATTTTGGTGCTGCTAGAAATGGTACATC
Organism: Pyrrhosoma nymphula; assembly: GCA_963573305.1. Taxonomy (NCBI): domain Eukaryota; kingdom Metazoa; phylum Arthropoda; class Insecta; order Odonata; family Coenagrionidae; genus Pyrrhosoma; species Pyrrhosoma nymphula. The sequence goes on along the minus strand of OY754335.1, from coordinate 131,127,633 downwards.
AGTGACAAGTGAAGTGACAATGGTCAGTGACGAATTTAAGAACTTGAACAACTTTTGTAGAAGCGAAAATGGAAGTTTTGTGATGATTACCAGTTAAGGCCCATGAATTGGCAATATGCATAAACAGAAAAAGGCACAAACAAGTAAAATAGGCATTCATAGCCAGGGAGAACTTTATCATCAACCCAAAAACAGCCCCGAGGGCCTTTTACATCAGGCGTTGTAACATTACAACAATGGACAATCACAGACAACCATGCCCTGGGAGGAGAAAATCCTCCCCAGGCAGGACTGGAACCCTCGACCTTCGGGTTAGTAGGCGAGGTCGTTACCCCGCCACCACCGAGGCCGGCTATATTTTCTTGCTTGCTATATTTTCATCATAAATTGCCTTAAATGTACTTATAGCTTCATAAAATTTGCTTTCCTAGAAAGGAAAAAATTTGGCTTTTTAGGCAATGTCCTCAGATTAATGATAACCATTGGAAAATTGGACATTCTGTCCTCACTCAACAATTTGAAAAGTAAGACATTAATAACTGGAGAAATATCCATGAATCACATTTTTTATACATAAACTTTGTATGATGCTTGGCAGCACGTGGGTAAATTCATGCCCTCTTTAGAATCTGCTAACATGCAGATGCCATCTCAGTTCCATATCTTATCCAGTTGTTGGTCACTCAAAACATTTTTTTTAACTCTCAGACGGACGAATTTAAAAAATAACTTTCCAGGACTAAAATAAATGAGAAATCATACTAAAAATATGCACTTGTTTGGGTAGTAGGAGGTAAAATGGGAATATGTAAATTTCATCTCATGAAATTGTTGCATTATTAAATTTCTGAATTGGTGACCAATGCAACAATGACCTTGGCATCTGTGATTTTAGGAATGACATTTACAAACCAATGACATAGACTGATCTACAGAGCCACATAAATATGTATATATCCCAAATGATTTCTGTGCCCTTGAAGTAAAAAATTACTCATGAACCATGAAAAATGATTTCCTACCGTCTTGCCCAAGGCTAGGTAATGCATTTAAACAATTTGATTTATTTCAGAAAATTTGCCTCATTTTATTATTTTTGACATTTTTATGACTTTTTGCCATGCCTACAACAATGCATGAACCTTATTTTCAACAAATACTCAAAAACAGAGGATCTCCATACTAGAGCCATAATTTAGATGGTTGTCAAAAATGCCTGCATTACATTTGGAAGAAGAGTTTTACAGTGGTATCAAGGTATTACCAATGCCTTCCTCTTCATTTGCAATGGAATTAAATGGTAAGCTGACAACAAATCTCACAACGTAACTCCATGATGAAGATTCACATTTACTCTCAATATTATACAGTACAATTGTAGTCCATGATCTTGGCTTCACTTTTATTACTGGCACTAAAGACTTGGTCGCTTCTTTTACTTTTTGAACTTAGCTATGGAAACATGGTAAATTGACCTATTTTTTGAGCGAATAAGCCATTCAAAATACAGCTTAGCAGCTTAAGTCTTGTGTGCATGGTTCCCCCTTGGATGAAAAACATAAGCCCAGCACAGGAACTAGCCCCAGGGGCGGGCGAAGCACATTTCAAACTCACTCTCAAGTACTAGGGCTCAACTCATTACAAGATCCACTACTTGATGGAAAGTTATAGGTCCCAGAGTACTCAAGAAAGGGTAAACCATGATATTTCAAAGTGTCCAGAACTTTATGGTTGCTATTTTCTTAAAGAGGAGTGTCTGCTGTCTCCATCACAGCTCCGCTGTAGGCCAAATCCCAGTAATGTTCCACAGAGTGCTTCTTGAAATGCTCCCGAGCCACTTTCTCGGTGGGACACACTTTGAATTTGAGTTCTCCAAAGTTCCTCTGCTTGGTAAATCCCTAAAAGAAAACCACAGAATTAACTTTAAAGGTACAATTTAATCAAGTCAATAAAATATGTGAAATCTCCAATAGTTTATTAATTGTTTGTGACTTTTGGGAGATGTTAATTTCATTATTATTGTTAAACTGTAAGAGCTCACCATTGTGTGTACATAATTACTAGGGCTTTCCAGTCATGAGAGCTAAATAAATTCCATGAACTCCAAAATGGGAACACAAAGATTGGTAAGGAGGTCAGTTTCCCTAAAAACTGTTAATTTAGTAACATTTTTTTCTAATTCCATTAATACACTTTACTTACACAACTTCTATCAGTTCTATAGATTTAGAATGGGATCAAAACGATGCCCTGTACCATACTGAAACTCATCTGGTCTGAATTTTCAAAATACCTAATATAAACCTAGCATGTAGCCTTCATGTCTTGCAACAATTGCAACAGAGTCTGGCTGGTCTGGCATTTAGATCAATTTCCGCTTCCTGCTCTGGTTCACGTATCATTGTTTTATTCCATGATAGCATGTGCTTATTTTGTTACACGAGAACAAGCAGGGTGGGGAAAAGACCGAAGGTAGGACTGCAATTACACAGGCATTACTAAATAATTCAAAGAATTGTTACTACAGTAGAAACTCGAAATTACGAAGTCGACGGGACCGGAAAATTTGGCACTTCGAAATATCAAATTTCGTATGAACGAGTATCTTTCAAAAACATCGCGATGAAGCTCTTTTTTTGTTTCCTTAGATTAAGATGTACTCTCGCGACGTACTTGCATGATTTACGAAGTTATAATTCATGAAAGTATATTTAAATGTGTATTCATGCCAACAGGGTGCACTCATTGTCAGTTGAAAACAACTTATTTTTCGGAGTTTGATTCTTCCAATTTTCGGGATTTCCACCGCGTTGTTCCAGCTTTTCGCGGTGGAAATCCCAAAAATCGGAAGAATCAACCTCCTTCCAAGCCCCGCCGAAATTTACATCACGACAATTAACTTTTCGTTCTTTATTCCAATGAATGATTAGGCAATGAAGCGTCTTTGCACAATTTTCGTGCAGTTTAGACCTAAGCCTGTGAAGCTTCTTAGCGCATTTTCTATATTATTTCTTAACTGGAGAACTCGTAACTTTAGCGTGAGCGATGTATAATCATCAATAATATTGATTTATGCATACACTAATGAAGTGAGCGACTTGCCCGATCATTTGCACTGGATATTGAAGACAGTGAAAATAAGATTCTCTCGCGGATTCTATGCGATGGATGCATGTTATGTAATTTGTAAAAATACTGATATGCCCGTTAATCTCGCGAAATAACAATTGTTATTCTCCCTTGGATTCATCTTATTTATGCGTGGTTATTTCCGATACGATGGAGCTTATAGAGGAGTCCAGCTAAATATGTACCTCCTTTCAAAAGTAGATTGTACATAAAAGCCACGCACTTCAACGGTGAAGGCGATATAACTCCTTGTACACTTCATCGGCTACTAACGATGCTGCTAACGATCACTACAAATCAATAATTTTCGTTTTCCTCTCTAATATGTGAAAGCTTCATTTGTGGCTCTATTCAGATTAGGTCGCCTGCTCTTCATTCATTAAATCTTAGGATCCATTTAAAGATTCAATATTGAACTAAAATTTGGGATATTTTTGGTTATTGTTTTCCCTCTGCTTTCGATCAAGCAAGGAGATTTCGTCCGAGCATTGCAGCTCCAGGTTAGGCCACGCACCAGGCCGGAATCAGCTGTCTCCCCCTCCTTTCCCTGTCATTTCAGGGGTTACTCACCCTCCACCATTCTCCCTCTCACAAAAACAGCTACGCGACCTATGGTCTCGGAGTATCGTGCGTCACTTGAGACATTGATCTACCTGTAAGTCAAGGCCAAGGGAAGCACGCGAGGAATAAACATCGATTGAATCATAGGCTTTACGCTGAATAGTCACATCTTATCTTCCTCCTCCCTTGCCTCAACCGTCTGCGTCAGCGTAGAGGGAGGATATGCCTTTGGAGAGTGGGGGGCTTTTACTTCAAGGGCCCAAGAGTTGGCATGGGGGGCCGGCAGAGTCAGCGTGGGACATCGCATCCTGACCTAGTGTTGAGGGGGTGGGAGGGGCCACTCGAAGGGGCCTGATCTCCTGGGGGGCCGGAACGGGGGCTTCGGTGTGAAGGTGATGGCTCGTGCCAACCTTGAAGAGCGGGGAGGGGGGGGACACAGAGACTTGAGGGGAAATATGACAAGTATGGGAGAGAAGGGAAGCGTTCGATAGTTACGCCGGAAGAGAGAAAGGTGATGGAGAAGAATAAGCCGCAGTTTTGGAGCAACGGAGATGGAAAGCTGGGTGAATTTTCCTGGTGGAGATTACCGGGTGGGGTAAAACAATATGGGAATGCGCAGGCATTTCTATTTCGCATTTCCTTAATTTCCGGTCCATTCAGGCAGTCTTATAAAAGGGAATCAGTGAATAAGAATTGAAGAAGAAATACGACAAATGAATGAATGTATATAATATGAAATACTTCAGCTCTTCTGTAGAGAGAATCACTCATTTAACAAAAAAAAGTTATTTATTTTTGGGCTTTGCTTCACTCCATCGTCACCATGGCCTCTCATTTGGACAAATGCAAACTAAACTGGGAGTTGACGTCATTAACAATTTGGAATCGATGTAATGTATCCCGAGTGAGAAAAATTTCATTCTTATTAGGAGAAATCAGGAATTTGTGATTTTCGTTACAAGCCTCAAGTTCGTTTTGTTACAAGATCGTGATCTATCGATTTAAATTGCTGGGGGTTACAGCCAATAAACCGCCAACTTGTGACAAGTAATGCTTCAACGCCCCTACCCTAAGATCCTGCCCAATTCGGTATCCTGTTTCCGCACTGGTAAGTAACTCCCACCCCCGATGTCCTCCCGGGGGGGGGATGGGGGGGTAGATGCAAGTGCTTCCAATTGGGCTACGATGCAGACGAGGTTTTATGCTCCCTCTCCGATGAAGTGACTTTCGGCATCTCATAGGATGGTTCCACTTATCCTCTTCTTGTTTATATCTCTAATAAGGATTAAGCTACAAAACCCTTATTTAATTCTCAATCAATCTGCAGGAACGCAGCTGAGCTCTAGTCTAGGATATTTTTTCAATCACTGAGTTGAAGTGAAAGGGGAGAAAGGTACCTACACCATTTTCCGATACAAATATGTATGGGTGCTTGAGCGTTTTTTCCCTTTGATTATGCATGCGCCCAGCGCTAGTCATACTTTAGAATTAATGTGCGTAAAAGTAATTGGTCGTACGGACCAAGCGAACTCATATTTTCTCTTGTTTTCTTGGTTGTTGGCGACGAAGGAAGGGAAGGACAATGCCTTGCTCGAAGTCTGTATCAAAACGCTCAATTAGGGCGGGAAATTAAACCTAATTCTTTCGATGATAGCTATTGCCAGCCGGAATAGTTATACCTGGGAGCAAGGTTGAGTGTTATCAGTCTGAAAAAGTGCGAAAAATAGCTTCCTTGGGTTACATTCACGACTGAATCTACCGCTCGAACAATATAGCACCATCTCCGACACATATCATAGTTTTTGAGCACACACGCGCAGCAAACGAATGCTGTACCAGGAATATTCATCATGGATTAATGCTTGCAAAAACTGGTACCAAAAAATGCCAGGAATCATGAGAGGAAAATGCTGGTTGTAGCAATTATTCTCTCGCGGGCGAGTGTATCCGTACACGACTAATTTACATTTTTTTACTCGTTGGCATCTCTGTGGACTCGTGGTAACAAAGCCGATTTTTTGTCCGATTGGTTCCATATTTTATGTGCTATGATTCAAAGTCGTCCTTAAGGTCTGGTTTCACTGGGGCGTCCAGCGGCCACGTCCAACCGCCGCATCTGGACGTCGTGGCTGGACAACGCGGCCGGGTGGTTTCATTCAGGCAACTACATCCTGTTTCTGCGGTTGGGCGATGTGGGAGAATGTGGATTTAGTTTAATTACGAATTTGTCGCTTTGTGTTTCCTGAGAGTGAGTTGATTTTAAGCTGAAATGGATGGTGACGATTTAGTTTTGTTGCTTTTGTTGGAAGACAAAGAAGAGGATGACCAATGTTGCAAGTAGTTTTACAAAAAAGAGCTGGAAAGGACGCGTAATATAAAATGCGGAGAGAGGACAGCAGAAAAATCACCGAAAATTGGGACTGCCCAACAAGGTGTCCGCGTCTCGATTGCTCTCGAAGCAATCGAGACGCAGACGTCGGGCATCAGCCGTCGAACTCGACGGCCGAGATGTATCAGTGAAACCGAACAAATTTTATATACATTGGATGAGTACTGCAGTGACTTCTGACTGCTGGACGCCGGACGTGGCCGTGGGATGCCCCAGCGAAACCACACCTTTACTATTGTAGCATTGAAAAATGATATATCGTCCAGGTAGTGCATATATATATGATATACATTTAGTGCATAATGTATTCCTTGACGTTGATTAATTAGATGTTTAACTCTGACAAGGAGCGCCGGAAAAAGTTACTGTGATCCATCCCTATTCGTGTAAACGAGTAACTTTTTCATGTCGGGACCAAGATCCAAGGTTCGTAATTTTAAAACTTCGTTATTTCGTAATATTGCGTACTGTTGCATACACTTAGATACCCTTTTGGTCGGGACCGAAGATTTTGCTTAGTAAAATCAAAATTTCGTAATTTCGAAGTTCGTATTTTCGAGTTTCTACTGTAGTCACTTTTGGCAGAAAAAATGTTTGACTTACAAAATATGTTGAACTTGAAGTAACAAAGTTTCAAAATGTTTCATGGAGGACATAGAAAATGCAACATTTTCTGATTTTCAGTGCGATGCATTTTTGTTTACTCATCGCCTCCATTGAAATTTTGGCCACATGATATACAAGTGAAGAGCAAATGAAAAGGAATATTATGTGATATCAGGCTTTTTTTCAAAATGTCCTGCTTTTAAAAATTTTGATCTGGTCACCCTAGATGGATGGATACATATTTCATGCATTTCAGTAAAAACTTTGTACCTGAAGATGACCCAGAAGCATTGAAACTAGTTGTGCCTAGAGAAATAACTATCGGTGAGACAATATTTTCTCTCGCTACAAATAAGCAACACCTTTAAGCTTTGACTGAGCTGGCAAGATCTGTTCGTAAACTTGACCAGATAGAAAATCAAACCAACATCCTTATAGATATTTTGAACTATATGATGATAGGAAAGTTACTAACCTCCCAGACTAAATTACATTTATTAGGTGTTTCTTTTCCTTCTAAGTCTTTGGTCATATCCTCTTCCCACTTGATACGATTTAACATCAACCTGTAAATGAGAGGAGCATAAGCAAATTTGGATATAATAAAATAAAGTAACTTACCAAATTAGAGGGTCTATTACTTTAGAACTAAGTCATTCATTTTATTATCAACAAGTATACCTTTTATAATGTTTCTGCTGCTTTATACCACCTTCTACTGCGATAACATTACAATCCCTGAACAAGACAACACATCCAGTCATAGTCAACTGCTTTGCATTGGCTTCCACTTTAAATTTCTTAGCGGGATTAGTGAGGTCTTTCACCCTAAAAATCAAAGAAAGACATTAGAAAAGGTAGTAAATAAGATAAAAAGTCACTGTTTTAGAAGCTGAGAGTATTTCAATTTAACTACTGAAGTTAACTGAGAAGGAATCATTGAGATTTATACTTCAATAAAAATTCAGTCCCAGAATCACTCGATGAATAACATCAAGTTATGACACTTTATGCCCAATTCAATGGTATAAAATTTTGGAGGTGTATTTTGTTAGTCAACAAATAAAGAGATTGATGTAATATAATTCATTGGTTAATTTATGGATTACTATTATTATTATCATGATTATGAAAACTATCATTAAAGTGGTCAATAACCATTCAAAGATGTAATATAATTGCCTTCACATGAACAGCTTGGCATTTGCTGCTGTGAAATATCCACTATTTAAGCTCAAAAAAGGATGAGATGAAGGAATAATTAACAGAAAAGGATAATTAAAACATTTTCAACTTTTTTTTTTACAGTGGATAAGGTCTTTATGACTGAACATATACATACAGTACCTGTAAATGGCTACATTCACACCAAGTGTTACATCTTCTTGTATCTTGCGAGCTCTTTTATCCTTCTTCTGCTGAGCAGTGAGTGCTCTTGCTGCATTTGCTTCCCTGTGCGCAGCCAGACGCTTTGCCATTTGCTCCCGCACTTGACCCTCTATTTTTGTCGGATCAGCCACTGCTTCCGTGCCAAGGACCCTCATCAAGTTTGACATTCTGAGCTGAAGTTAAAAAAATTAAATTCAAAACTATAAAATTCATATGAGAATAAGAAAATTAGGCAGTTCCAGAAATATACCCCCACGCAAAGGCAAGAAATATTACTGAATACTTTTAATAAATAAAGATCATTCGGTACCTTAACCTCCACTTATCTAGAGGAGCTTTGTTCTGCAAGTCGATAAAAAAAATGCATTTATGTATTCACAATTTAAGGCATTCTAATTCACAATAAGATGTTTTGACAAATATATCTCTTTTATTTTACAAAAAAGCTAGTGAGGACCAATAGATGAGTAGAAGAGATGAGTGTGTTTACAATAAATATTTCTTATTCCAGCAGTAGAGTAAAACGGTTCAATAAATTAAGACTTAGCTGAGAAATATTAAATTAAACATAAATGATTGCCAAACTGGTTTGAGATCATCACAATGCAAATTTTATTAAATCCAAGAGTCTAATTATCACTTTGTTTACCATCTTCTCAACTATTTTACATTCAGAGTGGCTATACCGCAAAAAATTTTCAAAAACCAAGTTTAAAACAAGCTTGAAGTTACGTGGCTCAAAACTCCAAAAAATGGTAGCATGTAAATTCAAAGTGCATACAACATAGAGAGTTTTACTGTATACACAAAATATACACATACAGTAGAACCTTGTTATAATGTAAAGGCAAGGGGGTATGAAATGTTCCTTCACACTATAACAAATTATTTTATGACAAGATTTCATCATAATTTTTATTCCGTAAATTTTGAAGCCCTGGAAGTATCCTACTGGTTAAGAAGGAATCAAATAAAGGGAACCATTTATCAATGAATAGACTCAACTAAAAAACTTTTCGTCTTACTCTGTGCATTCTTTTACTATAGATACTTCCTTTCACTTTCATGGTATCTATGTTACGCATCCATTTCTTACAACCTCCAAGCTTACCTTAAGTCTTCCCTTTATATCATGGATCTTCAGTATCCATCTTTCATCCATCCATCCATTTTATCCATCTTCAGTTTTATTTCTCGACCCTGAATAATTTTTTGGGTTGTTCTTATACTGTTAAACTTTTCTGGTCCTGAATAATTTTAGGGTCATAATGTATGACTTTCAAGTTAAGTTTAATTAAGTACTATCTATTCCATTTCCCGGCCATGAATAATTTTTTTTTAGGTCGTACATTCTTGAAAATGTGCTGGACCTTAACGATTTCAGGTTATCATGCGTTGAGCTTGCAAAAAACGTATTTTTGACAATCATTTAATGAATTTGCTGGCCCAGAATTATTTTTTTTCCAGCCATGAATGATTTTAGCCGGCCCTGAATGATTTTTGCCGGCCATTAATGGTTTTTGCCAGCCCTAGTTTCATTATGTAGATTAACCTTTGAAACACGTATAAAGTATGATTGATAAAAGGAAAAGAAGTCCATATAAAAAATTGAATAAATATGTGAAAAATTGACATTTGTAGTTCATTATACCAGTTATACTGCTTTTCTACCATTAGTGCGATGAAATGGTGTTTTGCAAGGAATATGTGCATTCCGCAAGTTTTGTTGAGTAGCCGCATAAAAATCAGCATGATTCTAGCCCATAATGGGATACTTTGTGGGCTGTGATTACCTAAGTATCACCTTAGCATTTCTTTTGAAACTATCATCTTCATATATTATATAAATGATTTGAAACAACGGGTATTTGACGAGAGCAAATAGCACGAATCATACCATTGACATGAACCCTAATTCCTGAATATATAGTTACCCACAACCTTATTTAGATGGACGTCGTGCATTCGTAGTATGCGATTGTTCACGAGATTATGTGAGCAAAAATAAAATGTTTTAATTTTGCTCACATGATTTATAATGCGTGGAATATTTCACTAAACACGATGCACGAACATCTTCACCGTCTAAAACGGCCTTTAAATAGTTTTCATCAGTTTTATCAACGGAAAAATATTGAGACGAGCTATTCTATTGGTTCTAAGAATGACGTCACCAGAAATGGAGTTGCCGTGAAATTGCTTTGAAAATGTTCTCGTACCCGCCTTTCGCCAAACCTCTCTCAACTTCCTGTTACGTTCTTGAGAAAGTTCCATTGAGTAAGAGAATATGGTTAGTAGCCAATTCCTGTAGCTTATTAGAAGCTACCGCATCGGTAGCTTCGAGATTGAAAATAGACCCCATGGTATTTCCCTCCACCAGTTTTTTGTTTGAAAATGAGTCTTTCTTTACCGTGCAAGTGTTCTTGCTTTAGTGATATATTGAGTTAACCTCTAAAATGTGCTTTACTTGTCACAGTTACCCCTGGTTGTTATTTTAAAAACTTTTATCACATTCAATGGATTCGGTGTTCTCTATTGATCCAAAACTCAATTAAAGAAATACTCGTATGCAGATTTGAATTGGGTGGTATTTCCCGCACCTCACTGCTTCAGCGCCATCCACACTTGATGCGGGAACTAATCCTGTTTGCCTAATGATGAAATAACGACGTCTGGTGATGCCTCGACGGCTTTACATTATAACGTTATATCAAATTTTACGTTACATCAAGTTTCTTACATTGGCAAACATAGGGGTTTCATTGGTTCCTTCCTTCAGCTGATGTTATATCAAATTTTATGTTACATCAAGTAACGTTATAAAAAGGTTCACCTGTATCACATTTTTGGGTCCCAAAGTATGGGCACTTAATTTTATCCAAAAAAAAGGGTCAAAAATACATTTGCAAAAATATTATTTGCACTGTTTAGTTCAACAAAGTTTACTATTGATTTGATTCTTCACATTTCGAAGTACTAGGCTGATGGTGATATATATAACCACGCCTCAATTGGTATCATTTTCTCTAAGCCTTCCTCAATCACTTATAAGCATTCTGCCAATCTGCTCAGTTTATTCAAATCCACCAAGCCCCTCCCAAAAACCCCTGCTGTTTCTAGACCCACATCCTCCCTCCGCAAACGTGTAAGACGCAACCTTTGTTCTATCTTCCCCTCATCCCAATGCCTAGAGATGGGAAAATTACCGTAATTCTCATCTGAGGTAAATTACCACGTGGTAAATTACGGTACTTTTAAAAAATTACCGTAATTTTCCAGTAATTTTCAGTTTTAAGCATTAAACAGAAAATGTATGGTTAAATAAGAATGGCAATAGCAAAAGGAAGGGGATATGATGTTAAAACCATACCTGATGCAACATTAACCTATTAAAAATTTTCAAAATTGTAAAAAGAAATACGGCAGCAACACGCAATCTGGCTTTCTTTTGTCAAAGTATGAGAAATTTTAAAGAAAAATATTCGAAAAATGCGATGGTGGGTGGCGTAACATGGTGGAACTCCTTCATGATGCACAAAGGGTAAGAAAAAAGACTTTGCTGTTCCACAAAATAAAATATATTTGCGACCGGTACAGCGTATCAGCGATACAGCGTATCATCATCTGGATGAGCCAGATGATGATACGCCGTATCGAAACCGGTCGCAAATATATTTTATTTTGTGGAACAGCAAAGTCTTTTTTCTTACCCTTTGTGCATCAGAAAAATATTCGACTAATAATTACTCAATAATGTTATAATTTAAGTAAAATATGCCAAAAATGAGTTGAACATTCCTAAATTTATAATTAAACATGTCAGAAATGTGGAATTAGCTTAAAAGAACATCTTGGGAATTTATCTGTATGAAAAATTATCTCAAACATGGGTGAATTATCTGGAAAATTACCGAAAATTACGGTAATTTTCAAGGGGCGCAGTAAATTACGAAAAATACCATGGTAATTTACGAAAATTACCGTGGTAATGTTCAAAGTTGCCCATCTCTACCAATGCCTCAATCCCCTCTCTCCCCTCCCCTCCCCCCTCCTCTAGCATCACTAGTAATGTTGTCCACTATTTGCACTTTGCCCAGCTTTTAACATAGGAAAATTTGGCACCAAAAGTTACAGACTTTCCTCCCTGGGATAATACTAAAACAAAATGTAGCCATTTATAAAAGAACAATATCTCTGGGTGAAAATACCTGCATTTGCCTGCTTTTGACTACTGTATTGTGCTTGAAATTGACCGATGAAAAAAAGTATTTCAAGAAATGTAATTGAAATTTCAGGCTTTTCTTTCTTAACAAAGTAAGTAACCCTGAGATAGCATGCACCAACTAACATTTCCTGAATGTGAAAAGTACATCTTTAACAACAATTTGTTACATTTCTGGCTTGACTAGCTTGTTCTGATTTTAATTAGAGTCATCAGAAATTTTATTGCCACGCCGTCTACATAGAGGAATTTCTGAAATAATGCCTAAAGTTTTAAACTTGTTGCACAGCAGTGAGCAATTCCACTCTGTTCTGCCAAGACACTTCCTCTCTCTGAACAAGTTTCCTCCTCATTGGTCCATTTCTGTCCTTGCGGCATCATTTGACATTTAGGGGCAACTTCCTAATGGTTAATTGGGCAGCGAATGTTTACTTTAAGCTCATGCTCAAAACCTTTTAAGTCCAAAGTATTGAATGCAGTACATGACTCTTAGCAGTGATAGGAACAAACCTACCATGAAACAGTCAAATTTGGTATTCTGACACAAGTCGGAATGTTACACTTAGACATTGTTGTCAGTTGAAAGTTCACTGGTTGGCGGTTTATGAGTAGGAACACTTTTTGAATAAATAAAACTATAAATATTTTTTATAACATTTGCTGTCATTACCCTGCAATTGCCAAATGGCACAGTGGGCACAATAGTCCAGGAAGATTTACAAATTACAATAATATTAAATATATAATAATAAAATTTCCCTAATAATACAAACCTTAGGTTCAGGGGGAGGTTCAAGTCCTAGACGTATTTTCTCCTGTTCCTCTTTCCAGGCCTCTCTGCGATTCTGTCGCCTCAACTTTTTCCTCTCCTTCTTAGTCAGGAACACAGGCATGTACACAGGTTTCAGAGGATCAGCTACCACAGAAAAAAGAGCAATTAATACAGGATCATAGCAGTGTGCCCCTGAGAAAAATGTCAATAAAACATAAGACCAAGTCCAAGTAATCTTGTCCAAGTTACACTCCTGCTATCACACACAAAAGAGTAGCAACTTATCATCATCACCATTGATCATCACTCATTCATTTAGCATCACCAACAATTTCATTGCAGTTTTACATCTTCAGGAGGACGGTATTGACATAAAAAGATGGCGGAGGGCCATTACATTGTTTGGTGTAATCCGAAATATTTACTGATAATCAGTTGATTATGAAGTTTAGCTTGGGCTGCAACTCATTATTTCATCATAATTGCATGAATATCACAAAATCATAGCAAATACTGTACTTAACAATCAAAATTTAAGCTTCTGCTGTGATTTGTGCTAGGATGACTTCAACTGCTCGAGCAGTCTAGTTACGAAATTGGAAAAGCACCAAGAGGAAGTTTTTGAGGTTGTGAAGGACTTGCAAAGTTAAGTCAGTGTCTTGAGTTAATTCACCAGCAGAACATTGAAATCTGTTCTTTAAAAAAGATTGATTAGAAATTTGTTCCGATTGTTTGTGCCAATCAACACAATGAAACTGTCCAGCGAGCGGAGATACTGAAAAGTACTCCACCAATTCCCTCGAAAACGATGGTGGCGAAATAGAAGCCAAATTAGTATTAAGATGGTTTCCTTGGATTATGACAAAGCAAACCAGGCGAAGAAAACTGTGAACAAAGTTGTCAGTTCAGAACCAAAGACGACTCACGCCAAAGCCACTAATCGGAACATCAACAATCTCAAGCAATCCACAGCAAAGGAATGAAATCTGACTGGTAATGTGGTAGATAAAGACAGTTGTCAGATAATTGTCGGATCATCATAGGACTCCGATTGTACATTGTCCGGTGTCCTGAGGATAGCTCACTTGCATGTGTAGCGATTTAGAAAGGAAGAAGGTGATGATGTGTGTTGGGTCATTACGAGGAAATTAACCAGTGTGAAGAGCAGTGAAATTGAACAGTTAACAACCAAATCTGGTGATTACACATCATTTCGGGTGACTATGATTTGGGCGGTTTATGCAAATCACTAATGGACCCAAAATTTTGGCCCAAACATGTTTCTGTAAATTTTCTGTGAAAACGATAAGACACTTACGATACAAACGATAAGCCACTGAAAACAAAAAAGTACATTACATATATTGTATATTAACGCTCAGTATCTCAGAAATAAAGTGCTCCCATTGGAAGTCACTTTTTGTGCAATGAACCTGATTTTTTGTTTGTGAATGAACACTGGTTATGGGAAATGGAATTGCAGTCGTTAAAAATGAACAATTTCTACTTTATATACAATTATTCACGTGTGATTCATTAGTATGGTGGAGTGACCTGACCTGTGCTTCAAATCAAAGGTTAGTTTTGATGGGTGAGAGTAGATGTCACCTCATACTAAGCCATTGGCGTGTGAAATTCACACATTCAGGGTAAGGGGGCCAGTTCCATTACCTGGGCCACTAGCAATTTTCCACGAAGATCTGACAATGAGATTGCCCCACTGTGAGGATTTTTGGAGGGGGTGTACAGAGAGGTTTCCACCTGGATTTAAACCCGGGACTCTCCAGTCGGTATCCCAGCACTCTACCCACTACACCACCATGACCCCGATAATGTACAACAAAGTATAATTTTTACAGATATTTTTGTCTGGTATAACCAGTTTCAACACATAGATGCCATCCTCGGATACTTTTTACCTTTCAGGCAGTTATCTCTTCCTGAGGTTTTTTAGTCTCCCATTTGAATCTACTTTAACGGGTATATTTTCATAACAATAATAATAACAATGGAGGCAGAATAAAAACTATTCTATAAAACTATATTCTAAAACTACATATCTTAAAGAATAAAAAAGTACTGATAATGTCCTTTACTAAGAAAATAGTCTCAGTAAGAACTTGAAAAAATTGAAGTTTAGAATGCTACGACTTACTAGGAGGTCTCATTTGTGTTGGATGCTCCACAAGGTTGGAAACACCTTCTTGCCTGATTCCTATCTTCCCATTTATTTCCTCATATCTGAAAAGAAAAGAAAGCAGCTTAACTGGATTTCCTCAATGAGACACAGATAATTACTCACATCAATTTCCAAATAAATAAATAATTGCAGTGAAAATCATCATAAACCATCACTTGGAACCTCCTGCAAGGGAGATCAGGTTTCCTAGTAGAAAACTGATCAAAAACTGGTTCAAGTGCCATAAAAACTGTTTACAATACATTTACAATACTTTTAAAGACTTATACATAATTCTAAAGTATACAGTAGACCCTCATCAATCCAGACTATATGGAGCAAGAGGTTGTCCGGATTATGTGAAGTCTGGATTATCCAGGGATTTATCAAAAGGAACATTTATTGACTTTTATAGAGAAATTTTACTCAATGATGGGCTTTAATTACTTTCCATGAGGCCCTTCTGAGTAAAAATGAAAGCTTGAATATAACAATCACACACAAAGAAAACATAATACAGTAGAGCCCCTCTAATTTGGGCTAATTGTGTCCGGGTAATGCCCGAATTAACTAAAAACCCGAATTAAACATTTAAAGTGGTTTTACTGCCGTAGGAATGCCTATATATGCCTTCATATTCTATCAATGAAAGTATATGATGGTAGCGCCGTTTCAGGTTTTCTAGTATGCCCTGATCCATGGGTTGAATGAGTGTCGTAACATTAAGCGGCAGGAATATGGCCTTGATGTTACCGACACACAGTTCATTGTTGTTCGTATGAGATGGTGTGTTGTCCACTAGAAGAACAGCTTTTCTTTGAGTTTTTCTTTATGTAAAAATCTTTTGACATGCGGCACAAACTCGTCGTCAAACCATTCTTGGAACAAAAAACCGTTCATCCATGCACTTTTTTGTGCACGGTAGTGCACAGGTTACACACTCATCTTCATGTGTCTAAATGCATGTGGCTTCTTTGATTTCTCGACAACCATCAAGGGCAGTTTGTGCATTCCCGACGCGTTGCTGCAGGCTAGTACAGTCACACGCTCTTTGTTTTTTTTCCAAACCTGGCATGGCAGTTTCTATTCCTGATGCCAGGCTTTTACTGGGTAACATTTTGAAGTAAAGCCCTGTCTCAACACAGTTATAAATCTGATCCGGCCCTAAGTCCTCGTCAGAAATATTTGTTTGAATGTGTCCTTGTATTTTACAACGGCTTCCGAATCCACTGAAAGTTTTTCGCCTGCAATACACAATTGCCATATTCCGTGGCGAGACTTGAACCTGTCCAACCAGCCCGAGCTAGCAGAGAAACTTTCGTCACCTTTTAACAAAGTGTTCATGCTCAGCGCCTTCTCTTGTAACAACAGACCACTAATTGGAGTTCCCTTCTTGCGTTCTTGAGTGAACCACAGGTACAGACTGGAATCGAGTTCGGCATTTTCACAATCTTGCAAGCGCTTGCATTCACTTATCCCGGATTGGGCAGTGATGGATTGGGTGCTTGCTTACAATTACTGGGTGGAGGGAAGGTGCAGCCGGCTGGCCGGCATACCTCGGTCGAGCGAGGAAACGAGCGCTCTCAAGTCAGCTGTGAGCCTGTGGCGTTCTACTGCTTATTAGGCATGGTGCAGCGGTCAAGAATTTGTATTTCATTATTCAAAATTTTTTACTTTTTTTTGGCCCATCCCGATTTATCCAGAAACCCGAATTACCGGGGCCCGAATTAGCGGGGCTCTACTGTACACGATATTCCTGATTACTAAAGAGAAATATAAAATTCTCAACTATCTTGAAACAAAACAATGCAATTATTGTATATACTGGGCGATTCTATTCTGTCATGGATAGCATTTAATATAAATTTATTGGGAAAAATTAATATTTTCTGTAAGACTTAAAACTTATCATGTGGCCATCAGTCAATTATTATGAGTCCATAGCATATTAACTGTATCACTGAATGCCAACCTGCTGACAGGCAGACCTGACTTGTTGCAAGATCAGAAATCCCATTCCTGTTGTGTACTTAGAAAGAGTCATTGCTTGTTTTTGCTTCCCTATTGTCTTTATTATCTACTGACTAATTACAGTGCAAGCCAGTAGAGGCACTGGTGATCACACTTTCAGTTTACGCCGTCTCAACCAGGAAGCGACCTCACTCGTCCCCTATTCACAGAAGGAAGCAGTTGTTCTTCTCCTCTCCAAGACTCTTTCCCGCTTCATTGTTCTCGCTTGCCACAGTGCTACATGCTGCTCTACTGCTTCACTGCCTCATTGTTCTCGCTCACTACAGATGACTGCCATCCACCCACCTCCCTGCTGCTTCATATTGCTACGGCCTTATTTGCATCCCCTCAGCCAACCCACAAGAAGCCTTCTTATCTGTGTTTAAATGTTAAGTAATATTTCAACCAGTTTTTGTTTCAATTAAATGTGGGAATATAATTGATACAGTCCACTTAAACTACAACAAATTGATAGTTTCCGGCTATTGTTTGCATGAGAGGGATAGCTAGGAGGCAAAATTGCCTTTTCACGCAATTGACCGATTTCAATACACCTCAGAAAGGATGTTTTACATGTATCACAATAAGCAGAATCGAATCTCGTGTTACACAATCCATATCTATTATCAGTCATAAATAATAATTAACGCATGGAATAATGCCTCAATTCAATGTGAAGGCAGCGTTACGTAGGGAAGATGATTTTCATTGAAATCTCTTGTGTAGTAATAGCTCGGTGTATATCGCTATTTGAAAGTGCACCGTTCCACCTTCACATAACTCCCAAATTATCTATAAAATTTATGATGGAAGTACTTAAGCAGGGAACATCGCAGATTGATATTGGAACATCCATTGATTTCTTAAGGTGAAGGAGTGCTCTTTTCGGGTGACTAACAAATTGTTCTCCCTGATTGTGTCCTGTGCTCATGAATTTAGTGCTGTTTTCAGGAATTAGTGGTGATACTTTCTTCATCTTGACCAAGATGGCCTGTCTTCCGAACAATACCTCAATCCTGCAATATTCCACAGGAGAAAAATCATTCGCCTTGACTGGGATTTGAACCCGGATCCCTTGATTTCGCACCGAGTGCTTTAACCAGTTAAGCTACCGAGGCATCCTAAATCATCAAAAATACCTCAATCATCAAAACTCAGTCAGCATCCACTTCAGACATAACTATCAGTATAATTTTATAGTTGCAAAGAAATATGCTGTAGGTAAAATCTCTACGTAATTATATGAAAGTATTCAGGATATCGTAATCTGAAAGTGATTGAAAGCAACATTACGGCATTTATCACATGATGATATTCCTAAGGGAATGAATACACTCGCCCATCAGAGAAGCACTGCCTCAGCTCTTCCAGGGTTTCTCCACTGAGACAGACCTCCAAAGGTGGACCTTTATGCGAATTGAGCAATAATCAACACACTACACCTTGAGCTCCAAGGTTTAGGGAGGTGTGAGAAGGGCATGTGAGGGACGCAGCAGTCTATGCCTTTGAAGTCAGCGAGCCTCAAGGGGCAGGCAGGGGAAAAGGGAGCGAGCCTCAGAGCAGCAGCCCTCCAATGATCCCAAATGAATCACCCACTCCAAAATACTAGACGAGAGAGAGGGAAGAAACCATCAACCTCTGCTCATCACAGAATGATTTAGCACCATCAGTCACGTGAAGCGAGTACGAAAAAGTATTTGGTGTCAGAAGGGATGGGGGGAGAGTGAGCTACTCAGTGAAGACAAAGAAATCAGCTGGATTTGAGGCCCAGGTTGGCCTTGTCACTGCTATCTTAGCAAGGCCAAGACCATCGATTCTATCCATGACCATGGGGCAGAGCGCTGATGAAGAAGTGCGACATAGATACTCTTTACATGATTGCTTCAATGGTATTGAAAATATGAGAAAGGTCTGAATTCAAAGAGAAAGGATCATTCCAGGTTATAGACTTTCTTGGGCTCATACAGACCAAGTACTGCACCGGCTGAAATGGTTGATTTAACTAAATATACACAATGAAATAGGGGTCTCATCTGAACTGTACACATTCTAAGTAGGTTGACACAATTAGTATGCAAGTTCCAAAAGTATACAAAAAAATGAAGGAATTTTACTAGTCTTCTACTACTTCTACAACATTTTCCCAATAAATAAATATGCTTTGCCTCCAACCTTTCCAGGATTCAATTCAGAAATGAAATCTTCCATGGCTTGGGCACTCACAGTACAATCGCCACTAATATGATGCAGAGAAATTCCTCTTCTTCCTATAAACCTCTTTTGCCTCTCATGGGTAGTGTGAAAATCTTCAAGTTCATCAATTGGGCAAACTCTTCTCCTTTGGCATTTATCACAGTTTATTACTTACGGTATTTTCTAATTAAGAGCAGTGGTAATTTTTTCTTGTCATAATTTTGCTATTTTTAAAATGATAAACAGCGTTCACGATGTTAAACCATAGTTTCAACCAATTTCCATTATGTATCATTTTTTCTTTAACATTCCTGAATAATTTTGTTTCTCGATTTTACATAGTTTTTTTGCTTTTGCACAGTCATATTTTGGTCCCTATGGTCAAATTTTCCTCAGTTTTACGTAATTTTTTAATATTTTTTACTAATTGAAAGCAAAGCTATTGAATAAAATAGCCAACCCCAACATGTTAGCAAGCATATATGTACTCCATTTTCCAGCAACATGCAGAAATTATGGCACGAAATGCTTGGTTTTCCTAAATGCATACATCAAATTTTGGCAGCCATTCAATTTGTGATATTTTTTCCTGAAGTGATACCAAGAGAATAATATAAGATAATAAATGTTTGTTTCGAATTGTTTTCACTGCAGTGACGCGCATACATTGGCGGCCCCAAGGGGAGGGGGAGGAGGGCAGTAGGAGCAATTGTCCACCCCCCCCCAAACCATTTTGCACATAGTTTGTTACGAATTTCCAGGACTAGATCCACGAACCCCCCTTTTCCTGGGGGTAGACCAGAGGTTTGGGGGGGCTGATGCCCCCCCAAACCTCTGGTCTGGAGCCACCCCTGCATGCATGCACCCGACATAGAATTATTGTAAGTACATTTTGGGCCTAATTAAATCTTTAAAAAGAACTTATTGCGATACAACTGCAATTTCAATGAAATTGTTATACATGTTAAAGCAGATTGTTTTTCAATGTGGACATTACATCGGATGGGAGAAAACGTTCTCCAAGGCAGGATCCCTTCCACTGTTTCTTTTCGTCTGCAGAAACAAATGAAATACATTATGTATTCAAAATGGCTTTGGCAAAATGTCAAGAAGAATGTGAATACACTAATCATAAACATTAAGATCAACCAAGAGTAACAGCTAGTAATAAACATGATACAATTTTGATCTATCAATCATGGTTTAAATTTTTGGAGAAATTAATCAAAGTAAGGAATGAACATTTAAAGGCACTAGAAAAGTGTAGCTTGGTCAGTTGTGCATTTGGGAAAATGACCGAAAATTCAAGGCTTTTTGCATCTTTTGGAGTAGACACAGTGCTTTTTGATTGAATGGTTAGTTGTTAAATTAAGTAAGGATATAAATTACTGCAAAAACATTCCCTTTCACTCAGGATTTGTGCTCAGGCTCTCCGGATGGAGATACTTCCACCACCACACCAACGCGATTCCTAGAAAAGTGTTGACAATAGGTTTCATGGCAATTATTTCCACCATTAGTAAGACGATAATTCGCCATACCGAGGGTTTTCTTGGGCACCATGAGGTCTCGTTTTATTGAGGTTGCACTGTATATTTATTATTCATTTTGCTGGAAAGATGGAATTTTAACAGTTTCAAATATGAACTTTATGGTAATGATAGCTTCAACTTACTTATCACAATCTGGTCGCAGGATGACTGAATCCCACCATTCAGAATCAGGTATCTCATCTTCAGCGGCTTCTGCCTTCGGTGCAATTAAGGCCAGTTTAGTTGCTGAGGTAATTCCAGTTTTCCGGGCTATCTGTGATATCTCATTTTGCAACTTTTCCAGCTGAGCCTAATTCAATGACATGACATTAGATTTTACAGACTAATTGAAACTTAATGATTGAAATTTTAATTCTCATTGCCTATTTCCTAATATGTACAGTGAACGGCAAAAGTAAATGTGGGAAGCTTGGCCTCGCCACACCTCGGACCAAGTTCGAAGCACGAATTCGCGTGAGACATTTTCGTATGTTGGCAGTGAGTTTGAAAATAGTCGCGGTAAGAGGAATCGGAGATGTGAGAAGTGGGGGAAGTGACAAATAGAGGGAAGGTATTTGATTGGCGCTGTTAAGTGTGAGTTGAATGGAAATGCGACCTTAAAAGCTCTTCAATCGGAAATTCTTTCGTGAACTGAGGTGAACAGAAGCGGGTTCCGCTGCAGTACGATCTCGGCAGGCACGATTAGTGAACTTGTAGCGAAGGAAGATCTGTGAAGAGATGTTATAGTTTTGAGATGCGTCGTGTTGCGAGGCAGCATCATCACGAGTGAATATCGGCAATTTTAATTTTGTCACAAACATATAGGGATTGAAATCGCTTAAATCTACGGCGAGTTCCAAAATATATCTTCAAGTATATCCCATTACGGGCCATTCAAGTTAAGCCGCCATAGCCGATTTTGGACGTCTTATGATCCCTCTTCACTCCTCATTTCTCACACCTCCGATTCCTCTTATCACAACTATTTCCAAACTCGCAGCCAACATATGAAAATGTTTCATGCAAATTTCACATACTTCGGTCTTGGTCCGAGGTGTGGCGTGGCCAAGCTTCCCACATTTACTTTTGCCATTCCCTGTACTTCATTGCCATTATATCAAACAATTTAAGCATTGATCAAAACAAAGAAAAGTAATGTAGAACTGTACTGGTGAAGTTAAGGAAAAAATCTTGATTGCAGGGTAGGATTATTCACTGAGCTAGCTATTCCACCTTTGCAAGCCTAAATACTTTATGACATTGGAAGCACTCACTAGACTTCTCAGACAATATCCTGAAAAGCATGCTAAATGAATAATTTATTACTAAATAGTTCAATTATAAGATGGTGAAAATCATAATGGTTTCCTCTATTCCTATAATGATTTTCACCAAAATGATTCAGCAGGAAAACATGAAATCATACGAATTGTAAAAAGCTAAAATTGACTTGAAACATTAAAACCCTATATTATAGTAATTTATTTGTACACATGATCTTTGGATAGTAAAGGTATTATTATATAAAAACCAGGTAATACATTATGATAAATAATCTGTAATAGTAAATTTATTTCTCTTTATGATGAAATAATATGGAGTGAGTCATGACATTGAGTTTTGTCTAAGAAATACAATTTATAAAAAGTTAAAGAGAAAAAATTTTTCAAAATTAGACAGGCAAAACATAAAAGGTAAATTTTCAGTAAAATGCCAATAAACCAAACCAATGAGATAGACAGGCAGATGTTTTAGCTAATGTCAGGAACTCATTTTTCAACACACTTTTAAAATTATTGTTCAAAACCTTGACTAAAACCTTAAATTATCACTTTCCCCTAATTTGGCATGAGGGCCAATATATGCATTGATTACTCTGGATATCCACATTCTCCCTCTTATAACCACAGGAGTTTACCATTACTTAACCAGACATTACCTTCTCCCAACCACATTTTCTGAACCTAGATCACTAAGCTCTATTTTGGGAGAAGGTTGCAGAGCAGATTTCATTACACCCACATGCTACACAATCATGTGCACAATTAAATAGGATAGTAGTTTTGGTATTTTCAATTGGATATACAGTGAACTCTCTATTATCCGTTTTCTTCACCCGATCGCATATCTTTTTAGCAGCGATAATGCCATTGTATTCGTATTCCCACTGCTCCGTATACTGTAGCAAACCATCTGCAAAGTTGAGCGCCTGGGTGTGACTCATGCGTTCGCTGCTCCCCTCATCTTCATCCCCGCTACTTCAACTCTCCCCACTCCCTTCCTCTCCCCCTTGTCCGATTGCGGCGTAAACAATATCGCTATCAGTCACATGCTGGAAGCCCGGGACACTTTTGTCTCTCATTAGCCATTCTTCTAAGTTCTCCACATCAACATTTTTGAATCCTTTCATGGTTTTCACTATACCCCCCAACTCGGAGTCGTGCACTTCAGTTTCTGAAAATCCCCAATAATCACCTTCGAGGTTAAACAAAAGTTTCCTCCAAGAACAAACTAGTGTAACAGGTTTCACTGAGGACCAGGCGTGTGACACACCATGAAATGCATCCAATATTGTCATTTTCTTCCAAAATTTCAATAAATTGTTATCTTCATTGGCTAGCATCCTAAGAAGATAAACTCATTAATTCCTTTTCATTGATGCAATGATGTCGTGATCCATTGGCTGAAGTATGGAAGTGACGTTCGGGGGTAAAAAAAAAACTTTGCTTCGCTGCACTGTGTTTTGAGAGGCTTGTTATGTCGCCGATTGCTCGGATGGACTTGTGGGTTCTACATGACTCTTAGATGTTATCTTGACCATCACAGGGCACTCGCTCGTATTTCTGGCCTTTCTTTTGTCTGTTATCTTTTCCTGCTGACAGCTTGTGAGCATGAGGATTTCCCTCTCCCAGGCGCATTGGCCTTGGGAGTTTCCCCTTCTCGATCTAAGAAAAGGAGTGTCCATAGTTATCCCTTAGCTTCGCGATAGTACTTCTGGAGTATCGTATTACCCACAGCAGCTATATTTATTGCCTGTACGGATTTCTAGACTGTTATTATTTTCTCAATGTGTCCTTCTACTCGATGATTTTCTTCTACTGCGCTAGCCGTTTGAGTTTGATTTTCTGCGTTTCCTCTCGCTCATTTTTTTACCCATCACATACTGCTTGGAATTTGTCTTCAGAAATAATTCCACTGTGCATTTATTGATAATCTCTCTGGACTCTCCTAGATTTCTCTTTGCTTTGGACCCCTGCTTTGTTTGGTCATTCATCTCTGGACTATTTACCGACCTCTACGTTTGATTGGTGGCAGGGCGTTCTTTGGATTACCTGAGCCAACCTCAACAGTGTTTTGTTCGTTTATAGTTATGCGCGTCATCTTGGACATTTCTCTCAGCATGTTGGGAGATTATTTTTAAATTAATCATTGCTTTATTTTGGCTTTCTTGCGGCATCCTTGTAACTTTGGCTTTATTTTGCGCATGGATTACCATTGGCTTATTCTCCGCTGTCCCTTTTGAGACATTCACTGATTCTACGTGCTAAAATACATGAAGAACATAAGTATTTTTCAAGAAGAGCATTCCAACAGAAGGTGTTTAAGAAATTCTGGAAGAAAATGAGCGCAGGGATGCATTTTTAGACAATTTTTCCGAAGATTACTCTGATGAGGAAGAGGAAGATGCTTCTAGAGCTCAATCTGCTAAACCATCTACGTTGAGCAGGAACCTCTGCTAAATAAAAATAATTTCCAAGTTCACTTTCGGAATCTGAAGATAGCGCAGATGAAGAGGATTTACCACCTTGCGTAGGCTTCCGTGGGATGATGGATGTGAAGAAACAGGTCTTTCGGGTTTTACTTCGCGTTTAATCTTCTTCGGACGCCATGTTCCGCCGGCGTTGCAGTCGAAATTTGGTGTTGAGTCGACCACTTCACTACTGCAAAAGTCGAAAGTCGGCGTTGAGTTGACCACTTCACGGCTGCGATGCTGGCGAAACTGTCGACTGAAGATGATGGACCAACACGGAGTAAAACATGGAAGACTTGTATCTTCACGATTTACCACCACATTCGAAGAAAACTTCCTGGAATTCGTATGGCACTCTATGGACCTGAATCTTGGAAGTCATGGATGTGATCACTAAGATTCTAGTTGCAAGGTGAGCGCTAGCTAAGATTCTGCGATCCTGGATTTTTTCCATTTGTTTTTTTTTCAGTGTATCTCGTGAAGTCTATCGTGGACTAAACCATTAATAATTGTAACGATACCAGCAAGAAAGATCCGGAGAGTGCATATTCAAGGCTCAAAAGTTGGAAAGATACTGACGATGAACAATGAGGTAAACATAGCATCTTTATTGTGAGCAAGTAGGGAAAACAACTTTCAAAGTTTCAAGTAGGGAAAACAAAAAAAAAGTTTTATAAGGTGGATTTGAGTGGCAAGAAATGGCCTTACGTAAGTCTTGCTTGTATTAGATTGCTAAAATTCAAATGTGTTTTTTGATTAAATTTTTTTTATATTGACCGCAGAAAATATCGACGAAGACTAAAAAAATCGCACATGGATAATCCGTAACATGGATAATCTGTGCATGGATAATCGGGAGTTCAACATACATTTTGAAAACAATAACCTTGGTCTCCCGAGTATTTATAGTTCCAGGGGCATGGCAAAAAGTTTGCCACACAAAGGGAATTTTAAGGGAGGTGAAGAAGGAAATATAGTTAGCAGATCAGGTGGGAGTGGGAGGAGTGATTGAGAGAAAAAAGGATTTTGGCTGAGTTTAAGGGGTAAATGGAGGCGAAAGGATGTTGGAACCAAATTTAAAAAAAAATGAGGAGGGGATAGGAGGTTTCGAGCATGATGGGGTTTCCGAATGAGAGGGCCAACCCCTCTGGCAGGGCGTGCAGAGGCGAGTTAAATATCAAGTGGAAGGGGTAGAGCCAGGACGTGCATGCTAGCCCATAAGAGAGTGGTGCAAAGAAAAATGGGGTCAGGGGCAGGTGAGGTTTTTTTTAGCTATTTATTTACTTGACAGCTTCAACAGCATATCATTAAAATTCGATTCATTGATTTTTTACGTAAAAACAATTTCTTCTTCGTCATGGCAGACAAGTAGATGGACCCGTATGTGCCACTACATCTTTGAATATATGGGATGGTTTCGGACTCAGAGGAATCAATAAACCATTGACAGGAATGGTATATTTCTTTAAGACACACAGTTTCCCTATATTACCTTGACACGCATCCGGTCAGCCATTTGAGTGAACTTTCCAGGTTCATGAAAGCGGAGTGCTCTCTTGCCTCGGATGGGTGGCTTGCTGCCCAGTCTACCGTCAAAGAACTTAGTTTCAGAGAGGTCCTCTGATGCTCGTTCTTGTAACTGCTGGCGAAATTCTTCTCTTTTCTTGGCTCTGATGTTAGCCTGAAGATTGAAATTTTAAAAATTTTCAAAAAACTTGCATTCGTATGGTATTTATAATTAAAAGCAATGAAATGTCACCCTGACAATTCCCCTTAAAATTCAAACTAAATGCTTTTAAAACAGAACCATATTTATTTGATTCTCCTACAAATAGCTGAATTTCCCGCTCCCACATATATGTATTAAAAAAGTGTGGATTTAAACAAAGTAATTTTTAATCATGAATGCTTGTGACTTCCACAAAGTTAAGCCTAATATGGTTTCTTGGATGGTTTCTTATATACATGTAAATTTTTTCTCATCTTCAAAAGAAAACAACATATTTTTCATGAATGAATGAAGCACAATGAATTCAAAAAACTCCAACAGTTAAGAGAAACATCTTTAAACACGTAAGGAAAAACCCATTTCCAGAGCTAGAACATGTTGTTCATGCACATTTACATACTATGTATCATGCAAGCCACCTCAGGGACATGTGGCAGGGGGTGTTAGGACACCAGCCATGACAGAGGAGGGACATATACTTGGTCATGAATTTAATTTTCTTAGTTATCTCTTATTTCCAAAAGGAAACAGTAAATAATTAGAAATGCAAAAATTTACTTTGTAATCATCAAAGCTGCTCTGACATTGTAATACTGCAATAATAGCACAGCATTAAAATACTTTTATTGACACAAGAAATTCATATTTCACACTTTTAAACACAAAAGAAGGAAGGGAAGTTGGCAAACAGCTTGCTACTGACAATAAAACAAAATTTTCTCGTTATCAAGAGCAAACAATAACAAGGAATAAGAGTGAAATGCCAGCATAATCAATGAAATACCCCATAAATAAATGTCAGGATCCCAGAAGCAAAACCAACATAAATTTTGTAAAAGACTGACAAAACGACTTGGACCTTCCCCTTCAATAAACCCACAAGAACAGTGGTCCGCAACCTTTACGTGTACTCCTGCCACATACATGAAATTTAATTACAAGCTAGGTGGGTGCCACCACTTAGTAAGGGCATATAACATTGGAGTTAACTTTAATCATCATTATCTTGGTGTGCCACCAACAATTTTTGCGTGTCACTTTGTGGCATGCATGACATAGGTTGCCAATCAAGGCTCTAAAACTCTCCTACCTTGAGCGTAGGCATTCGATGAGTGAGCTGCACCTCCTTTCCCGTCACATCTACAGTTCGGCCCTCAGAATCAAGGATAAGTGGAGCGGGTTTTGGCTGTGGAACGTGCTTTGGCTGCTGCTGTTGCTGCTGCATTGTGGGCCTATGCGCCATCCCAGTGACGACGGCCATTAGGGGAGGTGGAGGCAACCTATGGGTCCCCGACTGGGCAGCCATTGCCGCCATCTGCTGCCCCAGGACGAGGGCTTGCTGCTGCTGGCGTTGAACCCCGGCTGCGGCAGCCATGGAGAGCAGGCCAGAGGACAACTTCGATTGGATTTGAGCCTGTCGTAAGTGAAAAGAGATCCATGCAGTACATGACATGGGAGGAATGTGAGTGCACAAGAAAATAGACCACAAGGGCTACCAACAGTAACAACAAGTTGATATAATATCCAGTAGTTTAGTATGGTTAAGTTGGCTGATTGAGAGGAGTTTCTCAGATCATGTACATAGTTGTATGCAGTTATTGTTAGTAGAAGTATAATAAGCATTAAGATTTGTAACATAATTCAATTTGGGAGGAAGGTCATCGATGAAGAGAATGAAGGGTAGTGGGCCTAAGATGGATCCTTTAGGTACACCTAATTTTTATGTGGGGGGGGGGGGGTTTGCACTTAGTTGATATGATGACATTTACTGTATTATGAACGTATTATACTATTTGTTGATTGTCACTAAGATAGGACTGGATACAGAGGACAGCATTTATGGAAACTGCCTAATAATTTTTTCAAGAAAAGTAAACAATGATTCATTCTATTAAATGCTTGACTGAGCTCAAAAACTGCTCCTGATATAACTCGCTGTTTTTGAGGGTCTTGCAGATATGGCTGAGATAGTGAATATGGCATTTGTAGAAGTCACCACTTAGAAATTCATGCTGAGCATGCTTAGCAAATTAAGCACACTTAAAGATACTGAACATCAACAAATATGCTAAATTTGGCAAGATACTTCGACTGGTGAATATGAAATTATTTTTTAAAGATTTTCGAAAATACTCCTTGTATGGAAGTGGGTTGACAGTTATCTCAGTCAATACTGTCACCTTTTTCATGAACTGGGATAATATGAGCAATTTTAAGGGAACGAGGTAAAACATGAGGGAGGGCGAGGTTTAATATCCCAGCAAGTGGACAAGGAATTAAGTTTGATACTTTTTCACCACGACCATGGCAATATCATCCACTTTTGATGACCATTTACCTTCAAAGGCATGTGCTACATCCCTGGGAGTGAATGGGAAAAGAAATATAATGTGCTGGTATGGAAAGGGCTATGCATCATAGTCACAAACATATACTGAAGTGAACTTATGTTACATAAGTATTTACTGAAGTTATCAGCAATAGATTAAGGGCCAGTCACCATTTCGTCAAACAACATTCTTTTCTCAACACCACAACAAATCCTCCCATCACCTCCATCGACCTGCGAGTGGGATGGAGGTGCGAGGAAGTTTATATAATTTCTGACAATGTTTGCAATTTATAGGAAGAAAATGGGATTGTTAACTTCCAAAAATAGTAACTGTAATAAATTCATTTGTCGTAGAATCCCAGAAACAAATGAATGGAGATGAGCTTATTGCCACAATGCAGTCTTGTGATGCAAGTAGATAGATGGGCACTTCCAACGGCAAAGCAAAACGAGAAGTGTGAAAATTTAGTTTTACCATTAGCCCATAAGACAGGTTGAGTTTAGAATGCATTTTTGAGTAAAAAAATTGTGCATCTATTGGTCCTGGAAATACGAAAGTAAATATAAAGATGCTGTTGTCAGATTGTATTTCAAGAGATATTTTTCCCCATTTACAGGTCACCATATCTGGATTGTCTATTTTTTTGGACGATTCCTCAATTATGAATAAAAACATTTTCTCTCACACATTTTTTAATAATAAGTCTCTAAATTGGCAAAAGCCAAAGCCAATTACTCCCAATTTATTATACAAGACGAACACAAACAACCAATCCCTGGGAGGCGTAAAGTTTCTACCCAGGCAGGATTCGAACCTGCGACCTTTGGTTTGGCAGACGAGGACTTTACCCCGATGCCACCTGGGCCGGCGTAAGGTAAATGAATAGTGTGATAATATAACTTCACAATGTTTGTAATTTTGCATTCCATTCCATCTGATTGATAATGGCATCTTCACCTTCAGTCATACCACCTACTAAAAAGAATGTTATGAAAACGTATGGGTCCCGCATGTTGCGGATTAGCAATATTCTACTGTATAACAAAAACAGTTTACAAGAATCATTTTGGCAGCATAATTGAGAACTAGAGTTACACATCTATGGCATCTCAAATTTACACTAATTTTGCTGATTTATTTTCGTTTTTCACAGGGGAACAAACATGCTTGAACTGCTTTCATTGACTTGCAGTCAACTTTTTCCTCTGTCCCTTGGTTTATATAATACCTAGTTGAAACGAGCATTAGGGAAGACATTATGAAAATCTGGGATGGGGGCTAGAGAATTCTCAAAACATTGGTTGAGTTGATGTGGACTGACCCATATTCCTTCACATTAAATCTGCTTAATACAGTACTCTCTCATTAGTTTAACCCTCCCAGTGGTTTAACATTTTTGGGGCTTGTGGCAGCATGCAGTGTTACTCTGTATGTATAGTTTGACAGTTTGAATCTTCCACTCCAAGTATTTTGACAGAGGAATGAATTGAAATGTCTGCAAGTTTAAACAGGAAATTTGCAAAGACAAAAAATGAATGATTTGGTCAGGATTCGATCAAATGTTATCGTATCCATTTCCATCCAACGATTCGTGTGAATCGCAAGCTTTCAAAAACAATTCAAACCCTGATTGTGCAAGTGGCATATGTACTACATCACCGTAAACTGTTAGGATGGAATAGATACAATTATTATTAATTACATGATTGCATTGAGCACCCAAGAATTGCAATGCCATCATGAGCTAGCAATCTTGTGTCCACCTTAATACCAATGCCTTAATACCTAGCAGGTATATTTGCCGTTCTACATATTACAATGTCTGTATCCATAGCTTTTAACTCCAATAATCAGCAAAACTGAACAAACAAATACCCTGTTCTTTGCCTCAGTCAAAATCGCAACCAATTGAAAGAAAATCAATTTTAGCA
The DNA here is from genome assembly GCA_963573305.1 of Pyrrhosoma nymphula. Classification (NCBI taxonomy): domain Eukaryota; kingdom Metazoa; phylum Arthropoda; class Insecta; order Odonata; family Coenagrionidae; genus Pyrrhosoma; species Pyrrhosoma nymphula. The sequence continues at coordinate 131,096,907 of OY754335.1, read as the reverse complement.
TAAAGTGAAAGTGCCACCATGATTGGTAAAATAATGCGAAGATAATTGTTGATTTTGGGCAGTTTCTAACTCTCACTAAGCAATGCTATAAGAGTGACTTTCAAGGACAAAAGTGGAAATGTCATTGCAACTGTAAAACAAAAAGTTGAAATATGTATAAGACTTTTACAGGGTGAGAATCAGATAATATAAGAAGTCAATTTTATAACACCTTCTTTTTAAATCCCCCTTAGGTGTTAGGTGTCGGGGGGGGCAAGGGCCCAGCCACATTGACACACTGGTTCCAATAAGATCACCGAAGTTAGGCAATGTTGGGCCCGGATGGCGGTTGGATGGGTGACCATACATACCTTCACCATGGCGCTCTTGTCCCCTGTCTGCATGTGGCAGACAGGCATGGGGTTGGCGCAATGGACCAAGAAGGTCTAAGTGCCCCGCGCTCCTGTCGAAGGCCCCCCTACAAGCAATCTAATCTAGGTGTCGGCATCCCTCAGCCACTTTCTAAATTTGGTCCTGTTCTCAGCAAGACGCTTCACTTCATTCATGCTCTTTCCGTGCCTGGCTGCCAATCTCTCCACATACTCTTGCCATTCCAGCCTAGGTCATCCTCTTCCTCGCCTTCCTTCTGGTTTTGCCTCCATCACCTCTCTTCACTTCCTTTCCTCAGTCATCCTAACCACATGTCTATACCATCTTAAAATTTTTCTTCCCATCGACTCTACTATCGGGTCTTATTGCAATTAGGCTCTGATTGTAGTATTTCTCACTAGATCTCTTCTAGCGTGTCCTGCTGCTCGTCTTAGGTATCTCGTCTCACAGCTTTGGAGTCTACTCTTGTGCTTGTCTATTAGGGTTAGGCTCGCTGTTCCATACAACAATACTGGCTGAAAAATGGTTTTGTACACCCTCATCTTTGCCCTCTCCGATATTTCCCTCTTTAAAAAACATGAATGAATTTTTGGTACTACATATTTGAAGCACAAATTTAAATGAATGCAAAAATTAAAGTTTAAAACTGTTTGTATTCTACTGGATGAAAGAATTTTTCTTGAATAATTGTCGATTTTATTGTTCTTTTATATATTTTTAGATGACCAACATTTCTCGTTCCTGACACAATGTGAATATTTTGTTACCATTACATAATTCTTACCATGCCCGTTTATATACCAAATATTTTAACTAATATTCTGCACCTTACATTCTGATGATGTCCACAAATATTTAGTTTGTCTTTGGCTAATAAAGTGAAGTGAAAGTAATACAAAATGATAGGGATGTGCGAGTACAGTAAGTCCTCGACTTACGAACTATCAAAGATACGAACATACGTATCCAATCAGAAAATTCAAACGTGTGAAGGAATTTCAAATTTGGCACCACCGGATAAGTTATTGGCGGTTGCAGCTGGCGGTGCGGCGTGCATCAACTCGCGGATTGGTACTTCTCCTCTTTGCCGTGACGAATGTTAACAATATTATCTCAACATATCAATTTACAATGTTCATTGTTTACTTGCGTCATAAATTTTTAGGGATGATGCGGAAGTAAGATGAAAGCCGAAAGATGCCCAGCAAATAAAGATATATTTGGAGATATTGCTACTCTTGACATTTCAATGGAAATTGACTTCCATGTGTCAAGCTACCTTCGCATCAAATGGAGGCATTATTCTATCCACTCATTCGTTTTGTGATGACAAATGATTATTACCGGCAATACAAGGCTCAATTCAGCTTGTCGTGATGAATGGTAAAATATCCTTTCCAGGGTATCTGGAAATTGCCTTACAGGCAGTCTTTCCATCCAGCTATCCCTCTCAATCACACAGCCGGAAACAATAAAGCTGTCAGATTTTAGGGTGATACCTCAGTCGGATCTAAACAATTCACACCTCAAGAAAAAAATTCATCGTTCCTTATTCCTGGGCGCGATGAAATTCATCTGCGCTGGAATCATTCAGCGAGAAAGGGAAGGGGGTAACCTCCCAGTTTCGCTTTTATCCAGGTGGCTTCCACTAGTGGGGGAGGGGTTGGGTCTTCTTTCATGGGCCTCGCCCATCAACACTACGTTTATACGGCCGATGCTAGAACGATACGAGGTGAGCCGTTATTTTGGTCGATTCAAATTGTAACCTTACCCCGGTGGTAGCTGTGAGGTTGATTTCGCACCTTCATGATATTTCCACAACCTGACATTAAGTTGCGTAGCGCCCGAGAGAGCTTTGAAACGCATTGTCACATCAATGGGATAAATAACACAGTGCATCGGCGCATGGGAAGAGAGAATCGGAACTCTAATCTGTTTTTACTTCCTTATATAGGAAGCATTATTCACATAGGGGAGTGGATACCACGCCAGAAAATCCATTTTCAGACCGTTGACTTATACATTGCTATGGTGGCATGTTAATACATAAAGAAATTCTGTTTTCACCATTTGGCGCGGGAAGGATGTTGCTAGAAGTTATTTCATTGGGTGTTCACTTGATATCAACCACATTGGAGAAAATATTAGTAAACTTGCCTAAAATCGATCATTTTGCGGAAATGTTACTCGGCTATGAGAATTGATACGAAAATGAGCTTTGATATAAGTTCTAGCTGCATTGTTTATCTTTCAATGCAGACACTTCTCAAGTAAGTAAGTAAGTTTAATAAAACTTTACTGTAGTCATGTAGAGCAAAGAGGATGTCCAGTGCTTTTTTCCAAAGGCCTTCGTGCCAAGCACTGGCGCTTTCGGCAGTCCAGCGAACAGCTACGCGTCCTTGACCTGCCTCTCTCTCTCCTCCCACCCTCGCCTCAGCACTCATAGTTATGGGGCCAGAGTGAAGTGATATTTTTTCTCGAGTCAGCATCACATTTCATCAAAAGCCTCACATTTCATCAAAAGCATCACATTTCATCATAAGTATTACATTTCACTCATCGCATTCCAACCCCCTAACTTCTCAGGTGGCCTCCACTAGTTGGGTGGGGGGAGGGCGTTGCCCACTGGGAGTCCCTTTATCAGTTATGACCGCCAACCATAAGTACCACATTTCACTCATTGCTTTCCCACGTGATAACTTCTCAGGTGGCTTCCACTAGTTGGGGGGGGGGGAGGGGACGGCCTTTCGGGAACCTCAGCAGCCAACTTCCATGGTTCCAACAAATTCTAGCATCAGCCGCAACACAAGATGACCATTATTTACGACGATTTGAATGGTAACAACTCCCCAGTTTGATTTTTAATATTTCAGACCCAGATCAGATTTTGTGAATGAATTAGGATCCGATTTCAGTATCCGGTGAAACATAATACCCACGAATCTTTAGTTTCGATCCGACCATTCCCAATAGTATCTTTCCCGGCAAATCAGCTTGTGTCTTAGAGGACGAAATTATACCCTCGGTGCATAAGATGCAGGCTTATTTAAGAGCACATTTTGGAGCAAAAAAGAGCATCTTATGGGCCGAGAAATACGGAAAATACAATTTTCGATGCCTGGCAAACGTTTTTCAACTTACCAAAAAATTCAACTTAAGAACAAGTACTTGGAACGGAACTCGTTCGTATGTCGAGGACTTACTGTACTAAAAAATTCGAGTCAAATCGAGTAGTTGGTACTCGACTCTAGTACTTAGAGTATTTTTATGAAAGTCGAGTCGACGGAGCCGCCAAGGTCAATAGGTTCAGAAATCTGCTGACAGAAAGCACTACCTTAGTAAACTTGCCTAAAATCGATCATTTCGCATAAATGTTCCTCGGCTATGAGAAGTGATAAGAAAATGAGCTTTGATATAAGTTCTAGCTGCATCTTTTATCTTTCAATATGGATACTTCTCAAGTATGTAAGTTTAATACAAGTACTGTAGTAGTTTAGAGCAAAGAGGATGTCCAGCGAAATGGCTACGCATCCTTGGCCTACCTCTTGCTCTCCCCTCCACCACCCCAGGGTCTCTTTTTCCCCCCACCCTCGCCTCGGCGCTCATCGGAGGGTTGGAGTCAAGCAATATTTTTTTCTCGAGTCAACCAAATGTATCACATTTCACTCATCACTTTCCCACACCCTAATTTCTCAGGTGGCTTCCACTAGTTTGTGGAGGGGGGGATCCTTTCGGGAGCCTCAGCAGCCAACTTCCATGGTTCCAACATCAGCCACAACACAGGATGACCGTTATTTAGGATGATTTGAATGGTATCCACACCCCTCAAGGCATGAAGCATGTTGCACTTCTTCATTGGCGGTTTGCTGGGATGGTAGCACCAAGGCCAACCTGGGCCTCCGATTCAGCCGACTTCTTCGTCTTTGCTCTCTCCCCCCACCCCTTCCGACACCAGATACTTTTTTCGGGTTTGCTTCTAGAGGACAGTGGTAAATCTTCCGTGATGAGCACAGGCTGAGTGTTTTCCTCCTGTCGGCTCGTATTTCGGCTTGGGTGATTCTTTGACACCACCCAGGATCATTCAGGGGTCGCATCCTGCTGCTCCGAGGCTCACTGACTCAGAAAGCATTGATAGCTAATTCCCCTGCGTGCCCCTCTCACACCTCCCAAGGCCGCCCTCTCAATTAGGATGAGAAAACATCACCGCACATTTTGGGACAAGAAGAAATTTATGAGCGCAGGATACATTCTGCGAGAACAATATGGGATTCATGCAATAAGATCACTCCTTCGCCTTACGTAAACAATGAATGTTGCCATTATCAATTTGCAATGTTCATTGTTTACTTGCATCATAATTTTTACGGATGATTTGGAAGTACCGCGAAAGACAACATTGGGTTGATACAGCCAGTGCTTGAACAAATCGAGGGGAGCCCTTATTTCAGTCGATTCAAATTGTAACCTTACCCCGGTGGTAGCAGTGAGGTAGATTTTGCACTTCCTTGTGATTTTTCTACAATCTGAAATTATGTTGCGTAGCACCAGAGAGAGCTTTGAAATGTGTCGTCACATCAACAGGACAAGTAACGTAGGTACCTAGAGCATCAGAGCATGCAAAGAGAGAATCGGAACTCTGATCTCAAAAGAGGTACATTTTCTTTTCAAGTTGATACAGTGCCACAAAGTCATTTCTATTTGAATAATTTTGTTGCTTGTAGCAGAAGGTGCCTGTAAATTATGCAACCTTGATGACATAAACGAAAATCGTACTCTATATGGCGATACGAGAGAAATAATCACTTCCTACAACCGTCCAACTTCAAATGTTATTACCATGAGACCAACCATAATCGGTCACGATTACAATAAACATTCCTTATCACCTTTTCCCTTCTAAATCAGGCCATATGAGAAAATGTACTAAGGGATAGGGAAAACGAGAATATGCTGGTGCATGCATTGTTATATTGCCTGGTTGGGAAATTGCCATAGTTCATATGACTCAACTCAACTCGATACTCGCAAGTAACTACAACTAGACTCGATACTCAACTCGAGATCAAAAAGTACTACTCGCACATCCCTATATAATGACTTTAATTTTCGGTAACATACATATTTACTTGGATGAGTTCCCTAAGTAGAAATCTTTAGTGGTTGGTAGTTTTAAGCAGATCCACAACAATGCCAAGAGACATCAATTATGATAATTACATCCATACATACTATACATTTTCCGATATTTCAAAGACACACTGGTATCATAACCACAGAAAACTAATAACAGGCATAATGAGCAACTACTCATTAACAGAATTATTCATGAGCATCCACGTATTAAAGGAATAGATCAAATGGAAAGATACCTGTAATTCAGCAATTTTTCTAGCCTTGTCTGTATCTACTGGAGGCTGTGGTGCTCGTGAAGTTGACGATGGCCTGCTGGATGATGTACTGGAGCTGAAGAAAGAATTTGAATGTTGTCACAACTTTCTCACTATTTTTCGGTGCACAGAGCAACAATTAATAAATTACACTTAATTACAAACTGAAAAACATAACATTAAAATAGAGATACATAACCCGAACACTATTCACAGGAATACACAAAACCTTATTCACACAGGCCACATCTCATGTATAAAAAAGATAAGCACAAGAAACAATAATTAACCCTGAATTCATGAATCACACATGTATAGAATAAAACATGGCAAGGCTTTACAAAGGAAAAATTCAATGAGGTTTAAAATGCTATCTACTCTCTACACACGTTCGTAAATAAATCGAAACAGGTAAATATGAACAGAAATGAATACTTTCCCACCTAAGGTGGCTAATAGTTTCCTCCATGTGAAAGTTTACTCATATTTACAATGAAGGAGGCAGCTGATAAAACATTTATCTATCCATATTTCCAGGCTTTTATCGCATTCCAGAAAAAAATTGGATACATATTCTGCATTGCCACTTGAATTTTCACTTGTAATTCATAGGTTTTCAAGATATAAGCTGGTTTTTTTCATCAATCATCATATATGTATTGAAAACGTTTGACCCCAAATACTCATGATTTTAACATAAAAAACTTTTGAATGTTGTAAAACATGTTGATGTAGACTGTGCCATGATTTCAACAAAAATTCCTGAATTTCATTGAAAAGTTTTTTCATTCAACATTTAAAACATTGCCACTCAAATTTACAACTTCCATGACAATCATTACACCAGAGCTCTAGTAACATGGGAGAAGGGGGTGAGTCAATTCATAATATGCCCAGTGGATCCTTGTTAATCTGGACTTTATGGGACAATTGTCTGGATCAAGAGAAGTCTGCACTACCCGGGGGTACTGATATGGAGCCTTATGGCGTTTAAAACTACAAACGCTGAGTCACTGACAATTTTTTATCAACTTTCATGATATGGCAGATCCCCCAGGGTGAGATGGCACATTAATATGCATTAATTGAATTAAAATATAATACGTAAGATAATGTAGAAATTGTCAAAGGTAAAAAATGGCATGGACCGAGACCGAGAACCACAGACCTTTGGCTTGCAGGGCTAATGCCCAGACCACTGTGCTTGCCAGGCTTCCTGATTCCCGTGGCAATTTAGGATAGAAAGGAACTAAATGTTTAGCCCTTGAGGTCCATCAAAGAGAGCAATGCAAGGGAGCAACGGACTTCATGGAAGCCACAACCCATGTGGTTACATCCTATACCAGCACATATGCCGTGCTAGGCCACGAATGAAGATATTCATGCCTGCCACAAATACGGTAGTGAAATAATGTATAAATTGCCACAGGAAAAAATTGGCCTGGACCATGAATCATCGAACCACAGACCTTAGGTTTGCCAGGCCAATGCGCAGACCACTATGCTACCCAGGCTTCCTAATTACAGTGGAAATTTAGGATGATACAAGGGAGCTGGATGTTAACAGCAAGCCAAAAGTCCGTGGTTCGATATCCAGCCAAGGCCGATTTTTTTCTGCGGCAATTTCTACCTTATTTTATCACTGCATACGTGGCAGGTATGAATATCTTCATATTACATGATATTATCAATACAGAAAGGCAAAGAGACACCTTTCAGGTTTCTTGAATCAGAACCAAGCTTTAATGTGCTAAGCTGTCGTATCAACGACATGACTCAAGTTAGAGGCTGTTGTACAGCTTAATACGATATACATACATACGGCGATCAAAACTTTTATTTTTCATAGGAATTTCATTTCCAATGAACAGCAGGGTTTTGCCGAATTTTCCTTGTAATTGCGATGCATGGAATACACCAACTTCCTATAGTTGAATTACAAGTACAAGTGTAAAAGCAGTTTACTTGGAATGGCTGAAGCATTTGAAAGTATTAGAAAGAGATATGTATTTCAAATACCTCACATGCCTCAATGACTCCAGTCTGAAGCTGACCAATTTCTCTGCAATGACTTTGCATGAGCATAGACAAACAAATAGAGCCATAAGCTCGCTTGTTAAGATGCTAGAAGTGAGGGGATTGTCTTTTTAATGATAATATCCCATCATTGAGATTTTGACGAAAACTGACTTGAAAAATGGATTGAATAAATAATTAATACCTTCTCAAAAATGCCTTTCAGAATTCAGCCATTCAATTGAGATTTATGGAATTTGTTTAAGTGGATCTACATATACTTCTTTCCCTGCAATTTGAGCTATGTACATAGGTATTGACATGCATTAAAGTAATAGGAATGAAAAGTAAGAAACCTGTGATTAAATAACTATGTACCACTCTTACTTTTTAAATATTTTAATGGATAACATGAACATAACATGAAGATAAAATGGTGTCCATAGCATGGGATGTACTAAGCTGTGATGTTTCTCCGGAAGAAGAGACTGGTGTGAAGAAGTTACTTTTTTTAATTTTCCAATCATTACAATAGCACAAATGATGTAGTACGCAGTCACGCACATGGGTACGAAGATATACACAAAAAACAGTGAAATTTGCCAAGAAAAAATCATTTGACTTGACCAGGATACCAACCCGGATCTCCCAATTGCTGGTCAGGTGTGTTAGCCAGTTACAAAACCAAGCCATCTTAATTCACGGCAAATTTCAGCGGGGGTTAATACGAACAAGTTGTTCTCATCCAATCTACATTGTAGCCAGCAACTTGTAACCCCTAGTACATATCATTAGACGAAAATTTCAAGAGTGCACTGCATCAGCCACCAATGGTAAACACTAATGGTGAGATACTGAAACACTCAGGATTAAAACAAACTTAGGGGCTATTATTTCATTCGCATCATTTTAAAACATTCCACAAAATGATATTGTGAATCAATCTGAAAACTTCGGTTGTTGCTAGTTTTCATGCTTAAAGAAAGTGGAATTATATTCCTGGAATGTCGAGGGCTGCTGCCATGGTAAATAACTTGGATATGTGCAATTTTCCAAAAACTGACAATCTTTGATGGATGACCCGGGCTTCAACGTTATACATCATCTTCAGTTGAGGAAGTGTTTCCTGGGAGGACTGGGGTAGGGGTGAAGGAGAAGACGGAGGGGTGAGTTTGGAAGTTAACAAGGCCAAAAGATGAGATAAAACAATTAAAAGTAACAGGCAGAAAGATAAATATTTATCCTTAGTCTTCTATCCCAGGGTCGAAAGAAATTCCGTGGTAGTTGACGTACATGCGTGGTGATGACCTTGAATCCAGGTAGAAGGCAGTGTCCTCTGGTGGAAGCTGGGGGTGCTGTCAAAATGGTGGTCACCGGGATTTGTTTATTCATGAGTGGGATGTTGATTTTTGACTGTTGTATAATTATTATAGTTGCAGTGAGAAGTTGATCAAAACTTTACTCTCATGGAAATGGCAGAAACATGCAATTAACCTCAGCACTTCCTTACAATTGGAACGAAATACCCATAGTCGGAAATGGTATAAAATTCCTTTTGGAAACCAGTTATCCTACAAAATAGCCAACCTAATCCCCAAGGACAAATTCAGGATATCATTCTATGCACCGACATCAATATCCAAATTGTTACAACGAGGCCAAAGACAGCATCAAAAAGACGAAAAAGAGTGGGGTAAACAAAATCATGTCATTGCAAGTCCAGATACATAGGTCAAACAGGGCGAAACTTCAACACCACAATCAAAGAACACAATATGTGCACCGCCCGAGGCAATACTACTGCTTCTATGGAGGCCAAACATGAGTTAGTGTGTGACCATAAATGTAACTATGACTTTAAAGTGCTTCACATCCAAAGCAAAGGCAAAGAATTGGAAGCTTTGGAACAATTGGAAATTATACAACGGACGAAAAACAACATCCCTTACAAAACTTTTTAGTCCTCTTTGAGTCCCAAGGGACTAGTCCATAATTGCAAAGTTCCTGCTCTGAATGATATACATACAGGGACTAGTCCCTTTTGAGGGTCAATATGTATCGTTTTAGACCCTACTGGTGACTAGTCCCACAGAACTGAGAATGGTACTGGTCCAAAATGAGTTCCCAATTGATGAGGTAGGTACTGGTCCCGCAGGAGTCCAAAAAATTATAACGGCAGTAATCCCCCACAGGCCTAAAGCTGGAACTGGTCCAGGATTAGTACCATCAACTACGTACACGACCGCATTGTTCACCTCATATCTCACACCTACCAACGCCATGTTTAAATCGCAACTGAAAGCGACAGTGCTTGAAATCGTATATAAATGGCCATTCCCATGCGTAGAAGTGATTGCGAGAAGTAATTTTTAAATGTCAATGCCGTGATAGTTTGAGGAAATACCATCTAATCGCAATAACAGTTATCAGGCAATAATTAATTGAAACCTATGTTGCCACATAGTATGAATATAAAGTCAATATTAATGAGAATAAACGAAATTTTTTTACATTATCACACGTTTCTTAACATTTCAATGAAGACGTAACTTCCTTGCAGAAAGGTTACGAACAATAATATACCATAGTCACTAATGTGGAAAGGAGAAAACTGATGAATGTACCAATAAAAGCATAAAAATAATCTAATATACAACGGATATTAAATACTTAAATCTGTCAATGAAGTGTTTACTGGCAGAATCCAAGCCTCTCCAAATCATTTACAAGCTTCCCATTTAAGCCAAATTTTTGGTAGAAGGATGAACCACAGGCTAAATATGTTGCTACATATAAAAAATATACTTCACGAAAATAGAAACAAAGAATAAACACAGTAAATATTTACAAAATGAGTATTTATGCGATTATGGCTTCAAAGGAACCACCCATATATTAAGTTAAGATAGGCAATAGGTATACGCGATAAAAACATGTAAAAAAGGTTTACGTTAATTTTTACTCTGTGATATAGCTGCACTGGGTTAATGGACTACCTCGATCTTTATGAGGAAAAGTTTTCCGTAGACTGAAAATATTTCCTTAAAGTACGTCTCATATTTTTTGTGTGCTCTCAAGGTTTCCAGTTATTCTAAATGCATTTTTCACAAGCTGTAAGGAAAACATTGCCATTTCTGTGATTTGTAAAGGACAAAGTTTTTAATACCTAAACTTCCTGGGCATTGGGCTGACAAATTGTTTGACACATCGTCGAGAGAGCCGATGTCTATGTTAATGATATTTCTATGTACCAGGGACCATAAAGGATTTGTTAACCAATAATGAGCAATTTTCTAATGTATTGGTGAAATTTTGCGATAGCCCATAAATGTTCAAGTCTCAAATAAACTACATATTCCTATAACGGAGTGGTCCAGAACGGTGCCAAATTATTATTATTTTTTTTTGCTCTCCGGGTTCTGGTGGTCCGTATGCCCCCTGCAATCCCGATAAGCCATTTGCTTGTCTTCAGGTATCGCAGGGGCCGAACCACCAGAAATTGACAAACACCCATGCCCTGGGCAAGTGAAAAACCAACCCAGGCGGGACTCAAACTCGTGACCCTTGGACTAACAGGCGGGGACTTTACCCCGCCACGATTGGGGCCGGCGAGAATTTCTGCGGCACTGGTAGGGATTGGTACCGGGAGGGTCCAAAGTTTGTGAAATTACAGATCGTCTCTTGTGGTGTGGGGTGGAGGAAGCAATGGAAAGGGGATGAACACCCAGTGGAATGGATACCCAGTGGGCCACGAACGGTACTGGTCCGTGGGAGTGCCACGGCCATTGGGACTGATCCGCAAGAGTGCCGCGGCAATTGGGACTGGTCCGTGGAAGTCCACGGCCATTGTACGCGTCTGATAGGAGTCCCACCTAACACCTATCAACTGTTAGCAGAGAAAAGGACTCGTAAGGGACTAAACATTTTAGTTAGGGATCCCACTCATGAGCGAACAATTGTTTGAGTGTAGTAACCCCCCCCCCTTTTCAATCAGTTTTCTAACCCCCCTTCTGAAAAACCACCAAAAATTCCTCTTCGGCATCCCAGTAACCACCATTTTGACAACACCCCCACGTTACACCGCGGGACACAGCCTGCAACCTGGACTCAGGGTCTGGACCAGTGAACTGCACAATAGCCCAGAATGCTGAAGGTCAATGGTTCAATTACTAGCCAAGGAAACTGTTTCCTTTTGTTAATCCTCATACAATTTCCTTTTTTAATTTGGCTCGCATGCCAATACTCATTATTGCATGACTTCAGAGCATTACCTTTTTCAAAACCATTCACATGCTGGGCCTAGGAAAGAGGAATCGACTCCACTAAGGAATGTATTTTTCTACAACGTGAATGAGACACAAATACATTTCACATTGTAGAGAAAAGCACACTAAACTTGGTCAGGGTCAAGATTGCACAGACTCTTTGGCAGACATTATCTTGGTAAATACATGAGCAAGTTGTGGACTAATTTAAATAGCTATTGATGAAGATCATTCATGAATATAACAACTTGTAAATTAAAAGATACTAAAACATTAATTGACGGCATAAAACACATTATTACTCAGTTCTCTCACTGAATTAAGTATACCTATTAATAAATTTCGACAATGCATAAATACAGAGGAAGAATTTCTGACAAAACTGATACATCGACCCCACACTCCATCATAAAACAGACTTTAAAACAAAGTATTACAGTGAGACACTCAAAATATCATGAAACAGCATTTCCACAGAGAGTTATGTTCAACAAATTTCAGCTGTAATAAAAAGATACGCTTACTTATTATGAGCCATACACAAAAGTGTTTACTTACATGTCATACATTTTTAATGAGTTGCTTTTGAGCACTTTATTTCCACTATTAAAATGGAAATCTTGTATATTTCTTTATTTTCATGTTCCATCCATTGCTGAAAAAGTGTAAATTCAGCAAAGAAAGTGAAAATGATCCCAACAGCAAAACTTTTCAAAAATTCCAGATCCAGAATTGGTCAACCAACCTTTCTTGGCATTAGGCAATTTCCATACCATTTTTGTGAGATGCATACTCCGACGAGGTAGAGGAAATGGATAATTGCAGAGACTTAGTCAACCATTTTCGGTTTATGGACCACTTAAAGGAAGGGTAGAGTTCTATATTTTAATTCTAATCATCTGACGAAAGCAATACTTCAAAAAATATTGATTCTAGAGAAGATCATGGCCAGGTCAAGAATAAATTTATTCAAACTGAAGATAGCTACAATGTCTGGCACATTCACATGAATTAACCAAGTCATCCTTTATGGAGTAATCCACCTCATTCTGAACATGCTTAACAACAGTCCTGACATTATGTTAATTTTAAGAAAGAAGAAAAACAGGGGAAAGTACTGTAAAGGAAAACTTGGTTTCACCACTAATGGTCCATTAACCAAGGCTGAGAACCTCTGATTCAGAAACATTTATTGAACAAATTTTCCGTAAATATAGATATATCGTTGGCCTGAAATATTTTTGCATGCAACCAAGGAAAGAAGAACATCAAATCTTACCCATTGCTTCTAGAACCACCTTCACTTTCAGCTTGCCTGTTGGAAGATGGGGCCGAGGCATTTGACCGCACTTGGATATCTGAAAAGAGGTCCGCTGGTGGAGCAGCTGGTATTCCTCCTCCATTGCCTCCTGTTTCACCAACTCGGAGCATCGTTAGAGCTTTTTTCCTCTCTTCAATCATCCTCTGAGCATTTGCCATCATTTCTTTAATCTAATTTGATCAATGAGGAAACATATCCATACTTTTTCATCAAAATGCAGTAAATGAAAGTAAGGAACTACTTAATTCATAAAAAATATTTATGACTTTATAATTTTTTAAATACATCCACCTGCATGAATGCACTTGGATCAAAGATCAATGCAGATAGTGAAATTTTGAGAATTATACTGAAGCCGAGAGTAACTACTCCAAAAAAAAGTCTAGAAGCAAGCTCAACTTACATCATTAACATGCAATGTTCAGCGTAATTATTAAATGTAATCAATTGCTTCCAAGGACCAGTTTTCTACACAGATTCCTTGAATTCCATTGACCTGCAATTCGAGGCCTTTTTTACCATCCTAATTCTTAGTTTGATGGAATTTCATTTTCAGAAAATTTTCAAGAAGAATTAAATGATTTAAGCTGACATGGGGAAAAGTCTCACCAGCAAAAAATTGTATTAAATTCACCAATGTCTCAATCATAATAATTTATAGTGACCCCAAAGATACCACATTTCAGTTTGCAAGGTGCACTCCTAAATGCACAGCTGTATGAACAAAATTTGAAGGCTTGAGTGAAGGAATGAATAAAAAAAGCAGACATGTTGGAAGGTCATCAAAAGAATTCTGAAAATTAACAAAATTCAGGGAAATCTACAAATTCACAGAATGGCATCTGATGCTCACATTCTTCACTCTATCAAATCTCAGAAAAGGAAGAAAGATAAATCAGGCTCAGCAAAGAGCTGCTAAAGAGAGAGGTTAGAGAGTCATTGCCTAACGAGTACTAACAAGGAGACATCGCGTGACTGATGTTAGGGATCCAAATGGTGCAACTATTTTCTGAAACTATAGAGAAGATGCGGGAAAAGTGTCACGGCTTTCTTCCATTTGGGCCCGAGTTCGAGAGAAAAACGCAACTAAAGAATTTCCCTCCGGATAATTCCTTTACTATGCAGAGTTCTGCCAACAGAAGCCGTGGCTGAGTGGTTAGAGGTGCTGGATTTGTAATCCATGTATTGTGGCACGGGTTCGAATCCCTGTCCTGTCAATTTTTTTTCTTCCTTATATTGCACGGAGTCACTGCACATTGCCCAATCCCATACATTTATGGCATTAGCTACAATATTTTTTAATTTTCAGCCCATTTTCTGGATTTTCAATCAACCTCCCTGGGAGACGGGATTCTTGTTCGGCCGATAAGAGGTTTCACATGCCGACAGGCCTAATATGTTTCGATTTTGAAAATACAAGGATACTTCCGTGAATAGGATGAGCGTCGATTGGTCGTGGCTCTTTCTCAAGGCGGTAAACAATGAACGGATTATTACTTTTTAATATACAGAGATGCATGCACTTCAAATTTCCAAGGAACTGTGCTCGAAGAATGACTTTTGTGACTCAATTTTTCATTCAATACTGAACATCATATAAGTAGAAAAGATATCGTAACTGTTTCCGAGGTTATGTAAAAAATAGTTGCTATGACCTTTCTGTGGAGCAACGGAGCCCAAATGGAAGAAAGCCGAGACACTTTTCCCGCATTTTCTCTATAGTTTCAAAAAATAATTGCGTCATTTGTATCCCTAACATCAGTTACGCGATGTATCCTCGTAAGTCTGTGAAACAAACCTGAAGAGCTGTCAGTTGCCCAGGACTAGGTTGACCCACAGGAGGAAGAGTGGCAGATGCATCTTCATCAGATGTTTTGGAGCGCTTCTCTTCTTTAGGCACAGAGTTCGTGGTACTGCTAGAGTCTTCCACCTGGGAGCAAACAAAAAAATAAAAGAACGTAACATCAAGGATGAAATTCACAAAACTCTAAATTTTATAACACGAACTTAGTTACTACCACAGTTTATTGCAAACGTACAACCAGTTTTTGTCTTTAAGCCTTCTTCAGTTACAACTGAGTCTGTGTTGAACAACTGTAGTCAACATTTTACTACGGAATGCATCTGCAGTTGGCTTAGTGGCTGAAACCAGTTGTACGTTTTCAATAAACAGTAGAAGTAACAATGCTCCTTTTATAATAATGCTGACCTTCCACCAATTTGAGGTTTCAACATTTGATTTTAGAACACCCTTAGCAAGGTAAATGCATCAAAGATCAAAACAGTGGTTTTTGATAAGCAGAATGGAAAAAATTATTATATAATGAAGGAGAATGATGAAATATCACATTTGTCAGTATATAAAACGTATCACCATGTCAGAGGGATATATTCAGGATAAAAGTTTTTGGGACAAGAAGCTTCTACATATTAAAAAAAAAAAACTGTTCCAATGGAGAGATATTTTTTAATATTACCAAAATACTTCCTATGCTTTCACTTGTGTGAATGCTGTGCTTACAGTTTTATGGCGTTCCATCAGATATCGACATGTGATATTAAAGATACCATTCCTGAGAACTATAAATGTGTGTTTAAATTTTAATTAAACCAATAATAAACTATAATTGAAGTTAAAATGAATAAATAATTATTATGGAATTCTCAAGACATGCTTTCACTATACTTAAAAGTTGGACTTCTTACTTTACTTGCTGTATATTTTACTTGAGCAAATTGCTGCTCCTTTGAACATTTACCTAATGTTTCTTCTGCATCTTTGTACTTACACACTGAAAACTAATCTTTAGATGCACCCTGAGATGTAGTTTCCGGCACTGATTATAGTATTTCATTGCCTTTTGATTATTTCTTCCTTTCACGTATTTCACTTCTTTAGAGTAAATGAGTGCGGAGTGAGTTCAGTGATTTTCTTAGAAAGAGTGGTATTACCCGGAGAATGGCTGTAAAGTATTCGCCTGAACAAAATGGAGTGGCAGAATGTGTCAATTATACTCTAGGGAACGGTGTTAGATGCATGTTAGTGAAGTCTGGCTTGCCATTGACTTTTTGGGCAGAGGTCATGAATTACATGTGTTATGTTACAAATGTATGCCCATCTAGAGCAATAGACAATAAGATTCCATTGTCTCTGTGGGAAGGCAGGGAAGTAACCTCCAAATATTATGAATTGTTAAGACCTTTTGGCTGTAAAGGAGCAGTTTCTGTAAGTTCGAACCACAGGCAGTAGTGTGTGTATTTGTGGGAGTGGAGAAAGGCATAAAAGGATTTAAAGTATGGATACCACCCCAAAGAAAATTTTCTACGGTGCACAATGTTGAGTTTAAGGAACATTGTTTTCCCTATGCTGAAAAGAAACCCTCTGATGATTTCATGCCAATTATTAGCGTATTCCGTGAACATGAGGATGTAGTAGATGATTTTGAATTTTTTGGAAAGGATAATGATGATACCAAAGGGGAGTGTAGTAAGTATACCTGGGGTGAGACTACAGAATATGGTAGTACCTTGTCTGATGATACGTGTGAAGAATTTGTTGAACAAGACGTGCCATTAGTAAATCTTGGTGAAAATGTTAACAATGTAAATGTTGAGCCAGTTGATGGAGGCCTGAGGAGGAGTGCTAAAATCCGTAAGCCACAAGTATGTAAAATGTGCAGTGATTTTCAGGTAGGGATGTTCATTGAGGAATGTAATTGTTTGGAATTGTATGAACCTACTTCTGTCAACAAAGCTCTCAATGGTGAGTATGCTGCTGAGTGTTTAAAGGATATACAGGAGGAGATGAATCATTTGCAAAATAAGAAAGTGTATACCGTAGTTGATAGACCAAAGAATCCTTCTGTTCTTAGTCTCAAGTGGGAGTTTAAAGTAAAACAGGATCAAGAAGGGAATATTGAACGTTTTAAAGCCAGAATTGTTTCTAGAGGATTTGCTCAGATTAGAGGAGCTAATTTTGACAAAACTTTCTCTCCAGTTGTGAAAAAGAAGTCTGCAAGATTGTTGTGTGCCATAGCAGTGCTTAAAGGCTGGCAAATTCAACATCTAGATATTCTCACAGCCTATCTTAATAGCCCTTTAGAAGAGTTAGCGTATGTTGAATAGCCAGATTGTTTCAAGTCAGAGGAAGGAGATAAAGTATGGAAGTTAAACAACACTTGGTATGGTTTAAAGCAAAGTTCAAGGGAGTGGCACAAAATGATAGACAATATTTTTTCCGAGATAGGTCTAGTCAGACTTGTGAAGGACAGATGTGTGTATACTGACCCAAATGGAGATCTGACAGTGTTCATACATGTTGATGATATACATAGGTGTAATGGGTTTGAGGGAAAATATTGATGCATTCAAAGTCAAGCTCAGTTCAAAGTTGGATGTTAGAGACTTAGGATTGATATCAAATTTTCTCGGATGGAAAGCCACTCAATGTGATAATATGATTGCTTTAGGTTAGAGTAAAGCTATTCAAGAACTTATTGTACAGTTCAAATTTGAGAATGCAAACCCAAGGTCAGCACCTTTAATGATCAGTAGTGATGATAAGACTGAGTCCAGTGATCAAGACGGTGACAAAGTTAGATACTAAAGAGCAGTAGGAAAGTTGATGTACGAGGGGGTACCCAAAAGAAACCGAACTGATGCTGTGGTGGGCGGAGTTTTTGAAGTACCCTGTTCTGCCGCTAGGGGCGTATAGAGCTACCATTCCCGAGTCAGCAAGGCAAGCGTCGTTGCTAAGGAAAGTTCTGTTTTTTAATAAGAATTTGAAAGTAACAATTGTTTTGTGTGCTCGTCATTTTTACAATGGCTGATTATCGTGAACAGCGGGCGGCCGTAAAGTTTTGCTTCTTGCTCAGAAAAACTGGCAAAGAAACACTTGAAATGTTAAACACGGCCTACAAGGAGGATGCAATCAGGAAAACTCATGAGCTGTCTGGAGTGACTAGGAGTTCAGTACAGCGAATCTTAATGGAAGATTTGAAGATGATAAGGGTGGCTGCCAAATTCGTGTCTCGACTGCTGAACAAAAACAAAGTCATGTGGAAGCATGCTGTGCTTTGAAAGAAGAGTTTTGAAATGACCCACACTTTTTTGCCAAGGTTATCACAGGTGATGAATCATGGTGCTATGGTTACGATGCTGAAATGAAACAACAATCAAGTCAGTGGAAGTCTTCAAGTTCACCTCACCCCAAAAAAGCTCGTCAGGTGAAATCAAATGTTAAAACAATGCTGATTTGTTTTCAATGTGAGAGGAGTCGTCCATTAAGAGTTTGTTCCACAGGGCCAGACAGTTAACCAGGCTTTCTACCTGGAAGTTTTGAAAAGATTGCAAAACAGTTTGTGGCGGAAGAGGCCTGATTTGTGGCGGTCGGGCGACTGATTTTTCCACCATGATAACGCGCCTGCTCACACAGCCCTGTCTGTGCACCAATTTTTGAGTAAAAATGGCATGACCCCTGTGCTCCACCCCCCTATTTACCTGATCTTGCCCCCTTTGACTTTTTTTATTTCCCCGAATGAAAAGAGACGTGAAAGGAAAGCGTTTTGCCGACATTGCTGAGGTGAAGAAAAAAACGACGGAGTCGTTTTTGGGCATCCCAGAAGATGAATTTAAAAATTGTTATGAACAATGGAATACAAGATTGGACAAGTGTATTAGTGCCAATGGAGAGTACTTTGAAGGGGATTGAAGGTATTTTGTTTAAAAAATTAAAAAAAAGTTGTTTCTTTTGGGTACCCCCTCGTATATCTCTACTTGTATGAGACCTGACATATGTTATGCTTGTAGTCATGTGAGTCAATTAAATAGTGATCCTAAAGTCAAGAATTGGAATGATGTCACGCATGTTGCTAGATATTTGAAAGGGACTACTGATTTGTGTCTAACATACCAGAAATCTCAACCAGTGATTGAAATATTTTATTTATTTATTTCACCACCAAAAATGGCACAAAGGCTTTCACATTGGCTGTCCTCAATAAATAAATAAAAGCTTTGAGAGAATAACATAATAAAAACAAAACAAAATGATTAAACGTAAGAAAGGGGACTAAGGGTTAGGGTCAATCCATATGAAGTGATCAAAAAAAAAATAAGTTATTTGCTTGACCATTTTTAATATTTTTAATTTTTTTATATGTTTTTACTACACAAACGGGAAGTTCAAAACAGATTTTTTTTTAAATTTATCTTACACCGTTTACATGTGGCGGCCATTTTGTTTTGAATCACGTAGCGTTTTTTCCCTTTGAAGACGTTTGCGTTAAATTGATTATCTCTGGACTGCATCATGCTACAAGATTGGAACTGGCATCATTTTTTTCAGTACTTTCTTCCCTACAACATTGTTTCATAGCCATAATTCCCTAAGCAAATCTTACCTGTCTAAATGGTCTCCAAAGTAGGGGGCCGAAAATTGAAGAATTCCTCTTTTTAGAAATTAAGAAAACCACGAAGGAGAAATTTATCAGAGTTAATATTTTTTTTGTAGTAAGATATCATTGGGTACTCACATTTAATAGAGTATCAGCATTGACAACTCACTCATTAATTGTTTATGAATTTTTAAAATTTGGAATTTTTAAATTTTTGTAAAGTTTGAGGCTGCATATTTCAGATGGGACTGGATAAAAATCCACGATTTTTACACATTATGTAGTCCTTTATAATAGCAAAGTGGAGTAAAAATTTCAACATTGATATTTGACTCTGAACCAAGTTATGAATTTTTGAAAATGCGGGAAATCATCATTTTTGCAAATTATGTATATCAGTTATTAGTATCAAATATATGTTAAACTGTCTTAATTTAAAAAGTTACCATATATAGTGTTGAAATAGGATACTTATTGAGTTGAAAAACACATAAAATGAGCAAAATTACCATGCATTATTTTAGAAATTAACAGTAAAAACAATTATTAGTACCGTACTTACATTTTATTTACTGCTTAACCCAAGTGATTGTTAAGCAATCCTATTTTGCATTCAGGATGGGCAGTTTTAAAAGCCACATATAGCTCATTTAGATTTGACAGCACAAGGCGTTTTTGTTTGGTAACTTTAGCCCCATCTATAATGACTTTAGTGCAATCTTTTTTACCAGGGCACATTCTACTGTTCTCATCACTCTCAAAAAACTGCTTAACTTTTTCAATAGTGTCTTCACTGACACCTACACCTTTCTTTTTTTCCTAAAACAGGTAAAATGCCTTGATCTTTCATTAAACTTCGAGTCAGTCTAACTAATCTGTCAGAAACATTGAATTCGTTCACTAACTTTTTTCTTGACCATGAGTCTGAGAGTAAACTTAAAATTTTAACTTTTTCCTCTTTGGATGCAATTAAGCATTTGCTTTTTAGTTTCTCAACTAAATCAAAATATTCAGTGTTGGATAAGTCTGGTTCTTCTTTACTGGTACTAGTATTGTTATCTTCATTCGTTGCATAATACAATTCCAAGTTTTTTTTAAGTTTTTCGTACACTTTTTTAACTTTTCCATCAATGGCTGCCTGTCCGCTGTTCAGTTTCTTTATTTTAGAAGCTGGGGACACATGTAAGCTCAAACAAGCAGAATCCAATCTGTGCATGGTTTCCTCATTAGGAGTATAAATATCATGAGCGAAGCTATCACAAGTTTAATTTGATTCTGTGTTTGTAACAAAACTTTTTGAGTAACAATTTGGGCATAGGGATTTTCCAGGAATTAAATTTAGTCTTAAATGAGAACCATTGGCACTTAACAAAGACAAATGTTTTCAATTTTTATTTCCCTTACACCCTTGTTAATTGGCTTTTTATGTACATTGAGCGGGTCAGAACAGTTTTTACCAAAAATATGATTGTACTTATCTATGTATTTTCTTTCATGATAATCACAGATCGATAGTACCGAAGATCTTACTCTTAGTTTAAACAGATTTTGTATGTCTTCTTCAAAATCTTTTAAATGTTTTAAGTTTTTGGAGACTGGGCCATAAAATGTTTTGTAGCACTCTTCACTTACTGTCTCACCAATGGAACATTGTTGCTCCATGTTTAAAATAGAATAAAGCAAAATAAACCTTCACTCACTAAAAGACAAACTATAAAAAGACACCAAACTGTATAATACATCCCATCCCATCCTGAATGCAAAATAGGGTTGCTTAACAATCACTTGGGTTAAGCAGTAAATAAAATGTAAGTACGGTACTAATAATTGTATTTACTGTTAATTTCTAAAATAATACATGGTAATTTTGCTCATTTTATGTGTTTTTCAACCCAATAAGTATCCTATTTCAACACTATATATGGTAACTTTTTAAATTAAGACAGTTTAACATATATTTGATACTAATAACTGATATACATAATTTGCAAAAATGATGATTTCCCGCATTTTCAAAAATTCATAACTTGGTTCAGAGTCAAATATCAATGTTGAAATTTTTACTCCACTTTGCTATTATAAAGGACTACATAATGTGTAAAAATCGTGGATTTTTATCCAGTCCCATCTGAAATATGCAGCCTCAAACTTTACAAAAATTTAAAAAATCCAAATTTTAAAAATTCATAAACAATTAATGAGTGAGTTGTCAATGCTGATACTCTATTAAATGTGAGTACCCAATGATATCTTACTACAAAAAAAATATTAACTCTGATAAATTTCTCCTTCGTGGTTTTCTTAATTTCTAAAAAGAGGAATTCTTCAATTTTCGGCCCCCTACTTTGGAGACCATTTAGACAGGTAAGATTTGCTTAGGGAATTATGGCTATGAAACAATGTTGTAGGGAAGAAAGTACTGAAAAAAATGATGCCAGTTCCAATCTTGTAGCATGATGCAGTCCAGAGATAATCAATTTAACGCAAACGTCTTCAAAGGGAAAAAACGCTACGTGATTCAAAACAAAAATGGCCGCCACATGTAAACGGTGTAAGATAAATTTAAAAAAAAATCTGTTTTGAACTTCCCGTTTGTGTAGTAAAAACATATAAAAAATATTAAAAATGGTCAAGCAACTAACTTATTTTTTTTTGGATCACTTCATATGGATTGACCCGTTAGAGAGCGGTGGATTTTTCAGGTGGCATTTAAGGTGGCTGGTCTAAAAAACCAAAGTGAACAGATTTTCTTGAAAATTTCCAAATATGTTCCTTTTTGGATATTCTATGGAATATCGAAGAAAAAACGGGGGATCATCGACATACTTTTTGCGATATTTTAGATTCTTTTAACATGGAGCCTTATGGCGCTCTCCACTCCAATAGGACAAATTACGCACTTTCTCCATTCCTACTGAACAGATTTCAACCAAAAACTGATATAATGTAGCTCTAATAAATTAAAATCTATTCTGAAAAAATCATTTTATTCTATCGAATTAACTTTTTCGTAAATACGATTTAAAAATATGTATGCGAGAATTTCAAATGTCGCGCGTGGCTATGTGGTGTAAAGTTGGCAACGTGGCACACAAAAGTACGGGACATGCTAGAGGCCCTCTAGGACATGCTAAGCAGAGACACGTGTTGAAGCGTGTTGCAAAATGGACGCTGTTGCCAGATTAAAAAAGAAAGATAAAATAATGTATAGAAACATATTTTAATACAAGTTCGCATTCGAGTGACAATATATCTTCATTAAAATACTTATTTTGAATTCTATGGCCACGGGTGTGAACTGTTTTCGGAAAATTAATTTCGCAAAAATGAATTAAGAAATTAATCAAGTCTGCATCGAAGCAAATTTTTATGGCAATGTGTAAATTTAAAGGACAATATTTCAGAATGTACCTAAGACATACGTCATTCCTACTGAATATAGTACAACTACGACCTATTATTTAAATTTTAAACCATCATTAAAATTTAAGTAACTAAATTTCTCAATGACTAACGATTACCCGACCAGCCACCTTAAGGGAGGATTTGAAAATAGCGGTAGAGGAAAAGAGGTCCAGGGAAGGATATTTTGAAGCCAGGGAGTTAAACAAGGAGGAGATTTAATTTTGTGATGCCGATTATAATAAAGTTAGAGATGAGCGTGTATCTAGATCAGGATATGTTGTCAAGGCAGCAGGAGGAACAATTTCATGGTTTAGTAAGAAGCAAACTCTAACAGCCCTCTCTACGGCTGAGTCTGAGTATTATGCCTTATGCGAAGTAGTTAGAGAAGTGTTATGGTTAAAGATGATGTTACAAGAGTTGAGACTTCCTGAATTGGTTGAGAAGCCAATTATTATTCATTGTGATACACAAAGTGCTATCCGGTTTGGAGAAAATGGAATAGATTCAGAGAGGTCAAAGCATATTCATATCAGATATTGTTTTATAGAAAAGTATGTAAGTAACGGAGAATTTGCTTTGAAGCATGTAAAGAGTTCAGACAACATTGCAGATTTGTTTACAAAGGCGTTAAGTGGTGTTAAGACAGCAGAGTTTGATAAATGTTTAGGATTACAGTAAGCTTTCTGTAAAGCTAGAATTGAGGAGGAGTATTGGTCGTCAATTCTGATTTGGTTCATTTGTTTTCATGTTTACTTAAGTAGTTCTTATTATCTGTGTTCATTTGTTTTTCCCTTTGAATCATGTAGCGTTTTGTTTTTGTAACGGTTCGCCCGTCTTACTGTAATGTGCTTGAAGTGACAAGAAAAAGTTTACGTAATTGAAGTGGAATGACTGGTAAGAAATAAATCAGATGTGATTACCCTTACAGAAGAAGTTGTTATTTGCCCACCCATTATAACTAACAATAGAGGTTATGTAAAATGCGTCGTAAAGCAGGGATAGTTCAAGTTGAAGGTGGAAGAAATCATGGGCAAGGTTTGTAAAGCAAAGAGGAGTAACTGCTCGACCGCTGCACCATTTCAGGGGAATAGGAGAAAAAGCGAAAATTTTCTAAGAGGGCGGCGAGAAAAAGAAGTCACTCCTCAAGTTTGACAGATTGATATTTGAAAAGCAATTGCTTAATAGACAAAGTGAAAGGTTAGGATAATGCGCATAGTTAGCATAAAGAGTGATGTGATTAGAGATTTGGTGGCAATATGTTAACCGGGTGAAATAGACATTTTAGCTGGCGAGAAGGATCAATAGCATACCCTAATTTCTTTTGCTAGCCTCTATGAAAGACACAATCAGGTTCTGGTCTGCTTTCACAGCTCATATGATATTTTTGCTGTGTATACTAAAATATCTGTTCATCACCATCAGCTTTTATTTCCGCACATGTGGTGCATTTAATATAATGATTTTTTAGATAAGAGTGAATCATGAGATATGACACATCTATCACGTTTTAACATATGTATTTATCGACGGATTCAGCTTAGAGAAAAAGGGCAAACAAAATTAGCTCCAAAACTAGCTTTTGCTCTTGAAAAACCTTCTTACATGTACACTGAAAAATTCATTTACTGTAATTAACCAGGTAGGTATATCTGTGTGACCACCACGGCCACGCTTCAAACAGAGCTTCTTAAAATACCCATAAACTTGTTTTAAGCATATTTTACCTCATTTCCTTCACGAGTTCTTTTTTTCGAGGACCGACTCTGCGAAGAGGAGGAAGAGTTTTGCTGCGATTGGGTTGGCACTGTGATACCTTTAGTTTCTTCGATCATATCAAATATTTTGTCTGTTAAACGTGATGCTTTTTGGTTGTCAAGTAAGGAGGCCAATTTATCTGCAAAAAAAGAGGATATTACACTTGTGAACAAAGCAGCGGGTGAGATGACAGGAACAATGGTACATTTTAGGTTATAGACAGATCATTACACTTAAAAGAAATTTTTCAAGAACTTCTATCCACCATTTAAATCACCAGATGTTACTTTAGTCGACGAGTAAATAGTAGACTATAGAATGCATCAATGACACCATTGTTTTTTCACAATATACAATCCTTAAAATAAAAAGAAAAGCTTATGGGTTTAATTGTGTACCGGTAGTTTTTCTCCTGTCATATCCAGATACCAGACAGTTAATTGCAGCGGTCACAAGTGAAGGCTCATTGAATCCTAAAAACTTATGCACCGTTTTATCGAGAGAGGGTTTCATCTCTTCGATGTCCTTCCTGGACAAATAAGTAGTCATCTTCGATGTTAAATCGTCACCAAATTCTGGAATTGTAAATTTCAGAGTTCAAATGCAAAACAGCAGGTATGCTAACAACGTCAGCGCAAAATTGAATATCATATACGCCTCAACTTCTTCTACAATTCGTTCATTAAAAATGGCAGAGCCAACCCCGCAGCCTACTCCTCTGTTTACACTTTGGGAGAGAGTTATTATGTGTAAATTTCCATTCACTAAAAATACATTATCATATCATAACAAGTTTGAAATACAAACCAAATGTAATTCGACAGAACACACGAAAACAAATCTCAGCGAAATTGATGCGGGTGGAGATGTTTCGATGTTTTCACGATAACAGCGATAATCGATAGGGAACGATAGATTGGCGGTAAATTGAATTTTGGAAATGATCCCATTCATCAGTCGTGGCTCAATTAATAAGATATACAGTCGTGATATTACAAATAAATTGCTTATATTATATATAAAATTAACTTATGAAGGTAAGAAGAGAGCGCATGAAGATAAATTATTAATGTAATTTTGTTTATATGGTAGAAATAAAAATATTTCACAGCACTTAAGAATTTTACGCCGGTGGCATGGCGTATAGCTGCTATACAAGCTAAAATAGCCATTAAAATTAGCAAGAACACTTTATAGTGTTCTATAAAATAAGTTTAGAAAGTCATGACTTACAATGCAAATTCTAAATACATGTTTTCAACATTTATTTAATTAAAAATTGGAAAATTAAAATACGTATATCGAAGATGTTCCGCTTTTACGCCTCACCTTTAGCACAGTCTAAACATTTGTTTTTTAACGGCTTAGACTGTGCCTTTTGCGTGAAAGTTGTCATACAGTACATGTATTAAATTTGAATTACTCGTTTAATACACATAAAAATCAAAATCGCTCTTCGTATACGAATACACATTTATTACACATATTCATTAAATAGTAGTATCAAAATACTTTTGTACATGTTGTTATATGTCCACGCATTATGCATGTTTTCATCGTTTCAATTCATGGGGAGGGAAAAGTATGAAAACAGAACACTAAATTTTCCAAAAGTAATCATGAGGAAGGATTCAGCTATTTCTTTGCCAAATCACTGCTGCTGCCTGCACTGCTAAAAACACTGTCTTCTAACTATTTTGTTTATTTTATGATTTTAAATTTGTTTATTTCTGCGATATATTGTACATTATCAAATTATTAATATCTTGGGGAGAGATTCTCACTGTTTAACTGCGTCTGTTTAACAATTCCATAATTTAAAATTGAAAAGAGCGCCATGCTTCACGTTGCTCTTTTTTCATAAAACTATCGGGGCGCGCTGTTCATCAGAAACATCAGAAATCAATATTGCCGACATTACAACGTAAGCTCCTCAATCGCTCGAAATTTTGCGGAAAGTACTTTATTGTAACATTCGCAGAGCTCATGTAACGTTATAATTTTCGGGCCCCTCCCGATACCATCAAATACTGTTCAATGCTTCATATTTGTTTGTATACGTGTCTACCGTAAAAAGATGGCGGCCGCAGTAGCAGCCGGGAAGATGAAGACATCTCTTTCAAATCCTTCTGGGTGGAAAACATTAATAACCGTTACAGTGTTGTTATTAGCATGGATATCTGGATTTGCTTCACGTCTGTTTGCTGTCATAAGATTTGAAAGTATTATTCATGAATTTGATCCATGGTGAGTTACTGTTAGGGCATTTACTCCCATTTTCATGCATTACCTTGGATTGTATCTTTCAGGTATTGCAAGCCACTCCCCCAAAACCATATTCTCACTCCAAATAGTAAAACTTAGGGATTTAACGTCCTATTTGTACTTTTGTTCAATCTAATGTCACTTCTGTATTTTTCCTCGTGTTGGTTTCCATTATGTACTTCCCCTCTTAGCATTTCCTTGGACCTAGTTGTAGTTATACGAAACGGCGTTTTGAGTAAACATATACTTGGGGTGGCCGAATGTAATGGCTTTGATATTATGCCTAATTCAAGTTGAAGGAAATTCAAGTTGAGTTTTTTTTGTAGGACTGAGAAAAATGAATTTTCATTTCTCGAAACGAGTCTTCTGATTTGTTTACATAATGAATTTGTAGGCGTGATATTATGTTCCGAGCCGGAAACTTGCTTGTGTTTATGGCAGCTGTACCTAGCAGATTTAATCTTTCCTTCATAGGTGTCCTAATGTTGCACTAAATGTATCCAGAACCTTTCCTCCACCCAATTTCCAAGTGTGTATCATATATTCCCTATATCATGCATTGAATTTTGTTTTCACCTTTTTGCATCCTTATTTTGAATATAAGTAATCATTTAAAATTTTCAGGTATTTTGGCTTTTAAGCAAAAGCCTTTAAATACTAATAGTTAGTGTAAAAATATTAACTATGTTTATTTATGTATACTTATTCTTTAACCCCCAGGTTCAACTATCGAGCAACTGCTTACATGGTAAAACATGGTTTTTACAATTTCCTGAACTGGTTTGATGAACGAGCATGGTACCCATTAGGAAGAATAGTCGGAGGGACAGTATACCCTGGTCTGATGGTCACTTCTGGCTCTATTCATTATATTTTGCACGCTCTCAACATACCAGTTCACATAAGAGACATATGTGTCTTCCTAGCTCCTACATTCAGGTATTGGTCTTAGGTTAAATTTATCTGTAAAAGTATTTTAAAATGAAAGTGCATAAATACTTAAAACCAACTTAGTAGCCTTTCTTAATTGGTATTACTATTGAAACATCCAGTCTGCGAGTTTCTCGAATTCACCTGCTTTCCGCTGAATTTCATCCACCTATTTTACTTATTTTGCTACGCTACATATGCGCATTTATACTAACCTTTCATTTTATTCATTAACCCTTTTTCTTTCCAATACCATTCACTAAAACCCATGAAGTGCATTTCTCTCTCGATGCCATGTTTGAAAATCTGATATTTCCTCCTACTTCCCCGAGATGGTGCAGCGGTGAAGCAGTTACTCCTCTTCGCTTTACACACCCCACCCATGACTTTTCCTGACTTCAACTTAAACTATCCCCACTTTAAGACACGTTTTCCACAACCTCAACTATCTCTCACACCTTGTTCTCATGAACGGTACATCTCCGATGTTCATAATAAGTATGTTGCTGACAAAAATTCACTCTCCTCCAAAATTCTACTCACTTGGGGGATTTATTTCTTTTTAAAGAAACCGCTACAACATTGACGACGCTACAGCTACACCACCTTCCTATCACCAACCCACTCGGGGGATTTTTTCTTTAAGAAATGACGCTACAACTAAGAAAACACTACAACTACACCACCCTCCAATCTCCAACTTACTTGGGGGATTCTTTTCTTAAAAAAATTGCTACAACATTGACCACACTACAACTACACCAGCCTCCAATCACCGACCCACTCAGGGTATTTTTTTTCTTTACAAAATATGCTAAAACATTGATGAAACTACAGCTACACCACCGTCCAATCACCAACCCACTTGGGGGATTTTTTTATTTAAAAAAATTATGCTACAACATTGACCACACTACAACTACACCAGCCTCCGATCACCAACCCATTCGGGGGATTTTTTCTTTAACAAAATACACTACACATTGATGGCACTACAACTACGCTACCATCCAATCACCATCGCACTTGGGGAATTTCTTTCGTTTAAACAATACGCTACAACTTTTACGATACTACAACTATACTAACCTCCTTATGACCATTTTCTCACTCTTCCCCGTTTTTCACCACCCACAAATGTCATTTTCCGTATTCACGTTTTCTCCAAACTGCATTTCCATTTTTCTTATCATCGATAAATGACTTCTTCGCGTTTGAAAATGGCCATTTACTGCCCATGTTCTGTCCCACCCCAGCACCCCTGTTTCACTCAATAGGCCCGCAACCTTGTTGGGAGGGTGGGGTAAGGCCATATTTTAGATGTGAAATTTGTCCATATCCCTCTACCGGCACTTCCAAAAACATTGCAAAATGGCATCCAAATACAGTAGAGCCCCGGTTAACCAAAATCGGGTTAACTGGAACCCGGGTCAACCGAAACGGTTCCGTAAATAAGCAAACAAAAATCACTGATTTCTGTAATACGTAATGTACAATGCTGTAGTAACTTCAGTTGTTCAGTTTATAGTATTTTCTAACCCATTATAACATTTTTTGTAGCTGAAATAAAACACTGTATTATATAGACATTGTTTGTAAATTCATTTTTCCTACACACCATGTTAATAGGCTATTTTTAGCATATGACGGTTTAACCAAAAAATTGGTTATCCGAAATGGCTCTCCCCCCTTTATTTCGGTTAACCGGGGTTCTACTGTATCACGGAAATATCTCCATTTTCATTATTTTCAATCTTTATTTACTTCAAAACTAAGTATCCCACGCCTTTCTTTCCTACATTTCCTAAATGCTCATTCCTTTCACTATCTTATGCCATTTCTCTCTTTTCCCTCAGTTCCCTATGTTTCTCTCTAAAAAATTTCTCCCTTACTGGACCCTTTGATAGCTTTATCTCTTAATTTTTATTTAAACTTTGATAATTAGCTGTTGATGATAATGATAAACTATTCATGGAGATGCATTTCAAATTTACCTTTTATTTCAGTGGACTAACTGCTATCTCCACATACCTCCTTGGGAAAGAGTTATGGTCTCCAGGTGCTGGTCTCTTTGCAGCATGTTTCATGGCCATTGTGCCTGGTTACATTAGTCGATCAGTTGCAGGATCTTATGATAATGAAGGAATTGCAATTTTCGCCTTGCAGTTCACATACTATCTATGGGTACGTCCACTCAAGTGATTTTGCTAGTATTTTAGATTGCATCATTTTTAGAAATAAAATGGATGTTTGGTAGTATTATTTAATGTAGATTTGTCAAATCAGATAATGTGGTTGAACATGTCGACTTATTCAGTGATAATTCATTTTCAAGGTTAAATCAGTGAAGACTGGATCAGTGTTCTGGGCCAGCATGACAGCCTTGTCATATTTTTATATGGTGAGTACTCGTGCCCTTCTAGTACCTCGCCTCAAAAGCCTTTTTTTCCTAGTCCTACCTTTCTTTTCATTTCGATTGGGTATGTGTGAACAGAGATAATTCAAACGGGTGACTTTCAGTCTCCATTCATCTGTCATGTTTGTGTCCTAATAATCTACCTTAAAGCTCCATTTGTTACCTTTCGAGTGTGAGAAGTTATTTGGAAAATTTTATTATTGAGGATATGTAAACGCAAAGGAAATGAACTCCCAGCATTTCAGTCATCCAAGTGACTCAGAGAGGGCAGAGAGGTGGTGGATTAGTTTTGGCTCTTAGGATTTACATTTTTTTAAATTCACAAGCAGGTTAAGCTTCCTATTGATTTACACGTGGAAAACTGTCTCTTTTATTGTTGGGTAGGAGGATATGTATAAATTATTTGGCACTATTTAAGGAACTTTTATTTACCCCCTGCATCCCTCGCTAAGCCTCACTTAGCCCCTTCCTCACAACAACCCTTCGGACTTCCTTCTCCTTCTACCCTGCATTCTGTTTACTTAGAGATCATACACTACTACCCTGTTCTAATGGAGATCATTACGATTACTAATCACTGGCAAAGTGGGGCATTTTCATCTAAAATAGTATGTTGAGGGGAGATTCGTCTTGCTTGTCACTTTCTTCTGCAGGACAACCATGGAAGGATTGGACACATTCAGTTGTAAACTCTTGCCCACTGATTTTGGCTTTCGCTCTGTTTATTTTATGCTATAGAATTTTGAAACTTTTTGGAGGTCATGAAAGGTTGTTATAGTTGGAGGTCATAAAAGGTTGTTCCCATAGTGTATTTTTGAAAGATGGGACATTTACATTTTTCACTTCTAAAATACTGGGACATTTTGCTAAAAAGCGGGACACATTAGAGATGATAAAAAATATAATGAAATTCACCATTCCTGTGTAATGAATCATAATCATACTTAAACTGATTGGAAGAACAGAATTTCAAAATATGACTGATTAAAGTTCATGTTTACATGATACATTAGAATATTTATCACAATTATGAACCTGATTAAGAAGTTTCTTTTCCTTAAATATTTTGGCATGGAAGTCAATACTAGACAAATCCTTAAAATAAGTCTTTACGATGCTTAAAGCTTGTACTGTTTCATTTGATGAAGGGAAATTCTCTTCTAATACTATTGTTAAATAAGCACGTACATTTTGGCATGATATAAACCAAGGCCGTACACAAAATGAACAAATAGAAATTTGTGGAGGAATAATCAAAAAACAAAATGCAAAAAATGTGAATGATGCTAAGGCATTTTCCATTCTTGTTGATGAACCAGCAGATATATCAGGACTAGAGAAAGTATCAATTTGTTTAAGATACACAAGTGAGTCTGACACACCAAACTGTTTCATCTCTAAGGAAGATTTGTTGTGTTTTGTTAAAGCTGATTGTATGACTGGAGAGAGATTAGCAAATACATACCATTTTAGCTACGCTGGAGAATCTGGGGATCGACCTAAAAATATGATAGGCCGAGGTTATGACGGAGCTGCTGCAATGAAAGGTTTCTTTAAAGGAGTGCAGGCCATTGTTAGAAAAACATTTCCTCAAGCTCTTTATGTGCATTGCAGTTCACACTCTTTGAATTTAGCCCTTTGCCGTTCCTGCAATGTTCAGATTGTTAGAAATTGCATAGAAACCGTTGAAGCAGTTGCAAACTTTTGAAAAGTATCTCCAAAAAGAACAAATTAACTACAATCTTTTATAAAATCAAATTTTCCCAAATTTAAATGGTAAACATTGACATCCATGTGTGAAACAAGATGGGTGGAAAACCACAATAGCCTCCTGAAGTTCAAGTAAATCTATAAGGCTATTCAAACTTCTGTTCAAACCTTAGACAGCCTAAGCCAAAGCACTGACTTCTAAAGCTTCTTAAGCATCTTCGTTTTTGAGGTCCATACTTACAAGTGAGTTTTTAGTATGCCATGTGTTCTGACAAGTGTATTTTTGGACACAATAACAGTATGCAAGGTGCTTCAGTCCCCACTCTGCGATCTAAAGTCAGCAGTTGATCACGTGGAAAACATTGTTGAACACTTTGAGAACATTCAAAATACAATCGATCAAGAGATTTCTAAAACTTTTACAACTGCCAAGGCCTTTCTGAATGATGATGGAGAAGAAATATGTACATCAAGATTGACATCTATCCAACTCCACAAGTAACTACTTTGAAAAAGACCCAGAAAAGTATTTTAAAATAGCTTTGACCATTCCACTTCTTGATGACTTAAGAAGTCAGCTGAAATGCAGGTTCAGTGACCACAAAGTAGTTCTTTGCACTCTAAACTACCTAATCCCTTCACTATGCTCTGATAAGGCATTAGAAACAGATGCCTTAAAACTGTACGAAGATAAAGTAGACCTGAAATTACTTCAGTCAGAGTTCCAAATGTGGATGATTTATTGGAAGAAAACATCTGAGCAAGATAGACCCTCTTGCTCCATTGAGGCCTTAGATGAGTGCAACAAGGAACTATTCCCTAATATATGTATTCATGTTGCTGAGGATAATGTCTGCCGTGCCTGTCACTACTGCCACACCTAATAGGACATTTTCGACTCTAAGAAGATTAAAAACCTATTTGATTAACTCGTGCGAGCAGGATAGGCTTACTGGACTATCTCTTTTGTCAGTTCACAGAGCCATTGATGTTCCGACAGAAGAAGTGATTACATTGTTTATATTGAAGAAAGATAGAAGATAACATCTTGTAATGTAAAGTTCAATTAACTATTGCTGTTTTTTCTTTTGAATGTAAATATAATCATACATATGAGAAAACTTTTTAATTTATTCGTTCACATTCCTTCACAGTTACATTTTAACAGTTAACTTAGAATTTGATGAAAAAAAATCTATAACCACTAATTATTAAGCAAACCCTCCCCCCGAAAGTTAGGAAGCAAACCCCCCCCCACCCCCCGAAGCATTTTCCTGGGTACGGCCTCGATACAAACTATCTGCAACACTGAGTAGCAACCAATTTACAAACTAGCAATGCCACCACTGAACTGCTGTCGTGTAATATGCAACTGGGAACCGTGTATGTATATGTAACACTGCCAACAGAAGCATGAGGGAAAGAGAGCATCATTATTACAATTACCAACTACTGTATATGCCTTGAAGTTTCATAAATTCTACACCAGGAGTGCTCCATATATAAAATGGAAAGCCTAGTGCACTGCCTTCAGGAATGATATGTACATACTTACAAATGAAAAAAGCAGAACACTTAGAAAAAAAGTCGGGACACCGTGACATTTTATCAAAAAACGGGACTCCCAGGAAAAACGGGATGCATGGGAACCCTATATTATACCTAATGAACATAGCAACCTGAACGGTTATTTTTCATGTACAACTTCAGGGCTAGTTACAGTGATAACTCAGATGATGGCTTATTGTTGGTGACATAGTGTCAATGCTCTGGTCTGTATTTTTGAGGTTATCCCAACCAACTCTGGGGTATTCAGACTCCTTAAGGTGAACTCGGCACTGTGGTTCAACAGCCTGGCACAATTTGGCCTGAGCCTGCAGTTTCCGATCTGGATCCACAGCATTGCCGGAAATGCATCCCCAAAGACCATAATCAATAAGGACCATCTTCATATAAAAACTCCAGTCATCATAATTGACTGATCCTTTGAGTTTTGGAAGACCTGGCACACATGCTGGTCCAATGTAGATGTGTGATGAGGTTGTCCCGGCTGTCAATGTGGTATCAGTGACAGTCATAACTGTCGACGTGGTCCCAGTTGTTGTCATCTTTAGATACAAAAGATTGCACAAATTATGTGGAACAGTCCACTAAAACGACTAGGGGCAAATTACCAACTACCATAGCATTTCATAACCTCAACCTCGGCACACTAACTTTGAACCTCTAGTCCATGTCCAGAATGCACAATATCATAATAGCACAGTTCACTGGTAGTCTTGGGCCCATAACCTGTTAAGATTTTTAAGAAATTGGCTCTTACGAAATAATAATAGTCATGGTTTTAGCGAACACACACATAATATTCGACATTGAATGAGACTACAACCAGAAACAAGATCATACTAGATACAATTGAATTACCTAAAATAACAAAAGAATAACTAAATCCAACACAAAGCTTCTTGTAACATAGATTACATATTCAACAAAAACTTGTCTCAAATGAAGATTCTTTTATGTTTGCAAGGTGTCAGCATGGGGCGGTTATGTCTTCATCATCAACCTGGTGCCACTTCATGCTTTCTGTCTCCTGATGCTGGGTCGTTTCTCAGCTCGTTTGCATGCAGCCTACTCAGCATTTTATGTTCTCGGTCTCCTGCTCTCCATGCAGATTCCCTTTGTTGGCTTCCAGCCTGTGAGGACGTCTGAACACATTGCCTCTGCTGGTAAGGCTTTATTTTTCTCCTCGTAATTTAAACAAAAATCTTGAAGTTAGTGAATATGTGAGTTCATGGTTGAGCCCTCATATGTATGTCTATATGTACTTCATTTTTAATATTAATGAAAAAACAGGCACTTTGTTATAATTCCACTCTTTATTATAAATAACACGACCTGGGTTTCAGCATCTCATGCCATCATCAGGTCAGATAATAAAGTGTGGAATTATAACCAAGTGCCTGTTTTTTTTTATTAATCATGAAAGAGTTCCACCGAGTAACGCCAGAGACAGTGTCCTGTATTCATTTTTAATGCTCATACTTTGACATTGTTGTGAAAATTACAGCTAAATTTAGCTATAAACTTATTTTTTGAAATCTTATATTCTCTTAATTGAAAATTTCATAATTATTTTTAAAATGTTGAAATCTTGGTAAAGTTGAGCCTCGTTCAGTCTGAATTTGCTTTTTGTAATTTTGTGCTCATCAATGCCCCATTTCCACAGCAGCCATACGGACCTTGGTAGTTGCACTTATATGCCCAAATCAATGTGGGAATGCACTTCCATTTAGTTGGATCTCGTAGTCCGTATAGCAGGGTCACATAGTGCCAACCCTGCATCAGTTGGTGCTGGCATAGTAAGGGGGAGCCGGAAATACGAAGTGCGATACTCAGAAGAGGAGCACAAAATGGATAATAGTGTGATATTATGTACATAATGTGTTTGGTAAGAGTTTAATTTGTTTTTGAAACATTCCGAATATTGCAAAAGGTCTCATGGATGAGGGAATTCTAATTTCATACGAAATTAACTGCTTGTGTTTCACTTGTTTGCTGCAATTCCTGTAGAGGGCTGCACAGAGTTATAGCTGTAACGTCTATTTAGTGGAAATACGTGAAGGGTTTTTATGTTGGTCCACACGGCTATCGTGGAAATATATTGCACCATTTCAAATATAATATAGATTGCGATATCACAAGGACTTCCAGATAACGAAAATGCATCATACATTTGACAAAATTTTACCTTAATGAATACGCGTATAAATTAAAATGCTCATTAGAAACGAAAGGAACTCCGGGATTGAGACCTAAGATAGGCTTTTGTTTTCCGTGGCTGCTTGCATCTGTCGTGTGCGAGGGATCTTGGTGCGTCCGAACTTCGCAGATCTCCCTTTTCTTCTTACTCACAAATCACAAGAAAAGAAACCCTACCCCTCCCCTCGGAAATAATCCTTTTCGCAGGTCAAAATTTTCCTTCCGTGGGTGGTTCAACTTGCCCAGCTATGGGGAGGAAGGGCCGCTTGGAGAGGTTATTGCTCTTTTAGGGGGGCGTGGTTCGGCCACGTTGCCACATCGTTATAATCTCAGGACTTAGAAATTTTCGGTGGTATGAATTTTTTGAACAGAACTATACATAGTATGTAAAATAGTGAATGTATATCATAGGGGTTAATGGGTGTGCTGGATCGACTCACTGCAAAATTAGACTTGCGTTGTGCCCCACGGAACCAATTAATGACATATGACGAGGTGTACCTGTATAATATTTGCTTGATTCAATAATCAAAGCAAATATTTAAAAAGGTATCATGCAGTGAATCTCATGTATCAAGCTAATTTACCCATAGACTTTTTGTCACATACATATTTGCTTGTATTTCTCAGAAATGAATAATATCACATTTATTTAGCATTTTTCACAATATTTAAAAATGATCTACTCTTTAACTATGAATAATACATATAGGGTAAATCACAGAACATCATTGCATAGTGTATTTTACATTTTATGCATGTATGCCTACCACTTTCTGGGTATGCCCAGTCAAAAGAGCTTTATTATTAGCGCTAAGGACCAGGAAACTGGCTCTGATTTGATATATTCTTCCACACAGCCCTTTTCATCTATGCTTCATATGCTTCTGTCACATTTATTCATTTCTTCACAATTGCTCTCTTGTCCTTACGGCTCCTGATATTCCTCTTACGATTCTCTTCCTCCACATTCACCCATTGCTTTCTTTGTCTATCTCTTCCTCACAATTTACTCCTTTAACATAAATGATTTGGTGCATAATACATTCCCTAAGAGTTAAATTAAGAAAATTAATTGACCATTGAAGACATTTTTTTCCATATTTTGCAGGCGTTTCCTTCTCTTTCAGTATCTGCCACTTCTATCAAGATCATAATATATCTCTCTATACTTACTATATATCACTATAAATCATGTATTTGCCCTGATTTCTTCTGTTGGTTACTTCTTGGCAGATCATGATTTAGAAAGATAATTAAATTTGTTATAATGTGCCAGACTATATTTGACTTAGTTGTCTGGGGCAGTTTGTAGTAGGTAGCCCTTCTAAGTATTCACTTCAGTATTCACCTTCTAAGTATTCACTCATTCACTTCAGTTTTCAGTGACAATTTTTGTGGTGGTTCAACTATTTTTGATCTTTGTAACCATTTTTCTTATCTTTGGTTGTTAAAAGTCTAAAAGATTTTATGGTAAAACATTCAGCCATAATGTCGTACTACAACCAGTGTCCTGCAGTAAGTTGGTGAACATATGAAATGGCACGAACTTTCTCTCTTCCTAATGAGAATAATGTGACTGGTTGTTTTCAACCTCAGTACATGTTTTAGAAATTAAGTGCTCGTTATTGCAGTTGTCGTTTAATCTACCTTACTTAATATGTTGTATTGAATCTATGTAATCTTTGGTGTTTGATGGTCACAAAATCTGATAGTATTTTACCTTGAGTTGCATTTAATTCATGTTTGCGGTGGGGTTTTTTTTTTACACAATCTATGAGATTTAGCTTAGATATAAGCTGTTGAACAGTTTCAGAAGTAGGTGTTGGAGGCTAATGCTTTAGGATACTTGTTTTTGCAGGTGTATTTGCCCTTCTGAATGCAGTGGCTCTCTTGAAATACGTGCAGAGGCACCTGACTGGAACAGACTTGCGCCATTTCCTGGCCATTACTTCACTCATTGCTACAGCAATCGTCTTTCTAATTGTAGTCCTCCTCACCTACCTCGGCATCATTGCTCCTTGGAGTGGAAGGTTAGTACATATTTCAAAGTTGGCCATCTTGCAGCTGTTTGACGGATACATCCATGAATTGAGAGCAAGGTCTCTTTTCTTTGATTATGATGATGAATGTTGAATGCCCTCAATATTTCAGCTATTCTTTTATGCAAGCTTGCGTTATATTTTCCTGTCATGTCAGAATAAAAGAATGTATTCATCTCTTGCAAATGTGGTGAACTTGTGAATAAAATTACTATGCTAGGTGGTACTGCCTATAAAGTTTCTGAAAATGAGTCGGTATATGATGAACAGGTATCATAATGCAAGTGGTCACCCCTTATCTTCACCTTCTCTCCCCCATCCTCCCAGCCCCTCTTTATACCACTCCCTAGCGCTCCCTCTATGAATCTGGCTCATTTGGGACCCGCAAATAATTTTTACATCACCTGTATATGATGCCTAAGCATGGAAACTGGAATTTCACCTGTCTTTTGCTTTGTGCTTTTTGTAATTTATTTAATTCAATGATTTTCTGAAAGTATCACTTGAGACTCTAAAATATTCCAGTTAACAAAGCCATGACTGGCAAATTAAACTGTAGGGTGAATGCTTAACTTAGTAATGTGCTAACATATATTCTTCATTTGATATTTCAGGTTCTACTCATTGTGGGATACAGGTTATGCAAAAATACATATCCCCATCATTGCTTCTGTGTCAGAACATCAGCCAACCACATGGTTTTCCTTCCTTTTTGATCTTCATGTTCTTGTGCCAACCTTCCCTGCTGGTCTGTGGCACTGCATACGCGACATCAATGATGAGCGTGTCTTTGGTGAGTACTCTATGAGCAGTTGCTTTGGTAAGAAATTACTTTTACTCGTAAATTAGTGAATGAATTCTGACGTTCCTGATTTGTGTGAATTGTATGTCCATTATAATTCTAACCATTCAGTTTACTCTTCTGATAACGCATTAAACCCTTCAGCTGTGGCTGCCTCAAATTTCTTCTAACACTGTGGAGGAGAAAAGTTAAGGGAGAATGTTTCTCATCTAGCAGGGGTAGCAGGTAGGGGACCCACGAGAATTGGGTCAACTTTCTGTGGGTTCGGGGAAGCAGTCATTGTTGAGCATAAGTGGACATGCAGTAGCTGAGAATAGATTTATTTATATGGAACTTTCATTGGATTGAATATGGATTTCATTTCATTGGATCTGTACTTTATATTTGCCATCCTTTCCATTTTCTTTTGTTGTCTAATATGGGTTGGTGTGTAAATTCCTGGATTATTTGTTTTAATTTACATGTACATTTTACCCTGCAAACCGCCACAGACACATGTGGTGGTGGTCGAGGACAGAGGTGAATCATGTTAAC
The DNA here is from genome assembly GCA_963573305.1 of Pyrrhosoma nymphula. Taxonomy (NCBI): domain Eukaryota; kingdom Metazoa; phylum Arthropoda; class Insecta; order Odonata; family Coenagrionidae; genus Pyrrhosoma; species Pyrrhosoma nymphula. The sequence continues at coordinate 131,057,533 of OY754335.1, read as the reverse complement.
GATGTGTTTAGTGTTAGTGTCACACAGTTTTCGTCATAATTGCTTATGGTGCACTGAAAGAAGGAATTTTTATGCATATCAGTTGGCCATTGTATCTTTCTTATTTTGTCACTTGCATCTGTTCCAGAGATTAAGCATGGGATCAAAATAGTTAGTGATGGGTTGATTCCAAAATTTTTGCGATTCCGATCCCGATTCTTTCATTTCGATTCCATCGATTCCGATGTCATTGATTCCTAGAAAAATATCTCTTAATGTCAGTCTGCAAGAATACCAATTAAAAGCTATTTCTCTGTGAAAGAATTACTCTGAGAAATTCTCGTGTGGCAGTGGATGCATACGGCATACTGATCATTTATAGGATCAATATGAAAATGTTTCCACACTTCTGACATTGCAAAGCACAAATATCATCTCTGCAACAACCGCAACAACTACTTGGAACAAAATTTATTAAATGCATCATGTATCTCGAACTATGCCAGTTGGAATGTGTTTTGTTTTCACGAGTACGTGGTGCAAAATACAAAATATCATTGGAAGCACAGCCACACGTAAGCTCGTGGTATGGTTGGAAGTTGACTGGAATCGGAATAGATTTTTCACCTTTTGAAATGCTCAATGCCGATTCCGATTCTTGGCCTAGAATCAAGGAATCGGTGAATCGAGTTGACCCATCACTAAAAATAATGTCCTCGATGTCGTACTGAAACTTGCCTGACCTGAATTTTACAAGTAATCTAAGTCAAGCATGTAGCCTCCACAAATATCCAGCAATCCCCAACCTAGTCCTTCCATCACCTGTGTGACACTTTCTGTTTGCTCTTAGCAGTTGTTAACATGTTATGTGCGGCAGGACTAGAGTTCACGTCCTGCAGCACTAGGGTGGTACTTATTTTTCTGAATCGAGAAAAGTAATGTTTTCCACCTATAAAAATGACCATTGTGGAGTGTTAATTAATGTGTTAGAGTTTCGTCAATCTTAGTTATCAGGAACCTGTGCCCCAAGGGCTGTAAATATTTCAAAACTAAATACATACATATGCATTTTTTAAGTGTAAAAAGTGCTCTACCTATGTAAAAACGCAATAGTAAAGCTCTCTAGGGCCAAAATTATGTTGGTTTTTGTTTCTTTTTATGTTTCTAAGATATAGTCCCATGCTGTTCGAGCAGCCCCCCAGGGTACCACCCAGCACCGCTGCATCACTGAATGTGAAGCCAGCACCATTCTCTTCCCCTCTGAGATTCGACCCCTCTATCCCCTCCCTGAACCGGCACATGGTGGGGTGCCTCCTTCCCTCCATCCAGTAGAATGAGAGTCTACGCATTGCCTCTCAAACTCTGATATGAGGTGTCATATTCTGGGAAATTTTTAATAACATTCAGATATTCACAATTATGCTAAGGAGATACTTTGTACAGTCTCACTCTTAGTTGATACATCGTTCTATTTCAAATTCTAGAACAACAAGACTGCTTTGCACAGTTGATCATATCACAGAAACATAAAATCATGAAATTTTGGCTCTGAAGTGCTTTACTATTGCGTTTTACATAGAGTCCTTTTTATGCTAGAAAAAATGTGCATTTAGTTTCGGCACTAAGTGCCCTTGGGGGACAGGTTCTCGATCTAAAAGAGACACACTCAGCCCTCTCAGCCCATAAGGTGAGGGCATAGTTTAGAATGAAATTTGAGAAAAAAAGTACATCTAATGGGCAAGGAAATATGGTATGAAAATAATTTGCAAATTCTCATGCATTGAGACTTTAATTTTTGATGTGAGTCATGTTAGTACATACAATACCGTATTTGATGGCATATAAGACGCACCCCCATTTCAGTAGGGCACACTCAAGAAAAGCGACCATTAGCCGGTGTAAGGCCATACCTTCATATATAAGACCTGGGGGTGATTTTATTAGGCCTAATTTTGGAAAAAAGGTGCATGTTATATGCTGTCAAATGTGGTAATTATCCATTTTCTCCACAATTTTTCACTGTTATCCATGTTATTTCTGAGTAAGCCGCTTTCTTCATGCTCAAAAATAGTTTTTGTCCTCACTTTTTACTGCCAATATTTGACCAAAAGTGAGGGGCTTATTTTGGACAAAAGGTACTCCATTCCTTGTGGAATTATCTCATTTACTGATTATTCCACCTTTATCCCTCCACAGTGGTCTTATATGCACTGAGTGCTGTTTACTTTGCGGGAGTAATGGTGCGACTGATGCTCACACTGACTCCGGTTGTGTGCATCCTTTCGGGAGTGGCATTCTCCCGTCTCTTTGAACTCTACCTCCGAGAAGAGGAAGGCTCTTCCTTGGATTCTAAAAAGGGTGCCAACAGTAACACAGGTGCTTGGCTCAGTGGCAGTGGATCTGCAACTGCCTCGCTGAACTCGCGAGGCACTGGGCTAGATGACTCGGATGGTGATGATGGAAATGGGAAGAATGGGAGAAGTTTATATGATAAGGTGCGTTCTGTTAAACCCTTTTACTGCCATTGGGCAGATCTATCAGCCCTTTGCACCATTGTGAAAACTGCCTTCAGCCAATATGTTGGCCAGCATTTTTCTGCTTACGAATTTAAACTGTAAATTTTCATTACTTTGAAGTTGCACTCTGAATGCTTATTTTTTTACTTTTCAATTTCCCACTATATTTTACAATCTTTGAAAAAGTAACCTATTACTATATGTATGTACTCGAGTATAAGTCAAGAAACTACTTCCTTTTTTTTGGCCAGTGAAGACCTATCTTTGACTTACAGTCGGGTTGCCAAATAAGGTGACTTTTTCGATGTCAGTATTTCCACTTATCGACTGCATAAAACCATCATTCTATGTTACTCATAAGCCATTGAGAATATGCTCTGAGAAATGTGTTAGATTTATGCTTTTTAGTTTTGTATTAAGACCTACCACGGCCAAATTCACTTGGTACTTCCTCTTTGCAATATTACTGCACTCAGCATAGCCAATCATATTGGAAAAATATTGCATAACAAACCCGAATTCACTAAGATCTCCATATATTAGCTATGAGCGATGCTAGGGGGTCGAAAATCTTCGTAAATATACTGGTTGATGTGTTGCACATTTTTTACATGACATCAGTAAAAATAGCGTTAAATATTCTGAAAATTAAACTCAATAATGGGATGAAACAAAATCATGCCGACTTCTCATCCCAAAATGGGGAATTTCCCAGCTTCTTTGCTTCCCAATAAATCTCACCACACATTCAGTTGGCCAAATGAGTAAATTAAGTCTCACCACTCTTCATGAATCCTGTTTTATATATTTTTTCTGAAGCCCAAAGATTTGGAAATATCCTTCTCCTACAGCAAATATTTGCATATCTATAACCATCTGCTGCAATGGTACATCGCCAATGGTGGATCTTTGTTGAAGGAAACACTGGCAGCTTATTGAAGTCCGTGTTGTGAAAAATTTCAAAGAATCACTAATATCTGCTCCTTCTCACCTAACTCTCACTTCTCTTTATCCCCTTCGGCAAACAGTAGGATATCTTACTGTACACAAAATCACTCCAATCGTACCCAAAAACACTAGAGTTAATACTTTATTTCATGGAAACATTCCAGATTTTCAGAAAGAAATAAAAATACTGTGCTAACAGAAAATAATTGTTATATATCTGCATCATGAGCACAGTGAATTGTGCATGTAACATAATCAAAAGTAACACTAAATTTTGTATTTTTTCTGTCTTCCTGAGCTTTTCTCTTTTACCATAAGAATTTAAGTCTAGTGATGGGTGATATTAATACTTTAGACGTGCTGTTTAGGATTGCCAATGAAAAATCTTTCAGGTCCTCCCAAACCTCCCTAGTTTGTGGTTACATAGAAAACTGGAGGGGCATTCCACTCGACATAAAAATCTAAAAATATTAAGAATTCTGTATGATTACCCCATGGAATTGATAGTTCTCATTTGATGCTTGTTACTCAGATGAATGAAAGAAAATTATTGTTTACAACAAAATTCATCCTTTCCCTTTACAATCAATTGAAATGGGCTTATGGGTTCAAGTCCATCACATTTTCTAAGGATCTCTTAATCACCTGATTAATGGTACTCTCATGCTAAATGTAGTATGAGAAAGTTCAAATCTTACCGAACCCTTGAATTTGTGATTGGACTGAATCCTTCCAAAAAAGATTCAAATCTGTTTTCCGGGTGGTATATTCACTACATAGTGGTAAACATATCATTCGAAGTCTCACAATGGAAAAATCACCTACAAGTCATTTAGGGTCCTTCAAAAGCATTGTTAATTTGCGTGAAAATTTATTTCATTATAAACAGTTATTTATTTTTTTCACAATCCCGAATACAGCTCTACTGGCCCTTTATATCATGCGTTTCAACAAGTAACAGTGGGCAAACACAAACACCCCATGTCCTGAATCGTGAAAAATCCACTCAGGCTGGACACTAACACGTGATCCTCAGATTAGCAGGCGAGGCTTCACCCAATTGCCATCGGATGTACATAAGCAAAGATTATATGTATTTAGTCATGAAGCTTTTCATGTAGAAATTCGCCGCTTGACACATGTGCAGACCACCCTCATAACCTCTCACTGCATTTTCAAAGCCAAGGAACATGCCACAGATCATTATGCTTGCCATTTTTGTTATGTTTTGAGTGTTAGACCGATAACCTTTCTTTTTATTTTTGGAAACCAACGTTTTGAGCTGTAGAAAAATGTACACCTAACCTAGAATACCTAGTCAAACAGCTTTTTTCATGCGGCAAAAGATGCACAAAATTACATGGATTAAATTTAAACTACCTAATTGGGTGAAAAGAAACTGTTCAGAGAGATGGGAATAAATTTTTATGTGGCCAAAAGTTAAAAGAAAAGTGGTTTGTCAGTCTCCTAATTACAAAAAGATCATCAAATTTGAAATCCAACCATAAGATTGATATTTATTGGAGTCACACTTTGAAACTGTGCTAGTCCATTTTGCACAAAGTTCAGATATTCAAATCACTTTCTCATTTGCATTTATAAATACAAATTAATTAGTTACTTGTGTTCACTAGCTTTCTTTAGCATTCTAATTTACTCACTCAGTGATTCAACCCGAAGGTTGGTTTGGATAGTTGAGGGTAGAGCTCATCCCGGACTAAGCCACAGGCGTGTGAATTTCACACATTCAGGGTAGGGGGGCCAGTTCCTTTCCCTGGGCCACCTCGCACTCCGAGGATTTTTTGTTTGGGGGCGTTCAAAGGCTTCACCCGGATTTGAACCCGAGACCCTTCGATCAGTAGCCAAGCGCTCTACCCACTAGGCCACCACGCTCCTCTATTCTAATTTAAAGAATTAATAAATTTCAATGTGAAACTGAAATTGCTGCTCAGTTTTATTTCTTTTTGAAGGCTAAATAATTGGATTTGAGTTAGGGGGAAAACGATTGCTACTTAAGGGTTCATAACTTTACAAGAAAATGTAAAAATAGATTTAGATTTGTTTTATCTATATATTGTTAATGAAAAGGAACTGGGATTTATAAGTTGGTGAAAGCAGGAATCTGATTAGGGATTCAGTATTTTAGATTTGATTAAAAAAAGAGATTCGGATTCAGGATCCAGATAGGATAAATTTTAGATTCAACCTATCACTGCTTGAAAGCCTGCGAAAGAAAACCAGGAGAAACCAATGTCGGAGTTGTCGAATTATAAATACATATGTACACGGGTGCCTTGAGAAACATTCCATATTATTAATGAAAAGATGTACATATTTCAGAGAATCTCAATGCTCTTACAAATTATAACTACTTGCTAGTGATGCCCTGGATATCAGTTCTGTACAGATGTTGTCTCTCTTATTCATTTTATTGTCCTGAAATTAGCCCAAACTGTTTGCGAAATAACCAGAAAAACACAAGAAAAGTACTAAGAAAAACTGGGAAATTTATTTCTGCACCCAAGTGGCCTCTCTGAATCTGTATATCTTTTTTGGCCTGAATTATGTTTTTCAGCAGTGAAAACAGTATTTATTTTTGAGCTCTACACAAGAAAAGGTAGAATTTAGTATTTCTTCTGATTCACCCAATTGCTTCCAGTCATTTCTTCTCAGAGTTTTCATTAAGTTTCATTTTACTCCAACTCTTTGTGGGACTTCTTCAATGATGATTCTCTCTATCTGATTTTCATCATTCGTGGATAACCACATTTCCATAGCTTCCAAGTTTCTTTGATCTGCAGCTCTTATTATCTAGAGCTCACTGCAATATAAGACCTTGCTCCAAATATATGTGTTAATTAAGTGCTTATTCAAATGCTAGATGCTAGTTATTTTTATTCTGTACAGGCTAGCAAGCCGAGAAGAGGTCGACACGATCCTCAAACTGGAACACCACCTGGCACACCATCGTCTCGACGTGGTGGTAGTGATGACAGTTCAGGGTCTACGTTGGCAACATTTCATGATACAAGCAGTGGTGGTGGGTTGGGCCTAAATATTAGGTCTATAGTGATTGTTGCCCTCCTAATGCTGTTGATGATGTTTGCTGTTCACTGTACATGGGTCACATCCAATGCCTATTCCAGCCCATCAATTGTTTTAGCCTCTTATGCTCAAGATGGGTAAGTCCTCTACTGTTTTTATCTGCTTAAGCTCATAAAAATAATATTTCTTAAGTTTGCAACGTGGAGCAGAGGATTGAACATGATAAAATACCATATTTTTTCTTTTTGTTTTTATGAGACAAAAATATGGTGTAGCTGGTATCTGATTTCTGTTTTGATATTTGCATGACATTCTTTTTCTCAGTAATTTTCTCTGTTTTTAAAGGTGAAAGGAAGATTAAGCAAGCTAATTGTATATTTATCTTCCATATTGTAAATGTTAATCCTAGTGAATGAGACAACATGAAGATTCTCATATTGTGGTTACATTTTAAGCACTTTAATGTGAAAGCAATGTGTTGGATCCATAAACATTGCTGAATTTGTGAGATAATGCTTTCCATATTCTTTTACTATTGTCAGTTTATAAACATAGTTTTGGATGAGGGATTATGTTGATAAAGTATGAAACTTGATTTTACAATGCCATCTACTGTAGCCAGATTGTTTACGGAATAGTCTGGCAACCCAAAGGCTGTGGGTTTGAACCTAATCTTGGGAACGGATGCAATGTTTGTCATTGGATGAATAACTTTGATAGTCAGTGAAATTTAAGCCTTAGCAGATGGAGGACATACTGGAATCCAAGTCTTCTATTACTTGATATAAAAATGAAGGGCATCCCCTTACACTCTATAACAAGTATACAATACTTTATGAAATTGAAGGGGAAGTGGAAAAAATGAAACTTATCTCATATATTTAAAAGAATTTTATTATTAGAAGAGGATTATCCTAGGAATTAATCAACTATGAAGAATTAAACCCAAAAAGTAAACTTATTATCAACACCATATTATGTCATGTACCCCACACACTCATATAAGATATCTTCTTTTTCAACTATTGCATTCAGGAAAAATGGAAATAAACACTGATGACAATAATAACTTTTTAAGGGAGCAAGAGACATGTCTGAAAGCTTTGAGGTTAAAGTTATTCAACAAGTAACTTCATCTTTAATAGCCTATCCATCGAAACTAGTTAATATAAGTAATAGAACTAATAAAATCAATCATGTTCCATCTTCAATACCTTAGAAAATACAAAATGGCACATAGTATGCACTTTCATTTAGCAAACTTTCCCATATCTTTAGAATTTCTGATAATTTAGTTTTCTCATATGCAGTTATAAGAATGCAAATTTTAGCCATATTCATTATGTCAATCTGGGGGGTGGGGTGGTTTTTACCCATATTTGTTAACTTTTACTCAAATAAGTATGGCATTGAATTCAGTGCAGAGGTTGTGTCTTCCTGTGATTTTTTAAAATTACTTACATTAAGATAAAGAGTTGTAATATTCACTATCAGATGGGTAAAAGAATGACGTTTTTAACCTTGCATGATATTGACTTGTATTCTTCGTTTTTTGCCAAAAAGTTGAGTTTTTGGCTCCAAAATCAACCATTTTATAACTATTTCAACAAAAGAAGTTTTAATTTCCTTGACAACCTCAGCATGGTCTTTAAGTGGAAATTTATTTCTGAGAACTTTATGACTTAGGTTAACAGATCAACAACCTATGACTGTTTCCTTTGTTAAAAGATCAATATGAGAATTGCAGTGAGAATTCATTGTGTCTACTAAATGGTATACAGTATAACCCCCGATACATTCCGAGACCTCATACTTATAATGAAAACTATGGATAACTGAGTACTCAATTTCCTAAATGTAGTCAGGTTACTGTGCAATGGAAATAACCTTTTCAGTATTCTTATTTATGTATTCTTATTTATTTATCAAAAATCTCTTGATTACAGTTCGCGACAAATATTGGATGACTTTCGAGAGGCTTATCATTGGCTGTCCCAAAATACAGATGTTGATGCTCACGTCATGTCTTGGTGGGACTATGGCTATCAGATAGCAGGAATGGCTAATAGAACAACACTTGTAGATAATAATACTTGGAATAATAGTCATATTGCATTGGTAAGTTTCCTCTGGATTTTGTTGTAATTTTCATGCATTTTCATTAAATTAAATTAGTGGAATGATGCCCTAAATGCATAAAGGTATGAATCTTGTTCTTGAAGTAAAATATGTTCTTTGATTTCTAAAAGCATTGCTTACGTCTACCTCGTTAAGGTTGGGAAGGCCATGTCGTCAAATGAGAGTGCTGCCTACACCATAATGACTGCATTGGATGTTGATTATGTCCTTGTCATATTTGGTGGAGTAATAGGTTATTCTGGTGATGACATTAACAAGTTCCTTTGGATGGTGAGGATAGCAGAGGGAGAGCATCCTAAGGATATTCGTGTGAGTGTTGTACTTTTTCCTATTTTCCATTTAGACACATGGTGGTGTCCATTACTAACCTCATTAGTTGAAGTTGCATTACATTAACTTGTAACAATTTTATTTTTCACTTTAATTTATTCCGTTACACTTTTTAATTATTTTAAATATTAATACATTTCCGTCTGATCATTTATAGACTCCTGATTCCTCTTATTTTCTTTCCTCTGTTGTGCTGTTTATTTATCTCCTCCTCCTTGGCGATGGCTTGAACTCGCGAACGTTGCGACGGCTCTTGAAACGTTACAAACTTCATAGAGTATATCTGCCATATAACAAACTCTCTATAACAAAATTTCCCAGCAGGGAACTTTTCTCCAGTCCCGATAATATTTACATATAAAAGTATGGGAAAACTTTGTTACTATTGAATTCCGTCCCGATGATATTTACGTGTAAAAGTATGGGAAAACTTTGTTACTATTAAATTTATGGTACATGGTTTCCGAGTCTCCATTCGTTCTCCCATTGTAGGGACTGCCTTTGGGGATGAGATATGGGGAAAGTGTAAGACACGAAAGGACTTAGAGGGATGCCGATGGAGTAGGAAAGTTAGGATACAAAACAAAGAGAAACTTAAAGACTCCCCAATTTCAGATATCACTCCCCTGCTTCCAGCCCAAGGCCTATCCTATCATAAGGAAGGATTCACAAGTCCTATTCACATGTGTGGAAACAATCGTCCGCAGAAGTATCAGTTGAGGACCCCGTGGATGCAACAGACAGAGAGAGTTATTAAGGACCTTGGCAGATTTAACAGACTATGTGAAATGAGTGCCTAAGTTTGATACTTATGTGAAGTAGTTGATTAATGCCAACGCTGATATTTGGTGTGTGATGTTGATTGTGTACCTGCGGAAGAACACATTCACACAATCCCACATCGGACGAGTTGGAGGAAGAAAACAAGTGCATGAATAAACCTTCACGAGCAGATGTTTTAGTTGATTTTCAAATATTGCATGAGGAGTTCTTCTCCATTTTTGGGTTTCCAGCGCGTAGGTTGCTTTTATAGGACAACAGTTTCGCCCGTATTCTAACGGGCGTCTTCAGGTGGAAGACTTCGACCTGAAAATTCCCTTTGGAATACGGGCCAAACTATTGTCCTATAAAATCAACCTACGCGGTGGAAACCCGAAAATGGAGAAGAATTCATCTGAATGCCGAGGAAACCTTGGATGGAATATTGCATGAGGAGTACATTATCATATGGGGATTGCTGTGGCTTTATTTTTATCAATTGAAATAAAATTGAAATCACTTCCGAAATGGCGATGTGTACAGGAAAGAGGCACATGGTGATCACAAAATTCTTCCCAATTGAAAAGAAACTTTGTGAGTTCCACATAAATAGATTTTTATTAACAACCTAGGTTTCGTCGCTGAGCGACATCATCAGGTAGTCACAGCGACATCATCAGACAAATTTGACACACAAGTTATAGGTACACTAGGGGTAAGAGAGTGTAAAGGTTTGGAAAAGGAGGGAGAGGGTTGGCTGGGGAAGGGAGGGGGGGAGTTGGATGAGCAAGGAAAGGGAATTCTTCTTTTTTATATTGCAGTACCAACATTTTTAACCTTGTTCGATTTCATCGATTAAAAAAATTAATTCCAAAAATTTTACCAATTTTTAATGTGTATTATAAGTATTTATTTATTTATTTATTTTAAAAATAGACCACATACAGCATGATGCCATTTTATAGTGATACAAGTAAAAAGATATGCAAAAACATTAAGAAGAAGATAAACAAATAATGTAAAAACATGGCAAGTCAGAAAAGATTATTTTACTTGGGAATGAGATATGGCTTGGTTAGCGAAGGCATTGGAAGATAAGGAGAAAGGGTCAATGTTGTCAGGAAGGGAATTCAGGAGAGAAGAAAGTCGAACAATAAGGGAGCGCTTGGTGAGTGATAATCTGGGAGTAGGGATATGGAGCAATGAGTGGGTCCTTGTTGGTCGGGTAGGAATTCTGAAATTAATGAAGCAAATAAGGTCAGGGCAGTCAATGGTCGAGTTCAGAGTGCTGTGTATGAGTTTAAAATCAGTTTTAAGGAAGTTATTATAAAGATTAGAAACAGAAGGTGAACGCAAGACAGCATCGGAGGATAAGTTGTTTAGATGAGGGACTCAACAATATTAGCGAAAAAGTGAGTAATGTGTTCCAGAGATTTAAGATTTGTTGGGGCAGATATCGACCATATAGGGGAGCAATAGGAGATAATGGGAAGGACAATAGATGTGAAGTAAGATTGTAATGCTCTTGGATCTTTAATTTCCATGAACCAGTAAAGTAAGCCTACCAGGGACATAGATGTTCTTTTAATTGCCTGAATGTGTTCTGAATAAATGAGTTTCTGGTCAGTTATTATGCCAAGATCTTTTACTGATGTAACTCTGTTCAATGGGGTAGAGTTGATATAGTAGTTGAAATGAATTGGGGTTTTTTACGGGAAAAACACATTATACATAATTGACTTACTTGGATTTAAATTTAGCCTCCAGGCATTGTTCCATGCTGAGGTCTTATTCAATGCATCTTGAAGGTCATGGCAGTCAGAGGAGTTATTTATTTGCTTAAAAATCTTGCAGTAGTCGGCGTAAACCAGGGCATGAGTTTTGAAAGAAAGAAGTTGATATGGTAGATCATTAATGAATAAATTAAAAAGATATGGTCCAAGGACACTGCCCTGGGGTACTCCAGATGTTAACGTGGACCAAGATGAAGAGGAACCGGAGAGTATTACGTGTTGGGTTCTGTTTGAAAGGAAGCTGGATATGAGTTTGAGACAGTTGCCGTGGATGCCAAAATGGTGATTAAGTTTGTGAAGAAGTAGGGAATGGTTGATGGAGTCGAAAGCTTTAGAAACGTCTAGGAAAACATCATCAAGCTGAGACGACTTTTCGATGGCATTGAAAGTGGTGCTGAAAGACGGCGAGGTTGGTCATGAAAGGATAGATGCATGACATTTCTCAGCATTACCAAAAAGTATATGAAATTGTGCAGAAAATTCTACTGCTATGACAAAGCAATTATAATATCAGAATATGTATGCATTTTTTCTAAACTAAAATTTTCACAATAACAAATTCACTACCTATGTTGAATTTTGAATTTCCTATACCCTTGAATTTTGTTATAATAAAAAGATAATAATAATAATTTTTATTAGTCCCAGGACTTTACATTGTAAAATATAGGACAAGTCAAAAACAAGAAATACATACACATTCGAAATCATACACTTCTGTGGTAAGCAAATTCCTCCAGAAACTGATTTGTGCTATAATAGCGTTCATTTACCAGAAAGAGTTTCAGATTAAACTTGAAATTTGCCCTCGTAGGAGCATTTTTTAAGCTTGGAGGCAGAGCGTTATAAACCTTGGTAGCCATGTGAAAGGGGCTCTTATTGTACATGGCAGTAGAGTGGCAGTACATATGTACATCCCCACTATGGCGAGTGGTACGTCCATGCACTTGACCATTGGTATGTAGTAAGGTCTTTTATATTGTCTTTGACATACATACACAAGTGATATATACATAGAAGGTAACGTTAGGAGTTTTAATTCCTTACAATAGGGTTTACAAGATTTCCAAGGGGGTATCTTTGCTATATACCTTATACATCTTTTTTGTATTGAGAAAACTCTACGAAATCCAGGTGATGATCCCCAGAAAATAATTCCATAGGACAAATGGGCTTGAAAATAACCATAATAGACCATTTTCAGAACATTTGAATCAACAATATTCACAAGATTCCTCAGAACATATCCACTTTTAGCCAGGGTAGAGCATAGGGCATTGGTATGGGTCTCCCAGTTTAGGGAATCAATCAGTTATGTGGTGGTTATACTGTGTATGTCGATTATGTATATCACCTGGCAGAATGTCATGCAATAGTTTGATCATTGAAATAAATGAGATGAACTATAAATGGTTTAAATAAATAATTATAAAAGAAATGATTTAAAAGCCTAAAATTTTTTTCCTCCAGGTTTTGTAAACTCTTGATTTCTGGATATTGTTCTTGTATGCCAGCCTGATTGAAAATTACATGATATGTGATGTGGAAAACGAAAAGGGAACTCTTGTCGGCAGAGTAAAATTTTCAGGACAGACGAAACAAGTTGTCAGGGTTGAAAATATTGATTTTTGGTGTTTTTTCGATTTATTTTGTCGCTTTGTTTAAATATTTCTTGAGGAAAAAACTTTTTTATTCAGTTTTTAGCCAAAAAAGTGCATTCCATGGATTATTTTTCTGGATAGTGAATTTATAAAATATGTATGTCAAATAAAATAGGTATAGCATTTCAAATTTTTTTATTGCGTAGGTTTTCCTCAAAAATCACCCTTTTCCATCCCTTATTTTCATGTAGGCATTACTTGCTTATTTTGAATGTGATTTTGCGATCAAACTGTTCAGAATTCGCCACTGTTTTAGAAAATAACAATAATTCAAAATCTAATTGAGACCTGAGGTCCCTTCTGTTTTCCGCATCAAATATTCAGAATCAGGCATATTTTAAGACTGATTTTTAATTGTTGTTCCAAAAAGTCCCAAGTTTAAAAGATTGCTTATGTATATTTTCAGGAAAGTGATTACTTCACGGATCGAGGAGAGTTTCGAGTGGACTCAGAAGGAACACCCACTCTTCTCAACAGCCTTATGTATAAACTTAGTTATTACAGATTTGGGGAACTAAAGGTGAGTGAACATGACTAGGACTTATTGCATCCTGCGTTGGTTAATTAGTGGCATTATTGTATCACTGGAGCCATATTTAATTGGGTAAAGGTGAGCTTTCGTCCCGCACGGTCAACATTTTTTTTTGAAAAACCTAGGAAACTGACGATATTTAATGTGATACCTATGAGTAGTGGAAGGTTGCACATTTGTATAAATGTGAGAATCATACCCGTTTGACTGATAGTTTTTGAGATGTAGACATTTGAAAATGACCAATTTTTGTTTTTTTTTGTCCGTTTTCAACGCCATATTTGGAGGTTTTCACGAACAACCGGTAGAGGGATAACACTAATTTCACCTCTATAATATGCCTTTACCCCACCCCCCCAACAAGCTTACGGGCCTATGGAGTGAAACAGGGGTGCTAGGGTGGGACGGTACGCAGGCCCGATTTGGCCATTTTCAAAAGTGAAAAACGCATTTTCGTGAATTGGAAAAGCGGAAAACGCATTTTTTGCGGGAATGGTAAAGTGGAAATGGGCATTTCTGGGAGTGGAGGAAGTTTCAAAATGCTGATTTTTACAATAAATGTGAAAATTGAAAGACGTTTGTTTGGAATAATTCTGGGTGTTGTGTTTAAGTGGAGAGGAGTTATCATTGAAAGATATAATACTGGATGTGCATTTTCGCAGTGAAAATGGCGTGACTTGATTATTGGTGGGCATTGGTAGAAGGCTAAAATGTTATTCTGCGTGTTATTTTAAGAATAGAATCCCTCACGCTCATTGGTGATTATTGGCGGGCATTGGTGGAAGGCTAAAATGTTATTCTGCGTATTATTTTAAGAATAGAATCCCTCACGCTCATTGGTGATTATTGGTGGGCATTGGTAGAAGGCTAATGAAATAGTATTGTTGACGGAGTTCTCTCTGGTAGTGTGGAAGGGAGAAATTAACTGTCAATAATTGGAAGTTAATTGTTAAGAAGTCACCCGATATTCATTCGCCAAGTAGCTTGTTGACGTTAATCATTTTCTGTCTTGCGTGTGTGGAGTACGGTCACCATGAGTTGTCAATCGTGTACGCACATACAAATTTCTGCGATCCAGACTTTCCTTTCGGCGGAGTCAGGCTTGGAATTCCTTGAAAGGCTCGGGTGTTTGTTACCCAGGAATGGACACTCGTGTCCTCGCTGCGGGAACTCGCAATCCTCCATTTAAAGTGATACGTGAAATGTTATTAGTGCAGTGGAATGAATGCGAGTGAAAAGGAAGTGTTAATCCTTCATTTGAAGTGAAATGTGCAATGTTTACTGCGGTGGATGGAATTGCATTGTATTAAATGGCTGTTGCGGGGCGAGTTTGAGTGGAAGGAGGGAAGAAATTGTGTAGGAGAGGTGTGCATATGCTAGAGAACCAACTGCTCGATCGGTGCGCCACGTACAGTGGATAAGAGGAAACGGCATTTTTCCACAAGATGGCGGAGAGGAAAAAACGCACTTCTCAGGTTTGAAAGTTTCCCATTCCTAAAGTGGTTGATGCATTGTTGTGTTGAAAGTATTTTACAAATGCGCAAGGTTTGCTTAATAAGTGATGTGGATTTGGTTCCGATATCTCTATTGTAAGTGGGTGAAATTCGCGAAAACGCTGGCGGGACGAAAGCTCACCTTTACCTTTAATTGTATCATATGAAGTAATTTCCCAGAATATTTGGTAATATGCATTAGTGGCTTCGGTGCTAAGTTACAATAGTATTTTTAATAAGGTGATGTAAATATATGGATCTCAACAAAACAAGGTTTAAAATAAAAATAAATAGAAATAAATTAAAATGGTTAAAAAATTAATTTATTTATGTAACAATCAATCTATGTACTACATAACATATTATAGTTAAATGTTTGGTATTATTCAGAACATGCATTAGGTGAAATCTTGTTTAATATTTTCAAAGAGTTGCTTGTAAGTTAAAAACACTGCATGAAGTAAATTATTCTTAAGAGCGAGGCTTTGTATGTACAATATATTCAGTAAGAATTCGAAGGATTATTGATAGTTAAAGCTTAATAGCTTAAAGTAAATAATTAGGTTTTTTTGTTTCATAGTTAAGGTGCTCAAAGTAAAAGCATACTTATTACTTTACATTTTCACCCTTCAGCTGGACTATAGGACCCCAGCAGGCTTTGATCGAACTAGAAATGCAATAATAGGGAATAAAAATTTTGACCTAACCTATTTGGATGAAGCATACACAACAGAACATTGGCTTGTTAGGATATACAGGTAAGCTCAATTCAATATAATTGATTAATCATTAGTTATTCATAAACATAACAGTGTTGGGTTGGACCTGGTGGAAGTTGTCGATATTCATGTTGAATAAAACACTTCATAATCTTCAACAGATTTATTGAATGGTACAATGTGTTTGTTTCACCATGCTGTGGCATATTCATGTGCACATTAATACGCCGCCGAGTGGTGAAACGCGTCGTGCCATTCAATAAATCTATGGAAGATTACTAAGTTTTTTATTCATCATGAACATTAGTTATTTACTCTCTTCAGTAGATGTATTTTTGTGGCATATTTTTGCATTCATGTATTTGTACCAGATGCGGTTTTATTGCACTTTTTTGTTCTAGAGCCCAAAATCCCCTATCATCATAAGAATTGGCAATTTGCCATTAAGCGTCAAAGGTACCCCAATTTCCTATTTATTAAAAATTGAATTGTGGTGACAGCTATTATAATGGATGTTAACTTTCATGAAAATGTGCACTGATATCCAAATATAGTGATTGCATTTTGTCATTCTAAATGTTTTTTCCTTCTCCCTTTGTTGTAGAATACTTTTTTTTGCATTCACGTGCTGTGCACTGATTTTTTCCTTGAAACAAATGAGCAAGAGGAAAAGTTACAGTTATTCAAAGTAACAAATTCAAAGATGGTGTCTCATTGCTTGATGCTTACTTACTCTCTACTTACTCCTGTGGCCACTCAAATCCAAGTCGATTTTTGGCCTCGCCGACAAGTTGTCTCCAGACTCTTCTGTTCTCCGCCATGTCAACCTCCCTGCCCCAAGTCTTCTCATGTCTTCAGCCACTAAGTGGTCATTCCATCTTAGTCTTGGTCTTCCCAGTGGGCGCCTTCTTTCTGGTTGTCCTCTCCACACTCTTCTTATCATTGCATCCTCCTCCCTTCTTCTTACATGACCGAGCCACCTAATTCTCCTACTTCTTATCACAGCCACAATATCTGGTGTACTATACAGGTTCCTGAGCTCTCTGTTTTTCAGTATTCTCCATACCCCTTCTTCAAATGTTGGCCCATATTGCTTGATGCTACTTTTACTAAATAGATTGTTACAACATGGGGCTAAATTGTTGCCTAATGATTATATCTTCCACTCAAAGGGAACATTTAGGCACTTAATGGAGAGCTTGGTCTCCCCATAGAAAATACTGTGATAACATGGTGACCACTCAGTTGAAAAAATTAGGAAAAATTGTAAACACTCAAATGTTGGTGGAATGCCCAACGAAGGTAAAGTTCAAGACATTCAAATATTAAGAAGTCTAGGCTAAGATGCACAACCTGGAAATGGGAGATGAGGAGAAATATTTTTCAAGAGTTGTTAACGATCCATGCTCAGTAATGGCCATTGCACATTCCAAAGGTGGTGAAATCCTCACTTAAAGCTTGCAATCGGCTGTTTTGATACTCACATGAACATGCTTACAATCCCCTCAACCCATATCGGTGATGAAGAAGCCCTCTCCATTTTCGAAAGCCTTCCATAGAAGTAACATTTTTCAGGACCAAGTCTGGGATTGCAGATTACTTTCTTGGTGGAATTCCATCATGGAGAATCAAAATAAGGTAAGACTTTGCTCATTCCACAGTTATAACCATTACCACATGTTATAATATAATTGTGGGCCGAACAAAGGTTTTCCTATTTTGATTTGTCATGAATGGTGAAAATTATGAGGAACTAAAGAAGGCACAAGTGGAAGGAGTATATGTTCACAGGTGGAAAGGAGTGCTTAGTACCATAGGATGGGTCAACTTTGGACATTTTTTGCACTTCTTGCATTCCATATTTGGTATTTTATTCACTAAAAGTAAAAAATAAAATAATTTATGATATTTAAACCTTCAGATACGAAATAGTAATATGCAGTTTATAAACGTACAACTTTTATTTGTTGCTTTTTTATTGAAATAAATACTGTCGAGACTTACCCCATAAAATGGGGTAACTTCGGACAGTCATGTATCTTCAATGATATCTGATGCTTGTTCAGTGTATGATAACTTTGGAAATTCATAAATATAAATAACTTTCTCACTCAATAT
Source organism: Pyrrhosoma nymphula (assembly GCA_963573305.1). Lineage (NCBI taxonomy): Eukaryota > Metazoa > Arthropoda > Insecta > Odonata > Coenagrionidae > Pyrrhosoma > Pyrrhosoma nymphula. The sequence goes on along the minus strand of OY754335.1, from coordinate 131,039,501 downwards.
CTTGACCATATGAATTACCGATATCACTACATCACGTAAATAGATAAGTTTATGGTTGATAAAACAGGTAAACAGAATGGTTGGGAAGGGATGCATGAAGAAAGTAGGCTTTAGGTGACAAAAATATTATTTTATTAACAGAATGGAGAAAGTACACATCAAAATGAAGTGGATGGTACCGTGAATGATGAAAAATGGAAATAAACAATAATTAATTTTTATGAGAAAATTACTAGATTAAGAATTGTTTTTCTAAACTTAGTCAATATTTTCATGATCAATTCTTAACCCAATCAATTCCAGGACAGTTTTCTTGAAATCTCTTTTCTACCTTGCCAGATTTATTCAACAAACTTTGAACTATAATTTGTTCGTCCTTCACTCACAAAGGAAATACCTACACCGAGCACCTCAGCAACCCATGCATCCGCTGTTCTTCATCTTAAGCAGGATAAACTTGGTGCCTACTGATCAATTTATTTTTACAGTTTTTTAATGTCCAAAATAGTACTTTTAGGAACTTGAAGTTTTTCTGCGGCAGCTGGGATGGATAGTTTTTTTATTCCTCACTGCCATCATAGCCTCTTACGTTGCAAATTTTAATATTGTTTATATGGATGTCCTCCCAAAACTGTCATACTTTTTAACATACTTTCTCCCCATGTCTGAAGTTACCCCAATTTTTTTGAAAAATAATTCAATTCAATTTTTTATTCACCAGTTGAAAAATATGTACATTTGTATGGGTTTCGTCAATATAATACATCAAAGTCATAAATCAGCATGCATCAAAGTCATAAAACATCGTTAATAAACTCTGAGACAGAGTAGTAACATTTCTGTAGCAAAAATTTTTTCATTTCAATTTTGAATCTTTATATTGATTCAATACTCTTTATACACAATGGAATTTTATTAATAATTTTTATCCCACTAGCTAAAGGGCTTCTGGCTGACAATCTTCTCTTATGTAGAGCAACATGAATATTGGAGGAGCCCCTTGTAGAATAATTGTGAACACTATTATACAGACAAGGAATAGTTCATGCATTTAATTGGAGAAAAAATGGTTTACAATGAGCCCGAGATGATTAAAAAAATATGATTCTGATAAGTTTCTTTTGCATTATGAAAACCTTGTTCAACATTGTAGGAGATGAACCCCAGAAAACAATCCCATAGGTTGCTTTTGTCAGGAAATTTGAATTGTACATTGTCATGAGGACATCTATGGATACTGTACTGCTTATAAACCTTATGCTATAAATTACAGAGCACAAATTGGAACACATATTATTTACATGTACTGACCAATTGCCTGTTTTGTCAAGAAAAAGACCCAAGAACTTAGAATTCTTAGTTGGCACCAGTTGGGTATTGTTTACAGTTAATACAGGAAAGTTTTGGATAGGAATTTCATTAAATAGTAATTTCATTAAATAGTAATAACTGAGTTTTGTCACAGTTTAAAACTAATCTGTTTTGCTGGCACCATTTTCATACATTGTTCAAAATATTTTGACTCACGATGCATTGCAGTAATATCTTTGGCTGAGATAATAAAATTAGTATCATCAGCGAAGATGATAGTTAACCCATTTTTGATTGGATTAATTAGGGGTAAATCATTGATATAAATTAAGAATAGAATGGGTCCTAAAATAGACCCCTGTGGAACACCAGTTAGAATTCGGTTACGGTCCGATGTGATCTGTTCTTCATTTATGGTTAAAACCACTTGTTGGGATCTGGAAGTTAAATATGACTTCCAGGGACTGTCCACGAATTCCGATTCTTTGACACTTGCTTAGAAGTATATCGTGGTTTTCCATATCAAATGCATGGCTGCTGAAGTCTAAAAACAATGCTAGGACTAAATATTTGTTGTCCAGGGCACTTGTAATGAATTCCAATGCATGTGCAAGGGCATCTCCAGTAGATCTGCCTTTTGTGTAGCCCCATTGCCTGCCAATTAGGATATTATATTTCTCTTAATAAGCTATTAAACGAATTAATTGAAGCCACTATAAATTTTCATCATGAAAACCAACAACTGGAATATTCACTTAATGTTTTTTAGAAATATGTAATGTGCTAAAAATAACAGAATACTTCAAATGAGTACATGCCACTTTCTACAGGACTTTCTTCTTGAAGTACTCCCCTATGGTAATAGGTTGGTTTACATTCAAACTGATAATTGTTGTTTCTAATTGTTTGAGTACTATCGATGAAGGAATACTGTATGTATGCATGTTCCACTATAAAATTAAGAAATAGATGTTCTCCACAATAATTATTTATAATGTCTTATTTTAAAAACACTCTTCCTTCATATACATATTGTAAAACTTGTGTGCACGATCCGGCCCGAATGACCAGAAAATGTGCGCAGGGGGCCATGTGCCCCAGATTATGATTAATAAAGTACGAGGACACCTTCAAGCGAATCTGTGTTTATTTCCCGCGCGGCTTCCAACGAAGCGCACGACACATGTCCGCGTCCACACGCTCCTGGCTTTCGACATACACTGCTTGAAAAAACCCCATGTGACACCCACGCCGAAGGCAAAAGGGCCCGGATGAGACAGGGTTACTGACCCTCGGTTAACGGTCCCGCCAGGGAGTCCTCACTCCTTAGGGTGAGTGAATTCTCCTAGTTGGCGACCGCGGAAGAAAGGCCGGCTGAAACTGCCAAAAGTGGGAAAACCCTGAAAATGGCGACACTCGCCAGTGGAGCCGAGTGGGGGGAGGAAAACGACCCAACAACTTGTTTATAACGATCATGGGCGTAACAAAATTCCGCCTAGAATGAGGTGAGTTCTCGGTTCCTTGGACTTTCCTATGGTTGCGGATGTTAATTATCCCACATATGACAAGGATGGATGATATAGAATCCCTGTTATAGAGAACTATTTTTTTGGTCATTTGGGCAATTATTATCTCTTTCATAATGAAAAATTCTGAATGCTTGGAGTTGTCGAGGGAGCCCTCTTCCTTCCCCCTCTGCATGGTTTGCAACATAGAATGACAACTGATTCCATCACAATGCATCAGACTCAAATGGGCTGACATATCGAATTTCCTAATGTGTTGCTTCATTTCTTTCTTACATTTTTGGGTGGAAAATACTGATCAGATGTGGTATCATGTAAATTAACTTATTGTTAGATTTCTGTATGTATTTTAAATTTCTTGAAGTGAGAGAAGCATTTAAACCTCATATGTGGATTACCACTGTTGTAGTCCACGTGTGTGAAATGCTAATGGCATGACACAATAGAGATGGTTTAAGTCAACAGAGGAGTGTATGTAAACATCTATGACTAAATGAGTCATAGCAAGGAGCTCATACACCTGAAGACATTGAGGATATTTTCAATTTTTATTCATTAAGATTCATAACTCAGGAACAGATTAGTGTGATATTTTATGAATGATGAACTAGTATCAATAAATTCAATTGCATGTGTGTAAGCAATGTGGGGATGAATAAAAAAGTTTATGCTGTGAGACAATAGTAAATTGTTAAGGATCTGTTGCGTTAATGTGGACAATTAACCGCGAGAAAGCCTGTAGTCCTACGATGAGCACAAGAAAAAATGCTGGAGCTTGGATGTAACGAATCCCGTTCCCGAATGAAATAAAAGACTGGTCTCCTGAAATCCGTTTTACATGAATTTTACTGTATTTTGATATGTTTAACCAAAGTAAATTATTAATCTAAAGAACCTTCTTAATTTTTTCCATTGCAATTCTAAGGGTGAAGAAACCTCATGAGTTCAACCGCCCGAGGATACCCGTGTCTCAAAGGAAAATCAAGAGAAGCAAACCGTTTATTTCAAAGAAGGTATGGAATTCCATATTGTGGCATGGTAGTTTGACTGCTTTCCATAAAAATACCTATATATGTATATATATGCATATATATGCCTTAATATGTTGTTTCACAAATGAATGCATCTTTTTGATATGCTAGCAACATTGTGTATGTGATATTTAACCCTTTCACTGCTACACACGCATAAATGAGTTCGGTTGGAGCAGTGCCGCCAGCGCTACACACGCACATAAGCATTTGTGGGAAGTAGTGCAATCAGCGCTATGCAAGCATATGTGCGTTTTACATGCAGACGAGTTTAAATACTGAAAAAAAGATGTGCGCTGGGGGTATTTAAATGCCCAGCAGTGTTGTGCGCTAAGGTGATCGCTCTCACCTTAAGATGAGCTGGGATCAAGCTTAGCAATGAAAAGGTTAAATTGTGAAATAGCAATAAAAACTTAAGAAAATCATATCTCATCAATATTATCAGCCATCTTTTTAATTTAAAATAGCAATATTATTTAAAAATACAGTTTTTCTGATGTTGATCAGGATGAGTTGCAGGTGTTGGTTGCAATATGCATCCAAGCATGAAAACTTTAGTGTACATATCTATGTTTCCATTTTTCACTGCATCTAATGCATCTTATGCGACCTTTTTTGTGATGCTTGTTCTCCAATTGCTACAACTGCAGAGATCTATCTCTGCAGTTGCAGCAGTCTAGATGTAGATCTATCTCTACGTGCATGGGGGTGCCGACTGTCTTCTGTTGGAAATGAGGATAATATTAGGGTTAAAAATTGAAGACTTTTTGAGTACAATCCTTAATACACCATGCTTTACTGCCTTTTGCTTTTTGTATAGTGTCCAGGTTTCTAAATATGTACACACTTAGTTGTTGATATATAATTAAGTGCCACAAGGGTGACAGATAAAAATGTTTAAACATAAAAAAGGGGACACTCAATAATAAATTCTGATTGATTGTGATGGCTGAACCATCTTTCTCAAAGGACAGAAGATAAATGAGAAGAAAATCAGGGTTTGAGGTTTTGGAGGGGCCTGGGAAATACAAATGCAAGCCATTTCCAGGTCCTTTTGTGGAAGGAGGAGAGGAAGAGAGGGGAAGGGAGTCGAGGTAACCAATATAGCCCATGATGATTTATTATACGGGCATGGTGAATTTCATTATATTTCTCTCATTTCTAATGTGTCCGGCTTTTTTACGAAATTTCCAGTTTTTGAAAGTGAATAATGCAAATTTCCCATTTTTTCAAAAATACATACATTATGGAAACCCTATAATAATGCCTCCATTCAATATGAACGCAGCTTTATGCATGGAAGTTGATTTCTATTGAAGTCCCTTGATATACAATATGTGTATCACTATTTGCTGGGCATCGTTCTGCTATCACCTTACTCCCAAAACATCCATAAAAATTTATGACGGAAGTAAACTTTGAAAATTGCCATTTAATAATTGCATTGTCCATTATTTACGGAAGGTGAAGAAGCAATCTTCTTGGGTTACTCCCATATGGTTCTTGCTGAATGTGTCCCATGGTTGTGAATTTCATCTTGTTCTGGAATTATTTCGAATGATACTTCAATAGTCATAACTAAGGCTGTCACCCACGTCAAACATTGATATGAATACAATTTGACAAATGCATAGAAATATGCTTGAAGTACAATTTCCATATAAATGAATGAAAGTGTAGGAGGTATATCATAATCAGCAAGTGATTAAAATAAAAATTACAGCATCTGTCATGTGATGTTGTTTCAAAGAGGACAAGTATGCTCGTCAATCAGGGAAACACTACCCAAGTGAACTTCAAGGGTTCCTCTCCTGAGACAGGCCTCCGATGGTGGATATTTGTGTGCACTGAGCAATAAACAACTGACTACCGAGCCTCATTTCATAGGGAGGTGTGAGAGAGGCATGCAGGGATGCAGCAGTGTATGATTTTCAAGTTAGCGAGCCTCAGAGTGATAGCCCTCAGATGATAGCGGGTGGTTTCACAGAATCACTCGAACCAAAATACGATCTGAGAGAGAGGTAATAAAGTGCCTGCCTCTGCTCATCACGGAATGATTTAGCACCGCCACCGCTATGGGATCACGAAAAAAAAGTATTGAGTGTTGGCAGGGGAGCGAGCAATGCAATGAAGACGAAGTAGTCAGGCCAAATAGGAGGCCCAGGTTGGCGTGGCACTGCTATCAGAGTAGAATGCCAATGGAGACCTGCCTTTCATAGTTTCATGCTTTCTCCAATTGCTTCAATTGTATCAAAAATATTCTTAAGAGGAAGGTCTGAATTCAAAATGAAAGGATCATTCCAGTTGATAGACTGTCTTGGCCCATGTAGTCCATCTCATGGCCACATACTGAGGTGGCGAAAATGGTTGATTTAGGCTTAATATATGCATTTATCTCTTCAAGATGGTATGCATCACGTATACTTGAAATAACTTGCAACATAGCTTTATCTTTACTACATAGAATCGTGATAACTTGTTTTTTATCTGCCTGCAATCCACAGTAACAGTTTTTTAATGCCGACAATCTGCAAACATATTTTAGCAAGGTAGCCTGTCCCCTTAAGTGTAAAATTGCAATGAGGAAAAATCCTCCTGGACTGGGAATCTAAGCACAGACTTAATTTCCCTTACATTGCCTTTCTTGATGAACAGTAAGGGCATAGCATAAAGTTCCCTGAAATTTCCATGAGAATTTAGAAACTCTGGTTGCTTGGTGGCCTGGCAAGCTGAAAACCCGTGATTCTATTCCTTCTCAGAGTTCCTAGGTAGAACTTGCCTCCCTCTGTTTTCACGTAAATGTTAGTGCCACCTAGCAACTTTGCGTGATAAATCTATTGAGACATGTGCCATGGTGTTAATGTTCATGGGTATATGAAGATTAAATTTATTTGATTATTATATATGATTCAATAATGTATGAAATTGTATCAAAATGGTCTGTTTTCTAATAATAAACCAACAATGCTTTGGCAGTCATTTGTGGCCTAGAAAATTCATGAAAAAGTCATTCAAAGCTTTTCAGATGTGTGTAAGTTGGAAATTATTATCAGTGGAGTGATATTCAATCTTTCTCTTAACAGTCTTCAAGACGTCGTAAAGGCATGCTGAAGAACAGGCCTGTGGTGGTGAAGGGCCGTAAAGGGCCAGCTTCCAGCACGTCCTAGTGGTGGCAGCAGTAGGATTAGTCCTTGGGTGCAGCCCCCATTTTTTGATCCTTTGTGCACCCTTTCACTCACCCTCTTATTCCTCTTGGGCCTCACCCTACCTGCAATCCTTCTGCAAGACCTACTGACATGGAGCTCAATATCTTCCCAGCCATCTCAACCATAAAGGGTTCCCTCCTCTCGAAGACCCACAGCTGCATTTCTTCTCCAACGTAGTGGATTGTCGAGCTCATTCTCCACGTGGAATGATGTCCTCTTCCTTCATTTCTTGGAGGCCCTCTTTGAAGGATGACTGGGAGGCTTCAATGGGAGACTCAAGAGGCTAAAAAGTCCATTAACTATTTGTGGAGAGCATCAAAGTGTTGTCGTTTCCACTCAAGGTAGTGCTGGATGTCTGGAATCAATGGGATCATGCCCTCTTCAAGAGGCCAGGCGTATTTATGAGGTTATGATTGCATAATCTGCTACCTGATGGAGGCACTGCAGTCTTTTCCCTTTGAAGACTTGGAGCCACCCAAAAGTTGTCAGGCTGGGGTGTGCTCACTAAGTAGACATGTGCCTTTTTGTCCCAGTTTGTGTAACCCTTTTGAGAGAGGGATGAGTAGGGGAATGGGTTGGAAGATCAAGCTCACTCAGCGGGTAGAGAGCATGGGGTTTTGTGTAGGTCAAGGTCTTGAGAAAACTCAGAATTTATCATTTTTTCTGGCATAATTCTTACCTTCTAATCTGCTTGCCTTGCTGTGTCCATTTGAATTCATTGATGTTCAAAGGCAGGCATCTGAAGAGCATATCTAGCCTTTTCTTATGGCTCAAGAAGTCTTCAGTTCCTCAATGAACTAAATTTAGTTTCATGTGCTGTGCACATGAAATAATATTTTTAACACTGGCATATGTTCTGTGCATTTTGAAATCCCAGTTTATTACATGTTTTCTTTCAATTACAGTGTTAAGTCCTTGTGTCTCCGGCCACTGATAAAATGGAACTGCCATGATATATGTAGCTTAAATACATGATTATAGTAAGTTTATGACTTTTGATTATGTGAATTTGAAGTTATGTTGAAATGGAGTGAATTAAAGAAAGACAAAAAAGGAAGCAAATCCTATTCTTCGAGCAATGAGTTAACGGGGTATCAGTTGTGGATTGTTGATAAAAATGTGAAGCTTGCAGGAATTGGTTTATAGTCTATTGAAAATTTGGCACAAGGATTTAAACTTGATTGAATCACTGCTTTGGGGCCAAAATTATCAGCTTTTGTCTTGCAGTTGATCCTTTAAGTACATGATGGGCGTACTATGCTCTTGCGGTAATTTCAGTGCTTTTATGGTTAAATTTGATTGGGCATGTGCAATCAAAATATTTTTACATTTCCGTGGTTTTATTTTTGTAGAACTTGAGCATTCCCAGGACATAGAAACTATTAATATCCTATAAAATTTGGCTATCAATAGATGAATTTATGATGTATATCTGATATGTTCATTTGCAATAGTCTATTTGTGCACCTCATTCGGTACATTTTACTGGGTATCCATTTCCTCCTAATGTATTCCTCATTCTACCGCCCAGTTTCAACAAGAGAGGGCTCTTTTCAGGCCATTTCCATCTTCATCCCATCTGATGTTTTTGATGAAACCAGGTTGTCTGATGGAGAACGTTTGAGTGTAAATTGGTAAAAGTTATTTTTACCTAGTGTTGCCTATTACCCACCTACAGATAGTCAAGTCAGTCAATCGTAATTGTGAACGTTAAACCACTTTATAATTTGAATTACCATTTTTTGGTCATCCAGCAACCCTAAATTTTGGATTTTGCCCGTGTTAACTCATTAGGTTAGCTGGGCAAGGGTGAATTGTTAACATGAAAGTTGTTATCACTTTAACCCTGGGTTGATTCATACATTTTTATCTGAAATGGGAGGGGTGATGTGGAAAGATTGCATAGCCGATTGGTGGGTGGACACGCTATCACCTGTCAAAAGGGGGAACCTCTTCCTGTTTCTCTGAAGTTGTTTTATTTGATGTTTTTGTGTTGTTGTTCTGAAGATGTTTATGTGTTGATGCTGTTCAAATGAGCAGTGTTTTTATTTTTTGTTCTAATAAGCTTCCTCAGTTTTTCATGCATATTGGACTAAAAATGGAGGTTTTCAGAGTAGTGATTCATTTCACCATGTTTAAACCACGTCAACAGTACTCGCTCAGCGAAATATGTCCGGTTTACGTGCCAGGCATGATTTGGAGAGATGGAGGACCTCTGCTCAGTAACATGCCAAAGTTTTCAATTCAGCATCCTCAGTTTCCAATTTCGAGAGGGCAGCATTGTTGTCCTTGAGTGAATGACGTTTGAGGGATTGACATCATTGGTTGAAGATTGACTGCGTGCCAGTTTTGTGCCCCTCTTCAGAGAGTGATGAGAGGAAAAGGGGAAGATTGATGCAATTACCTTTAGTGGGTGTCACTGCAAATTTTGCATTTAACATCTGGGAAAAGAAAAAAGTGTGATTTAGATCTCCTGTATGTGTGTGCATGGGAAGGTGTGGCTGTTTGGCGAGTGTCTTGACAACATGCACTCAAAAAATGTTATTACATATTGGAGTCCTTGGATGGCTCCCCATACATACCAAGCCTTTGGGTGTTGTTGATTGTGTGGCATTAAATCTTAGACTTAAATAGACAATTGTTTTGTGATATGTTGACTTTAAAAAATGTCTTTTTTTGCACCTGACAACTAAAACATTTATAAAGCTACACATTTTGGAGTTTTTTCTTTTTACTAACCTACCTTTTCTTTTTATTATCCTGACCTCTCATGGTCTCTGTTTACCTTTCCTTCTGCTGATGCTGTTTGGGAAGGAATGGGGGGAAAATGTCTCATGTGGGGCATCATCGGTCAATTTTAAGTGGATGCTCATTCAGCATACATTTGTTATTTATTTTCCTCTTTCATAAGAATTACATTAATGCTCACTTTCCCTGCAAAGTCTTGAAAGATATGATTGATTGTAAGGGTGGGTGAGGGCCTTCTGGAGCCCTTGAGGTACTCAGACCTCTTGGTCAATTGTGTCGTCCCACATTTAATCTGCCTGCCACTTGCAGATGGGACAAGAGCACCACGGTAGAGGTATGGAAGAGGGTCACCTCCCTACAACCTTCCAGGTCTGGGTCTAACCTCTGGCCTCCCGGTATAGGTCTGGAGGGAGTGTCACCTCTCTATCCACCCCAGTAGAGGTATGCAGGAAACCCCAGCGTTGCTTAACTTCGGTGACCTGACAGGAACCGGTGTTTCAATGTGGCTAGGCCCTTGCCCCTCTCGAAAGATATGACAGAACACTTGTGTATGCATTGGTTACATTGACATGCCATTTTATTCTGTAAATTTAACTCAGCCTCATGGCAACTGAGAAAAATGTTAAGACTGGAGAGGAGGTCATACACGTTATATTGGAAGAATACCCTTACCTGTAGAGGAAGTATGAATCTTAATTGAGAGAAGTGATGTGAAAAATGTGGACCTATAATAATAAAATGAGACTTCTGCACACATTTGTGGTTCTTTGGAAAAGAGATGAAGGCTGACGACATATGTCAAATTGTGCTAGATAAATTTGTCCGCAGTTCTCCTTAGGCACTCAATATACTCTGCAACTTCAGTCCTAAATGTTATGATTGATGTTTCAATTCATCCATGTTGATGGTTGATATATATATTTCCAAAATTAAGCTAATTTTAAGGCATTACTTAATGCCTACCTCTATGTCATGTAGACAGTATATACTGCAGTAGAGGGTTGGGCCTATAGCCTATCAACTATGTATTTGATGCCAGCAAGTAACTTCAAGGAGGCTAACACCCAAGAAGAAATGTCTTCTAGAAAGCTCTTATTAACATTGTAATGGGAGATATAATATATTTGAATCGAAAATTTAATTATCTAGTGTTGTACGATATTGAGATACGAAAGGTGGTGAGGTATTTCTTACCGATCCTATTACTATGCAACCTTTCGAAATTCCTACTCCCCTAAGCCGTCCGTTGATTAGATATATCAACCATAAATTTCCCAAACGTCAAGTGCGGATGGGTTGAAGGAACGTACGTAAGCGTACGCCTAACATCTCGGATGCTGGAGACAGTATGATCTATGACTACATCATCCAATTACATTTGAAAACCCATCATTACCGGTCGTTTTGAGTAGGATTAATATTTTATAATGAAAGTATTTTAATTCTGCAATTATTGAAAAAGTATGCCATAGACGCATATGATCGCAGATCGCCGACAGTTTTCCTTCTTAATATTCAGATAAGTCTTATCAGATTTTCACCGATATCTAAAAATGATGAGATAAGCAAAACCAACTAATTACGTCCTTGAACATGACATGGCAGTAAAAAACAAAGGTGTGGGAGGTCACGAATCACGGCCATCGCAACTGCCTCAATGCGTGAAGAAATCGTTCTCGCCGTCTCATTATTGGTTGATTCGTTGACTCCTGCTGCCGCTGCGGGGCTGCGGCTGCTGTTTGCCGCGTGCGTTTACGTCAAGACGTCAGTTTGCGGATAGAGAGGGGGTAACTGGAATGACTGGTATATCATTGGAATTTTGCCGAGTGTGGAAGTGAAGATAATAGGCAGGGAGAAGTGCTCGATTTGAAATGTGTAGTTGAGCGGTCAGAATACGTTAAGTGTAGAATATTGGTGCATACAGTTGTAATTGAATCTCAATATTTTGTTACTGGCGAAATAAATTGAAGAGGGAATGTGTACATCACAACAAAGTCATGTGAGTTGTTTCTGGCGAAAATCCTGCCTATTTTGGTTTGAATTACGTTTATCATTCGTGTGAATTTTGTATCTGTAATCGCCCAGATGAAAGGGTCATAAATAATGTGGCGGAGCGTAATTTAATTCGGGGTACATCGCTGGGAACTTAGTTAATTTCCATGTATTTTGTTATTTTCAGGCCGAATGCGCTGGTGGATGCTGGTGGATCTCACCTCTACGTTCGTTTCTCTTGTATTTGGTCCTTGGATTTCACGCCGTTATTGACCTGATAATAGATATGTGTTTTGCGTGGTATTTCAAAGGATCGAAACGTGTGATCCCTCCTGTGAAAAAGAAGATATTATATTACAGCGCCGTTGAGCTGGGAGCTGAAATAAAAAATCAAAGCGTAAGAGTTCATTTCATTCTCGTGATAGCTTCCTGATGAATGTTTTACTCAGCGCTTTTAATACCAGATTTCAGAACGTTTGTTTTTCCTATAATGTGTAAGGATATCTAGTGTACAATACCTACTCTTTTTTCCTTTTAGCTGACATCGGAAGAAGTTGTACAAGCTTTTATTGACAGGATTCTGGAAATTAACCCAGTGCTTAATTGCGTAGTCGATGATCGATTCCACCCTGCTTTGGAAGAAGCTAAAAAAATTGATGAATCAATTAAAACTGGGAAATATTCAGAAGAGGAATTGAATAAAAAGCCCTTCCTTGGGGTTCCATTCTCGTCCAAAGTGAGCACGATGGTGAAAGGTACATCCAAGTAATCTGAAACTTCAAATTTTGTTCAAAGGTGTTCCAATACATTGCTCTATTTACATTATTTTGCAATGGTACACAAGGCTTTATAAATCTAGGAGGGAATGAGGGTAATGATTTACACTTTTACTAGCTTAGTGGAATAGTTAGTTATATGATCGTGTCTTTGTATTTTCCTACAAAATACATACAGCTCTACACTTGTGCTGATTTGAGCTTGTAGTGTTTGTCATAGTTTCATTTTAAGGTACAACTCAAAAACTGATGTAAATCTCTTCAATGTACATTAGCACTTATGGTTGTTGCCCGAGGATTTGTCTTATGCCTCCATTTGGTTCGATTATTCATTTTTTAACTAACCATATCGAAAGGTTGCCATATACCCAATAATCTCTTGCAAAAATATTTTTCTTTTTTTATTTAAGTAATTGAAGCACTTTAAAGTAATGTGATTGGGGCAAAAACGTATCAAATTCGTTGCTGATGCAGAAAGTCTTGAGTATTAGAGGTTCAGACAACTGATATTCAATTGTCTGAAATAGAAATGTCTCAGGTTTGGAGTTGGCCATTGCTTTTGTCAGTTTATCCATTTTGCCCACAATTGCTTCTATCAAACTTGGCTGAATCTTGGTAAGTAAATCACTAACCATTGGCTTTTGACGAGTAACATTTTGTTATAATTATCAATGAGTGACTGTGAAAGTAGCCATCTCTAATCCTCTGGAAGTCAGGACATTTCCATAAAAAATGATGACTTGAAAAGATGCAGCTCCCTAAATTACCATATGTATACCATGCATATTGATACTATGTGGTAGTTTTTGATTTAGTGGTGCATGGATTACCAGGCAGTAGCAGACTTGTTTTTTATGGTACCTTTCCTTCTTTAGTTGTATCACACCATCTGTTGTTAAGGCATTAATACCAAGACAAAGCAATGTCAATGGCCAAGGTGGGTTTCTAACCTGCAACATTTGGGTTGTTAGAGTAGCCCATTGCCATCTATCTACCATGGCATTACCATCTTGCTATTTAACTATCCTCCAAAATAATAATAATATTTTTATTATCCAAAGACCATACATTTGTGATGCAGGGAAAGGAGTCTTCAAGAGTATACGTTGTACAATATGGTTACGATTGCTTGTCATTTTAGAATTTGTTAATTTAACCCTTTTGAGACAGTGGAATTCTCTCCTATGCATTTCTACTGATCTGAGTACCAAGTGAGACTTTCTTCCTCTCTGTACGGACCATTTTTTATGGCATCCATGGAGAAAGTTCTCGTTGGAATACACTCACACTCAGATTCTACCTTTTTCTACACCTCATAGCACGGACCTTGCCATTATCTCTGACTCTTGGGGCAGTTAAGCTCAACCCTTCACAGGTTTACAACTTTACCAGCGGCATAGGTTCGCCATCAACTTATTGTTTATTCATTGGTTTTACTACATGTATCTTTAAAGATACATGTAGTAAAACCAAGCAAGAGAGCAAGCAACAAATTTGTTGCTTGCTCTCAAATTGTAGGCTTTGAAAAGAATTCCTCGTTTTTTACTCTGCATTTACGAATTTTAAACGAAACTCTTCCATCAAAATTAACGGATTTAATGGATAAATCAATTCCAATGCAAAATATCTTGACTGATATCTTGAAATCAAGATAACAGTTAATATTGATGGTAGAATTTTGCCTAAAAATTGTAAACGCTCACCAAAAGACAAGCAGTTCAATTCAGATTTTATATCTCTTGAGAAAGCAACAAATATTTATTTAGCAAAGTCTCTGAATAAACAATCACATGACTGCGGACCCCTGCCGTAAAGAGGGTGCTAATACGACGAAGGATTCAGGTACCTGCTCCTGGATTCCAAAGGGAAGACCTGGTCCCCGCTGCGTTGGGTCCCAAAACATAGAAGCTGTGTACCTGCGAGTGCCAGAAAGGGGGAAAAGCATAGCGACAAAAATATGCGGCGTTCGTTCGCTTGTGTCAAAAAATCTCCTTAGCAAATTTTCGACATTCGTCTTCCTGGTCAGGAAACCTATTTTCACATATGTCCGGCATTCGTAGTGAAAGGGTTGATAATATTTTTATTATCCAAATACCAAAAATTTGTGATGCAGGTATAAGAGTCGTCAAGAGTATATGTTGTACAATATGGTTACAATTGCTTGTCCTTTAAGAATTTGTTTGCTGAGCAATAACACTTCATAAACTTTTCACTTTCACTTTGAAAGTGGAGTGACTTTTCGATTTCACTCTCGGCATTTGTATATTCCTACCAGAGAGTCAAGAAAGTTTTATGAAAAATTATGTGTGGAAAAATGAGGACGGTTGGCAGCCCTATGTGAGAGTGTAATTTGTTTTAGTGGTTCTCCTCTTTTTAACTAGCGGACAGCTAATTTGACCTCAATTTTTTATACTAAAATAGGTCTTCGTCACACAATTGGGTTGGAATCAAGGCGCAACATAATTGCTGAAGAAGATGCAGATGTAGTGAAGGCAATTCGAGCAGCTGGTGGCATACCAGTGGCTGTTACTAATGTTCCCGAGTTAGGAATGTGGTATGAGACCTGGTGTACTCCACATGGACAGACATATAATCCTTATGATACAACCCGAACAGCTGGTGGATCTAGTGGTGGAGAGGTAATGTGTTTTCATCTTTTGTTTACATTTTTGTGTTGATTACCCCTTTAATACTGCGGTAATAGTCCAGTTGGAACGCGTTTCCTTTAAAGTTATGTGAACTCATGTAATGGGTTTGAGAACGTTTTTCCATTTTGATAAAACCCAATAAAAAACTAATTTTCCCAAGGAAAATGGCCATAACCACGCTCAACTTTCTTTCAAGGTTTAATTTATGACATATGCATGAATTTTCCCATTTTTTCAGTTTAGGCTGATATGAAATACAATTATTTTTCTCTAATGTGGTGCATGATTTCCATAATCGCTCTTTGTAAGTGTGACATGGGTGAAAATTAAATAAAATGAAGCAATGCTATTTGTTTTATTTGAAGTATTTTTAATAATATCATGCTAGCATACATTTAACCTCTCTTCCTTGCCCTCTGGTAATTCATTTTCCCTCACTTCTTCATGACTAGTGTCTTAACATTTGGTCGCACACATCTGGGTAGAATCCATTTTTATGGCGGCGATGAAAAACTTCTGTTGAAGATTGCCCTGAGATAATATCCTCCTGGGAATCAAACCACTAACTTCAGTTCCCTTACATTGCCATCCTTTATGTGTAAGGGCATAACATTGAATTCCCTTAAATTGCCATGAGAATTAAGAAGCCCAGGTAGCATGGTAGTGTGTGCTGAAGGCCTGTGGTTCGATTCCCTCTAGGAGCTCCTAGGTATCAATCACCTCTCTCTGTATTGCATATTAATAGAAAGCGGTATTCGTTAGTGTTTCAACAGTGTTTTAGTTTTCACTCGACGGCAATTAAGGAAAAAGTTGCACCCATTTCTAAGTACATATGTGAGTGCCATTTTTTGCGATAATGTTTATCATTTTACCTGTCTGTATCTTGGAAAATTTTCAAAAGAAAAGTCTGAAAATTGGCAGAATTACTTAACTTGTCATATGTTCCCTTAATGCATTTCATCAAAATCAGAACTGTTGAGGTCAAAAACTTATTTTTTTATCGATCTGACTTGGAATATCTCTTTACGGGCTTGTACTTAGTGTTAATGCCCATGAGTACCTATATGAAGATGAATTTTATTTATTATATTTGGTACAATAATTTCTGAAATAATATCCCTCCATTCTTCATGGCTGGTGTCCTAATATTCTGACACATGCCTCCAGGTAGAATGTAAATGTAAACCTTAATCTTATGTGCAATTTTTTTTATTTATTTCAGGCTGCACTAGTTGCAGCATGTGGCTCTCCCATTGGAATTGGTACAGATATAGGAGGATCTTTGCGGATGCCAGCATTTTTCTGTGGAATATTTGGTCACAAACCAACAACAGGTAATGGTCAACTTTGTTTTTTTGTGGTTCATAGCTTGTAGCATGTGTGCATAGGTACAAAGTTCAAGATTTATCCTCAGGGTAGTTTAACTTTTATTTTTGGATAATTTTTTATTACTTTCATAATTGTCACCACTATTACTAGACTTTGCTGGCCTGCCAATGAAGTTATCATTCACTCTTCTGTAATTCCATTGATGTGGCATAAAGATACATGTGAAGGATTAAAGATTAAATATAACCATGTGGGAAACAGATTCAGAATCAGAAAGAATGTGAAAACAAGGAAGTCCATATCGCTTTGTTATACTTGTATTAAGTTATCTTATTGCTATATAAATTCACTATTACAAGTGTTAATAAGTTGCGTAACACATGCAATTATTGCATGATGTCAAAATCATATTTAATATTTATTGCAAGTTATGTATTAGTGCCAAAGTTAGGATTAATGATTAAAAAAGTAACAATTGAAATTAATTGTTAAAAATGTAGTTAACTATATAACTTAACCGTTACTTTTTAGAATAGTTAACTTTTAATCGTTAAAACTATACATTAACTGATACAAAACTGACTTCAGTTAATTTTTTAGTTAATTTTTGGTGAATTTTGACCTGTTCAAATTTGGGCACAAAGCTTGCCCAACAGACTAAGGGGAAAATAAAACAGTATCTAAGAATTCAATATAGCTGTGTAGTTGTGCAAGAATGCAATGAATAGGCCCAGATGAATATATCCAAACAAAAGCGGGGTTGAGTGGAGTGACCGCCAAAGTTTATGAATGCACCCTCAGACAAGAAAATACGAGACCACTTGAAGACCATGTCCGCGAGGGCAAGAATGCCTTACTCGGCGATGCCGTGTCATCAATACTACACAGTTGAACACGAGAAAAGGGGTCACCTAAAAACCTTTGATGGGTAACGAGGGGAACGGGTTCATTCAAAGTAACTTATCTGTAAAATGTGCCAGTTTATGCAGTACTTACTCGGCGGCATCCTATCGTCAGCGGGGTTTAGTGGAGT
Source organism: Pyrrhosoma nymphula (assembly GCA_963573305.1). Lineage (NCBI taxonomy): Eukaryota > Metazoa > Arthropoda > Insecta > Odonata > Coenagrionidae > Pyrrhosoma > Pyrrhosoma nymphula. Next base: position 131,021,901 of record OY754335.1, on the reverse strand, counting down.
GACCACAAAAGTGAGTCAACTGGGACGGATGTCCGATAAAAATTGTGATATGAGAATATTTTGATTGTTAGAGTGAGTAACAATTAACAAAAGCGAGTGATTAACGAGAGCCTTCTGGAGCCCTCCTGACACTTAGACCCCTTTGGGTCCATTGTGCCAACTCACATTTAACCTTCCTGCCACTTGCAGACAGGGGACAAGAGCACCACAGTAGACGTATGAAGGAGGGGCCACCCCCAACCTCCCCAGTACAGGTATAGAGGGTGTCCTCCCTCTAACCTTCCGGGTCTGGGTGTATCTCCCTCCTGCCTCCCAGTGGTCTGGGGAGAGTATCATCTCTCCATCCACGCCGGGTCGAGGTATGGAGGAGGGTCACCCATCCAACCACCGTCCGGGCCCAACGTTGCTTAACTTCGATGATCTGATGGGAACCAGTGTTTCAACGTTTAAGCCTTTGCCCTTGTTATGATACTAAAGTTAAATGACTTTTTAAGCAATAGTTACATAAATTTTTCTTGAATTTGAAGTTCGTATTTATTTTATCCCAATTATGAAAAATAGCTTTTAAAAGTGACGTTTTAAAAGTTACTTAAAAGTAACTTTAAATGTAAAAGTTCCTTTTTTAACTTGAACTTTAATCAGTTACTTGTTCAGAAAAGTTACTTTTAACTTTAACTAGTTACTTTTTCAGAGATTAACTTTAACTTCAATCAGTTAATTTTTTTCGGTAACTTTCCCAACTATGATTAGTGCAATGTAAGGGAAGGTCTCTGGAGAAAGACCAAGGTAATAGTGTGCAAGCCAGGTATCGTGACATACAAGAGGGAAGGGTCACCTTGATGCCTGAGAATTGGCATGGAGTTTTGGAGATAGTAGGGCTTCTCTCAACAGAGGTCATAGCCCAGAGGAGCAGGGCCGGTTGTGATCATACGGTGGCTAGGGTTCGAACCCAGGTTGCTGCATTTTTTTCTTTCGAATATTTTACGGAATTACTGTAAATTGCCCACTCCCATACATTTACGTTAGTAGCAACAAATTTTTTTAATTTTCAGCCCATTTGCTGGATTTTCAATCAATCTCCTTGGGAGACTTTCGAAGCTAATTTCGGGATACTTGTTTGGCCGAAAAGAGGCTACACATGCTCATAGACCTAATATGTTTAGATTTTGAAAATGCAAGGATACTTCCTTGAATAGGATGGGCTTTGATTGGTCGTGGGTCTTTCTCAAGGCCGTAAGCAATGAACGCATTATTACTTTTTAATTAGCATTGATGTACTCAAAATTTCCTAGGAGCCGCGCTCCAGTAATGACATTTGTCATCCGAAAGTATGCAATTCCACGTCATGAATGAAAAGTTAAATTCCTTCAATTGAAATAAACATGAGGTGGGAAAAGAAATAGTGTTATCATTACGTGATATTTTTTTGTGCTGGAATATCTTTCTCTCCCCCACAATACAGGCTTCACTTCAATATAATATGTTTCTCCGCAAAAAGGTCTTTGCAAATTTTTTTACATAACCTGGTAAACAGTTACCATCTCTTTTTTACCTATATCATGTTCACTATTGAACAAGAAATAGAGTTACAGAAGTCATTACTCGAACGCGGCTCTGGGGAAATTTTAAGTGAGTACATCGTTGCTAATTAAAAAGTAATATTCCATTCATTGTTTACGGCCTTGAAAAAGACCCACGACAAATCAAAGCCCATCCTATTCACGGAGGTATCCTTGTATTTTCAAAATCTAAACATATTAGGTCTGTCAGCATGTGAAGCCTCTTTTCGGCTGAACAAGAATCCTGAAATTAGCTTCGAAAGTATCCTAAGGAGATTGATTGAAAATCCAGCAAATAGGCTGAAAATTAAAAAAAAATTGTTGCTACTGCCGTAAATGTATGGGAGTGGGCAATTTACAGTAATTCCGTAAAATATTCTAAAGAAAAATAAATTCCACATCCTGGGATCTAACCCTAGCCACCATATGAGGATAACCGTCTAAGTGCCTCAAACCGCTGGGCTACAATCTCTGTTGCGAGCGGCGTGAACTGTAAAGGATTTATACGGAGGAAGATTCTTCAATAGCGTTTTTCTCTCAAACCTGGGCCTATGTGGAAGAAAGCCGTAACACTTTCCCACATTCTCTCTATAGTTTCAGAAAATAATTTCCTCGTTTGGATCCCGATCATAAGTCACGCAATGTCTCCTTGTTAGTGAAAATTAGAGTATTCCATTCCAAGATGGATAAATAGTACACAAAATGGTGGGTTTTTTTATGAGTATGGCGTATTAGGGTGTAACTTTTTTCATAAATTGCCTACCACTTGCAGCATTACCTTTTAATGTAGAAAAAATATTAAACTATCAAGTATACTGAAAAGTTTGAGAGTTACTATTATTAATTAATGAGAAGAATTACAGAAGAAAACCAAGAAAGGAATACATAAGTGAAATTATGTATGTCAAAGAGAATAATATGTAAGAATGAAGCAGCTGAGGGGAGAGTGGAGTGGAAAGCTTCAACAGACAAATCTTGCAAACAGCTGACCACCACGCCTGAAGCATAAACCATAAAGCACCCTCCCAAGCATAAGCTCACGCTGACACCCCAGATTATGTCGATAGTAAAAAGTAGCGGGCATATAGATTCTGCGTATAAAATACTAAATTGCTAAAAAATTGAAAATTTGGGTCAAATTCAGAATTTTTTTGTAAAAATTAGTGATAGAAGTTTAAAAATCATTTCAAAATGTAGTATATGAACATGGAAGTGATAATGTACTTTTCTAATTTCTCTAGAAATGCTGTATTTAAACAACAAGTACCTTATAAATTGATAAAATACATATTTTGCAAATTAAGAGGCAACAACTCTTTTTTAAAAATTGTGAAAATTGGCTTAAATAGGTGAAAAATTAACCTAAAAATATTGCAAGTCTTGTTGGTGTTAGAATGTTGCACATAAATTCGCCTTGTATTTCCAGCTGGAGGTTGAACATAATCCCAAATTGTATTACAACACACTCGTAAGGAACATTCACAAAGTGCAAAGGACTCATTGATGGAGCTCATACTCGGCATTTTCGTTGTTCACGATGACAAAATAAGTACTGTGAATTTTCCTGTGCCCTTGTGGCCTATGAGCAGAGTTTTAATTTAAAAATTAATCATAGGCGACCTGTGTGACATCACCGTGATGTCAGACTTCCCAGCCGGCTGGCTTTGTTGAGCACTCTGGGGCCAGCCTGCTCGCGGCCTAAAATGTTATGTGTGCAGCCAATGTGGAAGCGGCATCAGTGGAGGAAAGGGAAGATGCCCTATATTACTCTGTTATTTTCCAATTATTACTATTTGCACGTAAGAGATGCTTCTTTACACTTCTATACACATTGTCAGACAATGAATGCCTTTAGTATCACGACATATATATTGTCTTCTCTCCTTAATCAATTCCTAAAGCATGGTACTTGATCATTTGACTTAATCCAGTAATACTATGTAAACATTGATACCGCTTTTGCATAATTTATAACAACCCGTCTTGATACTGGAAAATACTTCCACGCAACCAGAAAAATTGTGATCATGGTCAAAGTGAGCAATGTACATTTTTTCTATACACCATTGGAACAATGAGCATTATGAAGAAGTAACATTTATGATAATACTCTCATGTAAACAAAGGCCATTTCATGACGTAAAAGGGTCATTCCATGTCAGTTCACCCAGCCCATGTAACCCACCGACTCGGATTTTTGTAAAATTTTTGTCACTAGCAGCTATCACCAATTTAATGAGCCATGCAAATTATTTCCTCTCTCACTCTCATAGTTTGTCAGATATGAGGGCTCAAAGTTTGGAAAATTAGCTAAGAAGTGCCGGTTGGGGGATTCGACTTTCAGTGCACAGGGCACAAGGTAAAAATTCATTTCTCAGTAACCATTTAACATATCACCATGAAATTTTTACCTCTTGCATATCAAAGTACATCAATTCCATAGAAATATTTTCTACCACCCTGGCATTTCTATGTTGGCCACCATAATGTCATTAGTCATTAGTTAAACAAGTTTTTGAACTCAAAAACATGACTTCATATTTTCACAATTATCACCCAAAGGCAGAGTAGTAAACTCATCCAATTTTTTTTAATTGTACCTAAATATGTGCTCTAATAGACTGTGAAATAAAAATGGTGGTGTTTTGACTGCCACTGTGAGTATTTCAGGTTTCACTCTTTTTTTCTATCTCGGAGAGAGGGATTTCGGACAAATACTGTACACTTACTAAGGATAACTGTATGGAAATGCCTGTGATCATGTGGAAATATTTGAAATAATGGTCAGTAAATGGCCTAACATCTAATTTTATTGAATATGCCTCTTGTTCATGCAAATATAAAAAAAAATGATACTGGGCTTGTGGTAGCCGAGGGGAAAAATGTTTCAGCGACTGTGAAATGCTGCACTTTATCTAGCATTTTATATTTTTTACAAATGTTAATTGAAAAAGTTTCAGAACTAATAATTATTTCTCACATTATGCAATATGTGATAATTTATTTAAATTATACACTTAAATTGTATAACCTACCTTTAAACTGCAGTGAAGTGTGTCCGGCTGTACTGGCATTGCACAAAGTCTGCCTCATTTTCACTAAAGTAGTACATCCTTCCAGAAGCCGTGGTGATGGGAGGGTTGACAGAACAAATGATACTACTTACAGGTACATAACAGATGTCTTCTATCTCCTGTGGAGGCCAGTGAAATGATCTTGCTGGGCCATAGGGGTGCATGAATTTGACTTTCACATCACCTTCGTCCTCATGCTTAGACATCACTAATCCAAAAAACCAATGATCATCAACCATTAAGATTTGTGACAGTATAACTGCAGTTGGTGTTTTGTCATTGGTGAAGTGGAATGTAATGCAGAAATTTTCATCTGAGCTGACCCCCTCTGCTCCTAAAGAATTTTTAGACAAAGGGGTGAAATGGTGAAAGCCACGTGTGCCAGGTATAGTTTTTGCCTTGAGGAATCTGTGCTGTAGCTGTTGATGAGTTTCTGAAATAGCTTCCTTCTTTAAAAGCCAGAATTTAATGTTTTCAATTCTAGACATGTAGAACTCCATTATTTTCTCCACAGAGTTTAAGATGTCTCCTGAACATCTCTGGAGAGACTCTCGGGCCACCAAACGTTTAACTGTGCCACCAATGCCATCACAAGGGGATTTTCCATGGCTTGTAGCAAAAAATGTCCATGAAGCCATTAAGGAGAATTCCTGGTTGTGGTTACAAAGGTTGAGAAAATTTTTGCAGTTTTTATACTGTCCAGCACAGCCATCACTAAAACAGTTCACTTTTTTTATTGACGGAAATTTTTCTTTAATGAACTGAGATATTATTCACCAGTTGTGATCTGTCACTAGAAACCCACTGACTGTATGACACTTCCTCTCCAGGGTCACATTCATCAAACATTTTCAGCAGAGATATTTTCAAATTTTCATGTGATGGACACTGAGAGCAGTGTCGCAGCATACAGTCTCTATTTTTAGTAGAACACACTCAGTAACTAACCAGTATCTGGCATGATTCCTCTATATTACAGGCATGAAGAAGTAGGTTGACATTTTTATGTATTGTGCAAACACACACAGAATGGGTTCCAGGAGATCCTGCTAGTACACACCACTTTGGACGCAGTGTGCAGAATTTTGAAAACCCAATTTTAATCCTGGGAAAGTCAAATTTAAAAGCTGAATACAGTTCTTTCAAGTTAGCTAGTAATAATCTCTTCTGAACATGTACATTTTTAGAGACACTGACTGCATCTTTTTTTCCTGGCATAATTCTGGAGTATTCATCACTTTCATAGAAATTCCTCACTAATTCTACTGTTTCATCAGTGATTGCCTTTCCTTTTCTCAATTCAGGTACAGCTAATATTCCTTTGTCTCTGAAAAGTTCTCTTGCCTGGCGGGCAGTGTATTCACTGACGTGGAACTCCTCCATTACTTTCTTCCTGCTCCATGATGTAGGCACCAATGTTAACAGTTGTACCTTTTCTCGGTGTGTGTTTGCAACAGTGATTTTGTCTTTCACTAAGTCTACAAGCACATCCATATCATGGATTTTCTGCTGTAATTCCTTTGGCAGTTTTTGGTCATTTTTCTCAGCAGATAACTCTTTATCAAGAACTCTATTAACCTTACTTTTCAAATTAGAGCAGGCTGACTCTCCTTTTCTTTTGGCATAGGTTAATCTTCTAGTAGATGAAATACAATAGAATTTCAACGGTGACTCCCCCATCTCTTGTAGTGTCCTTTTAAGTTGCTTGGTTGTTTCTTCTTTGGATATTGCTGTTTCATAGCTTGAAACACTCCTATCACTGTCACTATCCACTGCTTCAACATCAGAAAGCTCATTTCCAAATTTAGGGTGGTTCTGAACTTTCTCTCTACATGGCTGGCAGATTTTCATTCCTGGAACTAATTTTTGGAGTGCAGGGATTTTACAAGCCTTTTCTGCAAATTCAAGACTTACATTTCTCACTGATTTTTGTATTTTCTTCTTGTGGTTCTTAAATGGATCAAGACAGTATATTTGATAAGTTTCATACTTTTTCAGGTAGTAAATTTTGTGATGTTCGCAGACATTAAATATGACTTCACACCTTACCCCACTTCTGAGGGATAAAAGTTGTTTATCAGGCGTACTCACAGTCTCAATTTCGTTCAGTCTCACCACTGGTGTGTAGCTTTTTTCGTAGCAGTCAGGTCCTGTTTCTTTTCCAATGCTGCACAATTCAACAATTTTCTCAGTTAGGAACATTCTGAAAACACTATTCTTTTTCCTTAATTGAAGTCCACAATGAGAAGTTTGGTCCAGCACTCAGCAAACGAATATTTTCTAATAAAATTCCACTATTCACACACATACAACACTAACTTGGATACACATGGAGCACACTTTCTCCCAAGAAGTGATGGCAGAAGACTAAAAGGCCTTCCCTAGAGACTTTTGTGATTTATAATGTCCTCACAGTGATTCAATTTGATTTTTTTTCAACATGGAAGTTGATAGGTACAATGTAGTAAGTTTTCTCTCTTTCTCTTAATACTTGGGGAGGTAGTATAACACAGATATGTGATGTGGAATGGGTGGGATTGTGTTACCTTCTCAAGTTTTTCATATGCTTAAATGTATGTAACATGTCCCTGGTAAGGGAAATTACATTGTAACCTATAAGTCACTACTAGGTACAATGGCGATAGGTAAAATTTACTTGATATTCTCATTCATTGGGGAGCCAGTATAACCTTGACAGGTGAAGTAGAATGGGTGGGATTGTGTAACATTCTTTATTTTTTCATATGATTCAATGCATGTAACATATCCCAGGTAAGGGAAAAAATACAATGTAGCCTATAACGTCGCCATTATCTCCCTCTCAGTGAAGGAGATATTTATACTCAGCTTTCACTAAAGTATGGGGCTAATGGAGACATCTGCTACATAACAATACTTGCATATTAACATTTACTCTGTCAGTCCTCCTATCTCCAAGGATTCTGGAGGGATGTACTACTTAAGTAAAAATGAGGCTGACTTCATGCAACGCCAGAACAGTCACACACATTTCACTGCAGTTTAAAGGGAGGTTATACTATTTATAAGTATCTTCAAGGTAATCTACCGGTTAAGGTAGGTTTACATGGAGCCTTTTATAATGAACTTAGATTCTATCCCTTGTATCTACATTGAATTTCCCTCTTCAATTCTACATAAGGTCTACTATCCTTCATTCTATCCATGAAAATAATTTAAGTGTATAATTTAAATAAATTATCACATATTGCATAATGTGAGAAATAATTATTAGTTCTGAAACTTTTTCAATTAACATTTGTAAAAAATATAAAATGCTAGATAAAGTGCAGCATTTCACAGTCGCTGAAACATTTTTCCCCTCGGCTACCACAAGCCCAGTATCATTTTTTTTTTATATTTGCATGAACAAGAGGCATATTCAATAAAATTAGATGTTAGGCCATTTACTGACCATTATTTCAAATATTTCCACATGATCACAGGCATTTCCATACAGTTATCCTTAGTAAGTGTACAGTATTTGTCCGAAATCCCTCTCTCCGAGATAGAAAAAAAGAGTGAAACCTGAAATACTCACAGTGGCAGTCAAAACACCACCATTTTTATTTCACAGTCTATTAGAGCACATATTTAGGTACAATTAAAAAAAATTGGATGAGTTTACTACTCTGCCTTTGGGTGATAATTGTGAAAATATGAAGTCATGTTTTTGAGTTCAAAAACTTGTTTAACTAATGACTAATGACATTATGGTGGCCAACATAGAAATGCCAGGGTGGTAGAAAATATTTCTATGGAATTGATGTACTTTGATATGCAAGAGGTAAAAATTTCATGGTGATATGTTAAATGGTTACTGAGAAATGAATTTTTACCTTGTGCCCTGTGCACTGAAAGTCGAATCCCCCAACCGGCACTTCTTAGCTAATTTTCCAAACTTTGAGCCCTCATATCTGACAAACTATGAGAGTGAGAGAGGAAATAATTTGCATGGCTCATTAAATTGGTGATAGCTGCTAGTGACAAAAATTTCATAAAAATCCGAGTCGGTGGGTTACATTTTCAAAAATTTCTGGGTGATTTGACGTGGAATGACCCAAAATTTACTTAATGAATCAATTCCAGGATACATAATATCAGTAAATATGTACTTAATTTCATTATTAATTTCAGAGAAACTTTGTGTAATGAAAATTACTAGAATTCTTTGACAGGATACTGATAGGTGCTCCTACATCTGTGCTTCCGGATTAAAGCGGAAGTGAGAGTGATTTATGATAGACTTATTTTCACGCATTAATCATGAGTCATTTGATTCACTCAGTGATTCAATCATTTTGAACGAATCGATCATGTGCAACCCATTACTAGTAGTTACGATCAGCAAGTTATTTTTTATTAGGTTTCAATCTTTCTTGAGAAAAAATAAAAAATTGCCATTGTAAAACAACCACGTTTAACTGAATCCTCATCTGTCGTTCGGCAAAGCTTGGTACATGTTTGGAATTGTGTAAATTTGAATCCACATTGCGGGAAGCCAAGTTCAGCAAAGTTTCACTTTTAACAAAGCCTGGTGCAAGGCCTTCACTAGCACGTGACTCCAGGCATGTGATTGTTTGTCTGACCTTAGAGGCTTGACTGATTTCTCATATACTGCACGCAATCATACTTTTGTTCTATCTCTACTTTAGGTCTGATTCCACTTAAAGGACTAAACAGGAGAACTGGCAATGAGAGTAATTCAATGGTTGTTGCTGGCCCATTGTGTACTCACAGTAAGGACTTGATCCCTATTCTCCGTGCATTGATAGGGGACAAGGTGAAAATGCTGAATCTGGATGCTGAGGTAAAGCCATTAATTACTGTCTCACTAAAGATAAAGCTCGTCTTTTAGAGCTATGAGTAACATGACACAGTTGGGCAATCAAGTTGTAAAGCTGGTCGGAAAAACCATGTTAGCCTTTTATTCATCCTGCATTGTGAAGAAGCAGTGGAGATAAGTGCAATAGAGTGCACTTTTCTGTGCTCTCTGGGCTAACTTGGTGAGAGAACATCACAGCTGGGTAAAAGAGGAGTTAAATTTTTTCTGCTCAAATTTATTGCAGCCTGACAATGATTTCAGCATCTAAGCATAATTTCCAATGGAGTGCTGTGGAATACACGTATGAAGATTAAATTGGAAACTATCCATTAAACAGATATTGCCTTTGACATTAAATAAATTAATGTTTGAATTGAAATAATTAATGGTCTTTTGATGCTAATTCAATTTATCCTTGTGTGCATTGTTTGTTTTTTACAGTTACATAGTATTAGAGGGTTAAAATGGAATTTGATTGAATGTTTCATAGATGTCACAAGGTGTGTATGTTCTTGAATAAATCAGGAAATGTATTTTTTATGGGCTGATTTCACCCTGAGAATTTGAGTTTAGTTACTGACTCCAGAATAATGGTTAAGTTTGTCTTAAATAAGAACTTCAGTTGGTCAGCTGACTCACCGACAGGTGTTGTAATGCACAAAACCTAAACTCTCCGTAAACAATTTAAGAAAAAAGATGTTACATCTTGTGGTTAATGTTAACCAGACATTATGAAACCAGCCCTTAAAATACATGACAAAATGAAATTTATATATGGGTCAGTGGGTAGTGTTGAATCACCAGTGGTGGATTTTGGTCGTTGTTTGGGGTTTGCAACTTTCCAGGGGTAATGGAAGTCCTTATGACCACCATTTTTCCTATTGTACCAGGAATTGAGGGGGGGCACCCCCCCCCTCCCCCACGAATCCACTGCTGTGAATCACATTCTCTCTTGAAAATCAGAATATGAGTGAGAATATGCATGATCTGATGGTTCATTCTGAGGTTCCCTAACTAACATAAGTGGGTCTTTCCACGCCACTTCAGACAGGAGTTGACCCTTGACCTCTCAGATTTTGATGAAAATTGGTGAAATTGTTTGCCTCACCAAATAAAAAATATTATTTAAAGCGTTTTGTGAAAATCGAAAAAACAGATGAATAACGGACATTTTACAAAATGGCTGTTTTCGATGTCACGAAATATTCGTTATCATATATCACGGGGAAGAAACTAGGTTAAAAAGCACTTGATGGCTCATTTCCAATTAAAATTCTTTGAACAATCTCAAACTGGCGTAAAAATAGCGATAAAATGATGATTTGTTTAAATAATTCAATGTTAAACAATTAAAAGTTTAAACTTTTGAAGTTCTTCACATTTAATTTTTCTCATTTTTTCAACTATGGTACCTTGTAATATTATGAATGTTATATAAAAATTTTGAGAGGGTGTTTTTCCATTTAAGAGAGAAAAACATTTTTTAATTTTACCCTGCAACGACCATTTGATGTAAACTTACGAAGATAACTCCACATATGCCTAGTTTTTATCACTTATCTATCAAATTCATACTTCCCCGAGACAGAACAATGGCAGATGAACTTAGATTAAAAAAATATATGGCTAAAATTTGACACCAAAAATTTCTTAAGGTATGTATTTAACAAAAAATGGAACAATGTTGTCCAGTGAAAAACGATCTCGTAACCGATGGCTTCAAGATACACAGACTTGAATGAACAAATTGAATTTACAGGTTTGTCTACATTGTCATAATTACCTATCAGAAATTAGGAATAAAAAGCCGTACATCCTAAGCTTTGCTGATTTCATGTAATTTAAATCTTTCCTAATTAATTTTACCCTAAATGCAAAAATTCATTACTTTGCTTTGGACACCGCTTCTAATTTCTGCCCGTGGCTCATACAAGTAGCCTGAAATATTAGGGAAGACATTCAGCCAATAGAAGAAAGTTTATCCCACGTGATTATATGGCATTATTAATACAACTCTTCCTCGTCTGAACTCTAACTGGTTCCTCGACATACCTTCTACGGGGATGGGTATTAGTTGTTCCCCTCATTCGCATCAAACGCTCATCGGAACCTGATGATTGTGTCTTTGAAATGAGGAATCCTACACCCGGTGGTATTGCTGCGTGGTACGAACGGATTCCCTTGACAGCAGGAGCTTGTCGATATCTTCTTGTTGTATGTTTTTTATTATCCTCCACTTCCACATTAGGCACGTATGCGAAACTTGATTATATGGCATTATTAATACAACTCTTCCTCGTCTGAACTCTAACTGGTTCCTCGACATACCTTCTACGGGGATGGGTATTAGTTGTTCCCCTCATTCGCATCAAACGCTCATCGGAACCTGATGATTGTGTCTTTGAAATGAGGAATCCTACACCTGGTGGTATTGCTGCGTGGTACGAACGGATTCCCTTGACAGCAGGAGCTTGTCGATATCTTCTTGTTGTATGTTTTTTATTATCCTCCACTTCCACATTAGGCACGTATGCGAAACTCGTCCCGTCCCGTCACTCGGGCCTTTCCCATGGGAGGTGAAGTTCGAAAGAAATAGTTTTCAGCTGTTTTCAGACGGATGCTTTCTGAATAGTGAAAGGGTCAGAGCATTTAGTTAGCTGAGCCGGATATCTTAATAGGTTCTCTGTTTCGTGTTCTTGACACAAAACACACACTTTAAATCCATTTCTCAGTCGTATTAAGTGCAAGCCCCGGCGTGAAAACTCCCTCATCATTTTTATAACGACGGAGCGTGAACACGGTGTTTTTAAAACTTTTCCTAGTGAGCCTCCATTGCGACCCATTTCACGCCACAAAATACAACACAATTCGTAATAACCCTTCAGCATATATCAAAACACAGATATAATGGCAAGGACAATGACCAAAGAGAGGTCAGCAAAACTCAAGACTAAAAGGTAGAGGAAAAGTTGTGGGAAGCAATCGCCCGTACAGCCCGTTAAATACATACCTTAAGAAATTTTTGGTGACAAATTTTAGCCATAAATTTTTTTAATCTAAGTTCATCTGCCATTGTTCTGTCTTGGGGAAGTATGAATTTGATAGATAAGTGATAAAAACTAGGCATATGTGGAGTTATCTTCGTAAGTTTACATCAAATGGTCGTTGCAGGGTAAAATTAAAAAATGTTTTTCTCTCTTAAATGGAAAAACACCCTCTCAAAATTTTTATATAACATTCATAATATTACAAGGTACCATAGTTGAAAAAATGAGAAAAATTAAATGTGAAGAACTTCAAAAGTTTAAACTTTTAATTGTTTAACATTGAATTATTTAAACAAATCATCATTTTATCGCTATTTTTACGCCAGTTTGAGATTGTTCAAAGAATTTTAATTGGAAATGAGCCATCAAGTGCTTTTTAACCTAGTTTCTTCCCCGTGATATATGATAACGAATATTTCGTGACATCGAAAACAGCCATTTTGTAAAATGTCCGTTATTCATCTGTTTTTTCGATTTTCACAAAACGCTTTAAATAATATTTTTTATTTGGTGAGGCAAACAATTTCACCAATTTTCATCAAAATCTGAGAGGTCAAGGGTCAACTCCTGTCTGAAGTGGCGTGGAATGACCCAAGTATCATACATCAGATAAACTTTATTTTGCATTTATGTAGTATAGATAATGTAAAAACCTATTTTGTACCCTCTCCATCTTAATGTAACCTGACAGAACCAGAATATCTGGTAATATTTAGCTATCTGACTTACATATATCAAATATATGTATCACCACGTATAGGTGGATCCTCTGAAATTGAAGTATTACTACATGCTGGATGACAGTGCAACTCCAGATGGCTTAGGAGGAGACCTTCGCATGAGTTTTGTTGATCAGCAGTTGAAACGGACGATGCTGAAGGTTGCTACTTATTTCAAGGATAAGAATGCATCAGTCACAGAGGTATTTCGTGATTTTTTGTTTATATGATGATTTTTTGTTTATGGATGCTAATAACTCAGGTGGTTAAAACAGCCCTGATCATAGGACAATGTTCTACAAGAGGAAAGAGAGCCTTGTCTCTTTGTATAATTGTGTACAGGCAGTCCCCAGGTTACGTAATAGATGCATTCCGACACTAGCGGCGTAAGTCGAAATTTACGGAAGTCGAAAAAAAATTAGTCGAAAATTACTCCGTAACTGAGTTTGTGCTCTCAAGATTACTGTCAATTCGGAGAAATACGGGGAAGGCCAGCTCTTTCTAACATTACGGCTCATGCGCCCTGTGAAAGTTGGCAACCACCCTTCCAAATCTGCAACTTTCTTAATTATTGTATTGTTTTGGGTAAGGTTGCCACTTACATAAGTACGGATTTACATAAGTTGAGACTTACGTAACTCTGGGACTGCCTGTATTATATCACCATAAACAGTTTCATGGGAATAATTTTGGATGGCTTCTGATAAGTGTTTGAAGATATTGTTGTAAAATACGTTGATTCCTGTTCTATTCTTTCATTTAGTAAAAATTTTGCTTTTTAATCCTGTTATTGTGGTATCTCATGTGTACTATTATTATTTTTCAAGGCTTGGATTTTGAATATGAGGTATGGTTTACGTCTTTGGAGATACTGGATGACCCAGGAGCCAGAGAAATTTGCGAGGGAGTTGGCCAATAGAGATGTAAGAGTATAGTGGAGTGAAATCCATTATGTATTCATATATTTAGTTTCAAATACAGTAATAATTTGTTCAGTGCATAAGTTAGACAAAATATCATGCCACTTCGCAACAAGTTGACCAAGCTTCCATCCCAGGATTTGACAGCTCTATTGAATGGCATCAGGATGATGGCTGCTGTAGATGACTACCAGTTTTGGGTATAGGCAGATGAGATGGTGGGAAGGGGCCTAGATTAGATATTTTAGAATTCTCCGTCATCACCTAAACAAAAAGTCTCTTGGTTTCTTTCAGTAACCATATGGATTTGGGTTTTTGAATGGAAGTTCTTGCTGGGGTTAAGATTTGATATTTGGTTTCCTGTAGAGGTGCTGTTTGGACCATTGTTGGATGGAGGTCATTAGTTCGAAATATTGCAGTTAGAATCAATTGTGGGCAATGTTACTTTGTGGAATTTGCTCCTAACGAGGATGATAAGTACTTTGCAATTTTCTACTCGATTATTGGCACCTGACCATTTTCCATGTTTGGAATTCATCAAAGTTTAAATTTCTATTCCTTTGATAGTGAAGTGAGCCATTTAAGCCAATCAGGTTTTTTCCTCTAATTTCTTTCAGTTTACACTAATTAAAAAAATAGATTCAGTAAGTTTGTTCAGTAACTTCAAAGAACTGCAGAACTGGCCGCACAGTAACTTTAACGGAGTCACCCGCTGACACAATTGTTCAGTAACCTTTGATAATTATATAGAACTTGGAAACCAGTCAGGTACCGGTATAAAATATATACATAGTGACAGGGCTTTATTTCGGGGAAAAAAGGTGGTGGAACTCAGTTGTCCGTAAGAGTTACGAAAAAATCAAAATGACCTTTGATTGATTCAAATGAGTTTAGGTAATTTACTTCGACCAAAAAAGGTGCTGGAACGCAGTTCCGCCGTGTACCTTCAGATAAAAAGCCCTGCATAGTGAAGAAAATTATTAAGTATTATTTATCCTAGTTTTGAAAACTGCTCTGTTAACATTGCATATCTTTGGGTGGTCATTGGGCATACTTAGTATAGTAAAGGAAGTCCATAGTATTGGAAAGCTATCATTGTGCACTCATCAAATTTTGATGTTTAAGCATTAAAAATTTGTTCTCTTCATTGATATATGGGTGTACATTCATTGGTGCAATGAGCCTAAATTTGCTGTGAACAGCAGTTGTATTTTGTATTCTGAGATCAGCCATCTTATGCCATCCAAAAGGGTTGCCCAACAGCTGGGATGGATGCTCCGTCTAGTGGGTTTCATCAAAAGGTGGTGTAGTAGTTTTTCTTCCTTACAGAGACAATAATTTACTGTGAATATTGTTGGAAGGATTTCTGTGGAAAAAGAAGTGAGAAGCTGTAGTGTATACTTGAGTATAAGACCAGAAATTAATTCCTTTTTTCGTTCAATGAAAACCTACTTAAGACTTATACTCAAGTCACTTAATAACTTTTATGGTGGCATTATTTCTGTGTATCGGCTGTATAAAACCATATGTATCTCTATTACTAATAAACCACTTGACTTGTTGCTTGGAACATGTTGCGATAAATATAATATTATATATATTAATAAATCTTTACTCCATTTGTTAAATGTTTTTTTCTTCTTCTTTGTCAGGGTGAAGTTAATGTTTGGACTGAATTACCAAAGAAAATGTTTGGTATGAGTGATTTCAGTCTTCCAGTCATGTACCGACTCGTTAACGATAAACTTCCTCAAGTGAATGAGAGCTGGGCCAGGGAGACTACCAGTGCATTACTGAGTGAAGTGGTTGTGAGTATATATTTTTTTCTAGTGCGTTAGCCCTTTGATCCAATAAAAATATAAATGAAGTATTGACATGAGACTTAAGACTGAGACTTATTGAGACTTATCATCAGTGCAATCACTAATCTATCCGGTGTATTTAAACTGTTACTATAAACAATGCCAAAATTCCTTGGAATCAAATTTTGAGGGTATCAGGACTAGCCACAGTATTACCTGCAAGTGACCAAGGTGCGAAATTCCACAGAGAAAAAAATCATTCCATTAATCCACAGGGGATAAAGATACATACCTTGGTAGAAAAAATGTCTAATGCACTCTGCACCATATTGATAGATAAGGATTCAAGTCCAGATTAATGCAAATGATTTTTCCCCTGTGGAATTTCGCTCCTTAGAATCAGTTTGACAGTTATCAACCTGCTTTACTATGCAGGAATAGTGATATAAACCCCTTTTGAAGTTCAAGGAGTTATGATTGCATTAATTACATTTACATCATCAGAGAACAATATAGTATACCCTCAATAATCCAGAATATATGGGGCGATGAGTTTTCCGGATGTTGGAAGTCTGGATTATCCAGGGATTTCTCAAAATGATCATTTGTGGGCATTTCTTTAGTGAATTTTCAGATGGCAATTACTTACTTTTCATGATGCCCTTTCAAGTAAAAATAGTGGCTTGAATATGGCTATCATGCACCAAGTACATTATTATATAATGTGGTATTTCTGAATAGTAAAGATAAATATTAATTTTTTTAAGTACATACATATCGTGTTACAAAACAGTGGTAACGTACTTGCAGCTATTGTTAATACAGTATAGCGTCTCCTATGGTTGCTAATTTTATATTTGAATTCACAATCTTAAATCTTTGTAGTCTCGTAACATTGATAACTTCTCTTATGTCTCCAATGGCTGAAATAAATTGGCACCACTTGTCAAATGTACACCAAAATGTGTTGGTTTATGGGAAAAATGGGCAATTCCATTGCAGTGACCAACCACAACGTCTCAACCAGAAAACCCTTATGTGGTGGTGTACAGGAATGTCACTTCCTTGCCAGTGACACAACCACAGACACACTCACTCAACCCAAATTGGGATCCTTCACTAGGGCTGATGGGACACCGCTAAGGATGCCTGGTTTATGACCACAAACACACTCAAAAGTGCTCAGAAAATCACTCATTCACACACTCAAACTTCTGGGCGAATCTAGATCAAAATAATCGTAGTGAAAGAACGACAGAGTAAAGAAAGGAAAAGACAAGAGTGTGCATCAGATACGCATATTTCGGCCACAAGGTGGCCCTCTTCAGCGAACTGAAGGGAGTAGCCACTTGCAACTCAAGGTTGTAAGTGCCTACTCCCTTCACTTTCTTCTTTTTCCCATATTCCTACAAACCAACACAGCAATTGTTTTGTTCTTTTGGCGAGTAGTGCTAATGTATTACGGCCATTGGATATTTTTTTTTAAACTTTTTAAATTAAGCTGAAGTTCCCTAGATTTTGAAATGTCCAATGGTTTTGTAGTTTTCATCAATTTGGCTATGCACTGATTCTTTGTGAAGGTTGTTAATGATTTTGCTTAAGTGTTGACGTAGGATATCAGTTAATGCAATGTCAAATGGCCTAATGAATTTTTTTCCTATCAATGCATAGAATTTACTCGGTGATGATGGAGTTCTGCTGTTTCCGAGCCATCCATTTCCTGCGTTCTATCGAAACTCATCCTTGCTTCGGCCTTACAACTTTGGCTACACTGCGTGCTTTAATGTGCTGAATTTACCTGTGACTCAAGTGCCTTTGGGTCTTAATAAGGATGGGCTGCCTGTTGGCATTCAAGTTGTAGCTGGTCCGTATAAGGACCACCTCTGTTTGGCTGTGGCAAAGGAACTGGAAAAGGCATTTGGAGGATGGGTACCTCCATTTCAGTCTTCTTGATACTCAAGCTCATTGAAGTCTCTCTCTGTTAAGATCCAGGGTGATGGTGCATGATGATTTGGTGGGGGAGGTGGGTACAAATGTTGTCTCCTGGAAAACCGGTGGAAGTGTTATATATTTATCAAAGTAAGTGGCTGGGTATGTAGCCATATTCCTGGAGTATTGTATGTGCAGACGCCCTCCTCCAAGCTCTGTGGTGGTTCATCAAATTGTGATGGTGACATTTTATTATTTATTGGATACCTACCCACATCCATTTATATAAAGAGGTTTTTTTAACACTCATATTGTATTAATGAGGCGTGGAATAAAATTTTTATCAATAATTTTAATATTAAATGCCAACAATTTTAGGTTTGCAGCTATACTGGCAGTGGTAAGGTATGTTGCATAACTGTCGTTGGGAAGTGGTGGCCTACTATGGTACCTGCAATTATTTTGTTGATAGTTTTGGGATTGGAATGGGTGCAGTCATGACCTTTATTAGAAAATATATAGTTCCTTGGAAAATTTATTCTGCGCTTTCTTGTGATATTCATTTATTTTGGATATGTCCAGCTCGAAGTTATTTTTTATTAAACTTCATATTTTAATGTCCTAAAAATTTCAAAAATTTTCTGTTGTATCCTGCATGCTAATGAATGAAGGTATTTTGTAGCTTGTGCTCTCTGCCTTTTGGGTATTGACTTTGTTTTTTTGCCTTATTTATTTGTTGCTAAATTTTACTGTTATATTTTTTATTTTCCGTTGTTGGTATTTTCTCTTGATATAATTAGACATTGTGTGCAGAGTAAGTTGATTTATCATGAAAAATGTTATACTCTTAAATTATTGTAACAAAAAAGTTATAATGCTTTGAACTTTTATGGTGAAGCTTTGCTTGTTTTCCGTTTAATTAATGCAATGGCTAGTGCTGTGGACTACATTCGAACTATAACTTAAATGTGTATGTGTTATCTCAGTAAGGAAATGCATTTGGTTTTCTTGTTTTGTGTAAATGTGGATTTTAATTTTGAATTGGTTACATGCCCTTCTGCTTTTGATGAAGATCCTATCAGATGTGAAAGATTTGAATCACATGGTATCCTACTTGCATGGTTTATTCCTGATAAATAATTATTTGTGCTTTCTCTATTACAAGATTATGAAGGCAATGAGTTGGCATCAATAATACTCTGAATGCATTTGATTAATTTTTAAAATACAGTGACTAACGATTGATTTACATATCGGTAATTTACCCTCACAGATGGATTAGCGCTCCTTACTGTCTATCAGTTAACATGAATCTGTGTTAACAAAGACAAATGATGCAGTTTAAATCCAATTTTAAAAATTCTTACTTTGACTTGTAATGGCACTAGTCTTCTGAAGCATACATAGTAAGATATGTCATCTTATGGCTTTAATAAGTTGTTTTCCCCTGGGGTGAAAAGTTTTTTTTTCTTAATAATTGGGAAAGCCACATTTCTTCGCGAGTTTGAAATGAGGGACTCCTTTTCATCTTCAGAATAATTTTCAGTGAATCCCAGGAAGTCTTGTGGATCTGCTATCATTCTCAAAGGGTTCTGACATCCAGTCAAATACTTTTTGATACCCTGCTGTTGCCTGCTGTGGACCTGGGGTAAATGGATGCCAGAATCTGTGCTGTTCTGAGCAAATTTAGATGTTGATGCCAATGGCCTTCTACATTCTTTCGATTTGCTGAAGTTTCTGTCAATACTTGGTCCAGAGGAAGGATTTCTATCGTACGATTGGCAGGAAGCAATGGCGTTTTCTTTTTCCAATTCCAGTAGTTTCTGAAATAAAATAAAAATATATTCTGTGGAGAGTGCACATATTGACTACAAAATGTTTGGTGAACTCACCTTTTGATAGATAGACATGTTTGCAGATGCCCTTTCTCTCAAGTTTTTATTTTCAATTGTTGCAGATGCGAGCAGCTCATTTGACTTTTGGAGTTTCCCCTCATACTGTAATATAAAATTTGTGGAATGCATTATTATTTTATTATGTAGTCTTTGAATTGCTAATCATGTCATAAAGATACAAACAGTTTGTGGTAATCAGGAAGGATTTTTGTATTGGGTGGGGGATGGTGAGTTAAAGAAGAGAATATAAAACAAGCAGTGAAAAATCAGAGGCAGCAGTATTCCTTGATGCTGCCTTCTCCTACTGATTATTCTTTGTGATTCAAAAGGTTGAATTTTATCATAATGGTGCTAAACTATTCACAAATAGCATAGCAACATCCCTTTTTTAAATGCTTAAAATAACATTTAGTTGACTAGTGACAGCGGCGTTCTTGTTTCACTGCATTCTGCCTAAGTGTTACATTCATGTCTGACTCTTGGAGCTAAATAAATTGTCTTTGGTGAATAGACAAACAATTAAGATTCTGAGGATGAACACTGGCTTTCTTGGGCATTTTTCCTTTGTCTTATAATCACAAGATGAATAACACCAATACTGGTCAATAGTTGTCTAGAACAGTGATTCCTTACCTGTGGTACGTGTACACCTTAGGGATGCGTGGATTTTGGTTCAAGGGTATGCAAGATAAGCTGAGCAATGGTGGGAGTGTGGCAAGGGTATTCCCTAACTGCATAGGGGAAATGGGCTATTAAGGTTACACATGACAAAAAAAGATGGGAACTGTTGAACTAGACGTATAAGATTACAAAAGAATGCAGCTGTGGAAGACGATAGATGTAGCTTTTTGGCTGAAGACTCCAAAGCACTGCAGAAACCCGAGAGCCAATGTTTAATAAAATATTGATCACTCAATTTGGCAAAGAGAATGTTTTATGCGCTAATCATGATGAGCGCATTGGAAAAAGGAATTAGTGAATAGTAAGTCTGCTGTGAGAGCTAATTTCAGCAGATTGTGTCTTCCTTACATTTTAAGAATGATCAAAAGGAAGTGGGAATTTAGGATGGTCTGTGTTGAATTTAAGTACCACATTGTAGAAATTATCCCTAGAAATGGTTTTAAGTGTGCTCGGGTGAAAGCGTTTCCAGTTGTGACAAGTGAGGTATTTAGAGTAACTAACTGCTGTTGTCCATGTGAACTTGGGTTTATTTCATGCATGCTTCTCCCATTCAGCATCCTGATTGTTGAAATTATGAGCCATTAAAGTTGTTGAGAAATCCTTGATTTAGGCATGAATAGCACCCAAATAAACTTAAGAGTAACTTAAACTTAATAAAAATGTATGATCTAGAAGTGCAAGGGACCTATATTACGGTAGCAGAATATGGGTTTTCTGTGTGCCTATGGAGATTATTGGTCTCATTCCAAGATATAACAGGCTTCTGAAAGCTATAATGAGCAAAAAATGAGGATTACTGAAGAAGACCACAGGTTGATAGTATGAAGCAACTGATGAAAGGATGTCAACATGAGGAAATATGAAGGAACTGAGTACCCAGCTGAGAGGAGAATGAATGCCTGAAGACTTGTGAAGGAATAAAATGGTTTGACGATGGGAAAGAAGAGCAGAAAGCTGTAGCAAATCATTCTTTGACCTCTGCTGATAATGATGTCATGCAAGATAAATAATTTGTGTAGCTTTTAAAAATCATAAGTCTGTAAGAGTTTAATGCTAAAAGAGACATTTTCTGAGCTTAGTGTGTTTGTGTTGTGAATGCCCCTTGCCCAGTTCTAGGTTGATGGCTGGTCGCTTGGCCTCCTGTCAGGTACCCCCAAGGATGTTATTTTAACACCACTATATCTCGTGAGCTGAGCGAAGCAACTAAATACGTTACCAAACGGCTAGGTGCAAAACTTCCTTCTTTCCAAACAGTATTCGTGACTATAACAAAAACAGGGACACCTAACACTTCATTAAAATATAATTCTCTTGTCCATTTCCTATTTTAATTTCTTTATCCTTTTCCATCCTCTTTTTATGGCTGGTGCTCGATGAAGGGAGTGTGGTGCTCAGGTCACCTGCACTTCACTCGCTCCTTTGGGCCTGAGGTGTACAGGTAGGATGAGGCAGAAGTGAACGTAATTACCACTGGACAGATAGGTTTCGGGTGAGGGTTGGCAGTAATTTGCATCTGCTGGGACACCTCTATTGTCCACTTATGCCCAAATAAAAGACATTTTTCGGGAAAAAGATCAATTCAATTGTGAAGGGGATTGTTTTTCATTATCATAGGGTTTATTTATTTTGTAACATCGACCAATTTAATTAGCCACTGTGCCTTTTTGGTTGTGTGAGATAATAAATAAATTAATAAATTACCTCGGCTATCAGCAAGTTCACTTGCTCATCTCTTTCCTGTTTTAATGCTTCTAGTTTATTGGCAATTTCTTGGTATCGTTGGTGAAATTCCTTTTGATTCTGTTCAAGTTCCCTCTTGACAGCCATCACTAGAACAAGAAAAACAATACTAAACCACTCCTCTGAAATATGTAGGTATCCATTAATTTTTTAGGGTAATGGGGCATTAGGTATTCAGTGTATGAGCATTGGGTAGGGACATATTGTAATAGTTTTTTTTATAATGGTGGGCATTACGCCCTTAATTAGGATAATCAGGGAGGTTATTCTGTAACATTTGTCACGGTCGACAAACATAGTTACTTCCCCGTAAACCTATCTAGAAACTAGAAATCACATTTTTCTTTGTTGGCAATTTTAGTAGTATTGACAACCAAGCACTTGACTTGGGAAAGTTTTTGTAGCTGAAACACGTGGCCACGAAGTCTCGTATTGAATAACTGACAATGCTAAAAGCTGACCATTGAGAAACATGAGGATTTTAGACTTGTCAACATTGATGAATTCTGCAGGAGAGTGCATATATTTATTGATGGGCAGTGACAAAAGTTACATAATTGCCCAACAGGAATGGCGGTATGAATGGAACCAAAATACCTACAGTAAAAAAGTAGCTGACTTTAGAATAAATAGACTTTAAATTGTATTGAATTCCAGTACTTAGTGTGATCCAATTTCTTTGTATTAATACATTTTGCAGAAATCGCATGAATGATAAGGTAAACAGTCGTGTGCAAGGTTAAAAACAAGAGCGTATCGAATCAAGAAATAGCACCTAAGATTTGGCATAACTGGTTAACATATCTGACAGGCTATTTGGAATAGAGGAGGCTGAATTCCAATCAAGTCAAGTGATTTTTTTCGAGGATAATTTGCACTTTTTGAAGGCACATACATATGTTCTTTGTATTTCTTATTTTATAGGGATCATAGAAAAACATGATCACAAAATATTACTGATTATGAAAAACTAGATGAAATAGATACAACGTAAGATGCAGTGGATTTGTTTAATTAAACCCTCAGCCTTTCCCCCAGTGCCCAGGTAGAAAACACATGTAACTGCACAAATAGGCAAGAAATTAAGGGCATGTCCACCCAAATTTGTTTGACACCCTATTTTACTACTGTAGTCACTTTCTTTGGAACCTAATGAAGCTTAAACTGACAAAATTAGGCATTGGTTGCTTTAGTCAGAGACAAATTTTAGACTAGGCTTTACCTCATGAGACTTCAAAACAAAGGCTGGTAGGATGGATGAAAATTCGAATTTATCCTCTCCAAATTTGAGGCTAATTCCTTTCCTTCTGTTAATGTTCTCCTTCTCTTGATTTCCTGGCGTATTCCGATTCCCAGTAGTTGGATTTGTGGGTTTCCATTAGCTTCAGAAAGTTTTCAACGAGGGATGAAATTCACACATCCAAGGATATAGGGTTAAGGAGGAAAGTTCTTTATCCAGTGCCACCTTATGTCGTGCTGAGTTTGATTCGGGAATGTCATTGTATTGTTTTTTGTTGGGGGTTCCAAGAGAGGCTTCTCCCTGGTTTAAACCCTGAACCCTCGTGTTTGTAGCTGGGCTTCATTAATTGCATGGTAACGCCACCTAAAGGCCATTTTACACAAGGCATTTCATTGCACAATCAGATGCATGTATGGATGTGCATTGAAAATTGCATCGTGTACAGCAGTGAATTGCTAGAGTGCATGCACTGTAGCAATTCACATGCATGTTCAAATGCATAGCAATGGGAAAGTAGCCCCAGCACTACTTACAAACCTGCATTCTCGTATTGCAAAAATGGATGCTACTTCAAATAATAAAATAAAGTGCCTCTTGTAAAATGGCCTTAACAAACATTTTTTTATGGGAAATATAAATCAATTATTAATTAAATGATTTACCTTCATCGTCTGATTTCTTCAAAATATTCCCTCTCTCTGTGTAGTGTAAGGCTTTTAGGTTCTCCACCTCCTGTACATGTTCTTTTACAGTCAAATCTAACTTCTGAAAGAATACATTGTTCACTTAAGTAAAAGATCTTGCAATATTCCCCATTTGAAGGTGTCACTAAACCAACCTTTTGGAGATCTTTGCAGGCATTCCCCAGCTCCTGGTTATGAGAAGTCAATTTGATGTTTTCATCTCATGAAATGAAAGCAATGGCCTATTTATATACCTGTTAGCAGCAAATTAGTGGTGCAGTATCAGCGTTAAACTTTGACAGGGCTCATTAGGACATGAGAATGTATTTGTGATGGTCGTAAAGTTTAATTTCTTTACCTTTTACTCCGAGGAGATCGTCAATGATTTGCTGCTGTTGATTTAGTACGTTATGCATTGAATTGTCCTTGTACCTCTCAGATCGTTCATGGTCTTTGGCTATCCGTAACTCTTCATGAAGTATTTCAACCTTCCCATGCATTTCCCGGTAGGACTTCTGAGCTTCAAGATATGCCTAGGTATGATTAAATAGTGGTGCAATTTATCAAGGTCATTATTATATACGTTTGATAACAGTGATTCAAGTTGATGTTCATCCAAAAAGTATCACAGCCAAAATTTTAGCTTAGTTTACATTTTCAGTTTAGAACCATCTAAATGAAAGGCAAATACACCCACGTAGTGTCTGCTGACTTTTTAAATTTGGATTAATTTATATTTACATATTAGCGTCATCGACATAAGATGCAATGGCAACCATCCCAGACAGCAAAGTAAACGTACAAGTTTCAATGCAAGCCGGGAGAACTTACTACAAGTTCGCAATGCAAGTTTGCAGTAGATTTTCTGCAAACGTACTAGTCTTCACTGTGAGCACTTGCTGCAATTGTGCAGCAAGGTTGTTTTGCAAGTCTGCAGTTTTGTTCTACAAGTTCACTTTTAAAGTCTGATGCAAGTTTGCTGCAGGTTTACTGTTAAGTTCATAACCTTGACTGCTAGGGAACTTGCAGAAAATTAGCTTCGTAAGTCGAAATATTGTTTCCTTAATGCTATTGATTAAATTTAATGGTAAGGAAAACCTTTTTTTTGTGCCAATGACACAATACATGTTATTGTTGTCTCAAACAGAAATGTTGACTAGATAATAATCTGGATATTATATATATATATATAATCGATTCTAAGTTACAGCAGGTATATATTGATGAAACATAAGCCCTTTCCTGTTTTAACAAAGTTATAGTCTCATGACGTTATACTGAGTGCTGTGATAAAACTAATAAGACTTCAGAAGACGTTGTCAATTGGGCTATGAATATTTTTGTGAATAACAGAACGAACTATGATTATTCAACATTAGCACAGGCAGCAAAGATAACTTGCAGAAGGTAAGCAAAGGAAACTTGCAGCAAGTCTACTTTGATATCTAGTAGTTTTGGAAAAAACATAATGCAAGTGAAAATGAAACGTAGTGCAAACTTGTATGCTACCTGGGTTGTTGTCTCCCAAAATAAATTATTTTAATAGCAACCAAAACTCAATTGGTATAATTTGATAATATGAGATTTACATTCATCAGATTTAACGAACATTGCTTGTGTAGTACTCATTATAACTAACAATACAAAGTGTAATAGTGGCAATTTCATCGTTTCAAATGATACAAAAAATATGGAGGGTTATTTTAATTCAAGTAAAAAATGATTGATTGCAATTGACAAGTAAACTTTGTTGTATTTCTAAGGTGCATAAAGCCGGGATTTCATTTCAAAGAGGTTCTAGATCTTCATTTAACAAATTGCGAGTTAGAGCTAATTACCACACACGGTAAATTTTATGTATGAAAATTTTTCACTATTCAAGTAGGCGCGAAAGTTAAAATAAAGGATTCATTAGATAAAAGATAATGTACTTATAATGAGTAGATATAGTTCAGAGGTATGTCTACCTCTTTCCAGTGAATGAAATCCTTGATTAAATCGCTCATATCATCACTAATTGTATGATCTTTCTCCATGTTTGCCGAAGGTTGTAGTTATGCGGTTACGCACTTGATGACGATTAACAAAAACAATTGAACAGCGTTAAGTTCAACGACTACCTGTTGGATGTTGGCGTCTGTCGAGCGTGCTTGCATGAGGAACTGAGTTTTGGAGAAGCAAAATCTAATTACGCTCTATGTAAGTAGTTGAATAGTTAAGCATCGAGTCGTACATTTAGATTCTCTGTAGAGGAGAGGCTGCGATCTTACGAGTTACTAAATTCGTAATTTTACGCTACGCTTGGTAGTCGGAGTCGGGGCAGCTCCTCAGTTTAATTTATCACGTAGTTTTGGTTCATATTTTCAAATTCCGTTCACAGGTGCTGGAAATTGCTCATTGTGATGGTGATGATACATCTAATTCATGGAGACGAGTTCGCTGGAATGTGGCGCCTTCATTTTCCGCTGCAGGTCTTGCCGGTAATCGCCGCGGCCGTGATCAATATGGAGGATAGCGGTGGCTATGAGAATTAGGTTATTTACTTTACTTTATCCTTTCTGCTGCGAGTTATGAAGCTAGGTCCTCTAGTAGGAGCACCTTATGGAATTCTTAATATATTGCCTCATGGTAGGTACAATGTTCAAAATCCTACTTGGAAAACCTCTTTTTTGGCTAGGTACTTATTACGGCTGAAAGAGATTACCTACCCCTAGTTCTGGAGTTTATGGGCCAACCTACCTGCGTACCAAATAATGCAGTAATTGAACTCGTGAGAGCTATTGTTGAAAGATTTTTCTTTTGCTCGCATCTATTAATGCAGTTCAATATTATATTATGCTCACCGATATTAGCATTGGAGGGCCTTCATCTCACACATCCTACTACGATGGTCAAATGGCCTGACAAGTGGAAATCTTATGTTTACTTCGCGTTAATTAATTCGAGAACTATGAAAAATATGTGTGGTACTAAGTTAAACGCACCTACTAATAGGGTTACCGACTGTCTTCTACTGGAGATAAGAACATTGCGGACGTGCGAATGATGACTTCAGGGTCGCCCATCCCGAATACTCCATGGATTGTCAATGCACTGGCCAGTTTTTTTTACTGTTTACTATAGAGGGTTCCACATAGTGGTAGATGGTAATTTTTAGGTGTCCCAACTAATATGGTTAAATAGCGCCCTTAATCCTTAGAACAGGGTCGGATTAAGGGGCCATTCAAGTATTACGTAAGGTGATTTTGGCAACTTTTTGAACTTCCTCCTCCCCCATGTTAGACAACGTAAGATTTCATGAACCCCTCCAAATCTTACGTAAGTTGTCGTACACTTTTGGAACCATTCACATAGATAATGATGCACGGGCGATTCCATGTCCAAGTGTGCAAAAATTGACCTTACCACCGCCGGTTTTTAAATATTTTTACCAAATTATAGCCCCTTTGGATAAACGTAGAAATATGAAATTTTAGTCAGATATCGATAATGATTTTAGATATTTCGCGTTTCACAGTAGGCGCGACTCGCAAAACACTAAATATTCACAAATGCGATGTCTCCAAACTAATGACCGCAGGAAATTGATCATACCTTTTTGTATAGTTTAGCATAAATTCAGGCGTACTACCGCAGCTAGGTAATCTTACAAAATAAGAGTTTTCGTCCGACGATAATTTAATAAGTAATGAAAATAGGATCTCGGAAGTAACTTAAATCTTATGTAAGATTGTCTCGGACCCCCTCAGACCCCATCACTATGTAAGACAACATTAGAAAAGCTCAACCCCCCTCCCTCCCCAAAACGACTCACGTAATATTTGAATGGTCCCTAAGGTCGTTGTTTGGGGGAGGTGGATTGCTACTTTCCGGGGGTCTATGGGCATGGAATACCCAATGATTCACATTTTTCCTATTTTATCAGGATTTACGGGGGACTGACTGACCTGACTGATCGTAAAATAACCATCCTTAATCTGCCCCTGCCTTATTTGGAAAACGCAATAGAAATTGGCCTCCTGCGGCCAGACCCCTTGTATGCCGACAAAATCAGCGCTTTGTCCGGAACTCCAGTTGAACCAAGTTGGTAGAGATTGGCAAATTGTATGGGTGGGCGAGGGCCTTCTGGAGCCCTCCTGGCACTCAGATGTTTTGGTCCATCGTGCCATCTTACGTTAAACCTGCCTGCCACTTAGAGACAAGAGGACAAGAGGTCTATGAAGAAGGGGCCACCCCCAACCTTCCCGGTATTGGCGGTATAGGTATGGAAGAGTCACCTACCGTCAACCTTCCCGGTCTGGGTATACTGAGTGTCCCATTGATCGTGTGTTATTTCTAACCGATTTCAGACACTTTCTTTCATGCCACATGGATGAAATGTGGTACCTAGGTAGAAAAAGGTCGTAAGTTTTGTGGAGTGTTAGCGAAATTTTATAAATATGACCTTTTGACCCAGTAAACAGGGTCCAACCAAAAATCCAAATGTTGCCTTGTGGGCTTTCAATGTTAAATTTTTCGAAATACAAAAAAGGCAGAATTTCTTTGCGAAACTTTCAGTGAATACGTTTTTGGGCACGAGGAACACAATGAAAGAACTTTCGAGCTCGAAAATGCAACCTTGACTCATGAAAGGGCACAACCAAGGTCGCAGTGGTGACAAATCGTGAATCGCCGCTAAAAACCTATCGAATCATAGGTTTAAAAATGTTCCAAGATCGATGGTAAGGTATTCAGATCCCTCCTGTCATCCCTTGACCTTCCAGGGTTTCTCAGGGGTCAAGGGTCACCAGGGGTGACGAATAGCGAATTGAGGCTACAAACGTATCAAACGTTTATAAAGGCGGGATCAGGACTTCATCGTTTCATCCATCCATCGTTTCATCCTGTATATCCATCCGATCTCCCGGTAATGGTCTGGAGGGAGTTTCACCCCTCCATTCACCCCGGTAGAGGCATGGAGGAGGGCCACCGTCCGGGCCCAACGTTGCTTAACGTCGGAGATCTGACGGTAACCGTTGTGTCAACGTGGCTAGGTCCTTGCCCAACCAAGTCGGTAACCCTAGGGATTAGTAATGTGGATGGTGTGGTGGCTTGGGATGGTCCATCCCGAGGGACCTTCGGGATGGGATCCTGGAAACACAGCTAAGATTTTTCAGCGGACCTCCGCTTCTTTCTTGAGTGCTTTTTGGAGAGAGCTTTTCAGGTGCAGTACTCCAACTGTTTAACTATGGATCCCTTTACACCTTTTGTTAAGAGTAGGCTAATGCCGACGCCGGGTTTACGTTACCTATAGAAACCAAAATGTAAGGTACAAAATATGAAGATTATTCCACGGATGTATTTTAAATGAGCACTTTTTTCCAGCCATAGGAGCCGACTGCAGCGCCATTTACTACGAATTACAGCATTTTGACTTCAATTACTACGGCATTAATTCTTCAATAACTAAAAAAATAAGGTGGTAAGATGCCTGTATTGTATTTTTATTCAATTTCTCTGGATTATTTCCTTCTTAGAGACATTTTTCCACGAAAATGGCATTTGTATTTTATGGAAAAATACTATTTTCCCCGTGTTTATCTCATTCCCCCATTGAAAACCCTGTAATTTTAAGTTCAATTATAGAATAAAATAGCGTGGCAAGGTGTTATTTTCTTGTTCATATCAGATTGTGGACAACTTTTTCTACAAGTAGACAGAATATGAATAGAATGACATTTAGGTCATTTTACGGTGGAACCACCTTAAGAGTCGTATAACAAAATCAGCCAACGTGGAAAGAACCCGGAAACCTGACAGTCTCATCTTTAAATCACTGCGGAGAGAGTAGCATCTTGGGATCTTGGTAATGGGTAAAGGTGTTTATAGGAGTGTAAGATCTGGGGTCTCGCTACAGGGAGGTCAGGAAATGTACGATTTCTGTCTCGGCAGGCGCAATGGGCTTTTTCAGGCAGTGTTCAAAGCCACGTTAAGGTGTACCATAATTATTTAATTTTCCCCAAATTCAGGACGTGACATCACAATCTCAGTCTTGGAACCAACTTTACGACCTCGGAAGGGCTGTTACTGGCAAGGCCTCTCTCTGCAATCGTGGGCAACACCGATCGTCCACGGTTCCAACTTGTACGGAAAATAAACTGGATTATTTTTTGCCTGCTAGTAGCATTTCGATTTTGCGATCAAATCGCATCGCATCCGGTGAAATGCTGATCACACGACAGCGGACGGCGTGCAAGCTGCGCCCGGGGCAGCTTGCCCCCCCCCCCCTCCAGATCCGATATGATATGTGCACTATGGGACGTATTTCATTCAAGTATTCTACCAGCTGATTGGTAGGTTCTTGGACAGTCCCCATTCTGAATCCCAATTCCATACACATTGTCTCGCTTTCCCTCCTAAGGATGGCCCGTTGTTAGATGCCTCTTCAATTCTTCATATCTTCTACCTCCTCTTATTTCGTCCAGAATTCCTATCCTCTTCCTTCCTCTTCCACGCTTCCCCAGTGTTCTGCCCTCTATCACTCTCTTCAACATGCCCTCTCCTCTCAAAACCTCCTCCTTCCATCTCTTCTGCCTTCTCCGAACCTCTGCCACAAGCTTCCTCTCCTCTCCGACCATATCCAATACCTCCTCGTTCGTCTTTCTCGCCATCCAGCTAACCTTCACCATCCTTCTCCAAACCCACATCTCAAACGCCTCAAGTCTACGTACATCCTCCCTTCGCAAAGACCAAGTTTCCGACCCATATAGCGCCACGCTCCATATTAAAGTTTTCACCAGCCTCTTCTTTACGTCTATTCTCAGATCCCCCCTCATCAATTCCCTTCTCTTCGAAAATGCTTCTTTAGCTAGCGCAATTCTGCATCTGATGTCCTTACCACTAAACCCATTCTCCTCCCAAATACTACCCAGATACGTAAACTGCTCGGTCTGCTCTATCTTCTGCTCCCCCACCCTTATATTCAATCCCACCTTCTTACTTCTAGAAAATCTCATTCCTTTCGTTTTCTTGTCATTAATCTTCATCCCATACTTTTTGCACTGCACCTCTAACGCATTCACCATTGACTGTAACCCCTTGGCAGACCGACTAACCAATGCTTGATCATCTGCAAATCTCACTGATTTTATCAGCTCCCCTACTACCTTTATTCCTACCTCCTCCCCCCCTGCCTCCCTTACCATTTCTTCTGAATACGCGTTAAAAAGCAACGGTGATAGTGGGCACCCATGCCGCACTCCCTGTCCTATCATGGCCCATTCCGATTCTCCATTGGCTACCCTAACCTGCGCCGTCTGGTTCATATACAAATTCCGAATCAGACGCCTGTCCCTCCAATCGACCCCTAATTTATTCAACACTCCAATTAATTTCGTTCATTCCACCCGATCAAACGCCTTCTCGAAATCTACGAAGCATGCAAAAACATCCTGCCCATACTCTAGGTTTCTTTCTACTAGTTTCCTCATCACCACTATAGCGTCTCGCGTTCCCGTCCCTCTCCTAAACCCGAACTGGTCGTCACCCAGGTATTCATTTGCCTTTTTCTCTAACCTTCTGTTTAGAATTCTAAGAACTAATTTTGCCACGTGGGATATTAAGCTTATTGTCCTATAGTCTTCGCACGTTTTTGCCTTACTCTTCTTTGGTTTAGGAATTATTAAAGTCTTCGCGAAGTCTTCCGGCCGCACTCCATTCTCATAAATCCTACGAATAAGCGCAAAAAGTTTTCCTCTTCCGTTTTTCCCCATGCTCTTTAAAAACTCTGCAGGTATGTCATCTATTCCCACCGCCTTATTCCTTTTCATGTCTCGTAGAGCTCTTTTGATTTCGCTATCTAGGATACTTGGTCCGATGTCATCTCTGTCGATATCGTCTTTCCTTTCTACATCTGACCTATTGGGCCTTATTTCTTTACCATACAGCTCTTCAACATACTCCTTCCACCTCTTCTGGATCTCTTTCGGTTCTACGATCACCTTTCCCGTCTTGTCTGTTATCGTTGTATCCCCTTCCCTTATTACCACCCGTCAGTTCCTTTACTTTCCTATATAATGCATCTGCTCTTCCCTCTTTTTGGTATTTCTCTAACGAGTCGATCTGTTCTCTCCACCACGCCTCTCTTGCTTTCTTTGTTTCTCTTCTAAGCCTGTTATTAAATTTTCGGTATTTTCTCCTCTTCTCCATCTCCCTTATCATCTCCTTCGTGATCCACGGTTTTCTAATTTTAGTTGCACTGACTACGCCTACCGTTCTTTCGCCGCTTCTACAATTCCATTTTTCAAACTTCCCCATTCATCTTCCACTTATCTAACTCCATGTTCCTCACCCATTATCTCATCCACCTTCTCTCGATACTTATTCTTCATTTCCCCAGTTAATGCCTCCGTATTCCACTTTCGTACCCTCCTTCCCATTCTTATCTTTTTCAGTTTTACCCGACATTTCATGACTAATAAGTTGTGGTCTGTGTCTGCATCAGCTCCTGGATGAGTATGCGAGTTTTTCACACTATTCCTGTATCTGTGACGAACCATTATATAATACATCTGGAACCTATCCGTGTTTCCCGGCTTCTTCCAAGTGTACCTACGTCGAGGATGATGTCTGAACCATGTATTTGTAATTACTAGGTTATTTCTACGGCAAAACTCCACAGCTTTCTCGCCCCGGTCGTTTCTCCTTCCTAGCGCGTAATCGCCCACCTCCCGCCCATCTCTTCCTTCACCCACCACCGCGTTCCAATTCCCCATTACTACTAAGTGCTTACTCCCAGGTATCCTACCAATTATCCTAGCTGATCGTATACCCCATCTACCTCCTCCTCTTTATGATTAGAGGTAGGCATATAAACCTGGATTATAACTAAATTCATTGGATCTGCCTTTAGTTCCACGACTATAATTCTATCACTCACCTGTTCTGCATGCACTACTTTTCTACCTAGTTTCCTATTCATTACGAATGCAACCCCGCGCTGACTTTCATTCCCTCCACTATAAATTACTCTATAGTCGTCGCTCCAGTAATCCCCGTCATACTTCCATCTTACTTCACCCAGACCCATGATGTCTACACCCACCCTCTCCATTTCTTGCTTTATATTCTCTAGCTTCCCCACCCTTAGTATAGTCCTAACATTCCACGTGCCTATTCTGATAGTTTCGTTCCTCTTCTTTATCTTCTTTTCCTCTGCTGCTACTACGTCTGAGCAAGGATTTCGTGTGATGACGACCGCAGGGGCCTTGCTCCCACCGCTGCCGGGCACTACACCCGGCCCTCTGGGCCGAGTCCCGTAGTTGCCAGGATTCATTATCATTTGAGAACTGTCCATAATTTCAAGGTTTTTGTTTTAATTGAGATAGTATTCCGTGGCCTTACTCAATAGTGTTTTTTACATGACACCATCACTTAAGAGGCCGCCCCACTGGGGTCAGACGCCTTTTGCAGCCGCCTTACTGAGGTACAGACGCTGCGCGGACTACCATTCGCCTGTCTCCTAACCTTCGACCAATCTGGCATGGGTGACCCTACCAGGAGCATTGCTCCCGCCAGTGCAGCTCTAGGGGTCATCGGAGCTCGCAAGCCCTTCCACCACGACAAGGTTGTAGTCCAAAAGAAGGGATGGGACGTATAGACTATGTTATATCGAGTCCAAATATGTATGTATATTTTTTTACCTAGGCCATAATTTAAGTACTCAAGTCTTTTCTGTAGGTATTTTACTTTTTAAAGTACCTTTCTTAAAAAAAGAACCAGTTTGGCGATTTTTTCGGCTGCTTTTAAGCATTTTTTTTTGTTCCCAAACGATCCAGAAAAGGGATCACTGACTTCACATCTGCCACCCTAATGCTAATGGATTCAATGTATTGAGTGCCAAAATCAAATTGAAATCATGAAATGAAAACCAAGAGAGATTTAAAAAAAAATGTATGCATCGTAAACTTTGAAGAAACCAACTTCGGGTCCTAGACAAACCGACTGTCCATGGACCTACCGTCTATTTGTTGGAATACCTATATGATTTTGAGCCTGTGTATTCATTCCACGAAATGGTTTGAGACTAGAAAGCACCGTTTTAGCGGATTTCACCCCTTCTTTCGTCTTGTGGTGGGAAGGGGTGGAACGGAGGTAAGAAGACCCTTATCCTGCTACGTAGATCCTGGCGAGGAGGAAGACCTTTTAGAAAGGACTTCTTTAAGGTAGTTTGAGCGGCATAGTTCCCTAGCCATAACGGAGACCATGTTCGAATTTTAATTTTTGATTTCAGCGTCTGTTAGAAGTATGAAGTAAATATTGTAATATTAATGGCGCAAAAAAAATATTTTTATACATGAAAAAAAGTTCTCAGTAATTAAATAAATTTTTCTATTTAAGTCTCTAACATGACTTATTTTTTCACGCCGTGCGGCGAAAACGCCTTCACAACAGAAGGGTTTTTTTTGCGATTCTGTAAAACTTACTGCGGTGACTAATTGATTAGTTTTTATTAATGGTTGAGAAAAAAGACAAACTATTCTTCTTTAATTTTTTGACGAAATCTATAAATTCCAATTTTTTTCAATATTCTCCCTCCGGAGCGCACATCTGTAATCGATCCCATGTAAAACAACCAATATTTTTAGGCAAATTACTCGAAAAGTAGTCCGGCGAGGGGTTTATATTTCGATAGATTTGGAAATAAGGGAGTTTTATCTTCAAAACGAAGTGAAATTCATCAAATTCTTGGTGGTGTTATTTCGTTCAAACCACCTTAACTTCCCTCTTGTTGTCTTGTTACCCATTCCGTGTGTCCGGGCAGGTTTCCGTCTTTTTTTCCCGAAACCTCACTCTGCCTCACTCCACAACCACTCAGGTCAGCTCTTCCGATTCAACCCTCACGTATGTCGTGCACTTTCGTCCCTTCGCAAAAGTTGAAAAATCCCTCTCCTTCAGAGAGAGACCCCCTCCGCCAGGGCCATAACTCACCCTGATTCACCTCGCCCCGTCCTCAGGCGTCACCCTACGTCCGCCCACACAAACCCCTCATGCCGAGACGCCTTAAAAAGTTATGGGCGGCCCTCCTTGGCGGGGATCTTGGTGTTCCTCCCCATCCACTCCCCGCCCCACCTCCATATCCTCTCCCTTCACTACAATGGTCAGAATAGCCAACCGCAAGCAATGACCGAACTCAAAACACGATAATAAATACTCCCGGAAGATTCTCGAAGAGGTCCACTTATTACGTGTTTCTCTGAAGGTTTCCCACATTCTGGCAAATTTGGGTTGAATTGGGTGCGTTGTTATGCGTTGGCCCTGGGGAAACTTGTCCAGCCGCAGTATTCATGCGTGAGGCGTGAATATCCATTACTGTGAGACTCATAAGTATGTATAGCATTTTTACTTTCCGATGCCGTTTCTTCTGTTAAGAATTGACTTTGTACTTTAAAAGTGGGGAGAAGCGCACTCCCCACGTTATTTTATGGTAGTGGAACTTTGTTATGCCTGGAAAAGCATTAGTTTAGGCTAAGTTCCTTTACGTAATGGGTAGGGGCATGCAATATTCGCAAATGCGGTAGCGCGATTTTAAACGCGAATGTTGACGATGTTTTTTTTTATATTTTAACGCGAATGTCGTTCTAAATTTAAACGCGAATAATTTCTACAATACTTAAAATATTTTGCGATTTTTCAATGTACATCAGGCATTTTATGATTTTTTTTCCTTTCGGATTACGTTTGTGCAAAGCAACTTGTCAATTGCATTCTCCCATCTTGGATGTTTCCATTGTCCACCGCTAATTGCTTTGAAGAAAGAAAACTACTTATTAATTCCAAATGTGACAAATGGCGGAGAAAATGGATGATAATGCGCAAAGACAATGGATATCAGAATATAGTGAAATTTCTTAATAATTTGTGAAAAACCTTTTTGTTCATTAATTTTTCCATAAAGATTTTGTTCTCGCACAGGACATCATGCAACCCGCTACAAAACTGCGTCGTAAATATTTTTCTGCTCACGTACAACTATGGTGCACATAAGAAAAGCCGAACAACTTAGCTCATGCATTCAACAATAGTTTTTATGCTTTTGCAATCATCTCATTAATTTTTACTCATTGCGATGTTGTTATACGCCCTATTACGCCGCGGTTAAGGTCCAATGCAACCCGCAACACAACTGCGTCGTAAATGTTTTCCGCACATTACTGTCTAGGTTCGTGTTAAAAAATTACGAGCATGGTCATTTATTATTTAAAGCTTAAATAATACTTAGGAAATTAGTGATACGGGAGGAAAAATGAATTGCTGACTAAGCTTTCGATGTCTTTCGTTCTAAGTTCTAAGTAATTCCATTTAGGCATGTGTTCGCATGATAGGGGTACAAATAAAATATTATGAGATAAAAAGTAATGTGAACCAAATCAATATTTGACTGCAAAACAATTTAGTTCTTCAATATTTATCAACTTATGTTAATAAATGCGATCAATGCTGGAGCTAGATTCCTTCAAGGGCCACGTTGGAGATAGAATTAAAAAGGATACCAATTCATTGATAATCACTAATGGAATGACAAGTTTGCTCTGAAATCCTTCGATATATATTGTAACAAGTTCTTGAAGACAGTATATGCTAAGCGGTTGTTGGACATTTCAGTCATTTGTTCATGTATTCATAAATTCAGGTGTAATATATAAAAATCACTATTTTCTATATTTAATGAGAGTTCCTTGTATATGAAAGCATAGATCATGATGGAAATTAAGTTTTTCTAAAAGTGAAGATGAAAAGATTGGGAGGGGGGTATTATATTTGGAGTGGGGCTATACTCAGACAAATAAGGTATATGGATCTGAAAGAATGGTGAGCTGAACAAATCAGTATTAATGACCAAATGTTTATTACTCAACACGAGGTATAGAAAATATTTATGTGAATTCCAAATTACTTCAGCTTGAGCAAAAACGTAGCCACAGTGGACACTTTAGCATTTGAAAATTAAGAATAATGCGACTCATCTTAGCTGTGTACATATATAATGTAAATTTTTATGTTGTTTTCTGTGAGATAAATGACTTCTCTGTTCCAGTTCTGTGATGAATTTATTCATATTATAACATCACCCTAGTAAATTGCAGAATTTCAAGTCAATTTTTTTGTGAGTAGTATATATGAAAATATAAAAATCCGATAAATGTGCAGCAAACTTAATATGAGTTTGATTGTTATTTCAACTATTCCCTGCTCATGCCTGCCTATAAGGTGAAAAATAATAAGTATAACTAGTTCTGAAAATTTTACTTGGACCTCTATTCCTCGCTTTTTTTTTAAATTAATATGTTTTAAAATTAGCACCACTTTCACAGTAAAATAAAATTTTTAGGAAAAATAAAACCACTTCTACAGGTCTCTAGTTATGGGTTATGCCTTTGGCAAATGGGTATGAGCTACTTTAGAAGTGTTCGCTGTTAAAATAGGGGGGATAGTGTTAGGAATGAGTGGGCCATAAAATAATAGAATAAATATTTATTATACTCTAGGGATCACCCTTGGAGCAAATTCTATTACAAAAAATGAAATACTTGGCTCAGCAAAAAGTACAACTTAAATTTAACAGCATTTTATGCGGTTAATTTACGCAGTTCAGCAAAGTTTGACAGCAAAAATTACAACAAAAAATAAATAAATTTTAAAATAGCCTCATCGAAGAAATAGGAATACAATTTGATGGTTGGGATACAACATACGATTTTTATGGACAAAAAGGTATGAATGCAATCCATGAAAAACAAATACATGGATACAATGATAAGATACAAAACAAAAAAGAGGATAGATAAAGGAAACAAGATTACAATTTGCTGGCTGTAATTTTTAAGTACATTAAGTTATATTTTTCTCTGCATTTAGTATAGTCATGAATAACATATTTTTAAATCCATAAATGGAACTCTTATGTTTTGGAAACTCTGGAGTTTTAAGAAGGAATGTAGAATACAAGGAGAATAGAGTTCCGTTGTCTCAGGCGTAACTTTATGGAATTTGCTTAGCATATTGAATGAAAAGCCGTTACTTTGTGATTCCACATTTAATTATTGTAAACGACCCGGGTTTCGGCGTAGAACGTCATCATCAGGTGATCAGGTGATCATCACCACCTGATGATGACGTTCTACGTCGAAACCCGGGTCGTTAAACAATAAATAAATGTGGAATCACAAAGTTACGGCTTTTCATTCAATATAGAATAGAGTTCTTTATTCTCCTTGGTAGAACGTGTATGCTCCGGTAATGGATGTTACAGGTACTTATATCAAATGAGCGTGGTTCGTTGATTTGGCCTTGCTGCGAAAACGAATGAGAGTCGGATAACGAAACAGATTTATCATAGAGGAGTGAATGTTGAGAGAGGAAGGGGTAGACCAACTGGGTGACAGTGATGGAAAAGATTCTTAAGAGAAGGGATTTTAGGAATCTTGAGGGCAGCAAAACGTGTAGGAAGCAATGCACGAATGTAATACATAGAAGAAAAAGAGTTATGCCGGTAGGGCAGCATTGAAGAAATTATTGATACGTTGCCAAATCGAAATACAGTCAAATTGACATAAATTGAGATTTAATGGAAGTAATTGATCAAAGATTAATTTCGAGTAATGGTAACTATTTGAGAGGCGTATTATCATTTGCTCTTATTGCTCTTTTAATTGGAAAATGACAGAATGAAGATAAGATATCATTTATGCATACGTACTCAAAAGATGCAGACTTCATTAAAATGTATGGCGAATTTTCTGATGTCCTCGCCGGATTGAACCATCCGGAATACTATTTATGCCCCGTTTACAGCTTTCTACGGTGGTTAGGCTCACCAAGGTTGGAAGCTGGCCGTGTGAACGCAAGTTGGCGCTAACCCTGGTAAGCTTTTCTACCTCGATCGAGAGACCACGGTTGGCGCTAGTTACCAGCTTTTTAACTGCGTGTAAACGCAAGTTGTCGGAAAAAGTTATATTTGAAAATGGAAGTCATATGGGAAGGACGAAGAGCGTATACAAACACTTCGTATCAAAGATTGAGTATTTTAAGTACATTAAGTTATATTTTAAGTACATTAAGTTATATACCTTTCATGTATCTATGGTCCGTAATAGACCAGGAGCACAACTATCAGGAATTACTTGCTGCGAAAAACTAAAAAATGACATGAAAACTTGCAGTATATATCAATTCAGAAATTAGATATGAACATTTCTTTACGTAGAAACAACATATGCTTTGCATCACAGAACATGGTTTGAATGAAATCCATTTAGACGACTAAGCCGTTGGTGGTTACGATGCCCGTTTTCGTTTCCGTTCACCCCACTCACTTTTCCCTAAAACCCTCGCCCTTCTCTTGTTTCCCCTAAATGCACCCTAAATCCCAACCCGTTTCCAAGGAGGATGGGGAAGCGGTGTCATCGTCCGTGGGTCGTCTAGACTTTACAACTGCAATATAATTGAAAGTGCTACACATTCGGGGTAGTTTTACGACCTTGTTGGAATGGATTGAATTTTAATGCATTGATGAGAAAAAAGTCATTCGTATTTTTTGTTGTAAAATTTTATGGATGACGAGCCAGGACGAGGAGAGTAGCCATCAACAGCAGTCATCAATGAAAAGTTTGGTTTGCTGCAGCTCTCCACTCCATTCTCATATCACCTTTTAATCGTTTTATTGCTCCCGAAATCCATAAGTTGACATCCCTCATGATTGTCTTTCTGTATTACTCCGTGTCTTCCTCTTTTTTCTCTTCCCATTCATTTTTACTTCCTGTAGTTTTATGTGTGTAATTTTGTAGCAATTCAACGTGTTAGCATGACGTCATTGTAATTTTGTAATGCATGTTGGAATGACTGAACTCATAAGTAATGATCCCCATGTATAAGTACAGTGTCCATTCCGTAGGAATAAAACGTTAATTGGAAGCAGTTTTACATTGAAAATCTCCTAACACATGCGTTACGTAACAGCATATATTGTAAAATTATTGAATAATAGTATGATAGCGTGTTTAACGGTTAGTTACCTGGTGAGGAATCACCCCCTACCACACATCCCTGAGGTAGTCGGCAGGGTATCCCGTGGGTGTAGATTTGTTTCAGGAGCCATTCTTTTGCCCCAGGAAGTGCCTTACATATTTGCCCCTTCAATAACTTTCTATAGAGCAACATTCTCCTCTCGTCTGGCATAAGAACTTTAAACTCTTTCATGACATCCATATAGTTAACATTGATTGCAATTTCTAGCTCTATGAATGGTAAAGTTAGGCACTCAAGTGGATCTTGAGACATCGTCATTCTTCGTTTACTCTCGACAATTGATAGTTTGGAAAAATGTCTTTCCCAACTGGCACTGGTTATTGAGAGATTTTTATTTTTTTAATTAATATTTTGTTATTATTATTATTATTGAGAGCATTTTCAAAGCAGATTGGAACTCGCTGAACAATTTTGATCCGTTTTCATTGAGT
This sequence comes from Pyrrhosoma nymphula, assembly GCA_963573305.1. Taxonomy (NCBI): domain Eukaryota; kingdom Metazoa; phylum Arthropoda; class Insecta; order Odonata; family Coenagrionidae; genus Pyrrhosoma; species Pyrrhosoma nymphula. The sequence goes on along the minus strand of OY754335.1, from coordinate 130,981,273 downwards.
AACCTCTCCAACCACTTATTTAAAGCGGTTCTTGTAGCGCCTAAAAATAAAAGCGAGGAATAAACTTATTTTCCTTCGTTATCGTATAGTCTTTGTAAATGATTATTAAATAACTTTTCTTATATTGATTAACTCTTAACACGCTACTGCAGATGCACTCCTCAGTTGTTTACTTCTGCGCACGCTTGGTACAATGTACGAAATGCAATAATTTATTTGCACTGACAGTCAGCCAGCTACAGTGAATTTTAAATGCTGGTTGTCAATAAGACAGAGGGAAAAAACACTTAAGTATTTGATTGGTTTTACCAGTTTATTGTTCATCTAATTCTCTTGCAGAATTATAAACATTCATACTGTCATTTTCACTTATTTCTAGGTTATTTAATTAATTATTTCTCGCCATTAGGTGGTGCTGGTGCACTACCGGCTTTCCGGTACCGGCCGGTGCACCACTGGCATCACCCGTGTGTACGGCTATGCCCATTATGTTGTAAAAATATCAGCACAGTCGTGGTAAAATGTCACCTCCGTATAAAACGAGAAACATAGCACCAGTTTCTACTGAAAAACTAACATTTCGCAGGTCTCTCACCCGATGGCGTGCATATCTCTCGACCACTTCGTCATGTCCACGGGCCAGCGAGCAGCATCCGAAAGAAGTGTCCATATCCCAGAAAGGAATAGGTACGGATCTTAGGGAAAAAAACAAATGCATGGCGTCTCACGCACGAATGGGAGGGTACGGGTGAGGGCACGAGTCACGGAGATCCCCAAACCCTCCCCTTCTTACTCGGATCCCTTCGCTTCCTTCCCTGGACCTCCCATTTATGCTCTCTCTTACCCCACCTCTCGAGGCTCAAATCTCCCAGACCCGAGACGATTTCACTCCGGGGTGGTCCTTTTAAAGATTGTCTGCTTTATTTTTTTTTGGGAGAGAGAATGTAAAAGGGGTAGTTTTTCATTTAATGGAATGCTATCAGAATGCGCTTGGCGTTGTTCTTTTTTTTACTGTGGAAACTGAAAATGAGTGTTGATGACTCTTTATCTATTAAGGTAGTTTGAGCGAAATATCACTTCACCTAGATTTTGATTAATTTGACCTCATTTTGAAGAAAAAACTCATATTTCCAAAGATATCTAAATATTAACTCCTTTCCGAACTTCTTTTCGAGCAACTTGTCTAAAAATATAAGCTGTTTTACTTAGTATAGACTTCGGCTGTGCGCTCCAGAGGGAGAATATTGAAAAAATTAGGAATTTAAAACAACTGGATTTCGTCAAAAAATAACGGTGTGTAGTTCGTATGTTTTCTCATCTCTTTATAAAAATTAATCCATTACTCACCTCAGAAATGTTTACAGAATTGCAAAAAAAACTATTTTTTTTATTAGTTTCGTTTGATCATGGTACATGACATTGAAACAAGTCAAAAAATACAAAACAATAATTCAGCGATGGTACACAGATAGGTATTTGATATGAATAAGTATAAAATGCAATATAAAAGTTCCATTATTCAAATCATCCTTTATAAATCCATACACTGTATCGTAGGCTTTAATAATTATAAATATCTCCCTGACTTACACTTCGAAAATATTCATCGAAGTTATGGCCTTAATGTTATTGAGTAAAAGCGATAAAGGGTGCTTCTTTTCGAACTCTTAGGGCTGACCCATTTTCATATGCACGAAAATACTTACCCTGCAGTTTATTGTTTGTTTAGTTATCATTAAGGTACACAACATGCATCTCAAATTTAAAGAACAAAGTATAGGTATACAAGGAATATGAAATAAAGAAAATGGAGGTAGTATTTTCATGAGATTAGGAACCATCCAAAAATGAGCTTAGGCTATAAAATCCTTCGTTTAGTTATCATTAAGGTACACAACATGCATCTCAAATTTAAAGAACAAAGTATAGGTATACAAGGAATATGAAATAAAGAAAATGGAGGTAGTATTTTCATGAGATTAGGAACCATCCAAAAATGAGCTTAGGCTATAAAATCCTTCGTTTATTAGAAAAGTCTTCAGGGACATTTTGAATTGTGTGATTGGGAATATACTTTTTGTATCCGGGGGAAGTCTGTTATATATGATGGAGGCCATATGATGGGGGCCTTTTTGGCTTTTTGACAGGTTATAATCCAGGATATGGATGTCCATTTTGTGTCTGGTGTTGTAGTGGAAGTCGCTATTTGCTGGGAACAGATCTGGGTGCTGCCTAATGAAAACTCCATAGTTTAATATGAACAGAGATGGAAGGGTTAAGATTCCTGTTTTGAATAGAGGCTGTCCAGGACTGCGATAGGGAACCCGGCACATAGCTTTCAAAGCTTGGTTTGGAGTGAGAAAGTTTTGGTAGCATAGGATGAGTTTCCCCAGAAGATGATGCTATAAGTTAAGTGGGATTCTATTTTGGCTGAGTACAGGAGCTTCAGGGTATTGATAGACACAATATCCCGCATTCTATGGATAATGAATATGCCCGTGGATAATTTCTTATTAATGTTGTCTATGTGTAGACTCCAATCGAGATTTTCTGTCAGATGAATGCCAAGAAATGCCGGAGGAGGAGAAGAGAGAAAGGGACAAGCGACAAAAGACGTTGCCGTTTGCTACGCGTAGCACTACTCTGCCGGCGAGAGCGAAATTGGAAGCATAACAGTATGTGTCTGTTCGGAGTTCGGACAACTATTTAATGATAGGATGAATTCTGATGACTCTCTTTCATCAGAATTCGGAATGCAGTTAAATGATAAAGTATAATTATTTCCCATCAGCATTTTTAATTTGGGCTTTGGACCACCGTAGGCTGCGTTAAAAATGGTTTTAGTGGTTAATACCTCCAGTTGATTATAAATCTATTTACAATATGTACACACATTTACACAACACTCACTATTTACAAATTGTGTCTATACGTTTGCAAACACTTTGGGCAGTCCCGAAATATCCTCTCACATTCTTTCAATCGGAATCGCCATCCGACTGTGATTCATCGTCGCTCATGTCTGAATCGGAGTCAGAGTCTAAATTAATTATGGATTATGAATTAATCATCACTTAATTCATCAAGGAAATGATCTTTTTTCCTATAATCATCTTCTATGTTTTTGACGTGTTGTATACATTTCCTCCACAAGTTTGACGTCACAGATTGTAGAGCCTCCAGGCACAATTGATGGGTTACGTTGACACTGTTACCTTTTTCAGCGGCAGTCGTAAGGTTCACCTTAGCTTTTGTATTTTTAACGTAAGCCCAAATTAGTTCGATGACATTCAGCTCGCAGTGAGCCACTGGGGTCCAAATTAAACTTGAGTCACTCCTGAGTTCTTTCACAATCTTTTCCAGCTTCCTCTTACGGAACAAAATATTGCCTACCGTGATCAATATAAGTCGCTTTTGTTTAACACTCAAAATTTGGTACATCCTCCGGAAAATGGTATTTTTCCCTTACAAGCCACGCGATGATATCGGCCTTCTTCCACGAAATCGAAGAATTTTTTGTCTCTGGATCCATCATCGTGTGATATGGTGCCTGGTCTAAAACTACAACGGATCTGGGAGGAAGCATCGACAATACCTTTCAAAACCACTCCTCGAAGTGTCTGGCATTCATCTCAGAATGGTAGTCACCCCTTTTTCCCACAAAACATAGTTCGCCACCCTCTAGGAAGCCATCCTCACTACCAATGTGCAAAATGATGACTCGTTTCCCGGCTCCTGAGGGGGTCTTAAAACCATCGCGCCAGCCATTCACCTCCTGTATGCGCCCCCGGTAGATATTGTACCCAAGCTGGGAAGAGTCCTGATGCTGAGAGCACCAGGTCTCATCAGTGTAAAATATTTTATATCCACTGTCCCTCAGCTTTTTAATTCTACGGAGAAAATTATGACGAGTGGCAGCAATTTTTACTGACTCCATCATCACTGGCTTTTTACGTAATTTCTGATATTTAAACCCCAAACTCTGCATCACAGACCGGAGCTTAGGCAAGGAGAAATCCGGGCATTCGGGCACAGACTCAACCTACTTGTCCTTTACACTTTGAAGAGTTGGATACATGTTCTTCAAATAAAAGTCGTGGACCGTCCGTCTAATGACTCCGAGCGTGAAATCATCCACAAACATTCTTGGTCGCCCAAGCACAAATTGTCTTTTCCTTGGAGAGGGATTGCCATCACCAGAGTTTTCTTTGTCACTAATCTTGGATTTAGCAGCCGTTCTTTGCACTGTTTTTTTGCTTATCCCTAAGCACTGGGACACAGTTTCATAAATATGATAACGCTTTTCCGATCTTTTTTCCGCCTCCATTTGGAAAAAGCGAATGGCACTGACAATTGTGAGTATCATTCGCTCTTCCCCTTCTGAGAAGTGATTTCTGCGGTACATGTTGCACTTTTGAAGCTCACAGACCTTATGACTAGCAAAAATAGTAAAGGGTTGTTGACTAGGGGCCATTCAAGTATTACGTAAGACGTTTTCGGGGGAAGGGAGGTTCGGATATCCTTACATTGTCTTACGTAGGGGAGCTCGGGGTCTGGAGCCAACTTACGTAACATTTTTGTCCGGCGTGAGACAGCATTGTAGATCGCTCCAGGAGACTGATGACTCACTTATCAAGATGTTTTGTAGATGGACTGCCTTGAAAAGTGACTTGTAAATCCTTGGACTAAAGTGGACACGCCATAGAACAAATTGGTGTTGTTTAAATTTTTTATAGCCCATCATTGCTAGTATCACAGGAGTAATTAAAGTGCGGTTTCGAATAAGAGGTTTTTTAATTTTCCAAATAGCCTGTAATAGTTCACAACTCCATCATTTGTCGTGTTATCTCAATCTTAATGCATGCCTCTTTCAATTAAATTCATGACTCTTGAGTCTCTGGAAAAATTATTTTTTTTATAGTCCATCTTGAGTCTGTCCATTTGTGTAGTTTCAATATACATTATCGGTCCCTCTTCATTGGTAGCATGCCTGTGGTGTAGTGCATGCTTGTGAGGCTTCGCCTCGTGACATGCATTAGCGATTTATGCTAATGCATAATTAGCCGTAGTCGCACTAACTTTAGGGCATAGTGTAATGCATGTTGGTGACTACTCACCCCCTGACACACACCCTTGAGGTGGTTTACAGGGTATTTTGTAGTTGTAGATGTTAATGTTGAAAAATGTGGTACTCCAACACCGTACAATTATCCGAAATCAAGTGCTCAAAGCTATAAGATGGTTTCTATCGAGAGCTGAAACCGCTGAAAACGAGCAATTAACGAAGAGTAGATATGTACATATTTCTTTCTAACTATCCTCTAACGATTAGGAATGTTGCCGAAATGTTACATTGCCTTACATAGGGGGAGGGGGGTCGAAAAATGGAATGAATCGTTTTACGTAATACTTGAATGGCCCCCAAGAGTTTAAAGGAACGAATTTATAAGTAAGCGATATCTCACTACGGAGCGGCAACAGCGGATAGCTATGGACGATCTTCCCTTACCATCCTTGGGCGCTCCTTCCGTAGCGGGTCGTGCTTTCTTGGCGCGAGAAAGTATGTCTATATAAATAAAATTCGTTGTTGAGTATACCAGTAATTTCTATGTATTGTTGTTGAGTATGCCAGTAATACCAGTAGTTTCTATGTCTGAAGTTAAGGAGGTTCGGTGGTTTTACTCAACTTAAGAGAATTTGATGAAACTTGCTGGAAACATTAATTTGGTTGTCTTAAAGCTACCTGATTTTTTCAGAATTATTTGCCACAGATTTCTTAAGATATTTGAACGAGAAGTGGGCATGAAAATACACGGGTTGTTATGGGAACGCAAGGCTTTATTCGTCAGAAAGAACCGTTACTAATTATTCAATGTATAATAATTTATATCATGGATAGAATAATGTATATGTAACAGATTTTTACTCCGAGCGCTTGAATAAATCCCTCGCGCGCGTTGCAGATCGTGTGAAATTGGCACCACGGGTGAAGTACCTGAACGTGAATGTATAGCTTGCAGGGTGCAGAAGAAAAGTCATAAGAACGTGTAATTTCATACCCAATTCTCGATCAAAACCTTAAAAAACCTGCGGTAAATAATTCTGAAAATTTGCAGGTAGCTTTAGAACAATATTAAATAATACTTTCAGGAAGTTTCATTGAATTCTCTTAAGTTGGGTGAAACCACCGAACCACCTTAAGAGAACAGTTGGGGAATCGGATTTTGAGCGCCGAAAATAGTGACTTTTTTCTAATAAAATATCGTAAAAGGGCAGATAAGTAAAGTAAAACTTTTCGACACACATCGATAAACGTAGGAATGATCATTCTATCACATGGTTTTTATTTCGTAAAACTCCCTTAACCCTACTTGAAGATACAGCTTCCTAAACTCGAGGGACTCGACTTTTTTAATGGACAGGTACTCTTGACTAAATAGGTACTATTCCTCAGCTTCCATCGCATACCCGGCTCCTTTGTGTAACGTGCGCTTGGCTTACTGTCGGTTTGGAGGTCGGTAACTTGGCTTACATGCTCGCGCTTGATACCGGGTGAAGGGTGGAGCCCTGCGCGGAGGATCCGCGAACCCGATGTCGGTTTGGATGGAGATGGCATTACTTCAACGTTTGTACAACCCCTGGCCCCGGATTCTACACAAGATTTCTTTCTATGAATCGACGTTTTACCTACCTCCCCTCATGCCTTCCAAAATGTATTCTCGTTATAGAAGACCACATCGCGTAGGAATGGCTAAAATAGAATCGATTTTCCCCACAATTGGGCTATGTTTTCTCATGTATGTATGTATGGGCACCGTAATCAATGCTTGCTCAGTAAGTTTTAATTTTTTTCATATTTACCTTATTATGTCATATTTTTAGAATAGTGTAATTTATCCCTTCAGAGATATTCCCGAAAATCTTAGATCATTCTAGATTCGCTACCATTGAGGCATAAGTTCTTGAGTTTTTCAAAAACATTTCTTTATTTTCATTATATACTTGACCTTTCTGTACGTTTCTCTGTTGCTACTCGGATTTTCACGTAGTAATGTTTTTAATGGTCCCACTAATTTAATCGGAATTTATTGTTCTCAAGTGGTTAGATAAAAAAACCTTACATTTTCTTTAACATCCAAATAAATAAATGATTGTTTGTTTCCCTTTTTCGTGAGAAATTCTTTAGATGTTTGAAATATATTGCATTTCATTTCCCCAATAAGCAAAAACGTGCTAATAACCATTTAATTCTCGAGCAATCTTTTTTTCCTGCTTGAGATATCCTGGAGGAAACCGGCTGGTAGCCAGCAGTACCTACCTTGACCGGATTTTGAAGGTCGCCGCCAGGTAATGGTGAAAGTGATGCCGAGAGAACGTAAAAGTATCTTTTATATTTATTAATATTTCCGTTATCCAACTTTTTATTCGAATAAATGTCATAGTTTGTTCCATGTGGATGCTCACGCTTTTTCTTCAACATTCTCACCCTGGATACATGCACCTACATGCGTCCTTATTCATAAACTTGCTTCCTGTCTTTTATGAGGGGAAAGAGGCTGCACATATTGGATCGTAGGCGTGTTATAAATCGGAAATAGTCTCAAGATAGGGGTCTTGGATCCTGTGTTGGTGTATCACAATGCGATTACATTCAAAGTTATCGGGGTTCACGGTTTAGTAATGATGAAAAGTTTTTGCGTAATTAAAATTATTTTTGTATTTACTTTTAGCTTTTTACAACTGCTTACGTATAAAAATAATATTAGGGTATCGTCTCAATAATGACTAGGGAAAAATCTCGCTCAAACTACCATGAACTATTGGGAGGTGTCTCAAGCGTAGAAAATTGAATTACGTGTACACTTACTGTAAGCATTTAAATAGGAGAACCGCCTGATTAATAGCTTTTGAATGTTTTACAGTATTATGTTTTAACTGGACTTAATTGATCGTCTGTACTTAACAGTATTTGTGCGCATTACTTTGACCGTATTAGAAGAGACCAGCGTTTATTTCGTTTCATTTACTCAACTCGATATCATTTCTCAGAAGTTGACGCACCAATCAGGCTAATTAATGGCAGTGAGTGATGTAGGATTCCCCCTGATCTGATACTAGACATATAGGATTCACAGAAAATTGCAGGCACCATTTAGAATTAGTCTCGCCGAATGTGATTTAGTGCGGGGTCCAAAAAAGCTTCAATCCCTGCACTGAACCGTTTAGGCTCGTACGAAAATCGAATCTATTCTATCCTTGATCTACGTATTGATACGTACTGCCCTGCTAGTAGCGGCAAGGGTTGTGGTAGGGGCAGGGCTGGGTAGTAGTTTCAGTACATTTGAAACCGTATTTAAAATACTTCCAGTATTTTGTATTTCAAATACACTCCACAAAAGTATTTGGTTTTCAAGTACATATTTGAGATATTCTAAATATTTTAAATTACTTAAAATACTTCTGAGAAATTAATAGGTACTGCATCCCAAATTCCAATTCGTGAATTTTTCACTGAGTACTGCTCAGGTGACCCAATGTGAATTACTATTTTTCATTATGGCATAATGTCATCGCCCTCAAATTGCATGAAGAAGAAACTTCTGACACAACTAGGCCTCCTCCATATTTAGTATACTATGGGGCAGAGAATTGAAGCTAATATCTCCTGCAAGGGTCCCTTCATTGTTCTGCGTTACATTCTCTAGCGTTCATCAGCCAACAGAATCAACAATTTAAGTTGTTGTTCTGCGATAATCTCTACGCAGAATCTCCGGGGTCGTCAAATACTGAAGGAGAACTTGCCGAATGTCTTTTGTAAGCACGAGGGAAATTCAGATAACTCTTAACAAAGGGCATGCGTAATGGTCCTATTTTGCCTGCATTTCTTCATCATGGTTACCTTAACTTATAAAGTTAAATATTTCTCACGTAGCGCAGTAGGTATAGAGTATCGTCATGTCATGAGGAAACGTGCTTTTTATTAGGTGCTAATTGTGAGAGTGAAACATGGGGAAATATAAACTTTTCTACCGAAAATAAATGCTATTTTCTGTTTATATAAATTGTTTATAAGCAAATACTCCCGGGGGATCGAAATAATATGCATGCACGAATCAATTCTTTTTAATTATAGAGAAATTACTGCAATGATTGAAGTCGAAATATGTTAGTTCAATAGAAACGGCGCTGCAGTTAGTATATCCATGACCTTGATGCTATGATGGCTAGAAAAAGTGCTTATTAAAAATGTATTCGACGAATAACCGGCATATTTTGCGTCGTAATTTGTTATTTATATTTATGGCATGTGAAAGCCAGTATTTTAAAAAAGAAACAAGCGAAAAGGTGGAATTAAGTATGCGCATTGACTCACGCAGTTGCGTTTTGCATCTTCTCGGAAAGAGTCGTTAGTCGTTCTCCCTGACGTCAGCTCCTTAAAGCCCACGGCGATGCCCGCACCGATGTACTATGCGCAGCCTCCAAGCGTTTCCTTGGTGGGTCGCCGGACCAAGTTCAGATTTAAACCGTGGAGGCAGGCGGTCGCTGTGTATTTATTCATTTTTTTTTCAAAACTGGTAGGCCGTTTCCTCCCTCTCCGCCCCAATCCTTGAGGTGGGTCGCCATATTTTTCTTATTTTATTTTTCTTGTGGAGTCCGCCTCCACCATCGCCTGCAGCGTCCCAAGGTCCCCGGGGGCTCGGAGCCAGACTTCGCGGAGGCAAAACATTTTGCACCAGCCTCGAAGGAGTTATGTACATACACCGGTTTTTTCAACCTCACGTTCTTTTTTTATTTTAAACATCTCAGAGGACCTTTTACCTTGGACATTTGCAAGTAGTGCGTGGAAAAATAGTCCTCAATTTTACGAAAAAAAGTCGCCAAAAGAGTCATAAATATTTGAAAAAAAAGTCTTCTAAAAGTTGGTCGTATTTTAGTGTGTTGCAAAATTTAAGCTATTATTATAAAAAAGAGGTCAAAAATACAATTTTATGGCTTTGTGAGCTGTTACAAGGATTTTTGGTCAGAAAAATTCTCGTAATAATTTTACAATATTTCATGTTCATTTTGAACAGCACTCCTCTTCATGACAAGCACTTTAGGGAAGATTAACTTTAAAAAAAAAATTCAAATTACTTTTATTCTTATTGCTGCAGTGACTGATAAATCCCTTTAAGTCTTTCGGCTAGGTAAAAGTGAAATAAAAATATGAATTTTAAATAGATTTTATATTTCGAAATCACATCTGAATATATTGGCAATATTTTCGCAAATTCTAATTCAATTCTAATAATTTTCGATTTATTTTCCTCGTTAGGAACGTGTCATCAATTGGTGGCTAACAAGAAACTTCTCCATGTTTTCCATGGTGAAGGATGCGCGACGGTCGCTCAAAATAATTTTTCGTATTGAAAATGAATGCTCAACTTCGCACGTTGTTATATAGGCATACATACCCCCAGAGACCCCACTTCGCTAACGGAGAATTTCCACTAAATTTCTATTATATTTCCCTCATAGTTTCTGTCGAGAATTTCGAGATGTTTCACTCATCCACTTGAAGCCTTCATTCATTTGTTTTTCTGCTCCAGTTGGCAGGTTTCCTCATGGGCTCTTCCTCCTCCACTCCACTCTTCTCTCAGCCAAGCGATTTGTGTCCGCGTACCTTCCGCCTATGTTTATGTTGTCTAGCATTTGCTTCCTTTTCCTTCCCCGCTTTCCTTCCACCATTCCTTCTATTCCCGTCGTCAGCAGACAATGTCTTCTCAGGGAACGTCCAATCCAATTCCTCTTTCTTCTTCTAATCGTATCCATCAGAGTCCTTTCCTCGCCCACTCTCCTATGTACCTCCTCGTTTCTTACTTTATCCTTTCAACTCACTTTTTCCATCTTCCTCCATATCCACATCTCCAGGGCTTCCAGTCTTTTTTCATCTACCTTCTTAACTGCCCAAGTTTCCGCCCCATATAGTTCCACACTCCATATATAGCACTATACTAGTCTCTTCCTCAATTCTTTGTTCAAAGGTACACTTGGAAGCTTCCTTTTCCTCTGGAAGCCTTCTTTTGCTAATGCTAGACTGTCATTATCTCAGCTGTAAAAGACATACCTTCTGTTATAATACTCCCCAGATATTTGAAGCTCTTTTGCTTGCTCTATGCATTCCCCGTCTAGTTTGATTTTAATTTTAATTGAAGCCTTAATATTTACTTAATACGTTAAGTATTTTTTTTAAGTTTTTGAAAATGGAGTTTCACTTAATTCAATTGTTGGTCTGGGGTTACGCCCCGCAACGTATTCAATTGTTTGTAAATACGTATTCGAACGTAGTGGCCGAGAAGTCGTTTTAATTTCAATTGCCAATTTATCTTTCTCTTTTCGTTTCCCTTTGGTTCAACACTTCAGATGGTTCATTGTATACAGAATGCCTGTCTTTCTCTTCCCATCTTTCCCGGAATTCCACTCTCCAAAACGGTCTTCAGCTTCCCATGATCCCTCTTAACTACTTACTCCATTCACCGAAGAATACTGCCGAAGTACGCACGGAGTGATAATGAAATAAATAATTTTAGATTGTGAATGAAAGGAATGGATACACTGCTACATCATACCAGGAATTGGAATGATGAAGCAATGTGACCATTGTAATTCACTATAATAAATAATATCCATTGGAATGTACATCTGAATCAGTGTATTCTGATTTATATTCCAATTCCTGGTATGATGTAGCAGTGTATCCATCCCTTTCATTCATTGTCTAAAATTATATACATATAATTGTAACAGAAATGATACCGTAAGAAAGAAGTGCGACTGTCTGGTTGCTAAAATGTTGCGGATTCAAATCCTCTGGTTGTGGTTTTCGTCTACCTATGTTATTGTACCCAAGTTCTTATTGTGAGACTAGATGGTGCAGTGTAAACTTAGAAGTTGAAGATTTCAATGTGACCTCTGACAACGCGAAATAGCTGATTCTTAAAAAAAATGTGTAGTATATTTCGGCTTCTGGCGGCCGTTCAGGAGTCAGAAAACTCACAAAATAATTAATATTGGTTGGCGTAATTATGGTTCCATAAAATAGAATTTGGCAGAAAATTTACAGGAATTACTATGAAGTATATTGTTTACTCTAAAGGCTTCACAATATGAGGGAAAAAGCTTTTCAGATTAGCAATTTCAAATTTAGCTCAAAAAGATTTTTTGGCTCATCCGTAATTTTCGCTTGTCCGACCCGGGTTTCTACGATTAATTGAAGTTCCGCTTCATGCAAGCCGAATCCAATCTACTGGAAGTACTTTATCTACGAATTACTCTTGAAATAACTTACACGCAAGTGCAAGAATTTGGAGTAACGATGGATAAATAAACTTTTTTATGGTATAATGAAGTCGTCTCATTTTTGTAAAAAAACTGATACGAGATGCGTATATTTTATTGTAACAAAATGGTTAAAAATTAAAGTAGCAACGTAGTTTTCGATGTTTTTGCTTGTTGCTGCTGTTATCGCAATAAAGATGCGGTAGTTACTTGGAAATGGCGCTCCGGTCGACTCATCTAATTCATTCAGTGATTCAGCCCGAAGGTTGGTTTGGATAGTGGCGGATAGAGCTCTCCCCGGACTAAGCCACAGGCGTGTGAATTTCACACATTCAGGGTACGGGGGCCAGTTCCTTTCCCTGGGCCACCTCGCACTCCGAGGATTTTAACTCCGGTCGACTCCTAAGGAGAGAAAAAACTGCTAAACAGTTTATCCATCTAATCATCTCCATCATTTGGGCCTAACTGTTACTTTTCGGGGGCCAAGGCGTGTTATAAGTGAAATATATTTTACTTAAAGGCTTAAAGTAAAGGATATTATGCTTTACATAAATTTGATAAACAGAAATTGCTCTAATGAAAGAAGTAATGAGATTCACCTCTCCCATTTCCCATATTAATTCCCACGTTTCCCATATTCCAGTTTAAATGAATAGATCTGGTTCTGTTTCCATGGAATCGTTTTGTAAAATTCTGTCTAACAGCTTTATTTCACTCTTTTGGTAAACTTCTTATAGTGAGCTACAGGCATTAAGCCGGGAATCTACGGCGCTGACACCACGGTTAAATTTATGCTGAGGCCGCGCAGCACTTCATAAGCTGCTTTCATTTATTTAATATGGAAAGCATTATAATATTTAAGTTTTTTTTCTCTCGCCGTATATTTGACCTTGGTGCGTGACAATGGAATGATTGAGTTGCTTTAGCGATGCTGTATCGTGATGTTCAACTCACCTCACGCGAATAATGGACCGCCTGACACTGACCTTCTGCCTTAATCACGCAAGGAGATATAAAAGTTCTCCTTCCCCGTCTTACCACTTCACGGCCTTCTTCTTTGTCGGTTGACTGTGCAACCTTACATCCTTCACGTAAACTGAGAAATCGGAAAATGTCGGAGATCGGGTTTTTGTGGTGGCTGGAGCTAATGCTTCCCATCCCGTGGACATGATTAAGAATCCCGGCATCGACGGTGATTTCTCAGCGATCCTGGCTTGACCCTACGTACGGAGAGTACATCTGGTGCAGTAGTCCGTCCGTCGGATTGGACGTTAAGCTGTGGACCTATGGGTGTAATTACGTGGATCTTCTAGGGGATCTAAACCCTCCATTTGGCGAGGGTTTATTTGCCTGCATGTCATAGGTGACCGATTATAATTGTTTTCAGGCATTTTATTTTTGGAATTTAACTCATTCGTTCCATATGTATATGTGAGCAATTGAAGTACCTACTTGAATCCCAGTAACTTCAGTAGCGTTCGCCGTATCTGTAGGATGAATGTGGCCACACCCATATCTCACAACAGGTTGATGTAAAAATTTTAATTCCCCTATGAAATAGGTAATATCAATTCATAACATATCGATTCTCCCCCAAGAAACACATTCGTATCTACGCCACTGTGTGGACCCTCTGAAGCCATTCGTTAAGAGTAGACTAACGCCGACACCGGGTTTCTCCCTCCATTTTCCCTCTGTCACTCTTAAACCTCCTTCATCCTACATTCTCTAAATAACCCAGACATAACCAATCTTACAAATTACAAAATTCACTAGTTCATAATTAACTTTGTGGTATTCCATTATGTTTGTCGATGAATATCTGTTACTAATACCACTTTTATTTAAATTAAGCGACCCGGGTTTCAAATAATAATCACCATCATCAGACATTGATTGAGATCTGTTTATCCTATTGTTTCCGTAGTTACGTAACGGAAGGGGAGAAGAAGTTTGAAACGGAGGCCAGAATAGGGGAAAAGGAAGGGTAAAGGCATTCGTTAAATGAGGGTGTTGTCGTGGTTGTTCAAAATTTTTAAAATTTCCAACTGCTCTCTTGAATCTAATACGCGGCAGTCGTTGCCTGATAATAAGCCTGCCTGATAATTCACATACGATGTTCTGGCCTCCGTTTCAAACTTCTCCCCTTCCGTTACGTAACTACGGAAACAATAGGATAAACAGGTCTCAATTAATGCCTGATGATGGTGATTATTCACTGAAACCCGGGTCGCTTAATTTAAATAAATGTAGAATTAGTAACAGATATTCATCGACAAACTTACAAATTACACGTCTACATTTTGAAACTTTTTGTCAGATGATTTATTAAAAATAGGTGTTATTGAATCAATCTTTTATGTTGATTCTACAAATGACATTCATTTTTTTCTATCACGTCCGGTTTTTACACAAAATTAGAATTATGGTTTCGAGATTTTAACTACTGTAAGCACAGATATAATAATTATCATTACTTCATGTAATGACAATTTTTGTAACAAACTTTTTTTAAATACTGTAAAGAACTGCTCTAATAACATTTAGACTATCTTGCAACAAAACAAAAAGCAGTGTTTCATTAATTTGAATTGAGAAATATCCCTCGAACAATAACTACCCGCTGGCACATATAATGCATTCATCAATAAATCCTAGAAGTTAAATTGGCTCCATTCTGAAAAAACTGTACGTCATAGAAGAAAACTAAGAACAGTTCTGATATCAGCATGTTAGCTATTATCACTTACTAGTTTTCAGTCATCTGACATGATGCAGACTAGTGTTATCATTAATGATGCGAATGACCTCAAGTTGTCGGTCGCCTCCCCAAATAACCAACCAACAACTTAACGTGTCTTTTCGATGCTGAGCGCCTACATATCCTTCGATGGTATTATTGTGATCCGTGGAATTCTCTTTGGCAAATAACTTACTTTTAAGCGTATTCTCCCTATCATACTCGTCGCAAATTAGTCGATACTTGAGTGATGCAAGGGACAATCTATGAAATATCCATGAATATATACATATATGGATCTAAATCTTCGGCACCACTGTACGGACAGAAGTGTTGCCTAGCTTTCCGCAAAAGATAGGTCGCGCTGCAATCGGCATGGTTCCGCTCATAGTTGGGAAAGTTACCCAAAAAAAGTTAACTGATTATGTTAATCTCTGTAAAAAGGAACTAGTTAAAGTTTCTTTAAACTTTATGAAAATGTAACTGATTAAAATTAAAGTTAAAAAAGCAACTTTTACGCCAAAAGGCACTTTAAAGAAACATTTAAAAAGTAACTTTTTTAAAAGTTTCTTTTGAGTAAAAGTAACTTATTTTTCGCAATTGGGATAAAATAAATACAAACTTCAAATTCAAGAAAAAATTATTTTACTTTTACTTAAAAAGTCATTAAACTTTACATGTGTGTACTTTAAAGTGACATTCTCATTTCAAAATTTGTATTGAACATCCGTTCCGGTCTCGACAAATTTTTATGTTTATTTATGGAAATATCTTAAAATTGTCGTAAATATTTTCGTACAATAATTTTATCCTCTTCCGGTTTCATTTAAAAAAAATTCATTCTTCGCATTTGAAAACCTCCCACTGCCTGTTTTATCCTTAGAATCATTATTATCAATTTTCCACGCTTTTTTCCTGGCCTACTTAAATCTCCTCTCGAGTGACCTTGTCCTTCACAGCGAACCTTCCACCCCCCCCACCCCCCAATCAACATCATCCTGTCTACTCTCGACTTTTCCTGTGTTCACTCTGTCAGACTTCACTCCTCCCACACTTGTGATGCCTAATCTTCCAGTTACTTAAAATCGCTCTCCGTCTACGTTCATGACTGCGCGGTACCCTGCAAGCCACCTAGCTGTGGTGTGTGGCAGGGGGTGACTCAACACCAGACATGCACTCTTAACCATCACAAATACATGTCATGTTCGTCACAAATGTCACAATTTGGTGAAGCTTTCTCGGGTTTCCAACCGGGTGATGGTCTCCATGTAGGCCGACGTTTCGATGTCTGACTCAGTCATCGTCATCAGGGCTGAGTCATCGTCATCAGGGCGTCACGATGACTGAGTCAGACATCGAAACGTCGGCCTGCATGGAGACCATCACCCGGTTGGTAACCCGAGAAAGCTTCACCAAGTTAATACGCCGGGAAAGCACTAAATCTTACTTCAAATGTCACAATGTTTGCGTTCTTTTTTTTACTAAATATGATTTTAAAGTGAGCAACGTATGTGGAAGCATGTATGGGTATAGCAAAACTTGGTGGCACTTGCCAGCGAAGAGTTTCAAGTCACTGAGGACGAATTAAGCGTTGATGAGCTGGCAAAGTGATCGAAGGGTTCAGTTTGGGACTTATTGAGAGGACCTAAGCATCTTTATCCTTCCTCTCATGTATGATCTCCTCTCCCTGACGTAATTTTATGTACTAGTGAGTGCCACCAAGTGTTGCTACACCTATACGTGAAAGGCTGTTGATGATACTTATATGTTTTAATCATTTTTTCCGCACGTATTCGTAATGCTTGGAATCATAATGGAGGCAACGGTGTGACTCAAATTTCATCGTAGTGAAGCGTTGGCATGGAAATTAGTAGAGGTTTAATAGTTACACAGAATATCATTACGATTTTGTTTAACGTGTAAAGTATTACTCTGAAAAATGTCTACTTCATTCCAGCCTAGCCGTTACACCTATTCATTAAGCAATGCGATGGAAAGTTAGTGAATAGTAATTACTTGGAGTTCAGTCATCGCATTTTTTACGTTTAAAATCTTGTATTTTTTTCAAACTAAATGTCGTGAACGTTCAGACTCTACATGAAAAATAGAGGCATGAAAAAAACACTCACTGAGAAATTCCAGTATTTTATCTCATGCGTTTTAATCGTATTACATTAAAATTGGCCGGTTCCACTTGAAGAAATAGATTCCTTACGGCAAGGAACAGGACCTCATTTGTGATATTTGACTGCTGGATTTATTACCTCGTTCCATTTCCACGACAAAGAGGCTGAGCTATACACTGTTGTAGTAATTTAATGTGACTTCACATTGTTCAAGGAATATAACAATGTGCTATAATGGAACAGTGCCGGAGTGATAGGCACGGAATTATTTTCGTGCCTTCCTCGAAATTCTAAAGTGCTTCTGTTCCCCTTCCCATCCTAGAAAACCTTCTCCAAACCACAATAGAGTCCACATCTCTATGACTAACATGGATGCTAGACTTTAAGGTGGTTTGAGCGAAAAATCACTTCACCTAGAATTAGATGAATTTGGCCTCATTTAAAAAAAGCTCATCTTACTAATGATATCAAAATATCAACCCGTTGCCGAACTACTTTTCGAGCTATTTGCCTGAAAATATAAACTGTTAACATGGGATAGATTATGGCTGCGCGCTCCAGAGGGAGAATATTAAACAAATTAGGAACTTCTAGCACCTAGATTTCGTCAAAAAACCAACGGTGTGTAGATTGCATGTTTTCTCAACTATTTATAAAAAATAATATATTACTCACCACAGTAATTTTGACAGAAACGCAAATAAACCTGCTGTTTTGAAGGGTTTTCAGCCGTACGGCGGGAAAAAATGAGTCAAGTTAAAGACTTATGTAGCTTTATTTATTTAATTACTGCGAATTTTGATCATATATAACTATATATTTGCGCCATTAATACTACAATATTTATTTCGTACTTCTTACAGACGCTGAAATAAAAAAATAAAATTTGAATATGGTCTCCATTATGACTAGGGAACTATGTCACTCAAACCACCTTTAAGGATAGCAGACTCCCCAACTTCGGCGTGATACCTTTCTTGAAGCTGCCAACCGCGGCGCCACTGTCATGAATGAGTCACTTGAATCACATGATCCCTATGTATCGCACGTATTTTCGCTTTTATTTAAATTTCAAACTCAGGGAAATTACGGCTAGTTAGGAAGAAATTAATGGTTTAATTCGTCAAATGATAATTTTAGAGCTATCACGACTACAAGACAAAATCATTAGCGTCAGTATGGGTAATAAGCGTAATTCACGAGTAGGTACTTGAATTCGGTAATTCATACTTTCAATGATCGCATCAAAGATATTTATATCACATAGAGAAGAAAAACCAAAATCTGTGAAAATAATAAAGAGGTCTCTAATGGATACTTAGGTAATCATCAGCATCGACTAATGCCTTGCTATACGATAACGTGAATAATACAAGAGAGTACTTACATTAGCCTTAAACAAGCTTCTGTTCTTCACACCTAATATTTTGTTTTTTCTCACGGTTGCGGAATACCCTTTGGAGGATACAGGAACAAAGAAAGATATTTTACCCATTTTTAGTCGAGCAATCAATTTTTTCTTTACCAACAATCGGATTCCTAAACAAGCCGCCATTCGTAAACAAAGTGACAATGTGCCTCAGAGTTCTATCGAACGGCTTCAAAAAATGAAACAAAAAGCGCACTGAACTTGGCGGGGCTGACTACTGCCTGTTGCTCACGGTAAAATTTTCGGTCAAACGTTTTATAAAATCGACTTATTTTATATAAATGAGCTTGGTGCGATAAAACCGTTTTATAAAACCTAGTTTTATAAAACGTTTTACGGAATAGAACAGGTTCTATTTCCATAAAACCGTTTTATGCAACAACCAATGAAATGTTCCGCTCACCGCGTTGATAATTATCTCGTATCCATGGGAAGCCAAACAAGGAAAACGTAAACAAACATGGCTGGAAGTTCATGGAATATTGAGTCAGTAACCTTCTTGTTGTTAGAAGAATGCGTTAGAGCCTTAGCACCGTTGAGTGTGATCAGAAAGTAAGTAAATAAACAATACATATAGTTTTTAACCTAACAGTCATCCAAAAGAGAGTGCATTTATCACTTCACGTGTTCGCAAAGCGTCTCATCGATGGCAGGACATTACGGTTTTATAAATAGTTTTACCGTGAGCAAGCAAGTACATTTTACGTACGATTCATAAAACTTTCAATAAAGATTTTTATAAAACTCTTTTATGGAAAATTTTGCCGTGAGCAACAGGCTTACCAAGGCAATTTCTAAAACCAAATATCCTAGATCTCCACTTCTCCCTACCGTTAAAATGCTGCTCTCCTCCATTACTTTACTATTCGAAGGGACGAGGGTCGTGTAAATAAAAAACTCCACTCTTGGTTTTCTCCCAAATTAGGTTTCCTCTCCCCCCACTTCCCTCTCGATTTCCACCCTCACACCCTTGGTGCACAGTGGCGCCCTCAGATGATCCTTCTCTGACCATTCTCGAAAATTGCTCGCCTTTATATGTTTAGTTTTTTTTTGACCCTACAATCCTGGCCCTCGTTCGAGGAAAAGGCCCACTTTCAAACCATCGCTCATTTGCTGTCCGTTGAAAAAAATCGATTCCTTTCGAATTGAGGAGGCTCTATCTTCAAGTGAGGTAGACCAATTTGAACGAAATAAAATGCAACTGTATAGAATGCTCATTTATAAGCGTAATGATGCGAGAAACAATTTTGATTGAAAATTGTTTCTTATCTTCTAGGTATCTGTATTCTCTTGCTCTATTATTTTTACTTCGACACTTGAAATCCAATTCTTCGAATGAAAGTTGGTCAAATAAAAAAATATTTATATGCTGAACTTAACATGAGCTAATAAATTTAATTGTTTCAGGCTTGACTTCGTGGAAGTGATAGATTTCCATTTTTAATAAAAAACTTTGTACTTTTCCACACTTTATCATAAAGTGTGGAAAAGTACAAAGTTTTTTATTAAAAATGGTTAATATGAGCTGTTGCGAAAGTTGTAAGCGTCAGGTATTTCCAAAACTGCTGATGCGAAACGAATTTGAGTGACACCGTAGTGAACGCAATGACGGCGCCGTTATTGCGAATATGAACAGAAAGAGTAGTAAGATATACCGGTATCATCAATTGATATTTCGTTGAGTACCGCAAAACACGTACCGTACTTTAAAACAGGTTTTGGATGTTTTTTGCTGGGAATGTTTTTTTCTGCGATCTAAATTCCAACTATTTTTGTTCCAATAGAACAATGTGTACTTTGGTTATCAAATATATAGGCAAGTCAGGCCACACCTTCACCCCACAATTTTATGTATATATATATATATATATATATATATATATATATATATATATATATATAATCATTGGAAGCTTTCACGAGCGTGAACACAAATATATAAAAACTTTGTCACAAGTGTGACTAAAATGAGAACACATAAAAAAGACACTCACACGGGTTGTAAATTTTTCGGTGGATCGCCGCCACCTTCTTCAGCGAAAGGTATAGGAAGAATTATATCTTCCTATACCTTTCGCTGAAGAAGGTGGCGGCGATCCACCGAAAAATTTACAACCCGTGTGAGTGTCTTTTTTATGTGTTCTCATTTTAGTCACACTTGTGACAAAGTTTTATATATATATATATATATATATATATAAAACTTCCAGGAGAATCACTCAGGTGATAAATATACAATATGCCAAGAGGGTGGCCGATAAAAATATACACACGGAAAAAAGAACACTTACAAATAAAAACTTCCGATATTTCGGTGAAGATATTCGCTCCACCTTTCTCTAGGAGAAGAGTACTCTTCTCCTAGAGAAAGGTGGAGCGAATATCTTCACCGAAATATCGGAAGTTTTTATTTGTAAGTGTTCTTTTTTCCGTGTGTATATTTTTATCGGCCACCCTCTTGGCATATTGTATATTTATATATATACATACATACATACATACATACATACATACATACATACATACATACATACATATATATATATATATATATATATAAATTAAAACTTACAGGAGGTAGGAGATAGAGATAAAGATAAAGAATTAGTTCTTACGGGAACGTTTCGGACCGGTTGGTCCTTCCTCAGCTTTAGACTTCAGACTTTAGACTAATAGAATATATATATATATATATAAATATTAAAGTGTCAAAGTAACCTCGAGTGAGGGTTTGTCAAGCCATTGAAATGCATCTTAAGTCAAAGATCCAAAAAGTAAAGAATATTATATAATACTTATTTTATGCAATATACATGGAATTAATTGAAAAAAAAACAATTTTGAACAATCAAATTGTCGTCTTTATTAAGGAGACATTTAACATGGAAATATCAAACACGTAGGGTATTATTATAGGCTCTTAATTAGTCTGTTAAGCCCTGGTTACACGATACATTAACACGTACAAGTTAATTAACTTGACTGATGAAGGCTTTACTTCGTAGATAAGTAGAAAATGACTAAGCTAAGTTAATTATGACGTACAAGTTAATGTGTGAATGCATGACCGCGAGAATGAACGCGAAAATTCATCGTGTAACAACACCAAAATGTAAACTAACCGTTGCGGGGATCGAGATCATATCCTTCAGCGTCGTAAATACATACATTACCACTAGACCACCGTCCTTGGGTATTAATAATTATAATCAACGATCAAAATGGCTGACCACGTAGTTTTCGCTTGTCTGACAATAAAACGCTATTCCTCTGTTCATTCGTATCTATGAAAGATAAACACTGCACAAGATGATGTCTTTAAGCCCTGGTTACACGATACATTAACATGTACAAGTTAATGTGTGAATGTATGAACGCGAGAATGAACGAGAAAATTCATCGTGTAACAACACCAAAATGTACGAATGCATGAATGGGTGAACGGAAAATAGAACCTGTTCTAATTTTGTTCATGCATTCGTAAAAGTTGCGCTCGTGCTTCAGTGACACCTGATGGTAGATAACGGAAATAATGTTTTCTTCTCGTATGGTGTTTTTATACTTCTAATTTCTGTTTGTTTGCGTTTGATTCTGCTATTAGTATTTATTTTGACCTCTGCTCCATTAGGACTTAGCTCCACTATTTGATCTTGGCACGCTTGGCACTGTTGGCACTTCCTGGACGACCTGTACGCTACGTTTATCGACCTCTCGCCCTCGTTGGACCTCTCCTGTTATAGACCATTGCCCCTCGCTTGGACTACCCTCCTACACATTCCGTCGGCATTAGTAAAATAAAGGTTCAAATATATTAATTAGAAGAGCATTCCTTGTATTTCGCGCACTTATCTATTTCTTTTCAGATCTAAACGCTTTCTCAGCAAGGTCATGAATGTCGTTAATTACTTAGTTTTTTACTTAAACAACAATTTCTGTTTGTACGCTTGTACGATTCTCACATTGTTATACTTTCTCGGGTAGTTAGTTCACTGGCGGAGCATCCAAGAAACAGCTTCGTGCTCGAAACTGGATCAGCTGTTGTTATATACGTCCAATTCTACATGAAAAACTTAAGTAGGAACCAGAGAGATTATATTTAAGATTACCGTTGTGTACACGAGGCAACGATATCCATTTAAGAGCAAGTTTTTACACTTTCTTCCAATACTACCACCGACCTCCTTTTCCAAACGTGCCGAGAATAACTTAATCTATATTTTTACCATCCATTATGTTACAACCCATAATAGTTGAGTTTATTCATAAATTGCATTCAATATGTATTCACAGGCGTTCTTAACGATCCTTTAGAAAAAGGGTATCATCCCACTTTTTCTCAACAGGGAATACCTCACGTACGATACAGCTAACATTTAAATAAGATTTTGATTCAATGTATTCGTTCTACTACAATTATTTGATTTTCGAGTTAACAAATATACCTTACCATAACTGCAATATAATTCCCGAAACGTATAAAAAGGGAATTAGCAAGTTCATTCGAGTATCTTTCGTCTGAGGAACTACCACTCGGGAAAACAAATGCGGAGTTTGAGATAATTACCGCTGAAAATCGGAATTTGAATTATTAAGAGTAATATAAGTATAGTCTGCATTATAGTAGGTAGTCTATAGGTAGGTTGACTTTATGAACGCTTGAGTGATTTGAATGTTGTCCTTAGTCAAGAGAAAAACTACAACAATCGCAAATACGTACTCTGATAATTGTGCGAATGTATGTGCGGTTTCATGTACCGTGTAACCACTGATTCATCCATTCATTCACGCTAATGTACATGAATCCGTTCACGCAAACGTACGTACATGAAACAATTCACGCGAATGTACATGAACTCGTACGTGTTAATGTGTCGTGTAACCAGGGCTTTAAAGTAGCCCCGAAAACTTTCACAGTTACCCATAAGGTGGTTTGAGCTAGATAGTTCCCTAGTCATAATGGAGACCATATTAAAATTTTATTTTTTTTATTTCAGCGTCAGTATGAAGTATGAAATAAATATTGTAGTATTAATCGCGCAAAATTATAGTCACCTACATACGACCAGACTTCTCAGTAATTAAATAATTAAAGCTACATCATAAGTCTCTAACTTGACTCATTTTTTCCCGCCGTGCGGCTGAAAAATCTTCAAGCTACACACAGTTAGTTTTTTGACGAAATATAGGTGTTAAAAATTTTTTATTTTGTCAATATTCTCTCTGGAGCGCACAGTCGTAATCTATCCCATGTAAAATAGCTTATATTTTTAGGCAAATTGCTCGAAAAGTAGTTCGGCAAGGAGTAAATATTTTGATATCATTGGAAAGATGAGATTTTTTTTCTTTCAAATGAGGCCAAATGTATCAAATCCTAGGTGAAGCGATTTTTCGCTGAAACTTCCTTAACCCCGTTTTACGGTACTAATTTTGCGCGCGAAGAAAGGCTGCGGAAAGATTCCGGCTATGTATAGTTAGCAGCGAGCCCCCCAAGAAGAGCGGGCCAAACGGTTTATTTTTTTTCTTTCTTCCAACTCGGACCTTGACGGGAGGATGGTTGGAGGGTGGAAGGGGCGAGAGCCCTCCTCCCATCTTCCTTCCGAGAAAACAACCCAAAGACCATCATCCATCCCTTGAGCTGCGATGCCAGAGGCTAGAAGTGACGATGCTCAGCCTCCATGACCATCTCACCTATTATACACCTTCCTCTGTTCCTTGTTCTCATTGAATCCTCTCCACACTCAAACCAATATCATGTTTAAGGCAAAAATCAGAGGCGACTCCAGACCAGAGGTTCGGGGGAGGGGGCCACCACTGACAGGCTCTGGAGATATGGATTAATTCCCAGGAAAAGGAGAGTCCTTGGGTGTATAGTGCCGGGAAATCGTAACAAACTACGTGTAAAATGAACAAGAAACTCATATTTAGATTTAGGTAGTTTTGCTACTTTTACAACTATTTATAAAAATTTATCAATTATCTACTCACCGCAGTAATTTTTTAGCATCGCAAAAAAATCCTTTTGTGAAGGCGTGTTAGTCGTACAACGTGGAAAACTGAGTCAAGTTAGACTCTTAGGTGGTTTTATTTATATAATTACTGAGAATGTTTCCTATATATAACTATATTTTTGCGCCATTAATATTAAAATATTTACTTAATACTTCTTACAGACGCTGAAATTAAAATATCTTATTTGAATGTGGTCCCCATTATGACTAGGGAAACAGTGTAATTGAGCGAAATATTTATTTCATACATTTGCGCAATACACGAGAGCAAATGTACAAATTTCAGCACTTTAGGTAGTTTGAGCGAAAAATCACTTCACCTAGAATTTGATGACTTTGACCTCATTTTAGAGAATAAACTGTCATCTTTCCAATGATATGAAAATATTAACCCCTTGCCGAACTACTTTTCGAGAAATTTGCCTGCAAACATAAGCTGTTTTACATGGGGTAGATTATGGCTGTGGGCTCCAGAGGGAGAATATTTAAAAAATTAGGGACTTCTAGCGCCTAGATTTCGTCAAAAAAATAACGGTGTGTAGATTGCATGTTTTCCCAACTATTTATAAAAAATAATCTATTACTCACCTCAGTATTTTTTACAGAATCGCAAAAAAACCAGCTGTTTTGAAGGGGTTTCAGCCGTAAGGCGGGAAAAAATGAGTCAAGTTAGAGACTTATGCAGCTTTATTTATTTAGTTACTGAGAACTTTGGTCATATATAACTATATATTTGCGCCATTAATATTACCATATTTATTTCACACTTCTTACAGATGCTGAAGACAAAAAATAAAATTATAATATGGTCTCTATTATGACTAGGGAACTATCTCGCTCAAACCACCTTAAAGCATATGCCCACCATCGTACTTCGAAGTATATTAAATTTTTGGCTTTTAGATTTAGGTCAATGAAAAAATAAATAAAACACGTCGGGTTTTGTGGAGGGGGGGGCAATTGCCCCTACTGCATTGGAGCCGCCAATGGCAGAAATGACTGTTCGATACCAGTTCGATACCCAGCTGGGGCATATATTTCTCAATGGAATCTCCCGGTAATTATTTAACTCAGGTAGTATATACTTGAATGCTATGTTGATAACACTTTTGGACCAAAAATTTGGCAATATTTTGAGGCCAAAGCTATTTTGATACAAATCCACATATTATATAGGTACAACATGTTTTATCCAAATTTGACCGTGGAAAACCGTCTTAAGACTTCATTTCCGAAAAACAACTTACCAAGATCTGCCGCATGGCTTTCTATCCAAAGGAACAGGGTTCGAAGCTTGGTTGGACCCTTGGGCGCCTTTCGTTGAGAGTGGGCTTATGCCAACGTCGGATATCTCTCTATGCTTTCTCCATTTCCCATAAAATCCTTCCCATACCGATCTACCCACTTAAAATATCAAATTATTATCGCATATAGAGTATATTTTATGCATTCCCTAAAAAAGTAAAATTAGCCCCAGGATTTAATCATAGTTTTTCCCACAAGGGTAATATGGTTCCCTCAATTTATCCGGATTCTCTTTGTGTTCCTCAGTTTTGCACCTCTACATTTCCAAAAACGTTATCTTTTTATCACAGAGTAATTTAAAACCTCACAATTAGAAATGGGCCACTCTGAAAATTACCTCGATAATTTTCGTAAATTACCGCGGTATTTTTCGTAATTTACCGCACCCCTTCAAAATTACCGTAATTTTCTAGATAATTCACCTATGTTAGAGATAATTTTTATTATTGATAAATTCCCAACATGTTCTTTTAAGCCAAGTTCACATTTCCTGCGTGAATAATAATTTATTGAGGCATGTACAACTCATTTTTGGAATATTTTACTTAAATTATAACATTACAAGAGTAAAGCATTACAATATTCTTCTTGAACATTTCTCATACTTTGACAAAAGAAAGCCCGATTGTGTGTTGCTACCGTGTAGTTCTTTTTACAATTTAAAAACTTCTAATAGATTAATGTTGTATTAGGTATGGTTTAAACATGGGTATTCCCTTCCTATTGCTATTGGCTTTCTTATTTAACCATACATTTGCTGTTTAATACTTAAAACTAAAAAAATACTGGAAAGTTACGGTAATTTTCTAAAATTACCGTATTACCTCAGATGAATATGACGGTAATTTTCCCATCTCTACTCACAATATATATGCTTGCCGCTTTTACTGAAAATCAACAAACTTGACAACAAACACGGATGCGGTTATCGACGTTATTTTGTTGTTTAGCGCACATCAACTTTGCTCCCTCTGTTGTGAAGTGCGCAGGGTCTGTTTGACGAATGGAAGGCAAGTGCGGTGTAGTGTTGCGAAGTGATTAGCGCACTAGAGCGAGTGGTAAGGCACCCTACATATTGCGAGTGGGACATCAGAAGTGCGTTATGGAAGCCAGGCAATAAAACGTAATAAAGAGTGAAGGGTTGTGGGGAGTTTGCCGCTTCTCTCTCTATAGCGTAGGAACTTGGTCGGATGAACCCAGAGTGGTTGTGTTTGCCGCCTCCCCCGCCCCCACCCCACCCTCCCCCCCATAAAACGAAGGGAAGGGGGCGGGGAGGGGGATTCCCCTTTGTCCTCCTAACACGTCCAGGGGGAAAGGGGAGGGAGGCGGAGGGGGAAAGGAGAGGGCGTCCTCTTATAGTGATTCAGGTGCATTTTCGTTGGGGGCGAGCGGATGGGGGTTCGAAGGAGGAAAGGGGAGGGGGTCGTAGATAATGGGGGGGGAGTTTTTCAAGTAGGGAAAGAGGGTAGGTGGTGTATAGTGTTGTTGTAGGGGCGTGAAGGGAAGTGATGGAGGGAATGGTATATCGTAAAAAGGGCGGAAGAGGGAAAGATCGTGCCGGTGTGGAGGAGAGAAAAAAGGAGGCGAAGGTCTTTGAGGGGCTGTGTTGGGACGGAGGCGGGAAAGGAGGCTCTCGGGATACAACCACCTGGGGGGGGAGGGGGGGGTGGAAGGAGGGGGAGCGGGGGAAGGGTGAGGGCGCGTTCTATGGGCACGAACACCTTTGAGGTAGGTAGTTTAAGCGATAGTCGAATTTTATTTTAAAATTTCAGCCGTTGTACGAAGCATGAACTCAAGTACAGTCATATTTATTACGCAAAAACTTTTGTGACTGAACCTCTCTCTTTGAACAATCCACTAATTGTAAGTGTGCCTTCCATTCGCTCTAGTACGCTAATTACTTCGTAACACATCAGCGCACTTGCCTTTCATTTGTTTAACAGACCCTGCGCACTAAGCAGCGCACTTCAAAACAGATCGAGAACATAGTTGATGTGCGCTAAACAGCAAAAGAACGTCGATAAGCGCATCCTTGATTGTTGTCAAGTTTGTTGATTTTCAGTAAAGGCGTCAAAAATGCATGTTGTGAGGTTTTTAATTACTCAGCAGCGAAAAGTAAAACTGTTTTAAACACTTATTTTGAACGATTTCAACTAATTAAAACTAAACATTCGTTCGTGACTATTGTTCACCCATAGAATGCTACGGCAGGTTACAAAACATTTCGCCCGCAAGCGCACATCGTTCCACTCAACGTCATTCGTGTGTTCCGCTAAAGTGCGCTGATGTGATATTCCGATGTGCGCGGTACTTCAACACTTTGAATAGATATCCCCCTTAAATATGTATAAATAATCGGGGATTTAACTTGAATTTTTTGTTTCACGCCTCTACGTTGAAAAGACATTAACAAGCGGAGGTTTTTTTATGATTTTATGAAAATTAATATACTTATCGAGTGAAGAACTTATTTACAAAAAATTATTGATGAAACATAAAAACTACAAACCGTTATATTTCTGACACTATCTGTGCGTCTGACAGTGCGCATTTTCTTTTTAAATCATTTCTCTCTGGAGCCTACACCGGCGAAATATCGAATGAAAAAGAGTTATTTATTTTTTGGCTATTTTATCGGAAAGGAGGACAATGAGTGGCTGATATTTTGGCATTATAGGAAATATTAGATATTTTTTTCTATATTATTAGGCGAAATACATTTACTTTTATGTTTTTGTGGTATTGCAATCAAACTAACTTAAGCTAGTGGTGGTGGCTAAAGGTGGAGTTTTGGGGGAATGAACCCGTAGAGCCCATTTCACACTATCCAAGTCCATATTTGAGGTGGTTTGAGCGAGATAGTTCCCTAGTCATAATGGAGACCATATTCAAATATTATTTTTTGATTTCAGCGTCTGTAAGAAGTACGAAATAAATATTGTAGTATTAATGGCGCAAAGATATAATTTTATATGACCAAAATTATGAGTAATTAAATAAATAAAGCTACATAAGTCTCTATCTTGACTCATTTTTTCCCGCCGCGGCGCCGTACGGCCGAAAACCCTTCAAAACAGCAGGTTTTCAGCGATTCTGTAAAAATTACTACTATAAGTTCCTAATTTTTTAAAAAAATATTCTCCCTCTGGAGCGCACAGTCATAATCTATCCCATGTAAAACATCTTCTATTTTTAGGCAAATTGCTCGAAAAGTAGTTCGGCAAGGGGTTGATATTTTGATATCATTGGAAAGATGAGAGTTTTTTCTTAAAAATGAGGCAAGATTCATCAAATTCTAGGAGAATTGATTTTTCGCTCAAACTTCCTAATGCCCTTCAAGAATAGTATCAGCTGTCTACTTGGATCGAAACAAACTCATTCCACTCCCTGGCAAGATTCTCTTTTTATAAACAGTTTTTCGCGAAATGAGATTTCATGTCAGTAAGAAAAATACTACTTAACCTGTGTTCAACCCATTCTCGGTCAGTTGACGAAAAAAAAATCGTGGGAAGGGCGTATTTTGGTGTTCATATCATGCAGAGGACAGGTTTTTTTATGAGCCCGAATATGAATCAAGAGACTTATAAGTCATTTTACGTTGGAACCTCTTTAAGGAGGTTCCGCCGCGACTGTGTGAGTCAAAACAAATACTAAATTCCACATTTTTGATATTTTATCCAAAAAATCCTGCTTTCGCTGATGAAATGCGTTACCTACAGAAACCAAAAGTAAAGGAGAAAAAAATGCAGATTATTCCACGAATGTATTTTAAATGAGCACTTTTTTCCAGCCATAGGCGCCGACTGCAGCGCCATTTCCTACGAATTACCGCGTTTTGACTTCAATTACGGCAGTAATTCCCTAATAACTAAAAAAATAAGATGGTAAGAGGCCTATATTTTATTTTTATTCAATTCATATGGATTATTTCCTTCATATAAATAGTTTTCCGCAAAAATGGCATTTATATTTTATGGAAAAATACTATTTATCCCCGTGTTTCTCTCATTCCCCCATTGAACACAATATAATTTCAGGTTCAATTATGGAAAAAAATGGCATGGAAAGGTATTTTTTTGTTGTTCATATCGGAAAGAGGAGAAGGTTTTCTACAAGTAGACAGAATATGAATAAAATGACATTTAAGTCATTTTACGGTGGAACCACCTTAAGGTAGTTAGAGCGTGAAATCGCTTAACTTAGAATTTTATGAATATGACCTAATTTTAAATTTAAAAACTCTTATTTTTCCAATGATATCAAAATATTAACCCTTTGCCGAACTACTTTTCGAGGAATTTACTTAAACATTTAAACTCTTTTGCATGGTATAGATTACGGCTGTGCGCTCCAGAGGGAGAATATTGAAAAAACTAGGAATTTATAACATCTAGATTTCGTCAAAAAACTAAAGGTGTGTAGTTTGTATGTTTCTCAACTAATTATAAAAATTAATTTATCAATCACCGCAGATTTTTACAGAATTGCAAAAAAAACATGCTGTTTTGAAGACTTTTTAGACGTACGGCGAGAAAAAATGAGTCAAGTTAGAGACTTATGTAAGCATATTTATTTAATTACTGAGAATTTAGTTCACGTATAACTATATTTTTGCACCATTAATATTACACAATTTATCCATCTCGATAAAAACACAATAGTAACTCCCACACTTTAATGTCACAAATTAAGACAGATAGACACAGGTTTCGGTACACGGTGCCATTTTAATTTCTTAATTTGTTAATTTGTCTTAATTTGTGACATTAAAGTGTGGGAGTTACTATTGTTTTTTTATGGAAATGGATATAACATTCTTCCACGCTTCCTTCCTAAGGCTGATGCGCTTTAATACGTTACAATATTTACTTCACACTTCTTACAGACGCTGTAATCAAAATATCAAATTCGAATGTGGTCTCCATTATGACTAAGAAAATGTCTCACTCAGACAAACTTAAGGTAGTTTGAGCGAAAAATCACTTCATCTAGAATTTGATGAATTTGGCTTAATTTTTAAGAAAAAACTATCATCTTTCCAATTATATCAAAATATCAACCGCTTGGCGAACTACTTCTCGTGCAATTTGCCTGTAAATGCAAGCTGTTTTACATGGTATAGATTACGGCTGTGCGCTCCAGAGGGAGAATATTGAAAAAACTAGGAATTTATAACATCTAGATTTCGTCAAAAAACTAAAGGTGTGTAGTTTGTATGTTTCTCAACTATTTATAAAAAATAATCTATTACTCACCACTAGAAGTTTTTACAGAATCGCAAAAAAACCTACCGTTTTCAAGGGTTTTCAGCCGTATGGTGGGGAAAAATGAGTCAACGTAGAGACTTATGTAGCTTTATTTATTTAATTACTGAGAATTTTAGTAATATATAACTATATCTTTGCGCCATTAATATTACATTATTTATTTCACACTTCTTACAGACGCTGGAATAAAAAAATATAAGTTGGATATGGTCTCCATTATGACTAGGGAACTATCTCACACAAACTACCTAAAAGGGTTGTGCATGTGTGTAGGAGTTCTGTAGTTTCTGTATTCTCTGTAGTTTCTTCCCTTTCCCTTCCACCCGCCGGGGTTCCTCCTCTCCACTTCCCGCCTTGCCGTCGTGATCGTATGGCTTTCCTGGGGATCGGCGTGACCTTTGGACCGGACGAGAGGCGACCTTCAGGTGAGGCGGCGACACCGGGCGTAAGCTTACCGGCAGGATGACCCAAAACTGCGAACATGACCTCCAGGTGCCGTGTTTTCGAAGGGGGGCTTCCCGACAGTGAATAAACATATATGAAAATTCCCTCCCAGATGTTTGTATTACGCAAGCTTTTCTTTGGGCACGCTTATAGACATGTACGACGGCAAAAATATTCTCGAAAGAAATTGAGGGCCTGAGAGTCAAAGAATTACGAGTGACAAACATCGTCCAGTGTCACCTGTATCACTTTCCCCCGGTAAGAAATGACAAAAAGCAAGGTAGCTTAAGTGTTCGGCGGCTAGATCGCAGCACCATACTTTCGACCACTTGCATTCCTTTTCCTGTAGCTACCTGACGGTACCCGACGGTACCAACTTAGAAAATATGCACTTATATCGTTTTTCGAGTTGATGTCACTTGTATTACTTTGACTCTCAGGCCCTCAATTGTAATGCTTCACCATTCAGTTGCGTCATAATTTCTCTAAAATCTTGCCTTAAGATAAAGGTATTTTCAATGTTGCATTGATTATTTAATGTTCACAATACTGTATCCGTTTCTGTGTATTTTTCGAATTCGTTCCACTTGTCTCTTCTTCGTTAAGAACAAACACGATTTGTCAATAATTAAAATATTAGTCACCTAAGAGGGAAAAGACGGAAATACCTGAAACGTATCTCAGTGTTCACAGCTTTGGTAGTACCTTGTGATATTTATGTAACTTTTATTAGGGTCATTAATAAGGGCTGAAATTTTTAATAACTCCGAAAGCGGTGAGTATACTCATGCTTGTCTGCTATTTTTACGGCATAACATTTTATGCATGTCAGTTTT
Organism: Pyrrhosoma nymphula; assembly: GCA_963573305.1. NCBI lineage: Eukaryota > Metazoa > Arthropoda > Insecta > Odonata > Coenagrionidae > Pyrrhosoma > Pyrrhosoma nymphula. The sequence goes on along the minus strand of OY754335.1, from coordinate 130,948,800 downwards.
TTCTCCTAGTATATAACTTTATTTACCAATACGGGTTGTCTCTAAATATTTTTGGCACTTTACCAACATTATGAAGTACATACTATGGCTATGAAATAAAGGCTAAATATGTCTATATTACAGTAAAATTTGTAGTATTATACTAATAGCCTTAATATCGTTTTATTTCTCGGCATTTCACAACCTGGCCTATTCTTAAAATGATCATTCTGTATTTACAAAAGGGAGTGGTATATTCATTAGTTTTTTTCGGTAATACGTGTCCCAGGCCTGTAATTATCCCATTGTAAAAGTGAGGAGCTCTTGGTTAACTCCATATTTTCCTCTCTCCTTGAAACGGAAACGGTACAAAAAGCTATTTTCCATTGAAGCGTTAGGCAGGTACCGTTGTCGGATGCCTTTTTCTGAATGCTTAAGAGGCTTTCTCCCGCCTTCATAGCTCTTGTCCGCGGTTGATTTATTGCCTGGGCAATAGGTACAGAAAACTTTTAACTTCTCCTTTTTATACCGTCTTCCTAGACTCATCGCATCTCCGAGTATGAGAGGAATGGGCGCTGAGGTAAAAGTATCACTTCATAAAAAATGCCATGGGGCCGACAGTTTTTCATTCTATACGCCTTTTAGCTAATTATGTCGTACACTCGAGGATAGTGCCAGAGTGAGTACAATATGCGGACATTTACGTGCTCGGATATACATTTTAAAGTTCCATTGTTAAGTGGTACGTCAAGAGTTACGTTAACAAGCATCCCTCAAGAACCCCTTCCGAATTTCATCCACCATTTTCATGTGTAAAAACTTTGTAACGGTGTAAGAAATATATAGCGTGCAGAGTAGCGGAAAGCCAAGAGGGCATTTATTGAAATATCCGTACTCTATATGATTTGACTCTATATATTATTTGACTATTCGGGGAAGCTACCGAAAATTGAAGTCATTTGCGTCATTGAGGACAGGTTGATAAGGGAAGGATTGTTTGAGAAATGGAAGAAGAAGGGAGAAAAACCCGGCGTAGGTATTTCTGCTCTTCTCTGCTTTCAGCGAAAGTCTCAGAGACCACAGTTTAAGATGGTTTGAGCGAGATATTTCCCTAGTCATAGTGGAGACCATATTCAAATTTTATTCTTTGATTTTAGCGTCTGTAAGAAGTACGAAATAAATATTGCAATATTAATGGCGCAAAAATTTAGTTATATATGCCCAAAAATATGGGTAATTAAATAAATAAAGGTACCTAAGTCTCTAACTTAACTCATTTTTTCCCGCCGAACGGATGAAAACCCTTCAAACCGGCAGGTTCTTTTGCGATTCTGTAAAGGTTACTGTGGTCAGTAATAGATTACTTTTTATAAATAGTTGTGAAAACACGCAATCTATACACCGTTAGTTTTTCGACGAAATCTAGGAGTTAAAAATTCCTATTTCCTTCAATATTCTCTCTCTAGAGCGCTCAGCCATAATCTATCCCATGTAAAACAGCTTGCATTTACAGGCAAATTGCTTGAAAATTAGTTCGGCAAGGGGTTGATACTTTGATATCATTGGAAATATGAGAGTTGTTTATTTAAAATGAGGCTACATTCATCAAATTCTAGGTGAAGTGATTTTTCGCTCAAACTACCTTAACGTCCAATCCGGCGAACGTAGTATCTGAAACTAATGAAGTGGCCCATAGATGGCACACCAATAGGGATCGGGATTCTACTGAAAAATCTCCGTCACTGCTGGGATTAGAACCCTAGTCCTTAGAGGATGGGAACCGGTTACTCCAATCAGTCACCACACCAACTCTGCCCCTCGTGTTCATCTATCTCTGGGCAAGGAAACCTGGGATGGGAACATGGTTCTTTATTTCGCGTTTGCGTTATCGCTATCCTAAACCCAAACCGCTTCAGAAGGGCAATACTCAAAATTAGTGTCCTAATAACCCCCTCCGTCAATTTAAACTATTAATTTGATGCAACCTGAAAAAATTTGAAGGATTACGATTATTAGGACGAAGGATCTATTGACAATTTGGATTAATTTTTAATTTAATTTACTCCTCAATTGCTCTCCTTTTTAATTAGATAACGATCACGTTTTGTCTTTCAAGAGCGCTAGAGAAAAATAACGATAACGGAAGCGCATGCGTTGTAGAGAACCGTTATCACGCCTGTTCTGTGATTTCAACGCTCCCGAGTGAATTGTTGTTATGTACTGCCTCTTTAGGGGGTGCGTTTGAGCACTGCCCCAAAAATTGTTTGTGCATACCTAGAACTAGTTAAGGTAGTTTGAGCGAGATATCACTTCGCCTAGAATTTGATGAATTCGACCTCATTTTAAAGGAAAAACTTCCATTTTTCCAATGACGTCAAATTATTAACCCCTTGCTGGACACCTTTCGAGCAATTTGCTTAAAAATATCCCACCTCTAACCGGTAGATTACTCTAATGAATGAAATTACGGCCGAGTGCTCCAGAGGGGGAATATTTAAAAAAATTAGGAATTTATAACACCTATATTTCGTCAAAAAACTAACGGTGTGTAGTTTGTAAGTATGTTTTCTCCACTATTTATAAAAAAATTATCAATCAATTAAATCGCAGTAATTTTTTACAGAATCGCAAAACAAACCTTCTGTTTCGAAGGCTTTTTAGCCGCACGGCGTGAAAAAATGAGTCAAGTTAGGGAACTATGTAGAATTATTTATTTGATTACTGAGCCTTTTTGTCAAATATATCTATATTTTTGCGCCATTAATTTTGCAATATTTACTTCATACTTCTTACAGACGCTGAAATTAAAAAATACAATTCGAATATGGTGTCCATTATGACTAGGGAAGTATATCTCGCTCAAACCACCTGAAGTCGTTGTGGCCATTCTTTCGAGCAGAACGTTACATTCGCCTGGTGGTAACGTGTACATTCTGTATTATTGGAAAATCACTTAAAAAATGCGATTTTAAAAAACGCAATCGAAATATAAGAAAGTGTACCGATTCTATAAAAACATATAAATTTAAATATACGAGCTCCGACGACGATACGACGATAAATTAAAATATAAAATACTCGTACCTGCCAACAATTATTGGTACATTGGCATTATAGTGTTATTGGTCTGATGCGTGACATGCGGACCCAACTTTTGTTTTTTTAGTTTTTTCACATTTGACGTAATTTCATTTTAAATTCTTTGCAGGTATAAGAAAAGGTTTTTAAGATGTCTACAGGAAGTGAATTCCACTTGTCTACAATAAAGAGTACTTGCCTGCATCTGTTCTTTACTTTAAAGACCTAATTTTAATATTATGATAACTTTTCCAAATTACGGGTTGTTTCTGAAGCCTTTCACTTATATCCTCCCACCCTTTGGCCTGTATATAAAGACTTGTCAGACTTATTTCTTTCTTTCTTCCAGGCTATCCCAGCCCAGGCGTTTTAACATCGCTGTCATTTTTCTTGTTCCCTACCTGGCACAAAATGGGCAGTTTTCCTTTGCACCTTGTCCACCTATTTCACTAATCCAATCTCTTGTGGGTCCCAAATCATCTTCATCTGAGTAATCTACCGGTTAGAGGTAAGATATTATGAAAGTCAGAGAAAATCCAACACTCATACATGTGCGTACTCATAAAAGAATCCACTCATACTCTTATACGTGCAGTGCTTTATCTGCCTCTAGTATTTCTTTCTTCATCTCAGCGTATGTCCTACCTTTCTTCATCCCGTCCATAAAACCTATTCTCTTTCTTCCCCTTCCCCGCCTGCCCAACATCCTTCCCTCTATCACGGCCTTCAGCAAACCATTAACCCAAACACTCGTGGGTCCCAAACACTGGTGGCAAATTCTAATTTTGGTCGTGCTGTTATTTTTTACGCCAGTTCTTTCCCTATCTTTGATTTTTTACGAAAATTCCTTATCATAAAACGAAGTTTATTTGACTGCCTTGGATGTAATTTTTTCAATATGTTGCTGCCAACCTTGTTCTTTATTTAGTACCACTCCTAAGTACTTTATTTTATCCATTTATGCTAAATGTTTTACATTATATAATTGCAGGTTTATATTGGTTATTATACGCGATAGTTACCCATTTGTCCATATCAGCACTAAAGGAAACCGTTGAGACAGGTCCGTTATATATTTGAGGACATATCTTAACTCGGAGTAATTCCTATGGTTGTAAAATTCACATGCTGAGGTGGACAGGTGGACAATGTAGCCGAACGAATGTGGTTCGACCAATCACCGTGGGTTTGTTCTGCTACTATTTCCTTCACGAGCACATTGTGGCGAAGAAAACACTATTGATGACTTTGTAGTGCACTAAATATGGAATGATGCACACATAAAAAAAATAAATTTCGATATTTAATTCAACTATTACGATTTCAACGCTCAAATGAGCTCTCTCTCTCTCTGTGTTTATTCGGGCACAAACGAAATGTTGTTCGTGGATGTATCCCAAAACCTATGCGGTTATGTGACATGCAACCAAAGATTACTAACCAATGCAACCCTGTCGTTCTACCCATCAATTCCGATATTTTGAGCACAAATCACATCGCTTATGCTTCACTCGGAAAATAACGTAAATATTACTGTCATAATTAGATCGTGAGACTCCGCGTACATTATTCCAACTAAATGCGAAATTTTACGGGTTTTCAACCAGGTTAGATGTTCGAATACCTACGTTTCGATGACTGACTCCGCTATTTTATTCAGGTAGTTGTATAAAAACGTCGGGCTCGAACACCTGATCCAATTGGGAGGCCGTGTAAAATTCACTTTCGTTATTCTTCGGGAAAATTTCAAATCCTACATCACTATTCCTACTGCTGTACTCAGTGTCCTCTGCCGTGGGTTTTAAAAACGAATCCATAGAAACTCGGTGAGGAGTTAAGACGAGTGACAACTGGGTTAATGATATGCAAAAGATTCGTAGTGGCTAACCGTAATTTCATTTACGTTACGTCTGTTAAATTTGCGAATGAGCATACATTTCTGAGCTTTCTCCGCTCGTTTGACAACTCTTACCGGCAACAAGAAAAACCCGCGTAACAAAATTAAGATTTCCTTTACGCCTGAATGAACAACACTCTTTCAAACTCTCCGCGATTTTTTTTTGCTTCCCAAATTCACCATCAGTCCAAATAATTCCTCTCCATCCGAAATTTGGCGAAAAAGTTTCATCATTAGAAAGAAATGCGCGTTTTTCCTACGCCTGTTTTTCTTAAGGTGATTATTTCTAATCATATGAACTAAAACTTGATATTTGCAAAAATGTTTTCACCGTCATCATTATAGCTATTGATTACTAAGATTTTTTGACTGCCACCCTTGATTCTACCCCGCCTCCTTTATGTTCCTGTAACTCATCATTTTAAACATTTTATTAATTAAGAAATTAGCGGAATTTACTGGAGGGAAATGGGCTATGTGAAAATGTGGAATTTGCGTAAAATTGTTCCTTAATAATAAAAATAATGCATGGTACCCAACAGAATTGGAGGCAGGTAATTGAAGTTGGAGGAGCTCAACATTTTTATATAATTTATTACTGATTTATGTAATGCCCTAGGCCTAAATACACAAAGCGAAAAGGACAATTGTGAACCAAATGGAGTAACGAAAGAAAAGTTTCCAATATGGAGGAATTTTATGATCAGAACATGCGTTGATACGCCAGATTAAGGTAGTTTGGGCAAAAAATAATTTCATCTAGAATTTGATGAATTTGACCTCATTTTAATGAAAAAAACTCATCTTTCCAATTAAATCAAAATATTAACCCCTTACCGAAATACATTTCGAGCAACTTGTCTAAAAATATAAGCTTTTTTATATTTGATAGATTACAGCTGTGCGCTCCAGAAGGAGAAAATAAAAAAAAATTAGGAATATATAACACCAAGATTTGATTAAAAAAACTAACGGTGTGTAGTTTGTATGCTTTTTCTACTATTTATGAAAATTAATTAATTAATCACTGCAGTAATTTTTAGAGAATCGCAAAAAAACCTGCCGGTTTGAAGGCTTTTTATCTGTAAGGCGTGAAAAAATGAGTCACGTTTAAGACTCATGTAGATATATTTATTTGATCACTGAGAATTTTGGTCACGTATAACTATATTTTTTACCATTAATATCACAATATTTACTTCACCTTTCTTACAGACGCTGAAATTTAAATATAAAATTCGAATATGGTCTCCACTATGACTAGGGAAATATATCTCGCTCTAACTACCTTAAGTCGGGAGTTTTCTTAAATGAAAGATAGTGTTTGATGTATTTTATGATATTCGTCTTTTGGTAAATAGCTTGAAAGTTTAGTGGTTTTCTTCAAGGTATGTGCGAGGAGAAGGCATGGAATGATGAAACTTAAAAGCGCTGTTTGCAAACATCGAAATGTTGTTTTCTAAACTTCTTCTGCTGCTGCCACTATCTAATGCCATTAGCGAGGTCCACTTTCTTTATTCCATTAAGCCCCTTCTCACTTGACTCATTAGCGCTCTCCCCGGCTTATAATTATAGAGAACGTGTTCTCAAGTTTTGACGGTTAGCTCCACCTTTTTCCTCGGCTGGCGATGGAAAAAAATTTAAGAAGCTCTGAATAACTCTGAAAAATGTGTTCTCAGATAAGGAATTTTTTTAAAATTGACTGTTTTTACAAATCGCTGACACACGTTTTTCTTACTTTTATGGAACTATTAGTTTCACCAAATAGATAGTAAACTAGTGCATTATCATTTTTAGGTAAGTTGATTTGATTTGATTTATTTTAAATATTCAAAAACAGCCGATGTCGGCCTTTACATCGAACATTTTAAACTTAGAATCTGCAGCATTAACAAAATATAATAAGAAAAAAACATGGGTTGGGAAATAGTATCAAAATAAAAACGAAGAGACAATAACATAAATCAATAAATTACAACAACATTGAAAATTTGGGAATCAGGAGGAAAGCGCTTTTCTAAGCTGGCGCATGAATGATTCGAAGGGAGCAGAGAGATCGAGGGAAGGGTAGGCAGATGAAATGGTCTTGTACATACAAGGCAGGAAGCCTTTACAAAAGGGATCGCTGGGAGAGAGAAAGACGGAATTTAGGTTGGTGTATAAGGTGATTGTTGCGCAAGGCACGGGAGGGGATGTGAAGTGAAAAGTATGGGAGTATTTCAGTGGATCGGTACTGACCATTTAACGCAGTGTAAACAAATGAAAGGTCAGTGATATACCTACGGATGGTCAGTGAGGTCAATGAAAGAGCAGACATGATTTCGGTACGAGAAGAATTACGGAGGTGCGGTACGCGGTGACGGACTACGGAAATGAAGAAATTAACGGGGCGTTCAAGAATTTTCAAGTTTGAGGGACATGCCAGGGAATTGGGAGAACGCAGCCAGTGAATATGGTTTTCAGGGCTCTGGGGTTTGTGACATTGGTGAATCTATAGAGCACACCCACGACTGACAGGGCCTTAAATTTTATTATATTGAGGTGCGGGACGAAAGACAGTTTGGGATCGAAAGTACCTATTGAATTTACTCAATCTTGGTCATAAAGATTTCGATCTTGGTCGAAAACTTTCAATCAAATTATGGTTGTTTCTGCGACATTGTGCTCTTTGAATGCCATTTTAAATAACAAATAAAACGACTTTTTGAATTTAACTACATACTTATATTACTTATGGATTGGATTTATGGCACAGGTGACGTCATCAAGTACCTATTGTACAGTGATAGCGGAATCCTAGTAAGGTATTTAAATTATTATTCGCAGGAAGGTTGGATTAAATTACTATCGTCTTTGTATTCCTAAGGAAAACTTTAAATGTGATGTATTAATCGTAAAATTGATATTTTTTATTGAATCACAAGTGCCAAATGATGAAATTTCAAATTTTCATTTATGTATTTAAAAATTTCGTTCTCTACGCATCTCGATATTTTACTTGATTGTGACGTGCCGGAAGTCGAAAGCATGGAAATGTAAAACATCGAAACTCATCGTGAATAACAGAGTTAAGAAAGTGGCAGGTTGCGTAGAACATGAAAAAATACCGCCGCATCAAACCCGACACAATATCATATAATTTTTCATGTGTTGTACCAGGAAAGAAATTTCCCGGATTTGGTCAAATTCTGTGGTAAGATAAAATACGTAGTATAAATAAATATATGCATAAGTTATAAAATATTAGATTTCAATAGAGTTTCTTTTAAAACATCATTACATTAGTGACAGAAATAGGTGGATATTTTCGCTTTTTCCAAAAATGAAATCTCGTAACACTCCTCAATGATTTAGAGATTTGGTCCTGATGTTAATTGTGAAGGTCTCCGTGGCTCTATATATCAATTATGAATATATGACGCTTTCGGGATATACTTTGTGTCATTTATTCATAATTGAGTGATTCGTGCCATTTTCTTCTCTACGATATGCTCCTTATACTAGGAGCGTCTTCCGCTGAAGAAAGACGCTCTCCTTATGACGATCTTAGAAGAGAATAGAATAGCAATTTATTTAATTCCATCTGCAGAACATTACATTAAAAAAAAATAAACTTATCAACGGAACCTTTAGGTGGGCTCCAAGATTTGGTCAAAGCTCCTAAGTCAATACCTGAATTGAGCCACCATCATTGTTGAACATGTTCCCTTGTCATTCGGTTTGCAGTGACATAATGTACTCGTTATTTAAGTAACAAAATCAGGAAATATCATTTAAAATCATCATAAAACACAGCCTTTAACCATTACCAAAATTTCAATTTACATTTGGTTGCGGTAAAAAAGTGAACTTTTAATTCAGTAGAATAAAAACAAAAAAAAACATTTGAACATTGAAGAACATTCAACATTTTCATTTGACAGTAACTCTCTTTAAACATTTTACAAAATTTTAATTTGTATTTGTTTAGCAGTGATATAAAACACTTTCTTAAACAGAAAGAAAAAGAAAAAGATTCAAGCTTTCTATAAGACAGTAGCCCCTACCCCTACGTAGTTGGACCATTTTCAAAAATGTTTGACCAGATTTGCATCTTTTTATTATTTTTGGCAAGGAATTGAATATTTTAGGGCCCATGTACAGGAATGATTTTTTGTACAAGGTTATTCTTGGTTTGGGCAGTATATAATCTAAGTCGTTTCTTAAGTTATACTGACATTTGTTTTCAGCACCTGTCATATATTTCCACTTCTGGCATAAAATATTCACACGAGCTTTTAGGCATACAAATGTCTAAGCGGTAATATTCCAAGACTTACAAATAATGGAAACAAGGGAGCATAACAGTCATTTGACGCTATAACCCTTATTATTTTTATCCCTATTCTATTCTAATATTCCAAAAAACATATTTCTATGTTATTTCGTCTTAACTTCGAACTCCGCGCAGAAAATTCTGGTCATAAAATGCTTTAATTGAGTAGTGATCTTAGTAGTTATATGAGGAGAAAAATGAATCAGACGCAGAGCATTTCGAAAGCGTAATTGATATTTGATAAAATAATCGTTGTAGTGTTAAAAAAATGTTTAAATGGAGAAGATAAAGAAAGATCTTTCTGTCTTCCCTTTAAAACACGCTTTTCGTTTTTTTTTCTTTCACGGTGAGGTGAGGTGCGACGTCCTTCCCGTTTGGAGACGCCGCGGAGATCGCGTAAGATTTGCGATCCTTTTCTTTTTCCTTCTCCTCCCAGTGGCGGTGGGGGAAGAAGCTGGTGTTTAGAAGGAGAACAACACACACTCTGGGCTCAAGGTGGTGGTGCCGCCTCAAGGCCTAACGAGGGAGAAGAGTGAGAGAACAAGGAGTTGCCCGTAGCCGGAGGCAGTTCTCGGAGGAATGCCTGATTTGCCTTTTTTTTAAATAAAATAAAAAAATCTTTCCTTGTGGAAATCGTTCCGGAAATCAAAATCCGAAGCGTTCGGACTGCATTTTTGCCTCTAACTTTGATATAGCATGTGAATCGAATTCGGTTTAGTTGAGCTTATTCAATCAACAGGCTTATGCCCTTACAAATATATTCTCAGTGACTTCCATTGTAAATAAAATTAAAAAAATATTTTGAAACATTCTAATTACAATATACATCTTTAAAAGATAATGTCACTGTCAAAATACATCGTATCATATAATAGAAAATACCTGGATATTTTTATTTAAGGCATGGAACAATTAGTAAAGTACAATACATTTAAAACATAAATCAATTCCATTCACCAAAAATATATTTATTTTCTTGGTTTGCGATAAAGAATGATAACAAATATCCTGAGAGATTAAATTTTCTTACCCTTCTCTCCATTGAGGTTACATGATCAGTGCTGGTCAACACTATGTTACATAATCGGGCACAATTTTATTCAGCCGCCTTTTAACAAATAACTTATTTACCGATTGTGATTACCGAGCAGTACGCTCCGTTTTTGATAAATTTTAATACCTACCCCGTGCAATAATGAGTTTTGCTCCAACTCTTGCGTCTTCCATAAAATACAACCATACACCTATTATTATTACCGGGAAAAATTAAAATTTAGACCTGGAAAATTCCTGGAATTTCACTATCTTTGGACTGTGGCAACCCTGGTGTTTCTATAATGTGAAATAGTGATGATTATAATGATCCCTTTAAAGCTGGAAATGCTAGCGCAATTTTAAAATACTGCACTAAGGCTTTAGTGATTTTATCTTGCATGGCTAAAGATAAATATGATTCAAGTGATAGATTATATCCTATCATTCAATTGCGTTACATTGGCTCAATCAGTAAAGTAGGGGATTTTTTGCTACACCTATGGAAAGTTAAATCAAGGAATACTTATCTACGTACTGAAGCTTCTAATGAGTGTTCTTTTATGTTTTTGAGTAATCTGCGATTCTGCGTTTGAGAAAAAAGCTTGACGTTCAATAATTCCATCCTTTCACGAACCGATATGCACGCTTGACCGCCACTTCGTTTTGATATTCCAGTACATATATCGATTATACGAGTCCCGATTTACCGTGGTTTCACACTATCCGGAGTGCAGGTATTTATGTTGTAGTTAAACGAAGATCGGAATGCGGTGTTGGGTTCTTTCTTCATGTTTACCGAGATTCGTGGCACTATTAGTATCAAAAACGTGAATATCTTGGCAAATCAATGAAATGTCTTATTTTTTTCGTAACATAAGTTCACCGTGTGTTTGGTTCTCTCTTAGTTGGCCTCAGTCCACATTGCCCCGGACAATCGAGACTGCGATCTAGAAACATGTTTTTGACGAAGTTTTAATTTTCAGTGAAATGTGCTGACGTTTATTCAGAAGTTAAAATGGCCCGTGAAAAGATACGCATGCTTTCTAGAATAAAATTTAATACCGTGAAATCGGCGGTTGAAAACATTATGTTATTGATGGATATACGAGTGGAGACATGTGAGATGTGGGCTTGCAGATGAGTGGAGGAACTGAGTTGAGTAACGGAGAGGAACGAGGAAGTGTTCGATTACTGTGGGAGAGGAAAGGAAGTTGGTGACGGGGATTCGGAGAAGGCAGAGAAGGTGGACGATTGAGGGCATGTTGGAGAGAGTGATCGAAGGGAGAATGTTGGGAGAAATGCTGGGAAGCGTGTAGAAGGACGGAAAAGAATGTTGGACGACACAAGGAGACGCAGAGATTTCGAGGAATTTAAAGGAGACTTGGATGACGAGCTAGTAACATGAGGGAAAGTGAAATGATGTCCCAGGAATGAGGAAGTGAGGCCTGTCCAAAAAAACTACAAATCCGCAGTACTCAGTAGTGAATGATTGATAAGCATAATTTGTTATGCTATTAATCCTATCTTTTGTCACCTATTTGACCTTTCTAGTCTTTCTGATTGCTAAAATTTCTGCATGATATGTAGCTTGACACCAAAATTATTTTGCTTCTGGTTTGCACATTGTAATGTTTGCTTATATGTTTGTTCTCGTTAGTCGTGGTGACAGTTTTTCTGTAAGATAAATATTCTGTAAGATATATTAATAAATAGGACGTGACTGTCGTTCAACTCTCCACGCTGGGTGTTGTGAAGTTAAAGTAAACTGAGAACAACTCGAGAATCATAACTGGTTTATGACAGCCTCCACGTTTTAATCAATTTAAATTCATTTTTATTATAGCGTTGGTTAAACATCACACAAACCCATGATTTTCCGCACATCAGTTGGTGATAGTGGCATAAGTACGTCACAAAATTAGATTCAGACAACGTTGATTCAGTTCGTAATTAATGATGATGCCATTATGTCAGCGTGAATCATTTTTTTTGGAGTTTAATACTTAGCAGAGAAAAAATAAAAATAAAGAGAGCAATTGAAACTTAAATATTTTACGACTGCCAACATTTCGGCGGAACTCTGTGAATTTTTTTTTGTAAAATCATGTGGGCGCACTTAAACTGAGAAGGAAATTAATTATTATTACCCCGATGCCGGAGGAAGGGGTTGCTGGTGGGAGAAGCGTGTAACGGACCCGGTTTTTCCGGAGAGTAAACCCTTTCTCCGCCCGAGTGACCATATGATGTCTCGCCGTCTCGACATACATATATCCGATTCGCGAGCGGACGTTGCTGTCGCCAGTTTCGAATTCGCACGCCAGGAGCGCTTACTGTCCATGCAAAAAGTCGAGATACCCGAGTTTGAGATGTTATATCTCATTGACAAATATACCTATTGCAACACTGTAAACTACATATCAAAGGTAATTTATATGTCCGTCAACTGCTCTACTTTGTGATTTTTTAGTACTGTTTAAATATTTTTTTATGTGAGCTTGTATGAAAAAAGGCACGCTTTTTGCCGGTACAAAAACGGTAGCATCACTTCATACGTTAATAACATAGAAACTTACCGCTGTATTCGTAATAAATTTTATATACCTAGGTAAACACAAGACTATTAAGAGTAAGAATATGGAAGTAGAATGTTGTAAAAATAATATCGGATTACGTTTACTGCTTTACAATATGCTATTTTCGTTATTTGAAGGCATGCGAGATATTTTAAGGTATCGTTGGCAGAGGATGAAAGCCCATATGGCGAATATATGAACAAAACCATTCTTGTATTACCCTTCTATTTTATTTCGATTTTTATAGTAGTAGTATAGTAGGTACTCGTGTTTACTTTACTGTTGAGTCACATAGTAATATGCAAAATATACTTTTTTTAAAACCATACTTATATTCAACTGTACTAAAAAGTAAAAAAAATCATTTTTTCATCACTCGGAAAAAAAGCGTGGGCGCTTTTTATAAGTCAGCACCCTACCTGTGTCATTTACAGTATCAATATCTATTCCACAAGTTCTCACCTCCACTGCGACCGGTTTCAATTTAATAAGGCATCTTCTGGCCTTATTAAAGTGAAACCGGTCACAGTTTTTTAATAAAGTATGGAGGAGTACAAAGTTTTTTTAAAATTCAAAATGGATATCAGTCACTTCTACGAAGCCAAGCCTGAAACAATAAAATTTATTTCAAGAACTAATTCTGACTGAGGATATATTATGAAATCATACTGTTACACACAAAATGAAACCATTCATTTTAATTTTTCTTTTAAAATTCCTTTACCGTTGAAATTGAACTTGAAGTAAACATTGTTTTCCTTAAAAGAAACTGGGTTTCGATCCGAGAAAACTGTAAAAAGGAGGAAAGCCTCAGATTTAACAGATTTTGTGTATAATGTACATACTTAATGTTATAGAAGAATAATATTCAAAAGTGTTATACCTGCGGCAGTTACCCTTTTTTTTAAAGAATTAAACGAAAATGGCCTAACGTTAAAAATAATCCATTTTTTACTGCATTTTCTCCTATGGGGAGCTAGTAAAATGTGTGGCTCACATAATATTAGGATATGCGAAAGTGAAACATGGTAAAAGCTTGGATTTTGCTATTCTCATCGCATGAATATGAAGTTGTACCCTCTCGAAGTTGTTAACGGACACGGAATAGTATAAAAATTGTGTGACATTTTAGCGAGTTCCCTCTATCAAGGCCCTTGGAATCCTCTTTTCCCTCACTACCTATTTGTTTCAACCACCTACTTTCTGCCCCCTCCTAATCTACCTCATCGGTTTCCTCTCCTTACCCGCCATCATCGTTCTTTTTCCTTTCCGCCCATCGCACTTCCTCCATTCTCCTCCATACCTACATCTACTTACTACCCCGCAAGCCGCCTCAATAGGCGTGTGGCGGGGGGTGTTAGGATACCAGCCGTTTACATATAAAAAGGAAACGCTGTAATGAAATTACGTCTAGTATTTATTAAAGTCCCTTATTGTTCCTGGGAAAAACGAATTCCCATACCTATCCGTTCGGCAAAATATCTCTCTTAATTTATCGTTTCTGTCGGACCTGGAAATATAGTGGGGTTCTAATATGATGTTCTCCGTGTCGCTCTTAAAGATATCTATTCTCAATTGCTCAAGCAATCTAAGCCTAGCGCGCAGCCTCCGAGTCTCTAGCGGCTCCCAGCCTAATTCGTTTAACATAATGTAACGCTGTCTGTACGCCCGTAGCAGTTTTTGACGAATTGCGCAGCTTTCCTTTGTATTTTATTAAGTTCCCGGATTAAGTCTTTCTGCACCGGATCCCATATGCTCGCTGCATATTCAAGGTGTGATCGGACGAGTCCATTTGTACGCCAAATACATGTCGAAAGGCTCCATCCTATTCTCGTCCTCTTCCCTCCAGAGCCCACGCTTTTTGCGCCTGACAACGGTATGTGCTCGTCATCGTGGGCAAGGGTAGGGAAATGCTTGAGGAACTCAGAAGAAGGCAGAGTAGGCGGTAAGATAAGATAAGATCAAGTTTATTTACCCTGGGACCATATAATCCCATTAGGCACAAGTAAATGGCATTTACATTTGTTTATATTTTAAGCTGCTGATAATATTTGCAAACAACGTAAAGTAATAGCTACATAATGACATGCAGGAGACATAATATTATAGGTTGGTATTGTCTCTGGAAAAATTACATTTAAAGATTAAAGGCATAACACTTACAATGCTCTAGATAAACAGCCACTAATATTACACAATTTAAAAAAAATAAAACAAAGAAATAAGTAAATGTTACATTTTATGTACTAATATTTAGAACATAAATACTGTTTCAGAGCTCTCTTGAATGCATACACAGATGTCAACGCCTTTATATTCTGAGGAAGAAAATTCCACAATTTACACGATGTTACATAAAATGATTTATTGAAAGTAGTTGTTCTATGGCATGGTACTATTTAGTTCGAATTATTTCTTGTTATTCGCTTTTTTTGTCCTTATTATATACATATTGGTCATATAAATACAATGGAATCTTTACATTTAATAATTTAAAAATAAATACACCCATTTGCAGCACACGTCTTTCTTCATTAGTGGGAACGGGTATTGAGAGGAGAGGGAATACTTGAAGGCCGTGATAGCGAGGAGGATGCTGGGTAAGCGAGGAAAATAAAAAAAGAATCGAGGCCCACAATGTACGCAAACCATCATTTCTCGTTCATCAATCCTCTGAGCCTAATCAGTGTAAACAAACCATCTTAGTTTCCCTTCGGAGCAACTGCTTTAACCGTCCATCCCACTAATAAACTTAAAGTTTCCTCGTAATTTTATTGAGGTGTCCTAGGACTGACTGTTGCCCGTGAACCAGTGTTGCATTAATAGATTACATACGTGCTTTAAAAATTCCTGTTAGTCAACAGACATTTTTTTTTCAATAGGCGATACTTATAAGTCGCGAGATTTCAAAAGAAAATTTTGACAGTGGCATCTTTCAAAAATGAAATCTCCAGGTGCATTTGCAGATTTATTTTCCTTTCCTTAGCCTCCGATTTTGACGAACCAGCCTAAGTCGATAATAAAAACGCTCTGCTAATGGCAAATGCATAATATTTTGACATGCAGAAATATAAATAGCTTTCGAAGATGCACGATTAAAGTTCAAGATTTATTCAAACAATGCAATATTGTAATTTATTCATTTTTCGGGTGTTATCCCTCGTCGTATGTGGTAGGCCGCGACAACAGTTTCTTCGACCTGAAGACGTGGGCAGGAGTGCTTGAAAAAATGTTGCCGCCTTACAACATGCTACGTGGGAGAACACCTGAAAATTGAAGAAATTCGACTGTAAACCCCGCGGAAGCCTTCGTTTTTAATAACAATACAATATTGGTGCAAGCATGCGTACTCGTAGATATAGATATATAATCCATATCTAACCCTGCTTTGTACATACCTACCGTTGATAATGATGTGAAACCGGTCAGGTTCAGCAAACTTAAAATGGTGTGGAAAAAGGGGAGGGAGTATTATTCAAGAGGGGAGGGAGTATTATTTACACAAGAATATCCTTAACATTTGAAATTTGAAAAACCAAAAGTTCGTTGGGTTGATGCCCAGCGGCTCGCCGAGGAGGGAGGGGAAGGGGAAAGGGTCGAATAAAAATTTTTATCTGTGGAAAATTGCATTTTCTAAATTGTTATCATAGTGTAGAAAGATATCAAGTAGTTTTCTTAATCCTCGTTATAAGTAACATAGTAAATTCGTCAATGATTCCATATCGAAAAACACTGAAAACTAATATTTCGCAGGCTGAAGTCTGAATAGAGACGATTCCAAATTGTTTTACTTATAAAATGATGGCACTGACGATGAAAAAACTTGCATTATACGGAAATGAAAGTTAAAAACTGACGTAAATCCCAGAATTTGCAAGTAATTATATTATTCTGTCTTAATAAAAAATCTTTATGCATAATATGTTACTTGCATGTGAATATATGTCTCTTTCGTTATTTCTTACGGACTCGCCACAAAGTAGAGTTGGTATCTATTTTATGGACGTAACCTTAGACTTTTTATGACATTTTTTTAAATGTACGACCCTGAATAAAGCGGAGAATTCCCGAAAACCGACAAAAATCATGGTCCCATGAGATTCCGCCCGGAAATATTTCACAATACAGTGAAGTCTATTATCGGAGGTGATGTGGACTGGGCCATATCGGTTAATCAAATATTCAGATGATACGGGAGGCTTCTGTGCGAGAATAAAATGCGGAAAAATGAAATATTTCTATCATAGCGTCGGAAAACTTCTAATAAATAAGTATTGTCCAATAAGTTCCACTTTATATGTATTAAAATCAGTTTTCGGGGAGCAGTCCTGTCAATGCCTTTTATCTCCAAATATCTCAACAATCCCCGTTCTTTTCTTTTTCAACAATCCCTTCACAACCAGTAAACAAATTTTTAACAATGAACAAATTTCTGATTGCACCTTATCCGGAAAAATATTATGCAGTTTTATTTTGAGGTGTGGATTGTTTAAACATGATTTTCCTGGCTAAATCCGAGGTAATTCTTATTTGTATATTGTAATGACGTGGTATGATACTGTGATTTGTAAGGTGAAACTTGTGATATATTTTTTATGATACTTCATTAATAATGTTGTTGTACCGTAATATTGTAGCCCTGAAGATGGTGTGGTCAATTATACACCGAAACGTTGGCAAGGAGTTATAGTTTGTAAATTTTTGACCTATCCTCGAGATACAAATCTTACATTCCATGAAGAGGTCGATAATACAATACTTCTATAAAAAATATAATACAATCAAATACAAAAAAAGTAACAAGAATAAGTTTTGAAGTATATAATAACTTTTTTCTGCAATCTTACGTTAAACTATGATGCTTTCCAGCATGATATTTTGTTATTTGGCTGGAAGTAAATATTTCTGCAAATCGCTCTTTATTTGGAGGGCGAGCAGTTTACCAAAATTCTGGCTTTGGACTGCATGAGCTTAATTGGCTTGGTACAGCCACAACATAAGGATCTGTATGAATTCCGAATATCCAGGTATTATGGTGTGGCATTTAAACATGATAACGTTGGAGTGTTAAAAGCATTTTCCCACAAGTAATAGTTTAAAAAAAGGACTTTATTACGACCTAGGTTTCGATGTTACACACGTCTGAAGATGATGCGTAAAACATCGAAACCTATGTCGTAATGAAGTCCTTTTTGAAACTGTTATTTATGGGAAATTGCTTTTACTCTTCGACCTTGTCATAAGGATTTGTACCTCGGATAATACGGAACCTCGTTAACTGATAACTGAGGCTGCACTGTATCAGGGGCGGCTCCAGACCAGAGGTTCGGGGAGGGGTGGCCCATGGGGTATGGAATACCCCCCAGGAAAAGGGGAGTTTATGGGTCTCGTCCCGGACATTCGTAACAAACTACGTGCAAAATGGCGCGTTATAAGTGGTTTGGAAGCAAAAGTTTGGCTTTTAAGAAGAACAACTTTTTACTAAATGCATAAATTACCCTTTTAGATTACCACCAAGATTCGAAAAATTCCAACATTATTTTGATATACATTCGCATTTATCTTGTGGTTTTAAAAACAGTTTTAGTATATATGAGATTTAACTGGACTTGGTAAAATAATCAAAACTTCAATAACAAAAATAGCATCAAAATAATTTAGACTTTTAATTTAAGATCTATGACAAAGAAATACGCCGTGTTTTTGCCGCTATTGCCCCTTTGCCAACTGCTCATATGTAGTGCCCTGCCCCCCCCCCCTTGAGGCCGCCAGTCCTCTGATAACTGAGGCTGCACTGTGTTACGATGCGAAATGTTTTCCCCTATTTCCGCCGCGTCTTCCGTTCGCTCCGCGCAGCATCTTCTCCGACCTCGTGCTGTCCATCCTTCTCCTCCTCTCGAGGAAGAGTGCTTGTGTGTGTGTGTGAAGTAGTTGTAGGGGGTTTGAGGAGGTCCCTCCACGACGCTGCGGGAGTCGAAGCCGACTCAGGGCCCCCGGGGAGAGTAGGCAATCCCGCATTTCAAGGGTCCGGGGACCGTGGCAAGGCCGCCGTTGCGGAGGTAAGAGAGAAGGTGGAAGAAGAGGGGGGAAGGAAGGCTTAAGGAAGAGGCGGGGGCGGAGTTTGGAGGGGGGGGGGCGAGAAGGGGAAACGAGGAGAAGCGAAGGAGGAGAGGTTGTTGTCATTGGGAGGGGGCGAAGGGGGAGGGGGGGGTGGGACGGAGGGGAAGTGTGGGGGGCAGAAATCTCTTCGCCGGCCTCCACTACGCTCCCAGTGTAAGAATCGTGAAGCTGGCGTTCAGGTCTCGCGCGCGAGAGACCACTTCTTGAACCGGCTCTTTCTTGGCGTTCCTCCGAAGAACTATAGTGCTGTAGAACGACGATCCTCTTCGTCCGAAAGGAAAAAGGTGGCGTGTGTGTGCGTGTGAAAAGATATTGGTGGAAGTTGTCGACAAGTTTATTTTTCACCTTGTGAATTATACAATTACGTGGATAACCCGGAACTTTTAGTGACGTGGGGGACTTGTGTGGCCGATCTTCTGTTGCCCCGTGGTCGTAGCGGGTTGAGAAGGTGTTGCGGTATTGCTGGAAGTTAACTCTCAAAAGACTACTTAATTCGGCTCTTCTTAGTGCAAAACATGATACGTGGATAAGCCTAAACATTTTGTGACGTGGAGAACCCGTGTGGGGCCTAGCGTTGGTTTTCCCTCGTTGATGGAAAATGTGTAACCGTACTGGTGGTGGATACAACTCTGCCTAAAGTTATCGAGACTCAAATAGTTTACGAAGTGCGCCATTTGTTGTTGTTGTTCGTGGATACCAATAACCTCTCTGTGAAGTGGGGGACTTGTTTACAATACGTTTGTACTTGGGCGGGAGGAATTTTTTCGAGTGTCTTATTTTCTTCTCCCTCTGGTGTCTTGAAGCGGGGCGTGTGCTGTCGGCGTCTGGCGAAAGTCTTGGACCCGACTGACCGTTCGTTCTCTCTGCCTTGCCCGCTTCCTGGTCTCTGAAGAGAAACAGCCTTCCGTCGAGTGAATTGTCCAGGAAAGCATCTGTCCGTTACTGAGCACGAAATGCCTCCTTCCCTGCAAACAAACTGAAAAGTAAGTCTCAATATGTTACGCAAATATCTTCTTCCAGCATCTTTCTTTCTGTTGATCTTCGATTGGAGTATATTTTCCTTACTCTTTTATGCTCCAAGTGAACCGATTTGGATTGGATCTGTAGACTCTATTTTCAATTCAAAACTTAATTGGAATCGGTCTTTGAGACTGTAACTGTTGAGGGATTACCGTGGAGGGACAAAAGATGAATTTATGGCGCTATAGTCCGTCAGATTCGTTTTGTTTACGGAAAATGCGGTCTTGGCATTTCTTAAGAATCACAGTAATCATTAGTCATTCAATGCTAAGGTTATCTTCAGTCCGATCCAGTCTTCAATTTCCCCTGCCGTTTCCTTCATTCCCTTATAGCTCTTCTGCTTTAGGTATGATGTATTCATTTCAAGTTTATCGCTTGGTCTTCCTCGCAGGATTTTTCGATTCGGAGGTGGCTGACAACTGAGGTCATTAATTCCATTCAAAATGGTTGAGAAGGTGGTGGAAAGGATTATTTGGGGATGTGGGAAGTTTGGGAAGAAAAACCCGGGGTCGCCATTAGCTTGCTCTTAAACGAAAGTCGCCAATGGATTCATAGTTTGACGTCCCTTCCGCTGGACAGAATACTACACCTGAAGTGGCAGCTGAAAGGCGACCAATCAGGGGTCGGGATTCCATTGATAAATCTCTGCAACTGCCGGGATTCAAACCCGGGCCCTTCGGGATGAGAATCAGGAATATAGCCACCACGACAACCCTACCTCTTGGGCCTTCGAGTTCCATGTTACTTTGATACAATTCATCCCCCAATTGTGGCCCTAATTGTTCTATCGTCTTTATTGTGGTCATATTCACATCTCTGCATTCGTATACTATTGCCCGGCCATTCCAGGATATTCCCTGTGCTGTGATTCTAATGGTCTAATCGGCCGATAGTAGTTCATTTTTCTCGCGTTATATGCAAACGAGTTATTGCATGGCGCCGCCACGGGGAACTTACCCATCGAGGATGAATTAATGTATGCTTTTTATAGTCCACGGGTTTTAATTTATCTCAACCTGAACCTTAGAAATGAAAATATGTGTATTATGTAACGTTTATCCTAATTAATTCGATTATTCCTTCAGCCTGTCCTTGGTTTTCCTTGTTGATTGTGTTTTCCAATGAAAGGCCATTGCGTTTCAAAAACTTTTTCCAATCTGATTAGCACTTCCTTTACTTTTGAAACAGGTAGGTATACTCTTCACGTGGGCTTCCTTATTCTCTCATGTTTGCATACGCTTTCGACCAACCCAGTCCTTAGCCTTATCTAGCGGACACCGAAGGGGGATTGCCCGTAGTAGGTATTTACTCGTAAATGCGTTTCGTTGTTCGTGTAAACCGCCCAAAATTTTCATTTATATTTTTTTTCGCCCCTTCCTCTCGTTGTAAAAAAAGAGGAAAACAGGTCTTGCATCCATTTTTATGACGTGTGGAAACTGAAGATAAGATTAAGGAGGGCTCGTAAAAATAATAAAAAAAAGTTTCCATTTTAGACCGGCCCCTACCGGTGGGCGGTGTTTTTCAAGTTTTGATGATCGGTCAACGGCTCGTCCGTAGAAGAAGACAAGGCAGTGCTCTTATTGTGTTGTTCACTGGTTCAGGTTGCCGCCGTCGCAGTGCAATGCGATTGGATAAAGGGGAGGCGGTCATCTCGCTCTGTCATTCCGGTCCCGCTTTCCCCTTAGGATGCTCGTGAGCATCAATACGTTTATGAGATCGAAGTCCACGACTCGCAAACGTTCGGAAAATCGTACTGTTTACTCGTTGTGTCCGTCTTTTCTGCAATAAAAACTCTTTCTTTGGACTCCTTAACTATCTATTACGCATGGCAATACCATCGGTAACTGCCAAAGGTGCTGCATACATCGTTGTACTTCGGTTTTTCCAATTACTTACCCGACCTTATTGAGTCGAGAGGCTGGAGGTGTCTTGTTTGATGTTCATCTTTGTATTGTTGCATAATGTATATACTGTTGTTGGAATTTCATTGCATTAGTTGTTTTTTTTCACAGGAATTTTTTTTATTATTATTTATTTTTTGTGTTGTTTTCTTAATTTGTTGTCTACAATCTGGCTAGCTGTTGCTGTTATTTTTTTGGTCAACGGTACCTTTAATGTTCCATATTCTGTATTTTTGTGAATTATCGTATACCGTTTATTGGTTAATAAATAAATGAAAAGATTGACGAAAGCAAGAGAAGTAAACAACGAATATGGAAATTCCGAAAAATAGTCGCATTTCGGCAATCAGCTCGTTTTTACACCGCAGTGCTCGACTTCCGCGGGCATACGTCAAATGTATATGAACCTATGAAAAGCATATTGAGAGTGGAGACAATCTGTACAAAACCGGGGGACTTTTTGTTTCATTTTCAACGATCTATTGATTCCTCATGGTAACGCTCGAGATTTCACCTCCAGTCAGAGACTCCTGTTTTAATTTTAATGGATAGTTGAAAAAGTGTCCTCCTTTTGATGTTTTCGAAACAAATGAGGAAATAAAGTGCGTGTTTAGACTTTATTTGGAACTCTAACCCCCCATCGACGTTTGATTGGGTGGTAACAGAGTGATCATGTTTTCAATAATTTAAAAAAATAAGTTTAAATATATTCAAAACGCTGTTGATAAAATTGTGTTGAAGAACGGTTTGCTGAATAAATTTATTGATTTTTTTTCAACTTTTAGACAAAAGGCTTAAAATTTTGAATAGTTTTTACAAATTAATTTCTCTGTGCTATTAATGCATTCCTATTATTTGTACAAATAAGGTTGCACAAAGTTAAGTCCAATTTTTAAATGGCGAGCTTAAAGTCTCCGGTCATAAAAACTGGATAAAAATATTTCAAATATGATTTATGAAAAAAAACATCAAATTTTTCCAGGCCTCGGGGGGAAAGAAATGCCGAAAGCGAGACTTAATATGAGTACTTGGGGCGCAGGCCTGCCTTGGGCCGGCCCTGACATTACCCCGTGACGGCTGCGGCGTTGTTTTTTGTTATATTTCGCGGTATGCACTTTTTTATGTCTTAGACCTGCCATTGGTCAGGGGCGTCGGGTTCGAGAAGTTGGAGCATCTCCGAAAAATTCAATGCGTGCGAACAGCTGGCGTCTCCCGCCCGGCCCGCCTCCTCCGCAGTTCCTCTGGGTTCGATGCTGCATGCGTGCGAGCGCGTATACATCAGTCCGTTCCCCCGACCTCCCCCCCCACCTTTCCCTCCCTCACACTCGGAACTCTCACCTCACCTCCCACTCCTCTCTTCTTTGTCCTCCCATTGCGCTTGTCGCTGCTCTCGCGAGAGGCCGCCAGGCTAGCCAAACGTTGCGCGCTGTACCTCTCCTCCTCTTTTATCTCCCTTCTTGTATCTCTTCGGAGAAGCATCACACGCTGCTTGGAGTGAACGCCCACTTCTCGCACCGGTGGCATTTCCGACCGCGAAGGAAGCTGCCGTGTTTATGCGATTTCTTTTAACCTGGTTGCGTGATGCTTGTGTATGCAAAGATGAGCGTGACTGTAGCCTATGAGCGATATTATAAGTGTATGTGGTACCTTGTATCATGGTTGGCTCTTTCCACTCTGCTGGTCGTAAATGCTCCTCAATCTATGCTGGGCGCGTGAAAATAGATATAAATATAAATCGTTGTTGAGAATACCGGTAATTTTTACTGTTTGTTATGTACATATTTGCAATGCTGGCGTTACCGCGCGTCACAACAGTATACCTCAAATAACAGAATAACAGTATACCTCAATCGCATCATTAGTTTCGAAATATGCGGAGGTTAACAACTTTTACACCAGCTCGTGTAAAACTCCACTTATAAACAATTTATTTCTTTTATTACGTTAATATCGTGTTTGGCTCACTTATATCAGAATTTCCAGTTTCTATGTCTGATGTTAAGAGAACAGTGAGAACATAAAGTTGGGAAATCGGATTTTGAGCGCCAAAAATAGTGACTTTTTTCAAATAAAATATCGTATAAGGGCAGATAAGTAAAGGAACATTTTTCAACACGCATCGATAAACGTAGGAATGATCATTCTATCACACGGTTTTTATTTCGTAAAAATCCGTTTACCCTACTTGAAGGTACAGCTTCCTAAACTCGAGGGACTCGACTTATTTTAATGGACATAGTCTACTGGGCTTTTTTTTTTTAGCAAAATTTAAACTTCTGGTGACGACTCATGTGGTGATAAGGGGAGAAACTCGCAAGGAAGTGGTATATGAATGGTGCTACCGCTGATTTGGGATCTCTTGAACAAAATGCAAATACATAGTACCCTGGAAACGAGTGTCTACTGAAAATTTTGTCACAAAATAGACAACACTAGCGATAGCGATGTAAGAACGAGCGCTCGGGCTTCGTTCTCTCGGGAATATATGCTTTCCCGAGCGCTGCTCGGGCATGAAGTGGAAAGTGCTGGAGCTAGGAGTGCCTATTTCATGAAAGAATGTGGAATGGATTTGGACTGTAATGGACATGTATGAAAGGAGCGTCCTTCGTTGTCTTGGTCGTGTTGAAAGAGCGTACGATGGTCAAGAAACTAAACAGTTTTATGAAAGAGTATTGAATGGTGTGAGTAGGGGGTAGATTGATATTTTGATATTGAACAAAATTTATTGTCCTGGAGCAGCAGCTCCGTTGGAACAAAATACAGTGAATGAGTAAGTAAACGAAATCTCATGAGGATTACAATATTGAAATTACATACAGCTATGAATAATAAAACAAAAATTACATGGAAGAAAAAAGCATGAAATAGAAAAATGAATTGTCAATCAAACAAAACATCTGGCACAATCATGATTATGGTACTCATAACAATAAACAACAATAAACTCTCAAAATTATGAACCAAAGAATTAGAAGCATTCACATGTTATTTCATGAGACTTTGTTCCTCCATCAATAAATTGTAGAAATTGATTGGGAAAGGCATGGGTGAATGTGGTGGAAGAGACTCAGAAGAGGAGGAATATTAAGAGTCTCAACTACATGAAAAAACATGCGAAGCAATGCATGAAAGTAACTGGAGCAAATGAGGTATGAAAGCAGAGGGGAGGATGGAATAATTATTAAAAATAGAGTTTCCAATGCCCCACACCAATAAGTAAGCCATGATTTTGAATGACTCCACTTCACAAGTAAACGGCGTGATGGGTATGCAAGTATATATTCCAAAACCCCTCTTGCCTTGAGCAGCGGTCATCAATCCCAAGATTGGTTTGAGCTGCAGAACTCCTCTCCTTCCTCCTCTCTTCAGCCAACTGATTTATTCCATCTCCGTTATCTTCTTTAAAATTCATTCCGTTCATTTCAACCTACATAATTGTCTTCAGGAGACCGGTTTTTCTCATAATGTTTAATGTCAGCAGATACCGTTTCTCTTTTCAGCGTCGCGCAGTTTTTGTGAAGCGTCTTTCCTCCTCAACTCTTGGGAGTACATACTTCTTCGATGGCGATTCTCTCCGTCCTTCCGCTTTTCATGATTCTTCTGTATACCAACACATTTTTCATTTGTTTCCACTCTTCTCTGCATTAACATGGAAAGTACTGAGGGTCCCGTATGTGTTTCGTTTTTAAGATTAAATACTTTTATTTTACCCTTTAATCTTTACTCGATAGAGTATTATGTCTGGTGCTCTTGAGAAAATTTTCCGGTAGACGTTTTATTAAGCCAGCTCTTTTTCAGAAAACATTTTCAAACTTTTTTTTTATGGCGAACCAAATTTGTTTCACATAATTGGAAGTTAAACTGCTGGTTTTCTTTTACAAAGTTTCGTGGGAAATTTTATAATCAGCAGCAAGACTGAAATAAGTGCATTAAGACATAATTTCATAATGAAAATTGTGTGAATTTCCGGGATCCCCTGTTTGGTCTCGGATTGCCTCCATTGGTTCCATTTTGAAATCTGTGCACTGATTGTTGGAGATCTTCCTAATAATTATTGGTAGCAAAGGGCAGTCCCGCCTCTAATTTCTCTCCGTGCACATGTGGTATCCTCTTACGTTCCGAGAAATGCCTGTGTAAGTCGAAACCTTGGTCGGAAAAAAAAATAAAATGTGGAATATACTAAGATTCTCTTTTACATATCGACTCCCCTACTTGCCCAACATTATGCCCTTCTCCACCGTCTGCAATATGCCATTAATACCTCTAGTTACGTGCTTCAGCCACCTTAGGTGCCCCCTTAGAATTTATTCAACATGGTTGGTTGGCTATTTGGGGAGGCAACCGACAACTGAAATCTTTTGCTCCATTGAAGACAGTTTATCAGGTTTTTTCGGGAAGGATTCGGGGAACACAGGAAGAGTGGAATGAAACCCGGCGTCGGAGTTAGCCTGCTCTTAGCGAAAGACACCAAGATGATCACAGTTTAACGTCCCATCCGACGGACGAAGTACTGCACTTGAAGTGAAGAGTAAGGATCTGGATTCCTATGGAAAGTACACTCATTACAAATAAACGGTCCGTATATTAATAAAACTACAGTCGGCTCAACTCTCACCCACTGATGTATATTGATGTTAGTACGCTTCCAGTTGGTCTAACAATAAGTTAGAGTTTGAAATTTCGTTGTTGTAATGGTTTTGTCCGGTAACCACCTAAAAATTGAAAATTCCAGAAAATTGGACCGTGTTCAATTCTAGAAACGATTGTTATTCATTCACCGGAATAGCATGGGAATCAATTGGTATTTCAAGGCAGAATATTTTATTTTACGACGTTAAAATAAAAATAAAATACCGCCTACAACGGAGAGACTTGGACTGAATTATTCAAGGACAATTTGGACAAGGGTAGGATTCCATAGTTATTTTCTTCACTAGCTATACGCAAGTGCCTTTTACTAAATCATGATGTATCATAATCTGCGTTTCTGATATCAATTCATCTTGATCTCGAGAGCATAGGATTCGTGACGCAGTTGCTATTGAGGTCTCCGCGGGTAGCAACGCTGGTTTCGTACCGAGTGTCTTTCGTTCGGTTTCTTCCATTCGGTTGAGCATGTGCGTGCTATTTCCGTTCGGACCGTGGGCGAATTATTAAAAGGAATCTCGCTGACCTGGTCGGTCGCCAGAGTCGAACCTTCCTTTTAAATAGGTGGCGGATGAATTGAAGCGGGCGTTGGCGGACTGGTTCCAGTGTTTACGTTTGCAGTCACCATGGAGATTCTCGTTTGTGTGACGAAGGTTCGATCTCTGCCTGCTTAACTCCGCCAGTCTGCGAAGATAAAGAGGTTGACTCCTTCTGCCGTCGCCTATTCCTCGAGTGTGTTGTTTCAGTATCATTTTTTTGTGCGGCCATGTGTTTCTTGTTCGTTGGGTCAGGGGAACATAATCGCTGCGGAGCCGCGTCTGGCTTGTTTTAAGAGCGGAATACGTCTGAAGCGATCCCACGGCAAATCACGTCATTGATCAACCATATGATCTCCAAAGGAAGAAAGCCTTTGTTCTACCTTGTGGCCGGCCTTATGGTTTTCTGTCTTTCCCTCCGACGTGCGTTTTTACTGTCTTATGTCATCGGGAAGCAATCTGTTGTGGTGTTCTACGTCTTCATATTACCCTGCAAGCAGCCGCAGGGAATCAAGTTGGGGAAGACCGGTGGTGCTAGAACACCGGCTATGATAAAGGGTGGGAATAGGAATAAGGGATTGAACGAGGTCAAGGACGAAGGAATTGCATGTTATCGGCGTTTCTTATTGCCTCTCTCGTAATTTCTGTAGCAACTTATGTTGCCCGAGAAGGAAGAATTTTCGTACCTATCAGTCCGGCAGAGATACATATCTTATTTAGTCGCTTCTATCAGCTCTATAGATGTAGAGCGGTGGTTCCCCAACCGGTGGTTCCCCAACCGGTAGTTCCCAAACCGGTGGTTCCCAACCGGTGATCCGTGAGAGCCTTGGGAGTGGTCCACAGGACATATAAAAAAGTTGCCAATAAATGGGGATTTTGAAAGCGATGTGCGTTGAACGAGATGGGTAATTAAATTGTACTTTACGCTAATTAATAGTAAAAATAAATAAATTATGTGTTCTTAAATACTGTTTTACTTAAGGTGGTTTGAGCGAGATAGTTCCCTAGTCATAATGGAGACCATATTAAAATTTTATTTTTGGATTTCAGCGTCTGTAAGAAGTATGAAATAAATATTGTAATATTAATGGCGCAAAGATATAGTTATATATGACCAAAATACTCAGTAATTAAATAAATAAAGCTACATAAGTCTCTAACTTGACTCATTTTTTTCCCGCAGTGCGTCTGAAAACCCTTCAAAACAGCAGGTTTTTTTTGCGATTTTGTAAAAATTACTGTGGTGATTAATAGATTATTTTGTATAAATAGTTGAGAAAACATGCAATCTACACACCGCTAGTTTTTTGACGAAATCTAGGTGCTAGAAGTTCCTAACTTCTTTAATATTCTCCCTCTGGAGCACACAGCCATAATCTATCCCATGTAAAACAGCTTGTATTTTCAGGGAAATTGCTCGAAAATTAGTTCGGCAAGGGGTTGTTATTTTGATATAATTGGAAAGATGAGAGTTTTTTCTTTAAAATGAGGCGAAATTCATCAAATTCTAGGTGAAGTGATTTTTCGTATAAACTACCTTATTCACCTTTGAATTTGGTTATGGGAAAGACGCTGAGTAAGGGTTACAACTGATAGGGTGGTGGGGGTGGTCTGTACATGATTTTATTTCAGGATGAGTGGTCCGCCGACTTCTCCGGGTTGGGAACCACTGATGTAAGGGATCGAAATAATATCCTCCTTGTCTTTCTGAAAATCGCGTTCTGAAATTTTCATGTAATCTTTTGGCGCTTTGTCACACATTGTGCCGGTCACATCAAAATGTGGACAAATACCGTTTTATTCATCATGGATATCGACGGCTTCCACCAGGCACAAAATGAATAGTTGCCTGTGCATTCTTTGGTGGGCCCTATGGGGAAAGGCTGGAACATTA
The DNA here is from genome assembly GCA_963573305.1 of Pyrrhosoma nymphula. Classification (NCBI taxonomy): domain Eukaryota; kingdom Metazoa; phylum Arthropoda; class Insecta; order Odonata; family Coenagrionidae; genus Pyrrhosoma; species Pyrrhosoma nymphula. The sequence goes on along the minus strand of OY754335.1, from coordinate 130,919,805 downwards.
ATGTTATCATTGCCAAACACATGTTCGAATGTGTGGTACAAACTAGTGTTGGGTTTTTTATTAATTCTTGATTGATATTAGTTGATTTCAATCGCAATCTCGGTTGATATTTCTATTCTTCTTTTAACTTTAAAATGTGAATAGTGCAAAAAGCGTGTTTTATCTGGTTAAAAGTTAAGGCTTGTGAATTGATTTCTTTTTACAAATTTGGAGAGTTAAAAAGTAGGCGGATATTTTCAATTTATCCCCCTGCTCTTACTTTTATAACGTAATCTTATCTGCTTGCAGTCTTGATCACAGAAAAATAGACGTATCATTAGTGTGGGGTAGTATCTCTATTTGGCGTTTCGTCGGTCTCCGTCCGCAGGTGCAAGTAAAAAATTCCTGTGTTTTATTTATTTAGACGTTGGGGTTCTATAAGGTATGGTTTCAGATTGAATAAATTAAAAAAATAATTAACTGATAATAAGTGGAACGAATTTTCTGAAAAATTTTCCTTTACGTTATTTCACCATTGTCTAACACCGAAGCATTTGAGTACTCTTTGTTTGGTTTGTCGGTGAAAAGTTCGCCGTGATTTCAACGATCGATCGTTTGAAGTAGAGCTTCCTTTGAAATATCGCCAACATTTTAGCTGTGCCAAGTCCTTTGTTCATCCTGGTCGATCTTTAATTTTTGAATGGTTTATCATTCCTTTTCTCATGTCAAATAATTATGCAAAAACATTTGTAGCCATCATAATACCCAACGGCTGCACCATAACTCGTTTCCCGTTCAATCTCCGAAAAATTTGAAATGATTATCTACTATGGAAAAGGTGTTGGTATATATTATGTGGAATTAGTTTCATTGAGAAGAGCAATTAGTGGGTCGATGCAAAGAAGTTTGGGCTCATTGTTATGCCAAGTGTTTTAGTGGAGAAATGTAATTGTCATTACTTCAAGATGTAGTGCAGGTCTCAATGAATCAATGTTAACAAAATTTCTTGCCAAAATATAACTGTAATTGGGCCTAAAATTACTAAAATAACATTTTTTAAGAGCTGTAATAATATATTTATAACGAAAATATTAGTATTGGCACATTTTAACTTGCGTTATGATTTTAGATTTATGTTACTTCCGGAAAAATGATCCATATGTGGCATACTTCTCATAGTTGTGATATTTTTTTCTGCTGGAGTTTTTGCGTGGCTTTGAGTAATCCGTGAACTTTATTCCCAGTAACATTATCCGTCACTTGCAGAATCGACTTTTCCGTGTATTTTTTTTTCGATTCCGCGGTGCAATTCACAATGCAAACAAGTCGTAATGACGATCCAAGGCAGTCGTTCTTCTCTTGTCCTTCGCTCAGTCACAACTTCCGGCCGGACTCTACGGCTCTTGCTCTAACCTCCCTTACGTCAGCGAGAACTCGTCGCGATACCTGTGGTCGACCGCTCGACTCGTTTCTGGAGAAAAAAAAACAACACCCGAGAGCGTATGTTAAGAAAAAAGAAGAGAAAAATACGAATGCAATCCAATCGGAGTCCCTAAAGGAGGTCGGATCTCTGCTGCGCGAGACAAAAGCGAATGAGATATTGCACCTTTTTATTACGTCGTTCGAAACAAAAAACTGCTCTCTCTGATCGTCATCATCATCAGCAGTTATCATTCCGAAAACTTGGTTTCCTACAGCATCTCCATTCCTCACCCCTCTCAGCTAACCGTGTCATTCCTGCATCAATTTTTCATTTAAATCGCCCCTTCGTCATCTGCTTGAAATTTCTTGATAACACTAGTCTGCATGAATAGTGTTATCAAGTCAACACTAGTCTGAAGCTAGCATTGATATGCTGATTTCAGAACTGTTCTTAGTTTTCTTCTATCACGTAAAGGTTTTTATTCAGAATGGATCCAATTTACCTTATGAGATTTATTGATGAGAGCATTATTATATGTGCCAGAGGGTAATTATTGTTCGAGGGGTATTTCTCAATACAAATCAATGAAACACTGCTTTTTATTTTGTTGCAAATAGTAAAAATGTTATTAGGGCAGTTCTTTACAGTAAATAAATTATTATTATTATATTATATATTATATTAAAAACTGTTTGTTACAAAAATTGTCATTGCGTGAAGTAATGTTAATATATCTGTGCTTACAGTAGTTAAAATCTCGAAACCATAATTATTATTTTGTGTAAAAACCTGGCGTAATAGAAAAAATGGAAGTCATTCGTAGACTCAGCATAAAAAATTGATTCATGGACTCCCATTTTTGATTAATCATCTGATAAAAAGTTTCAAAATGCAGACTGGTGTAATTCTTCCCATTCATTTCTCTTTCCTGCGTTTCTTTCAAGGGACTTCTGTGTGCCCGAATGCCTCCATTAAGCTCATTTCCTATGGTACTTCAATCATTTTGACGACATCACGACAATTCTCATCTACAGCACATAATCACCGATCGTTCCAATCACCACCACGAGTGTGATTTTTCGTTTCTGCATTATCGATGGGATAGCTCCCGAATGGGAACACCTTTCTTGCATGTTTACGTATTGCAAGTAAAAGTCGCAAGTCAACGGTCAGCAACCTATATTACTTTGCTTACCCCTTAGTCAACCTTTCCAAAAATCGTACCCATTATATTATAAAAATGTTTTTATTTATATATTTATATTCTTACCAATATTTCAACCGTGAATTCTCTACTATGGATGTTTTTTTCGAATACCCCGATACCACCAAGCACATATTCCTTAGGGTACGCGCACTGCAGGTTGTGAACCGCTATCATAAATTAAGAATTAAATTTTGGAGCTAGTCCCAGCCTCCTCTTATGCGAAAGCCCATCACGTACGATACTTGATCCGGCACAAGTTCGAGAATGATGGCGAGCATAATAGTTTTCCAGTACTTTGTCATGATGAGGCAGCATACTGGCTAACAAGTATGATCGCACTCGCTGAGCTACCTGATTCCACAATTGATTCTGTTGCTACTCGCTCCCAGTGGTATCTAGTCGACCAATCACGCTATATTTATTGACGCCGTGTGATTTTCATATTTACTGTAGAAATAAGTGCCTCTTATACCTCCATACAAAAATTATTAATTTCATGACCCTAAAATCAGCAATAGGCGCAAAATTCCCGAAAGTTGTTTTGGTTGTCTGCTTCCAAAAATTACTTAATTGAAAATAATCGTAGGCATGCGCACGATTTGAATGAATATACCGCTTCCTCGAAAGTGCAAGTGTACAGTGAGGGTCTGAAACCTTCTAGGATGGCTCAAACCGTACCAGATTCCGTCCTCAATATCAAATACCGGCTAGTTAAGTAGGTTTTATGCTGGATAAAGTATCGAATGACGCGGGAGTTATTCCTGCATCTCTACTGCCGCAGGTAGGTTGGTAACATTTCCCGCCTTCTCCATATTTCCTCCTTTTCCTCTTCGTCGAACTTTCCTCCATCACTCCTACCCTACCCCCCTCTTAAAGGTTCCCTCACTCACTCCCCTCCTAGAAATGGGAAACACCCTTAGAGCGCTTAGAGCCTTTCTTCAGGGTCCGAGGTCTTCCTCCGCCCCCCTAGACGCGCCTCATATTTCAAACGTCATCCTCGTTCCCGCCCCTCGACCATCCAAGATTTCCCGCTCATCCCTCTCCTCTTAAGGCACATTTTCACCCCCTCCTCGAGACCCAGTTCTCAGCAACCATCTTCTCCGAACCCTTCAGCCCTGCGTCTCGAGCGTCAAGACGTTCCGAGGCAGAAGGATGGATGGCTTGTGTGTGAAGTCCAAGGCGTTCCTACCCTGCCCGCGGTGCACAGTAGTCGGCTGTTGCGGGAGATATTTTTCAGGGTGTGAGGAGGTCACTACTGCCCCCTACGGCACCGTGGGTTGGATTCCTCCTGCTTCCAGGGCAAAGATCGCCACCCCTAGTCCCAGGGAATAGGCTAAAGAAGAGAGTAGATGGCGTCTTGACGCATGAAAGTGAATCCTGTTTTTTTCACGAAAAATCATCCGCTTAACATGGCTATCGCGCGCAATTTTTCCATAAATTTAATGAATAATGCGTTGATTTTCTGGAAATTGTATCAATTTCGCATTATTCTACGTGAATCATCACGGTGCCGCTACACTTCCGCTACTAATTGGTACATACATATGTTTTTGGCGTACTTATTGCGCTATTGATCCAATCAATACGGTCGATTGCGCATTTTAATGGAATCAATATTCTCCTGAGCTCTCTGTTCTATGGTTCCATCTACATATTCTATTCTTTGATCTGTCTTCCAGAGTGGGACATTCACTCGGTGAGCAATCGCCTGCCACGATGGAAACACCGGTTCCCTCTAAAAGTTCTTCCTAGTTGAGTCCGAATTTGAATCGCTCACCGTCCAATTCGTCCTACGGCTGTTGCCCTTGTTTGCAAGAAGTGGCATAAAATAATGTAAAAGGTTTGAGAACAGGGATTGGAAGAGGGATAAAACGAAAAGTGAGATATGTTTAGACGAATTAATGTCACTCTTTGTTTTTGTTGTAGTAATTATTGGTGCGTGGCAAGGCGACACTTTTCTTCCTATGCTTTTTTTCCGTTAGGGCCATCGAAGGACCGCGTGCGTATTTCAGTTCCTTATAATTTTCTCTTTTCTTTTTCTCCTATGTTTATTCATATTTTCACTGACCACTGTGAGCCTGCTTCTCTTTGTTTACCCAGGAATCCTTCCATGTTTAGCTCTTTTTCTTAAAATATTTCCTTCTGTTTCTTCTTTTCCTTTTATGTTGTTTAATAATAAATCTTTCTTGACTTCTTGAATCCAACTAGTCGTTGAATTATCTTCCCCTAATATATGTATATCAAGACCTCCTAATATATATATCAAGGTCTGTTTTGTTAACCAGTTTTTAATCCAATGCACCTATGTTTTATTTTAAACCGATGTCATTCAAGGACAATTGCATAGGCTCATGAGCTGAATTTTTCTAGCCATATATATTGTAGTCTGGATTTGAACTTGCGGTCTTTTGGTGATTAGTGGGTCGCTCTACCCGCATGAGGGTTAATGAGGGCACGGGAGGCTGAGAGGAGAAGGTTAATCATAAATCCAGCGAGGTCATTAGTTTTCACTCCCTGTTGGTGAAGGGAACCAAAGAGGTGACACATTTTGATGCCCTCTGCGGTTGACGTTATCTCACGCTTAATTGCATGAAGCGAGAAACGGGAAACCCGATTACGGCCAGAGGGAAACAAGGGATTCAATGGAGGGCGAACTTTTAGCCCGCTATGGGAGTTCAATGAATGAAATTTTGAAGAGTTTTGTCCCTTGCAAAGATGTATTTCCAATCCTAAAATACCGGTTTATCGGTTAGTTAATTATTTTACTGGTCGATAGTGTAATAGCCATGCATCGGTCCAGTATAGTTGAATGATACTTCTCGTTCTCGATTTGGTGTATTGACATATGATCAAACAGTATTTGAAGCACATAATGGAGTGAAATTTACATGGTGGCAATGGAAACTACGTAGGCAAAAATCCGAACATTTATGTTTATGTAAAAAGAAAAGGCGCTTGGAATACATACAATGGCGTTAAAAACCTAAGATTATAAATGCCAACGTATTACAACGTACTGATGATGAGTTTTCAGTGAGACGGTCTCTTATAGGCGTTATTTTTGGTCCCCATGCTGATTATTTGGGTGCATTTTAAGCCATTAGGATCGGTGGTTGGAAAAAGGGTGGAGAGAAACCCGGCGTCGGTATTAGCCTATTTTAAGGGGAAATATATTTTTGCCCTAACTCGTGAAAAATTGGAATTGATGCGGGAGTTCATCTAAGGTAGTTTGAGCGAGATATTTCCCTATTAAAATAGTCATAATAGAGATCATATTCGAATTATATTTTTAAAAATTTAAGTGTCTGTTTGAAGTATGAAGTAAATATTGTAATATTAATGGTGCAAAAATATAGACATATATGACCAAAACTCTAAGTAATGAAATAAATATAACCACAAAAGTCTCTAACTTGACTCATTTTTTCCCGCCATACGGCTGAAAACCCTTCAAAACGGTAGGTTTTTTTGCGATTCTGTAAAAATTCTAGTGTTGAGTAATAGATTATTTTTTATAAATAGTTGAGAAAACATGCAATCTAAATACCGTTAGTTTTTTGACGAAATCTAAGTGCTTGAAGTTCCTAATTTTTTAAATATTCTCTCTCTGGAGCGCACAGCCCTAATCTATCCCATGTTAAACAGCTTAAATGTTTAGGCAAACTGCTCGAAAAGTGGTTCGGCAAGGGGTTAATATTTGGATATAATTGGAAAGATGGGAGTTTTATCTTTAAAATTACGTCAAATTAATCAAATTCTAGGTGAATTGACTTATCGCTTAAACTACCTTAAGTCTCGCTGCTTGAGAAACTTCCGTCCCACAATACTAATTAACTAGAATCGCAGATCGTTTAGCGGGGCAGTCGGGGTGGATAAAGAATGCTTCAATTTGTTTCATTTCCTGGATAACGCTTCCATCTATTCCATCCTCCTTCAGGGAAATCCCTCTTCTCACGCTGATGCGAAGTAGTTAAGTGTGATTTGCTGTGTCTCTTATATGTTACGATTCGTGGAAATCTCATTTTTATTATATTATTTTTTTCACGTTTCTCGTAAATTGCTGAAGAGTTCGCTTTTAATTTTTTTCTCTCTTGACTTGAAAGAATATTTTTTTATTATTATTACATCCTTGGGATGAATTATAATCCTGCCTGGAGTTTTTTTCTTCTTCAAATTGCTTTCATTCGTAGGGTGACCAGACGTCCGGATGAATCCGGATATTGTCCAATCCGGCCATGTCTTCCTTTTTATCTCTTTGTCAGGGCGGATTTTTACATTGTCCCCCCTTCTCGCAAATTTGTCCGTAATAAAATCATATCTGCAATATCCCCGTTCTATTGCTCTTTTCTTCAATTTCTTATCAAAAGACGGCACCAGGATCGTATATTTTATCGATTTTTCACTACTGATCATGAATCGATCGATAAGCGGAAGTTCAACTATCGATTATTTAAAATTTCCGTTGCGTATTTTCCGTTCCGTTATGGCGTTGTTTTTGGGTATAATTAGTTCAATGTGTGATCCGTTGTTTATAGTAACGAGTGAATTTTATTAGATATCTGGCAATGCTTAAACGCAAGTCTACATTCTCAGATGTTCTTGCACACGAATATCCTGCCTTCAAGAAAGGAAACACCGTATACGAAGCAGAATGTAAAGTATGTTGAACTGGAGCTTACGTCTCAGTGACCAATATATTTCCGTGCGTCCTCTTTTTTTGAACTTTGCCCTCCTTTTTGAAGCTGTTTGTTCTCTTTTTTACACGTCTGCATCTGACCACCCTATTCATTCGTGCATAGAATGCGTATTTTACTCGTCCCTGCGGTGTACCCCCTAAGGGTCAACCTAGAGAAAAGGCTTCTAATGTCGGACGGTGTATTGCTTCATACTAGCGATCTGCGCAATTGGTGTTTTATGCTTCTCTTACATACCCTAGGGCAGCGTGTTATGTTTTTCCATTCCAGGGTTCCTTTGGAGTGATGTAAGCCTCCGTTATTCTCCTCCGAACTCTTTTTCTTCCAAACCTTTTCGCCCTTCCTTCCCCCCCTGCCTTCTACTTCAATCGCTCCTAGACCCAAGTTGTCGCTCTTCATTTCTTATCCCTTCCGGAGGTGTTGTGAGTAGGCAACAAAAGGCTTTTTCAGTCTTTTTTTAATTTCCCATTATGGGATGGGTGGGCTGTCTAAGCTCTTAACAATGAGGGGTTGTGTCTCCCAGGAACTGTCGCAACGAAGGCTGAAACCCTTGCCCAACGCTTCCCACTCCAGTGCCTCTGCGCAAGACCATTTCAATGGCCCTACGCCTCCCTAATTCTACGAAAAGGCGTACTTGTATGTACGTTCTAGGCCAACATGACGCAGTATGTCAGTGTGCGCGCGGGTAAACATTTGCGCATTGCCTTAATGCATACTACGCAGCTTGGCTGGGATATCCTCTGTGAATTATCTCCTCCCAAACTTTTGGGATTCTTTCGAAGTCTTTCGTCCATGGGACAGCTTCCCACGCTAGCGACAGTTATCCCCTGTGTATATACAAGAATTTGCAATATTCAAAATATAAAAAAAAAAATTATTCGGTTTGAATGAGATTCGAATGCATTCGCGCCAACTGCTTTAAACAAATGAAGCACTCGGCGCAAATTCAGGTGATCTAAATGAGTTGGTTTGTTTATTTGATTGTACCTATACGTATTTTATTGAGGGTTGGTCAATGTTTAATAAATATCTCAACTTCCTCTTGCCAACGTTTCGCTATTTAAATATATTAGCATCATCAGGGATATTACAACAATGTAAGGAAAATAGTTAATATATGTTATAAATATATAAATACTCGTATAAATAAGTTTATACTCATTAAGTTTGTACCTTAAGGTGATATGAGACCATTTTATTGGTATGGCAATGACAACAAAGATTTCTTTGTAGTACCAAAACATCAATATCAACAAAAGATAGCCCAAATGAAAACACAATACTAAAATGTTGATTAAAAAATATAATGAGTAAAACAAATAATAATTATAAATGAATAGTATAAATAAAAAAAATAACAATTCTGGGTATCGGAATCTCACATTGTTATTATATATTACACATAATTTACGAATATACGTAACATATTCGTACTGAAATTTTAGAGAACATAGAAATCAGTGTATAACATTTAAAAAACTTTAGTTTATTTTGACCCAAGTATTTAGTTTATTGTTTATTTGGGGAGGCGACAGACTTGTTAGGTCATTGGTACCGTTAAATATGCTTGAACAGGTTGTCAAGGTAAGATTTATCTAGGGGAATGGAGGAATGGTAGAGAGAGAGACCCGGCATCGCCATCTTCCTACTCTCAACAAAAAGTGCCGTGGGATCCTAAGTTGTCCTTTGCGACGGTCAAGAGTACTTCTCTTGAAGTACTATCTACATGGCGGCAAAGGAAGGGTCGGGATCACTTTGAAAAATCTTCGCCACTGACGGAATCTGACTTTTTCGTCAACAACCCCTTAACAACCAAAACATTTCAACAATCGATAAAAAATTTCCACACTAAAATAAATTAAAACATTTAAATAAACAAAACAAAAGTTACACCAAATTAAAGCAAAATAAAATTATGAAAATAAAAGTAAATTTAAAAATTTACACGTGATTTAATTTTAACTTTTAACGCACAGTTAATTTTAATTTAATTGCCTGAGTTAATGTCGCGTCATTTTTTTCTCAGTTGATTGGCACTCTCATGTGTATCTCCTAACAAACTCTTTTTTCTTTCTCTTTTATATCCCGGGGGAAAAAGAAACGCAAAGAAAAGTCAGACGGTGAGACCGCTCAAAAATAAAAAAATAAATAAAAACGCGGTGTAACGGCAGCGAATGGAGGAGCAGTCCTCCTTTCCTTCCCTCCCCGTTTCTGCGACAGTCCCTCTGGAGACTCTTGCAAACCGTTTTTAAATGTAGAAGACGTGAGCGTTTTGTACGACAACGACCGGTCTGTCCGTGTCTGACCGCCGGTGTGTATGTATGTGCGTGCTAAAGGAAGATGAGGAGAGGAAGAGAAGGAAGGGAAGCGGCCCTCTCTCTTCTTTTGTTCTGGACGACTCGGAAGGGCGGGTCAGTGGAGTGTCATGGCGTCGTCGGATGCGACTCGAGTCGGATGCTCACTTTCAGTTTCGGTCACGCGTTTCCCCCCCCCCGGAGGAAGACTGGAGAAAAAAAGAAGACATTTAAAAAAAAAAATAAGGAGAAATTAACTGTCTACCGTCGCAGTCTCTCGACGTTGCTACGTTGAGGAGATTGAAGCGTAAAGTGATTAGAGAAAAAAAAACGCATGAAACGACAAATGACGCGTCCTCAGTCGAAGTCGCTTCTTGACAACTGCGTTGAGGAGCCTGTAGCGTAAAAAATATTGTGAGAAAATATATTTTTTTTTCATGTTACTTACTTTCGCAGAAAAAAACTGTCGCTTCTATTTGTGTGAACATCAGTTTTTACCGCTGCCTAACCTGTTTTCATTTTTTCCATATCTCGCACTTGGAGTACACAGGATTGGTGTAAGGCGAAGAAAAAAGAATAGCTATTATTTAATCACCAAACGGTACGACATTTCCTAAAGATAAAAAAATTGTACGATGCTGATTTTTTCAAGAAATCAGAAGGGACCATTGTTTCCGGGTTATATTAAATTAATTCACTCATTATTATCAGTACAGGTACATATGAAGAAGTTATTGTTCCGTCCTATATATTTGCGAAATAAAAACTTTTGAGGTAAGTATTTTATTCAGGAGATAAAAAAATCGATTGTCACCTCATTATATTCAATTTTTTGCTCATAATCTTTCATATATGAATAAAGATTAAAAAGTGACTTTGCCACATCATTAATACCTTTTGGGTTGTAGTAAAATTTCACTTTTGTTTTCAGTTGAGTATCGTGCCTCCTAAAGCTGACACCTTGAAAATGCGTTTATTGATATAATTTCGGAAATTCATTGATACTCAGTAGTGAATTTACTCCGCAATCTCGAGACTTGATTCTTTCTAAGAAATCAACAGTTACTTAGCTGCGGGTGGGAAAAACATTAATGATACGAGGAATTCCTTCTTCGCTTCATTCTTGATTATTTCTTCGCTACTCAGTGAGATTGTAACCTTGAGCTATGCTTTTCAAAAGTGGTTGTTGGTCTCGATCAGACTTCTGCCTCTTTTCAAGGAAATGGGAAACATTTGTCAGACTCGATGAAAGAATGAGCTTCACCTTGCCTTCAGCACTTCTTCTTCTTCTTTGTTTTTTTAAATATTTTTTTTTTGATCGACCACGGTTTCAGTTCTTGATCGTGTGGATTCAAGGTTAGGTGTGTGATAGTTCGCGTGATTTATACGGTGGAGGGAATCTACGTCGTGAACCCTTGCATTCCGCTCACCTTGAGCATATGACTCGATTAGTGTGGAAATCATGATCGGTTGGGGGAAAACTGAGAACATGGGGTAGATTTATGGATAATCCTTTCGTCATCGAAGACTTTTCATATCATATCGCGCTTTAGAGAGTTAGTTGAATCAACCACATTTCATGGAAGATCGCTCATGAGGTATTTTCTTCCTGGATTGTTAATTGTTCTGAGCATGAGTAATTTATTGCCGGTTCCAAGCATCGCCTTGCGAACAATCAAGACATTGGAGGCTTTCCATGGTAGATACAGAATTTTCCGCAGATTGTAACATATCCGTGCACTTCAGCACAGACGAAAGACGGACGTGCGCTGGCGAAACTTTCAGTAGCATTCCGTGCGTACACTATATTCGCGGCCGAGTGTTCTTAAATAATTAATGAATACATTCAAACTACTCGCTAAATAATTTAAACTTTTTCCCGCGGAGAAATTAAAAAAAACTATTGTCCATGCTTGCCACCTTTACCGAAAAACAACGCGGAAACGACCATGACGGATGCGATTATCGAAGTTCGTTTCTTCTCCAGCACAATTTAGCGCGAACACTTCAAAACAGATCGGGAGCGAAGTTGATGTGCGCTGAACAACAAAAGAACGTCGATAATGGCATCCGTGATTGTTGTCTAGTTAATTGATTTTCAGTAAAGGCGGCAAAAATGCATATTGTAAAGTTTTTAATTACTCGGCGATAAAAAGCAAACGTTTTTTAATACTCATGTAGAACGGATTCAACAAATTTACACAAAGATTCGAACGTGACTGTTGTTCACTTACCGGCAGGTTAAAAATCATTATTTCGCCAGCGCACATCGTTCCATTCAACGTCGTTCGTGTGCGATAAAGTGAACTTGCGTGTTCCGATGTGCGCAGTACTTCAACACCTTATGAATGGAAACCTCCTATCAACTCTGTTCCCGATATTTTCTGAAGTGTGTTGTCTAGTTTTCTGGGCCTGAAACGAATGGAAAGCAGCAGTCGTGGTGTTTAGAAGTGAGCAGCCCGCTTGAGGAAATAGAAAGCGCCCATTGGATTGATTACGCTCTCGTCTTTCATTCTGTTTGGATTCCATTTCATACTTGCCACCTTTACCGAAAAACAACGCGGAAACAACCATGGCGGATGCGATTATCGAAGTTCGTTTCTTCTCCAGCACAATCTAGCGCGAACACTTCAAAAAAGATCGGGAGCGAAGTTGATGTGCGCTGAACAACAAAAGAACGTCGATAATGGCATCCGAGATTGTTGTCAAGTTTATTGATTTTCAGTAAAGGCGGCAAAAATTTTGCGCCTCCAATGCCTTGATTGTTACCATAATCGCATTTATTGTGCTTTCTGGTTTTTATAATTTTCCACTGCATGATTGATAGGCATATTTGGCTCTTGGAAGTCTTTCAATACTCGAATCTTACTAGTAAGTTCACCCCAGAAACTTTTTCATGATTAGGGTTGGGTTGGTGTGACGGATAGAGTACTAACTCCCCTTTCCGGGGGCCATGGTTCGAATCCCGGTAGTAGCGGAGATTTTTCAGTGGAAACCCTGACCTTAATCCTTGCAGAAAGAACGTAGAGGTGTAGTAACTTTGGATCCCCTGTCGCCTTTCGTCAATAGTTGGCTAATGCCGACGCAGGGTTCTTCTCCATCCTTCTTCCACTGTCGAAATATCCCCAAGCAATACGAAGTGGCGCGAATGTCCTCAAGTTGTTGGTCGCCTCCTCAAATAACCAATCCACTTTTTATGTCGAAGAGTTTGATGAACCCCTTCTTCTTATCAGCGTTTACAGATTACTTCATTTTTATCTACCTGGAGCCGTTCGCTGTCTCCCATTTGTCATCCCGATTCACTTTGGCCTCATCTCCGTTTGATACGATACCTTCTTTTTCTTGTTTTTCCTGGTGGACTGCCGGGAAATGTTGTAAAAGTATCGATTTGAGTGGAAGAGAATGATTTTACACATTGAATGCTTTTATTTTACAAAAAAAACCATGCGAGAAATAGTAAACATGACGTTGTGATATGCATTCAGGGCTTTTTTAGTATTTTTCGTCGGCGACAAATTCTTCAAAAGTCACATTTTGAGTCGAAGAAAATAAAGGTAATATTCAATCATAGCTTACGCGTATGGAAATGTTTTTAAACACCTTTTATTTTATTAATAATAAAAAAATAGTAATAATTATTGCTAATTACTCGAGGTTCTTTCTGTGACAAGTGATTTCATAGATTATCCCTTATGCCTGTTGCTCACGGTAAAATTTTCGGCAAAACGTTTTATAAAATCGACTAATCTTATAAAAATGAGCTTGCTAACGATAAAACCGTTTTATAAAACCTAGTTTTATGAAACGTTTTACGGAATAGGACAGGTTCTATTTCCATAAAATCGTTTTATGCAACAACCAATGAGACGTTCCGTTCATCGCATTGATAATAATCTCGTATCCATGGGAAGCCAAACAAGGAAAACGTAAACAAACATGGCTGGAAATTCATGGAACGTTGAGTATCCTTATTGTTAGAAGAATGCGTTAGAGCCTTAGCACCGTTGAGTGTGATCAGAAAGTAAGTTAATAAACAATACATATAGTTTTAAACCTAACAGTCATCCAAAAGAGAGTGCATTTATCACGTCACGCGTTCGCAAAGCGTGTCATAGATGGCAGTACATTGCGGTTTTTTTAATAGTTTTACCGTGAGCAAGCAAGTACGTTTTACGTACGATTCATAAAACATTCAATAAAAATTTTTATAAAACTTTTTTATGGAAAATCTTACCGTGAGCAACAGGCATTAGGTTTCAATGATGTTAATCATTGTTATTTAATTTCATTTAAACGATATACGGTTCTTGAAATAAATAAATGTACAAATGAATAAGTACCTAAATAAATTCATAAAATTAAACAAGCACTAATAATTATTTTTTAACTATCAATTATCGAAAAATAACGTAGAAATGGTACAAAATTTTACTGTGCATTGTATGTGTATGTATGTGTACATGAATTCGGGGTGAAAAGTACGGAAACTGTTGTCTCGGGTTCGCAACTCTCGAGTTACTTCTTCCCCGTTAACCCGTCCTCTTGTAGAGAAGCACGTCCCGAGGCACATTTAAAGCGATAAAAAAATCTCGGTTCGTGAAGGCTCGCGGGGTTTCCGCTATCTCTTGAGCGCAGGAGAGGAGTCCCCTTATCTCTATCCTCCGCTCTCTCCTGCGCCTCCCTTGTCTCTCTCTTCGTCTTCTTCCTCTTCACACAGATTATCAACCCCGCTCCCTTTTATTGTGGGCCATAAAAGATGTGGGACTTCCGTCCCCAAGGGTTATTTCTTCCCTTCGCCGCTTCGTCCTCATCGGCGTGTCTTTGTGCATTTTGTCTTCTTTCTCTTTGGCGTTGTAGTATCGGACTGTGTCTTCTCCTAAAAAAAACACTTATTTACCATTTTTTTATTCGTTAATGTTTCTATTTGTTGCAGAGCACTTCATTCCAGGGGGTTGTGTTTGAATCGTTCGTAATTATTCCGAGCACGTAACCAAGGAGTTACGTGGTACAATCACGAAGGGTTCGAGATTTTGATGCATTTGTACCGCTCGTAAAAATCTCACGCAGTCTTCTCAATCGTATTTTTTCACCGAAATTCTGTTGATGGAATATAATAACCTGATTATAGACACGATAAACAACATATCACTCGCTTAAGATATCCATCCGAGTGGTTTAAACACGCCAAAATCTCGAACCATTTGTTATTGTGCCACGTGACTCCTTAGTTACGTGCTCGGAATCATTACGAGCGATTCAAACACAACCCCCCAGCTTCCAATCGTTTTCATCCCACAGATCCAACCCTCCACTCTTTCCGTCAACAACCTCCCAACAATCAAAACATTTCGACAATCAATCAAACATTTTCACTCTAAAATAAATTAAAACATTTCGATTACTCCAATTACAAACAAACCCAAACAAACATTAAAGTAAATTTCTAACAATAAAATTCACAGCTTCAGGCTCTACTTTGTAGAAACGTTTAATGTTCATTATAATAAACTTTGGTACTTTTCTACACTTTTTATTTTTAAATTTTGAAATGAAATTAATTTACATTTCCTTCCCAAAAGTTTAAAAATGGATACATTAGAACAAATTGAAATCATCAGGCATTCTCCAAATCTATGCAATGAGCAGCTTTTTACACAAATACCTCCCCACTACTTTCTGGAAAAATTTCGTTAAAAAACGTTCACCTTTCTCTTACCACCCCCCCTTGATTTCATTGTTTTTTACAAGCATTGTATGTCAATTTTTTGATGTTATTATTTTTATGTTAATATTTTTTTCACCCATCTTTTCATTTTTGTTTCATTTCCTTTTTGTAATTTTTTATTGTACTTAAACTTTTCTTTAAAATCAAATTTAATGTTCTGTATTTAACAACGACAACAATATAATATATATAAACAAACTACTACACCTGACGATGCCATAAAATTGGTGAAACGCGTAGTGTGTTTAAAAAATAAAAAGTGTAGGAAAGTACCAAAGTTTATTATAATGAATATAAATTTTTAACGTTACAGCGTCATTGTGTTTTATTAATCGCCGTGGGCCATCTTACTACTTCGTGTACGTGTGTGGGTATTCATAGATATATGTATCTATGTAGGCTTGTGCGATGACCGATTTTGGTCATCGATTTTCGATGAAAATATTTCATCGAAATGTTTCGATGACGATGGCTGTCATCGATCATCGATTCATCGATGATCGATGAATTTCGATGATCGATGAATTTCGGTGATCGATGAATTTCGATGATCGATGAATTTCGATGATCGATGAATTTCGATGATCGATGAATGCCGATGATCGATGAATTACGATGATCAATGACTCTTTATGAACTGTGCAGTAGTGATGAGCGATATATCGCTGTGATTGAATCACCGATACTGAAAATTAGCAATCACAGCCCGTGGCTAAATATTCGAAATCACTGTGACTGTGAATTCGGTGAATTTAGCCGATTTAGCTCAGGCTGCTACCGCTGCTACCAACTGCACCAGTGCAACCAACGAATACAATGCTACCACTGCTACTGCGTGTTAACTGTGATTGAACGTGATCGCTACTTCTGTATCGTCTACCACAAACTTGACGAAAAACATGAATTCCAAACATCCCACTGTGACCCTGCCATCGTCCTCAAGGCGCAATAGCTGGGGTGTTTATACTTTATATATACATTTGAGATAAGGCGTTCAAATGAATGGAGAAAAAAAGAAGAAAAATTAGTGATATATGGAACTGTACGTGAAGCATAATTACTTGTTCGTGACATACTCGTATAATAATACGTAACTTGACTCATATAATCTACCGTAAACATTGATTTGAAATGTGGAATAATTCTGAAATCATTTGACGGGGTAGTTGACTAAAATGTTCTGATTGATTTCCATCATGCATCTATTTAAAACAATTTGCATCTCATTTGAGATACTTTCCATTTATTTTTCCTAATATCTACTGTATTTAAATTGTCCTATTCTCCGTGAGTCGAAGTACGTAGATATTGCTAAATTTCAATATGCTTATTGCAGAATGTTACACTATCCTGTGAAGACGATCCACCGGCAGAAGATGTCGGAGATTGTGTGACTTCGATGGATAGAGCTACTCCATCAACAAGTAATGATGGTAATGATAGCTCCCTTCAAATGCCAGCCGCCGTCCCACGTCCGTCTTCTTCGACCACAGTTCAACACCAATTAACAATTTCTTCTTTTGGTTCCTAAATGCTCTCTTGCAAAAGAAAGCAGTACATTGAACAGAAGCTACTTGGATTATTCATAATTGATTTGCAGCCATTCAGCATTGTGGAAGATGTTGGGTTTAAAGAATTAATGGAAGTGGCGTTGCCGAATTATGAAATTCCTGGTAGGCATCGCATTTCGATCACCATGATCCCTGCCATGTATGAGGAATGCGAATTTTGCGTAAGCCAATTACTCAAGGCAGCCAAAAGTGTGTGCAACCACAGACTGTCGGTCATCCTCAAGAAGAAATAGGGTGATGATAAAGTGAACGCCATTCACTTTTTAAATGCGAATTCCATATACATGGAAAACGAGTGACATTGGCGTTTGGCATGTTTTCTTCCTTAATTGTTTGTTTAATTCTTTATTACTTTGTGATATTACGTAAGAAATGGAAATTTTTATAATTTCATTTCAAGTTACCATTTAAGGAGAAGGGTTGCATTTCTCAGCCATATGTATACGTATAGGTATATATCTCCAAAAGTTTATAATAAACAGTATTTTTTTATCACTTGATCGAAGAGTCTCTCTCTTTTATTGTGCAGTTGAACTACTGGAATGCTGACGTACCGACATGGCCAGTCCCCTAATATGTGATTGCGATTGTCATTTCCATGCCGTGTCAACTCTAAAATGTGATCGCAATTACATTTTATAATCACAGTTATTGTAACGAAACAGTCACATTTAAGGCGGTGACAATAAAGTCACAGTTAAGGCCATCCCTACTGTGCAGATGTCTCGGTTGGCAGTTTGGTGTGGCTATTAAGTGAATATTCAATTGGGTCAACCGTAATTGAGTAAAACAAGGCCTATTTATGATAGAGAGAAACATGATTCATCGACTCATCGACATCGATGATTCATCGACTCATCGACATCGATGATTCATCGACATCGATGGTCGATGACATTCATCGTCATCGATTACAGTCATCGCACCGCGATGACTAAAATCATCGTCGATGACTTCGATTAATCGACTCATCGCACAAGCCTATATCTATGTGTGTGTGTGCTTCGTGGAAACATCTTCAATTCGCCTTACTGTCTGGGTTTTGGTTTGATGGTTCGTTTCGGTGATGGCACGTGTGCGGCACAGATGAGGTCACCAGCACTTGGGGAAGGGGCGTCGCCCGTCTATTTTCGGGAAACAAGTGACAGCGTTAGGGGTGATGGAGGAAGAAATTTCCGCCCCTCAAATATTAGAAATTTGGACTCACTTTGAACGCAGGTTACGATGCTAGTGTTGTACAGTAGTTGATCAGGTTTTGGATAGTCGTTAGGCATATATATATTTATTAATTTTTGCAAGGGTAGTGGTATAAAATAACTGGAAGGGCACACTTCCAGTTTTTTTTATTCCACTCAATTTAAGAAACATTGTCATTGTGGTACTTGTACATTCGGGAATTGGAAAGCCCTTCCCTCAGAAATTTTGGAGACGTAGAATAATTCAATTAAGGCCTGGTTACACGGTACATGAGAATGTACAAGTTTCTGTACATTTGTGTGAATGGTTTCATGTACAGATTCTTGTACATTCTCATGGACAAGATCAATGATTAGGTGGCTACACGGTACATTTTTTCGGACAGATTTTCGTACATTTTTTGATGCGCATTATGCGTTTTCGTTTGTTTTTCCTCATTTTAAACCGTTGGCGCGTTATTTAAACCAATTTTTTTGCCATGGAAACGACACATTTAGTTGTCAATTGGCTTGTGTAAATGTGAATGTGTCATTTGCGTCGTCCGCCACCAGGTGCCTCTGTAATGAGGTCAACTTGTACGATTTTCTGAACGAAATTAGAACTGGTTCTATTTTCTGTTCAGACATTCATACAATCGTACATTTTGGTGTGGTTACACGGTGAATTTTCGCGTTCATTCTTACATTCAGACATTCACACATTTTCTTGTACATTCTCATGTACCGTGTAACCAGGCCTTTAGATACTTGTGTTGAATGTTGGAGGAAAGTAGAGGTAGTAAGGACAGTAGAAGGAGAGTTACGTTTGAGAAAAAGGCGCTCACTTTCAGGAGAGAACTGATGGCAGGGACCGGGACTATAATGGGAGATTTCCAGTCATGGTGTTGAAGTTAACGCACATCGGAACACATGAGCGCACTTTAGCGGAACACACGAACGGCATTGAATGGAACGATGAGAGCTGGCTAAGTATTTTAACCTTCCGTTAAGGTAGCATTTTTCTAGGTGAACAACAGTCACGGCCGAATGTTTTGTTGAATTTGTTCAAATAAGTATTTACAAACGTAAACTTTTTTTTACAGAGTAATTAAAAACTTTACAATATGCTCAAAAAGGGAGGAATCAGGCGAGATGTTGTGGAATATGAACATAATAAGAACTTAGAAGTAACAATTTTCCACAAATAAATACTTAAATTCACCCGGATTTCGATGCACTGCATCATCATCAGGTGATGATGATGCAGTGCATCGAAACCCGGGTCGAATTAAAATATTTATTTGTGGAAAATTGTTTCTTCTAAATTCTTAGTATTTACAATATGAATTTTTGCCGCCTTAGCTGAAAATCAACAAACTTGGCAACAATCACGGATGCCATTATCGACTTTCTTTTGTTGTTTAGCGCACATCAACTTCGCTCCCGATCTGTTTCGAAGTGCGCTGCTTAGTGTGCAGGGTCTGTTAAACGAATGAAAGGCAAGTGCGTCGTTGAGTTACGAAGTGATTAACGCACTAGAGTGGATGGAAGGCACCTAATAATAATATGGATCTTTATTCGGGTGAGATTGAGATATGTAGTCTCCTCTTCCACCTAAGTATTGTGGGGGAGTCTTGAGATGTAAGGAGGAGATGCGGAGATCTGGGTCTGGAGAGGGGAAAGATGCGGCGGCTACCAAGATGGCGTCCTTGTGCCGGAGGTTGACGGTGGCACGACGCTTGTTGTTGTGGTCATCTCCGTGGCAACCGCTCGCGCGCACATGCGCCTGTCGTACACATTCATCTCTCGGTGTTACGTGGACGATGTGCCTCTCATCCTCCCACAGGGCAAGCAGACCGGATCTTCCGTCCCCTCCGTTATTTCTCCAGTTGTCGTGATCATAAATATGCACTCATAGAAAGTTGCTTGCACCTAGCAAACTAATAAAATAATCATGGAATTCAGGCCTTGAATGATGGGTCAATTGGTTATGTTTATGTTTTTTCATTGTACATACGTACATGTCATAATTTACATGATTTAAAGGATATATACTTCTCAGATGAAAGTGGCTTCAAGCAGCATTGACATTCTCCCGTCTCAGCATGTATTTGAATGTAATTTAATGCAGAGATATCCTCCAAGTAACGTCCGTAAGCATTAACCTAATGCATGCGTTGGTAATTTCCTCATTTAAGTCCGATATAAGACATTTATAGATATAAAAGTATTTGTTAAATCCATAAAGCATCTCAGCGAGTATCGATGTAAAGGATAGGCCAATTGTGTTTGTAAATATATTTATTTATCGCTTATTAGACGCCAATTATGTCCGCTGCCATATTTATTATCTTGGAAAGGGCGGTTTAAATATTAAAATCTTTCTTTTAAGCTGAAATGTCGTATTTTATAATTCATTGCTTAACAAAATAAAGCAAAAGAAAACGATCTTAAGTAAATAATAAACTCATCAATCAAATATTTCTTTCTATTTTATTTTCCATTAAAATAAAATGTCACATTTGATTTTTCCATTAATTACTGAGAAATTCCCGTATAAGATCTATAATCTTTTCTGAACTAGAACTCGTTCTACATATCTGGAATGTTCGATTTGTCTAGGTAGTTGTGGGACTAAAACAATTCAAACCTACCGAATTTGAAGCTCGTCAGCCAGCTGGAAGTAGTGCCCCTAGCATTGATATACGTCAAGTTAGACGGCGATAGGGTTGTGTTGAGTACGCAGCGCGTACCTTGATTTTGACCTTCGGGTCTGTTCTTCCCTCCAGCACTTCCCTCCTCTCTTCCGATCCAACCTCTTGCTGTCTCCTTAACCTTTACTCCTTTTAGCTTTTTCCTTTTTTCGCCCTCGAATACGCGCTCTTCGTCCCTCGCATGATTGCGTCGTAATAGAACGGATTTTGTTTCGGCGAATATTTCATCCTGGCGAGTTCTCCTGATTTACGTCTCTACTGGAGGAACTCGAGGGCACATGGGGATGAAGGCGAATCTAAAGTGTAATTTAGCGGATTCAACGGTGTGTCGTGTGTGCAAAGGAAAGAATGAAACAACGATGGTTACCTGTGTAAGAAGCGAAGGCCGCCGGCCTGATACAAGAGAGGTTACATGTCTCTACGGGCTAGTAACTCACGCCTCCTGACAAGACGCATCGAAATAAGTAGGCGAGGGAGGATGAATTAGTGCCTGGATCAATTACACTCATTTCCTATCTCTCGTGTAATAGAAATTAACCTACCTAGGCTTTTTCCTTTGTCTAATTTATGCCTTTTAAGGTGGTTTAAGCGAGATAGATCCCTAGTCATAGTGGTGACCATATTCAAATTTTATTTTTTTATTTCAACGTCTGTAAGAAGTATAAAATATATATTGTAATATTAATGGCGCAAATATATATAGTTATATACGCCCAAAAATCTCAGTAATTAAATAAATAAAGCTACATAAGTCTCTAACTTGACTCATTTTTTCCCGCCGAACGGCTGAAAACCCTTCAAAACATCAGATTTTTTGCGATTCTGTAAATATTACTGTGGTGAGTTATATATTATTTTTTATAAATAGTTGAGAAAACATCTATACACCGTTAGTTTTTTGACGATATCTAGGTGCTAGAAGATCCTAATTTTTAAAATATTCTCCCTCTGGAGCGCTCAGCCAAATCTATCCCATGTAAAACAGCTTATATTTTGAGGCAAATTGCTCGAAAAGTAGTTCGGCAAGTGGTTGATATTTTGATATCATTGGAGAGATGAGAGTTGTTTATTTAAAATGAGGCAAAATTCATCAAATTCTAGGTGAAGTGATTTTTCGCTCAAACTACCTTAAGTGCTGAAATTTGTACATTTGCTCTCGTGTATTGCGCAAATGTATGAAATAAATATTTCACTCAATTACACTGTTTTGCCCTAAGTCTTCCTCTGTACATATCCTCTTCTCCGAGTACTTTTTACGAACTCTTCAACGATTGTTAAATGTTGTCGCATTTCTGTCAATCATTAGGCCTGAGATTTCATGTAATGCAACCCTCTTTATGTTTAGGTGACGGTTCGGACGTGAAATATTTATGTACTCCTAAATAAGTGCAATATTCCAGGTAAGGACAATTTTGAGATAATATTTATTCATGCCTTAGTTACCATGATGCATGTTCACATGTGCTTTTGAACTGCTAAACTGGGATTTAATTGAAGTGATGTAGCATTATTCACAGTTTAGACGTGGTGCTCGACGCGTGAATTATTTTTTTACTCCAGCGATCGTTCCTCCCCAAAAGCAAGAAGTTTTATGAAGAAGAGATTTGCCAACTTTTGACGTTGGCGCTATGCGTATCCTGTTTTCCGTTTATGATTGACAGTTCGACCGTTAGCCAATGCAGAATTGACATGCTGTCTACCGTCTCTGATCTCCTGGTACTTAACTCGACTTCGTTCAATGCTTCGTCTCCGCTCGAAAGAGGTAGTCCTTGGCGCCACCTCCTACAGGTCCCGACTCTTTGAGATGCGAGTTCCGCCGATGTCTTGTGGTGAGCCGTCTTAGGGTTTTAGGGGGGGGGGGTGCTCTCCGATAAGGCGCCCGCTGGCTTTCAAATGGTATTTGCCTCTGGAGTGCGTTCTTCCTTCCTCGCCGTCTCATAACCCTTCCTGGGGAGATACACAAAATCCTTTCGGCTGGCTTCTTATTTCTGCCCTCGTCTGGAGATTCGACGCGCAGATACAAGGGGAATGAGTCGTGTGATGCCGTGCGTGAGTGCTCTGAGGGAATCCTTTGCGAAGGCGCTTTAATAAGGAACGGAAAGAGTGAGAGACCGTCTCGTGAGAGCAGCGAAGTCGTCTTGAAGACGTGGCTCTCTTTGCCTTCTTTCAATAGTCGAGAGGATCAACATGTGGGTGGATGAAGGATGGAGAAGACGTCTGTAGGAACGGATATGACGAAAGGAAAAGGCGAATCAGGGGATGTATCAAATACTGGTTGTTTGGCTAATCGGGAAGGCAACCAACAGCTGAGGTCATTTGTGTCGCCAGGGATTTGTGCTTAGGTCGGCGAGGGAAGGATTGTAATTAATTGGGGAACTGTGGAAGGAAGGAGAGAAACCCGGCACCGGACTTAGCCTACTCTTTATGAAATGCGCCAAGGGGTCCACAGTATAACGTCCCATTGGACGGACGGCATACTACACTTGTAGTGCTCCCCAGGTTGGATCAGATTAAAGAATTTTTTCCATGCCTGGATGCGAACCTGGGTCCTCAGGACGTGAAGCCAGTACTCTGGTCACCAATTCAACCTGATCCCCTCCAGTTACTTTTTCATCTTTAGGTTTAGGTTAAGTCTGTTGCCTCTAACTTAAGAGGCTTCATCGGAATTTGTAAGACGTTAGTAGGTACCGTCCTGGTTAGTATATTACGGCTTAAGGCCTATCTCGGGTAATCTTTGAGGTCTTGGGCTTTAAATCACGACTTTGCGTGGACTTTGATGTCACCGTTAAGTCGATCTATCAAAGGTGTTTACTGTTCGTTAAGACGTCAACTGTCTCGCGAAAAAAATGCCTCTATTGCCTGTTTCATTATTGCCTAAGTTATCAATTGCTCCTATTTAAAATTACCATACCTACTGGTGGTGATCACACTCAATATTTTTCAAGTTATGGCAGGGAATATCATGGATCAAATCAGCTAATGAAAAGAAAATCTCCATAACTATTTTCTTCCCTTTCTATTCTTATCTTCGAGAAAGTGTAGCGCTCCGCATATTCCAAATGTGAATGTATTTCGCTTGTTATCGCCATATTCCGCTGCTATTCACCATACCATCGGATTTATTGTCTTGTCACCCCGTCAAAAAACATGCTCTTACTTGCTTAAGTGTGGTGTAACATAAGACGGCTGATGATATTGAGCTGTTCACTTATAATTATTACTCAAAAACCTTATTATTGAATCTAATAATTTATTTTGACGATTTTTTACCTATTGAATTTCGTTTTGTTTTTAGCGATTAAATGTTTTCGTGGTTTTTGATGGATTTTGTTGAATATAGACATAGTTTAGGGGTATTGGGGGAGAATGTGTGAGATAATACTATAGGTTAATGTTTTTCTCGAACTCTATTCCCTATGATTCCAAAAAAATAAAAACTCGTGAAAAGATTATGCATTGTTGAGTTGTTACCATGGGTATTTCGCACGTTCTGCTGTGAAACTTTTCCAGTGCGTTGGATAAATCCGCTGTTGTAGTCAGTATATTTCAACTTGTCGGTAGGATGACACGTTGAGCGTTAAAGATAAAAACTGACGCTTAGCAAAATGCTCGGTTGTGTGTATTCTCACTCCATTCTATTCTCCGTAGTATTATGATGCAGCGCCTTTTTTACGTATGCAATGCCAAAAGAGCGGAGCGTGTGTATTAAGCTGGCTTTCTAATTCCCAATCTCGCCTTCGGATTAATAAATACGGTAATCAGTCAATCAGCCCATCGATCAATCAATCCTTCTGCCATCAGCTCTCTCATTCACTCGCTGCGATCCCCGGGGACTGCCACGCCCACAAACGACTCTTTCCATCTCCACTCCCTCAACTTTGGAAATCCCGCGAACCTCGCGTCTTCGTCTGATTCTGCCGCCGGAAAATTCACGTTTTAAAGATGGCTGGAGCGGTAATCGTCATCGGGTGGAAATTTTAATTATCTTTTTTAAAGTAAGTCGAAACATATTCTCTGACCACATTTCATTTATGGTGGTTTGAGCGAAAGATTATTTCACCTAGAATTCGATGATTTTGACCTCATTTTAACACGTTCAACCCAACGGACGCGAATGCGCGTCCGATGTGCGTTGCCAAGATACCGAAGGACGCGCATTCGCGTCTGTTACTTACTGATCAATTACTGATTACTGACCTTTACGACTTTGCCAAGAAAGCTCCGGACGCAAATTCGCGTCTTTAATAAATAAGTGAGTTTTGTTATTAAAAATTTTTTAAAACTGATTTTAAATAATATATAAGTGACTGGCCAAATTAATATAGCAGAAAGCACTTTCCGTTTTTCGTGATTGCACACTAGAAATATTCCGGGTTGAATGTGTAGAAAAAACTCTCTCATCTTTCCAATGATATCAAAATATTAACCCTTTGCTGAACTACTGTTTGAGCAATACGCCAAAATAGATATAAGCTGTTTTGCATGGGATAGATTACACGACTGTGCGCTCCAGAGGGAGGATATTGAAAAAATTCGAAATTTAAAACACCTAGACTTCATTACAAAACTAACGGTTTGTAGTTTGCATGATTTATCAACTTCATAAAAAAATAATCTATTTCTCACCGCAGTACCTTTTACAAAATCGCAAAAAACTTGCTGTTTTGAAGGCTTTTGAGCCGTTCGGCGTGAAAAAATGAGTCAAGTTAGAGACTTAAGTAGATATATTTATTTAATTACTGAGAATTTTGGTCATTTATAGCAATATGTTCGCGCCATCAGTAATAAAATATTTACTTCACACTTCTTACAGACGCTGGTATAAAAATATAAAATTCGAAGATGGTTTTCATTATGACTAGGGAACTATCTCGCTCTAACTACCTTAAGTGCATCTGTTTATGCGTTAGAACGTACCACACAGGCAGTAATGGAAATTATACAAGAATTATTTTTAAATATTTAAATCCTTAATAAATTCATGTTATGACTAGAGTTTTCGACGCGGCATTCGAAATTTGAACGAAACTTTATTGAACTACATTTTTTTTCGAATATTTCACTCGGAGTGACACCCTTTTATTTGGTAGCAATCATTGTAATAATAATGTGAAACGTATTATTTAGCGTTTTTTAGAAAATATATTCATACGTAATCGAACTATTACAAAATTTATCCGTGTTAAAATAGCATTGAATTGCCAGAAAACCAAAGAGTGGGATGATTTTTTTTTCAATTTTATTTTTAGATATCTTCAATTAGAGCACTTACGCAAAGTTTCCCGCAAATCTAATCATGACCAAAAATCACTCCAACCACCTTAAACCGTAATTCAGGTGGGACTCGGCATTATCAAGTCTCGTCAATGACGGATTTTTCAATTGCACATACGTGTCACCGTGAAAACCTCTGCTTCGGGCAATGGTGTTTGGGAGTGTAATTATAGTTGGTATGAAGAGGGATAGATAGATAAATATATAGATAGATAGATTGATAAACGTCTTTATTGGAGCGAGATTGAGACTTTAAAAAGGCCCTTCTACCATCTAACTCCTCGTCAGTACATGAATACGGTGAACATGACAAACACTTCAATATATAAATCAAAGAAATAACACTAAAAACAATAGAAATAGAATATATTTATGCGACATAATGAAGGGAATATGGGAACGGGGTTAGCACTAATATTGAGGTGTGTTTTTTGGGATTAGTGTTTCACTGTTGGATTCGTGAATTTTACATGGGAAATAGGAATTCTTATACCTACACTTAGCAGTTAACGTATCTTATCTTCTTCTACGGGTGAATTGTGGGAATTTGGGCATGTTATTAGCTTGAGAATTGTACGTGGGAGGAAGGAAACATTGAAGATATCTGTTCTGGAGTGCATTTTTCGAGTTATTCGCTTCTGTCAGTTCTACTAATGTCATTTTCGGTTAAAATAATATCCGATCCATATCACCCTGAAAATCGCATGATTTAAAATTTTTAAGTTACCTAAGCCCAGCTTGTTAGCATCCCGAGTCTTGAGCGTCTCCAAACCAAGTATTCCTCCCATCATCTGTATTGCTCTCTCTGAGCACGCGTGCGGATTTCTTTTGTATTTTGTTTCTTCCCGCGGGTTTATTTTTTACGCGCTGGTTCCCAAGGTCTCGGCGAACTCGAGACGAGGCCTGGGGGGCGATTCTGTATGTTCTCGGAATTTCCGAGCGTCGAAAGTGACGAAATTTTGACGTCAGAGCCTCTAAAATTTCAAATAATGCCATTAAAAAAATCGAGATTTGTCGGGGGAAGTGACGTCACAGTCACGGAATTTCCGAGGTTTGACCATGTCGAGTCCTTGCTGAATAACTCCCCTGAACAGAACTTGGACGTCACGGCATCAAAATTTACGATTTTTCACGTCGCACCAACATCAAATTCTGATTCTCGCATTGGATATTTAGGATTTGTGTTTAGGATTTGTTCCGTCGTAGCTACGATTTTTCCCAGAGTTCCGTGTGATTTATAGGCTTCCGTGAATCATTTTGCTTTGGAGAAGCTCCTTCTTCTGCAAATCAACATGAATGAACTTCGTGGTAGTAGGTAATTATTTCTGTGACATTTACAAAATTAAGGTGCTGGCTGAACGTGATCACTGTCTGATCATAATCTTGCCTATTGATTAGGTTAGATTTTTCATTTGAATAACACATTCTGTGTAATCTCCTGCCTTTATTTATGTGTAAACGGTCGCAAAAAAAAACTGTGGAAGAGTACCAATAGAATTGATGTTTTGATGCGATAAAAATTGAAGGCACCTGTTTCATAAGATTTGATATTCTATGGGAAAATTATCTCGTGTTTATCCTACTTGTCACTACATATTTTTCTTTACATATTATCTTGGGATCCTACGTATCTTCCTCTTCTCGGGAATGGGGAGTAACCCTTAACTCGTGTTGTTTTCATTGTATATGAGTATGGCGTTGTCGACTACCGATTGATGTGTTTATCTTTTCCCCATCAATCCGTACGCCATCTTTTATCTTGACATTCATCTGTTTTATCCGGAACGCGATGTGGCAATGTTTGCATAGTTTTCGAATCAAATGCTTTTTTGATATGCCAGCGTTATTTCGCCCCGACAACGCGATATAAATATGTGCTCTAATGCAACCCAATGCATTGTGCGTCTTTAATAGGTATATACGGTGACGTGAAGTCCCATTTCTTAACATTTTCTGAAAGATTCGATACCATCCCCATACCAATCGACTTATATATCTCGTAGTCCGATGTTTGAATCGACCAAAAATCTCTCTAAATCACAATAATTGATATTACGGTCAACGCATGCCATGTCAGTTAATCTTAACTTATTTATTACGGATAAATTGGTTCCATTTATTCATTATTCTCTAAATAAATGTAGCATGATATGTATGATAATGTTAGGGACCTGTCTCTGAGAATCAGAATAAGAATATTTATGTTGAATCAAAGGCAAATGGACGCAATCGATAAGTGTAGATGTACTATTAGGCTAACTTTATGCTGTGAGAATAATTGAATTGCAATGACGGTAACAGTATCTATGTTGGAAAAACCCAAAGAAATTTTAATATCCGGACCAAAGAACATTTTAGCACTTTTAAGTATAAATAATTGTGACAATAGAAGCAACTTTGCCAAACGCCTTCTTTGTGATGCACATAACAGTGATATCAGTGTCAATATTTTACATTTAAATGATCATTGACGTGAGCTTAGTGCTCTAGAACAACTTGAAATTTGAAAAAAATACTTCGGGACCCTGACTCATGTGCCATCGATGAGTGTCTGTTCCCTTCCCCCTCCCCTATCATAGCTTATCGTGTATTCTCCGAAATGAACATTATAATTGGGAGCAAATGTGAATATCTGTACGGAAGTTCTTATCGCGCCATTAATTTTAATCCGCTCACGATGACTGCTTGAAATTTCATCTCCGCAAGTATGATTTATCGCGTAACACGCTGTATGATGTCAATGTTTTGACCGTAAAGGGAGTGTTAGTGGTTCAGACGTACACCCTGTACGTCCAATCGCATCTCATGCTGATAATAAGCCTCGGTCAATAATGTAATCTATCAATCTTCGACTCCCTCACTCCACACCCCTATTCATGGAGTAACCCCTCCCCCTTTTCACCCCTCCTCACCAAACCACCCCTTCCCCACCCGCTTTCTTTCCATTCCCACCATTCCGAGTGGCAGGACGCGAAACTGCTGCTGTCGGTGAGACAATAACTCCGTTGCTGGCGGAATTCCCGTCTTTTTTTTTTTTGCTTCTCCTTTCACCTCTTATTGTTTGTCATATCCTGTGAGTAGTTTGTGCTGGAGTGCTTACTCGATCAGTACCAATAACAGGTCGACATTTTTATTGTAATCATCTACTGCAACTCCCCACTTCATTTTTCTTTCTATTTACAGCTTTGTTCTAAAGTAATTCTTTACCTTAAGGTAGTTTGAGCGAGATAGTTCCCTAGTCATAATGGATACCATATTCGAATTTTATTTTTTTTAACTTAAGCGTCCGTGAGAAGCATGAAATAAATATTGTAATATTAATGGTGCAAAATAATAGTTAAATAAGACAAAAATTATTAGTAATTAAATAAATATAACCACATAAGTCTGTAACTTGAATCATTTTTTCACGCCGTACGGCTAAAATGACTCCAAAACAGTAGGTTATTTGCGATTCTGTAAAAATTACTGCGGTGAGTAATTGATTAATTTTTATAAATAGTTGAGAAAACATAGAAACTAAACACCGTTATTTTTTGACGTAATGTATGTGTTGGAAGTTCCTTATTTTTTTAACATACATGTAGAAGATATGTAGTCGTCGTAAGTCGCAAACCTGGCGATTTTTTTCAATAGTAAACAGTCCTAGTTTTTTAAATCCTTGTTAATAAATTTTTATAAAAAGTGTTATTTTTAAAATTTTTAAGCATGATTTACTAAATAAATTAAATTTTATGAAACAATCTAAAAAACGAAATATCTTTCTTAACATCATACTAAAAAAGAAAAAATAATCTTTTCTCAAGTGAATGAAAGTTTAGCCTAGTACTGTAAATAATTAAATTAATAGGAAATAAATAAATAAAATGGAAAAGCATGGGGCGCGACCTCAATTATAGGTATTTCGCACCTTAACTTTAGTTCATTTAAAAGATTTTCTAAAATTTGTATATTGAAGCTCTCTATTCCATCGAATGCCAAAATCTTCATATTTAATGAATTTATGTTGACATCTAATATGAATGAGCTTATCGTTGTGGTGTTGGACAAACAGGCAACTGTTATATTGATGAAAACATTTTTTTTTCTATTTATGTTCATAGGTAATCCATTATGTGGCTAATTTCCATGAATTGAATTTAATTACATATTTACAGTACTAGGCTAAACTTCATTCACTTGAGAAAATATTATTTTTTCTTTTTTATAAGGATGTTAAGATATTTATTTATTTTTTTAGATTTTTCAATAAAATTTGATTTTTTTAGAAAAGCATGCATGATTTTGTTTTTTCATTTTTTTTAAATTTTCAAATACTGAAGTGTTATCCCTCGCCATTATACATTTACTTTTCAAGATGTTGATATTTTTTCCCCTCTGAATGTTGGCCCCCCTGCACATGACGCTTCTCTCACTACATAAGCGCCATGGCCCATGCTCGATCGCTCGCCTAATCCACCGCAGCAGAGTGGAGCACCAAGTAAGTAAGCACCTCTCGCAGCATGGGGCGGGAGGTCAATTACCCGCTCCGGTTTTGCGGTGTCGGCTGATGTGGTGGTGGTGTTGGCTCTCTCGTTTGAATCGGTTGCCCTGGGGGACCAGGGAAAGATTTTTGCTTTCACTCGGAGTGAAGGAGGAGGGGGGAGGGGATGGAAGGGGAGGAGGGGAGGAAGGCCGTTCGTCCGTATGTCTGTGAGTGTGTGTCTTATTAACTGACGGAGCTTAATGGCGGAGCATGTATACGTGTGAGAGAAGCTCCGGTTTTAATCGCTTCGATTTGCACCCGCCTTTCGCTCTTCATTTTTTTTCATCTCGCGCGCCCTAAAGAGAAATGGGGGCTCGCTCGGGTAGAAAAAAGTTCGATCGAAAAAAAGTCTCTGTCTCTCCCTGGACTCCGTTCAGAACGAGAGTTTTGCGTTTTGCATTCGTGGTGATGAAAGTTTAGCCGATATTAGTGTCTATTTAGATCGCCAATTAATTCCTCACAACCTCATGGCTGAACATCGAATGCCGCTAAACAAGATTTGTGAGCCCTATTCAGCTGCGTGATAGTGGGAACGTATCATTGGGGCGAAATAGCTGTGGGGTTCCCTTTCAACTCTGCCGGAAAACTTGTGGCCAAGTATTTTATGTCTTTCAACCACATATTAAAGAAGAGAATAGATGGAAGCAAGCGGTACGAAAGCACAGAGGAATATTGAAGCCATTAAAATGCGCAATCGGCCATATTGAATGGATCACTTTTTCTGATAATACGCCGTGAGCATTAGTATTGGTAGCGGAATTTTCGCTGTACTCTTATGATTTGTCTGTAAAATGTAATTTCTGAAAACACTGCATTATTCATGACTTTTAAAGACGAATTACGCGCAATAATCGTGTTATGAGGATCGTTATTCGCCCGAAAAGACTTCAATTTCGTGTTTTAAGTTGCCGCCGTCTACTAGGAATTATTTGCAGCTGTTTTAAATATGTAGCTGTTGAATTTGTTCCATAGAGCAATTCGTATTTATGAAAAGAAAGTTAATCTGCCTAACAACGTTGTTATTTTCATTGCTATTGATTTTTTGGAAGTATTGTTGTTAATGAAATGGTGAAAATAAAAGTTGTGTTGCGACGAGTGATAAAGAAAAAGGCTCGGAAAATTTATTCTCAAGATTCTCCCGCGGAATAGTATATCTGATATTGTAGATGTAGATATTGGCCTAGTGCACAGTTAAGACATAATCCGAAATGCTGCTTTTAGCCTACATTATTATTCCGTGAAAGTCATCTGTCCTACTAAATATGCGCGAGCCATAGTTCTTGTACCGTCGCAATGAGTCCAGTCTTATAAAAAATCTTAACTAGATCTCATATATCTGGTATTTTTTGGTGCAAGGTATAAGAAAGACAGTTAATATGGCTGTGCTAAGAACATTGTTATTCTGTTTATCTCAAATATGTAATGCATGTGATCAAATCTCTCTGTTTTTCTGTTGGTGTACGCTATTGGAAAATTGATAAGGACCTGAGAGAATCAGGGTACATTTTTACCCACGGTCTAATTGTGTGATCTCAAAGAAAAATTGACTTCACAGGTTTCTATTGTGTAATCGACCGTTTTGGCCAAGTTATCAACATTATCGGGTTCCTGATATTCTATGAGTTTCACAACATTGATCGAAAAACAATGAAATTCCGTCTAAGTAATGAAATAAATACTTTTTGATTTAAAAAATGTGGAATTGATACGTCAAGGAGGGAATTAAACAAAAATTATATAGAATCCAATGCAATGGTTTGTTTTTTTTCGTCCTAAGTTTCAACACCTTATTTGAACCTCTCAGATTGACAGAAGGTGTCGAAACCCAGGTTGTAATGAACATAATTTAGTGAAATCTACATAGTTGGTGTTCATTTCCCTCACTAGTCTAAGTAATTGCAATGCTGATGACTAAACGTCAATCGTTAACCTACCGAATCCGCAAATTCTTCCGCCTGCATTAATATTACTCTCAGGCCACGGATTAGAGAAATTCGTCCGACGCTATCCTCAAACCGGTATACATATCGCTTTGCATCCCCTCTTTCCTTTATTTTTGGGAGAATTAGTCCGGTGAAAGTTAAATCTATAGCATACTGAGGTAACGTTGAAAGTTGGAAGTCACCACGAAGCTTTTATGCACCTTTAAGCGTAATTGGAATCTTGAATTAGGACAGGACCAAGTAAAACATCCTTATCCTAGGTTTGACTTGAAATATATGAATGCGGTCATGTGGCTGAATGTGGAAGGAAAACCTGTACATTCAAAACGTCAAAGAGTTCGTGAACTATAACACCAGCGCTTTGCTTGAGGTACTTGTATCAGAGGATAATGCACCATTTCATCTACCGCAATAGGTACTAGCGTATCCAACCTATATGCATCTCATTAGGTACTTTTAAAAGTCCCGGCGTTACTCCACGTTGCCTTCTCCTGGAAATGTTACGAACAAGGGTAAAGTAAACTGATAATTTGAAACAAAATTAAAATTTCTGCATCCCTGAGACGTTTAACAAGTTTTTGAATGGTTTGAAAAGCAAATGGCACTTCTCTCATTGTTTTACTTAGCAAAATAACAGTTGGCCCATCTCCATTTTATTTGCCTTGGTTGATCACCGTACTTATTATTTCTGATATCCCCACTCCCCACCCCGCGATGCTAGCGCTTTACCACTGTGTGTTGTCAGTTTTAGAGACTAAGTCTTACGCGCATTTGGGCGTGTATTCCCGCAACGATTTTGGCCTACACGCGTACGTAATGTGACCGGCGAATTGATAGTGAAAGACGGGGAACAAGAAAATCCCACGGGGCGATACAGTGGGACATGAGTAACTTGTGTTCGTGGATACCGCCGCCGCGAGACCGTAGAGGTAAAAATCTCGGCGATTGCTTTTTCCGCTTACGACACTAGGGCGGCGTCGTTCGCTGGGAGTGACATATGGTCTCCATTCGATCAGCCAACAGCCCGTCCTCACAGCCTTCGCTTAACACTTGCACCCGCGACAAAGGCGTTGGTGCCCTTAGCAGCCTAATTTTTTCTGGATTCTTTTTTTCGTTCAAAAACACTCGGCCGAGTTATCGAGTAAAACAACACCCGCCCGCTCAGACTTCGAAGACATGGAAACTTTAACAAGATATTTTCCGTCGGTGTTCATGTTAACGGCGACGTATTTTTATATGGGGTCGAATTATTTTGGCAAAAAAATATAAGTAGGTACCTATCCTATGAAGTGCTGAATTTGAGGAAAAAAAATTTGATAGCATTTCCTTTAGATTTTGTGGCAGGCATAGGTATGTTGGAAAGAAAAACACGTATGAACGCGATCCAATGTTTCAAATCCATGGGCTGTTTGTAGAGAACCGCAGTGAGATATTTTATTGTTACGTCGTAATTGTTTGCAAAATATTAATTTACCGCCAAATTTAAATGTGGTGGCAGGTATTTCGGCCAGAAAGATATTGAATTCGTCATTATTCTCTTCAAAACATATATTTGATGAAAAAGATTCCAGTTGTTGGCAAAATTCGATCAAACTTCTTTTTTTAATGAAATTTATCATTTCCCACTCAAGCTTCTATTTATACACATTTATCATGTTCAAACTCAACTAGTCAAATATTTTATTGAAAATTTGATTGTGAGATGCCTGCTATTGTGAAAATATATGCATTTTAGGTTTCCTGCTGGGCGTGAATATTTTTTCGTTATGTATGCTATTCTGTTTCTCTCTACTTCATTCTGTTAGTTACTCACGTTTATTAGGACAAAAGAATTAGTCCGGTGAAAGTTAAATCTATAGCACACTGAGGTAACGTCGAAAGTTGGAAGTCACTACGAAGCTTTTATGCACTTTTAAGCGTAATTGGAATCTTGAATTAGGGACAGGACCAAGTAAAACCTACTTATCCTAGGTTTGACTTGAAATATATGAATACGATCATGTGGCTGAACTTGGCATGTGGCTTATTAGGACAAAGGAATTAAAAATTGTTATTTAGATTATTTATGCATTATCATGTTAATGTATATTTTATCCTGGTTCTGTTTATTCGTTATACATTGTGTAACATTTTAGACATGAAGATGTCAGTAAAAATGACGAAACGTTGGTGATGCTAATGTGAGCGGTGATTTATTAAAAAGGTCAACAATAAAAATATTATATTCCGCTCTAAATAGTGTGGTCGATTCAAGAAAAGAGGTTCTTATTTGTTAATCGCAATTCGATTCTAGATTGGGAATATCGAACACACCATTTCTGGTTTTCTACGCTGCGCCTTCATGTCTGCGTTTGCAGTTTTTGCCCGCGGCCGCGGATTTCTGAGATCGTCAAGTTTTGCGATAACCTTCCCCCTCTTCTCTCAAATGCTCCTCCGGGGCGATAACAGACAACAAGGTGACGTGAGGGGAGGGTGGGGGAGGGGAGGAGGGGGCGGCAATGCGTCTTGACAGACACGTTGACGGCATCTGTGGTGTATGACCTAAGCGAACTCTGGCGATAGTGCTGCTCCTGGTGGCCTTTGCCGTTCGCCTATTGACTGATAAGAATAAATGGGTGGTGCTGAAATAAACATGATTCTTCGTGTGGAGAGACTGCTTGGGGACAAAGATTCAGCGCTCTTTCGCGAATAGTTCACGCCAGAGATGGACGGGTGGAACGCCTTTGCGTCACGCGTCACGTGACCGCGGGAAACGGCGATTTAAAAAAACAACAAGATTGTGAACCAGCTGTTCACTCACCATAAATTTAGGCCGTAAACTGAAATTTAGTGTCTCATTACTCCGCTCAGAGTCATTTGAAATGCGCGAGAGATATCACGAGTCGCAAATAATGATAGAACTCTCCGAAAATTTCTCGCCGGAAAAAAACGGGTTGCCGTTTTTGACGAATAAAAATTTGAGTAATTTCCAAGAGAGCCGACAATATGGTTGAGGAATCAGTTGGAGTATGAATGAGTTTCTGATCGAATTGACGACGAAATCTACAGCGCTCTCATATTCACCATCGTTTATCCATAAGCGTTTTTAACCCAAAAAAATGGATTTTCACGGACATGAATGATTTACGAAAACTTTTCTTTGCGTTCTCTCCGTTACCTATTTCCCAAAGCAGTAGGTAACGATGAAGTTGAGAATTGAACCTTCTCAGAATCCACGTTTTTTTATGCTTTAAAACGAAAGTACTTATGTGAAACTAGCTTGCGTTGAATAGACTCCAGAGGCATAACGTACATACATGAAGCCGTTTTATTCCCTGAATGTTCATGTATTTAAGAATTTCAGCTGTTGACAAATTGTTAAAAGTTTGTTCTCCCGCAATTTTTCCCCCATTAGTAAATATAATCTGGCCTAGCACTCATTCATTCGCTGATGTTTGGGCACTCCCAGTTGGCCTACAACCTTGAAAATTGGTAGATGGAATGAGTGATGTCCTAAATAATCTGGAAAATCGAAAGTTCCAGAAAAAAAGAGGACCGACCGAGAAGGAGAGTCCAGGTAAGATTTATTGATCACAAACCGGAGGCTAATCATTTTAATAGTTCAGAGGTGAAGTATTTTTAAAATTTTATATGGATAGATTTTCTAGAAGTTATAAGTGTTATATATAAGTTACAGAAGGACGAAGAATAACTTGGCCTAAGAGTTTGAAATCACATTATACAGAAAGGGGAAAGGGTTCAGCGTCCTCATAATAGAGCAATGTAAACTGAGGAATATAGAAAATGATTGAATAGTCAAATAAAATTATATCTCTCAAATATTGCTAAATTTTCCTTTATCGACGCAAGAAAAGTTTCAAAGGAAGACAAAATAAGGACATTGCTTTTTCGTCTCCGTAATTTATTGGTTACTAGATGGCTTTTTGTGTAGTAGGTACTGTTGCAATTTTATTATTTAGTTTTTGATACCACTTTGTAGGATATAATTTTAGCAGAAAATGTAGATAATCTATCCTGTAGTTTGTAATTATCAAGATAGCCAGAGGCATTACACTAAAAAAAAGCATCTGGGGAAAGTCATGAATTGAATGGGGGATAGAAAATTGGGAAAGTGGGAAGTACTGCTGAGGGTTAAGTGGCTATCTTAAGAGAAAAGGGAGTAGAAAGCTTTTCGAAACGAATGCATGAATGAAGTCTTTTTTGTGAATGGGTCAGTGCATTCAGCGATCTGCAACGTATATGCATAGTGCCCACTTGAGCAAGGACTGGACTGAAGCCGAGAAATCCTGCCGCCCACGGGAATCGAATCCGGGTCATCGGCGTGGCAATCCGGTTCTTGTGCTGGCCTCATCGTTTATTCTCTGTTCCTCAGAGAAAAATGCCTTGGCATTGCACAACTGAGGGAGATCGAATACGGATCGAATCTTGATTCTTGTTGGATTGTGAATGTAATAGCATCTGTATGTTGGAGAGTTCAATTTCTAAGTGGTCTCGCAAATACCCGAAAATTTCCTTGCTCTTCTAATCCAAGTTTGGAGGGTAGTCTTCCTAATTAGATAGATAGATAAACGTCTTTATTGGGGCGAGATTGAGACTTTAAAAAGTCCCTTCTTCCGTCTTACCTCTCGTCAGTGTATGAGTACAGTGAACATGAAAAACACTGCAATACTGAAAGAAATAATACCACAAACAATAGAAATAAAATATAAACGCGAAGTAATGAAGTAGGTATCAGATGGTTTTAATAGAATTAGGAGGGTGCTTAAACGGTGCTAAAAAAGGCCCTTGCAGGGGCGTTCCCTAGAGTATGGCAGGGGCACCAAAATATTTTTTTTTTTATTAAATAGTTATTCACCACTCTTTCACCTCGCAGTTTACACACAGGAAAATTTTCTATCCTTTATATTTTACGTGCCAAGGCTTCAAACAGGCTTTCTAATTATGCACTACAAATTCTTTAAAAGTATGTACCTAGCCCAAAAATTAATTCATGGCGAATTCAAATTACAAAATTTTTCTGACTCCTCCCCCCTTTCCATGGGCACCAAATACCCTAGATACGCCCCTGGGCCCTGAGTTGAGTTCTTGGGAGAGGAAAGACTATTTTGCCTTTGATGTACAGCGCACGAATCCCTCCTCGCGCACATGTGGTAAAAGTTGGAAGGCCAGAAAGTTCCGGGCGCAGAGCCGGCTGGCTGCAATGAATGAAATCCTTTGTGCGGTAATGAGATGTGGAGGGTTGGAGGGAGGTCGGCGGGCTGGGATGGTCTGGGGAAGTACTATACTATCTCACTTCCCTGCGGGGTGAATTGGGTGAAGGAGTCACTGGGGCGAAGGCGAGGGAGAAACGAATAAGAAACTTCTTTCTTCCATGACTACCGCCCCTGTTCAAAAGGGCGTTTTTTAATGCGATGATTTTTTTCAAGGCTGAAATCTATGCTGTAATTACGAAATTGATTTTTTTGGGTATAAATTACAGTAGCTGCTACTTAGGTAGTTTGAGTGAAATATAAGCTGTTTTACATGGGATAGATTAGGGCTGTGCCCTCCAGTTGGAGAATATCGATAACATTAGGAACTTCTAACACCTAGATTGCGTCGACTAATGTTGTGTAATTTGTACGTTTTATCAACTATTTACAAAAATTAATCAAATACTCACAGCAGTAACTTTTACAGAATTGCAAACAAACCTATTGTTCAGGCGATTTCACCGTGCGTAGTGAAAAAATGAGTCAAGTTAGAGACTTATGTGGTTATACATATTCATTTAATTACTGAGAATGTTTGTCATACATAACTATATTATTGCACCATTAATATTTCAATATTTACTTCCTACTTCTTACAGACAAAGAAATTAAAAAATAAAATTCCAATATGGTCTCCATTTTGACTGGGGAACTATCTCACTCAAACTACCTTAAGGGGTACGCGATTTGTAGTGGTTTAGGAGTACCCGGAGGAGGATAAATGATAGAGGAAATGCGGCAAGCGCATCACTATACTGCGAGGGACTGGGTACAATCTAGGATAATTGGGTGCCAAGGGGTACGCTAGTTGAAAATAGTTGGGAACCGTTGGCATAAAAGGTGAAAATTTTTAAACATTACTCAATAAACGGCTTGAAATCGATCATCAATACTTAGAACAGGAGTTGAATGGGTACGATGCGAGTTTATTCACTATTGGCCTATGTCGTATCCGGTTACCAATTGTCATCCAACTGCCACTAAGGGCCACTTCAAGATGATACCGATGGATGCGGAATAATTAAGAAAATTGATTTTAGCAGCCTTTTATCATGACGTGCATTATTACAAACCAATAAATACAATTCATACGTACCAATATGGACAGATAACGTTCATTAATATGACAAAGTTCATTTCTGCATCAGAAGTGTCATCCACTGTTTACACAACTGCCGTACGTAACGACGTGACGTAGCAACCCTATATGCGTTTACACGACATTGGAGTTACAGCTGTAACTCTGTGCTACCCACTCTAGGCATTGCAACAAGTGAAACGCAAGCAGTTAATTGCGAACGAAATTAGAATTCCAGCATTCATGATAATTTTTGCAATATTCGGTATGGTTTCAAGAGCAATTAAAACTCTTCTCTGTTTATCAAACACAGTTACATCACGCCATTATCCATTTTGTGTTCTTTTTCTGAGTACCGCGATTCATATTTCCGGTTCTTCTCCCGTAACGTCCGCGCCAACCGACTTAAGGTCGGTAGCGTTAGGAACAACGCTGTGCGGACGTGTGTTTCCGCGGCGTTTTGGGCCTCTAGAGCTGTTGTGTAAAAGGGGCGATTCATACGTAAACAATCGCGTCGGCGAAACTACGAAAAAAAAAGAGTCGACACATGCGACAAAACTAAAATTCGTGTCCAGAGGCAGTGCTTGGATATGGCACCCGAGCGAGTTCCAATCATGGTGTTTACAAATGCGTGTAGACCTCTTCGTGATTAAAAAAATTGATGGTAAAATAGTGAAATCAAAATAAGTTACATAATTGTGACAAACTCAGGAAAATCTGCGTAAATTAACATCAACTCAGGAAATCCTTGCAGAGGACCCAACCACTGCATCTCAAATTTATCATGCTGTGATACAAAGTTCAAATTGTCATTTAGTACCCAACTATGTGTCGTTAGTAAATCTTGTGCTGAATATTTCATTGGAGAAGGAGAGTTAACTGATGGAATTCAACCGAAGGCATCACTTCCAGTGACCGAACTTAGGTGCGCAAATTTCGGTCAATTCTGTTTTTTAAAGATTGGAGTTTTACTTTTTAATGAATTTTGCCTCCTGGAATGGCGCAGTTTTAGATTTATAATTATTGAATCTTTTTAAAAGACTAACGTTAATGCCGAGACTTTAACGGATGGAGAATTTATGGATTCTTCGAACGCACAGCGGTCCATATTCACGTCGGGCCGGTCACATCTATAACGGCCTGAAGATTGCAATCGGAATTCGAGCCCGTAAAACGTGTAAACGACCCCTGGAGTTGTAACTCCCGAGCTTTTTCGTGTTCGTTAAATCGCTTTCCAGATTCCCCGCAAAGTTATTGGTCGACTTGAAGCAATTGTGACATTTCTGTCTTAAGTTCGGAAGTCCGCTTTATAAGAAATCCTATCTATGCCAAAGCCTCACTGTTGTGACAAAAAGTGGTGTGTTTAAATTTATCTAGAGTTGCGTCTGATATCGAGAAATGAACGGACCATAAAAATGTTACGAGTTCATTAATGTTACCCGTATTTATGTCCACCGTAGCCTGATTTTTTTGTTCTGATTCTTTGCGCGATATATGCCTTGTAACTCACTGCAGTCCTCACCACGAAACATGCAGTCTGGCCGTACGGTATTTCTGGCGAGGTTTTTCTCTAGTCGTAATTGGTAGATACCATATTCGTATTTTATTTAAATATTGAAGCAGGTTTAAGAAGTATAAGTAATATTAATAAGTAATTGTAGAAATCGTGCCGTTTGAGCCTTTAAATTATTTGTTTTACGCTGTACGATGAAAACTCCCGGAGGTAATACTATTTATTAAATCGCAAAAAAACCGAAGACTTTTTTTGCGATTTAATAAAAAGTATTGCCTTGAGTTTGAGAAATTTATTTTTAAAATAATTTAAAAAAAACATACGAACTACACTCCGCTTCAATTCTGACGGGATTTGTGAGTCATAACTAGTTCATCATATATAATTTTGTGTCTCTGGAGTGAACAGCCGCACTGGAAAACAGCTTCGGTTTTTTGGCAAATATCTCGAAAAGTAAAGCGGGAAAGGGGCAAGAGCTTTGGTATCGTTATAAATGTGAGATATTTTTCTTTACAATGAGGCCACATACATTGCATTTTATGTCATGTTACATTTCGCCCACACTAACTTAAAGAGACGTTCAAATCCTCATTGTGAATCTTATATCCTCGGCTGTGACGGATCGACGTATCAGGATCGCTTATCGCTTTTTGAGGCTATTTACCGAAATCGTTAAATATGTCGTTAAAAAATATCTTCTTGTCTTTTTAAAAAAGATGGGGAAGTTTTAATTGTATACGTTTGAGTCGGAGCAAAATAGACTCTGATAAACTTCAACCATACATTATTCCGCAAAGGAAGTGCTACTTAATTCTGGATGATCAAATGTCACAGATGTTCATTTTATTTGCGATGCTTCGAACGCGTTTCGAAAGTACTTATCTTGGAATACGTAATGACAAGACGTTTTACGGTAATCACCCTTTCATTTTCTCTCTCCCTTCTTTTTTTTTACCGCCACGACTTGATCGCTGAAGCTGCATACGAAATGCACGCGTCGTTATCTCGACGTGTCGTCGGTCACTTGTGGAGACCGTGTCTCGGCCGGTGATTACTTCACAGCTCGGCGTTTAGCATGCGCCGGCAATTTAGGCGGGAATCATGCGATTGTCGCAGTGCGTCCCGATTGGCCTTTTCTCTCACGCCTGAAACAATGGATAGCCACGCGGCGCACCACAATGTATCGTCCGCTGACCATGAGTGCCTACACGGTAGGGCAAAATTACCTCACTCCCTACCCCATCTACATCTACGAAGTACCGTGCAAGCTACCGCTAGGGTGTGTGGCACGGGGTGATTCCACATCAGGCATGCAGCTCTCGTCCCAGTACAAATCGGGACCTCGCACGCTCCCCCGGCCACTAGGCGCGGACCAAAAAGGAGTCAGGAGAACAGTGCGCAGTCAAACTAGAAACTGGGAGAGTGCTACGTAAATGAACATGTAAGCATGCAGAACAATTCTATAGACACATTTAGTGGTTAATATTACCACATAATACTATTAATTTGTGAATGCTACGAGATACTACTTCATGCCGAAAACAAAATAAAATAATGCCGGACATATCAAGCGGGGTGAAGTGTTATTAAGCACAATTGAAGATTCTACTCTACCTAATGAGGGTGGGAGTTTCATATGATTGATCTATCGCAACTAATATGATCCCATATTGTGCGTGGAAAAAATGACATTTTAAATCTATCGTTTCTGCAATCTATTTCCTTTATCGTATTCAAGTGTGCAAATGAGGTAAACTTTGTATGGTCGGCAACAATTTTGTGGTAGTCTGTGCAGAATTTATAAATTATATAAATTGGCGTAACATAAGGTTACGACTCAAAAGTCAAGTCTATTCGAGATAATCAAATTTATTTCGCATTGTATTCGAAAAATTTGAGACAAAGCAAAAATATCGTTCTCTTGTCTAATCTTTCCTATTCAGATATCAGAAGGGAATGAGGCTCATCAACATAAATATGCGGAACTAACTTTTTTTAGCATTATTAAATTCTTCGAATGAAATCTGTGCCTATTTTAGAGGAAAATCGCTGTGCATATTGATTTAATATTCGATACGCCATGTACCGAAACTTCATGTGTGTCACAGTTCGTGTGTTATTGATTTTTGTTCTTTCGCACGTATCTTAGCAACTTCACTTACGGAAAGATATATTTTTTGTCATTCTCGGATATTCCATTCCCGCTATCGCGCGGGAGGTTTCTTCTCAGCTAACGACGGCGATCTTTACTTACGCCTGCAAGTGTACTTTTTATCGAGGTTCAGCGTTTCCCATGCGACCCGTTACGACCGAGTGAGTGTTCGACCCAACCGTTAAAGGTCGCGACCCTCAAAGGGCATTCATTCATTGGTGGACCGAGCGATGCTAGGAAAATGGCCGGAAGGAGTTAGTGGGCATTATTGGTAACTGGTGTAGTGACCGAAGAGGAGTAGTTTAGTTGTCGTGTCGAGTGGGGGCATTGACTGTCGCCACGCGCTACCTTTCTCTGCGGGAGACATGGCGTACGAATTTAGAGTTGGGACTCCCATCTGTTTTTAAACTCCGGCCGCCGCTTCCCCCAATTTATATATACTAACGCCTTTCACCGATCGCGTGCGGTGTGATGGATTAGTTTTTTTTTAAATCTGTACATAAGAACCGTCGCTTGAATGTCATAGACTATGGTGGGGTCGTTCGTCCATGAGGGAATCTCATTTTTATTCACGACGTCAGATCACGAAGTCGAATTCACGAAGATCGTCATCAACGACAGCCATCAATCCTAAGATTGCTTTGCTGCAGCTCTCCACTCCCATTATTCCCTAAGCTAACCGTTTGAATCCTTCACGATGTCTTCATTTGAACTTTCCTCATTAATTTCTTAATAATATTCCTAACCTTGGTCTTCCTATATAATCATTCTCATTCATTTCTCCTATCAATACTGCTGTCAGTAGGTTATTGTGCCCCAGAATGTGTCCAATAGGTATGTCTCTTCTTCTTCTCCTCAAGAGTTTTCACCAAACATTTTTTCTCTTCGTCTCTCCGTTGGAATTCTTCATTGGCGATTCTCTCCACCCAATTGAACTTCACCATTTTCCGATGACATCACATTTCCGTTACTTCCAACCGTCTTAGTTATGTGTCACTGTTATCGTCTAACAATAAGCTTCACTGCCATTCACGAGCATGCTCCAAATTAACAATATTTTAATGAAGTGCTCCCTTACAACCCTGTGTTGCTTGACTGTTAGCTGACTAGCGGATCTTGCGGTAGAATGCCTTCTTGGCTTGAAATGGCCTTTCTGCCTACTGTATTTTTCTTGCCTATTAAAACGTTTATATTAAGTCGCTTTCTTGTCTGTCTGTCTGTTCGGTACAAATTTTGCGATCGATTTTAAACTAACTTCCCGATGAGGTAGAGACTTGAAACTTTAAAAATAGCTCAGAACTGAATGAAAATGCAATAATACGCAATGATATATATTATACATGTTAGACATATTAAATACTGCAATATAATATATACTATACATATACTATACGTACTATATATATATACTATACATACTATATATATACTATACA
The DNA here is from genome assembly GCA_963573305.1 of Pyrrhosoma nymphula. NCBI lineage: Eukaryota > Metazoa > Arthropoda > Insecta > Odonata > Coenagrionidae > Pyrrhosoma > Pyrrhosoma nymphula. The sequence goes on along the minus strand of OY754335.1, from coordinate 130,875,850 downwards.
TACATTATATACATAATATAATACATAATTAATTTTAAATTTTTAACGTAAAAGAAAACGTTTTTATAGTAAGAAAACTTTTTTTCCCTTCAAAATTATTCCATCACAGGCGACCATACTACTCAGATAGCCAGGACGGATTGAAGTTAGCTGATGGGCCAAAGTATGTATAGTTCTTCAATGTTTTAAATTCTGCAGAACATGTTTTGTTTGTTTGTTTCATGCTTAAATATTTTATTATAGTTAAACAACCATAATCGGGAAGCAGAGCAACATGGAAAAGTGTAAAAATCTATCAACCTAGCATATCAACTCTTGTTCATCCTATAGGATTAACGATTCCTCTGATTGGAACGATTTATTATCGCTTAAGAAACATACGAATGGGGCTTATGTTGTTGGCGGCAGAGACTATTCAAACTTACCTCCTGGATTTCACTCGATTTGTGTATTTGTATTTCTTGCATAATACCTACTTTTGGAATAGCAAAACGTTGAAGTATGTTTGGGCCATGTGCCTTTTGCCACAGATGTTGATGCAATATTTTCGCAGGGAAAAGATTTTTGAGGCCGGCGTGTTTTGTGACCAGGTGCAGCGTAGCGTCCCTTCCAATGCAATGTAGGGGTCGTTCATATTTTTTTTGTTCTTGGATGAGTGAATGATTGCTGGCGGAATTCGGCAAATCTCGCGATGATGGCCCTGTGCCGACAGGTAATGTGGTGCGTCCCCTCGGGTGCGGTCGACCTCCATCTTGCTCTAAAGACGGCCATTTCTCGTTCTTGCGAAGGCTTGGCTCTTATTTATTGGCCTCTTAGATTCGACCTCCCAAAACCGCGAACATTTGGGCGAATCTACACTCAAATTGTCGGTCAAAATATGTAGGTGCCTTTCTGAATAAGTTTTTTTTCCCCGAGCAATCATTCCATTACGACGCTGCTGGGTTTCGAGAATATCCTTAGTCGATCTCAGAGATGGTATCGCTGCAATGATGATGGAATGAGTTGGAAGTTATCAGGAACGAGCTCATAGTCTAGATGATTTATGCAGGCTCCTATATGTCGGTCCGACCTGTGTTGTTTGTCAAAATTGCCTGTGCATGAAAGATGGACGAATTCATTGTTGTGATGCGAGGATTGCATCTTGCACGAATATAATACGGCTGTCTATTGTTCCTATACTTTTCCTCGCCTCTAAATTAAAATTAAAAAGTAATTTTCCTCTCAGGATGTGAATTATCGGATGAAATCGAATCAAGGGATGAAGAGGTGGTCGGTACTTGTAAGCCGGAAATCGCAAATTGGATTCATGGCATATCCTCATCGGCTGACGCACATCATTGCGTTATTGTCACGATCGGACTCGTGGTGACGAATTGTGAAGTTTCGAGCGTGACTGGTGTTATTATGGCACCCGAGACGCGTTGGAAGTTCAATAAGACAAACCATAAAGGAATGACTCTTTGATTTTTGTCGTGAAACGACTTCAGATTAAGACTATATGAACCATATCTTCTGATGAAAACCACTGGAAACCCTTGTATGAAAGCGATGTTTGTAATGAAAATGAAATAAAACTTCAATACCTTGTTTCTTGTACAAAATGTTTAGGTGAAAGTAATTTTATTTTCTATCGCAATGAAACTTAGGATACAATCTCAATATGTGGAAATTATGTTGTCGAAATATGATGGATAAAAAATTATGAAATAGTCAACTCATTTAAGTATTTTACATCACGCATATTGGTTATATAATCTAAGTTTTGCGTATTGCTTGAGGTATCGAGTATCTTAGTCTATTCAACTAGCGGTTTTAGAGATTTCCACCATGAAAAGTAACTCGTATCAATCGCGTTGTTTCTCGAGCACTCTTACCGTCCTACAAGGACTGTTAACGTAGTTTGAGCGAAAAATCACTCCACCTAGAATTTGGCCTCATTTTAAAGAAACAACTCTCATCATCTTTCCAATGGTATCAAAATACTAACCACTTGCCAACCCCTACTTTTCGAGCAATTTTCCTAAACACATAAGCTGTTTTACATGGGACAGATTACGGCTGTGCGCCCCAGAGGGAGAATATTGAAAAAAATAGGAATTTACAACACCTAGATTTCGTCAAATAACTAACGGTGTTTAGTTTGTATGTTTTCTCATATATTTATAAAAATTAATCTATTACTCACCGGAGTAATTTTTACAGAATCACAAAAAAACCTGCTGTTTTTTAGGCTTTTTAGCCGTACTACGAGAAAAAGTGAGTCAAGTTAGAGACTTACGTAGCATTATTTATTTCATTAGGTACTGAGAATTTTGGTCAATATATATAACTATACCTTTGCGTCATTAATGTTATAATATTTATTTCATTCTTCTTACAGACGCTGAAATAAAAAACAAAATTCGAATATGGTCTCCATTATGACTAGGGAACTATCTCACTCAAACTACCTTAAAGCCTTGAATTTTCAAAATCGAACACCGTTCGCCTCGGGGTGGTAATATGTGGTGGGTGGTTTTTCAAGTTGCAAGCCCGGTTGTTGAGCTCCGTAAAGTGGATCTCTCGATGAGCCATTTCCCATGGCCGCCAGAGTGAATATTTCCGATCCTCCTCTCTGGCCCCGAACATTGCGGGAGTGTGGGCGATTTTATTTTGGGAGCGCGCTGTAGATTTGCCTTCCTCCGTCTCTGCCGGCGGGAGGCATGCACAACAACCCGCAATGCGTTCGTTATTACTGTTATTGTTGGGTAGCTTGGACTCACGCATTGTTGTGTCCTGGGAGCGTTCGGGCGCCAGAACAGTTTGGGAAACTTTTGCACATGTGCTATATAACCTCTCTTGGTCTTCACCACGTGTTCATCCTTGAAGGATCGCTCGGGGCATCAAAACGGTGGTGGAGCCATGCCGTTTGGAATTCACGATCAGTTGCCCGTTTCGCTTCGTTTCTCTAACAAGTTTCTCGTTTGTAAGAAAAAGTGAATATGACCATCTTTCTCTGATTTTAGGTGGTTTGAGCGAGATAGTTCCCTAGTCATAATGGATACCATATTCAAATTTTATTTGTTTATTTCAGCGTCTGTGAGAAGTATGAAAGAAATATTGTAATATTCATGACGCAAAAGTGTAGTTATATATGTATATTGACCAAAATTCTCAGTAATTAAATAAATAATGCTACGTAAGTCTCTAACTTGACTCATTTTTCCCGCCGTACGGCTAAAAAACCCTTCAAAACAGCAGGAGTTATTTTGCGAGTCTGTAAAAGTTACTGTGGTGCGTAATAGATTATATTTCATAAATAGTTGAGAAAACATGCAATCTACACACTGTTAGTTTTTTGACGTAATCTAGGTGCTAGATGTCCCTAATTTTTAAAAATTTCTTTCACCCTCTGGAGCGCACAGCCATAATCTATCCCTTGTAAAACAGTTTATATTTTTAAACAGCCAATAATATAATTTTTATAAATATTTAATTATTACATTAAATAATATTTAATAAACAGCTTATATTTTAGAGTTTTTTCTTTAAAATGATTCCAAGTTCATCAAAACCTAGGTGAAGTGATTATTCGCTCAAAATACCTTAAGGAGGTTCCAACGCGACTGCGAGAGTTAAAACAAATACTATATTCCAACTCTCTAGTTTATTTAGTTTAAAATATGCTACTTTCGCTGATGGCTTGCGTTAGCTACTGGAAACAAAAATTAAGGTACAAAATGTGCAGACCATTCAACGAATTTATTTTGAATGTACACTTCATTATAGCCATAGACACCGATTGCAGTGCCATTTCTATGGTGTGACCATATATTGACTTTCATCATCGCAGTAATTAGCTAATAGCTCAAAAAATGAGGTAGTAGAATGCATCAATTTCATTTTTAGTCAATTTCCCGGGGGTTTCATTTCTTATAAAGAGTTTTTCGTAAAAATGGCATTTATATGAAATGGAAAAATAGTAGGTATGGGTCCCTAGATGCTCTTGTGTTTCTCTCAATCTCTCATTTAACGCCATGTAATTTTAAGTTCAATTCAAGGATGGATGATTGTACTGCCATCATTAATGTTCACCATTATGGCCGTATCTACAGTAATTTTGTTTAAAATTACTAATAAAGTATATGTATATACCTGACTATTATGCATAAATTATTATTGGCCCTTAATTTCCATTATCATCTTTGCCCAGGCAGCGAATGTTGTAGTTAAAATTATGTTTATTTAAAAAAAACATTTGGTTTGCCTACTTGGTTCTGGTGTATGATGTTTAACAATCTTGGTATGCTCTATTTACTATGTTAGCCCTGATGAAGATTTACAAATATATCGAAACGTAGGCTTTGGCTTCTATATGATTTTTGACCAAACACTCAAAAACCAGTCTTAATTAATGGTTTTCACTGTGGTCGACAACCTTGAAGATATTAAAGTACAACGGCAGCACTGTTTTGTGTCTGGTAGTCCACGCTTATTCTGCAGAAAATTATTCCCATGCAACCCTGTTCTTGCTTCACTTTCGCCTATGGTTTGTCTCATCTTAGAATGCTCACTGGTCTTTGAGTGGCAGTCCCAGCTGATAAGTGAATTCCAAAATTTAGTTGAAACGAAAATTGAATGGGTACGCCTTTGAGTTAAAAAAAAAGCCGCCTAACTTCTTTTTGCTCATTTTTTCTTCGGTCACGGATCACTAACTAGTCTTAGAACTGACCGGTATCCCCTTTGAGTCGATTCTTAGATAATTATTTCCTATTATGCTCGCCGTTGAGTCAACCAAGGGATTATTCGAATTGTGGATTTCGGAAAGCTAAGAGATCAGCGGTTGCCATGCCATCTCGTAAACGATATTATTTAGTATACAAAATGTTACCCTGTAAGCCGCCTTAGTTGCGTGCGAAAGGGAGTTTTCGATGAAGAAACACGGAATTACAAAAAGAAATCGGAAATAAGTAGTTTTGCAGAGGGAAATGTTTCTATTTTATAAGCCATAGCTCTTTACGTGTTGCAGGCGTGAATGGTGCAGGAGGGTAAGGAAATTTGGAAGATGACAGTTACGTTATGTAAGGTTAAACATAATGATCGTGGGTGGCAAAAATAAATTCACGAGAATGTTCCATCAATGTAGTTTGAGTAATAAATCAATTCACCGAGAATTTTCTGAATTTAATCTCAATTTTGAGATGAAAATTCTCATCTTTCCGATAATATCAAAATATTAACCCCTTGCCGAACTACTTTTCGAGCAATTTGCCTAAAAATTTAAACTGTTTTACATGAGAAAGATTACGGCTGTGCGCTCCAGAGGAGGAATATTGAAAAAATTAGGAATTTATATCACCTAGATTTCGTCAAAAAACTAACGGTGAGTAGTTAGTATGCTTATAAAAATTAATCAATTCATCACCGCAGTAAGTTTTACAGAATCGCAAATCAACGTCATAATATTTTGAAGTTGTTTTCACCATACGGCGTGAAGAAATGAGTCAAGTTAGAGACTTATGCAGATATATTTATTTAATTACTGAGAATTTTTATGTATATTTAACTATATTTTTGAACCATTAATATTATAATATTGATCTCATACTTCTTACAGACGCGTAAATTATAAACTAAAATTCGAATATGGTCTCCATTATGACTAGGGAACTATCTCGCTTAAACTGCCCTTAAAAAACATTCCTTTGTGCTCCATTAACGCCTTCCATTCTCTTCTCCATTTCCCATATGCTCCCACTGAATGCGAACCTCTTTCCTCACAACCACTAGCTCAGATTAGGGTCTCGAACATAGTAAAAAAAACTTGGGGATAAAGAAAAAGAAAAAAAATCGAGGAATGCCTCTCGTGTTCTGTAAGGTCACGTGGTCTAGGATTCTGGTGGCGTGTGGCACGTGCCTTTTTGTGGGAGTGACTGTGCCAGGGCGTCGGTGGTTTGAGGGAAAGGGGTGATAAAATGATGCGGAAAGGACGATGTGGAAAGGAAGGTGGTTTGGGTCTCGGCGACAGATTGGATGTCGGAGCACGAGTTGCCTCCTGGCGGGCGGGAAGGGAGTGAGCGGAGTGAGGGAGGAAACAGCTGCCGACCGCAGCGGCGCACAACTGCGCCCGGCAAGCACGTGGTCGTCTCCGGGGTGTCTTCTTCATTTGCGTGCCTTTTTACACGCGGTCGCATCTGCGGAGTGCACGCGTCTTCACGCCCACGGCACACGCGTGTTGCTGCTGAGGGACAATTTGGCGTCCTGGACGGCTGACGCCCATTATTCCCTGAACCCTCGCGAGCTTATCAATCAAAGTTTCGAAGCTCGGTCCACATCGGCGCTCCTGAGCGCGCAGGAACGACCATAAACTGGTGCGCAGGCGAAACTTACGGTGATCTGCCGGTGGGTCGCACTCTTTAGTCTCGGCCGAGAATTTTGGAAATGCAGAACTCATACGTTCAAGCTACATGAGCAAAAAAGTTTAGATTTTTACCAAAAATTGAATTGAATACTTTATCATAATCCAAGCTTGACCTCTTTCATCTACATCTACAAAAAAAATACACTGCAAGCCAACTAAAGAGTGTGTGGCCGGGTGAGAAATCACCAACATGCATTAAGGCCGTTTTACACGATGAAATATTTTGTACAAACGAATGTAAGTACGTGAGATTGTACATACGTTTGTCTCAACGAAATTAGGACAGGTTCTATTTTCCGTTCAGACATTGAGACATTCGCACAACCGTTCATGCAATCTGCCGCTTTACACGATACATTTGCCTCATCCAAGAGTTTACGGAAGAGTTTGTACAAACAAATGTACCGTGTAAAACGGCCTTTACATTCAGAGACGGATTAGAACACTTGGGGGCCTGTAGGCAGTCAACCAACGTTAAGTAATAAACAAGTCGCAAGCAAAGAAAGGGGAAATAATTCTCGGGGCCCATAGGCTACTGCCTACTTTGACTTATTGGTAATCCGGCTCTGATTACACTATACCCAGTTAAAGTTAGTGTAACTACGACTATTGGTGTATTAGCATAAATAGCTAAAGCTTCTCAGGAGGTGAAGCTTCACCAGTATGCACTACACTTTAGGTATGCCACCAATGTTAGAAGGACCGTTAGTATTTATGTATTTTTGCAACTACATAAATGGACAGATATTCAAGAGTTATGCTGAAAGCATGCACGGCGTGCTGTTAAAATATCTTTCCTTTCCTAACGTTCTCTGACCCCTCAATCAAGAGGTCCTTTCCATACATACCCTTTTTTTACATAGTGTGCTATAGTCCGGATTATAGTCTCAGTAATCAATAGAGCTCCACCGTTTCATGTCGCCGCCTCGCCTTTTGAAATCACGACTCTGAACGGCACCGCGCAGGGTCAGGGCATTGCGTCAAAGGGTCGGGTCAAAGGTTTAAAGGTTGTGGAAAAAGTATCGGGGGAAAATGGAGGGGACAACGGTACTTGTAGAAGTTCCGTTCCAATACCGCATCTGTTACTTTGTTTATTGATGAATAAATAGTATATCCAAGGAGTTCGTTCCAATACGACCGCTAGCTATTGACAATAGCCTTTGTTTTGGTTGTTTTATCAGACGTTTTTAAAATCTAGACTGATTGGCGGCCCACCGAACTTGGTTAAGTTTTTAACCAAATACGGCATACTTCTACACGCTTATTGGATGCCTGCCTTCTTGCTCGTAGTTAACGTGAAATTAACTTACTTAACCACTACGAAGTGCTTATTGTTAGATTAACCTTCCTCTTGAAGACAACAGTCAAGGAGATAAATTACACATAACTTGCAAGCATTAGGTCTGACGAAAACGTTAATATTGTTGGTGCTAAAAAATTCCTCTGATGTATTCATATTTTGATACACGTTGTTTTCTTCACTGTAGTTCATGGCGTACTTTTGGAAAAGGTAGAAGTTCTCGGGCCTTCTACTTTTGTCAGTAAAGTTGATATTTGTCTTCGCTCTTCAATCCGCAAGGCCATAAACATTCTTTCCAAAAGTATGACTTTTTCCGCTGATAATGGCTTTGGGTGAGTAAGACATGTAATTGCATGGGTCAAATAACGGACAAAAACTTTGCTCTTGAAATTCATTCTTAATTCTTGAATTCACTCATGGTTTTTAGTATTAATCCAAAATATGTGCGATAATTCCCTTCTCAAAATTCCTCATGCTGAGTGGATGCATAAAAAACTGAGCCGCTAGCTTTTATATTTAATAATTTCTGCCGAACTATTCTGATCTGAAAATTGTGTTTTCGCCTCCGTCATTCAATCATTTTTATTCGGTTAAGTATTAAGTCGTGCCAATATACACATTCCTCGAATATGGAGAGTCACTTGTCGACCAAAATGTGCCCTGTAACTACCTAATTCGGTTTATAAAACTATTGTTGGCGATAAAAGTGACCACTTTACTTTCTAAATATGTCGAATTCATTATTTTCAATGGCAATGTTATCCTCACTCCACCTTAAACGTGAAGCTATAATTGTTTATTCGTATAAAAATATTTGTTTCCTCTAATTTTCCATATTCATAAGAGTAGGATATGTGGGTGGTGTATGAAATTCATACTTTTTTCATTGCTTGCTGCGTCTTTTTTAATGTGGTTCGAACTCCTGTGCGAATACTAAAGAGTTCGCTCGCGACGTTTTTTTTTTCTACCGCCTTCATCAAGGACGGTCTGATTTGCATTCACTTTTCCGTTGGATTCTGTTAGATTTCCATCAGAGGGCTTACCTAATCGTTACTCAAACCTGCGCTGATCAATGCTAACTGATCAAAAACAGGTTGAGAAACTTTTTTTCTCCTCGGTAATGCATTACCATTTTGATGGCTGTAATTTCAGTTTCTTTAATTTCGTTCAAAACTCGCAGCATGTCGCTCGAGGTGCATTGGTACCTATTCCTACTTTTGCGAACATTGATTATAGGTGGTAAAAATATGAATGATATTTCTCGCGAATATTTTGAAGCCATTACGTCTTTGCAGACGTTAATTTTTGGTTTCTGGTTGGGACTTTAATTGTACATGCGTACCACTGTGCTGAGTAATCACGAAGAGCCTTTCCATTCAATTCCTCTTTTTTATTTTTTCAGTTATTTCTTTAAAAACACTTTAAAATTTCGTGGTTATCACGTAATCAGTTGAAATAGCGGACACATAAGACCACATTAATGAGGATTAAAAAGAGATGAAATAGGGTTTCAGAATATTTTTTTTATTTTTGCAATCGAATATTCGTTTTGAAAAATAAATGCTGATGATAAGTGGATGAAAAGTCTTCAATCTTAAAAAAAATACTACAAAACAATTTAGAGTATCATATTATGATGGTGCGCTGAAAAAGTTCGAGGATACTCTTGTTTTGATTGTGAAGTCACTGGCAATTAAGCACCGTAGCTCCGTCATCAATAATGTAAACGAACTGTGGCTAGTGACGTAATACCTGTTCTCTTAAGGCGTTAAAAATTTGGAATCCCTGCTATTTTTTCTGAGCAATGAAATGTTACATGAATTATAAATTGATCTTAAATGAATTATAACACGTTTAAACTAAATTTACTACCTTTATTCTTCATTTTAGTAATAACTGATTCACAACACTATTATCCATGCTTTTTCAGTTGCAACGGCAGGAAATTAAGTAGCAATGTCTCTAGTTTCCCAAGAAAACCGCGACAGTGTTTCATCATAAAAAGTCGAACGAATTAAAATGTTGTAGCCACACATGTGTGTAAATAATCCTATCTAATGCCAATCTGACTCACCAGGAAATATCTTAAGTCCTCGCAAATTTTCCATGCAGGAAATGTTCATCGCACGTCCCATTAGCAGTACGCACGCCTAGATTGTGTTTCGAAATAGCCTCGGGGAGGTTGGTAAGCTTGCTTTCCGATCTTAATCTTCTTAATTAATCGACGAAGAAGTGGCAGTGGAAGCTTCACGCTCACTTTTGGGCAGACTGCCCAATTACAAAGTAATATCGGAATGGGAATTAATAAAAATATGGCACCTCAGCCATATATTTCATGGTAGCCACTGTGGATGATTATGTTATTTCTTCGCGTAGGAAAATAATATTTTTTTTCGTGGCGGCTCCGAAAGTTCTGACGCCTTACATCCTGCGTCTTGTTCATTGGATATTCTAACAGCTGATTGGTGAGTTTTAGGACTGTATCTTGCCAATGAAGACTTCTCGGGTCTTCAACCAGGTAATTGGTTTCATTTATACCGATATTTTATTGGTCAGGGACCGTCCAAAAAACCTTCCGATTAACTGTTCAATAATCACAATGAGTGAAGAAGACTATAGATGAAACCATACGGTACGATAACGCGGAGGAATGTTGAAGCTATTAAAATGTGCTATCGGTCATATTGAAAGGGTCAGTTGTGCAGTTCATACCCTGAAAGAATGTATAATATTGGCGAATTATCGGGGCAACATAGTGATTTTTCTAGAAAAATGCAAAACACTAATAATTTTCAAAAAGGTGCTGCATTAATCGTGGAATTTATGGACAAATTTCGCGCGATAGCCATTTTAGTTGAATCCATTTCGCGAAAAAACGGGATAAACTCAACGAACACTACGTAAGACACAAAATGAGTCAAGATATTTCCGAGCCGCCTACTTTGAGAAGCTGATTCTGTTCGTATTGACTTTGCAGTATATACTATATACCTGGAAGACACATTTAAGCTGCTTCAGAACCTTAAGGTAGGTCGGGCGAGATATTTCCCTAGTCATAATGGAGACCATATTTGAATTTTATATTTTAATTTAAGCGTCCGTAAGAAGTATGAAGTAAATATCGTAATATTAATGTTGCAAAAATATAGTTATAAAAGCCTTAAAAAAAAGAAAACGGCACAAAAGCCTTCGAAACAGCTGGTTTTTTTGCGAATCTGTAAAAATTACTGCTGTGAGTAGTAGATTAATTTTTATAAGTAGTTGAGTAAACATACAAACTACACAACGTTAGTTTTTTGACGAAATATAGGTGTACTAAATTCCCATTTTTTTCAATATCCTCCCTCTGGTGCCCAAATCTGTAATCTATACAATGTAAAACAGCTTATATTTTTAGGCAAATTTCTCGAAAAGTAGTTCGAAAAGGGATTAATATTTTGATATCATTGGAAATATGAAAGTTTTTTCTTCAAAATTAGTTCAAATTCATGAAATTCTAAGTGAAGTGATTTTTCGCTCAAACTAGCTTAAGTAAATCCTCCGTCTCTGAGGGAATATCCTCCAAGATTTTCCGATATCTTGCCTATGATGTCACAACCCGTGAAACAGCGTTTACCAATACGTCTCGTTTGCTAATTTTGACTCATTTTTATTTTTTAACCATTAACACTGAGTTTCCGAGCTAACAATTATCTAAATTGGCTTCTCTCAAGCCCTTCGGAAATCATCGTCTGATATCGTATTGTTTAACCATCGAGGAGACGCTATGGGAAATACATACTAGCTTTCGCTAATCACTTGAGCTTGGCTACAATTCAGAGTATGTTAGTTTAGAAAATGCCATTGCTATTTTTGCATGCTAGACTTTCGTGTGAAAAAAAACAAAGTGCTCACCTACCTATTTCTACACCATACAGAGGAAGGTACGTACAATTGGCAATCGATTGGTTCTCGGGATACGCATCTAAGTAAGCCTTTTCTCGTCTATAATCGAAAGCGAAGTTTTAATTGCCGGGGTGTGACGACGGCTAATTGGTTGTTCCACTTGTGTGAAGGCGTGCGTAGGACTTATATGATTCCGGGTGATTGCTTTGTGAGAGGGGATTTGACTCGAGAAAACCAATATTGACATTCAGAAAACATTCTCGTTTATATCTTGCCAAGAATATTATTAATACATGTGAAACAGACATGCATATTAACATGGCGAATGGCGTGAATTCGGATATATATCCTCGACATTTGCAACCTCATTGGATTTTACATTCCCCTGGCGTGATTAAAAATACACCATTGACTTTAATCATACAAGTAGGTGTGATGATATTCATGCCTGCCGAAAATACAGCGGTGGAATACGTAGAAATTGCTGTAGGAAGAAATCAGCCTAGACCGGGATTCGAACCCCGAACCTTTGGGCTTGCCGGTCCAATGCGCAGACCACTACACTACCCAGGATTCCTAATTCACTGCCCAGGCCGATTTTTTTCTAGTGGAAATTTCTTCGGATATAAGTAGATTCCCACAATTAAGACAGTTCTCAAGGCACAGCAGGGTGACTAGTAAAACACAAACCGTAATACACATACGCCTCATACATATAAAATACTCTCTGTTCCTAGAAATGCGCATACAAATTTCAATGTTGGTATTTATGGTGTATTTATATTATTCGTTCTCATGAGTCACATTAGCTTCTCTCTAAGTAGGTTTTCGCAGATTTTTCACACCCCTCTTCACGTGTGGGTGTTTTCCTGCAGTGGGTTTTTTTCCGTGGCGGATGCCAGCCAAATTCCTCATGTTTTTCCCACAATTGTACACATCTTTTTACACTTATTTCTGATTCTTCATTATGCCGCGAATATTCTATCTCTATTGTTTTAAGTATTATTTCTCTGATTTATATATTGCAGTGTTTGTCATATTGACTGTATTCATGTTACTGACGAGGGGTTAGATGGAAGAAGGGACTTTTAAGGTCTCAATCATACCCCAATAAAGACGTTTATCTATCTATCTATCTATCTACACTGGCTAGTCGGAGAATCCACTCTGACTTCATCAGTCGTATCCGGATGCAAAGCGGGACAGTCCAAAGATCGCCGACCTCAGCCACGAGAGAGGGAGAGAACCGAGTGAAAGTTAGTTTCGGACGGATTAAATAGGCGATCGGATTTTGAACCGCCTCTTCCTCTCCAGCCTTTCGTTTCCGAACTCACTGACGCGCGTAACGAAAAGGAAATGAGGCGAAGTGAGTGAGGGTGGCACGCGGCACGATTAAAAGATTACCAATTTTCCCAGCAACAGATTATCCGATAGCTTTTTGTGATGCTGCATTGAGTAAAAGCTGGAATCAATGGAAAATAATGCATGAAAATTGTTTATGAATTGCTTACACGAAAAAAATGAAACATTTGGCCTGGGATACCTGGAATAGTCCTGGCATTTCATCATTGAAATTGTAATTTATTTCTCCAGAAGCATTGCACAATAGGAATACATATTTATGCATGTATTTAAGCATGGGGATGTATTGGGTGTCAAAAAGGGGACCTGTTTATGACACCCTTTCAAACTTTGGCACATGTGTTTTTTACACACACACACACAAAAAAACAATTTTAGTTAAAAAAAACAAAGAACTTATACCACGCAACATAAGACAAAAGCGAAAAACTTTTTTTTTCAAGATAATCCAAAAACAGATATTAATTCAGCGCAAGTATGCATCGAATTTCTCTTTTTGCAACAATCTTTTCGTTTACCTTTGGACAAAAGAACTATATCTGGCCTGTAGAAATTCTGATGAAACTTGATGTATGTTGTTCATAATCCATGTGAGATTTGAAACCGTTTTTAAGATATGCCATTTAAAAAAGACTCTCAACACGCTATTAACCCTGCACTAAGGCTCGTCAATTGACTTGTGTTCGTCCATCGCATTGACCTGTTTTCAGCTGATAGTATGTATTACCATGGAGGTGACGATATCAAACCATCTATTCACTGACGAAGCGCCAACTTTGGGTGGGTAGTTGGAGGCCACCTTTGTGAAGCAATGATCCATTAACGTTATCGGACAAAGGCGTAATGTTGTGGAATTTCAACTTAATGGAGAAATTTAAAAATGTAATTTTCACGTTTTTAAAGTTTCCACAAACAGCATTATTTCATTGGAAAATTTCATTATTAAATTTCTACATAACGTTATCGGAAGAGTATTTTTATTCGGTCTAGTAAACATCTTTATCATGAACGGATCCAAGGTTTCCGTAAAATAGGGAGGTGAGTTGAGCATTGGGAATCACATGACATGTGTAGCGTTACGTGCATACGTAAGTGCATTCTTGGCGGATGGAGTTAAAAAAAAATATAATTTAAAATTCGTATTCCAAATGTAATTTAAAATTGGCATTGTAATACAATTAGCACCCTTAAGGCTCGTTCACAACAACTTAACTTGGCGTAACTTGACTTATTCTCTCGTCGAAGGCGAACCAGTGCGCGAAATTTCTAACCAATCACAACCCACCACTGCCGAATTCGATATTACAATCGATTGACGAGGCCTATCGATAGCGTGAGTTTCGAGAGTTGTAGTAAGCTCCCACGAAACAGCTCAGTTGATATTTGAATTATTAATTGTAAATATTGAGTTAAACTATAGAAGTATTAAAATGGAAGGTTTGTTGAACATGTGAGGGTTATTTCGCACTGACTCGATCAACTCATCCGCATCCATTTTCGCTATAAACGTATCCACATGCGACTTCACAACAAAATCACGTTTTGAATATGACTGCACGAGGATACATCGAGAGTAGCAATCGATTGCTGCCCGACTATCGATAGTAGAGCATGCCATGCTATTGGCTGGAATTAAGAGAAAGTTGAGCTGAGCTCAACTCCAGGCTACGCCAAGTCGAGTTATGTTGCTTTAAGTCGTTGTGAACTAGTAGATCCTATTCTCAAGGTCTCATCTCTGGCGTTGCGCCGAGTCAAGCCAAGTTACGCCAAGTTAAGTTGTTGTGAACGAACCTTTACCAGTTTGAAGTGAGGGGTGGAAGTTTAATTTTTTCCGCTATTCTCTCGCATCATAGGAGTCTGTATGTAGTTGACCGCATTAATATAATTTTGCCTTACCTATCATCATTTCTCAAGCTTAAAAATCCAATAGTAATGGCTTTATAGATAAGGAGATGTTTAAAGTTCGTACAATCTTACTTTGAGTTTATTTCCTGGATATCATGAAGATCCGAAGATTGATTTTACAGCCTCTCTTCTGTCCATTCTCCGAGTGCCTAACCTCCGAATTCCTTCTTGTATCTTAATTATAACGTCTTTAATCATTTGCCTGAAGTGTTTTATCCTTCCATTGTCGTTTTTTGGAGGCCGTCATGTCTCGGAATGTGCCCAAGAAGTTTACATCTAGCATCTTTCATCCCCAACTCTTCGTAGGACTTCTTCATTAGTATTCTAGTCGTCCGTTTGATCTTCGTCATTCTTCGATAGCATCTTTCATTGCACTTCTCGGGACAAGGGAACATATTTTAATGCTCAGTTTGTCCAAATCATGAAGTTTCACTTTTCTGAATATCTCTTATCTCCTTACATGTCATTTTATAATCCATGGCCTGTATAAACTCTTATCAAATTCATTTTCTCTATGGTACAACCTCTAATAATATCCATTAGCCCCAAGTACCTAACGTTATTCTATGTACTGCTTGCTTCATTACTTAAAGACTTTTCTCAATTCAATACTCTTTTGATTCATTGGGTCGAGAATCTGTAGAATAAAGGTCTAGAATCGCCTTGATAGCAGCTGCTTTTGAATAGCCTGGCGTCCGAGAAAGGATAATAGAAGGACAATACACCGAGAAAACAAGGAAGGCCTTATTTTATTTAAGGCATTGAATGGGGCTGGACCAGCTGCCCAATATCGTCTTTTTAGAGTGCTTGATTTAATTCTCTCAATGCTTGTCCTCTTGGAAGACATTTGCGGGGTCGAGATTTTGTTATCCGGTGATTTGGGGGAGAGGTGTATGTCAACTGAGGTCATTTGCACCATTTTAGGGTCTGCTGGGTTGAAGGGTATAAGGAAAGGATTATTCAGGGAATTAAGAAGAGTGGCGAGAAACCCGGCGCCGTCATCAGCCTATTTTAAACGAAAGGAGTCAAGGGATATACACAGTTTTACGTTCCATTCACCACTGAAATACTCCCAAACTTTTCACTTCACATCCCCTCCCGTGCCTTGCGCAACAATCACCTTATACACCAACCTAAATTCCGTCTTTCTCTCTCCCAGCGATCCCTTTTGTAAAGGATTCCTGCCTTGTACAACACCATTTCATCTCCCAACCCTTCCCTCGATCTCTCTGCTCCCTTCGGATAATTCAAGCGTCAGCGTAGAAAAGCGTTTTCCTCCTGATTCCCTAATTTTCCATGTTGTTGTAATTTATTGAATAATGCTATTGTCTCTTTGTTTTTATTTTGATAGTATTTTCCAACCCATTTTTTTCATATTTTTTTTTAATGCTGCAGATTCTAGCAATAATAAATTCGACAGTCTCTGGCGTTAAATGGTGGAACAGCATTTTAGTACTTAAAATAATTAAAAGTAGACCTGATGATGACGCCCTAAGAAACGTCGAAACACGTGTAGTGTAATATTTACATTAAGATTTAAGTGGACAGTACAGTTACTGCAGTTTTATTTTTAAATTATAGCAATAAGTTGAAAATGTTCAATGTAGGGCTGGCATCAGCTGTTATTGAATATTTTAAAATAAATCAAAAAAATCCATCGAACGGAGTACCATACTCTTGAATTTCCTTCCACTGATTCCAAGTATGGTTCGGGATTTCACTGAAAGACCTCCGCCACTGCCAGAATACGATCTGGGGCTCACCCTCCAAAGGAAGCCAGTACTATATCCATTACACCAATCCGATTTCCAAGACAATTTGTGCAGAGCAAGTCCGTCCATCTCACTTTTGGCTTATTTACGGGCCTTATCAAAATGTCGCCTGATAACGGGGCGTGCGGCAGTTTTTTATCTGAGCGCTAATTTCACCCTTTATCGGCCCAAGTAACGATAGCAATAACGAGGGCGATAAGAATTTGCTAGATCTCCTGGTTTACTGGCCTGATAAAGGTTGAAAATATCTAAATAGCCAGTGGTTCCTGGTAGAACCGCTGACTGCTGAGTCTTGGGCTCATGAGATACAGTCCGGGCTCATGTGCTATCACGATTTGAAGATCCAAGATTATTCGTCTAGAGACGTCTTGTTCACGCTTACTGCCTGGTTAGACCTTTAAGATCTCGTCCATGAGCTATGAAGCTCTTTGAAGGAGGTTGACTCACAGGCTGTAGATTTGTTGCGCCAATAGGATATCACGGAGATCATAAAACGCCCTCGTAAATAAAGATGTGATATATATATATTTTAGAAATTGATATATAAGTCTAACGTTGGCGGAATTCAAACCCGGGCATTCAGAATGGTAAGCCAATGCTCTTGGTCACTGAACCCATCCGATCCCTTCCTTGAATCAAAATTTGAATAATCGCCGCTCGAAATCTTCCAATACTTTGGAATCGATTGGCCACGAATCTAATTAGTATCGAAGCAAATATTTTCAGATTCGAGTCGAACATTTCGCACATCTATGTGTAAGAGGATCAAATTAATCTTTCATCAGCGGCTTACTCGGTGAAAATTCAAATTCCCAAGTTTGTTCATTAAGTTGTTCCGTTATTCTCAACTCTAGTCGCTTAGGTCCGCGTTACGCGATCATATCGGAACCGGACGGTCTTGATTCGTATTAGAATCGATTAAAGATTCTATTCGATTGGAACTCGTATGTTGGGTTGGGAATTTATTAATTTTTTTAGAGTGAAAAATAATCTTAAGTTATATTTCGCCGAAGGATTGAACGACGGACGTTTGAATTCTTAAAAGGAGCCTTTTCCGGTAGATGCAGGATAAGTAGGAGAGCGGAGGCATGGTGTCGGTGTTTCGCGTTGCTATCTTGAGGGATTCGGAGACTTATGCCGGTCGAGAACAGAGCGTTACTATGTATCGCTCATCTGGGCTACCCCATCCTGTGTGCCTTCCTCGTCTTTCCTTTGCGATAGGAATGGGAGGTTTATATTGGATTAACGGTTCATCCAGCGTCGTATATTCCGGCATATTATCATAACGGCAGTACCCGAAATAGTTATGTATAACGTCAAATTTTCATAATCAGCATGAATTACTAAATTCATTGAAAAATCTTTGCGGGGCTAAAGTAAATAAATCATAATCCACCGTATCAGGTAAATTTCATTTGAGAAGAACCTTCAAGCACTATATTGTAACGGCGTATAAAGACGGCAGTCCCCTTCTAAATGCAAAGATAATTTCAAAATATATCGACCGTAATAACATTGATTTTGGCTGGTTATTTGGGGTTTGGTCAGGAATAAGTAGACGCCGTTGCCAACGTTTTGATTTATTTATAAATCTTCATCAGATCTATATAAAGGGAACATACCAATAGTTCCTTTTATATAGCGCTGATGAAGATTTGGAAATAAATCGAAACGTTGGCAACGGCGTCTACTAATTCCATAAACAAACCCTAAATCCATGATGAGAAAACCACCTTTGTTAATTCCACAAACTTTGTGTTTGTGGAAAGTTTGTGGAATTAACAAAGGTGGTTTTCTCATCATGGATATCCATAATTTCCACGAGGTCAGGCCTGAGATCATCAGTTTTAAACCCTAAATAACCAGCCTGAATCAATGGATTTTACTGTGGTCGAAAACTATGGTGACCGTAATAACGGCATTTTTCGGAAAAATGTATTTATCGTGTAATCGGTACGTCTTACATCGGTTTGTTTTTTATATTTCTTCCATCCCTTGGTGCCTCTCCACTGGGGTGGCCCGTGCTGCATGCCTCTCCTCTTGTGTATCTCCCTTCCTCTTTCGTCCGTCCCAGCTTCCCGGCTGCATCACTATATAACGTCCGCTGCTGCTTTCGCCGTAGCGTAAGACTCTCCTTGGAAGGAGGGGAGGGACGGTGGGGGAGGAAAACCAGTGGGACAAGTTTCTCCTCTCTCCTTCCCCTCTCGTCATTCCTCTCTTTCCAACTTTTCCCTCCCTCCCTTATTATTCCATCCCCCCTCTCTTTCTCTCCCGAACCTCTCCTCTTCTTCTTCGCCTCCGCTGTCTCCTGTCCAAGGAGGCGTGTGAGTGATTGGGTTGAGTGGAGTGAAGGCAAAGCGGCCCGGGGTATTCCTACTCCTCGCTAAGCAAGGAGTCTTTCGTGCTATTCCTGGGCCGGCCAAAACTGCCTCATTCACGGAGGATTTATTCTCGTCTACCTTAGTATCCTGAATATAATGCCACCCCGAATATAATTTATTTAAATAGGTCGTTACAATTAGGCAGTTGACCTAGTGGAATCGGTCAAGAGTATAAAATAAGAAATGAAGTTAAATAAAATCAAAACAATATACTCATTGTGAAACTCATGACTTATACACACAAGCTCTTAGTATGCACCCTGGAGTAATTTAGCTCTTATTACCTTCCTTGCATTTTTAACTGTGTTAGGAAAGGTCTTAAAAATATCTTCAGGCAACTACTTCCATTCTTTAATTCCGCGGTTTAGGAAGGAATTCTTTAGTAGATAGGTACATCCGATTTCTGTGGCCTGTATTTTATTTTGAAACTGTGCTCCTTCCTACGTATGTAGTTGGGTTTGTCTAACCTTTTTAGTGAATTCCCCCCAAGCCTTTTCTTTCTTTATCGATTTGAAGATCCCGCACAATCTATTTACCTTCCTCCTCAATTGGAGTGATTCCCACTCCAGTAACTCGAGCATTGCTGTAACACTCTCTGTCCTTTTGTGCTTTCCTAAGACATACCTGGCTGCTTTCCTCTGGACTTTCTCAAGCTTTTTAATGTGCACCTTTTCTTTGGATCCCATGCCGTTGTAGCATATATTCCATTGTAGGGCGGACAATTGATTGGTAGGCTAATTCTTTAGTAACCTTGGAACTCCCCTGCGACCCCCAATATATGTGCGACTCCTAGTAAATTAAATTGAAAAAAAAAAAAAATGAAGTCATAATTTTCACCTTTTTATTTGATCTATTTTTTTAGTTTTTCCCATCAAAGTGCATTTGTTGGGCATTTATACCACTTGGCTCAATAACGTGAATGTCCAATCAATTCACAGAGCAGGAGTATAAAGTATGGGCGTTGAAACGCGTGCGTATACGAGCATTTCACTTGTCTTTTCCAAGTCACTAGTAATCGAGTGTACTGCGAGTTGGAGATTCAAGTATGTATATTGGAGTTAAAAACTTCTTATAATACTCAAACGAATATGGCGCGTTGTACTCCCATGGCCACTTTTTCACAAGAAGGCATTTATGTCTGAGAATGTTTCAAGCAAAATTAAACTGTTCCCAGATTAATAACATGACAGAGCTAACAAGCTTAACAAAAATACCAAGATTTCAGTGGTAGGTACTGATAAATAACACTTTAAAAGGACGCTTTACCATGAGAGCCGCCACAAAGGCTGAGGGGGGCAGAGGACTAACGTATTACGTTAAGTAAAAATGAGCCTCTAAATTTGCCGGTTGTTGTGTCTTCTTCCGTAATTAATTTCTGTGTTGATATGTAAAAAACGTGGAGGGAGTCTTGTAATCTTCTCGATATTCAGACTAACGCTTGTTTCCCGTATCTGCATTTTGTGTTAGTCTTTGAATCGCTCGCTATTTTTATTATGAGAGGGACTTAAATGCCAAATTCTCCAATTGCCAGTTCGCACTTTCCTTGACCTTTGAAGATAATCACTAGTCCTGTTTGGAATTCAAATGCATGGTTGCGTGTGCTAACTGCGCAGCTTGCTCTACATAACCCTTAATATACATTATAAAAAAACTGAAATGTTATCTCGCCCCACCGGGAATGCCATCTCGCTTCTTCAAGAGTTGCAAGCATCCCTGGTTGGGAAACCCTGCACTAGAGCCTAAATTTCGCTTGGCAGAACGATGATGTATTCAGCAGACTAAACAAACTGTAAATTTAATGTCAATTGATTTGGAATGAAATATAGTAGCATATCAAGATTTATTAATTGCTCTGCAGACTGAATGATATCGTAAGGAGCTCTTTATGTTTCATTCCTCTGGCACAACGCCTATTTCTCAACTCGCTCTATATTTCTCCCCCCCCCCCGCCCTTTTCTCATCATCCAATCAGTCGCAGTTGGCTCCTAAACCTCATTTTGGCACTGGTTGGGAGGTTCAATTAAGAAAGAACACTTCGTATGTATATGATATGCCCGTCTTAAGAGTATGATATGCCCGTCTTAAGAGCACAACGGCAGAAAGTGTTGTTGCCGAGATCGGAGATAAAAACCTTTTCAGGTAGCTCGCGCCAAACGACATGATTGGCGAAAGTCCTGTAGAATGCGAAATTTTAATTTTCCTATTCGTGGCGACACTTAATTATGCAGATGCCAATTATGTCAATACCCTTTGGCCGAGCAACTTGAATAATTGCAGTCGCACGCATTCTTTCGTTCGGAATTATATTGCTTAGATTTATTTACTGATAGCATCAGCACATTCTAGAGGTTGTGTTTCAGTATTGCTTTTGGCAAAGGAAACTTCTAGGAATCGGCCATGTTTTGCGAAATTCACGAAACGTTTTGACGTGCTTTCCTCCCTAGTGATTGATACAGTTATATATTTGCGGAAATTGCGTGCTGTGATGACCAGGAACTAGAATATTGAAAATTGTAAATATTATTCTCTGCAATTCACCGTGAATTTACCTTCTAATTGCCAAATGGAAGTGGATCTTCTGGTGGACATCTAATATTGTTATTCTCCAGTTTAACCCTTAAAATGGCATAGGGAAAATTTAGGATTCGTTGTGTACTCGTGGTACATCAATTGTGACATAAAACACGTAATATATGTACATTTTACGACCGCCGATTAATCTGGCGTACGGCTTTAATTGATGATTAACAGTTAAAGAATTTACTTTTGGTATCGGCATTCTGATAATTAGAAACTTGCCTTCACTCCTCCGATCACGGCACCGGTCAGTCTTTCACGTTGTTTTAGAAAGTTCATTGCTTTGTGTATGATTAGGGAATATTACTATGATCATTTCGTGACCTCAGGACACTTTCATTGAAATCACGATACTGTCTGGTAACGTCGCCAACCATTGCTAACGTTCTTTTTTTTATTTTGCGGTTCTCTTTGGAAAGTTCTGTTATATTTTTTTCTGGCGCTCGACATGTTTCGTAGATTTAAAATCACGCTTTTAAGGTAGTTTCAGAGAAAAATTACTTCACCTTACATTTTATGAATTTGACCTCATTTTTAAGAATAAAACTTCCATCTTTCCAATGATATAAAAATATATTATTCCCATACCGAACTACTTTTTGAGAAATTTGCCCAAAAATACGAGCTGTTTTTACATAGAATAGATTACGGCTGTGCGCTCCAGAGGGAGATTATTGAAAAAAATTAGGAATTTATAACACCTAGATTTCGTAAAAAAACTAACGGTGTGTAGTTTGTATGTTTGATTCAACTATTTATCAAAATTAATCCAATACTCAACGCAGTAATTTTTACATAATCACTAAAAACCTGCTGTTTTGAAAGCTTTTTAGCCGTACTGCGTGACAAAATGAATCAAATTAGAGACTTAAGTAGATATATTTATTTGATTACTGAGAATTATGGTAATATGTAACTATATCTTTTCGCCATTAATGTTAAAAGAATTTACTTCATACCTCTTACAGACGCTGAAATTTCAAAATAAAATTCGAATATGGTCTCCATTATGACTAGGGAAATGTCTTGCTCAAACTTCCTTAACTGAGAAATTGCTTAGAGCTAGATTTTTTAAAAACTTTTCAGCCATAATTTTCGCAAAATTAATAACCTGTTCTCCATCCTATTTTCCTTGAAGTTTTGAAAACGGCAATGCGTTGCCCACCCTGTGCGGCTCGCTGTGGCTGGGATAACTCGAGGGAGGATTGATCGGGGGGAATCAGGATTCTTGGAATGTTTTCATCTTGGTCGGGAGAGGACTTCCCGTTACGACGACGAGGAGATCCCCGAAGGAGCTGCGCGGTCACAAGACGTGGACCCGGAGAACTCTCGTCTATTTTATTTATTTTCGTCCGGTGGAGAGATTCCTTTAAGGAAGAGACGGATTTATTAAAAAGAATGTTCCGGGATAACTAACTACGTGTGGAAATCCAACGCCATCTTGGAAGTGAGAACCGATCGTTCTCAATAATAAATAATTTTCGAGCATCTCCAAAATTGTTTTACCGGCGCGGCGTCGTTGACAACCCTATAACATTTTCTCCGCGTCCAATTTTATGGTTGGAATGGTAGGCTTTCACTTCGACCTCAACACGTCGGCTGAGGTTTTCTTGGATTCTTTTAAGTTTGGAACCTTGTCTCCCTTATATTCTCTTGATCCAGAAATCAATCCTTTTTACTTGCATCAACTTCCTTTGTTTCCCTTATCATATGAGACTTGTTCCCTTTCTGAAATTCTTAGTTGGATGTGCGGCTTAAAGTTGAAAAATTCAAAAGCCTTAGAAATATGATTGTTTACCCCGTAAATAGAAATTTCTCTGTACTAAAAGACTATATTGCTATTAGGTCCGTTCACCGAAATGTATATGTCGACATGTTACACTTAAGATCACGATTTTAGGTATTTTAACCATTAAAATTTATTGTGAATGTGGAATAAACTTAAGGAGATTGAATATCCTATTCTCCCGAGTGTACTTGAGACTTCAGGCTTATCCTAGGAATATTATCGTAAGAATCAAGTAACACTCTAAAGCTTTCGAGCTTCTATTGTGGGTAATGCCAGCGGATATAAAAGGATAAACTGCACGTAGCTTAATCTGGGAGTGAGAAGAAAATACGAGTCACGAATCCGAGTATGAGTGGACTACAAGTGACCATAAGTCAGTTCTACTGAAGGTTAATTTTACTGGAACATTGCATGACAAAAATAATGTTTATATAATCGAACTTCTCGAAGTATTTGTGCTTAATTTTTATTTGAACCATTTATGCAAGTGTGAGTAGCTGCATTTCGGTCTCAAATACGGATAGAAGGCCAGTTCAATCTTAAAAACTTTTCTGGGGATAGGTATATATCATGGAAAATTTTCCAAAGAATCGTATTCAAATTCCAAAGAAAATACATTATCAACGATATTTCAGTGTTGCCAAGGCAAGTTATTGTTTGGGATTACGAAATGTGCCAAGTGTTTTCACCATTAGAATTTACTGTTCTACCGGTGAGAGTATGTTTTGATGGATCATAAATGTGTACTGTCATTTAATCATATCCTTGCTAATTCCTCGCTCAATATCTCTCTTCAGTTAATCGTACTTCCTCAGCGCGCTAAAATCAGGATGTTCAAAGTTATTTGTTATGTATCGTCCCGCGGCTGAAGATACTTTTTCTTTGCGTATATTTTGCGCAATTTCTCGGTGAAAACATGTTATAAATAAAAAATTCACCTTTTAATTAAAGGAATGTGGCTATTTTTTCCTTATATTTAAATGATAATTTCAAGCTTGGAAGTTGAAAATAGGGAGAAATAAAGTGTGTGTTTTCCTAACTTCTGACAAGAAGACTAGAAGTTTCTGGGCACGTATTTCAATCGCACGCCACATCATCTGAAGTATGCACATAGGGTATCAAATCTGTTTGGATCCATGAATTGCCCAACGATTAAAATAGCCGGAAGAACTTTGTCGTTTGGAATTGTCTTCCTACTGAAACGATTTGAATAACTACAAAGCCTCACTAAGGGAGCATAAAATATCATTAGTGCAGGAGACCAAACTGGCTTGCATAGAGGACATTCTAGCTCTTGATATTTATAAAAAAAAAGAAGATTCGAAGATCTTGTGAGCTACATTTTCACTCTCATTCTGTGACTGTAAAAGAAGTGAGCCAACGGTGTTTTTCAATCTGCAGTTCGAATCTTCTCTTCCCCTCTCTTACACTCCCATCTCATTCGATACAGGTCCGAGAGATCGTTGCGTTGGCAACCTGTTGTCCTCTTCTTGTGGGGGAGGGGTGGACTCGAGACCACGTGCTCGGGGGAGACGGAGAGGGGAGTTGAGGACACGACAATGAGAGGGGGGAATGAGGGGAAACAATGGGCGGAGGAGGGATTGGTGGGGGGGTAAGGAGAAGTGGGGGGCGCGGTCTTGGAGGGAATTGTGGGAAGGGCGGTAATGGCGGAGGGGCGAATGGCCTCAGCATCTCTGCCGCTTTATGCGATGCTCGTTATACCGTGTTTACTCGAATATAGTGCTACATGTTAATTGAGGGGGCGAGAAGCCAAGGGTGACACATGTTATCAAAATGCAATTATAACAGGCATATATGGAATTTGTTTTTTTTTTCAAAAATAGATTGCTGAATATTCAATGGTTATAGAGTAGAACCATAATATAATGTTTGGAGTATTGGTCTTCTTTTTAATAATCACCGCTCACATTAACATTACTGACGTTTGGCCATTTTTCATTGACATATTCAGGGCTTTGTCCTAATAAGCGTCAGTAATTAACGGAATGAAGCAGAGAGGAACAGAATAACATACATAATATAAAAATTCATTTGCTTTAATTATATTCTACTATAATATCGTGGTCGATTAAAGAGAAGAGGTTCGTACATAATATAAGCACTATACCGACTTCAGGTAGTTTGAGCGAGAGATGTTTCCCTAGTCATGAAGGAGACTATACTCGAATTTTATGTTTTAATTTCAACATCTGTAAGGAGCATGAATTAAATATTTTAAAGCAATGATGCAAAAATATAGTTATAGGTATATGACAAAAATTCTCAGTAAAATATCAATATATCTACCAAAGTCTGACTCATTTTTTCACGCCCAACGATGAAATCGCCTTTAAGATGGAAGGTTTTTTTGCGATTCTGTAAAAAGCACTGTGGTGAGTAATTTTTTAATCTTTATAAATGGTTGAGAAAACACGCAAACTACACACCGTTAGTTTTGGAGGAAATCTTGGTGTTAGAAATTCCTATTTTTTTCGATATTCTTCCTGTGGAGCGCACAGCACAGCTTGTATTTTGAGTCAAATTTCTCGAAAAGTAGTTCGGCAAAGGGTTAATATTTTGATATAATTGGAAACATGAAGGATTTTTTTCTTTAAAATGAGATCAAATTTATCAAATTCTAGGTGAAGTGGTTTTTCGCTAGAACTACCTTAAACGTTTCAGGGAATTTATCAAAATGATTGAATAAATTTTAACTGCGTTTTATAAAATGACGAAATTGTCACTTGTACATACCCAGGGATGTGATCCGAAAAGGAACTTTACGTCTAGTTCCGGGCCTGGGAGGCACGTAACTATCCGTTATGGTAAAGTGCCGGACCTGGGAGGCACCCGAACTCGGGAGTCCGAGCCTCGGCGTCGAAGGCGATCCAACCCTTCACCGCGGGTGGTTTATGGCACCAATTGACCTGTCGCACTATAGTTAGTAAATTGTACAAGTTAAACATAACTCGCAAAATTATAATCTTGGGAGCGAAATGTAGCAGTAAGAAAAAAAATATTTGAATAATAATGTTCAGACCGGCATTTTATTTTGTGATGCATTTTAGCTATCCTGCTTGTATCGTAAGATATCGTCGAATATACTCTTGATCCTTATTTTTAGCCAATTTTAAGATTTTCCTACAAGGGTAGCAACGGGGTTAGATAAATCTGTGTATCTGGCTGAAAACCAAGGACGATTATGTAATCTACTTGTTAAGAATCAGGAAATCGGAATTTTGACATTTTTTTTCAGCCCCATGGCAAAAAGTGAGGCGTGCTGATTGGAAAGTAGCTTACAATCTAGTGCAGCAAAAATATACCCTCGAACGAAAACGCCGGATATATCAATTAAAAGACAAAACTCGATCTGAAATCACAAGGAGTAGGTTAAGCCTTTTGGAATAGATCCAGGATTTGAGTGGAAAAAAAATTGGTGTTCTCCTCAGATATAATGTGAGCCGACGTAAAGAACTACCGGTTTCGGCTGTTAAACCATAAGTAGTTAACGGTGATGGCTTGGCATAAGAAGCCGGTAGTTTCTTTCAATCTCGTCACATTAAATTTGCGGAGACTTCTCTGTAGGCTTTCATTTCAAGTCTCAATATTCTAAGCATTTGCGAAA
Organism: Pyrrhosoma nymphula; assembly: GCA_963573305.1. Lineage (NCBI taxonomy): Eukaryota > Metazoa > Arthropoda > Insecta > Odonata > Coenagrionidae > Pyrrhosoma > Pyrrhosoma nymphula. The sequence goes on along the minus strand of OY754335.1, from coordinate 130,848,854 downwards.
CTAGTCTGGCCATATATATGTAACTTGATATTTCTCAATTCATCATTCAGCATCATTAAAAAAGGAAAATTATCCGAATTAATGAAAGAATCGACATAAAAATATCATTATACATCTGGATTTGAGAATACCTACGGTATTAGCCTGATTAATTAGCGGCTCTTGTAGGGAGTTATTGTCATGTATGTATCATTTTCCTAGATTATTGGGTGTAGTTTCTTTCAATTATCTTCTTACTTACTTTTCTCTCATCTTACTTCTTTTGTCAATTGTTATCTTATCTCGTTTGTAATCTAGTCATGTATTTCATAAAGTAATCCTAATACTCCAAATGAGAAAATAACAGTCCGTTTGCAGTCTAGAGCTTAAGATCTCATGGAAATAGGTGGTTACATACTTCATCCGTAGATGCATGTATTGTGGTGAATTAAGGCTTATTTTGTGGCCTATTTATTGTTAATTAGGCTTTCGGTCGCTGTTTATTGGTTCGGGTCATCGAAGTGGTGGATAGGTTTGTGGAATCCCGACTCCAACTTGAGTGCAAAGTAGATAACGCTAAGGCCCATTAATACGTCTTCTAACCGTTCATCACTTGATGACTCGACCCTTTCGTTAACTTGATATTAACTGAGTGCTTGGGATTTGTACATTACATCAACCATCGGTTAGTATACGTGAAAGTTATCGATGGGAGGACGTATTTACTTCAGTAGTCATAACGAGAAAATATTTTAACTAGAAATTATAAAACCGGGCCTAAAATAACTACTCTATGTCCGTCAGATGGGACGTAAAACTGTTAGCCAATTGCGCTTTTCGTAATGTGAAGGGTTATGCTGTTATTTATTTATTAACAACAACCATTGAAAACAGCTCTTAGGTATATGGCCTATATATCGGGGTATTTACAATTATCAATGGACGAGCACACACAACCATGCCCTGGGAGTTGAGATATCCTCCCCAGGCGGGACTCGAACCCGCGACCATCGAGTTATCAGGCGAGGACGTTACCCCGCCGCCACCGAGACCGGCACTCTTCTCCGCCCTTTCTGCATTCCGTCAATCATCGTCTGAGTAATCTACTGGTTAGAGGTAGGTAAGTCAGAGAAAATCCAACAGGCTCTTACACGTGCAGTGCCTAATCTGCGTCTAGTAACGTATATATTACTTCATTTCAGCGTAAGCCATACCTTACTTCATCCCGTCCATAAAACCTAGTCTCTTTCTTCCCCTTCAATGTTTGCGATCAATTCTGCAAATAACCCTTTCATTCCACCCACTGATCTGCAATGTAAGAAATGGCATCAGCCATCGGTTGCCTCTCCCAATTATTCACGAACGCTAATAAAACAAACTCTTAGTTTCACAGGATTTTTATTTAGAACGACCGGTTTAATCGAATTGTCGACATCATCCGATGCATTACACAGGACGCCAGATCTCAATAAATTTGTTTATTTATTATTCACGTCCAAAAAACAGCTCTAGGCTAATTGCAATGGACAAATAACAACATCAATCCAAAACAAATAAACAAAGAACTATTTAAAAAATAACAGCATTAAAAAATTAATAACAAAGTAGCACTTAACACTGAACAAAATAGAACCAAACAGCGTGTGAAAGACGAGAGCAGATCTAGGATGAGGGAGGAGTGCGACAGATACGGAATGAATGGAATGGATCGAATTCAGGGACACTCTTCAACGTAGCAACGTAGCACGTAGATGGGAATCCGTAGATGAAATACCGTTTGGAGACAGAGAGACGTGGCGTGGTGCAATGAAATAGCTCATTCAGTCTTGTAGTTCGTGGAGGAACACGTAAGGATAAAAGATAAAGAAGTTCTGATGACCAATATATAGTTTCCATTGACTATTTTCATGAAAAATTTGCTGTCGAGAAGGGCACGGCGGTCTGACTGGCGGCGGGAGGATATGTCTATAGACGATCTTAATTTATCGATGGAGTAGTTGCGAAACTAAATGGAGTCACAAACGCAGAAGATGGTGTTGGAGGAGGAAGAGGAGGAGGTTGGTTTGGTAAGATTGTTGGGTGGGGAAGTGGGAGGAGGTGGTGGGCAAGGGGATTATGGGTCTCACGCTAACTCCCTGTACATTTTGTTGAATGTTGACCCGCGGCCGAATTTCTCACGTCTCATTTGATTCCTTCAAATGCATGGAAGGGGGGGGGCAGCAGCCTGAGCAGTTGACCAATCGACGAGCTCTAAAGAGAGAAGGTAGATTGGTAAGGAGGAAAGTTGGAGAGAAAACGGGCTATCGCATCAAATATGAGCGAGATCGCAATCGGCACAGCGCAACATTGACCCGTCAATTTCTGTTTCCGAGCCAAAAGTGTAGGGTGTGCCAGAAGTGCCACCCTAAGGGGAGCTTGCCAAGAATCGCCTCTTTATGGACTTCGGCCCCGACTCGCATGTTGTCCCGAAATCGAAATCTTTCAACCAGGTGTTGCCGACGTGTAATACCAACCAGACATTTCGTGAACAAAGCAGTGGGGTTTCGTTTTCTGACTTTCCTACCAATCGTTTCTAGTGTGAAGATCGCCATCTACTTCCAGTAAACATCCGAACCATGCCATTCTATAGTTTTCTATCAATATATTTCTCAATGTTTACGCCCGAATTTTCGGTATTCAATCCTTGTGAAATCGCGTATATTTTCGATTCGGACTCAAAAAGTTGTATTTTAACCCCAATGGCGGGCTGTAGTAATTATCTATGAATTGTTAAACGAAAATTCCTTCTACCCTCGCGCCATTCGTAAGAGAAAAAAAATAAGATCAAGACACTGAGGCACTCTCCTAAATATTCATTTCGCTTTTCATAATTTCCCTCTTTCTATTCTTTTTGCCCATTCACTCCTTTTTACACAGCTAGTGTCCTGCCATACGCCCTTGAGGAGACTTGCAGGGTAGCATGTAGATACAAAGTTGCGGGCAAGGAGTATAGAGAAATAGTTGGTAGCATGGCATGGCAGCAAGGCGTCGTTTTTCCTCAAGGCAGCGCTCAATTCAGTTCCTCATGTACAGTCATTCTCAAAATGTCTTGAACAGATGTAGTGGAGCCACTGATGTTTTTAAAGTTAATCGAGTTTCACTTATTATATTATTGTCCCGTATTTATGCGCCGCAGAAAAATGAATTATTTGCAAATACCTATTCAAAGTATAAAGTCAAGAAGTTGTTAAATTAGTGCCAATTTATACTCTGGTCAATTTATAATTCGATTTTTGTTTTCTTTTTGGCTAAGTGCTTTAACCATCTGCTTTCGTCATCGGTGACCGCCCCTGTAGCCATTCTTTTTTTTCCTCAGCCCCTCCATATAACCCAGTGAGTATAATTTCAATCACTGCCCCCGTTTGAGTAACTCGGTCAGTTTCTCTCTTTCTTTCTCTCACTTTCCGTCACCTAAATGACCACGAGGCCTAATTTTGCCGCAGTCGCCGAAAATAATAGACATTTTCAACGGGAGCGAAAAAATAATTCGTCGCTTTCTTTTCTGATCAAAATCTTTTCTTGAGATTATTACATATTGTGGGCGTTGCTCGTACAAATCGTTCATCAGTTGATCAGCAAACAACCTAATTGAAATAAAAGGAAATCTTTGGTGAGGGGGAAAAAACAACACGCGTCAAGTAAACGGATATTTTCTCACCTCACGAGTTTATTATTGCGCCAAGCGCTTCGTTCTTTTTTTCTATCGGAGAGACTCTCCATGATGCTCGTTTTTTCGTTTGTCTTCTTTCCCTATTTTTATGCGATTGAACAAAACAAAATACTCTTCTGCTGGAAACTAACCTTTTCAGTGTTCGGATGCAGTTATGCCCATTATGAGTGTTAAGTTATGTATATTAAGATACTACATCCATCTGTTCATCTGTTCTCTCAACCTTTTCTTCTTATTACCTTGTGCTTGGATTCTTTACGACTATTTTGCAATATAAATACGGCGAAGGAACCCTCTGTAATTAAATGTGTGATTTAAAGGTGGTAATTGCCATTGATGATGAATTTATCCGTTGGATTTGATCACTGCAAATGAACATTGCGTTAAATATTCTTGCGTTTATTCTTAATCGTTCACGTATTAAATTCTTGGGGCTGGCACTTTTCATAAATAAAGTTGTCTTCGGGCAGATGCGGTGGAATTTATTCATTAGGAATGAAACTACTTAGAATTTTACCACTTTTTTAATTAACTTGACAACACATTTAAAAAAAGTGGAAAACTGCTGAGTAATTTCATTCCTAATTGCACTTTTCATGTTCATTATTAATAATATGAGACTTTTGATGAGCAAACAAATTATGCCAATAAGTGCCAAATGATTTCATAATATTATCGGTGGTGTAAATATTCAACAACCTTCGAGTATTTTCACTGTAAATAATTGGAAGAGTTGAATTAAGTAACAGTGGCATTTGCGTTACTAGGGGTGTTTTTCTGTTTCAACTTTGACATCACAAAATTGGCATGATCTCACCGAAAGCTACTTCCACCGCTACATTATTTGCCTACCTACTACCTGGCTAAAGGTTTGAGGGGGCATGCGGGTTATTACCATATATTGAGTACCATTCAAGGTAGTATAACCTGGATAGATTCTTTTCCCACACAATCGTGTACCAGCAGTGAAATAATTACCACGATCAACTGTTAATGGGGGCATCAGATTGAATTTTTCTAGTCTTCGTGACTTAAATATTTTGAAAATTTATAAACTTTCGGCCGTATTAGAACTATTTTTAGACTCTTCCTGCCATTAACGTTGAACATTTGCATTAATATTGTGATATGATTTGTGAGTTTTTAAAATTATTACAATTCTCAGGGTTCAGGCGACGTCTGTCTGTATTTCGAGGCTGCTAGCGGATAAGTTTAAAGTCCTTTTGTTTGTCATTTCAGTGACACGCACTTACTTCAAGTCTCGAGGGGTTAAATGTTGAGAATATTGCTTTCACACCCGTCAAAAATTTTTTTTCCTGGTAATGGCGTTATTTCGCGGCTATAACTGTCTAGAAAATTGGGCTTATTTTCTGAAAATTTATGTGGCCATATTGAGATCCTTCCACGTCTCTGTCGAATAAACTGTGCTCAAAAAGGCATGAAAACACGAGGGAAATTCTGCCTTACGAAAAAGAAAAGAAATTTTTTTTAAATGAAGAAACTGATTGAAAAAAGTGGTCATTGGGGGGCACGTCCCGTGTCTGTGGTTCAACGGCTCGCGATTCGGGTCTTTCCCTTCCTCAATTCGGGGACGCACGCCACCCTGATCACGCGTCAAAGCGTCTTTACGCTTGGCTTCCCATAACCACTTCCGATTGATAGTTTTTGGGTCTGACTGTTTATATATTATGTGCTGTGAAATCTGGGCGGAGTGTGGTTTGGCGCTATTTTGGTGGTGAAGTTGAAAGCACTTCCCTACAGGTTGCCAGCAGAAGTCGTCATAACTCTCCAAATAAGCTTCACGCCATTACGTGCAAACCATTTCACTGCGTAATTTGGTCCCAAGCACTCATTTTGAATCGTAACAAGGGCAGTATAATTTAGAGAGGAATTTAATTAATGAAGATTTTTCATTGATGAACCCATTTGAAGTGAAATTGTGCCAGTCAAAATCTAATTTAATTCGAATTATGCTCATGCCGCGATCAAGCTCGAATCGAGCTAATAATTTAAGCTCATTCAAGCGTATTCTTTCAGTGGAAAGTATTGGAAAGAAATTATTTCTTGTATCGTTTTATTCAACCTCCCACTGTAGTGATATTGTTGAAACTCGTTTAAGAACTAGTTGTTATTCCTTTTGTGACGAAAATATTTGTTTTTACCGAATTTCAAACGAGTCTGTAGCAAACGGTTGCGCTAGCACTTCAATAGCCGCTAAATACTATTACCCGCCGGACGTATTCGCCTAAAATCCACGGCAGTGACCCTGACTCAGCCACACCTGACATTTCATGTCTTACTGCAGAGTTGAAATTATTTCGGAGCTAAGATAATGATATCGTTGCCGCGGGATGGAACCGATAAACGGAAATTCGTCACAATTCTCATAAGCTCTCGGAAAAATGTATTCTTAAAAAAAATAACATTCCATTCGTTCTAAAGTCGACGTGATAAGTCGAAACTTCGGAGACTTTGTTATGAAGTGGTTTTCTCGATTCGGCGCGGATTCTGATCTCCTGGGTGTGATCCGCTGTGGTGCCTTAAAGGATTACGCTGCTTTGAATTGCAAATAAAATCGGCTTAGGGGGTAGGAGGCCGAAAATAAAAATAAAAGAAGGGGGAAAAGGCGCTAGAAAAAAAAGACAGCAGTGACAACTAAGGACTCCCTCCGGGAGAGAGTTGAATGGAGCTCGGGTGAGTCAAATGTGACGAATGACTTTCAATTGTTTCCGCGGCGCGCCGTTATAAGCGTACGGCTAGTTGGGCGTTGAGTCTTATTCCCTCCTGTCTTTCTGAGCGTCTCAAGTGTCTCCATCTCTCTCTATCTCCGCTGGAGAAAACGGCAGTCTCGCAATCTGATGAGTAGACCGTCGTGCCCTCCTTGACTGTGGTCTTCATTACGTGTTGCTGAAATTTTGGACATAAGATATTTGATTGAACGTTTTGAAAAAGTAGGCGATATATTTTTTAAAGAAACAAGAGAGAACAATAGTGAGCAGACAGAGTATCTTGAGTGAAAACGGCATTCTACAAGAAAAGTCTTCTTGCAGCTGTCAGCACAGGCATGGAAATAAGAAAACTTAAAAGCTCATACCTATGGAACAAACTCTTATAGGGCATCGTTTCTTGGACGAAAACAACTGCATAACAAATAATTTTGGAAGCCATGGACGCGTGGTGCTATCGGAGAACGATCAATATCAAATGGACTGAGGGAACGACCAATGAAGAAGTCCTACCAAAAGTTGGAGAGAAAAGAAGTTTGATGAAGATTAATCAAGAGCCTCTTGATTTCTCCTATAAGTTACATTTGAAACGATTACTGCCTCTTTGAAACGGTTATAGAAGGAGATATGAAGGAGAAGAATTACGGAAGGAGACCAAAGGATGGTTATGCATTTAGCAAATCGAAAGGGTTAGCTGACTGTAGAGTGTTGATGGAGAGCTGCAGCAAACCAGTCTTTGAATTGGTGAATGCTGCTCATATTGATGGTGGTACCTATTTTAAATATTTGGAACACCTAAAATAAAACCATAACATATTCTGCTTTTAAATAGGATTGATATTAAAAATCTTATTTAATTGGGAAACATCACATGTACGGTCTTTTTCAACACTATAATTGTTATTGGTACTCTACACGATTGCAGTTAGGTATTTTATTAATTTTTGCCTGATGGATCCTCTTAAAATGTGCGGGCTTTTTGAACATCAATTGAATCTGGACATTCTGTTAAAATCAGCGACGAATGGTTACCCCATGGATACTAGAATTTAAGGATATCAGACTACCAACTTCGGCGTGATACCTTTTTTGGAGCTGTCAACCGCGGCGCCACTGTCATGAGTGAGTCAGTTGAATCAGATGATCCCTATGTGTCACACATATTTTCGCTTTTTTTTTCAATTTCGAACTTAGGGAAATTACGGCTAGTTGGGAAGAAACTAATGGTTTTATTTGTCAAATGATAATTTTAGAACTATCACGACTACAAGACAAAATAATTAGCGTCAGTGTGGGTAATGAGCGTAATTCACGATTAGGTACTTCAATTCGGAAATACATACTTTCAATGATCGCATCAAAGATATAAAATCACATAGAGAAGAAAAACCAAAATCTGTCAAATTAATAAAGAGGTGTGCGATGAATACATACGTAATCATCATCGTCGACCATGCCTTGCTATACGATAACGTGAAGAATACAAGAGAGTACTTACATTAGCCTTTAGCAAGCTTTTATTCTTCGCACCTAATATTCTGTTATTTCTCGTGGTTGCGTAATACCCTGTGGAGCATCCAGGAACAAAGCAAGATCTTTTACCCATTGTTAGTCGAGCAATCAAGCTTTTTCTTGACCAACAATCGGAAATCCTCCCTAGCCGCCATTCGTAAACAAAGTGACTATGTGCCTCAGAGTCCTCACTAATGCCACCTATCGAACGGCTTCAAAAAATAAAACAAAAAAGCAACGAAAGCGCACTGAACTTGCCGGGGCTGGGTTACCCAATCCTTTCCGACCCTCCTTCTGTCCGTTTGCGGCAGTACCCAACTGTCCCAACTTCCTCTCTCCACCCCCGCGTGAATGTTGACAAATCCTGGTGAAGTGGACGACCCCGCCCCCGGATTCAATCCGGGAAAGTGCATGTCTAACAACACCCCTGAGTAATGTACTGCGCTCGTTGCGTACCGAGGCGTTTCTTCTCGCCTGGCACGCCCTCTATTCGTGTCGTGATTGACTCGTCATCTATCACCACGACACTTTTCCGTAACGCCTCGTTTCTGGTGTGTGCTTAGCTGTGGGCTTGCTAAAAAAACTCCTTCTCGTATACCACAGGATCAATGGCGCGTGAATTTCAGCACCTTAAATATCGATGCGTTAAATATATTATATGCGTCTACTCACTATCTCCCACTTTTGAACGAATCGCATTTCGACTGAATCGATTTCGACTCTTTTTCTCTCCAGTCGATACTGTTCCGATCCCTATTTTGATTCGATCATGTTCACGCATTATTATAATTTTGACCTTCGAACCATATTAATGTTTTATCCGATTTAACCGACGTATTATAACCTGAAATGTGCACTGAATTCGTCAGGAACCTTTTTATAAACTACTAACACTAGTGTGAATGAGTGGGCGTGATGGTCCGGCAACAATCACGGGTCACGCGACCACAAGAATCGTCCCGAAATAATAATGAAAAAAATTGGTTGATGCTGAAATGAACGGAAAGTGAACTTATAAGGGCAGTAAAGTAATGATATTAAGGAGGTTCCGCCGCGACTGTGTGAGTCAAAACAAATACTAAATTCCACATTTTTTATATTTTGTCCAAAAAATCCTGCTTTCGCTGATGAAATGCATTACCTATAGAAACCCAAAAGTAAGGAACAAAATTTGCAGATTATTCCACGAAAGTATTTTAAACAAGAACATTTTTTCAGCCATAGGAGCCGACTGCAGCGCCATTTCATACGAAATACCGCATTTTGACTTCAATTACAGCATTCATTCCCTAATAACTAAAATAAAGGTGGTAAGATGCTTGTATTTTATTTTTATTCAATTTATCTAGATTATTTCCATCTTATAAATAGTTTTCCGCAAAAATGGCATTTGTATTTTATGGAAAAATACTTTTTTTCCCCGTGTTTCTCTCATACTCCCATTGAACGCCATGTAATTTCAAGTTCAATTATAGAATAAAATAGCGTGGAAAGGTATTATTTTATTGTTCATATCAGATAGAGGACAACTTTTTCTACAAGTAGACAGAATCTGAATAAAATGACATTTAAGTCATTTTACCTTGTGGAACCGCCTTAAACCGAGATTGAAACGAGATGTCGTTCGATACCGTACTGTACTATATGCCTTTGATTCGCTCCTGTGATCGAAATCGCAGCCTCCTGGGCGACTCCACCACGGGGAAATGTGTGATTTCTCCGTGGGGGGACGCAGGTATTCAAATGCGAGTTATGCTGCCGCGGATCGAAAGTTGGTCTAGCTTGTGTCGTTTTAGATAACGCGCTTGGGCCCTACAGGTGCAGGGAAACGTTGTTGTGTTCCGTCTGTCATGCATGTGATATAGCCAGTATTTCTTTTGTAGTAACATAATGCACACCTGCGCCAAAGCTTGAGATGGTATTCAGCTAGGATGTATGAACTCAATGGACGGAGTGAAAGAAGTTTAAATTAGAATATTGCAGGAAATTAGTCCAATGGAGGAAAAACTTGATGCACTGCATCATCGGCGCCTGATTTTCAACTTTTGCTCTCTGAGTTTTTTTTTGTTGAGGATGGGGAGTTAGAAGAAAAGGCTCCTCCGTATCAACGGTGCTTGAACAGCACCATTCTATGTTATTCGTTTTATTAAACTCGCATGAAAATAACCCATAGCGACCATCAGGCGAGTGAAAATCATTTTAAGATGGCCTACGTATTTGTTCAGAGAAGAAGATTGTGATGTATGGTGGGTATATTGCCGTGCAGTCTAACGGTGTTTTTAATTGAATGTTCTGAGATCTTCCTCTTCATTACTCTGGGGGTCACCGAAGGACGTAAAATACACGAAATGGGATCGTTATCCCCAGGAAGCATCGTATTGAGGCGTATTCGCTTGCTGTCATTTCCCTCGCTAATAGTCCTCGCGTTGATTTAATACATTTTTATTAGGATTGTGGTCCATTTGGGGGCATGATGTGACTCTTTTTTCTTCCTCTTTCATCTTAGGAAACTAAAAATCATCATCTCTTATTTTTTCTTTCTGTGAATTGAGCTTCGTCGGAACCACCACCACCTTATGTGTGTTTCTGCAAGTGTATTTTCCCCCTCCTATGCTTTTGCAGGGTCGTCTCTCGCATGATCAACATCCACAACGAATATTTGTCGTCAGTTCCTTGTATCCATATAATATTCCAATCATGTTTTCTGCAATTCCTATCACATGGCATTCTTAACACGATCTTTATATCAAAAGGGTGTTCCATTTTGTTGTAAAACGCCCAAAATGTCTCTGTGCGACTTAGGACATTGATTTTGAAGATTTTTAGGTTTAGAATAGTGTTTTAAAAGGAGATCTGTGAGCGTCGGCATTTTAATGCCGGTATATATATCTCTCGGATTGCGCCGTAATGTATTATCGAGTTGGTTATTTATGGAATACCGAAGGCGATGTCCACGTTGATCCCTTTTGCTTTTCTCATCTTTATTTCGTTTTTTTTGGAAGGTAACTAGAGTAAACCTGATTTTCTCTTCCCAATACTTTGTGCCACTGGTGTATTCCATAGGGAATACAAAACATCCTGAGCCGTTTAGCCTGGAGGAGATAGGATGTAGATAATACATTTAAATATTTTGGTTAGTATGTGGAGGACTCGTACGTGCGGAGTAAAAGGATTAATAAATTGACCACCGGCTTTTAAGAACTGGTCTGAGGTTTGAGGCGATTTCTTCTTCTCTTCTTGCAGCATGTGATATTGAACCAGAAAAACGAAAAAGGTCAAGCGACTACGACCTCAAGTGATGTGAATTGGTGTTAGAGGTCCGAACGAGAGGGAAAATGTGATCGTATCTCAAGTACTTTTAATTGCTCTAGGTTTCCATTTCTCTAGCCTACTTGAAGTAGGGAAGAGCACTATTAGAGGGGACTCGTTTTCAAAGTGGTGGAGATTCGTTGATTATATAAGAAGATTTTTCTAGTTTAGAATAGATTGTCTCCGTTTATTTTAACACTCTATGAGAAATTTGATTCTTGTGAAACAGATGCAGACAGTATGTATTTCGTACAGTTCATCTTATCCTTATTACTGCAGTAAACAAATGATCATGTACACCATACAACTCCTCAATTCAATAGATACCTGTAAAGTATATGGCACATGTAAATGCTTTATGAGATTCATGTTTAAAAATTGATGTTACATATAAAAACTTCCGATGCTGTGACAATGGTAACTATGGATAACTTATGGATCGGTGGGAAATCAAATTTGAATTTTTTCGGAAGTTTGACCGTGGAGGCATTTTTTTTATCCCGCTTGAGAATTGATACGTCACCTGCCTCCCCGAAGGTGGTCCCATCGCGACACCCTGGGTGCCTTGTGTCACAGGTGTCGGCGTTCCGCTTCGTTGAGTGCGGGGGAACCTCTCGGGTTTGCGCAAGACGCCCCGACCCTCCTTTGAGACTTTTTTCTTCAAGATATCGCGCGCGGTGGCAGTCAGTCGCACAGCGCTGCCGTGCCGCGACCTGCTTTCCTTCCTGCGATCTCTGGTCGCTCACAGTGAGACACTCGGCCTGCCTGCCTACCCTCCCTGTCTGCCCGCCAGACGGACGACACGTGGAGAGCGACACACGTATACAACCGAGACACTCACGCACACGTGCTCGCTCGTAGATCCGGAGACAACGATATAAAAAAAACCCCTCTCTTCTTATATAGAGTGAGTTTTAAAGATCGAAAGAGTTGTCATTTCGTCGAGCCAAAACGACGCACCACTCTCTTCGGACTGCAGAATAATTCTTTTTTTTTATTTATTCGTACGAGTGTTCGAAATATTAGAGTCCGTATCCAAATATATTTCCTGTTCGACTTTGCCTTCGCAATTTCCTTTAATCAGTCGACGATCAGGTGTTATTGTCTGCTTTGCATGCTCAATAATCTACCCTCTTGTTTTATTATTTATTTATTTATTACACTGTAATTGCAATTAGACATCTGATGGCAATATATCATTAGTTTCGGTTGGAATAAAATTAATAACAAGGTTGAAAAAATACATATAAGTACCTACATACAACATCAAACACTCCTCTCTTTTTTTAAGTGTAACATTTTTAAAAAAATATTTACGTTTCTTGGTAAAGGTTTTGTGAGTTCTTCTGGTAATTCATTCCATTTCAGGACCCCACGATTTAAGAAGGAGTATTTGGCAGCATTCGTTTTTTGCCTCCTTAATTTGAGTTTCAGCGGGTGGTCATTTTTTCCCAAAAAATTTGATGGTTCTAGCCCCTTCTCCAATTCCAACCAGGCTGGATGTTATGAATAGCATTTAAACATTCCCAATAAACTTTTTACTTTCCTTCTATCTTGCAGTATTCAGCTTTCGCATCAACTACCACGAAATGCACCGTGAAAGATTTCGCCCGTTAGCCAAATTTCGAAGACGTTTCTCCCCTCACAGATAAGAGGCTCATAAAGACCGATGTTTCAATTTAAAAAGAACGATTCATTTGAAATTTCCCTTTTAATTTTCCAATTTGTTATCAAGAAATTTTCATTCAAGCTCTTTAGATGTGTTTCTGGAGGGTAATGGAGAAGGTGCGGTGGAAGGAAAGAAATACAAACGAGAAAGTGCTCGGCTTGGTGGATGAGGAGAGGAAGAGATTAGGAGCCGGCAGAGTAGGTTGTTGGAACTGATACCTAATTAGGGGCAAAGGGATGCTTAAGCCTGTGATAGAAGGTGTTAGGAAAGCGGGAAAGGGGAAGAAAGGGAATAGGCTTTATTGACGGGATAAATAGTGGTAGGACGTATGGTGGGAGGTGTAGGTATATGTGGAAAGCAATTATGTTGGGAGATTAGGTCTTGTACTTGTAAAAGTCTAAATGATATTTTATCTCCTCCATTGAAACGTGCCTTAACCGGTCGATCACGTCTAATAATAATTTTAAACTGAAAATTGAAAATAATATAGTTCTATGCCTGTAAGGATCAAACGAACTTCACTGGGTAGAATCATGTTTTGATAATGGGGCCTTACGTATTCCTTTTGCTCAACTGCCAGCTGTGAATGTCTTGAGTTAACCGGTCGTGAATGATGAGGATAAAGTTATTAATGAGCGACACAAGCCTGCCCGAAAAATGAATATACTGACGAAAGTTGCCCTTTTACTGCCTATATCTCCTTCGCACGGAATAAGTTGTGATAAATATTTCCTTTCGTACCTATGTCGTATATCACGTCCAAAAGTCAACGAACCGCCTACGTTGCCCGCGTTCGCGACGCCATCTCGGGGTATTCTTTGACATTTTGATCCAAACGATCCCTCTCCATTCTCTGCGTAGGCAATAGATAGAGAATGTGGAGCGTATCTAATGATTGAATCTATCGCGTTCCATTTAGAGGAATGAAGAAATCTGTCCGCCTGAACCCAGAAATCCATAATTATATATTCATCCTTATGGGGAATCGAGGGGATTAAATGTTTTACGCGGAGGTTTTAATATCCTTTCGCGCATTTTAATGAATGGGTGCCCGAGTGTTTTCTTAAAGGCTGGATATTTGTACTCTCTTCATTCGACTCTCGCAGAGTAGACATGAAAATATTACGAGATGAAATTTCACAATGGGTCGTGAGGACCTTCACCGTAAAGTGACTTAAATGTCATTTTATTTATATTCTCTCTCCGCTCATAAATAGTTATCCTCTGGATCCAACACCAATAACAAATGCGTACTTACCACGCTATTTATTTCGCAAATTGAACTAGGGAAATAAAAATATAATTTGTCTTTCTAATATAAATGCCATTTTCGTAAAAAACATTTTATTAGGAGCGAGGTTTCCTAGGTAATTCAATGTTAATGAAATGTGGGTACCTACCCGTCGTAGTTTTTAAGTTACTCGCAAATCACCGCAATAATTGAAGTCAAAATGCAACAATTCAATGTAAATGGCGCTGTAATAGGCCTGTGTGCCTCGAAAAAGTTTTAACTAAAAATTTATTCGTCAAGTATTCTGCACATTTAGTACCATAACTTAGTTCTTTAATAGCTAGTTTCCACTAGTGAAAGCCGTATTTTTAAACCATATATACGAAAACGTGTAATTTAGTAGTTGTTTTGATTTAGAGCCTCTTTAAAATGCCATCATCATCAGCAATTATTAATCCCTAGATAGTTTTCTGAAGCTCTCACCTCTCCACTCTCAGCTAACCGCGTCAATCCTTCGTAGTTCTTCACTTTGACGTACCTACTTCGTAATTTGCTTTATATATTCCATCCTTGGTCTGCCTCGGTAGTTCCTCCGTATCTTCCAGTATTGTTGTAAAGAGTCTGTTGTGTCTCAAAATGGGTCCAATAAGTTTGCTTCTTCTACTTCGCGGAGTTTTCATCGAACATGTTTCCCTCCAGCACTGCGTAGTACTTCCTCGTCAGTCTTTCTCCACGTACGCCTAATCTTCATCATTCTTCGATACCAAAACAAGCCAGGTTTAAGCGCCTGATTAAACCACACTTTCGAATGCGATTTAAATAGGTGAACTAATGACCCTACGAAATTGCATCGCGTGAACCTCTGCATCTCATATGTCTACTCCTGCTAACTGCATCAGGGGTATGTGGCAGTGGGTGCTAGGACCTCAGCCTTGAAAAGGGGATGAAATAGGGAAAAGGCGCCAATCTGCAGACACGAGTCCATTGAATTAACCCCTGTGATAATTCTGTGGGTACGTTCTCGTAGCTGTTTACGTAATACGTCCTGCAACCCGAAGTTACGTATGTATCCGTGTGAGAAGGTGCATGCATTATGTAAACAAATCCTGTAGACATAATTTCAAGTTATATATACTAAGCTTGAATCACTCCGTCTGATATTATTTCTTAGGGATGGGTTTCTGATAAATCGACGCTGTTACCTTGCTAAACGCAAGCTTGCTGGATAAATTCTGGGTGTATCCAGAGACTTGCATCTACATATTGCCATATTATTATCATTTTTCTTGGAATTGTGTGTATTTTTTACTAATTCTAATTTCCCTTTTTTTTTAGGTAAGTGATAACTTCCCTGAGACATTCCTTTGGATTATCGTGATCCGTGGACGGTAAGTTGTGAAACATAAATTCTTCAAAATCACCTACATCTACGTATTATTCTGCATAACGGCGGCATTTTGTTAGAGGTGTTTGGTTACTAGTAATGAAAATGAGGTGGAAAATCGAACAGATAACAGAACAGAATGGATAATGGGGAATGTGTGAGTGTTCTTCTCTGTTTTCGAACATATATTACTCGAGGGAAAATATTTCGTGTACTTATTCGTTCAGCCGCCTATCAATTAAGGGCTTCAAATCTTTCAATAAGTTTCTTATACTTAGCAGATTTTTAATTGGACTCCCCCCTCAATTTCCGTTTCCCGTAACTCGTAGTTTTCATTCGTGATTCTTTCCTTTAATTTTCCCTTCATTATTAATTGTTATCACAAAATATTTATTGCATTCAATCTTCTTGGTTCCGCTGCAATTTTTGTTCAAATTTGTAGAAGAACATGCTCTGAACTTGTTTTCTTCAGGGGCTTCCTTATTTACAAGCTTGTGTTGTAGGTATTTAATGGACTTCTTCTGATGGAATGCCTTTTTTGCATGTGTAATTCTGTTAAGCTTTTTTTTGCTTCTTCTCTCGCTGGTGACCCGGTGTCTTGGGATATTCTGCTTACCATTTTTCTTTTGGAGGAAATACGAGTGGCAAAATCGGTCTCGAACGGCGCACGACAGGAGCAGCTTCCCGTGTATGCGATAGATGGCATCTCTTTCGCCGCGAATTTCCTCTCTTTTGATTGGCGGACCACCCGCGATCGAATCGCGACGAGGAGAGATTATCATATACCGGGCGGCGGACCGGTCGTCGTATTCTTCACGAGATTCGGACGCGGATAAAGCTTTTGCCTTTTCTTATTTATTTTTTTCTCCTTTGGTCGCTCTTCACCTTTTTGACTGACTCTTCTGAGCGGTCTATCTTGTCACGCATACACTCTCTATAGAGGCGAGAAATCGACTTCATATCGATTCTATATAGACAGCCCGAGGTCGAAGTTAATCTCAAGAAGGAAGCACTTAGGAAGGAATGTGTCGTTTTGTTTTATTTCTCATTTTGTTTTATTTATTTTTATTTTTTTTTTCAAATTTATCGTCGCAACAAAGATGTTGATCGATATCGCAAGATACCTCTTGAGAGAAGAGAAAGTCCCCAGTCTCGCCGACGTTACAAGTGAGAAAGTTCAAAGGAGATTAGCGTCTTGGAGCAGTCAAAAAAATATATATGCGTATCCATATATGTCCTTCTCATTTTTTTTCTTCTCGTCATTTGTTTTTGTTAATTTCGGTTGCCGCCCGGTATAGAGGAGAGGACCTCGCGAACCGGTCAAATCGTTTCTGTGATCGTAGGCCGGACTCTTGTCTAAAGTTCTTTCGCGACAGACGACGGGTAAACATCCTTCAGCTGACCCAACAAGGTCACCTGGACCAGAATTGTGCAATTTAAAGGAACGGTCTCGTGAACCTCTTTACGTTCTTCGAACAGTTGTGTTTGGAAAGTGTGAATAGATTAGTGTTCTGGAAACGAAGTAATATTTTTCTCCCGCCAGAAAAAGACCTGTTCTGTTGTTTTCCTTCCTAGCATGTGGAGCGATCAGTTGTTTCTTGTAGACAGTGGACTCGGCGTGAAAGTAGAAAGTGACGAAACTGAGATAAACCTATTCGAAGTCGTTAATAATCTTACATCAGTTTGTAACATAGAATAGAATATATATTTATTATACTCTGGACATCACCCTTGGAGCGAATTCTATTACAAAAAATGAAATACTTGGCTCAGCAAATAGTGCAACACAAATTTGACCGCATTTTACTCGGTTAATTCACGCAGTTCAGCAAAGTTTGACTGCAAAAAGTTCAACAAAAAATAAATGATATTTAAAATTGGCTCATCGAAGAAATGGGAATACAATTTGATGTTTGGGATACAACATACGATTTTTATGGACTAAAATATATGAATGCAATACATGAAAAACAAAGACATAGATGCAATGATTAGATACAAAACAAAAAAGAGGATAGATAAGGAAAACAATAGTACAATTAGTGGGCTGTAACGTATTAAGTACATTAAGTTATATTTTAATCTACATTGAGTTGAGTCATGAATAGCTTATTTATAATTGTTTTAATGGAACTCTTATGTTATAAGTTTTATGGCAGAAAATTCCAAAATTTGGAGGCAGTAATTAAGAACGACTTTTGATAAATAGTTATTCTAGGAATTGGATAACGTAAAGAACAGTCGTTTGTACGAGATGTCTTCTGCGTAGTTTCAGACCTGACCTTGAACATTTATATAAGGTAATTAGGGATTTTCTCCTTACAAAATATTAAAGAGAAGGGTCCCTAATAGATATTTTCTGCGGTTACAAAGATTTTGCCAGCCTAGGATTGTTTTATACTGTGATACATGAGCATCCCTTCTCAGATTAAATACAAATCTTACACATGAATTTAGCTACCTTTGAAATTTTTTATCCAACTCCTTAGGCATGTCATTAAAAACACAGAATATAGTAAGTAATAGTAATACCAAGTAAATAATATAGTTGGGGAAATAACTTTTACGGTTTTATGCTGCAAATATTTTTTGCGTGCTCAAATTGCCTTCACGCTATAATATCCTCGTAATTAGTGGGGACTTCTCACATTCTACGGAGGAGAGCATGCGATTTTTTTTGCTGGGTCAGTGACTGACTGACCTCTCTCTGCGAACGAATAACGCGAGGAGAGTACTATAACCCCATTTACAAATTCACCAATCACGTAATTGTGGGGATAATTTGGCCCGAGTTCTCTCCCGGAGAGAAGAGATTTTAGCCGAAACAACGCGAATTTCTTGCACGACTTTGGTGGATCTTAAGGGTAATCGCCGCAGACCGTGGCGTTGGCTTAAGGTCTGGAAGTGATTGATGGTTTTAAATGAATTCGCGTCCGGAGGAATCACGGTATCTGCCCATTGTTCTCCGTCGAAGGAAACGACCCATTTACCCACCCCCCACCAATGCGAGATGTTCCCTCAACCAGCAGATATGCGGGGAGGCTTTAATGAAAATTGGAAGGAGTCGGTCGTTGTTCTTAAGGTAGGCCAGTCTCCTGAAGGGGGGCATCTTCCCACGGACGCTGAGAGATTTCGACGAGAGCAATGCTTTAAAATGTATACTTCAATGGCAGCACCAAGCTAAAATAATTAAATTCCCTTTCGGCATTGGCCTACAGGCGCAGGTAGATTTCGAAGCTCATATTTTTAATAAATCCTTGTGTAATGAGGCCCGTTACTTGGACTGGGGCTGGGTGGTAGATAGATAGATGGATAAACGTCTTTATTGGGGTGAGATTGAGACTTTAAAAGTCCCTTCTTTCATCTAACCCCTAGTCAGTACATGAATACAGTCAATATGACAAACACTGCAATATATAAATCAGAGAAATAATACTAAAAACAATAGAGAGAGAATATTAACGCGACATAATGAAGAATCAGAAATAAGTGTAAAAAGATATGTACAATTATGGGAAAAACATGAGGATTTTGGCTGGCATCCGTCACCGGAAAAAAACCCGCTGCCAGAAAACACCCACACATGAAGGGGTGTGTGAAAAATCTGCGAAAACCTACTTTGAGAAGCTAATGTGACTCATGAGAACGAATAATATAAATACACCATAAATACCAACATTGAAATTTGCATGCGCATTTCTTGGAACAGAGAGTATTTTATGGTGGTACATCCTATGATGGACCAGGGGTGGGCTCCAGAGCTACATCCGTATTTAAATTGCCTGACCTCATTAGGAAATATCATTAGATTCTAACTCGTGATATTCGAAGGTCATAACTTTGGCATTTATTATTATTAAAGGATAATATTTAGCGACTTATCTTTTCATATAATAAAATTTATTGCTGCCATAAATCGTGAAAATCGGATATGGTCTAGCGACGAGTGCATAGCCATTTGGTTGAGTTAGCGTGGAATCGCCCAAGTGTATTAGTCTGTAATGAATATTGCAAGGCTGGGTAACAATGAAATAAATAATAAAAATTCCTTGTTGTGGAATGGATAATTTACTAGCTGAATTACCCGGCGTTGCTCGCTATCACACTTATTTCGTAACTCATCGTATAAGAGGAGAGAGGTAAGTTAGTAGTTGTCAAAACAGACTACAGTGTTATTAATTGTTGTATTTATTCAAACAATTAGCTAAAAGCGCAGTTTTTAGACAAATATGACGCGTAAAAGAAAATCGTTTGAAAAACGAGAAACTTCATTCTTTCGGCATCTGTTAATTACATTTTTACTCTATTTTGAGTGAAAGTAGTTTTAAAAAGCAAAATAATAAACCACTGCCCAGAAACCGATGCTTAGCATTCCTAATCAGCTCAACTAAGCAAAATCATTTTTAAATGCGTTTTAAAAACCAAAATCTGGTTGTCAAGAAAATATGCTATTGTTGATTTCGGAGAAAAATGTGCGTTTTTGCAGCCATAAAACGCGATTTTCAGGCAGATACGTATTGGAAAAGATAATTGATTGAATGAATTATAAACTTCATTTTTTCATCAATTTGAAAATAAAATCCCAACCCTCTTATCTTGAGCGAAAGTAATTTTAAAAAGCAAAAAATAATACCACTGTACAAAACCCAATACGTAGCTTAGACCATCAAAGGGCCCCTTTTTGGGACCTTTTGGGGCCCTGAGATCTTTTTAAAATAGCCTACAATTTTCCTCCTGTCTTGAGCTATTAGTCTGCAAATTTTCAGCGGAGTAAAACTATACATTTATTCAAAAGACATAAACAGACTGGCCAAAATTCTTTTTTATACATAAAGTTGGTAACTCCCGGAGCAGAAAGCTTTCGTAGACGTACCAGGGTACCCTCTGCGTACTAATGTTTCAACCTAAGACTTCCAGATCTGCGAAGTACAATGTCTATAGACTTATGTTGAAGCGATTCCCAACCTTTGACCCGCGTACCCTGAGGCTTTAATTCTTCGGCCGAAATAAGACGAAGTAATGGCGGAGGTAAGTTTGAAATAGTTGAAATAATATAAAAAATTAATATTTTTCTAATTCTAGGCGTAAAAATTTAGAAATGACTGACCAATCAAAAGAGGTTGGGAACCAATGTTTTAATGCAAAGATTTGTGAAGGTTCAGTTACGGAAATTTTCTCCTTGAAGTTTCAATATGGCAGCTGGAAAGAGTTGCCTGAGCCTGACTATCCTTGGGATTCTCCAAACTTTTTTAGGTAGTTTATTGCCGATAGAAGTGGCTGCAATGCATCTGCAGTGTATCTTGAAGTCAAAATTATTGTTGTCCTGGAGGATTGTGTTTGAAGCAGGTGGAGGTAACCTCTACTGGATAACTTAGGTGTTCTGTGGTACAATTCAGGAAAAATTAATTTTTCGAACAAAAAAAAAGTACAGATTTTGAAGTTTCGGCCTCGAAAATGTTCCTAATAATCGCGTTGAAACGTCGGGAGCATTGTGGAAGCCATAACATAGCAACAGCAAATGTGTCGAGCTTCGGAAAATTTGCGATTTCTTTCTTGATCGGGATCCAGGTTTTTTATTTTAATTGCTTGCCGATTGTCATTCTTTATCTATTTTTATGCGCAAAAGTTTAAGAGTCGCACAGAGATATATATTTTCCCGCTGCTACTGAGAATCTGCTACTAAATATATCGTTATCAGGTGATCGTTATCGTTATCAGGAGATTGTATTTCCTTTTGGGATAGTGGCGCATACGCAAAGCGCGTAAAAGCACTAAAGCTCTTTGAAAGTGAAGTAAACAATTGAAACGTGACGTCCGTTTGAGATTACGGTGCGAATAAACTTGTTCACAATGCGACATAAAGTGCGTACCTGTTATCTTCGGAGATTAGAGCGTTCTCTTTGGGCGCCTATAGTCGCGATATTGTCCAAGGTTAAAGAAATGCTAATTTGTTTGGAGGTGAGAGATAAATTAAGGTACCTATTGACTCACCATTTTACTTCTCCGTGGATAGAAACACTACAATTTAAGCCATTTAAGTAACATAAAGGAACACCAAGGCAATTTTTTGCAGCAATTGTTTAATTCACCAATTATATGCGTTGTCGTTTCTATTGTGTGAAGATTATATTGTATTGCCTGATTTAAATGCTCTTTGTTGATTGAATAATAAGTTGCGGAGCGGCATGTACGCGTGAAGTTCAAAGAGGAGCTTATAAAGTTTCGGGGCGTGAAATCGAGGCGGTGACCAAGTTTGGCAGTGGGTATAAAATCTGTGCGAAATAATCTGAATGTGAAAAGAGTACAACTTATATCGGAATTTGTTACTCACCAGGAGATGGTATATACTTCGTGAATACACACCATATATAACTTCATTTTTCATTATTTATAAGTTGTTCGTCCGCCGTCGCGAAAGTTCAACGCCAGATGGCACTTAAAACGTGGATAAAAAATGGATACCGGTGCCTGTGTTCATTTGTTTCATTATGTGCTCATTTTTTAAAAACTCAAATGATGAAATTCTAAAAATGTCCTAATAGGACCGTTAACAATACTCCGTTTTTCTTTTCGAGTTTTCGAGTCCATTGAACGAATTACTTGAGCTCCATAATTGCGGCAATAAACTGTTCTGTTTTCTCTTCATAATGGCGTGGACATTACCGCGTTATTCCTCTAACATGAGCCCGTGAGGACGAGATGATGTAACTGAGGCGTGCTTATCCGCCTTCTTAGGCACTGACGCGGGTTGTGTCCATACGGGAGTAATCGGCAGTGGGAAAGCCACAGATACAGTTTTCACATAAGTTCGGCCGGTTATGTTTTCTTTTTGCGCGCGCTGTATAAGGACATGGCCGCCCTGGATTCCACCAAAAATGCCCGCAATAGGTTGACAGGGTTGAACGACTGGCGCACGAGAGCCGACATTGAGGCGTTCTCCGTCGTTCAGACGATGCCGTACGTGAAGGATGGCTGAACTGGAGAGTGATGGAAGGGTTAATGGGGGATCTCAACTCCTTCAGTGCGGCGAGACTCTCTTTAGAGTGAAAGTAGGAGCCGACTGAGATCACGGAGAGTTTAAAAAAGTTTATGCAGAAGAATTGGCGAAAGGAGCTTGCGGATAGTCACGAATAATCCGAAATCTTTTTGGTCATATGCGAGAGAGCTTCAGGGAAAATCTTCAACCGTAGATTCGTTATTTGATAAAGATGGCAAACTTGTCACCGAAAATATTGACAAAGCTAACACGTTAAATTCCCACTTCAAAAGTGTATTCACCACAGACGATACTGCATGTAATTTTGAAATACAATTCACTGAGGAACCGATGAAAGAAATCACTATTCAACGTGATGGGATAACTAAACAGCTGCAGTCGATAAAAAATAGTAAATCTCCGGGTCCAGAGGGAATACCCGCGCGTGTCCTAAAGGAGTTGGCGCCACAGATCGCACCGTTCTTAGACATAATATTCAAGAAGTCATTGTCTGAAGGAAAGATACCATTAGACTGGAAAATTGCAAACGTTACACCGATATTCAAAAAGGGAAACAGACACGACCCAGGGAACTATCGACCAATTTCATTAACGTCGATTATAGGCAAGATACTCGAACATATCGTCGTTAGCAATATCATGACGTTCCTGGACAGTCGTAACGTCCTCCATGGCTGTCAGCACGGCTTCCGGAAAGGTAGATCATGTGAAACACAACTCGCGCTCTTTCTTCATGACGTTCTCAAATCTGGTGAATCGAAAAGACAAGTTGACGCATTATTTCTAGATTTTAAGAAAGCTTTCGACACGGTACCTCATAACAAACTTTTATACAAATTACAGTCATGCGGCCTAAACGAAACAGTAGTAAACTGGATACGCGACTTTCTGAGTGATCGTAAGCAAAAGTTAGTTCTTGACGGAATTAGCTCTGATGTCGTTAAAGTGACATCAGGTGATGCAAGGAAGCGTGATCGGACCCCTTTTGTTCATTATATACATAAATGATCTATGCTCTCGAATTAGCAGTAAAATACGTTTATTTGCCGACGACGCTGTCATCTATCGTGAAATTAGTGATCACTCTGACTTTGAAACCTTATCATCGGATTTAAACAACGTTCATGAGTGGAGCCAAGAGTGGGGACTCGAACTTAATCTAAGCAAATGCACGGCGGTACAATTCTTGCGGAGGTCGTCCAACTATTCCCATGTATATGCTGTGGATGGTGTTAACATAAAGGCGACAGATGAAGTGAAGTATCTAGGAGTTACGATAACTTCGGACCTATCGTGGGGAGCACATATAAGAAATATTTGTGGCAGAGCTCTGAAGAAGCTAGGATTCGTCAAGCGTATTGTGGGAAGATTTTCGGATGAAAAAGTAAAAGAGAGGTGCTATTTCGCACTCGTCCGGCCACACCTTGAATATGCAGCGATCATATGGGATCCGGTGCAGAAAGACTTAATCCGGGAACTTAATAAAATACAAAGGAAAGCTGCGCGATTCGTCAAAAACAGCTACGGGCGTACTGACAGCGTTACACAGATGTTAAACGAATTAGGCTGGGAACCGCTAGAGACTCGGAGGCTGCGCGCTAGGCTTAGATTACTTGAACAATTGAGAATAGATGTCTTTCAGAGCGACACGGAGAACATCATATTAGAACCCCACTATATTTCCAGGTCCGACAGACACGATAAATTAAGAGAGATATTTTGCCGAACGGATAGGTATGGGAATTCGTTTTTCCCCCGAACAATAAGGGACTATAATAAAAGCAAGCCGTAATTTCATTAGAGCGTTTCCTTTTTATCTTTAAACGGCTGGTGTCCTAACACCCCCCGCCACACGCCTATTGAGGCGGCTTGCGGGGTAATATGTAGATGTAGATGTAGATGAATAATCTGTGTTTAAGATCGTTTGAGCGAGATAGTTCCCTAGTCATAATGGAGACCATATTAAAATTTTATTTTTTGATTTCAGCGTCTGTAAGAAGTGTGAAATAAATATTGTAATATTAATGGCGCAAAGATATAGCTATATATGACCAAAATTATCCGTAATTAAACAAATATAAGCTACATAATTCTCTAACTTGACTAATTTTTTCCCGCCGCACGGCTGTAAACCCTTCAAAACTGCAGTTTTTTTTGTGATTCTGTAAAAATGTCTGTGGTGAGTAATAGAAATTATTTTTTATAAATAGTTGGGAAAACATGCAGTCTACACACCGTTAGATTCTTGACGAAATCTAGGTGCTAGAAGTTCCTATTTTTTTTTAAATATTCTCCCTCTGGAGCGCACAGCCATAATCTATCCCATGTAAAACAGCTTGTATTTTCAGGGAAATTGCTCGAAAATTATTTTGGCAATGAGTTGATATTTTAATATCATTGGAAAGATGAGAGTTTTTTCTTTTTAATGAGGCCAAATTCATCAAATTCTAGGTGAAGTGATTTTTCGCTCAAACTACCTTAAAACGACCGTCAACGATGTGGAATGCTTTCAGAGATTTGCGACCCATTGATCGCAAATAGACAGCCATGTAGACCTTCGATCCAATCAAGGTTGTGGAAGGTACTCTGTATATATCTTTTATATTGGTTAAAATAATACTTTCCGGATGTTTTCCGCGTTTAGGATTGATTTAAATCCAGAGAAATCGGGTTTCAATCAAGCATCGACGCGTCCCAAAAGTTTTTTTTTTTAACAATATCCATCGAAAGCAGCTCTTATATGCCCTTTATATCGGGGTATTTACAATTAAGAACGGACTAGAACACACAAACATGCCCTGGGAAGTGAAAAATCCTCCCCAGATGGGACTCGAACCCACGACCTTCGGGTTAGCAGGTGAGGAGGTTATCCCGCCTCCACCGAAGCCGGCGACAGTTATAAACAGTGGGATGGTCCGCGATAGTTTTAACCACTGTTATCTCTCTTATATTGTTTATCTTCTCATTTTTTAGATGAATATTTCTTTGAATCACTGCGTGGTGATTAAGTATTGTGGAGATAACCATCCTTATTTGTAGATATCAAGTTAAACCGGCTGTTAGGAAGTATTTCTCAGTTCTGGTGGATTACTTTGTAGCTTTTTGATTCTGAATCTATAAATCTGGTCGATCACCTACGGATAGGACGTCGTATATTCGGGTGTATAACATCCGGTAGAAAGTTACGTAAAAGGAAATTCAGGGAAATCCGTTCCACTGTGACGTAGATTCCGATTTATAACCTAGCGGTCGATCAGCACGAAAGTAACATTAGTGTGTCTGAGTGAGTGAGGATTAAATTAGGATTAAAGGTTAGTATTCGATTCAGCCACTCGTATAAACGTTAATCCAGCATAGCGTTTTCCACAGTGACTGTCTAAATCTGACGAGTATGACGCCAGTCAACTCTAAAGCGATGCTATAAATTTTGGTTAACTTCATGTGCTTGCGTTAGATCAGTTCTAACAGTGTTATGATGAATATAATCATATTTGAGAGAAGGAGACGTCAAACAAACGCTTTCTCGTATTTTATTAAGGACCAGTAGTGAATTGGCTAGGAAATTTCTTAGAACCTATGTGAGTCACTGTTAGGTGGTTGTCCTAGTTAAACATTTGGAACTACATAGTAATGGAAGCATAAATTCCGTCGCTGATGTTTCATAATCCATGCGAGTCTTTTGATAAGCGTGTTCATTATAGTGAGTAAGCATATATATTTTCTCTTGGTCTTAATTAATTTTTTTTCTATTTCTTCCTGCATAATTTACATTCTTAAAACTACCTATGGTGATTTTTTCATTTACTTCTTAATTCCCTAAGAATTCTAATCTGTTGACTTATCTCCTCGCGTATCTTAACTCATGAAACATTTTCAGAAAATCTTTGAAAATATTGTTGTTCGTGTGACATTGACATCTATATGCTCATTCCTTTTGAGCAGGGGATTTGAACAAAACTGTGTTGACAATTCTTTATTCTAATTGGGCCGAGCGGAGAAATTTTCAAGGTCATCTCTTTGGCGTTTCCTTTCATGGAAACACTTTTATGATACAGTTGATGATTTAATTATCACTAATCAGGGGCTGCGTTGCAATAAGAGAGGCGGTCACGTTAAGAACGAAGTGTAATGAAATAAGGGTGACTTTGTGTTGTTAGTATGTGGAAATGGATAGGCTACAACAGACACGGTGGTACTCGAAAATGCTCTCACTTTCAAGCTTTGCAGCTGGTAATTTGGTATTTTACCAATTCGTTGTTTTTTTGTTTTAGGCCAGTCCTTACTTCAGACTCCACGTTTCGAAATCATCTTTAGACTTGAAGTCCCTTCATAAAATATGCTACACACTTTTGAATTATGAGCGTAACTAACCCAATAGGAGATTTATTGTAGATTGCTCTGCAAAGTTGATATAACGAATGATAGTAGGCCCTAGAAAAAGATAGTAGAAAAGTTGATGCTAGTAAAGTTAATAGCCCTTCAATGAGGTATACATGATGCTTGCTTTTCCAAGTTGATTTTAGTGCAAGTTTATGACCTGAAATTGACGCATATGTGAAACCTTTACCTTCTCAAGTTGTTGAGAACCTTACATTGAGGTGTACATGAATTTTTCGCCGTTTTTAGGTTGATATTTGTGTAATTTAAGAGCCTTCCGTTGCGGTGTATTTGCAATTTTGGAATTCCTTAGTTGATGTTAGTGCATGTTTAGAACCTTCCCCCGAGACGAATTTAAAACGTTTGCCAATTAGGAGGATTATGAGGCGACGAGTTACAAGTTGTACGCACGTTATACCTAATAGGCTTATTGCAAGTTGAGAAACATGATTTGAAGTTAACAAAAAGGTCTACCTATTTATATCGAGTTCTGGAACAAATATATATGATTAATGCTCATCTCATCTCATTAATGAAGTAAAAATTATAATATTATTGTGATTCTCTGTTGTGCCATTTTGTCAAAATGTTATTACGTATTGCTCACTTACTGAAGGGAATATAGTGCCTAAAATATATTTATGTTCTTTCCAATAATAATGAAATATCATAATCTTACGGCTCTTTTTTATGTAGTCATATTTTCAAGAATACTTCTTCCTCTAGTTGTTGAGTTATTTGTTTTGGTTACGGGTTTCGCGTGTTGACACCGCGGCGCTCGCAACGTCCGAAATTTTCGAGATTCGCGACAAGTACGTGTAGACAGGATCGGCCTTCCAGGTGGAGTCAGACATCATAGTCAACTCGATATAAATCGATCAGATAGGAGTCAACTCCAGTGTGTATCGGGAGCCTTACGGTACAATGCGGTATCCAGAACTGTAACAGTGGATCTCAACTATCGATATATGTCGAATAATATGGCGTCTAATGTTGCCACAGTTTTATTCTAAACAGTGATCGGCTCCTCAAGCTACAGTCAGCGAGATGAGAAAGGCGACAGTAGCGGGTACTAATAAACATCGATACCTAACGATCGTTGAAGTTCCGTAATAGACGCTCCTTAGGGAAGGGAGGAGCCTGGCAAATGTTTAAATCTCGAATGACGCAACGCGTGATCGACCGGTTCGTCAGCTGCTTTAATCGATTTTCGTGTCTGAATGATCTTGCGGCCATCATTAACATTCGAATGATTGGGTTACCTGCCCAAGCCGAACAAGGAACACCTGTAATACTGCTATCATGTTTTTTAATGCCCATCGTTCTTGAAGACACCTCATATCTTACGACATCACAGGGACCTCGCTCTCTGACCGTGCCAGACCGGGCGCAAGACGCTCCACTTCCTCAGCTGGCTTTCCAAAGTTTGGGTGAGGTGAATGGGAGAATCTTTCTCCCAATTTCGGGTGCGAATTTAAGAAAATTTCGTGGCGGTGAGGGAACCGGTAGTTAAAGAAGATCTCTTGAGTACCTTCGGGGAGCCCATTGAAATGTCAGGGAAAATGGAGAAAATTAACCTAAATTCTGAGATTTCCTTATAAAGAACTCTTAAGACTCTTGAAAAATACACTGGTTTGTGGAGGACCGGCCTAATCATCACTTTCTGCTGAAACTCGTTACCATATTCTCAAATATAAAGTTTGTGGACCGTAGGAAATTAATAGTGCTGACTCGCAGGCATAAATAAATAATTACTCTGAAATTTAGGGAAGTCAAACATTTTTAAAACTTTTTTTTGGTCGTCTCGGAAGAATTCAGAAGGTGTAGTAAACTCTGTGTTTTATTTGAAGAAATGCTATAAGCCTTTAAATTATTCCTGCGTGTACCACCATTGTCAAGCAACAACTTAAATCTTTGTGCTACCTAGAAGTATTTATACCTTCCTTTCATGGCATCTGGAATTACTATTTTGCTCCTCTTACCCTCTTTCCTGACATTTTTACCTTCAATCCAATGCCTCTGCATTATCAGAAAGTTTTTACGCCATCTGATATCCTTCTAAATTTACTATTTTTCTTTCGATGCCCATCCGTCCGCTTCGTCCGTCTTTCTCTCCTTCCACCTCAATTACTCCATTTATCCAGTTTTTAAAAGTTTTCGTCAACCACATACATGATGGTGGCTCAACAATCAGCTTGCGGAATTCCACGAATTTTCCGAAAAAAATTAAACCTACTCTCATTTCAACTTTCTGTAAACAATTTAGCTTGCATGATGCCACCAATCAGCGGGCAGAGCCAGACAAACAAACGCATTTGGTAAACAAATTGACGAATGCTTCTTTAGAGACTTGTATGACGACGGGCAACCTATCAGTGTACAGCAACCCACACTAAAGCGCCATATATGGGACATATATGTAGAGCGATAACTTTCACATATATGTGAAATATGTGGAGATATATATGGATTCTATTAAAAATTGGCCCTAGAGTGTTTAACATACATGAAAAAATACATGGGAAATATATGGACTCCGTATATTTTCCATATATTTATCCATATATTGAATTCGGCCAATATTTAATAGAATCCATACATATTTCCATGAATTGCACATGTATGTGAAAAATGAAATTAAACAAGGAAATGTGGCCATACACCTGAACTATATTTAGACTTATATGGGCACAATATGTAGCTATAGCTATAGAATAACCATGAAAACGTATTCGGATTCCGAGGAATGGGAGTGAGCATAATAATCTGCAATTTCTTATGGACCAAACCTAAACATACTTTATTACAGTGCAACAGAACTGAGACGCAAGAACGATAACAAACATATCGGATAGAAGTTTATACTTCTTTCAACCAATATTATCACCCGCTATTCCTGCCAGTCCAGCAGTTGGTTGGAATGTCCGCCAAACTAATTACCAAAGTATGTTTCATAGATATGAATAGGTTTCTTTAAAAACTTATAGATTTTTATAGTTACGTATAAATTGGCATAGGGTTGCAGAGTCGGTTAATAGATGGCGTTGACCACCGTTGTTGTCGCAGATTAACTATAGATTGTTGCCGCGCCAACTGGCAGGCTATAAGGGATATATTTGCTCATGATATGTTGCACTGCCGATATATGTTACATATATGGGGGAATATGTGGGTTAGACATGTAATACTTTGGATGAAACATACATGTCTAACCCACATATTCCCCCATACATGTAACATATATTGGCAGTCCAACATATCTTGAGCAAATATATGGGTCTTATATGGCGAATATATGTCCATATATATCCATTATATCTCCCATATATGGGGCTTCAGTGTGGGAAGCTACGAATGTTTGGTAAATATTACAACTGGCTTACGACGACGACAACTAATTGTGCACCAATGCATGCTGGAGACCCTTTGGATGCTGGTCGCCGGCAAATATAATGATATCGTCGCAAAAAAGGTGAATTTGCGACTCTGTGAATGCTAACTTGGAAGGAAAGAAAAATAAAAAACATTTTTCAATGCAGCTGTGGATCAAGTTTTCCTTTGATTCAGTTGTTATTTTTAATTAAATTATAAAGTTTGCTTCGGAAGCTGCAGATTTTTAAATTTTTATTACGCTTAGATATGTTAAAACAATGATCTGAATTACTTTGTGCGTAGCTTTGTGTTTGTTGTAGAGTTGTTGCTGTGAATGAATGAATGAATGCGATATCGAAGCGTGTCCCTATTTCACGTAGGGCAAGTGGGTGGAAATAGATTTTGGCATGGTTGCTTGATTCATCGTAGTTAAATTCTTGAGAGGGAAGGTGAGGTGGACGAAGGCGACGTAACCTGTGTCTTTAATCGCCGTCTTTCTCCCACCCTCCTTCGGAGCGAGGATGCTTGTTTTTTTTAAAATTCCGTTTGTATATTTCCTTTCCTCTCTCCCCTTCCACCTTCTGACATGACTCCCCTTCCCTTCGTTTTGCAATGCTAATGACTGCGGTTCTCAGTCGGCCCACTGACCCCGAGGGAGGGGAAGGAAGAGTGGGGAAGGACTCAAAAGTAAATTCTCTCGCCACCGTTCCTCACTGCGGGTTGGACAGAATCCTCGTCCCTCCACGATATACGCCCCCTTCCAACCCCCCCGAAAAAACTGCTCTCCATCCAAACTGACCAATCAAGGGAGACGAACCGGAGGAACGTTTATAATATGGCCCAGCAATTGAAATACGCAACCCATTATCACTTCTGTACCTACCTAACTTTCCTTAAATTTTATCCTTCAAAACCACATTATACCAATTTCTTATTGAACAACAAAACCTTTGAAGTTTTGTATCTATTCACAACACCTACAATGTTTTTCGTTACTGTAAAATTATGTTAAAATGTGTATCTGCTTAATTAATAAAATTATATAGGTATGTCAAATGTAACTGATTAACGATGAATTAATATTTTTGTTGGATTTGGACTTGCAATGACAGATGCTACCCAATATAGCAACCTACTCACCTATCCACGATGGCGTATATTATCTCGGTTGCCAGGGACCTCCTGCCAGTATCCAATAGTACTGCCTTCTGCTGCTTATCTTTATAGTCGTAAGGTCCTATCAACATTCAGAAAAAATTGAAACAACCACCCTCATTATTAATGGACTTTTAGATCACGGTTCACCGAGTCTTTCGTCGACCAATTAGGTCATTGAACTACCCTCTGGTGCGAACAAGTGTCGACACCTTAGGCTGTCATCGTTTTTTGTGTCCACCGCTGGTTTCATGTGTCCATCTCATTACGGTTAATCGCTGCGTTCCATCCGGATTCACTTTCATCCAATACCTTCCCCACTTACATCGTGGTTTCTTTGGTTATTTGGGTGAGGTGACCGACGGCTTAGATTAATTACGCCATTTAGGGTATGTGGGTAGGAGTGAACGTTTCTCAAGCTTCCGATCGGTTTAGGTTCTTCATGTTTGTTCGCAGGTTTCCGCGGTTGATCAGATGATAACAACATTTTTCGGGTGACGTCCGCGTATGTTGTTTAAGATCACATCAGTTTCAGAAGATACTTCAACTGAGAACGCCAGCAGGATAGCTGACGAAACTGTTGTGATCTTTAACAACATACGCGGACGTCACCCGAAAAATTTTAGGTTCTCCATCGCCGTCGACGTTTCGATGAAAGACTTTCCCCATCGTCTTGAGGGCCGTTGATATGTGGGTAGATTGGCAAGGGAAGACTGATTGGGAATCGTGGAAGTTTGGAGAGAAACCCGGCGTCGGCATTATCTTTGACTGTCTATAATGAAAGGCGCCAAGGGGTCCACAGTTTTAACGTCCCATCCGACAGATGGAGTACTGCAAATGTATTGCTCTCCACGTAAGACACGTACGCAGGGATCTGGATTTCACTGAGAAACGTCAACCACAGCCGGGATTCGAACCCTCAGGATGGGGAAGTCCCTAGCCAGCGCACAAAACCCGACAACTACTTACCTACATTGCGGTTTCTTCGAGTGACCATACGGTCTTTCTACACGCGATGGAGTGAGAGTGTCCGGGACTTTCTCGCGCGGTTCAAACCCGCCGGTAACGAGTCGGGAGGACTGGGTTGTGTTGTTCCGCGGCCGTGACGAAACGGTTACTCCCATATGTTCGCCCGGGTGGAAATGGGCGCCTTAATTGATCGGGAATGAGACTTCTTTGAAAGTTCGGTCGCTTGATTGAAAAAAAAAATGATACAGGTTGGGAGAAAGAAAATATGAATCCACTGTCCAATCTAATAGATAACAACACCCCGCCCGCAGTGCCTTCTGTGTTTTTCACGTGTTCTTATGTTTTTATCGGCCACCCTCTTTGGAATTTCTTCTGGGAAAGCGCACTCGGTGAATGTAAACACAAAAATAAATACAGTTTTTAAAACACAGGCACACGAAAGTAAATAAATTGAAGGACACTCACAAAAAATACGAGAACGTTTCGGCGGTCATGCCGCCGTCGTCGGTAACATGGGAGTAACTCAATTTTTTTAAGTCTATGTTTTGTAAATAAATTCACTTAGTAATGTTCCACAATAATGTTCTATTATTCCGACCTAGGTTTCGAACCAAGTCATTCTCAAGGTCTTAACTTGAGTCGAAATCTAGGTCGGAATAATAAAAAAAATATTGTGGAACATTACTAAGTGAATTTATTAACAAACCATCGCTATGTGGTACCACCAAGTGAAGCCTGAGAATTATATATATATGCTTTTGTCTAGTTATGTATTCAAGTTCATTCTAGTTGCATTCAACATATATACCGCGTCGAAAAATCCCAAGAAATATATCGACCCATATATTTTTATTATTGAGAAAGGATTGTTTTCTCCCCATAATAAACTTATGGATGTTACAGAAACAACATGTAAACTACTTAAATTATTTTAAAAAAATTGTTTGTAATTTATAATTACACCGAATTCAGCATCTTGGGCAATGGTAAATGAGCTGAGATGACTCCACGCTTGTGCCGACTTAGGCATGTTTGACATTACAGGGTAAAGGGTAACGCGTTGGTGTGAAATTGAATTGAATTGAAAACAGTCTTTATTGTTCTGGGACTTTAAGACCCCTGGAACATTGAAATCTTATTACATGCCACAACAAATGGGGCCACTGGTGACAGCAATACATACAAATTTAATTAAGGAACACCACATATAAACCAACAATAATCAATGAATAACATGTGAAAATTAGGGTAACAGTGCACAGATTTAAGATCACACATAAAGGATTGAGAAATTAAAACAGGCAACATAGATTATCAATCGCATTACTTACACATTTTGCATTAAGAATAATGGAATATAAAGTAATAGACACAACATCAAACAGTATGATAAGGAAAGAACATGACGAATCTCATTCAACATTGCAATGCACAGATATGAAATCACATTTCAAGAATTGATCACATCGATTAGATATATGAGAAGATTAAGCTAAGTTACATAACTGATCAGTCATATTTCTCTTGAACATCGAAAGTGTAGAAGAGGTTCTAACATTTTCAGGTAAACAATTCCATAGCTTGCAGGAGGAAATAAGGAAGGAGTGCTCAAATATTAAAGACTGGTATTAGAATATCTCAGTGATTCGAGTTGATCTATTCCCAGTATGAAAACATTATATATAATGTTTTCATACAAATAAGACGGATTTTTGGATCTCAGTACCTTAAACAAACATTAACCCTTTTGAAGTATACGGCGTTTATCCAATTTCAGCCTTTTTATTTTTTTATAATAATGCGTAACATGTTCGTCGTAACGGATGTTAAAAATAAAACGAAAACAGGAGTTTTGAAGTCGCTGTAACTTAGTGCAGAGTTCTGTGTTAACATCTGAGAAAATAATTGAACAATAATCAAAATATTGGAATACAAAAGATTGAACCAACTGTGTGGTTCCACTGGTGTGGTGGGTAGAGTACTGGGGTTTACAATACTGAGGGCCCTTGTTCGAATCCCGGGATAGACGGAGATTGGTCAGTTTTTATTCGTACTTCGATACCGCGTGGAGAGCACTTCATGTGCTGTACCTAGTCCGTTTGTCGGATGGGAGTAGGCGTATTACGTTAAGAGATGGCTAACTCCAACTCAGGGTTTCTCTTCTACCCTCTTCTATTTCCATAATAACCCTACCATCGCTAATCTACCCATTTTTCCTTGATGGCGAAAATGACCTCAGTTGTCAGTCGCCTTCCTCAAATAACCAACTAATCATTCATTTGAATTTGCAACTAATATGCCTGTGCGTCGACGATTTCTGTCCGTTTGTAAAAACATTCTTTTTCGCTCTCGAAAACACTTCACTGTTTATGCGTTTATCGATCGATACGATCGGATGTCGCCGGTAGATTCGATAGGAATCGCTCGTGAGAAATCTCTTGAAGGTGGTTTGCGCGATATAGGTCCCTAGTCATAATAGAGCCCATATTAAAATTTTATTTTTTTATTTCAGCGTCTGTAAGAAGTATGAAGTAAATATTGTAATATTAATGGCGCAAAGATATAGTTATATATGACCAAAATTCTCAGTAATTAAATAAATAAAGCTACATAAGTCTCTAACTTGACTCATTTTTTCCCGCCGTACGGCAGAAAACCCTTCAAAACGGCAGGTTTTTTTGTGATTCTGTGAAAATTACTGTGGTGAGTAATAAATTATTTTTTATAAATAGTTGAGATAACATTAAATCTACACACCGTTAGTTTTTTGACGAAATCTAGGTGCTATAAGTTCCTATTTTTTAAAAATATTCTCCTTCTGGAGCGTACAGCCATAATCTATCCCATATAAAACAGCTTATATTTTTAGGCAAATTGCTCGAAAAGTAGTTTGGCAAGGGGTTGATATTTTGATATCATTGGAAAGAAGAGAGATTTTTCTTTAAAATTAGTCCAAATTCATTCAATTCTAGGTGAAGTGATTTTTCGCTCAACCTACCTTAATTTTTTGTCTTTTTTTTAACGATTCTGGCGATCGCTGGTTGTCTTGAAATCAGGCGACGCGTTTCAAAAAAAGTTTTAACGAAAGCTTTAACGTTGTCACAAGAGCGGTTCTTTCTCCGTTTTGCATAATTTGGCGCGGCGCTCGTTCTGCGCGTTTGAAGAAATTGGCGCCGCTTAAGTCAGTATGTTCGTCTGTCTCGAGTTTTATCTCTTCTCTCTTTCCCTGCCTCCCTTCCTCCCCAAGGACGATTCCTTATTTGAAGTCGAAGCCCTAAATACGACTTGCTCCTTTCCTCTCTTCGACGAGGAGGTTCCCGAAAAAAAAAAACAACTAAACAAATGAAGGAGACAAGGCGCACCTTTCCCTTCGCAAGCGTGTGTCCATTCATAACGTGCGCCTGCGCAGTTGGCTTGCTTTTCCTTTCGTGTTAATCGCAAAACACGATCCGTGTTGAGCAAGATTTTAGCGTTTATACTCAGTGTGAATTGCTGGTTTCTAATTAATTCAGAATGATAATTTAATTGCGTTAATGCCGTCGAAAAATTCAAAAATGTGATCTGTGCTTGTTCAAATTTTAGTGCCAATACTCACTGCTTATTTTTGTCATTAATTAATGGATCATTCTTGGGTGTGACTTATGTTGAGTCGATTCAGCAAGGGACGAAAAAATACGTTTATCAGCAACTTATAGCGAATCAATTAGTAAGTGTTGGAAATATTCCGTGAATATTTATTGGTAAATTGAAAAAAGACTTCTTCGTGTTCAATATTTTGTCTACATCACTGTTAAAACAAATAATAAGTTATCTCTCAACGTGAGTCCACGCTTTTGTTCAGTAAATACCTTGCATCGACGTTTTCAGAGGAGGTATCCACCTCACTTATGATCAGAAAGCTTCACCTTGTCAGGCCTGCACGAAATGTGCCTTCCTGGGACTTAATATGAGTCTGGTTTGAGAGTAACGCTCCGAAGGAATGTGCAAAGGGAATCTAGGACATCAGACGCGTGTTCGATTGCATTATTTGTAATAATCCTCTCTAAAATTTCGGAATTTACGGTACGATCTCGGTCTTTTGACTAATGTTACCAACTTAAGATAGCCAGCACTGCCTGCTTGATTTGCTCTAATCGCGCGAACAGCTCGTAATTAATTACACGTATCATTATACATGTAAATGTTGCTATGATTAAAAATGCAGTCCGTTAACAAATAAGGCTTAGAATACTGGATGAAAAACAGATTATGGGTGCAAAAAATCGTCTAAATGGAAAATTTTAAAGGCGGTGCGCAAAATCAGCGGGCTTTAAAATTCCTAAAATGCAAGATTCCTAAGAAAAGACGATAGTAAAGTGAATCCATCGTAAAGTGAACCCATTATAAAGCGGGGGTCCACTGTATATGTTTTGGTAGTGAAAAGGAATATTCATAATTTGGCGAAAGCAGGATTTGGATTCAAGATTTGATAAAAAAAAGAGATTTGGATTCGATAAATTGTGGGTTCCACCCATCACTACCAATGACAATAAAACGAATATGGAACAAAGAAAAAATATTATTTCTATTTTGTCATTAAATACAGCAGTAGAAGGGCTGCTCATCCCTAAAACAAGAAAAACAATTGAAACAGAATTTTCCATATAATTCATCATTTTTAAAAATTGCATGTGCCTCATTGGGACTACACAACTGACAGGAATCCTACCCTTCATCCTTGCATCCCTTGATGTATATATCCTTAATCCTTTACCCCTTAATGAATTCTTTAATGTATACCCTACATTCATTACTTAGAATAGCGTTATCACCTCCTCTCATCCTTTAGGATAGCATTATAGCAACCTCTTCTCATGGCTACCCGTATGTAGCGTGGCTTGGACCATACTCTAGTCAGTAGCTGGGCGTATTATAGTCGTATGTGCATACTAATTTTAAGAAGAGTAGAAAGTATTCTATACTCTATGCTACTAGCTTTGTTCCAATCAAATATTACGACTACTCCTCGGAATTGGGATGACATCTTTTACTGCTGCAAGAGGTTCATCGTTGAGGAAAGGCTTACTAGCCAGCCGTGCCAGTCATACAGATTCATCTTTGTGTGTGGGACAGCTGTAGTGCAGGTCGTTTGTGTAGGTATAATGGAATCCGTGAATTTATTATTTTTCCATCTTTTAGTTTTATAGATGGTGAAAATTAGTTCACTGCCGAGTAAACTGCCCTCTTGAGTGATTAAATTGCGGCCTCTGTTTTATCCAGAGCTGTAAGTAGTAATGGCCACCGACATTCGTTTGTTTGACACTTTGATCCGCTTTACCGCTTGTTTTCTGATTGTCTTGCCTTAACGTGAAAGAGCGGGAGATGGGAGTGAGCCCAGCATACTGTGTCCATATTTTTTTCCCATGAATTAAAAAAGCTGAAAGCCATTATTTGCATTCATCCACAGAGAGTTTGGAAAAATTGCTTCATAAACATTTCCCGGAATAGTTTAAGATATCGCTGTTAGTTATTAATTTTAGTGACTTTTGAAAATCTTCTCTTAATGTTTTAATGCTCATTATTATTGTTTATATCTGCAATGCATTGCTTAAGACTCATTTTTGCGTTCCTGTTTGCCGATATATTAAATGGGCTTGGATAATTTTTAAGAGTACTACTGATTTTTTATTTTTTCTGCCTTTATCGTATGTGTATAAAATTTGACATTTCGAAATTCGCTCACTGTAGCAATGCAAATGCATCTGCTCATCTTGCACGTATGTTAATACCTCAGCATTAAAATGTATTTGTTTGCTTCTGTTGGGAATACTAGTACTATTTATTTTATATAAATCAATGAAAGTTTTTTGAGGTATTCATTCCGGAGATTTTGGTCTTAAGCGTAGCCTCGCAAATTTTACACGTTTTTAAATCCGCATAAAAACCCAAGGACGATGTTAATCACGGATTTATGACTCTCGAGAAATTCGTTGGCTTAAGGATTTTTTTCTTGTCTGCTCGCAATAAAAGTACTTTTAGGATCGATCATTAACTCATTTTTTAATTTCAAAATCGTCCTATTACGTTGGATCAATTTGCGGAAAATTTAAGATCATTCTCTTAGTATTATTTTCCTCAGATTTCTGTGTCGGTCTCATCTCTTTATAGACATCTCCACAAATTTCGAAGCTTAGTAAAACACGTCATCGTGCGTAACTGTCGAGGCGCAATGCCATCAAGTCTGCCGCTTCCGGCGAAAAGTGGCCTATTGAATGTCATAAAAATTCTTCCTTAACAATCAAGGTGTGAGGAGAGAAGCATGATAATTCATTTCGTTCATTTTTTGTCTCGTCCATTTCAGTTTAAATCGCGAGATCCATAAAACTTTCCATTTCTTTCATTCCTACGGATGAATTAGTTTCTGTGGGAATCTTTTTTTTATACAGTGGAGGTGGATAATCAGGGGAATTTGGAATGCAGGGAATGCCTCCAATAATGAGCTGGGTCGGGGATTTTGAGCGAAACCAGGCAACTGAAACCGTCCTACTCTTGCCCCTTGAAAATACAGCAACTGATAATTGAACCACCGGACTTTGAATTGTCGGGCTAATCTATTTTCGGACCATTACGCTAACAATGAAAATATAGTCACACATGACAATAAATCTAAGTAATTAAATAAATATAACCACATAAGCCTATAACTTGACTCATTTTTTTACGCCGTACGGTGAAATCACGTTCACAATAGAAGTTTCTTTTAGCGATTTTGTAAAAATTACGGCCGTGAGTAATTACTTTATGTCTATAAATAGTTGAGAAAACACGCACACTACACGCCGTTAGTTTTTTGACGAAATCTAGGGGTTAAAAGTTCCTATTTTTTCAATATTCTCCCTCTGGAGCGCACAGCCGTTATCTATCCCATGTAAACCAGCTTGTATTTTCAGGAAAATTGTAGGAAAAGTAGTTCAGAAAAGGGTTAATGTTTTGATATCATTAGAAAGATGGCAGTTGTTTCTTCAAAATGAGGTCAAGTTCATCAAATTCGAGGTGAATTGATATACCTGAGGCGCTCGACTTCGGTGGCGGCCTGGGCAATTAGCCCCGAGTTGTATCACACAACCTTCTTCTCCCCTTTCTACAAAAGGCACTTGCGACTACAGTCGATCAATCAAGTTGACCCCTCTCCTCGTCAAGCCACCGTTGTCCATTTCGGGGCTCGCTCTTCGTCAAAAGGGACGGACCCACGAAAACGAAAAAAAAAACAAAAGAATTGACAACGCTGCGCACTACACTGAAGGCTATCGCCTTCATCTTGCAGTGCGCCCTTCCGTCCGTGGCCCAATATCACGGCGGTGATGAAAAAAAAATCGGATGAACCGAGCGATTGGGACGAAATTTCATACCCTTTCTTGTATCTCTTTACCTCTTGTCGGTCGATATAAAGGGAAAAGAAAGAAACACGATAGATCAGCGATGGGAGTGACTGGTTTAGTTCCTCCCTTCATATCTTTTACCTTCTTATTGGATGGAGAAATGAATGTGCGTAGTTGGGTTTGGTTTGTTAAAAGAACTGGAATTTTCTGTGTACTCCTAGACTATTCGCGTTTGTTACACTTGACTGCGTCACCCTCGGGAGATATGTTCGAACGCTCGCAATTAGCGTGCAAATATGGGATTTCGGGACGGTGATAACTGGCTTCTGATTACTATTTTTCTTTCTACAAAGTTGCTTTTTTCATTCCCACATTCTCACCTCATAATATTCAAATAGGCACCGGGACGTGAGCACACATACCCACGCCGCCATTCCCGTTCGGGGTTGGTTCGGAACATTGCTCTTAGGTCTTGTAAGCTGGTTCTCTTTTAATAATTCCCTCTCCGATGCGTTATCCTTGCTTACTCCTTTCGTTTTCATTGCTTCATTTACGCTCTACAATGCTTAAGACACGTAATATTCCGAAAATAGATTAATCACGTGAAAAATGACATAATATTTATTTATTTATTTATTTAATCAAAAATGTCCACATGCAGCAACTGTTGCCAATTTACAGAATATATCGAAGCACCTTAAACTTATAACTACTACCTACTAATATTTTAGTAAGTTTCTCTTGGATTTCTGCGATTAAACTAAACTTTTAAGCAACAGTTTTGCCGTGCTATTCTGCCGGCTTTGTCAGGCATTCTACATCAACAATGAAAAATAAATAAACTTTAGCGGTTATTATGTACAGCATGATTAATTAATACTTGAGTTTAAAAAAAGTCTTTCCAACGTATAAGGAAGTTTGTAGCCATCTTCTCTGTTTAGGTTGTTA
The DNA here is from genome assembly GCA_963573305.1 of Pyrrhosoma nymphula. Lineage (NCBI taxonomy): Eukaryota > Metazoa > Arthropoda > Insecta > Odonata > Coenagrionidae > Pyrrhosoma > Pyrrhosoma nymphula. The sequence continues at coordinate 130,808,159 of OY754335.1, read as the reverse complement.
GGTCTTTTTTCTATTTCAGTGGCTTCCCTGATGATCCGATCAATCTTCCCTAATTATCCAAATTAAAATGAACTGCGAAAATCTATGAAAAAAGTACCTACTAATATTATTTTAAACTTAGCATGGCGTCGTGTTTGGTGGCGTGGTGATCGTCTTTTGTTTTCGTTTTTTCTTTTTAATTCCACGGTGGAGGTCGAAATGCCGCCGCGCGCCTCTCATGTCTTCGTGCGCGTTAATACGCAGTGGGTATGTTTCAACGACCCTTCGCCTGGACGGTAGCCAAATGAAATGCACGCACGAATCCATCTCGTCGTCCGGCCGCTGAATTATTTATTTATGAGGAGATCGCCGAGCGGGTTTGTTTATTTTTTTGCCACGGCAGCGATCATTGTTGCCGAAGAGGTTCGCGGGAAACTTGCTTACTCTCTCCCTCCTTGCCTTGGAGGTAGGTGTTGGTGTAATTCACGCAATATGGGAAACACGTCGCCCCGTTAAAAGTGTCAAAGGGTTGGTTAGCGAAGGACATAAAAGCGTTTCTTTTCGTGTTTTTTTCCCCTTCTGTTGAGCGTGGAACGCTTCTCGGTGACTTAGTTGAGAGTGATGCCTAATGTGAGTATGATTCTAGGAACAGAAGCTCTTGCGTAGATTTTCAGTGCGCAGTTGATACACGAATATCGGAAACAATTTATTAATCATTATACCAGTTGAAGTGTTAAATGCCAAACAGTTATGGCAGGCATATTTCGGGTTGCGGCCGAGTTCATGTTTTTAAAATACATCAGTTTCGCCAGCAGGACAGCTTTGTATTGCAACTGTTGTATTTTAAAACATGAACGCGGCCGCAACTCGAAAGATGCCTGCCACAACATTGCATCGCCGCGGAAACCTGAGACTGTACCAACCTGTTAATAATTCTGTTTTTGTTTGCCATGCAAAATGGAGTAGACGCTTTGAAAAATATCATCAAACAAGATTTTCTTTTAAAAACTCTCTAATCCCTCTCCTGTGCCTTACCGTCTGAATATAGCCAACTCCAAAGCTCTTTATTCTCCTCTAACGTGTTCTATCTTCTCCCCGTTACTAGGATATACACTGGGCCATGATTGGCGTGTGATATTTTAAAAATCTTTTTACGATATCTAAATGTCCTTTCGCATATTCACGAGCTTAAGTTTGAGAAATTGGATCAGTGAAGAAATTATGTGATAATTATCACTTGCTTTTCTCGTAGTCCTTGAGAGATTCGTCTGAATATAGCCGTTTTCACGAAATACACGGCAGCTTTCAATCTTATTGTGTTTACTAGTTGTAGTACTTTGAGAAACAAAGCAATATCTACCTTCAAAATATCTACCTTGCTTCTTCCATCGCTGGTAATCCTGCTTCCCAGATACTTCCACTTTTGTAAGTTTTTGCTGCCCAAGTTTGACGGTGATTCTATGTTCATTATTTCTTCCAGAAACCATTACGTTGGTGTTTTTTAAATTAATCTTTAATGCATATTTCTTCATAGTTTGGTCAATACAGTAATTTTCTTCATATTTTTGTGCATACAGTATTGGATATCTGAAAATAAATTTAATTGGTGAGACGTGGGTTTCGCGAAATCAGTGCTTTCGTTGGAATGTCAGTGGTTTTTTATCAAGTTACTTAATTTTTTTTATTGATTAGGTTACACCTGTTTACTACCACGTCTGATTCTCGCGTAGAGGAAAAAATCTTGTCACCGGATAGCGGAATAGTCAATTCATTCGGCTGGAGTTCTTCGAAACGGTGCTGTTTTTGTGAAAGCTCACGAGGCATGGCGAAATGAGTTGAAGTTACTTTTTTTTTGCAAACGAGTTGACTCAACTAGTGGTAGTAGTTTGGAAGCTTAATTATGAATGAGTGAGAATGAGTGAAAGCGAAGCATTCAGAGTCGAATTTGAATGACCCGAGCCACTTTTTTCATCAGAGCGTTCGCCTATTGGTCGAATTTGAAAGAGGCGTTCGGAGAAATTTGCGAGAGTCTTCAGTCGAAGCCGACGACTCGTGTCCGAGGCTATAACGGTGAGCCATTAGTTTGTTGCTGTCTCCCATTATTTGGATCGGTAGGCTACATAGATTAATAAAGAAATGTAATAGATGGAATCAGTCGGTACGGTAACACAGCGGAGTGTTGAAGCCGCTCAAATGCGCAATCTGCCATATTGAATGGACCAGTTGTGACGTTGACACGCCGATAACATCAGCGCTAGTGTCGGAATGGGGAAGTCTACTAAAAATGGATGATTATGCGATTAAAACGTGCCCTATACACTGAAAATTACATTGAAAGCAGTTTTTCCGTAACTTGAGAATCGTTTGAAAAATTCAACTTTGAAAATAGTATTGTAACCTGGCGCTCAAAACGACTCGTCGCCATGTTTGATAAGCGTAACGTCAATAGTCCAGTAAATACGGTTCCCTGGTGCTGTATCCAATCTCCAGTTCCGCCAGTTGGCAGTTGTGAGTCGCTGTGTGTATTTTGTTTACTAAAAAGAGAAAATTATTCAATCATGCCATACAAGTGGTGCATTGTAATTTTGTGCAAAAGTTCATCCATATCTACGCCGAATGAGATATTTGTGAATGTGCCGAAAGAAGAAAAACGGAGGAAAATGTGACTTTAAGCCATTCGCTGGGACGATTTCAAGAATAAAATAAGCATGACGACGACGTTACACGTTTGCGAAGATCAATTTGATGTAAGTAAGTACTTTTATACGAGTACCTAGTATTTGAAACGAACGGTATGCATTAATATTTGACGAATTTTACCATACATGTATGGACCTCCCGGTGCCATAATGATTTAGGTGGAAAAAAATGCTAAATGAAAATGGTAAACAAAGAAGCACTGCGTTACCTATTATGCATATGCTAAGTGGATAATTTTTTGCAGAAAAAGCACGCTTCAGTTTCGTTTGTCAAAACGCTATCTACTCTCTTCTTGAACCTATGGTGGGCTATTCCAACACTATCCATTCCCGTTGCCCATCTTTTGTGAAGCCGAGCGAAAAGAAAAACTTAGGCTTCATCACTGTCGTTCTCAGTTATCTGTCAAACCGTTGTTCGTGCTAGTCTGAATCCATTTACTTGTAGATCCTCCTTCAGCCCGCTGCGTTTATCAAAACTTTTTAATTGAGAATTTATTGTGATTCCTAGTAACTCCTTCTTCTAGGGTTACTTGTAAGCAAATTAGAAAAAAAGACCAATGGGATTCATACTTGTGAAACAATGTTTTAAATAAATTTGTCGAAACTGCACTAAACTTCGAAAAAGATTTGTAACGTAAATTTTGTTCGGAAATGGCACAAAAATTGGGTCTAAAAAAACCCGCGTTTACGATACTGGGGAGTTGGATGAAACTTCAATAAAATTGATTTTCGTAATGAAGCGTAAAATTACTTCGCAAGGAGTACGTTTTATTTTTCTTCCCGTCTGCAGTCACCTTCAGTTTCTTCTCCTCTTTCTCAACAGTGCCCTCATCTATACGACTCACCAATGTTTGTAAAAACGTAAAAGAATGGAGTAACCGACAAGTAGTCAAACAAAACATTGGAGGGAAATATATTTTATTCGGATTATCCCTTCATCTTGATTGATTTTCCCGTCATTCTGAATTAGTTCACAATACAAAACGCTACGAAACGTACAGCGTAACCTGCTATTAAGCAAAAATAATATCGGGCGTCACGATTCTCTTGTCTTTCAGCAATATCGCTTATTTTTATACCTTAGACGGAAATTATCTGGTGTTACTACCCAGTAGTTTCAGTTAAGATAATGTAAAGATATCAATCGGGAAAGAATTCCATTGCTCCCGCATTTGTGATGAATGGGTTTAGCGGTTAAAGCACCTGGAGACGAATATCACTAAAATCAGAGCATCAAGATGACGCCAGATTATTTTAAACTTAATATGGACAATATTGGTGTACGTTTCCATGGTAGATAAGCGTTTCGGTTTAGAAAATGAGGGTTAGTGAATGTTTTGAGAAGTGGGAAGAGGGTGGACTGTGTAGATAGGAAAACGGACAGATCTCTCGATTTCGCTTGGATAGATGTGGCAAGATATTGAAATGATTTACGTCTCTTTTAATCGTAATTTAACGTAGCAGTTCATTCCTTAAGCTCCTGAAATGATTGCTGGCCGTTCGTGTTTTCACTGATAGAAATACATTTATATATTCGCCTGAATACCCGGTACACGTGACCGGTTCAAGAAAGCAAGCCTTATGAGTCTGTGTATTTAAATGTTTTTGAATAAACGTCGATAATTTCCTCGTTACGTAACTCGGCGTGTGTTTCCCAACCCTTCGATTGGGGGGAGGTAGAAACAGGGAATTGTGGGCCGCCATCCTGCTGAAAGTTCCGAAATCAAAAGTCTTTAACGACTTACGCGCAAAGTGAATTGGCGAATGCGGAACTCAGAATTTTCGCCTTGATTCGTAATATGAGTAAATGAGATTCTGATATCTTCCGTCAGGTTGTTTTGGGACGGAAAATAATTTGAGGGGATTAGTCTGTGGATTATCTCCCAGAGAAACCAGCTGATTCGAGAATCAAGTGGTTTCCCCGGGTTTCACTTCATTGGCATTTCTCGCCGTTCAAGCTTGTTGTAGCCCATTCCAGCTTCGCAATTATCTCTGAGAGTTTCTCTGCGAGAATGCATCGCGCACAATTTCTTGCACGATAACTCTTACCCTGCGTTCCCTCGATGCGAGGGACTCGGGGAGAATATTGTAGTGATTGCTCAAAATGAAGTTTGTTGACGACATGAGATCAAAGAAGAGAATTGATGAAACTATACAGTGCGATAGTCCAGGGTAATATTGCAGTCATCAATATGCGCAATCCGCCATATTGAATGGATTAGGTGTGCAATTAGTATGCCGAAAACATAGGTATTAGTACGCCGAAAACATAGGTAGCGGAATAGTCGTGCTACCGTAGTGATTTACCTTTAAAAAAATTAGGACGGAATTCATTCATTCATTACAGTAATCTACCGGTTAGAGGTAGGTTGTGATGAAAGTCAGAGAATATCCAACGAACTCTTACACGTGCTGTGCCCTTTCTACCTCTTGTATTTCTTTCTTCATCTCAGCATAAGTCCTACCTTTCTTCATCCCGTCCATAAAACCGATTCTCTTCCTTCCCCTTCCCCGCTTACCCAACATCCTTCCCTCTATCACGACCTTCAGCAAACCATCGTCCCTCATTACCCCTTCCAGCCATCTACCCTGCCTTCCCCTAATCTCATCTATAAGTTTCCTCTCCTCGCCCACCATGTCAAGCACTTCCTCATTTGTCTTCCTTTCCGTCCAACGCACCTTCTCCATCCTCCTCCACACCCACATCTCAAAAGCCTTCAGCCTATTTTCGTCTTCCTTTCTCAAAGTCCACGTTTCCGCCCCATACAACGCCACACTCCATATCAAGCTCTTTACTAGCCTCTTTTTTACATCCTTACTTAAGGTCCCCGTCATCAGCTCCCTTCTATTATTGAACGCTTCCTTCGCTAGCGCTATTCTCCTCCTAATGTCTTTGCTACTATGTCCTGTTTCTTCTAGCGTACTACCCAAGTAATTAAATTGTTCAACTTGCTCCAGTTTGTGACTTCCTACTCTTATCACCAGCTTAGCTTTCTTTGTCCTACCAAATCTCATTACTTTTGTTTTCCTATTATTTATCTTCATTCCGTATTTCTCACACTGCTTTTCCAGTGCATCTACTAAAGTTTGCAGTCCTTTCGATGACCGACTCACCAACGCCTGATCGTCTGCGAATCTAACCGACTTTATCCACTGGCCTCCTACTTTCATTCCCACGTCTAGCTCATCCCATGCCTCTCTTACCATTTCCTCAGCATAGATGTTAAAAAGTAAAGGCGACAACGGGCACCCTTGCCGCACCCCGCGACCTATAACTGCCCACCCTGATTCACCGTCCGCTACCCTTACCTGAGCCCTCTGCCCCATATATAAGTTTCGGATGAGTCTCCTATCGCGCCAGTCTATTCCTATTTTCCCCAGTATCTGCATTAGTTTCTCCCAGTTTACTCTGTCAAACGCCTTTTCGAAATCTACAAAACAAGCGAAAACATCCTGATTATGCTCTATGTTTCTATCTATAAGTGTCCTCATTACCGCAATCGCATCTCTGGTTCCCCTCCCCTTCCTAAACCCAAAATGGTCATCGCCTAAATAGCACTTTGCTCTGCTCTCCAACCTTCTATTTAGTATTCTAAGCAACACTTTTGCTGCGTGCGAAATTAAACTGATTGTTCTATACTCCTCGCATTCTGACGCTTTCTTCTTCTTCGGGATAGGTATTAATACTGTTTTCACGAAATCCTCTGGCCATACTCCTTCCTCGTAGATCCTGCGAATAAGTTCGAAAAACGATTTTCTCCCTCTACTACCTAGATTCTTCAGTAGCTCCGAAGGTAGGTTATCGGTTCCCACGGCTTTTCTACCCTTCATCTCTCTTAGTGCCCTCTCTATTTCACTCTCAAGTAACTCTGGTCCGAGGTTATCTTTATCTATTGCTCTTTCATCCTCTAGATATAGGCTAAGGGGTCTATTCTCGCTGTCATATAGCTCCTCTACGTATTCTCTCCACCTTTCTTGGATATCTTCCTGTTCGATTAATATCTTTCCTGTTTTGTCCTTAACTTTTGGTATCGCTTGACCTCTCTTACCACCCGATAACATTTTCACCTTGGCGTACAAAGCGCCCACTTCCCCCTCCTCCTGCATCTTTTCCATTTGCTCACATTGTCCCTTCCACCAGTTTTCTTTTGCCCGATTGGTCACTCGCCTGAGTTTATTATTCAATTCCTTGTACTTCCTCTTCCCTACCTCGGTGTTTACGTTTTTCCATATCCTTCTCTCCTCCATTTTCTTTATCATTTCTTCTGTAACCCACTGCTTCTTAACCCTCTTCTTTTCCATCGTTCCTATTGTTTTCTCTGCCGCTCTTGCGATGCCTGTTTTTATAACCTCCCATCTCTTCTCTATGGTTCCCATCCGCTTCTCTTCACCTATGTTCTTTTCTACTAGCTCTTGGTATTCCCTCCTTTTCAACCCTTTCAATGCTTCAAGGTTCCACCTCTTTATCTTCCTACCTTTACAAAGCCTTTTGAATCTAACTTCACACTTCATCATCACCAAGTTATGATCTGAGTCCGCATCCGCCCCTGGATAGCTACGAGAGTTTTTTACACTGTTCCTAAATCTCTGCCTCACCATTATATAATCAATTTGGTATCTCCCAGTGTCACCCGGCATTTTCCATGTGTACCTACGCCTGGGGTGATGTTTAAACCATGTGTTTGTCACTACTAATTTATTTCTTCTACAAAATTCAACTGCCTTTTCCCCGCGATCATTTATTCTTCCTAGCCCAAACCCTCCTACTTCTAATCCGTCCCTCCCTTCTCCCACCACTGCATTCCAGTCACCCATCACTATCAGGTTTTTCTTCCCCGGCACTTCTCTAATTATTTCTTCTACTTGCTCGTACACCTCTTCCACCTCTTCCTCCCTATGGTTGCTCGTAGGCATGTATACCTGGACCAGTACGAAATTCGTCGGCCGTGCTTTTATTTCTACCACTAGTATCCTGTCGTTCACCTGTTCAATGTTTACCACCCTCAGTCCCAACTTTGTGTTCAGTACCATGCCTACCCCCCGTTGACTCTCATCTCCCCCACTATAGATCACCCTGTAGTTATCACTCCAATAGTCCCCGCTATCCTTCCATCTAACCTCGCACAATCCCAAAGCATCTATTTTTCCTTTTTCCATTTCCTGCTTAATATTTTCAAGCTTCCCGGCCCTCATCATGGTCCTTACGTTCCAAGTTCCTATTTTTATCACTGTTTTCCTCCTCTTCTTCCTCTTTTTCTTCTTCTTCTCCCTCCTTTCCCTTGTATCTTCTGATGACGATTCTGTGCAAGGATTTCGTGTGATGACGACCGCGGAGGCCTTGCCTCCCCCGCTGCCGGGCACGACACCCGCCCTAGTGGGCGGCGTCCCGTAGTTGCCAGGAATCAGATCTCTTTGGATGACTTTCATGTTCTGGGAAGTGATAGTTGAGAGGTATCCCACGCGACTCAACGGTATTTTTAACGTGACACCATCACCGAACTACCTTTCGTCTGGCTCCTACCCTTCGACCTATCTGGCATGGGTGGCCCTACCAGGAGCAATGTACTTGCTCCTGCCAGTCCAGCTCTAGGGGTCATTGGAACGCACAAGCCCTTCCACCACGTCAAGGTCGTAGTTCAAGGAAGAGTAGGACGGAATATAGCTCCAAAAAAAGATGTACATTATTTATGAATTTTATGAACAAATTTCACGCGATCGCCATGGCAGTTAGATCATTTTTCGAAAACAAAAAACAAACTTCACTTTCGTGCGCCGAGACGTCTACTGTCTTCTTGAATCTATTTTGAGGTCCACCTGTGTTGGGAAAATTCTTCCAAAAGAATAACGTGCAATGTCAAAGAGGTTCCGCCGTAAAATTACTTAGATGCAATTTTCATTTCATATCTGGCTACTCGAGGAAAATGTGTCTTTTGTCTCATAAAAACAACAAATTCATACCTTAACACACTACTTCGCTGACTGAACTTGAATTTATATGATGTTGAATTGGCGAATGTGAAAAAAGTTTGACTCTATTAAATATAAATGTTGTGTTTTTTAGAAAAAATAAAAATTAAAAATAAAAAGTTTTTGCGAAAAAAAAAACTTAGTTTACGGAGCCAAATCTGTCTGGGAATTGAATGATTTATTTTGGCCGCCATGCCTATTTATTTCATTGTGTTGTTAGCAAATTAGTATTGATATAAATCGAATACGTTAATTCATTAGAAATGGTGCTAGATACGGCTGCTAAGACTGCATAAAGTGTTTATTAAAAATAATTGGGTACCTATTCGTCAAATAATCTGCATATAATGTCCCTTATAATGTTGTTCGGAAATAGCTTAGGCATGACAACGGTACCTTACGTGGAAGTCTGTATTTGTTTTGGCTCAAAGAATCGCAGTAGAGCCTGGATAAATAATTTTTTTTCGCTTGCTGTCCTCACCCTCCCTTCCCATCACCCCTTTCACAACATTAACTCCCTCCGTGACGTAACGCTCTGCGCGTGCATATGCCACCAGCTTCAGCGTGAGCTTTAATTTCTACTCCTAATATTTCCCTCCGCCCTTCCAAGTACCCCTGCCCTTGGACTATATTTCCCTTCGTGACGTAGCTCATACCTCTGCCACCACCTTTTGCGAGCGATTTATCTTATTTATTAATTTGCCATCCGCCTGTAACTTACTTTATGAATATTAATGAGCGGGCAAGTTTCCAAGCGGGACTTATTCCCTCGTGGTAATGATTTAAGAGTGCCTTTTCCCGGGCACCCTTCTTGCTTGGTATAAGAAATTATAAATTATTTGTTTCCGACATCTCCTGCGCTTCAAGTCGCTCGCTTGTCTTGGCTGCCGTTCTAATGCTTCATTCCCCTCCTTCCTTTGTTTACTTCTTTTTCTCTCGCCCGATGCCTTCCTCCTACTCGGGAACAATATTTTTTACTACCAGGTGATTCATTCCGTTGCAGTCTTTGAGATTTATCGGATGTTTATTTTAAGAGCTGCACCACGTTCCGTTCAATTAATGCCGCGTGACACTGTTTAAGTGTCACGCGGTGGTGTGACATTCATCTATTCGATGGAGAAAAAATTAAAATAATATTTTATGTTTTCAGCCCACGTCCCTCCACACAAGTTTCCCGAGCAATTTCTCTCAAAAACGATTCTAGGAGACGGTGCCCGTTGACATTCGAAGGGAAAAATATAAAATAAAATTGTCCTTGGTCATAGTCATGAAGCCATAAAAGTGTCTTAAAATTTAAGAAATATCTCCACCTTTGACATTCAAAATGCGTATAACCTGAGACAGTTATTGACCGCGCATTGAGAGATGGCGGTGAAGACTATCCCTACTCAAATATCACTGTAATTCCCACATTCATCGTTTAACCTAAGCCACGAAGGGCCACGAAGAAAAGTTCCCATTGAAAGCATGTGCAGCGGTTTCCAATGAAATTAAAATTCGTGTCTTCATAATAAGGTTTGAAAAGTTTGAAGCAATTTTCCACAAATTTGGAGAATTGCTTTTGTGCTTGATATAAAAATCTTTGAAAAGTGGTTCATCTGTGGAAAATTGCTTTTATCATTGCAACCTTATTATGCATGATCCGGGAACTTGATAAAATACAAAGGAAAGCTGCGCGATTCGTCAAAAACTGCTACGGGCGCACATACAGCGTTACACAGATGTTAAACGAATTAGGCTGGGAGCCGCTAGAGACTCGGAGGCTGCGCGCTAGGCTTAGATTGCTTGAGCAATTGAGATTAGATATCTTTAAGAGCGACACGAAGAACATCATATTAGAACCCCACTATATTTCCAGGTCCGACAGAAACGATAAATTAAGAGAGATATTTTGCCGAACGGATAGGTATGGGAATTCGTTTTTCCCCCGAACAATAAGGGACTTTAATAAATGCTGGGCGTAATTTCATTAGAGCGTTTCCTTTTTATGTGTAAACGGCTGGTGTCCTAACACCCCCCGCCACACGCCTATTGAGGCGGCTTGTGGGGTAGTATGTAGATGTAGATGTATGCTGAAATTCCACGCCATATCGCCTGAATCTTCAGAATTCTTTTGGTGTCCTCACATCCCGTGCCACTGCCCCTTGCGGTTGCTCGCATGTTAGTATGTAGATGTAGAGAATGGTTGAGTATGAGGAGAATGGATTGTAGAACTGCTGCAAACCAATCTTCAGAATGATATCAGCTGATGATGATTTTATTTTTATAGCAAATGCAATGAAAGAAATTTCATAATTTTCCCTGGTATTGCTTGTAAATGCGATCATTTCCAAAGTAAATGATACAGAATCCTCAAGACAATTAACCGCTGGAATGAGAGATTTTATTTGTCGTAACGCTAGAATGTGTGGAGAATTGGTGACAAAACTTTCATGAATACGCTCTTCTTCGTTGAAAGCAGTATGTGTTCATGATAGTGCTTTATTGATAATTTTGATCATAGGATGGTTTTGGAAAGACGTCGCACATATTTCTGAAGCAAGCACTTACTGTAATTTTCGGACCATTTCTTCTTTTTTTTAACTTCGCGGAATGCATTATTTTTGCGTCTCATAAAATTCATTCTGTGCTTTAAGTGCACGCATTTAGAATTGATACAACGTATTTCTTTCTTTTAAGTGCCATACGTTTCCGGAAGACTTCATCTGGTCAAAAGGTGTGCTTTTCGCGTACATTTCTGTAGTGAATTATGCACAATTATCTCGCCGGACCAAATGAAATCCTGTCTGCGCGCCAGATTAAATACCCTTTTTCGGAATTGGGAGAAATTTATGGAGACGGGTAGTATTTGGATGGGCACTAACACGTGTATATATTTTAGTCTCTCGTTGAAAGGGAGATTCATTGAGTAGCCCGAGTAATGTGCCATTTATTCACCACCACTCGCTCTGGCCTGGACCGTTTTTACGAGCCGGATCCTTGGAGGAAAAAATAAGAATAAGAAGAAGAAAGAGAAGATCCCGACCATATGGCTCTCTTCCGAAGCACCGGGCCGTGATTTCTTAGCGCGCTAATTAATATAAACACTAATCTCTACTGATGATACCAATATATTATAAAGATCTTCCTTTTCATACAATAAATGTTGACGTCATTACGGCTACAATGATAGGTACATTTTAAATTTCAGTCGCTTCATTGATTTCGAAATTCGTGGAGGTTTACAGCTATCAGAACAGTTGGTCCAAATCTCGGCTTATGAACAGCATTTTGGCTTAAATTGTTTAAAAAATTCCTGGGTGGCACATTTCAAATTCGCAAGTCGATGCGTTGAAAAGTAAAACAATGGCGATTAGATAAGGTTAAGGTGCATCGTTTGTATTTTCAGCACCGAGAAACGTGTTTTAAAAAATTTAAATGTGGTGAAAATACAGATAAAGCAAGGACTTTTTCACTGATTTCATTTTTCACTGATTTCAATATATACGTAGAAATGACCGTTCTATCAGATTATATTTATTTCTTTGAAATACGATCACTACCTTTTTGAAGATATATTGCCTCCTGAACTCAAGGGACTTGACTATTTAAAGTGACAGTAGGCAGTATTAAAAAACTAATGTAATTGCATTTCTCCATTGGATAGTAAAACTCATTAAAAATATCGATGGATGAACCCAGAAAACGTCTACAATCGGCTGAGTTTTTATAACAAGAAATGTGCTGTGTTCTCCCTCCCTTCAGAAACCATTCCAGTTGAACTATTCACTATGAAATTAAAAGTGGAGATATCTTGTGGTGGACTAAATGAGTGACATAGCTGGTGGAGTATAGTTCAGAAAATATTCCTCCCTTTAATATCAGCAGCTATTCCCCACTTTTGTTCAGGAATGATTCAAAGTGAACTCTTCACCATGAAAAAAAACTAACATTGTTTGAAATGCGAGAGAAAACACTAGAATCATTTCCACTATGTTTTTAAGTGCATACCGGCTGAGATTTCGGCGTGATGTTCCATAATTACCAAGGTTACGTTGATGATGGCATAAAATGCCAAGGCCATGGTCGATTCGAATAAAAAACAGTTTAAATAATTACAATGTTTTTCTGACAACATGGATATGATATTTTCACCATTTTACACCCGAAACTCTTTCCCATGTGGAGGCATGTGGTTGGGAATTTTACCTGAACCATTGTTAAAAAAACTCTTCGCAACCATATGGTTCTTGGAGATCTCCACGGTCTTGTTGTTAGGGGTGGGGGTGGGGATTTGAGGGGGGGGGGAGGGTGGAGAAAGATAATTTCCTCCTCCTATTCCCGAGCCAGGGTCGCGTCGCCGTGTTATTGCTTGCTCTCTTGTCCGCTCTCAGGCCGTGCGTCCCATGGACTGGATTTTTCGGTCCCGCCGACTTCCCCTCCCTCGAGGTATTCTTTTCCCGTGTGGGTGGTTTGGAACTGGGAACTGGTGGGTTGGTTGGCTGCTAGCACTTAAGAGGGGGAGGGGGTCTACATCTGCAAAATACCCTGCAAGCCACCTCAAGGGTGTGTGGCAGGGGGTGAGTAGTCACCAGCATACATTACACTACACCTTATTAAAGTTAGTGTAACTACGAATATTGAGTGACTAGTGTTTGTTCTAGGTAGCTGATAAGGATACAAGTATTAGGCTGTAAATGGCTAACTAACTACACTACCTATTGACAAACCTAGTTAAAAGTCTCATCCACAGCAGGTCTCTTATCGTTCGCGGGAAAAATGACATTTGAAATCCGTCCGTTCTGCAGTCTAGTTCCCTACTCTCTTCAGTTATACTGTAAGTTATGCTCGTGGTACACATATTTATCTTGTTAATGGTGATATTAAAAATGGAGGTCTTTCGCTCTCAATCACATCCCTCTTGACATGCGCGAACTCAATATCGTTGCTTTTACTCGGAGCGCGGCCGATGCGCATTGGCGGAATGAAGACCAATGAGCAGCTGCGTTTTAGCAATAATCAACCGGTATCCTCAAAGCGTAGCGATTAAATCACATACAAATTTGTAGTTTCAGGCATAACTTGGTGAAATAGATTCAGGTCCCTCATCACCTGAAGACGACGTTATACGTCGAAACCTGAGTCGTGTGAATAAAAAATCAATGTGAAATCACAAAGTTAAGTTTTTCATCCAAAATAAAAAATTCTCATTTGAATTTTTCAACTTTTTAAGTGGTCTAACTTCGGCTCTTTTTGTCGTCTTCGCGCCATGAACAGTTTAAGCACGTGTTTGTACTCTGTAGCAATATGACAAAGTTCTGATTTTGTTTCAATTTTTCGCAAGGATATTATTTCTCTCCCTCTTCACACGCGGCAGCTCTTTTCTTTGAATTGAGCGGAATGTTTGTTTTTCGCGTGCTCGGTTTGATTCGGTGTTACTCCGTGAATAACTTAGCGGAAATGAAATAACCGTGGGAAAACGAATCTTCAGATTCCGCCTTAAACATCCATAAGAGTGAGGAGCCGTGCAGATTCCAGAGTCGAAGGTCGCACTAATGTCCGTGGAGACAGTGGGACGAAGTTTCAGCGAATAGCGGCGAGAGGATCTCGTGGACACCCAGACCTACGACTACCAGCCACCATCACGGGCATCACCTCACCACAGCCCACGTCGCGAACCCTCCCTCAATGGGACATAAATAAATCCGTTATTAGCAGTTCCCCCAACCCTCCTCTCTAGCCACCCAAGCCTCTCCCCCTCCCCACTTCCCCTATTCACCCTTATAAACCCCTTCCTTCCACTCTCCGACGTGTCTCCTCCCAACCCGCCCCCAGACGCTCCCGCCTCCAACCCCACAGCTCCATCTCCATCTCATTCTCCATACCAGCGCCACCTCGCTGCCTATCAACCTCCCCCCTCTCAAGATGCGTTTAAACCTCGCGCAAGGCCCTCTTAAAGGCACCCCGGCGCCTTTTCGGGTCCGAAACGTGGTCTTTACGATCGCGGGCCCTCTCCCGGGGGTCGAACGGGGTCCTGGAGACAGCGGAGGCCCTCGGGAGGGCCTTAGTGCGAGACAGGTGGCCGTGGGGACGTACGTGAGTGGGGTGGAGAGGGCCCGGGGGAAGTCCACACGACCTCGCCGAAGTTGCGGAGGAGGAGGAACGGGGGGGGGGGAGTGGGAGAGAGAAAGCAGGGGAGGGGGGCAAGTAGGATGGGAGGACCGTCTCCATGGAAACTTGAGGGAGGGGGGAGGTCGTGGTTGCCATTGGAAACGCACCTGTTGCACCTCGGACGCGGCTATTATTGTCACTCCTCCCCCCCTCTCACGGATACATTGTGTCTGTCGTTTTGGCTATTGTTGGCACAAACACCCGGTGAAGCCGTTGCTCTGGAGTTGTGGGCCGTGTCCGGCTCGGTCCGGCGCGAATTCCGGAGAATCATATTCGAAATTTGTCTCGGAGACATCCCTTTTCTCCTTTTTTGTTAAACAGGACCCATTTTAATTAGGTTTCACGTAATTAAATGCACTAAGCGTATGAAACTTGTTTAAATGGATAACAAAATACCTGTTTTTTATTTGAGTCACCACATGCTATCGTTTTGTGGTTGTCAGTGTGACCAGTGTTGGCCCAAACACCCGGCGAAGCCGTTGCTCTATAGTTATGGGCCAAGTCCGGCTTGGTCCAGCGCGAACTCAGGAGAATCATACGCACTATTTGTCTCAGATACATCCCTTTTCCCCCTTTTTTTAAACGGGGCCAAAAATAACCATTTTAATCAGGTTTCATGTATTTAAATGTATGAACCTACTCAGGAAATAAAACGTGTTTAAATGTATACCAATGAGCCTGTTCTTTTATTTGAGTCACCAAATGCTATCGTTTTGTGGTTGTCAGCGCGGCCAGTGTTGGCGAAAACACCAGCAGACAAAGCCGATCCGGCTTCATCACCCATTGATCCATCGCGAATTCTTGGGAAACATATTCACTACTTCCCTTGTACGTGCACCTTAAATGCTCGCAACGAGTTAATCCTGGTAAAATCCACCACATGTTGGTCTTATTTTAAATTCATACAAAGTTATTGTGTCTTTTGTTTTAGCCATATTGGCAAAAACATCCGGCATAACTTTTGGCCTGCTGCTGTGGGCTTCTAACCGGCTTGATCTCGCGGGAATTCCGAAGAATCTCAGTGTTACAAACTCTTATGCTTTTGTAACGCATTTAATTCGTTAGCGTTAAAGTCATACTTTACATTGAATCCGTAATATTTAATGTCTATAACTACTTTAGGCTCAGCAAGGCCCTATAAGGGTGTGTGTCAGAGGGTGAATTTTTTTACCAACATGCACTTCACTATATCTTACAAATGTAATAGAAACTGAGCATTACTTTATTTAGAAACTACATGTATGCACAAAGATACAAGAATTTTACAGAAAGCATGCGAGATGTGCTGTGACTAACTTAGCAGTTAATACAGAACTATTAGAAAGCGAAGAAACTAATTTGTTACACTACCTGGCGAAAAACCAATTGTGAAGTCTCAATGACAGATGTTATGGTATCTTATCATATGCATAAAAAATTTACATGTTAAACCTTTGCATCCATGAAATCAACAACAATTATCGCATATTATTTTGAATTTTATGCACATTCCGCCACAAGTGGTGTTTTTTGCTGTTTTTTGCTGAATATGATTATATGTCGATGTTTATTTGCAAGGCATTTTCAGTCTTTGACGTGACTTATATTTGTCCTAGGTATCACTATAACATGCATGTAAGACTGACTACAAAGTTTGCATTTTACTGATTCGTGTGTCTCTTTTCTTTTAGGTAAGTGCTGACTTCCTAGTGATATTCGTTTGGGTAATCGTTAACTACAACGGTGAGTTTTAAAACATTTTAGTTGAACATATTAGGGATTCCAATCGTGCCATAGTTCCAATTACTTCAAATGTGTGATGTTGTGGCTTTATAGATGGTATTGGAATGCAAATATAAGGGAGGGTGTACAGGAAAATGTGGTTGATATTGCGTTGAGTTTCCGTCTGTTTAACTTAAGGAGCTTGATGCATAATTACCTATTTTCCTTTACACATCTAATGGAATTCGCTCGTTGGATACTGTTGCTTGTAAGCAAAACAAATCACGAGTAATTTTTAATCCATACCTTTTAGAATTAAGCCTTGTAGTGCGGATTTCCAAAGCTTTTGCATCGGCAATAACTTCACACTTAGACGTATTATTGAATGACTTTTAGTTTTGTGCATTTGCGGCAAAAATAAAATTGTGATAATTCATCCGCATTTTTTTTATTGCGGGAAATGCGAAAGGTGGTGTGGCAAAAGATGTTGGGACCTCCTCTAATCATCATTTACGAATTTTAAAATTTAAAATTTCATATTATTCTAACCATCATTTGTCCATCCATCCATAACCATCTCTTTCAGCCATCGTTTTTGGATTTACAATGATTGTGCTTTAACAGAATTTTTGTTTATTCTGGGTACTTATTATTAATGCTCGTGGCGTACTTGAAATTTAGCCTAACCAGAGTGAATTAATACCTATCAATCTTTCATATTTTCATCCCAAAGACCTTCTTACTAATTGCTTGAAAAGTACTAGTCTCTTTGGTTCAGTGCCGCAATTTATTATGTCTCGATCTGTGTTCCCCTTTTGATATAAGTAGCATTATTCACTCTTCCTTCCCTCCGTCTTCGTGATCGTGATATTTCTGAACTCACTTTTTTCTAACATTTTTTGTATCCTTGGCTCTCACCAACTTATTTTGAGAGGTGACTATATTAACGCCGTAGTCGCGGACCATTACAAAATGTTGAGCAGGTGTTAACGGGAGAGGGAAGAAAAAAATGGGGGAAACTTCGTGTCCTACTGGTTTTATCTCTGCCTAGTTCACGCCACGTGCCACGTAAAAAAAGGAAGACTTGGTGGCCGCCAAACTGTCTTGTATAGGCGTAGTAAAACTTGGTGGCGGTCACTTATGGTGTGATCACTGATAGCAGGACGACCGGGAGTAGATATCATGCAAGACAGGGGTCTAGGGTCCCTCAAGAGGTCATTCACACGAGAGTGTAATTCGGCACCTCTGCCTGCTCTTCGATGCTCGACTCTCCTTCACTGACCCTTGACTCTCCGCTGTCGAGTGCCACCAAGTTTCGCTCTGCCTTTATGTGTACTTGCTCTTCGAGCACTGAAAATGTTGGAAAATTTAGAACGGAAATCCCATCAAGTCATCTGATAATTTTTCAATTCAAGTCTATGTTAAAGTAGTTTCTAGCGTGGAAAGTAATAAAAGAGGAAATTAAAGTGGATCAATTAAGATTTTTTTAAAAGTCTTTCTCAATATGGTACGGAAGGGTTAGGGACTATACTGTGGTGGACTCTTTCATTGGGTTGAACACAAATTTTTTCCGTTTATATTACTTAAAATTTGAAAAGTAAAGTAATCGCTTGAAAATTTAGTAGCGGCTACGTTGTTAGAAAATTATTGTACGTGCACACGTGCACAGGCGTTCTTCAACATACGCTAGCAACCTATGACTATGAATCTTAATGACTGCAATAACCTTGCTCTACGCTGAAAGAAAGACATTTTCAAGTTCTTTGTTAGGAATTCCGATTTCCCCTCATCTTTATTCCGGTTCAAGTCAACATGCTGATTGGCAGTCTGTAGCCTAGTGCGTAACTAACCAACTGTTTGTTTGTTTTACAGTCGTTCGTTACATTCTACGCACTAATGCCCGGTTTTGTAATTTCTGGTTAATGTAAACCACAAGGTAACGTAGCCTTTTGTTAACTTGATGTTAACTGGTGGTTCATTTTTTAGATGAGGTTGTCGGCTATTTTACGTGAGGGTTGTGGATGAAAGAGCGTAGGTATTAACTTCGGTTTCCATGACGATGAAATATTGAACCAGAGAAACCGGGCATAAATTTTGGTCTACAGTTACGCATGTAACGTTTGGTGACGGGAAATAATGTGAAATGCATATTGGAATTTACTACTGTGAAAAATACAGCAATTTTGAACATTACATATAATATTTACGACGCGTCGTCCATACTTGACGGTAAATGTTGTGAAAATTGAATCCGCCCACTAAAGATTACGAATTTAACCCGAGAAACCCGAAAAACTCAAGTAATATGAAAATTTCTGCCCCGCGGAGTTTGGATTCCATCCAAAGGATACTTGTAATATCGAAACCAGGTCTAACCCATTTTCCCCGCGATAAATAAAACGCATACTCAAGCGGCAGTGAGAGAATCAGGCCATGCGTTGAAAGGCTTATATAATATGTGATTTTTGATGTGCTTGCTCTGGGTGTCTAAGAATCCGTGGCATCATTTTAACGGTTCGTGTGCTGCTGCCCTCCAGGTCTTGTAGTCGTCCGAAAGCCACGTTAGCTTCGTTTTCTTCGCCCTGTGTTTTCACTTGAGAATATCACGGGCGCAGAGTGCATTTTTTCCAAGGATGGCGGTCCTTTTAAGGGACGAGTCCTATCTTTTTCTCTTTCTCACTCGGCGGTAATTACGGGGTCCTTTCCCTCGGGGCGGTGTGAACTAAACAGCCCTATTTGGAGATCATCATCCCATTTTGACAGCGTCGGCCTGTCTGCTCGACCTGGTAATGTTTTATTTCTGAGAGAGAAAGAGAGTATGTATCCCAGTGGAACTGACCTCCAGCTATAAAGACGGCTTTCTTAATGGGACGATGCATTTATTTTTGTGGTTGACTTGTCGATTACTGGAAATGGTCATGAAAAATAAAAACCCATCTGTTTGGGAAATCGAATCACGGACCTTTGAATAGCTGGGCCATTATCAGCAGTCATCAGTCCGAAGTTAGGCTTGTTGCATCTCCCTACTGGGTTACCACAGTTACTACAGGGATTTAGTTACCAAAGTTATCTGTATTTTTTTTTGTTTTTAATGTTTTGTAACTGTTGCCCCAAGGTGGCATGTATTTTGAATTTATGTTCCATGGGACTTTGTTACCAGAACAATAAAGTTGTTTTTTCTATTCTATTTTACCTCTCTTTTCTATCATTCGAAGCGATGTTTTCCCTATTATAAATCGATATCTACGTCTACGTTGAGCAGTGTCCGAACCGTGTTGTAATGCGCTTTTCTTTCGTATGAAATATTCGAGCCGTGCTGTTACGCGTAGCTCTCAACATAAATTTTCCATTTTCTCCGACCGGATTTTCAAATTCCAACCAATAATTCTTTATCAACCGAATCTGTTTTTCGATTTGAATCCGAAAACTTGAAAAAATAACCCAATCCTGGATTTCCATTACGGGTTTGAATTCTGGTATTGGCGGAGTTTTATCACCGGAGTCCCGACCCGTGCTATGCGAAGGGCTATTCCGTTCCATTGATCGTTCGTTCGTTCATCCGGGGTCCCATATGCGCCTTCCTTCTAGAGAAGGCTAATGCCGACGCCGGTTTTCTTACAAAACATCATCCATTCCCTTAAAAAATATCCTTCAATCTCCTGTGCTCCCTAACTCAACGTGTTCTGAATGGCGAAAATGGCTTCAGTTTTTGGTGGTCTATTAAAATAACCAACCGAGCAACTACAGGGAAAATTGAAAAATAACTGGAAACCATGGGTTTCATGATATGCATCCAGTTAAGTCATTTGAATATGCCGCGGTGCACCGGTTTGCTTATCAACACCACAGAGTAGGGATATATCTTTACTCTGTGATCAACAAACTACAGGTGCTTCGTACCTCTTATGTATTATTGAGAGTTCATTGACAGCGCGAAAGTAAATACAGAAGTCGATAGAAATAACATGATGAATTGGAGTAAATAAATTAGGGCAATGCAAGAAGAAAAGTTAATGTGGGAATAGAAGCTGTATGAATAATAATTCGAAGATATAAGTAAAAATCCGGGAAATCTCTGTTCAGTTTACTTCTCAATTTCTGTCATCATCATGCTTTCTGGCTTCAATTTGCCTATTTCTTTTCTTTTTCTATTTCCTTACCATTGCAACTTCTATCTCATTATTGATATCCCCAATCATGTGGAATGTTTGCATTTTATAGCTATTTTTTATGATAGTTTATGTCGTTATGTGCGCATATGCGACCGAGTTAGCTTGAAAAGGTACCCACTCTCGTTGCTTCTGAGGTCACTCGCACCGTTAACTTTGCATTCAGTGTCACGTGGGTGTTTAGGGCAACGAAGGGGTTAGGAAGTGGGAGTAGGGAACGCTGGTGGGTGGCGGGCAGGAGGGACGAGCCGGGGTCAGAATTGACCTACTAGTTAGATACTCTTTTGCATGCACGGAGCGGTTCTATATTTTTTTTGATGCCCCGGCCATCGGGGGACTGACTCGTGGAAATGCACGACTTCGATGGGTCATCGTTAGAAGCCACAGGGTAGAAAGATCCGCGAAATAAACAGAATGTGAAGTAGAGTCTCATGCATAGTTAAAAACTTACGCGAGGGAACGCAAATTTGTAGCTCAGCTGATGAATGGACCACGCTGGAAGCCACAAAATACTGTCTGCGCAGCTATGATGAGTTAACTTGGAAAAAAATTCGCATCACGCGAATTTCAAGGTGACGCGGAAGATAGGTATTATTTTAACCACGCATTAAATCTCCAGATCGTGAGGTTGGATTAATTTGGCAAGTTTATCGCGCAAGTTACTTGCAGCAAGCGACTTTTGACGACTATGCAGGTATACCTAAACACTAAGCAGCTCTGCAAGCCCGCTTGCGGAACTTTTAAAAGTTTTGGCAATTCGCTTGCCGAAGTGTATTGTTGCCAGTGTAAACTACAACCAAACATTGGCTCTGAATTAACTCGTGAAAAACATTTCGTCGGAATAAAATCCCCCGCAAGCTCTTGCAGAATAAACTTGCGGAAGTAACTTTCCAGTGTAAACCCGCTCTAATAGACTCGCAGGGTTGCACTATGTTGATGGAGATATAACTCAAATTTTGCGTGGTAATAGCTTTTGATCTGAAATTCGAAACGCTGCGTTCGCTTTTCACCCCTGATAAATGTATTTATCTTGGAATCAGGATTAAATATCCTTAGAATTTTACTTTGAATTTTATTCAATACGTCGGAATTATTGTCTCAAAAAAAAAACTTTTAAAGAAATTTGTTACAATGCTAATGAGGCTAAGTTATTTCTGTCCGGGATGCAGGCTGGACTTCGTGTTTTAATTTTATTTGGTTTATGCCCGAATTTAAATTGCGAGATAATTTTTTAAAATTTCGTTATGTGTAACACTTACTTGCAAGATATTAAGTTATAACCATTCTGGGACCAATCCTGAAAAGAAATGGTAAGTTTTATTTAACGAGTCTCAACTGAATGAGTAATACTTCATGATATTATGTTTCAAATTCACAATTTATAGCTCTACTTATGGTAGAACATGTTGTGCTTAAGCCCGAGGATACATTTGTGTATAGGTATGCTTCGTAAAGCATTAGAAGCTTTTGAATGTGCTTTGTGGGAAGACCAAATGCAGTGAGGTGGATTTTATTCTTAAAGTCTTGCCATTGTTGTGGCGCAGTTGGAGAGTTTGGCCACCAGCCAATGAGCTATCCCCACTTTCAAGCCGACTAGCGAGGCCAATGAGCTTAGAACCTGCTTTTGAACACGTGTCGTTTAAAGCTAGTCGCGGGTTGGTGATGAATACGCTGTTTCAACGATGAGGCATTGTGCATGAGGCATAAACTTTGGGGCATTGTGTAAAATGTTCTGCCCTCGGTGCCACCTGTAGGAGATATCAGGGGATGTTGGTGACTCTATGTGTTAGCAAACGAAATGCATTATTGGGAAAGTAATGGCTCATGCCCCGTTCACATAATGAGGATTGAATGATGGTTAACGTGGTAGCAATTCTGAGTAGTATTTACATTTTGTATCTGTCTAGAACGTGAGTTTAATCAGTACATCTTCCTTTGAATGGATTTGCTGGCTGTATTATTCTACGAGAACTTCAATTTGCCTTTCAGTGTATAGTGCTTCCGTCTTTCTGTTTGACCCTCCGTTTTCTCAACTCGTATTTCAACCACGATTACTACTAAGCTCCGTTCAAACGCATTTAAAATGCCGGTAACCAGTGCCAACCCTAGTAACTTGAGCGTAGTTAGCAAGTTTGCTAGGATTTGCACTAACTTGCGTTCACACGGCGAAAGTCTGACTAGCATTCGAGTAACTAGAGTAGAAATCTAGTAATGTAAACAGGGCAACATTGAATCCTTGGGGTCTGTTCGACTATATATCTTTTGTTTACTAACGATAATTTCTCGCGTATCCAAGGAGTGGAACTCACTATATATGAAATGTTGTTGTAATCGACTTTGGTTTGGTTACATCATTAAACTTCTTTTTTAATCTGATCGCTGATAGGCCATCCGTTATCATGAATATGTCTAATGAAACATTTGATTATTTGTTCACTACCGATTGGTTTGATTCCGTTGATTAATTGACCATCGCACTGTTTGTAATTTATGTGCCTCATCGTTAGTGAAATAAGTTGGAAAGGTACTAACGGAATGCATTAAGTTCTAGCAGTCTCTTGATACGTATTAGGGGTGGAGCTACGAATGGGAAGAGTTACCGAAGAAAGACCAAGGATGGGATGCGTGAAGCCACTTGTGAAGGATTTAAAAAAGAGTAATCATGAAGGAATGAGTGAAGCGTGTAGCTAAAGTGAGATTAGATTGGAGACCCGCAGAAAACCAATCCTCTGGTTGAATGCAGCTGATGACGATGATTTGTGAAATACGAACTGGGAGTACTTCGATACATGTCTGCGAAGTGCGTGCCGGAAAGCACCGAAGTTACAGTGACAGTTGATTTCACAGTGTGTTGTTCTAAAGGCTGATTCGTAGGTTTTTGGACAGTTCCTTCCTTAGTTTCTCCATTTCTGGGCCATGAACGTCACTTGCTCACCATCAAGTCTTCCTTAAGTTTCTCGCATCCTCTGCCTCTCCTTATGCCGTAAAAAATTCCTATCTTCTTCCTTATTCTTCGGCCCTTGTCAAGCTTTTTCGGCCCGTCTTCCTTTTCTCTCCCACTAACATCCAGCACTTCGTCGTTCGTAGGGCTGGGCGGTTTTCCAATATATTGGTTCATATATCAATATTTTTAAATATTGGGGTTCCAACATCACAATTTTTGAACGACCAATACCAATATCCTGTAATGGTATTTGGCGATCGGAAAAATCAATATTTGCTATTAGAATAATGTATATTGAAGAACCAATATTTCCAAATGAAATATTGAATATTGGATTACCAATGTTAAAAATTCAAGTATTGAATATTAGAACCCGGCGAGGAGGGTGGTCGGCCCTAATCTTTGAAAACATACGGCTTGCGTGGCACTCAGTGCAGAATTTCCTTTTCCACCATTATTCACAGCAATAACTGGGGAAAAGAAGCTCACATTGCTTTTCTTGTTTCATTTCCAGACTTTTACATAGTTAGCACAGGCAGTACTTGCAAACCATCGTAAGCAAGATAATTTTACCTGTTAATATTGCTATGTTCAATATTTACCAATATACCAATATTTCACTTTTCATTATTTCCAATATTGCAATATTTCAAATATTCCAAAATGCCAATATTTCCATTATTCCAATATGCCAATATTTTTCAATATTCCAATACAGGTTATTGATATTGGTCCATTTTCACAATTTTAAGATATTGGATATTGATATTGGGATTCAAATACCTCCCAGCCCTAGTCGTTCGTCTTCCTCTGGTAGTTTGAGCGAAGTATCACTTCACCTAGTATTTGATGAATTTAACCTCATTTTAAAGAAAAAACTCATCTATCCAGTGATCTCAAAATATTAACTCCTTGCCGAACTGCTTTTCGAGCAATTTGCCTGAAAATATGAGCTTTTTTTACATGGGATAGATTGCGGCTGTGCGTTCCAGAGGGAGAATATTGAAAAAATTATGAACTTCAAACACCTAGATTTCGTTAAAACCAACGGCGTGTAGTTAGTACGTTATCTCAGGTATTTATAAACATTAATCAATTACTCACCGCAGTAATTTATACAGAATCACAACAAAAAACCGTCTCCTGTGAAGGTGTTTTAGCAATATGTCGTGAAAAAATGTGTCAAGTTAGAGACTTACGTAGATATATTTATTTAATGACTGAGAATTATTTTAATATATAGTTATATTTTTGCACCGTTAATGTTACAATATTTACTTAACACTTCTTACAGACGCTGAAATAAAAATATAAATTTCGACTATTTTCTCCATGATGACTCGATGGGAAATTTCTCGCTCAAACTACCTTAAGCGTACTCTCTCCATTCTTTTTCAGAACCAAATCTCAAATGTCACCAGGCTACACGCGTCCTTTTTCTCCCAATCAACAAGTTTCCGAGCAATGCAACACCATGTTCCATTTCTGCGTTTGCACAAGATCATCTTTTCATGTCTCCTTCAGAGAAATTACTGTCAACTACTTCACCGATATCATTTATATGCAAGAGGAACAAAAGGGGGCCTAAGGACACTCCCCTTTGCGACACCTGATGTGGCTTCTACTTCATTAGAGATAGTGCCGTCTAATACAACCCTTTATACGTGATTGCTTAGGTATTCTCTAACCCTGGAAATTATGTCGTCACCTAACCCGTAGGATTTTAATTCCCTCTTCAATTCCCCTGTCTTCGAAAATGCTTCCTAGGTCAGAGCAGTTGTAAATAGTAATGATTACTAGTAAAAATTTAGGACAGAGAAATAAGTAGACATCGTCTGTATCAGAACGGGAATCGAGTCTCTTGGGTCGGAGCGCTCGAACTCGCGAGGAAACTGTGACAATACGGAAGAACAATGCCAGGGGCGGATGAATGGAAGGTGGAGGAAGGGAAAGAGGGGGAGGGGTAAAAAAAGAGGGGAACGGGATAGCGGGGGTTAGAGGGGCGTACTAGGAAAAGGGTGTCGCGGAGGGAAGACGACAATGTTTTTCTTTTATTCTTTCCCCTCCTCCCATCTTCCCCCCACAGCGCCTTCAAACAAATAATATAAAAAAAACAAAGAAAGAGATCTTGGAGTCCTTCCAGAAAGCGATTACTCCCACCTAAGCCGGTTTCATTCATTTCTGTTGTAAGCGAAATTCGTGGAAGAGTAAAATTTAAATAACAATAATCACTACCACGAAATACCTTTCCGGTGAAATAATACGCTGATGATTTGTTGTGTGCAACTTGGCGTAAAAAAAACATAAAAGATGGAGTCATTTGTTCTTGCTATCATCTCGATCGTAACTGCCTCCCCTTCCTGGTAAAAAGAACAACCTTTCTTCAAATGCTTATTTCTCTTTTTTTTTGGAATCGTCTTGCACTGAGCGAAGTCAGGCTTTTGTGATCTGTGTGGAAAGAAGTGTAAGTACGCTGCTAGTGTTTAAGTGCCGCCATTGTGACTGTCTCAGTACCTGTTGCCTGTTCAGTTAGTTTATTATACATGTATGCATATACCTATTTACCATAAAAACATTTATTTATGTATTTACTCACTAAGGGTCTCTGACCCCTTGTCCGCCTATGGCTGTCCTGACAGCCCTTGCATTCCTTGACCATGCTATGAGAAAAAATAAGAAACAAAAGGGAAATTTCTTCGCCTAAATTGGAACCTGCTCTGCATTGACTTTCCCGTGGTTCTCTTTGCTATTCTGTGGGATCATTTTATCTAATTTATTTTCGCAAAATAAAAAAAATCTGCAGGTGATTAGGCTGACTTCCCCGTTGGTTAAATATTGGGGGTTTTCTCCCTTAATACATTATTTAACAGTGGCACTGGTTACCAAGGGCACTGTTTACAATTAACGAACGCTCAATTTTAGAAAGTTATGGAATATTCATTTAAGTTCTCGCGATTTCGACTGGAAAACATGATTCGATGCGAGGAATCAGAATCTTCATTGAGTTTCCTTTCCTATGGTACATATATCAAGTTCGTACGGCCATTATTTCTGATTTAATCTTGCAGAAGAGATGAAGTGATAAAAATGTACTTTAAGTAGATTAATTTCTTATGGAAGTTTATGTGAATGATATGGAATCAAATGCGAGACTTTAGGGTGTGTAAGTGGCAATATTAAATAATTTTAAAGTTCGAAAGTTGTGCAACTTCTGGTTCTGAATGAAAACTGAACGTTGTATAGCAAGTTACATAATATTTCGGTTTATATTTTTATGTGGCGCTGGATTTATATATGTATTTATGCGTTAACCTATTTGTTTATTGTTCCTGCGGCATGTGTAGGGTTTGCGGGTTTCCCTTCACTTTAGGCGAATGCCGTTCCGGACACAAAAGAATCACAAGACTGCAATCGCTCAAAAAAGACACGTGCAGCCTAATACTGAGAGTAAAATCCTAAAGAGGCACACAATCTATAAGGGGGCATTCCAGTTATTACCGATTTCGTTGCTGTCGTATTTGTATTCTGCCATCTTCTCGTTCATTGGCGGAGATATCTACTTATCTTTTGACATGATTTGCCTCGCAAGCGGGGAGTAGGCCACGGGACACAATGAAATACACTAGGGTCGTCGTTTTTCGTTCCCGCCCATTAATTAGTCGTTTAGGCCGCGAAAATGAAAAACTCTCAAAGCGTAATTTCCTAGAACTTAGTTGTTTCCATCATTGAGAATCAGAAAAAATAGTTTATGCGTCCCTTGATCAAATTAGGGGTTGGGTTTTCTGATCGAGTCTTAATTTGTTAACCAAAAGAGGCAGTGGATTGCGAAACGTCGTGTGTTCGATTATGAAATTCTCTCAGGTGAGTGCCTCTAATTTGCTTGGTCTCTATTGTGTCGGCATTTATTTAATTCTACCAATTGAAATAACAGACCCTTCGCAATCTTCGGAGAAATTATGTATACAATCTTTATAACGCATTATGTTAAACCTTAAGATAAGCTTCAGCAAATTCTCATACTGCCGCCTATCAATCCCTTGTGTGAAGCAGCTTCTCTAAAGGCCGTTTTACACGGTACATTTGTTTGTACAAACTCTTCCGTGAACTCTTGCATGGGGCAAAATGTATCGTGTAAAGCGGCAAATTGTATGAACGCTTGTGCGAATGTCTCAATGCCTGCACGGGAAATAGAACCTGTTCTAATTTCGTTGAGACAAACATACAATCTCACGTACATTCGTTTGTACAAAATCTTTCATCGTGTAAAACGGCCTTAATAGAGACTACGTTAGAGTTTGAGTACGGTCCGAAGGTCTAACGGTACCGAGTGTGTAGTGCAGATATTTTTGCCTGTCGTTTATTTTTATTAAGTTTCGTGATAAATATTAGGACTGGGGCGCTCCACCTAACACCGACGTCACCTAAATTTCTAGAACTCGAAACACAAATAAGGAGCATCACATCCAGGAATGCCGAAAGAAATTTAATAATTGGTGCAGATTTCAACACCCCCTCTATAGATTGGATAATCTACAGCTACATATCAGGAGGAAGAGACAAAGACATCTGCGAGTACCTGCTGTACACGTTCTCATCAAATGCCCTACATAAGGTAGCTACGACGGCGGGGAATTATTAGCGGTGGCCACTAGAGATTCGGAGGTTGCAAGTTAGGCAAAGATAATTAGAAAAATTCAGATCAAATGAGATTCCGGTAGGTACACATGAATGCTGCTATTTTAGCCCTTTAGCTTGAATTTAAGGTAGTTTAAGCGAAAAATCACTTCACCTAGAATTTGATGAATTTGGCCTCATTTTAAAGAAAAAATTCTGACCTTGCCAATGATATCAAAATATCAACCCCTTGCCGAACTACTTTTTCATCAATTTGCCTAAAAATATAAGCGGTTTTACATGGGAAAGATTGCGGCTGTGCGCTCCAGAGGGAGAATATTAAAAAATTAGGAACTTCTAGTACCTAGATTTAGTAAAAAAAACTAACGGTGTTTTGATTGCATATTTTCTCAACTATTTAAAAAAAAAAGAATCTATTACTCACCACAGTAATTTTTACAGAATAGCAAAAAAACCTGCTGTTTTGAAGGGTTTTCAGCCGTACGGCGGGAAATAATGAGTCAAGTAAGAGAATAATGTAGCTTTATTTATTTAATTACTAAGAATTTTGGTTATATATAATTATATCTTTGCGACATTAATATTACAATATTTATTTCATACTTCATACAGACACTGACACTGTCCATTATGACTAGGGAACTATGTCGCTCATACCACCTTAATCGCTACTCATGTAGCTCAGGCAAAAACGAAAAAATATGAGGGATACACTATAGAATAGAGAGATGTAAGAATTTATTGTTCTCAATCACGATTTTCGATTGCCACAGCAATAGATCGATACCGCTTTGAAACCAATCTCGACCACCTCAGCGATAGATTGAGACACTCCAAATACCGAAGTACACTTCGTGTTTCGTCCCTTTCCTCCCTCGAGCAGATACTTTTCTCTAATCTTTCCCTTTCTCTTGGCTTGTGTCGTAAGACCCCATGTCACTCTGAACTGACCCGCTGCTTGTCACTGGGTAGTACGCAGAAGTAGATGAGTGAGTTTAATGAAATAAGTGTATAACTATAGCTAATCTGAAACTGATGATATCAGGCCTGACCTCGTGGAAATTATGGATATCCATAATGAAAAAACCACCTTTTGTTATTTCCACAAAACTTTATTACGCTGGCACTGGTGCCAGCGTAATAAAGTTTTGTGGAAATAAAAAAGGTGGTTTTCTCATCATGTATAGCTAATCTGTATTTATATATTTGGCGTCGTTGGTGTATCCTCTGTATTGACGTGAAATAGGCTAAGATTATGTAGATCGCTTGGAAATTTCAGATATTGCGAGTTTACGGTTGACATGGTGATTATTATTTTAACCCCTTACTATAGCCGTAGAACTGATAGAAGCGAAAAAATAAGAGAGATACACTAAAGAACTTATTAGCGGAAAAAATCCTTCTTTCCACGCAGTTTCAGTGACTATGTAATACTAAAACAGAGCTATACACCAAGGCACTCCGTTGTCATATAATTCACTTTCATTTTCTTTTTCATCTTCCATTTCTTTTTCCTTGTGTCCTCCTTTTTTAATAATAATAATAATACAATAAATACATTTATTGAACGGGTATAATCCCTTTATAAGGGTATACATTGAATACAAGTATAAGATGAACGTAAACTTTAAAAATAAATTAATTAAGGAAAATTAAATAAAGTATAGATATATGACTTAAATAAACAAGAAAACCAAACGTATACTACTGAGTACTTAAGAAAGACTAATAAAAAATATAGATATGACTTAATAAATCAAGACAACTTTTCACTTATCTTTTAAAGGCACTTGAACATTAATGGCTGGTGTCTTAACACCCCATGCCACAAGCCCATCCGGCGGCTCGTAGGGGAGTAGTGTAGGAGTAGATAATGATTTTTCACTCATTTTGAGAAAGTTTAGCTCGAGGAAGTCTCCAATTACATGGATTTTCATCCCGATACTCTAGATTAAAAAGAATTCTGCGAATCCGTTTTGCGTGTGGGAGACATCAGCGGAGAAAATTAGCGTGCGTGGAATTGGAGGGATAGCAATTATCTCGCATGGAAATCCACGATATACATATACCAACATGTGTGATAGAATTTCGCAATTTTTTCTTCGCATTTTATTCGTAGCGTTTCCATGGAAGTGGCGTGCCCTCAATCGCGTGTCGCCTTTTACACACACCATCTTCGCGTGACATTAACGACCCAGGTTTGCCGTCGCAGCTTCTCGAGCTATCCTATTCTCAAAAAACAAGTCAGAAAACGGAAATAACTAATTTATCCTTTTAAAAAACCGAACGGATAATTATATCTTGTGGGAATATTAATCTTGATGTTCTGTTGTGGAACTCTTCAAATGCTTGAGATTCGGGTCACGTGAGGAAGTCTTGCCACATCCTTCTTGTAGATAGTACCTATTCCTCTAGTTCACTGAAACGGTAATCACAAATTGGGCATGTTCAAAGAGGGTAATAATAATAATACACTGTTTAGATCATTTTTTGTTTTTAAGGTTATTTATTTTAATTTATGAAACTTCTAAACATTTTAATGGGAATCACATTCATTTGACGTTTGAGCGATGCAATTGGGAATTAGATACAAAAAGGTATGATTTGATTCATACCGGAGAGAAACGCAACTATCCGTTACGTGTTCTGTGCTTGAGAAGTACGAAATTATCCGTTCGTTTAAATTTTCTGACCGGAGTTGTTAAGTGTTCTATAAGGAAATTACTGACTTTACTTATATTGTCATTTTGGCAAGGGCCCAGCCGCATTGACACACCGGTTCCCGTAGAATCACCGAAGTTAAGCAATGTTGGGCCCGGACGGGGATTGGATGGGTGACCATGCATACCTTCACCGTGGCGCTCTTGTCCCCTGTCTGCAAGTGGCAGACAGGAATGGGGTTGGCACAATGGACCAAGAAAGGTCTAAGTGCCCGGGCTCCAGGTTGAGACAAGTGTAATTGGTAATGGATATCGAGAATAACTTTATTCGGGTTGTTATTGGTTAGAGATAATGGTGATCAATTTGTAATTTATTGGTCCATTTAATTGTTCGTGACATATGAAAAAAAATAAAAGTAATGATTGTTACCATCTTTGTACCTGCGGGACACAGGTAGTGTTTTTTTTAAATCGTGTCGTAGAGAATCTCATGAGGAATAGACGATGCGAGTGTTGGAAAGGAGATAGGCTGACGTTAGGAGGAGTTGCCATAAGGATGAGAAATATGTGACGCGTTCGTGCTCAATCGGAAGATGAATAAGAATAAGACTTCGCCTTCGAACTCTTGGCTGCGCGTGGCGTTTGTGGCCAATCGGCACGCGTGCTGGCTTTTCTGGTCTCCCGAGTAATAAACAAGACTTTGCTCTCCTGTCGATGGGCTTTATAAAGTGTGTCACTGCGCAATAATCCCTCTGGCTGCTTCGATCGGTTAACCCAATTCCATCTGCCACACATTTCCACATTGCCGAGTTTGCCTCCAAGAAGTCGTTACCATAATGCATACTGCCACGCTGCTCGACAGTAGATATTGCTCGCGCGACAGTTCGTCAGGCTGTACAGAATGGCGTGGTTAAGAGTTGATGTTTTCATAACTTAAGGTAGTTTTCGTGTGATATGGAGACTATATTCGAATTTTATATTTTAATTCCAGCGTCTGTAAGAAGTGTGAAGTAAATATTGTTATATTAATGGTGCAAAAAATATAGCTATGTATTATAAATATTCTCAGTAATTAAATAAATATATCTAGATAAGTCTCTAACTTGAATCATTTTTTCACGCCGTACGCCTTCACGAGTGGTTTTTTTGCGGTTCTGTCAAAATTACTGCGTTGAGTAATTGATATATATTATATAATTTGCGTTGAGTAATTGCTAATTGATTATTTCTATAAATACTAGTTGAGAAAACATACAAAATATACGTTGTTAGTTTTTTGACGAAATCTAGGTCTTTTAAATTCCTAATTTTTTCAATATTCTCCCTCTGGAGTGCACAGCCGTAATCTATCCCATGTAAAACAGCTTGTATTTTTAGGCAAATTGCTCGAAAAATAGTTCGGCAAGGTGCTAATATTTTGATATCATTGGAAAGACGAGAGTTTTTTCTTTAAAATGAGATCAAATTATTCAAATTTTATGTGAGGTGATATTTCGCTCAAACCACCGTAACGGTAATGACTCAATACGGGCTTCGAAGTAATGGATTTCAATACAAATCTTAGCCGTCGTTTGTTTTGCTTCGTTTACGTTACCAAACATTCTTAATATTCTGTGCACTCATTGACGGCACGTTGTCTAGCACCCACGTAACATAATCGTAATTTTTTAAAAAAAATTACGTAATAAGCATTTGTAAAAATTATCGTTCTGTTTGGCAGTTTGTTGTCATGCACCTCATTTACGAAGAATTTGCAAAATCATCACGAAGCGCACTGTTGGAACTCGCCTTAGTTGCGACGAATGTAAATGAAAACTATACATGGTGAACATGATACGAAGTCCTTGTAAAGGTAATTGTAACTGGATATAGACTTTTAACGCCCTTCTCCCGTATCCCTTCCCTTCCCTTGTCCCTTCTTGGGTGTCATGTGGAGGTCCACTTCAAGTGTAGCTCTCCCGTCGCCAGGTTTCTCCATTCCGGAAGTAATCCTGCGCTTATCAACCTTCTCACCAGTCCTTGATGGCAGAAAATAACCTCAAATATAGGCCACCTCTCGACACTAGAACAGAAGTAAGTTGGCTGTTGTACATTAATTGGTTATCAGCCGTTACTACGATGTCAGGATTTTATGCACAAGTCACACCATACGAGGTGTGATAAAAAAATAACGGGAATTTTTAAATTTCACGGGATTTATAATTCCGTTTTTCAAAAATTGTAAGTATTTGCCACATGGTCGTAAAATCAATAAGGAATACTACCTGGAAGTTATGCGCCGTTTGCGTGAAGCAATGTGACGAAAACGCCCAGAATTGTGGAAAAACATTTCGTGGAAATTGCACCACGATAATGCTCCCGCTCACACCTCACTGCTTATTCGTGATGTGTTTTTGGTAAAAAGACAAACCGTTGTTTTGCCTCAGCTACCGTATTCGCCGGACATGGCCACGGCCCCCTAGATATCTAGGGGGTCGTATCTGTATGTAGGGGGTCGTGACATGGCCCCCTGTGACTTCTTCCTGTTCCCGAATCTGAAGAGAACCATGAAAGGACGACGTTTTACCACCATTGAAGATATAAAACCAGAATCGTTGAAGGAGCTCAACTCTATACCGAAAAGTAGTTCCAGAAGTTCTTCCAAGATTAGGAAAACCGCTGGCACAAGTGTATTATATCTAAGGGAGAAGGGGAAATATTATGTTACTTTGAAGGGGAAAAATTGATATTGATTAATAAATATGTATTATTTAAGAAAAACGAAAATTCCCATTATTTTTTGATCACATCTCGTATATGTAGAGAATATTATAAAATACGTAGAAGAATATTTAGCCCTACCCTAGAAGGAGACAAATGGCGAAAAATAAGAAACAGAGAAATAAGAGAGCTGTATAACAGACCAGACATAGTCGCAGTATTCAGAAACAAGAGATTAAGATGGCTGGGCCATTTGCTGCGGAGGTATGAAAATTCTATGATAAAGAGAGCATGCGAAGGAAGATTTCAAGAAGGAGACCAGGTTTGAGGTGGAAAGGACAAGTAGAGAACGATTTGAGGAAGATGGGAGCAGAATTGAAGATGGCAGAGGATAAAAATACTTGGAAACGGCTTGTTGGCGAGGCCAAACACCTACTTGGTTTTCAAAGGCCCCAGGATTAAGTAAGTAAGATATACCATATATGTAGATTTTATAATAGAAATCACTTTGAACTACCATTTTCTACGAATACAAAGCTTAAAACTGGTGTCCTAGCATATCCGGCCACGCAATTGTGGATCAGACTGCAAGGTACTCTTCAGATGTACCTATATATACGTGTTCATCGTTGGAAGGTTTCGATTCCATATCCGTCACGGTTTTTTCCGTGCTTACCTTTAAGGTAGAGGATTGACAAGGAGTGAAAAACCATCTCCTTGATGCTTCTTAATCGCTGGAATCAATAACTCAGGCACCCAGCAGGGGGTGAGGAGGGGCGACTGGAAGGCCACCGGCATAAACATTAGCATAATTTACCCCCGCCAGCCACAAACCACTCCAAATCAATCGATCAAAAATAAATATATCATAAAAACAAAAAAAAAAGTCTTCCTTCCCTAGGCGTCAGTGGTTCCATCTAGTTTTTCTCCGAAATTTTTCTCTTCACGCCCATTAAATTTCTGTTGTGTTGGTAGGAGGGTGGGTGGGTGTTGGTCTTTTTTTGTGTGTGCCCACCAAGAATTCCTCCTTAACAAAACAAAGCGCCTCTTCTTATCTCCCGGTGAGAATCGCCTTTCCTCCTTCTAGATTCGTGTCCGAGATCCAATCAATCAGCTAAGAGCTCCATTCTCTTTAACGCCTCCTCCTCCGACCGAATCTTTTTGACGTCTTACATCGATAAACTCTTTGAAAGGTCTCTTCTCCTACTTCAAGCCGTCTCCCGTCTTAAACTGGAGCTTTTTTCTTCCTTCTCAAACCCCCTCATCTCCTCCTTCTTCTCCTTGCTTAAAGCCTTTCACTCCCACACGCTGAGTTCCTCGGTTACATTCGAACCGTCTTCCCCTACAGCCTGTCATATGGTCGCGCTTTTATTTAGAACAGCGATTCCAAACATGTGGCTCGAGTACCCTTCGGGAAAATTATTATTAATGTTGGAATTTTATTAACCTGCTAAATTATTCCCCAGGTGTCCGCGAAGTATATTACATTATTAATTTGCTTCATTCTATCATCGGGTTCCATCAGTTTGGTTGCTTCATGCACGTACATGCAACGCTTCACCTCTCATCCAGGAGGCATCTTCAGGTAAAATTCTAGTTGCATTTCGTCCGCATTACAACAAGAATACTTCTGAATGAAGACGCTTCCTGGATGGGAGGTAAAGCGTTGTATATGAAGCAAGTAAACGCGATGGAACTCGAAAATAGAATGTTCAAATCAATGTTCTTCAAAGCTGTTAATTATTATTATAAGGGGCGCGGAAAAAACATTCTAAAGTTGAGTTGCATTCTCAAATTTCAAGAGGATTTTCCTCTCACATTTGCCTACGAGTATTTTGTCTTGAATTTAGAAAAAAATAAGATACGAGTGATATTCATACACTGAGGGTGTAGAAAATTCTGAACTTTAAGTTGAATTTTATTTGAATGAGCGTGTTTTTGTTTAGAAGATGCTTTTTATCAAGCACCTAACCTCGGAAGACAAGGAGCTATAGCTATATCCATTAAATTCAATGAAGTCTGAAATCATGTTTAAACAAGTCAACTCATATTAATATAAATGTGCCACATATGATAAGTTGGAGTTCATATTGAGCTCACATAATTGTAGAACAGGTTGTCATTTTTACAAAATATGGCGAGGTGTTATCTATTTTAGTCTTTTCTAGGGCCAGTTATATACATTGGTGTACTATTTTTTTAATAAAAGGGTACCTATTGATTTTAGAGATACGCACTTTGCTTCTTCCAGGCATTCTGTCCCTGACAATTAGTTAAGCTGAAATAATAGTTGATGTATGTCGGGTAAAGGTTCGTATGGTGAATTCAGTAGTAGGTATAGATATAGAAAGCCAGAGCTTGTTTCTTGCAGTGAAGTTAGATTTTCTTTGAGTAATAGTAACTCTCGCATTTCGTTCAACACGACTTCTGTTCACAAAATCGCGGAAAAAAATTTGTTTCCCGAAGCGCACGTATCTCAAAATTATTCAAATAAGGGTCCGTATCTTGAGTTCTATTGATTGTAAATGTATTTCAGACTATTAATTGCCCCGACAGCTTGTGGCCATATTGCTGTTGGTGAAGATAAATAAGTCAATAGTTCATTAGATGATATTTATAAAAGGCATTGGAGCGTTCTATCGATTTTTAGGAATCTTTGCTGCCTACCTAGACAATGTATGAAGGCGCAATTCACGTTTTCTCTCTATGTGGTTAAATCCAAAACTTGGGTAGTGAATCTTTTTACTTGATTAGGATTTAAATTACACTGCCTCGGTCGCTATCACTGTGCTATTTCACCGTCGTTACGAAAGAGAGTGTTCATGAGTATCCACCGAAGCCTATTCCCATTAATTCCATCCATAACCCATTAATTCTACGAAACCTACGCGTGAGAACGTATGAATGCCTATCCTAGAGCTGTACTGGACGCCTACGTCTTAATTTTTTGTGCAACGAATAAGTCTTAAGCGAGTTGAAATTGAAATACGTTCTAAGAGAATTATTCTTCGTATGTACCTATTCATGGCTCACATTCCTTTGCGGGGGAAAATATGCTTCATGAAGCTGTAGGTGTATGTCCAAGGCCATTCTCTCAAGTTCAGAGGATTAAGGGAATTTATCGGGGGCACCTGATTTGAAAAATGAAAGATGAGCCATAAAATAACGAATCAACTGCCTGTTATGAGGTCAGAAAGGAACTTTGAATTGAATGATTTTAAATGACCGGTTATAATCCCGGTATTAACGGCATTGATCGTTCATGCGGGCATATTTTATTCTCTTTATCTCAATATATGGTCTGCATCTTTTATGAGAAAGTCACCTTGTCATCTTTCAACCATAAGTTTAATTTTATCGGAAGGTTTATCAATTTCAAGGTTATTGTAAATGAAACTATTTATGCATGAGTTTTTAGTGCAGTTAATATCTTTTTCAAGATTTTGTCGCCTCTGTAATCCTTTTAGTGGATACTTGTTACTTCCGCGAAGTTCCCCTTGCAAGTAATAGTGATTTTCCTGTAAATAACTTTGGATCTTGCAACCTTGGTGAAATTGTTGCCCCACTTCCTTGGGATGATACCTTACTGCCTGGTTGCCCACTGATGTTCTTTATATCGGTGTTTCAGGTTCACATGTTCAGTCGGAAGAGGATTAAATTGTCCTTTTTTTACCGAAGTTTCTGTCATCATTGAGAGCCGTGTCTCATTGGAGTGGTTTGACGTCGTTCTCTGCTTGGCCTTCCCCTCGGATAATCCATTTATGATGTTCGTTTATATTTCTTTGTTTGCACGTCGTCTGTCACTTGTTTCATGCAACGCATCCGGGATCCTAGGGTGCCTTTCATTCGCTCTAGTGCGCTAATCACTTCGTAACACTTGCGCACTTGCCTTCCATTCGTCAAACAGACACTGCACACTAAGCAGTGCAGTTCAAAACAGATCGGGAGCAAAGTTGATGTGCGCTAAACAACAGTGGAACGTCGATAATGGCGTCCGTGATTGTTGTCAAATTTATTGATTTTCAGTAAAGGCTGCACACATGTATATTGTAAAGTTTTTAATTACTCAGCGAAAAAAACTAACGTTTTTAAATACTTATTTTGAACGAATCCAACAAATTTAAACAAAACACTCGGTCGTGACTGCTGTTCAACCACAGAATGCCACCTACCGGTAGATTATTGAACATTTCGCCAGCGAACATCGTTCCATTCAACGTGGTTCGTGTGCGCTAATGTGCGCTGATGTGTTCCGATGTGTGCTAACTACAGCACCTTGAATGGAAAGCGCCCCTCCTACACTGTTCTTTCCGTTCACCATTCTTTCTGCAACACTTCCCAACACCAGGCTATCGTGCCTTCCCATTAATGGGGGTTATTTTGTAACTTTTCGAATCCGAATCGCAAAAAATAGATTTGGTTTGAATGAAGAACTTGAATGAGAATTCAATGAATCCAGTGTATCCTTATGTCCCTGAAGACGATGGGCGAGTAGCTCGTAGAAACGACGGAAGTCGTGGAGAACCTGACTCGGTGCGAAACCTGAAAGCTCTTCATTCACATCATTCGCCAGGAACGCCTTGCAGTCGTACAATAAATACGGTTGCTGAGTCGGTAAGGAGTCCGAAAAATCGAGCGGAAACAAAGGAAAGTTACGAAATATCGAAATCAGGACATACTAATCGACTGTGACGCACATCTCGATAAATAGCATGGAAACTATATCTGTACGAAAGTCAGAAAATAACCCTTCAGTCATCCTCCCTAATCGCGTTGTTCTCACGTGGGAATTACTTATCGGATTTAAAACAAAACTCTGTAGGATACCACCCAAGTAGGTGACGAGGAGATAATTTTCTTTAGGGACACGCTGCGTGCATTTAAGGTAGTTTGAGCGAAAAATCACTTCAGCTATAATTTGATGAATTTGGTCTCATTTTAAAGAAAAAAACTCTCATATTTCCAATGATATGAATATATTAACCCCTTGCAGAACTACTTTTCGAGCAATTTGCATAAAAATTTAATCTGTTTTACATGGGATAGATTATGACTGTGCGCTACATAGGGAGAATATTAAAAAAAGGAACTTCTAACGCCTAGATTTCGTCAAAAAACTAACGGTGTGTAGATTGCATGTTTTCTCAACTATTTATAAAAAATAATCTGTTACTCACCACAGTAATTTTTACAGAATCACAAAAAAATTCTGGTTTGAAGGGTTTTCAGCCGTACGGTGGGAAAAAATGAGTCAAGTAAGAGACTTATGTATCTTTATTTATTTAATTACTGAGAATTTTGGTTATATGTAACTATATCTTTGCGCCATTAATATTACAATATTTATTTCATACTTCTTACAGACGCTGAAATAAAAAAATAAAATTAGAATATGGTCTCCATTATGACCAGGGAACTATCTTGCTCAAACCACCTTAATAATTTTTTATGGGCGCTCAGCGATGGTTTGCTCTCAGCAAATTGAATTGTTTCCGCTCCTAGTGCGGAGCTTTGTATAAAGTTCACTCGTCCTTCTTTGAAAGGTCGCCGTGGCCAATCAAACCGTCGTACGAAGCCGAGGACGAGGTGAGGAGGAAACCCGGGGGAGGGAACTGGAGGCGCCGATGAGTTTAAAAGTAATGTAACGTGTCACGAGTCTTCGTTATTACCAATACATAGTGAGCACATCGAATTGAGTTTCCATCGCCCAACACTCTTCATCTCGGTCCTTCCAACACCTCTGGCGAATCAACTGCGCGGTTCAAAAATATTTCCATTGAATTTATTTCTCAATTTCCCAATGTTTTTCCTAGAATACTAACCCTTTCTCGGATCATTTACCACAGTATTATGGGATTGGGTAAGCCGTGTATTTAAAGTGATTCATTTGTGCCTGATAATCCTTTGGCAGTTGGGCGCATAATAGTTTTTGAACACTCTTGAAGTGAGTCAAATATTTAAGTGTCTTGAGTCAGGAATAGAGTATTCAATTCATAGATATTCCTTGTATAAGTGAAAATCGTTGTTTTATTATTAAATACCAGTTAAAAATTGACAACTTGCAACTTCTTAACAAAATTTTTGGTAACGGAAAAACACTATTGTTGCTGTTGCTTGTGTGTTGTGCCACAATGTTTTCCAGTAGGTATGTTATCGTATGTGAGACATCGCTTGATGGAGCTTTGCTAAATCTTTATTAACTCGCAAGTAGAAAT
The DNA here is from genome assembly GCA_963573305.1 of Pyrrhosoma nymphula. NCBI lineage: Eukaryota > Metazoa > Arthropoda > Insecta > Odonata > Coenagrionidae > Pyrrhosoma > Pyrrhosoma nymphula. The sequence goes on along the minus strand of OY754335.1, from coordinate 130,768,340 downwards.
ATATGGATGCATACTTTGACGGTATCAATAATAAAATATTCTTCCAACTATTAGACCAGTGAATACGGTTTGAGCAAAAGGCCGAGTAGCGGGCATGCGTAGAATAAAACGATATTAATTACTACGGGCAGGGGAGGCCAAAATATTGAAATACCTACTAGAAAAAATGGAGATGAGGAAAATTATGAGCACATTTTCCCCCATCAGGGTAATGATCAAGGGTCTTTGAGGGGGTATGCCATTCGGAAAAGTTGGGGAACCGCTGATCTAAGCTATCCAGCAGCGAGAAACAGGTTGTGTGGACGATGATGCTTAGACTATTCGGAGGAACTTTCTCCGATTTTCTGCGAATAGGGAGAAACGTAGCTAAAGGCTGTCTGTGATGCATAAACCGCAGTGTTACGATAATCCTTTCAGACAGAAAGAGCTCCTAGCCGAAAAATTCTACGAATTTATTTCGTAACTCCTCGATGGTTTCTCAAACTCCCGCGTAGTGACTCTTCTTGTCTCTCTTTGAGTGTTTTGCGGTGAGATGCAGAGTGGGATGGGGATTCCAATTAACAAACGCGTTCGGAATTCGTCGGCCTGCGGCCCGAATCAAAGAAGTCGCTTTGCGGAGGGTATTTACGTATAGTTTATCCCTTCTAAGCTTTTGGTTTATCCGATCTAGAAGGCATGTGTGAATGCCCGGGCGAGCATGAGCGGAGAAGGTTTTGCATACTTACCTAATTCGCCGTACGAGAAGCGAAGCGCTGGGCGTAACCGGCGCTCGTGCTAAGGAGGACGATGATGCGATTGCAAAACTGCCGCTCCTCGAAAACATTAGAAAATCGCAGTGCGCATTAAAAGGTGATGTCGATTACCCAGACTTCGCGAGCGAAATGAACCTCGAATCCGAATCCACTTGGAGCTTCAATTCCCCGTGTCTTTATTCTTTACGAGCGATACGCTTCGAGCGATAAGCCAGGCGTGCGCTTCCTTTGTTGCGCAATCGCTTCGTCGCTTTGTTTTGTTTGTGCGTCGCCCTAGCGACGCCTTTCTGCTATTTTGAATATTTTTCCGCGCCGCTTCAAAATTCTCCCGCCGATTCAGCGTTGTCGTAATAAGGAGAAAATTACGAATTGAAATGCAGGCCGACTTTGACTTAATCGTGCCGTGCTTACGCCGCTGCTGTAAAATCACTCGGGTGTAATTTTACGATGGAAATTTTCCTAAATGCGGGATTTATCGCATTTGACAGATTTCTGATCAGCAATCCTGCCGTGCGGCTTGTTCGGGATGCATTGAGACACCTTATCCATTTGTGACGGAAGAAAAGGAATCGATTATCATTTAACGCCTTCAACTTATCCCGATTATCGCCGGAGTTGTATGGCCACTTTCCATAATCTTTTAATCTGTTGCCTTTCATCTTTGCTTGTCAACAGTTAGTGCGTTTGGCTACCATTGCAAATTAAAATTGACATGAAAATAAAGTACCTATTTTGCGAAAATCACTGCCAGGTATTCCAGATAAACAGTCATCGGTGTTGATGTGTGATGAAGACAGGATAGCGTTTTTTGCGCAGATCAGACATTTTGCGCTAGCAGATCACAAATCTGTAGATTCTGGCTTTAAAACATCGGGTGTTTCACAGTAAGTAGTTGTTTTACTTTTTCACCTATGATCCGTTAATAAGTAAGAGCATCTTTTTTTTTAAATATTCTTGAAAGTGGGTTATATTCTACGCCTTGCCGTTGCCCAATGTTTGAAATATAGTAATGGTGTAGTTATAGATACGGTCGTGTGCAAATTAACTCAACCACATGTGGCTGGTCTGGCTGCTACACTAACTTTTTCAAGTTGTGTCTTTTTGATTAACTGGAAACCCTGATGAGGTGAAACAAGAGGGCTCTTGATTCATTCATGTCACGGAGGTCTTGGTTTTGCTTGGTAGATTCACGCAGAGACCACCACTCAGTGCCACTAAGTGATGCGTTAATTTCAGCGAGAAATGTACGCTTTTGTTATCTCGCTAGCAGTGGTTCTGGTCTGGCGTTATTGATGTTGGTGGCTGTAAGTCATAAACATCAACTGGACGGTCAGTTTGTTTTCCATGCCAATTCACATTTATGGTACCCACCTATGTAAAGAAACGTTCCACATTTTTTCCACTTCTTTCAAGATGGTTTGAGCGAGATAGTTCCCTAGTCATAATGGAGACCATATTCGTATATTGTATTTTTCATTTCAGAGTCTGTAAGAAGTATGAAATAAATATTGTCACATTAATGGTGCAAAAATATAGTTATACATGACCAAATTTCTCAGTAATTAAATAGTATAAGTCTCCAACTTGACTAATTTTTCACGCCGTACGGCTAAAAAGCCTTCAAAACAGTAGGTTTTTATTTGCGATTCTGTAAAAATTGCTGCGGTGAGTAATATATCAATTTTTTAAAACGTTGAGAAAACATACAAAATAAACCGTGTTAGTTTTTTAAATGAAATCTAGGTGTTATAAATTCCTAATTTTTTCAATATTCTCCCTCTGAAGCGCTCAGCCGTAATCTATCCCATGTAAAACAGCTTATATTTTTAGTCTAATTGAACGAAAGTAGTTCGGCAAGGGGTTTTATATTTTGATATCATTGGAAAGAAGAGTTTTTTTTAAAACGAGGTAAAATTCCTCAAATTCTAGATGAAGTGATTTTTCGCCAAAACTACCTTAGCCAGTCTCCTGAAAGATTTACAGCGTAGAGAGACTAGTGAAAAGGAATGCATTATTCGGTGGAACAATAAAGTTTTAATTTTTAAGTTTGAAGTTTTCCGAACAAATTGGTGTTCCGATCAAAAATGTTCATCCTCATCCTTTAAGTTAATGGTGCCGTTCGTTCCGAATGTCAACCCTCGCAAAAGCTAGTGGCTGAAGTGCAGTTTTGGAACTGGAAGGGGGGTCTGTTTGCCAAAAATATCGTTCACTGCGAGTGAATGGATGGTAGCGCTGTACCTATGCTTACTTTTTTTTTTGACTATACTGCGTTTTAACGCCCCTTTCATTCCTAACCTACCCCCCAGGAAAAGGGGGGTATTCAATTTCCGGAAATTCGTAAAAAACTATGTGCAAAATGGCGCGTTATATGTGGTTTGGAAGCAAAATGTTTCCTTTTAAGAAGAGCAAGTTTTTACTAAATGCATATTTCCCTTTTAGATTACCACCAAGTTTGGACTAATTTCAAAATTATTTTGATTTAAATTCGCATTTAGCCTGTAGTTTTTAAACCTGTTCTAGTTTATATCAAATTTAATTGGATGTTGAAGTTTAATAACCAAAAATTCAAAACAAAAAAGCAACAAAATAATTTAGGCTTATAATTTTATGCCTATGACAATGAAATACGCCTGGTTTTTGGGAGGGGCAATTGCCCCTACTGCCCCCCTTGTCCCCCTTGTATGGCCGCCTATGTATTGGAAAAGGCTTCTTCACTTTAACTTCCCACCTCCGTCCCTCCTTACTACCCTTTCCACGAGATTGACTCCTTCCCTTGCGTAGCTTTTTGTACATCCGCCTGCCACCAGCTTTTGCGAGATATCATGTAACTGGGATTCGTCTCTGGTTACTTACGTTTCCTCGCGGTCTCATCCATGAGAAGTGATTGCATTCTAATTTCCTGCTATCGTCCTCGACGGTTTTATTTTAAAACCTTCGTTTACAAAAAGGTCCCATGGTTTCAAAGTGGGAAGAGCCCTTTTAAAAAGGTGGGTGTTTCCTTTGCTCTCTTCCCCCCCCCCCCCGCCCACGTTTTCCCCGCGAGGACATCCCAAGACATTTTCGGGAGACAGCAAGATACATTTAATCCTCTCCTCTTCATCTTCCTTCCCTCCCCCCTCCAATCGCCATTTAAATCCTTTTCCGTGAGATTTAACGGTGTTTTTTTTCTTCCAACTTTTATTCCTTTGCTTCCATTTTATTTTTCAAGGCCTTTTCTCAATATCTTCTCATACGAGACTTTGTTTTGGGTAAAACTCTTATCCTATAATAGCTAGCCGTAATATCGAATGCGTGATTAGCCTAGCCTGTATACACGACTGGTTGAGATTAAACAAAAGATTGTTACCTTTTTCATGTATATATTTATGTTACGCACCTGGTCTGTTTCTTTATTTATGTTTAATTATTCGCAATGTAAATTGTTTTGAGGTATCCCAAGTACAGGCAATGCATAAAAGGGATTCCTAATTCATCCCTTATTATTCTAAATGTAATGGTGTGGTTGTAATGTTGTTTCAATGGATAAATAAATATTATTATATTATTATTATAATCGGTGCCGTCTTCGAAACGTCCGCGCTTGAACTTGTACAAAGATGGAGCTTAAGGTATGGCCCACAAGTATTGATAAATGCACTGCGTTCAAGAATATGAACGTGATTGATGGGCAGTTGCTCGGTTTGTCGTTCTGGGAGTAAGCACTAAACCAGGACCATACCAACGATGAATTCAAGTATCCAAGCAATTATGCCGGGGATCGTGAATGCTGAAGCGCTATCGGGAGAAGGGAATAGTTTTTCTCGCCGATAACACCCGTAAAAAACAAACTCTTTCCAAGCTCGGGTGGGACAAATGAGGCAATCGAACGACACACAAGTATTATCTAACAATACCTAAACTATCAATATATTTCACACATAGAACCAACCAAGTTACAAGCAATTTCCCCATAGGTCGAGTGCCATGCGACCGTTATGAGAGTTTCCACTCAGAAATGATTAAAATATACAAGTACGAGAGGCTGAGCTTCTCTCTAAGTACAAAATGACTGAAAGTCAGCAGTTTCACACAGCGGTGTTACCCGGTCGCCGTCTCGACTGCAGAAGAGGCCGTTCTGAGGGATGAGTCAGATGAGGAGGGGGTCTGTCGGCATGGACCAGGTGGAATGGGTAAGCTTAGGATATAGGCGATTGGTAGCCTTCGAGGGTAGGGAATAATGGGATGGGGTGATAGATGGAGTGGCAGTTTTCAATTGGAGCACCAGTAACTGTTTTCTGGCTTCGGCTGCGGAATACAGGATCACAGCTTCTGTGCCTTGGTCAGAATGACCGCATATTTGGAATCCTTCCTCTTTTTAGGGTCTATATAAACGATGCAGGTCCTGGCGACGGAAAGGCGCGGCGAAAGGCGTGGCGGAAGGCGTGGCAGAAGTTGCTGTCAGGAGTCGCTGCATTTTGGAGTCGTAGGCATTTTGGCCGTCGTTGGCGCAATGTCGCCCCTCCATGAGCTCTAAGTCCTTCGGCTAAGTCCGGAGGGTAAACAGTCCGCAGAGGGGAAAATGTCCAAAGAGGCGAATTTGGCAACAAAAAAAAGGGGCTGGGGGTGTATGAAAAATGCTAGTCGTCATGCTGGTTCTGTTTCACACGAAACTAATCCTTGACAGTTGCTTGTCCCGGCTGGAAGTATGTACCAAACTAGGTCATCACCAATTATGGGATTAGTTATCGTAGCAATTGTGCTGAGCGAAGAAGCATGATATCGTGCGATCCACGTCAGAGACTGTTACAAGTGCGCGCCATCATCTTCCCCACTTGACAGTCACCGTCAGTCCTCTGATCACTCTTTGATCGCTTCGCTAACATTCCGGTTAAGTCATGCTCGATGGGAAATAATATGTATGCTAATATAAAACTCAAGACACAACATGTTTTTTCCCTTTTATATAACTCTTGTACTTACTACGGAATTTTAGGCAAAGCCTTTTAAATAATTGCCCGCGGTTTCGAATTTTCGCCCAAGATTTGCATTCTTTTTTTGAGTTAATGTAATCAATGAATTTCTTACAAAACAATTTTTTATGACTTTTTTTAAATTTAAGGCTAAACAACATATTTTTGCCCTTTTTTAAAACTCATGTCCCTGCCACGGAATTTTGGGCTGTCTTTTATACCAATTATTTTCCGCAGTTTCGAATCTTCGTCCAAGATTTGAATTCTTTCTTCGAGTAAATGTATTCGTTGAATTGCTTACAGAATAATTTTTTATGAATATTTAAAAATTTAAGGCAAAACAGAGCATATTTTTGCACTTTTTAAAGACTCACGTCCCCTTTTTTTCCCTCAGTCGTCATCTAACAGTAAAAATCTCCTCAATGTTTGTGGTGTATCCCAGATAGCGTAACACAGCTGACAACAGGCCGGCCATTTTGTTTTTTTATCTCCGCCTTTTTCGTCGAATGTTTCTCTCTCGCCGAATGAACTCGTTTCGGCGTGTCATCATCTGTTTTTTTTGCGTGGTGCTATTGTTTGGTCAACGACACGCCCACACGTGCGGTTGATGACGCTACTAAAATTTACTGCCCCGAGCGCGTACGTCATTTTATGAGTATCACCCGTGGGATGGGTACGAAAATTGATGGATATAGTGGCAGTAGTTGCGGAAGGTAGATATATAATTACGACGCGAAAAAATCCATCTTGACCGGAAAACATGCCGCGGACATTTGTTGTGCTGGACCAATGCTCAGACCACTACGCTATCTGAACTTCCTAATTCTCGTTGCCATTTTTTGAGGATCCACAGGGAATCAGATATTTATGCCCTTGCGGTCTGTCAAGGAACGGAGAGCAAGGGAAAAAATAACTTCGAAGAAGACACAATCCATGAAGTTAAGGTGGTTTGAGCGAGATAGTTCCCTAGTCATAATGGAGACCATATTCAAATTTTATTTTCTTATTTCAGCGTCCGTAAGAAGTATGAAATAAATATTGTAATATTAATGGCGCTAAGATATAGTTATATATGACGAAAATTCTCAGTAATTAAATAAATAAAGCTGCATAAGACTCTAACTTGACTCATTTTTTCCCACCGTACGGCTGAAAACCCGACAAACTGGCAGGTTTTTTTTGCGATTCTGTAAAAATTACTGAGGTGAGTAATAAATTATTTTTTATAAACAGTTGAGAAAACATGAAAACTACACACCGTTAGTTTTTTGACGAAATTTAGGTGCTAAAAGTTCCTAATTTTTTTTAATATTCTCCCTCTGGAGCGAACAGCCCTAATCTATCCCATGTAAAACAGCTTAAATCTTCAGGCAAATTGCTTGAAAAGTAGTTCGGCAAGGGGTTGATATTTTGATATAATTGGAAAGATGGGAATTTTATCTTTAAAATGAAGTCAAATTCATCAAATTCTAGGTGAATTGATTTTTCGCTCAAACTACCTTAAATACTATTACAACGCTTACGCCGTGCTCAGGTGCGTATTTGGTACCTAATTGCGGCGACGAGATACGTACCGCGATAAAAAAGCAATTATTTAGATCTCGGCGAGAGAGCATCGGCATCAAAATTGTATGAAAGAAATTACCTCGCTTCCAAGTGACAGTCTAAAGAAAGTAGTCGCTTTATAGCGACGGGTTTGCCCTCGAAATATATTTGGATACAACATGCAGAATAACTATTTTTGCTCTCTAGCATTTTTTACAGTTGTCCGTAGTGCGCCTTTTAACGAGTAACAAAATAGAAATGCTGGGTATTTTGTAAATTTTCGAATTTGAATAGGAAAAAAGGTTCGGTTGCTAATGCATTGGATTTCGCAATTTTGGGCGAAAAAATGAAACAATTATCTGTAGAACATTGCAAAATATGTAGCACGATTCGGCAAGTCTGCTCCAATGTGATTTATGCCTTAATTTTTACTCTAGGAACTATCATTACGAAAGTATACAATAACCCATTTGGAGAAGGAATCGACCCACCAACCCTTGGTGAATAAGCAGACCACTACGCTATCAAGATTTCCTAATTCTTATGGCCGTTTTTTTTAGGTTTAAAGAGATCTAGATGTTATTCCCGGCCCCGCAAAGTTCAGTGCGCTTTCATTGTTCTTTTGTTTGAATATTTTGAAGCCGTTAGTTAGGTGGCATTAGTGAGGCTTCTGAGGTTGCTTGTTTACGCTTTGTCACTGTCATTGTTATGTTTGTCGATGAATATCTGTTACTAATACCACTTTTATTTAAATTAAGCGACCCGGGTTTCAGTGAATAATCACCATCATCAGGCGTTAATTGAGATCTGTTTATCCTATTGTTTCCGTAGTTACGTAACGGAAGGGGAGAAGTAGTTTGAAACGGAGGCCAGAATAGGGGAATAGGAAGGGTATTAAAGGTATTCGTTAAATGAAGGTGTTGTCGTGGTTATTCAAAATTTTTAAATTTCCAACTGCTCTCTTGAATCTAATTAGCGGAAGTCGTTGCATAATTTTAGGATATTCATTGTAAAATTACTCCTGTGGCTTCTTCATATATTAAGTGTTTAGCAAAATTACTTTTATCCTCTTTGATATCTACGGTCATTGTTACTTTGTTTACGCATGGCGGGATGTCGACTTGTGGGGATTTTCAATTGTTGGTATAGAAATAGATTTATTTCTCGACAAAAAAATGGGTAAGGTATCTTGTTTTGTTCCTGGATGCTCCAAAGGGCATTCCGTAACCGTGAGAAAGAAAAAAATTTTAGGTGAGAAGGACAGACAGCTTGTTTAAGGCTAATGTAAGTACTCTGTTTTATTCTTCACGTTGCCGTATAGCAAGGCATGGTCGATTCTGATGATTACCTATCTATGCATTGAAGACCTCTTGTTATTTTGACTGATGTTGGCTTTCTTCTCTTTAATTCTTATGGCCGTTTTTGGAGGTCTAAAGAGAACTAGATGTTATGCCTTTGCGGTCCAACGCAAACGGGAAGACAGATTTCCCGGCGGCTCCCGAGTAAATCATTTTCGCTTTTTTATTTATTTTCTTCTCTCTTTATGTTTCTTTCGCTTTTATTTCCTCGGCGGTTCATTTAACATTCACTCCACGTTCATCTTCCTCTCCGCTCACGCTATCTCGTGGGTGCGGTGTTGTTACCAACGTAACAAGCGGAGGGGGAGAGTCGTTGCCCAGACAACGAGGCGCTGTTGGGGCTACTGGGGGAGGAGGAGGAGGAGGTGGGAGGGAGGAGGATATCATTTCTTCAAATACACGCACTGAATGTGGGTGGGAAAGGGGCCGTTGGCCTTCCTCGACTCGAAACTGAAAATTTAAACTCTAGTTTTCTCTCGTCATAGATTAAAGAAGAGGATAATAATACGTTTTTATTGGGGCGAGATTGAGACTGGGGCAGTCCCTTCTTCCATGTGACCCTTCGTTAAAAAAATACATGTATTGAACAATTACGATTTGACTATTAAAATGATGTAAAAAGAACAAAAAAAATAATCACTAATATTTTAGAATGAATCAACTGGAATGTACAGAGTGTGGAAAGATACAATACACCATTGTGGTAAAAACGTAAGGAATAAGGAAGTGATATCCTTAACAAAAAAACTCACTGCAGGAAAACACCCACACATGAAGGGAAGTGTGAAAAACCTGCGAAAACCTACTGATAGATAAAGCTAAATTACTAAAAAAAAGCAATGTAAGAAGTATAAATAATAAATAAAAGCACAAACAAATAATATGAAAAAAAGGGACCATAAAGTACGATAGCACAGGGGAATATTGAATCCATTAAAATGCGCAATCGGCCATGTTGAAAGGATCCGTTTTTGCTGTCCATATGCCGAAAGCATAGGTTTTAGTAGCGGAATTGTCACTGTTCCGTAATAACGTATCTGGAAACAAGCAAAATGGAATTAATTCCTGAAAAGGTCTTGCATTAAATCATATTTTCTTCGTAGGTTTGACTCCTCGGACCAATTATGACGGGAATAATCGCGTTCGGGGATAAAACGACAATCTGAATCATGATTTGAGAGCAGCGCATTAAGAACTTCCTTGGTATTAAAACAATCTGCTTAGAGCCGCAGTTTTCAGTAGAAGATGAATGGGAAGGTCGTTCCGCAGATTATATTGTTCCCGCATATATAGAGCAAGATTTTGGAGCAAAGAGTGGTGGCATTTAAATTGCATTCGCAACACAGTTTGATAATAGATGTCGTCTTTGGGAACATCAGTTCAGAGTCATCTATGCACTTTACAATCTCAATTCTATTCGAGCAAATAGTTAAGGAGTCTGATGCCATGTTCCACTTGATTTAGACAAATTATGAGCGTTTCGTTTGAGGTTCCAATAAAATGAGGAAAGGTTTTATCCATATAAAATTGCTTTCAATTATAGGACAGGTGTTTCCCATGCCAAAGATGAATTGACCTGACCAACCTGACCTCTTCTGGTTTTTATAATGGCATTAAAATGTGTGTTTAACATAATTTCGTGTGGGAAAGCTGGACTTTTTCTCTCCGCTATCTTTGCATATCTCCGATTCTAACAAGACTTTTTTTTTGTTGCTGGTATGCGCTATTTTACCTTATTTGTTTCAGGTGCATCACGTCACTACGTTATCCCGCGTCAAATCAATTACCTATATAAATACGTAAATATGACCACTTATCAGATTAAGGAGGGTCCGCCGCGACTGTGTGTCAAAACAAATACTAAATTCCACATTTTTTATATTTTGTCCAAAAAATCCTGCTTTCGCTGATGAAATTCGTTACCTACAGAAAACCAAAAGTATAGTAGAAAAAATGAAGATTATTCCACGAATTTATTTTAAATTAAAACTTTTTTTCAGCCATTGGAGCCGAATGCAGCGCAATGTCCTACGAATTACCGCATTTTGACTTCAATTACGGCAGTATTTCCCTAAATACTAAAAAAATGAGGTGGTAAAATGCCTTTATTTTATTTTTATTCAATTTCTCTGGAATAATTCCTTCATATAAATAGTTTTCCGCAAAAATGGCATTTGTATTTTATGGAAAAATACTATTTTTCCTCGTGTTTCTCTCATTCCCCCATTGAACACCATGTAACTTCAAGTTCAATTATAGAATAAAATAGCGTGGAAAGGTATTATTTTGTTGTTCATATCAGATAGAGGACAATTTTTTTCTACAAGTAGACAGAATATGAATAAAATGACATTTAAGTCATTTTACGGTGGAACCACCATAAGTGAAGTACCATTTACCGACTATCACGATGGTGAACTGGCATCTGGCGGTGTGTCAGTCCACCAAAACTTAGCGTCACAATTCAGAGATGGAGATAGTTATGACCCGTTTATGTCTTTTGCGGAATTGGGATCCCTCGAACCAATGCAGCCTTACTTGAATTTCTGCGTTTGCCAAGCCATTTGGAGGCATTTCCTTCGCGCGTTCTTGAGCTAAAGAGTCGCAATCAAGCGCTGAAAACGAAATGCTTGAGATTCCACGATCGCAGATGTCTCTGAGCGAGAAAAAAAACTGCTGCCTCAATCTTCCCCTTTCGCTCTCAGATTTGTGTGTTTGTGGAGCCTACAACGATTACATCTCTCGTGATTCGAGAACGATGTTTTTAATGGTCGCTGGAACATGTCTTTTAATTTTTATTCCATTTCCTTTTTCGGGACCGTATCTCTTTGTGTGTCGACACTTGCCACCCGCCGCTACTCAAGAAGCGAAGACACGTCGTCTTAAGACTGTCGCGTGTCAACTCTCTTTTCGTTTTATTAACCTCTCCTCGTAGCAATAATTTTGGCAGTTTCATTTTATGGGATTGTTTTTTTGGAAAAAAAATGACAAAAATAAAGAATTCTCGACCAAAGAATATGTGGCAACGGTTAGAAAAAAAAACAATTTTGCTTCTTTTTCGTTTTTTTAATAAACATTCTTTCACCATTTTATTTTACAGAATGGGTTTAGAAAAAAAACACGAAGGCAGAAAAAAATACTGATTGCTCGACCAAATATGTGGCATCGGTAAAGGAAGCGATTTTGATACGTTCGCATTAAAAAAAAATAATATTTCGAGACCTAAAGTGGCTCTTTCCTGTCCGGTGTTTTCGTGAAAAGTAGGCTTGTTTCGATACTGGGTTTCTCTTCATCCTTCATCAATTCCCTCGAATAATCTTTCCCCCCTACCAACCAACTCACCTATCCATAGTAGCGCAAATGACCTCAGTTTACGGTCGCCTCCCAGCATAACCATCCACAATTCTCAAGAGAATCGGAATTGGGAACACTTGATTGCCAAGAGAAATCGGAGTCTACAGTGTTTGGCAAATTTTTACTCTGGCATATTTTGAACGGATGCCAGAGCATCTTAATTTTGTGCGTCGATTTTTTTTATTCGGAGTATGTTTCGGTAGACGTTGGTCGTAAGATCGTCCGTCCCTTGAACTGGTTTTCAACGGATTGGGATTTTGACGTGAGGTATTGCGAAATATGCGACACGCATTACGCAGAAAGCGACGGGATATGGGAGCAGGAAATATGAAAATGTTAAGATTCTGATGTCAATATAAATCACCTTAATACATATATATCCGTGAGACGTTCAAAGCAAGCGTATTAATTGACGTGCGGAAGGACAGAAGCCGAAAGGGTATCTCAGAGGGATTTCGATTATTGAGATTGGTCAATCAGTAGTTTCGGGACGTGGACGGTCGGGTTCCTCGGTATTACAGTGATATTTCTTGTCGTGGACACATTTGTGACGTACCGGCCTTAAATTTTATCGATTATGTTTCGGGTTGTCGAGCGTGGAAATATAATCCCGAGGTATATGGTGTAACTCACGGCGCAAGTACTTGGGGAAGAAATTGAAAAGCACAAAGTTACCTGTTCTGCAGTATTGATTGTGGCGATCTATTACTCCGACGATATCGATCCTACGGATTCATTAATTCGTAAGTATATTTGTTACCTCGGAACAGACAAATCCATGAACCGAATATCTTGAAAGTGAGCACATAGGTAGATGAAAGTCTCTGGAAAGAAAGTAGGCTATATAAGAAAGAACCTCTTGCCCCAAAGATCCGTAAAAAGGCTTTCCAGGTGCTACAGAATATCGATAATATAGGATGTTGCACTTTTTTTGTAGTTTTTAGGATTAATCCTTTGATGTGGTATAAAGGCCCGAGAGCTCGGATATGAGGGTAGAGAGGGATACGTTACCAAATTTTAATCAAACAGTTTTTGCAACAGCACTCCAAGAAATTTTCACTGGGGTTGATGAGCCAAGCCCTCAAAGTCATTAATTAGCTAAAAAATTGACGAGTAAATTAAATTAAATGTTAACCCAATTTGTCCGCAGAAGCACAGGAAATTATACTCCTATGCGTACATTTCGTTCATCCAGGTGACCATCGGCATGGAGAACTTTGCTAATCTCGTGAACCTCTCATAAATCCAAGGAAAACTATCGAGAACTCTCGTGAATTTAAGGAAAAAACTATCCCTACCGATGGTCACCTGGATGAACGAAATGTATGCATGGGAGTCTAATTTCCTCTTCTTCCATTGGCAAATTGAACATATAAACAGGCACCTACAAATAGTGCGAAGCATTCCATGGATAGTCAGGAACTTGGAATAGCTGTCCGCAGTTTCCTTATCTTCTCTCGATTCATGTTTGGTCTTTCACCTTGAAAGGGAACATTCAGGCACGTTGGGGAATGAGAGACTATTCTTAAGAATCTATGGAAGAAGACGTCAATCAAGTGAATGTCGATGACTGTCAGAAGCTTCCGCAACTTTCTCTGACAACCCTGGCCGCTTCAAACGTTGACGTGAGGATGGTAATACTTTTACGTGCGGTCAACCTTTTCACTGCTCCCATACTGGACTATAAGCAAGTGATCAAGTTAGTCCTAAGTCTTATATAGTGACGTGACTTCCGGTATTTAAAGAGAAAAAATAGCACACTTGGCACGTATTGGTATATATTTATTTATTATCTCACACAACCAAAAACGGCACAGTGGCTAATTACATTGGTCGACGTATTAAAATAAATAAACATAGAACTACAATAAAGAATAACATGAAGAATGACATAATAACAATGTGGAGGGTATTCGGTAAAACAGAGAACGCTGTGATAGGGAAAGACGGAATTTCGGGATGTGTAGGAGATTGAAGTTTCGTGTTGGGCGAGGAGGGATTAGAAAGAGAGAGAGAGGTAACAGGAACGAAGCTGTACTGTGTAAGAATTTCAGGTCTGATAGTGTTCGTCGGTGAGAGAGCAGAGGAATTCCCAGGGAGGACGAAATAGATTCAAGGGTTGAATTCTTGAGGGAGGGAATGCGATGACGGGCAATGGCCAGGAAAAAATTGACGGGACGATTTAGAATTTTCAAAGTGGATGGGCAAGCATTTGAACCAATTGGTGCGCAGTATTCTAAGACTGGGAGGACACAATCAAAAAATACTGTTCTAAGGGCAAGGGAATATTTAATGGAAGTACGTACGTGACAGTACAGTAGGCCAACCACCGCCATGACTTTGCCCACAACTCTTTTTATGTGGTCTTGGAAATGCACATGCAATGCAAATGCATGGATTCGGAAACGGCCTAAAAAAATAGTGAACGAGTCCTTTATTCCGAAATATTTTCCTAGTAACTGCAGACTGCTGAGTGACTTTAGAAGTGTCTCCGAACGTTGTTTCCGGCTTGCCGTTTTCATGCTGCGTCACGCTTAATTCGACTGCTGATGGAGTCTTGAAGGGAAGTCATTGACTTTTTCATTCTCCTTTCGATACTTAACTCGAGGGTGAGAGTGGCTCTGGAAATAATTTTTTTTTCAGTTGGGGGGAGGGAAGTGAGTTTGGCGATAAATGGGAGGCAGGGCCGACGGGCAACTGACACTACGCATGCGCGAATTCGGTCTCAACGCCTCAACTTTCACCCATCGCCATGTGGAAGGGCGTCATTATGCACGGCTTCCAACTTTTCATCTCGCGATCGAAAAAAAAGAAGGTGGCGCGGCGGAGGGAGGAAAAAAAACGTGAAGCGAGCTGAGCGTTGCTCCCTCACTTCATAGAATGCTCGCACTTGAAGCGCCACTGTGCAGATTTCAAGTGGACCAATCCGGTTTGTTTCATTCCGATTGTGGGAACACTGAAAAAAATGGTTGGATAACGAAACCCTTGAATTTTGTTATTGTAGATGCAGCTATTTTTGCTGGATGCCGCATTTGTTCGTGGTTTGTTAATCTGCATAGCAGTTCGAAGAAATCAAAGAATAGAGAGCGAAAATATTGTTGAAAAAATTCAGCCTCTTTGAACCGCCATCCTGTGACTTTTAATACCGTTTTAGACCATGTATTAATTAAACTAACTTCTCTGATATTAATAATATTAATTATTTTCCATTAAATAGGTAGTCAAATTATTTACGTTCGGCAATTGTGTAGAAGAGAGTTACTTTGATTGCTGCTAATAACTCCTCCAAATATTCCTTTCTTTCACGAAATTTCTCTCTCGTCGTTATGCCTAATTATGCCAATCTTGCTTTGATTCAAATAAATGTCCCTAGGCTCTTAGAAATGTCTGTAAAGGCCAATAATGTAATGTGGTAAGCAAATTTGTGAATATCTAGTTAATACGAACGGTACACGCTAACGCTTTATGTTACATCCTTACGGGCCAACATTTTCTTACTCAAATAAAATTATATGGTTCACCCAAACTTTTTTATCAGCGTAGTTAACGCCATTGTAAGAACTTCGTCCATTTACGAAAGTCTATAACTCAATTCTCCCTGGCAAGGTTTTGAACGCCTTGGCGTTTATAAAGTGGACAGTTTCGGTTGATTAGATTCCGATTTAGAAACAGTAAACACCAACTTCGTATCTTTTCATTGGTGCGTTCAGTATTCAACTGTACCGTTCCGTAATGATTTATTACTCATCAAGAAAATGCCATTGATTTGTGTGAATGGATCCAAGGACCGTGAATAACTGACCATTCTGCAGTATTATCCTACCTTGGCTTTCGAGCACATATGTTACCATCGTCCGGTTTCGTCAAAGCTAATCCCTGTCTGGGGGCCGTTAGTTCGATCGTATTCATATTGG
Organism: Pyrrhosoma nymphula; assembly: GCA_963573305.1. Classification (NCBI taxonomy): domain Eukaryota; kingdom Metazoa; phylum Arthropoda; class Insecta; order Odonata; family Coenagrionidae; genus Pyrrhosoma; species Pyrrhosoma nymphula. The sequence continues at coordinate 130,752,468 of OY754335.1, read as the reverse complement.
TGCTTAACTGCTGTCTGCATCCTGCAATGACTAGTTAGTTCACGTGCAAAATCTCTGGAGAGATACACGATACTCTAGCACGCCATATGTTAATCCTTTGCTCAATGTTTCGAGAGGGTCTGGACATTATAGCGCGCATGTTTAATTAGCAGGAGATAAAGTCCTTCTCGGCATGTGCTGCGTTTAGTATTTTTTGAGCGGGGTATAAGGGGGGAGAGAGGTTCATTTCGCATTTGATGCCTTTTGTCCTTCTTGGGATGTGCTCGAAGGGTGAGCTTCGCTGGCTATCCATGCGTCTCATCGCAAATAAAGAAACAAACATCCGTCTGGCCTGAAATCGAATATGGAAGCGGTGATCTGTCTACTCTCGCGACGCTGGGCAGATTTCTCTGGCTGGGGAGAGCCCCAGATGCTAATGGCCGAGCTGTAAACTCCCGTCTATTAAGATTAGAAGGGAACTCTCAAACCTCTCAACGTGGCATGTTCGGTCAGGAGAAATGAAGAATATTGCGCCAAATTTCTTCTCTTAATGTGGAGTAAAATTATTCATACGAAGTGATCTTTTTTTTAGTCGAAATTTCAGTCGAGTTGATAACGTTTTGGAGGTGATGAGTTTTTTTTAGGTACAAAAATTACTTTAAAAAAATAAATGAATATTGCCCCATAATTTCTTCTCTAAGTGCGCTGGAAAATGATTCATACGAAGTGATTTTTTAAAAGTCGAAATGTCAGTCGGGGTGGCAATTTTTCGGAGGGGATAAGTTTTTTTTAGGTATAAAATTCCTTCTTCCCATGTTTTATAAGTTACGCCAGCAAAAATAGGGCAAAACGTTGAGGAAATTTGTCAACAAAAGTTTTAAATGCTTGCATTCTCCCTTCTAATTTCTTTGCTCTATTATCTCCCTTTTTCTTGGTGTGTATCCTTACATTTCCTGTTCATGTCCATTACATGTCGCATTATGATGAAGATAAAATGGGCGGAGAGTATCGCCAATAAATAATTCGAACTTAAAGTTGGAGAAATAAGAACTTTTGTGAAAAGTATGATAATTGGATGAGGCAAAACTTAGTTGGGCACATTATGCAGCAAAACAAAAAATATTTTGGGCACATCATGAGAGGAAAAATATATGTGATCCTGCAACTTATAAGACAAGGAAAGATCCAGGGTAAAAGGAGTCCGGGAAGAAGAAGAACAGATTGGGTACAAAATATTAAAGACTGGACTGGTTATTTATCTATTCAAGGACTGCTCAAAAAAGCCCGAGAACACAATTTGAAGCCAGTGTGATTGTCTACTCTCTAGGAAGAGTATGACACATGAAGAAGAAGATGTAGGTGCAGCAAAACCTATTGGAGACAGTACACATAACAGGAAAAGTAAATGAATGGGCAGAATAGTCTAGGAAGTTCAAAGATAAAACTCATCAAGCACATATGCACCATAACATGATTACCGGAGAGGGGATTGGAGTGGAGAGTAGCAGCGATGCAATCTTCAGATTGATGATTGCGGATGATCGTAGGCGTATCCAGGGTTGTAAACCCACCCCCCTATTGATAAAAAAACGTAAAGTTTTTAACACATGCTAATAGTTCACCTATAGACCACCTTCCATAACATAATAGAACACCAAAACGTCATTTTAAGACCATATTTTTCAAAGTTCCAGGATCCCCCGTTTTACATGGGGGGTATTCCATACCCCCCCATAGCCCCTCCCTTCAGGTGGTGACTCCCCCCTTCAGAGGTTTCTAGATACGCCTATGCGGATGATTATGGGGTCATTTTAGATGTGAAACGTTAAAAAGGGATGTAGTATTGGAAAATACATAGATAGAAATTTTATGCGAAAGAAATGTTAGAAGGGAAACCCAGTGTTCGGGGAATTCACAAACAAGTTGGTACATGTATCTACCGTTCATTTGGTAGAGAACCTTGATTGATTGATAAGCCACGAAGCACCTCGGATAATTTTGAGTTCCTTGCGTTTATATATGCATTGTCTCGGTCTTAATAATAATAATAGCGTTTATTTAGCTGTAGCTATTCAAATAATCAATTAAAGTATGAATTACAAACACATTTTCCAAATGACAATATTCCAATTGCAAAAAAAATGTTACATGATTTTCAAACAGAAAATTGTAATACTTCCAGTACACTTTATACTTGGACTTCTTATGACTTCGGTACACAACACATTTTACACCTTAACCTCAAGTGTTCTGCGTGTATCAACCATTCTTTTACCCTTCTTTTAAAAATATCCATTTTTTAAATAGAATTTAGTTCTGAGGTCATTGCGTTGTATAATAACAATCCCCTATAAAAGATGATGTCTTTTTTCTCACAGACATGTTATTTCTTTTTACTGTTTATTCTAGTGTTATAATTGTGAAAATAATTGTTGTAAATGAGAATTTCGTCCAAGAAGTTTGGCATTAACCCAATTTTAGTTTTATAATGACTACTCGGACTTCATAAGGAGTTGATGAAGCGAGGAAGCTTAAGGTTTTTCAACAGGCTGCACTTGTACGGTCGTGGTTCGCCACCCCCTTCATTGATGGTCGCAGCGCGTATGAAGATGGCCAACACTCAATGAACGACGAGGCTAATAAGATGACGAAGACGTGCGAGGAATCCAACCGGACGTTACACCTGGGCGTTCACTTACTTGCGTGCTTGCTCCCGTGACCATTTACGCATGTCCGATGGCTACTTCTTCCTGATTTGCGTCGTCGTCTTAACGATGCCAGCTCGTCTGGAACGAGAAGGGGTTCCGGAGACTTTATAAGTGCGTCGAGCGATTGTGGTGGGGCGTGGAAGAGGTTGGGGAGTTCATCTGCCTCCTCGCACGTTACCCTGAGAGCCGCGTTAAGGGCATGTGGCATGGGGAGTGTTTTTGGTCATCAGCCCTGAATAGGGATAGAGTGATAGGGAAAAGTAATAAGAAAGGATGAGCGGTGTGAGTGGGGGTGTTTAAGTGATAATATTTCAGTGAGCCCTTCTATTTGTGCGATGGTGGTGCATGTAGTGAGTATAAAGGCCGTTTTACACGAAGCACTTTATCACACAATCTGATGTGCGTATTGATTTGCATTGAAAATTGCGTCGTGTAAAGCAGTGAATTGCTAGAATGCATGCGCAAATGCATAAACGAGAGATGGTAAAATAACCCCTCCTCTAATTCCGAGCCTGCATTCTCGCATTGCGTTAACAGATGCTACTTAAAATTATGGAATAAAGTGCCTCGTGTTAAATGGCCTTAAGAAAATAATTCCGGGACCAATCCGTGCGGCTGTCTATTCCATTCTTATTTTTTTATAATCACATATTTGAAATACCGAGTCCGTTGTGTGGGGCTATAATGATCACCTTTCGTGTTAGCCTCATATTTATGCGAATTAGATTTGTGGGGTGACTAAATTCCTGATGTTGAACTTGAGAGCCCCTTGTCTCTCCCATTCTATTAGTCTTCTAGTGTAACCATTAACGTACGTTCATCAGTTCACAGAGGAAAGTTTTGGGCATTGGGTCGTTGAAGAATGGCTAAGCAAATATTCTTTTTATTGAGGAGGTACTTTTTGTAAAATGTGTTCTAAGTCTCCTTACGTCAATTTACTGCCTACTGCATTATCTCTTTTAATTTTTCGACTAATCGTTTTCTTCATGAAGGGAAAAACGTGTACCAATAGAAAAAAAACGATATTTCATATTTATATTCCATCTTGTGACAAACTGATATGAGAAACGTACTCTTACGGGAAATTATCTGATAAAAAATGGAGGAACCAACTGACATTATTATTCGAGTCATTAAGTAGATACTATTATTGTTGTCGAATAAATACGTCAGTTGACCGAAATGACGCTGTAGTCGGCTGTATGAATTAAAGTAAATGTAATATTTTATAGCTTGATCTTTTCATACATTTCAGTATTCTACCACCAGCCTGAATCCTAATTTCTAAGACATTGTCTCGTTTTCCCACCTAAGGATGTTCCGCAATTACATCCCTATTAAATTCCTCATACCAATTCGACCTCTTTTTATTTCGTCCAGGTTTCCTATTCTCTTCCTTCCTCTTCCACGCTTCCCTAGTGTTCTCCCCTCTATTACCCTCTTCAGCATGCTCTCTTCTCTCAAAATTTAATCCATCCATTTCTTCTGCCTTCTCCGAATCTTCACCACCAGCTTCCTCTCCAACCATATCCAATCTCGTCCGTCTTCCTCTCCACCCAGCTCACCTTCTCCATCCTTCTCCAAACCCACATCTCAAACGCCTCTAGTATAGGTGCATCCTCCCTTCTTGATTACCAAGTTTCCGACCCTTACTGCGCCACGCACCACATTAAGAGTTTTCACCATAGCAAATATATTTAATTTTCATTATTTGATTTGCATCTTGTTGAACTGTCGATCGACTTTACCGTGCATTTAGTGCCTCACTCCACAGTAGATCAGATATTATATCATATATGCGTATTAGTGATAGGAGTTGGGAGGAAACCAACCACCTTTAAAATATTATTCGTCCAATGGAGTGTCGTCTTGTGAGCATTCGTAATTTCCTTTCGTCGCGTTACGAGTTTCTGCGCGTAGTTCGATTGCAACGTTCTTTCTCTCTCTATTAGTTGTTCCGCGAATGGGCGGGGCCTCACAAGGGCTGTATTCTCCTTCTTTATACTCCCTGAAGACCAGTCCCTAGAAGAAAGGATGTTGGAATAAGTTGGAGGTATGTTAGGTGTGGGTTCGGAGAAGGATAGAGTAAACATGATGGGCGAAAAGAAAGAGGAAAAGACGGAGAAGCGCTCGGAATGGTCGGTTATCGGAGGTACATACAACATTTAAGGAGACAAACTAGATTTAAGAAGATAGTAAACAGAGGCAAGGGGATGTTGAAGTCTGTGACGAATTAGTAAACTCTTCTCGGGTTCTCCACCGGTTTAAACTGTTCATAATTGACGACGTTTCGAGAGCGACTCGCCACTCATTCTCAAGGCAAGAGTGTCGCAAATCAGCTGCAACTTCAGCCAGATTAAGTACTAATGCCTGTTGCTCACGGTAAAATTTTCCATAAAATAGTTTTATAAAAATTTTTATTGAAAGTTTTATGAATTGTACGTAAAACGCACTTGCTTGCTCACGGTAAAACTATTCATAAAACCGCAATGTCCTGCCATCTATGAGACGCTTTGCGAGCACGTGAAGTGATAAATGCACTCTCTTTTGGATGACTGTTAAGTTAAAAACTATATGTATTGTTAATTTACTTACTTTCTGATCTTAATCAACGGTGCAAAGGCTGTAACGCATTCTTCTAACAAGAAAGGTACTGCCTCAACGTTCCATGAACTTCCTGCCATGTTTGTTCACGTTTTCCTTGTTTGGCGTCCCATGGATACGAGATTATTATCAACGCGATGAACGGAACGTCTCATTGGTTGTTGCATAAAACGGTTTTATGGAAACAGAACCTGTCCTATTCCGTAAAACGTTTTATAAAACGGTTTTATCGTTAGCAAGCTCATTTTTAATAAAATAGTCGATTTTATAAAACTTTTTACCGAAAATTTTATCGTGAGCAACACGCATTAGGCTAGGTCTTTTTTGATTGGCCGGAAGCCGATAGTTGACTCCGAAGACCATTAACCAGTGGAGGCTTAGTTATTGCGTTCTTAAACAATACTTGGAATCCCATTTTCAAAAGAATTAAGAACGCAAGAACTAAGCCTCCGCTGATTAATATTTCTCCGGAGTCAACAATCGGCTTCCAACCGATCAAAAAAGACCTAGCCTTGGTACTTAATCTGGATGAAATATAAGATTTGCGACATTCTTACCTTGAGAATGAATGACTAGTCGTCTCTCGAAACGTCGGCAATTGTGGACAGTTTAAACTGGTGGAAAGCCCGAGAAGAGTTTACTCATTATTCGCCGGGAAAGTGTTAGATCCTTTTTCTGTGATGAGTGTTTGAACGAAAAATGTCAGTATTGGGCGGAAAAAAGAGACATTCAAGTGTAAAAGGAGCAAGTGGCAACCAGAGTTCTAGTAAGTGGTAGTACTTTGATCTCCCTTCGGTCCTATCTTCAATCAGTAGAGCTCCTGCAATGATGGGTTATCATATCCCGGGGGAGTTTGGACTCCAAAATTCCGGTGGAAATAAAAGATTATTTATCGAGAGAAATGAAATAGCATGATTCGGAGATTCCAGTCGACCGAAACTCAGAATTCGTTTTTTTACCCTGGAAACGATCGGTTATAAATTTACGACATAATTCCTGATTTCAATGAAAAATTAATGTTAGAAATATAATAAATTTGCAACGATAGTTTGTAGGCTATAATTAAAGATCTACGTCCCAGTCTATTGGAACGTCACAGCTGTTTCATCATGTAACTTTCAACCAATAAATTTTCCATCACTTCCGCCTGAGTTTTCCAAATCCTATTCGTTGGCCTACGAGTCTATTTTTAAGAAGTTTACGATTACCCGTCACAGAGAGTAGGGATTAATATATTATTCGCTAACATGTTTTAATCCGATATGTCGTAGAAGTAGTCATGGAAACGAATTACTTCTGAATTGATCGCCTTTGCGTCTTTGAATTGACTTCTGCTTTACGTATTTTAAGGAAACTAGCGTTAACCCTGAAGTTGGGATGCTCCATCAGGTGACAATTTCTTCGCTTCGATCCTATGGAGATGCTCGTTCGTTAAGAGCCGTTGTAAATGGAGGTGCTGCCACCTACTTCCCACGCCGCATCGCGACAGCCCTTCGCTTGTCGCTTCTCATTTCTTTCTTCTCTCCCTTCCCGGTCGCGGGTTGTTCGGCCCAATCGAGGTGCCATTAGAATGCGTTCCACGTGAATGGGCGGTGGGATTAGTTCACCCTTCTGTGGGGCGGAAGACACCATCGGGTCTTAAAAGTGCTTAGCGACCATTCTTAAGGTATAGACGATGAGCTCAGTGGACGTGGACGGAAGAACATGCAGCGCTAAAGTATGTTTACGATTCCAAAGGTGTCCTACAGATGTGGGCGTATAGTGGTATGCATCTACCATATGGCTCTCGTATTTCGTTTGCTGGTTCTTTATTGATTTTTATCGTTTTGCGCTTATGCCTTAAGGTAGTTTGATCGAAATATATCTTCACCTAGAATTTGATGAATTTGACTTCATTTTAAAAGAAAAAACTCCCATATTTCCAATTATATCAAATATAAACCCCTTTGCAGAACTACTTTTTGAGCAATTTGCCTGAATATACAACCTATTTCATAGGGGCTAGATTACAGCATAAAAGCATTTCACATAGTTGACGGTCCCCTTAGATTTTTAAGGTAGTTTGAGCGAAAAATCACTTCACCTAGAATTTGATGAATTTGACTTCATTTTAAAGATTAAACTCCCATCTTTCCAATTATATCAAAATATTAACCCCTTGCCGAACTACTTTTTGAGCAATTTGCCTGAAAATACAACTTATTTCATATGGGCTAGATTACGACTGTGCGCTCCAGAGGGAGAATATTGTAAGAATTAGGAATTTTTAGCACCTAGATTTCGTAAAAAAACTAACGGTTTGTTGTTTGTATGTTTTCTCAACTATTTTTAAAAATTAATCTATTACTCACCGAAGTAATTTTTACAGAATCACAAAAAGACTTGCTGTTTTGAAGGCTTTTTAGCCGTACGACGTGGAATAATCACCACGAGTAATTTTAAGATTGGGGTAGCTTATCTTCTTTTATGACTTTAGATTTCATTACAATCCGAAGTGATTAATGTCGTTGGTATATGAATACCGTCATGTGCCTTAACCACTTGAGCCTTATTTTTAAATTTGGACGAGGATATAAACCTGCTGAGATTCATTGCGCCATTGGTATTATCTTCCAAGCTTGGAGATACAATTCGCTGCACATTTCCCTCTTCACCTTTCACCTCGTGAATTGCTAAGTGCACCGTGTACTCCGATCATTCCAATAACTTCCACGCAAATCACGTGAATTTGTACCAGTGATTGATATTGCGTGAATCATTTAGCTAGCTCCAACGGTATCCTTTATGTGTAAGTTAAATCCTGCTCTTGAAAGTACTTTATTCACGTAATTATTTTGTATAAATGAATGACTTGACTTGAGCACTATGGTTAAAGGTTTTAGTTTTAAGTGAAAACTATTTCATTCTTTTTTTAAGCCACTGGAATCTATCCCACCCGAGTGAAAGACGACCCATATTGCCCGATTAATATTTTGAGGGCCTCTTAAACGGTAATGCAATTTCTCATTTATCGAGTTGCACTGGAATCATGGCTTCATAAGTAACTAAATTGGAAACCTATTCAATGAAGATAAGTTGGGAAGAATTCTAGATATATAGTTTTAAAAAAGTAATGACCTAGTATTTTATGTTTCATTTTTACTTTGTGGGTCTGATTTTTAGTTTCTTAGGAACGCTGGTGAAAGAAGCTGTGAGGTCGTTTTGTCATCCATGCAATATCAAGTAACTGGTATGTAATTATTGGACGGATAAGGCAGAAATAAGCATTAACATGTTTTTAAACATGTAGGTAACTTCAGCGATGGTTGGAGCTTTATCATTTTGAAAAATGGGCAAAAAGCAGTTCTTCGCGGGTGTTAATCACTATTCATCTCCTTATAATTTCACCGTTATCCTTGGCTTTGCTCGAGTGCTTAGTTGTTGGTTGTAGAAGTAGCGGGCCCTGCACTTATTATTATTTTTAAAAATATGAACGGCACTTGCCGACGAGTGAAATCCCCCTTGCCACATTTGCAGCCATGATCCCCTCTCTCGTTTTGGACTTTTATTTTTATGAAATTACGTTTCACTATCATATTTTTAAAGGAATGAAATTGTGATTTAAAAAAAACTCACTCGGTGACTTGAAGACGAGTCAGAAGACGTAATAAGCTCCCGGCGGGTCGTTGACGTGAACCGCGTGCATATCCGTCAGTGATTAATTATGTACCGTACTTTTGCCGTCCATCTTCTTTCCCCTCACTCGTGTCATTTATTTATTTGTTCTCTTTGCGCCTCCTCCCATGCGCTCTTCCGCCTTTTTTCCTTTTCATTTCCAAAACAGTCCACTCCCTTCGAAAAACAAAGGCCGTCCGTTTTTGGAGAGAGAGAGAGGAACTGTGTCAAAGTGTTGCTTAAGAGAACAAAAAGCTTCCACAGTGCCGGGCGGAGAGAACTTTCGGTTCGTCACTTGTCACCACCACCATCATCATCATCTTCCCTGTTTCACTTTTGTTAATTTTTCGGGGGCGTGAGGGCAATCAATTAGTTCCAAGTGCCCTCGCTTATTCTCTCTTAATGGACATGTCATCGTAAACATTCTTTCTCTCCCATTCAGGGCGTCGTCGTCGGCTTTTGATGTAAAGTTTCCCTCGCTAGGCAACGTCCTCGTTGGTCCACGACCACCTTCGGGCCGGATGTTCAAGGTGGACTTGGAAGTCATTTCGGTGAAGCCATTCTTCCAAATGGCGAAACATTACACCCACATCAGGAGCGTTATTTTGTAAATTTTTGGATCCGAATAAAAAAAAAAGATTCGGTTGGTAACGGATCGGACGTCGTTAATTCTGGTGGAAACATTGTAGTGTTTGGTGAACAGATAAAATAACATTTTAAGCTCCACAAATATTTTTATTGACACAACCAGGTTTCGCCAATTACGGCTTCTTCAGGTATACAGCCCTGTTTACTTGAAGATGCCGTAAGTGGAGAAACCTGGTTGTATCTATAAACATTCAAACGTTCACTATGCAGTGGTTCCACCAAGTAAAACCGGAAAGCTTTGAGTTTACTGTAGTGTTTATCTTTGGGAATTTGCAAAATAACTTGTTTCAGATATTTTTATCAACTGTGACGTAGATATATACTTTTACCTCTCAAACGATTGGTACGAAATTGAGAAAATAGCCCCCGGAGTAGACCTCGAGTAGGGATTGGAAATTTAAATCCAGAATCGATTTTTGATTAATCGACTTTCGATTTTGGTTTTTAAAATCGATTTTCTAAAAATTCGATTTTTTGCCCAAAATAATCGAAAAATCGAAATCGATATTTATACATAGAAAAGTAATTGTCTGCTGAAATACGGATGTGCTGTTGTAACAAAATGCAAAATATGGTTTAATGGAAGCACTAGGGATAAGAACCGAATACAGTTAAATTTATTAATACAATATATTATTTTAAAGATAATAAGATATACAGTAAAGTAATAATCCATAACAGATACTTATAAACACATAGGTAATATATCAAGCAAATTACATACAGTTTAGTAGCAATAAGAATTGTATATTGAAAAGTGGGCATACCACAAAATGAAAAACAGAATTTTATTTATTTCTTGTTTGCAAAGCCGTGGAACCAGACTTCCTCAGGGATGAACCTTAAGAAAACTAACATATTTAAATGTTCTCCGAGTAATCGATTTTGCACCTGAGTTGCAATTAACCCGGCGTGAGAGAATAGTCGCTCACACGGCACGAGAGGCAACTGTAGATAAAATCCTGCTGTCTGGTTTGTATATACGTGGGGATACTCTCCCTTAATCTCCTTCCAAGCTTGTAGTGGATGAGAATTGGACTTGCGGTCGACTGGAGGGCGGTTTACGAACTGGCGCAGCTCGATTGGCAAAATTCAAACGCTAGCTTTAGCTAGCAAGCTAAAAATCGAAAATCGATCGGCTAGAATAGATTTTGATCGGTTTTTCAAAACAAAAAGTCGACTTCGATTAAATCGAAAATCGGAGTGTGATAATCGATTTTCGATTAAAATCGAAATCGATTTTCCAATCCCTAACCTCGAGGATTGCAACCTATGAATAGACGTTTTTCATGGATATGACATCAAAGTGGAATCAGGTTGTTGAGTGGGTACCGGTTTCCCATCCCGAGGGTCTTGGTTCGAACCCTGGCAGTAGTGGAGACTTTTCAGTGGGTTTGTCTCACCCTTCTTCCATTCCCTAAGTAATCCTTCCCATACCAACCCTCAAACCTGTCCTTTTTGGCGCAAATGACCTCGGCTGTCGGTCGCCTCCCCAAACTGCTATCAATCAACCATGACACGGAAATGCAACAATGATTTATCCTTTACCTTGAAAAAAAAATCACTTTACTTGACTGGGATTCGAACCCAAATCTTCTGGTGACCGGTCAGGTGTAGTTTACGGTTACACAACTGAGGCTTTATTAGTGGTGTTGGTAACTGGCGCGGATTTGTTTCGGAGATATCAAAATTCCTCAGATTCACCATTATGGCCCTTTTATTCCTATTTCCTCTTACTCTGGTATGTATATGTCTATTGGAATACGCACTCGCAGTTCGTGCATTTGGTCTTTCTGGAGTCTGGTACATGAATTAGTTTCCTATGCGCAGGGATTTCGACAACAATGGGAAGCTGATTATGGGGAATCTTTGATTTATTGGTTAAATTCCTTGGTCTCTCCTTCGAATTATGCTGCACTTCAATTGAATGACAGGTGAATTGAATGAAGCATCTATGAAATTCAAAATTATTCGACAGTTGTTTTCATTTCCGGAAAACTCAGCTGTCTCCTACGTCTGCGAATTTCATTGATTGATAAGAAATACGGTGTCTGAAATGACATTAGTCACTGTTGTTAAGAGCTGAAACATTTAATATATCGCTAATTATTTTTTTTCTAACTTGCACTGCCAGTAATACATATTTGCTTTAACCGTGAGTTATCATACTTAGGCATGTTGATAATCTTTTATTCGACCATTATCCCGTATATATATCTTTCCATTTACATGTACTTTCAAACGTTGTGGCAAGGAAGGTTTCAATTCGTGATTTATCCTTAATGCTGTTTGCATTTTCGATGAAGATATTTATTATTTACTCTATTCAGCTCTTCTCTTTATTTGTTAGCTAGCTGTTATTTTACAACGAATTTTTCATGGCTGAAGTACGGATATATCGGAGATGAAAAGACTTCAGGAATAATTTTTAGTTGCCCGTTTTATTTGCATGTTTGAGATTCCTTTGTACGATTTGTCAATGCATGTGACTAATGCAATGTATTTTTCTTGTTGCAGGTAAGTGGCACTCTTCATCTTGCATTCCTTGCACAGCTGAGGAGTTCAAGCGGTGAGTTGTAGTTTTTTTCGTGAGTTAAAAACGGTGTCACGCTAATTTACGATCGATTCGCCGGACGGAAATTCCGAGACAGCGGCCGACTTCAGTCCTCCATATCGAGAACCTCGAGATGTATTTAATGTTGCTCGCCCTTTTGATTTCCATAGCAACCGTATCGTATTCGTCGCTCAACTCCCTTCTATTTGCGTCCTTTTTTGTTTTTTTTTTGTTTTCATTTGCATTTCCAGTTTTTATAACTGATGCAGCGCACCGACCTCTCGCCATGTGCAGTCTCTTCCTGCATATTTTTTTTCATTTACTCAGCGATGGATTATGCTAACGCTCCGAGACCGTGTCCAGTCTTTTTAGGCGTGCACGAGCGTCATTTGTAAAAAAAACGAACATCGGAAGGCGTCTTGCCTACCTACCTACCTACCCATCATTGTAGCTCAATTTTTTTCTTAAGCTCGTTTCGGACAAGGTCGCTCGATATCTCGCTTGCTTCACTTTCGATAGCAGACGATGCGATATCTTATCGACCCTGGTTTCGGACGCTTGGAGGCACCCTCGTATTTTTAGCTGGATAAGGTACTCAATGTCATTGAGTCGTTCCTGAACGGTAACTCGAGTGGAACAACGACTCATCACTCTAGATATTCTTCCAAATAAGGGTGGACATCAACGATTGCTGGTTTGGCTAGTACGATATGGGTTAATGGGGAATAATAGCTTATTTATTGCAAGCGAATTTTTGGTCTACATTATACTTTCTTACAAATTAACTCGTCGATACAACACATTTTACACCCATGCCCTGAATGTTTAAAATCCAACCAGGCGTGACTCGAACCCGCGACCTTCGGGTTGGCAGGCGAGGGCGTTACCATGCCGCCACCGAGGCCGGGAATGGACGAAGAGTGGAGGGAAACCCGGCGTCGGCATTGGCATACTCTTCACATCCGGTGGAAGAGTTTTAAGTACGTTTTAAGTAGGTACTCTCTTCATAACCTCCACGAAGGGATCGGAATTCCCTTGAAATATCTCCGACACCGCTGGGATAAGAACCCGTGCCTTCGGAACTCGAGCCTTCAAGTCAACTCATTCCTAGTTTTTCTCAACGTCCCGTTTCTAGATTTTTTGTATATATCTTGAGAAAAATATGTAATGTCCTTCCGATACACATCAAGGAAGAAAAAAAATGTCCGAAAATTTCTTAATAAAATAAAAAAATTCATTAATACTTAAAAAAAACATCGAGGTTTTGTCCTGTAATAATTATTGAATTAAATGTAAAAAATGAAGACTTTTTTGAAATACTTTAGTTCTAGTATATCTGACCATATATTGTTGTCTCCTATTTCGTAACCACTGTTTATGGTATATCTGGCGGTGTATGGTTTATGTATATCTATGTGTCAATTTTCATATCATTGTCAAATTCTTCTCTGGATTTTATAAAAATTTGATTGCAAAATTCAAATAATGTGTTTTTGTTTCTATTGGTTTGCATGGATTACCTGATAGTAGCCCCAATACAGGCTTATCTTTAGGGGTTACCTAATTGCTGTTTTATTGTAATACCAGATTAAAATACATTCTTATTCCCCTTGATAAAACTATATATTGCACTTAATCAAATCCCTTATTCTCTATACATCTTATCCCTCCCTTCATACGTCCAAGATTCTCATTCTTCTTCCGCGCCTCTCCCACGCTGGCCCAACATCTTTCCCTCAACCGTCGTTACACCTCCATAAGTCATCCAGTCAATTTTGCCGCCTAAAATGATGAATAAAAAACTGAAGAATCTAGCTTGAGATTTAAAAAAACAAAACGACCATAATTAATTGATTCAATCCACGAAAATATTAATGCTTGATGAAATGAAATATAACCTTCCCACGCGTTTCTCAGCCGACTCCTCCAACCCCCACACTCAATCAACCGTTCCGATTCTCCCGAGTTTCTCTGATGGGCGGTTCAAGGAAGAGACATGCCGAAGTGTAATATGTATAATGAAAGATTTGGGTTTAAAAACGAATCGCTTTCACCGTAAAAAGCACTTGGTGAGAATCTCCCGCGTCGAGGCCCTCCCTTAAAGGTAGTTGGAGCGAAATATTTCCCTAGTCATAATGGAGACCATATTCGAATTTTATATTTTAATCTCAGTGTCTATAAGAAGTGTGAAGTAAATAATGTAATATTAATGGAGCAAAAATATTGTTCAGTACAAAACATTTCTCAGTTATTAAATAAATTTAACCACGTAAGTCTCAAACTTGAATCATTTTTTTCACGCCGTACTGCTAAAAAGCCTTCAATAAAAGCAGGTTTTTTTCTGATTCTGTAAAAATTACTGCGGTGAGTAATGAATTAATTTTTATAAATAAATAAAGTTGTCTTAGGGCAGTTCTGGTGGAAGTGATTCATTAGGAATGAAATAAATTAGCAGTGCTTGAACCGAGCTTGGCAATGATATAAATACATCGAAAGCGGTCACAATAAACCTATAATTAATATAAAAAAGTGGAAAACTGCTAATTTATTTCATTCCTTTTTATAAATAGTTGAGAAAATATACAAACTACACATCGTTAGTTTTTTTAAGTAATCTAGATGTTATAAATTCCTAATTTTTTCAATATTCTCCCTCTGGAGCCCACAGCCGTAATCAATCTCATGTAAAAACATCTTGTAATTTTAATCAATTTGCTCGAAAAGTAGTCAAGCGAGAGGTTAATATTTTGATATCATTGGAAAGATGGGAGTTTTATTTTTTAAATGAAGTCAAATACGTACCTATATTATAGGTGAAACGATTTTTCGATCGAACTACCTTAATCGAGATCACGAGTCGCGTGAATCCTTGCGGCCAGTACATACTATTCCTCAGGTTCAAAGTATTCGAATATTTTTTTTTAATTTTTCATAGAATTAAGCTGTGTCGTTATCAGCACATTAAATTGGTTTTTAAGAAGCTAACCCTTACAGCTACTGTTAATCACAGTAATTAAGAATGGATTTTGCCCGATTACTGCTAATAACTTTACCATAGCTTAGTAATGTAATCTTTTTTATACTTGATCTATTTGTGATCTTGGGTTACGTTTTATATCAATCCCCGTCTATAAAAATTATAAATGTACGTAGGATTGACTGTATTAATTTAATGAAACATCAGGAAATCTTGGTTCCATGCTCCTTCAAGTTTGTCATAGTAATCTACTGTTGACGTTAAGTGTTTGAATACGGCCAATCGTACGACGAAGCACATGATAATGACGCCCTGCTGACCCATCTACAGTTTTTTTTGAGAAAACTTTAGAAATTGAGTGTCAATAATTTTGTGTACTTCAGGGGGCAAAGATAGCTTCACGCTTACTGCTTCAACAATTAGCTTTCGGTAGTTTGAGCGAGATATCACTTCACCTAGAATTTGACCTCATTTTAAATTTTAAAAACTCTATCTTTCCAATTATATCATAATATTAACCCCTTGTCAAACTACTTCTCGAGCAATTTGCCTAAAAATATAAGCTGTTTCACATTGAATAGATTACGACTATGCGCTCCAGAGGAAGAATATTGAAAAAGTTAGGACTTCATAGCGCCTAAATTTCTTAAAAACAATAAAAGTTGTGTAGTTTGTATGTTTTCATAACTATTTATAAAAATCAGTCAATTACCGCAGTGCTTTTTACAGAAACGCAAAAAAAACCTGCTGTTTTGAAGGCGTTTTAGCCGTACGGCGTGAAAAAATGAGTCAAATTAGAGGAGTAAGTAGATACCTATATTTATTTAATTACTGAGAATTTTCTGACAAATATAACTAAATTTTGGTGACATTATTGTTTCAATTTTTACTTCATTCTTCTTTCAGACGCTGAATTAAAAAAATAAAATTCGAATATGGTCTCCATTATGACTAGGGAACTATCTTGCTCAAACTACTTAACTGTTTTCTTAACTTTTCCTCTCATCAACATCATACTCGTCATTATCGATTTTTTACCGTCGTGAATAGCGACCGAGAAGATTGTGCCTTCCTCAATTCTGGGAACGTCTCTTAACATCATTTGACTAAATTATAATTGTTTGATTAACTTCCTTTAAATGAAATGAAGCCATAGAAATAATATTTTTTCACTCAAATAATTAAGCTTTATGGTCAGATGTGATTCAACATTTATTTTCGGGCCCTCATTTGAATGCCTGAGAATAACCAGAGAGCTCGCCCGAGGCTCCTTGCACAAGAGCGGTCATATCATCGAACATTGAATTTGGGTCGCTCATTCCCATTAATATCTTCACCCTTTCTCCCGAAGCGCGAGCAGGAGGCGAAAATACGACCTTGTGTGGTCATCTAAGTAGGTGTCGGCGACCGCTTTTGAAACGGGCCGTTGTGAAGTTCTGTGACCATTTAGAAAACTTACCTTCCTCCTAATGTAAGTCTTTGACGAAGAAACCACATCGTATTGCTCTTATTTTGGTGTCAATATTTTGCTCAATACTTTTTTTCGCATTCCAATCGCCGTTTAACCAAATTATTTGACTTGGAGAGGTTTCAAACTTTTTCGTCACTCCGTTATTTTGTCCAAACGTTGATGGCTGGTCAAGGGGTGAATGCTCATTAACTGTCATAAGAGCAATACAGCAACAATTCAAAAACGGTTTTAGAACACCATTCATGGAGAGGGGAAGGAATAGCTTAAAACTCTCGGAACGTCCCCTTAAATGTTTCACCTCTATTGTCTGTCACCGTGTTCCCCACCTGGGTAGATCCTCCCATAGCAAAATAATGTCATCTCTTGGAATTTATCCTTTGTCAACGTCAAAGTAGCGCCAATTAGCAGTGAAACATTTAACAATAAACATGAAAGAGGACAAAAATACAATAGCAACATAAAAATCAACAACGCAGAGCCCTACATGAAAATGAGAATATTTAATTTGTTGACAGGTGGGATATAGTTTGGGTGGTGAAATAGTTACATGATAAATAAAAAGGATCTACAGTGAGAGGGAGTGAATGTAGTAGGGAGGAGAGGCGAAATAAAGGTGAGCGCTGGGTTAGTGATACCCTAGGAATAGGCAGGTGGAGTAGTGAATGCGAGCGGGTTGATCGAGTTGGTATCCTAAAGTTGAAGAGAGGAAGCAGTTCAGGGCAGTCAGTGGTCGAGTTAAGGGTATTGTGGAGGAATTTAAAATCAGTTTTAAGTCTGTGGTTTTGGAGGTTAAAAAGTAAAAGAGAAGACAGAAAAGCATTTGAGGACATATTGCGGAAATGTGGGACTCTGTGTTTGACTATTATGGCAAAGAAGTGGGGGATGCAATCAAGGGATTTTAGATTAGTCGGGGCTGATGTGGACCATATTGGGGAGCAATATTATATCATTCATTCATTCATTACAGTAATCTACCGGTTAGAGGTAGGTTGTGATGAAAGTCAGAGAATATCCAACGAACTCTTACACGTGCTGTGCCCTTTCAACCTCTTGTATTTCTTTCTTCATCTCAGCATAAGTCCTACCTTTCTTCATCCCGTCCATAAAACCGATTCTCTTCCTTCCCCTTCCCCGCTTACCCAACATTCTTCCCTCTATCACGGCCTTCAGCAAACCATCGTCCCACATTACCCCTTCCAGCCACCTACCCTGTCTTCCCCTGATCTCATCTATAAGTTTCTTCTCCTCGCCCTCCATGTCAGGCACTTCCTCATTTGTCTTCCTTTCCGTCCACCGCACCTTCTCCATCCTCCTCCACACCCACATCTCAAAAGCCTTCAGCCTATTTTCGTCTTCCTTTCTCAAGGTCCACGTTTCCGCCCCATATAACGCCACACTCCATATCAAGCTCTTTACTAGCCTCTTTTTTTACATCCTTACTTAAGGTCCCCGTCATCAGCTCCCTTCTATTATTGAACGCTTCCTTCGCTAGCGCTATTCTCCTCCTAATGTCTTTGCTACTATGTCCTCTTTCTTCTAGCGTACTACCCAAGTAATTAAATTGTTCAACTTGCTCCAGTTTGTGACTTCCTACTCTTATCACCAGCTTCGCTTTCTTTGTCCTACCGAATCTCATTACTTTTGTTTTCCTATTATTTATCTTCATTCCGTATTTCTCACACTGCTTTTCCAGTGCATCTACTAAAGTTTGCAGTCCTTTCGATGACCGACTCACCAATGTCTGGTCGTCTGCGAATCTAACCGACTTTATCCACTGGCCTCCTACTTTCATTCCCACATCTAGCTCATCCCATGCCTCTCTTACTATTTCCTCAGCGTATATGTTAAAAAGTAAAGGCGACAACGGGCACCCTTGCCGCACCCCGCGACCTATGAATGCCCACCCTGATTCACCGTCCGCTACCCTTACCTGAGCCCTCTGCCCCATGTATAAGTTTCGGATGAGTCTCCTATCGCGCCAATCTATTCCTATTTTCCCCAGTATCTGCATTAGTTTCTCCCAGTTTACTCTGTCAAACGCCTTTTCGAAATCTACAAAACAAGCGAAAACATCCTGATTATGCTCTATGTTTCTATCTATAAGTGCTCTCATTACCGCAATCGCATCTCTGGTTCCCCTCCCCTTCCTAAACCCAAATTGGTCATCGCCTAAATAGCATTTTGCTCTGCTCTCCAACCTTCTATTTAGTATTCTAAGCAACACTTTTTCTGCGTGCGAAATTAAACTGATTGTTCTATACTCCTCGCATTCTGACGCTTTCTTCTTCTTCGGGATAGGTATTAATGCTGTTTTCACGAAATCCTCTGGCCATACTCCTTCCTCGTAGATCCTGCGAATAAGTTCGAAAAACGATTTTCTCCCCTTACTACCTAGATTCTTCAGTAGCTCCGAAGGTAGGTTTTCGGTTCACACGGCTTTTCTACCCCTCATCTCTCTTAATGCCCTCTCTATTTCACTCTCAAGTAACTCTGGTCCGAGGCTGTCCTTATCTATTGTTCCTTCATCCTCTAGATCTAGGCTAAGGGGTCTATTCTCGCTGCCATATAGCTCCTCTACGTATTCTCTCCATCTTTCTTGGATATCTTCCTGTTCGATTAATATCTTCCCTGTTTTGTCCTTAACCATTGGTATCGCTTGACCTCTCTTACCGCCCGATAACATTTTCACCTTGGTGTACAAAGCGCCCACTTCCCCCTCCTCCTGCATCTTTTCCATTTGCTCACATTGTCCCTTATTATATATTCAATATAAAAGGCCATTTTTGGCAGTTTTTATAATAATTCAATAAATAAATAAGGAAAAGGGATAAAAAGAGGGAGACGACGAAAGTGAGGTCCAGTTATCGTTTGTGGGAGTCTGTTGATGTTACTTGCATCTTGAAGGATAGGTGCATAATTTCGGCGTTCTTAGGATGTATAAGATATACAGTAAGACAGGTAAGGAGAAAACCTGCGTTGGCATAAGCATTTTATCAATGTAAACCACTGAGGGGTCAACAGTTTTGCGTCTCATTGCGACGGATGGAGTTTGAGCTATTGGTGGGTATCTGGAATAGAATTCCTCTGTATAGTCTGTACTACTTCCAGATGTCGAGCTCGGGCCTTACGGGTGGGAATCCAGTACTCAAGTCTCTCCAAGAAACCCTACCTGATCTAAACGAGTCGCGGTCACCACCTGTTATCCAAAACCCTTTTAAGTCCTCTAGTCTGTGCACCATTCTATTCAGGCCCCGGGTCATTGTATTCAGAATGGCTTCACGGCGGCCCTTGTTTGCTCTTTAGTTCCCTGTACGCTGTTCTTTTTTCCTGTTTTCCGGAACACTTCGCCGCGTTTTCTCCATTAAATTTAATTTCTCGCTGGCGATAAATATAGCTTCTCCCTCTGCGAGCGATTAAATTTAAAAAATAATACGAATCGTCGAATTGTATATATATCAATCGCTGAATGGTCTCGCAGTTGCTGTTTCTAAGCTTGCGTTTGTCTATTCCTGTCTTAGACTTTAGTCGATTCTAACCGTTCTAATCGCTTTTCTCTTTAATATTATATTGTTTTCCATGTTTTATCTCTAAATTCATTCTGTTTTTACCTGAAAATCTCACATTGGTTAGTGCATACGTCTATTATTGCATAAATGTCAAACCTGGGCCCTGTGGGTGGGAATCCAGTACTCAGTCACAACCAACAACCCATAACCCTTCCTCATCCAAAGGAGTCGGGGATGCCACCTGTTATCCACTTCCTTTAAATTGCCTATTGCCCCTGTACCATTCTCCTCAGGCCTTGGTTCCTTGTATTCAGAACGGCTTTACGACCCTTGTTTGCGTTTTACTCTCCCCATACAATTTCCTTTTCTCATCTTTTTCGTTACATTTCTCCTCATTCGCCCACCATTCTGTTTCCTCACCTCTTTCACGGCGGTATACTCCCAGCATGCCTCCTCCCCTTACCTTTGCTTCTCCCCACCCTACCACCCCTCTCCTCATCCTTCTTACCTCAACCAGCCGACCTCCGCCTTTCTCATTTGAGCGTGGGCCACAAAGCTGTCTCTTCTCCGGGCCGGCCGACCCTTTCCCCCCCCCCATGCTCGTTGCCCTCCGCAACCCTTTCCCCATAGGCCGTCTATCCACTGAATCCTCCCCCTTCTTCCCTCTTTACACCCCTCCTACCCACTTTCCCATTCTGTCCACATAGTTCTCCCTCCCCCTCGTCTGTTTTCCAACTCTCCGGTCCACCGTGCCACGATTAAAAAGGCGCAACTCTGTTGCGACCAGCGAGCGATATACATAAAACGCGACCAGGACACGCTCGTATAAAAAAAAGACGGAAATATTTTGGCCGTGGTCCAAGGTGTGTCTTTTTGGAACGAGCTGGAACCGCTTCGGTGTCCAGGCGCCAGTAACTCCGATTACAACAATATTAATCTTCGTTCGTAAAGACGAGGAACTTAAAGAGGGACATGATGGTGAGCAAGTAATATGAGGGAAAGTGAAAAGATGTCCCAGAAATGGGGAAATTAGGATAAGGACCTTCAAAATCCTACCAGTCAGCTGGTAGATTTGTCCGAAACTGCTTGTCGAAGTGATGAACGATTGCGAATCGTATGTTTTTTACTTATAATTTTCTATTTACTGCTTTCTTAACTAATATGCGATCATAGTTCAATGAGTTTTAGTCGCATATAATTTTGCGTAAATCTCGTGTATGATTACGGACCGCTCAGGAGACTGAGTTACTCTTATATTTTGCAAACAGACACACGGAGAAACTGTTTTAGTCACCTTCATGACGAACTCGATACTCTCAGGCGTTACTTTGTAAAATTCCATTTTGATAGAATCAAAAACAAACTTTGTAAATTTTACAATCAATTTTATTCACTACGACCGGTTTCGACGCATAGGCGACATCTTCAGGTGCCTGAAGATATCGCCTATACGTCGAAACCGGTCGTAGTGAATAAAATTGATTGTAAAATTTACAAAGTTTGTTTTTGATTCTATCTTCATGACTACGAGCTGCCTATCATCTTACAGAGTTTCGCGAATGCTTTGTTAACGAATAAACCATCTTCTCCAGTTCGGTATGTGCATTCGACGAGCCACCAATTAGCGTGCATAAAGTTTCGTATTCTAGAGTATTGTAACCGATACAATACCTACGACGGCTCGTGTGAATGTCGGAGCTCATTGCTTGGAGACTTCTTACTTGTCGCAATTCAACGTCGCGAGCTGCAAATGCAATTTTGGAACCTTTGCCGAGATTTGGAAATTTTCGATACTCACCTCGGAATACCGAGAATATGGAACGGAAACATCCGCTGCTCTGTTTAAAAAAAACCTTTATGGTATGTTCAATGCGGTATTTCGACTGGTAGCGGTAAGTTACAGGTCAGTGTTCTCCCAGTTACGCTATATACACCATGTATTTGAAATTAAGACCTGCAAGTTAATTAGTTCGGTCGATCATTTGGTGGAGGTGACCGACAATTGAAGTCATATGCACATATAGGACAAGTGGGAGGATCGGTGTGGGTAGAATTACTTGAGGGAAGGAGGAAGAGTGGAGAGAAACCCGATGTCGGCATTAGCCTACTCTTTGCGAAAGGAGCCAATGGGATCACAATGTAACGTCCCATCCGACGGATGGAGTATTGCCCTTAGACTGCTCTCCACACAGCACCCTAGGATGGGCGATGGGGTTTATTGACTGAAACATTTGCGTCACTTCCGGAATACGAACCCGGGGTCTCGGGATGGGAAGCTGGTACTATTGCCACCCTACCAACCCGATCCCCATGTATATTATATTATATCACCCACTCGCCCATTTGAGGGAAACAGTTAGGGTATGATGTCGCAGAAGGTTTCATTATTTGGGAAGCGCAAGTATGAATTTTTGCCTTATTCGTGGACAGGTGGGTGAATTGGATCGCATGGCCCTTCTGGTGCTGGATAGTCGAGAAAGCATGTTGGCGGTTGGCATCCATTCACTCGTATTAAAAAGCTCTCTTAATTAACCATCAACAAGCGAGTAACAATCTGCTAATGCCTCCTCGAGGAAGTATTATGACCTTGGTGGAGTTTTTCCATGAAGCGATACGCATTCGCTTTGAAAAATCCGCAATCAAATCCGGAGTTGAACTTCACAATCGTCTAATAACAAGCGTGACAGTGTAATTACACGTGCAATCAACTGTTATGAAGGGTTATGATTCCAGGAAAAACGGAGGCAGATCCGAATAAAAACAGCAAATTCCTGGAGAGTAACGCTGGTGGCAATTGCGAGTTCTTCACTTCGGGCCATATCCCCTGTCTGCTTCATTATTTGTGCTCATTTTCCCCCCTTCCCTTATTTCATGGACCGGCGTAATTTACATCGCCCTCAAGCAATATCGTGAACCAGGAGTCCTTCTTATCGTTGCCTTCCAACGGAGGCGTTCTTCGCCTCAGGGTCTGCAAACGCTGGTTAGTTCATCTGTTTTGTAGGAGCTGTGCTATGAACACAACGGTCTCTAATGAACGTCATGAAATTTCCTTGATAGCGAAAATTCTCATTATAAAACATTCTTAGTGTTTTCGTGAGAAACAGCGGTTGGAGATATAAATCAACTGATGAATATATTTTTTACCATGTAGCCTTTTGGAAACGCATGGCCGTTTACTACAATTACGCGATTTTGAGCCTAATATATTTTAATTATCGTATGTTTTTGTAGAAAACGATCGCTTTTCTAGATGTGCATCGTATCCTAATGTGATATGACTTTCACGTTCACATGATTCTAGGTCAAATTTATCCCTGCATTTTCAGTTTAGGAAAAATTAATTAAATACGTGCATAATCCAGTATTAAATGATGCAATTTTACATCCAAATCTACGAAATGCCGTTTAAATTTTAGTTTCTGCAGATATCAGTATACTTATGGCATTAAGTTTATCTTATTCTATGACATAGTAAAGCATAAGTTATTTAATGCTAAATTCTTGGTGCAATCAGAAATGCTAAGTATCCGTTGGTGCTGAGTTCCTAGGTACACAACTTTCAAAGAATTATTTGCAAATTTTCTTAGGTGTTTATTATTTTAAAGAATACCACTGGAGAAAAGTCCCTTTAATTGTTATAATTTATTCATCTTGCCACACTCAGACTCAGAGACTTTTTTGTGCAAGCATTTAAATGATTTTTAGACAGTTCATCTGTGCTCTGGACTATTTTCTTCGTTAGCCTCCATCGTCGGAATTCTATTAGCAAAGACGGCAACCCTCCAGTCTTGCTAATAAGAAAATTTATGGACGTTTCTAATGTCTCCAGTCAGTAAGTTTACGTTGATTGTTGATCTATCTGAATGTTATGCTCCGATGATGGTTCAGTGCTCGCTGTGTTACTGACCACGGAGTAACTTATCAGCTTTCCGGGTTTGAATCCTTTTGAATACTTTTCCACCCTGGTTGCTTTTATAACGGGAATGTTCGTAGAGGAAATTTACCATCAACCGCCGATGAGGACGAATCATCATCATTGGCGTGGATCTTTGAGTGTGTATGAGTATCACAGCGGGGTAGGCGTCCCCGCGGTGATGAAAGTATTCCCATAAAATAGCACCAGAGCAAAGTGAGTCCTGTGAAAAATTGCGCAAGAAAATGTTTATTCTCTCTGCAATATATGGGGAGTCAGTCGCTAGCACCTTCCGTCTCCCTCCCAGTCCCAGTCATTAGGATCCAACCGGTTCGTTGGCGCCTAAGGTATGGTTACGCGTTTACCTTAGAAAATTGCACCTGTTTTCTTCAGGTAATTAGTAAAGTCCGTTCGTCCGTATAATGAACATTGTTATTCCAATCCATCATCGTGAAGATAATTTGTTATCAGTTTTATATGTTAATAGTTTATACATCACTATAACAGAAAAGTTGCCAAGTAAATAGAAGTAATGTGTGATGGAATTGACTGCTAGTCAGCATTTCAATTGAAATGTGGTTGGATTAACTTTTTCTAATTGCTGAAATAACAAAGCTATTTCAAATCTCTGCCAACTTTATAACTAATATGAATTCTTATATCGATGCATGATGTTCTTTCATGCTGTAACTAATTGTTACTATTTCTTCATATGCATTTTGATCTTCTCTGTTTGTGAGTGTCTCTTAATATCACGTGTTAAAGCGTGCTAGGCGGATTTACTTCTTCCGACTTTTATTAGTACAAGAATAAATAAATTAAATACGGAATAAATTGCCACTCGCTTATGA
Organism: Pyrrhosoma nymphula; assembly: GCA_963573305.1. Classification (NCBI taxonomy): domain Eukaryota; kingdom Metazoa; phylum Arthropoda; class Insecta; order Odonata; family Coenagrionidae; genus Pyrrhosoma; species Pyrrhosoma nymphula. Next base: position 130,727,603 of record OY754335.1, on the reverse strand, counting down.
TACTATTATTGCTAGCTGGTAATCATGTGGTTAGTTGGCCGGTGATACCCATTTTATTTTCTTCTCACTTTGACTTTTTATTAATCCGTCCGCTCTAAATACAGCACCTTTCATTTCTAGTTGTGGGGGATGATTTATTCCAAGCTCCATTTTTCCTCTGGTTCCATCAATCGTCTCAAATAATCTTTGCCCTCTAACTCGTCAAACCGTTCCAGACTGTTTCCTGTAATTTAAGCCTTTCTCCAACTGTTTTCACTACCTTGCTCCTCCATTCACTCTTCGCTGAACTCCTTGGGAGTGATTAATTGAATCGGAATGGATATATTTCGATGAAAACCACTTTTCTCCAATCTAATTTCTAGCTAAAGCCATCATATTCTCTGAGAAAAGAATCTTAGGCGCACTTTTGGGTGAATGAGTTTTTTTATTGACATTATCTTCGTCGTGAATTTCTGTGTATCCCGAATTTAAATTTACTTCGGCAAGAGAATTTAAGCAAGTTTAATACACGTTTTTTATATCCGGGTTATATGTTGGAGTGGTTGAATTTTTAAATTATTTGAATAAAAATTAGCAGCAGTTTAATTTAAATTATTTGAATAAAAATTAGCAGCAGTTTAATTAATTTTCGTCCATTTCAATTTTACACACATTCTAGCAGTATCTCCTACTTATCTTTCTTAAAGATAGTGATCACGTAATCGAGGATTAGTTTCAAGCTGTCTGCATGTATATCCCTGCTGAGTGGGTAGGTCTTCAAAAGCCTTCTGCTAGAAATCTGCTAGTTAGCTTAGAAAAATGAATGGATCAAATAAGGTGCAGGCCAAATCCCTTAAAAATTATTAAAAATATCACTGAAAAAATTATTATCGTGAACGTTTAAACGATACATCGATTTGGAAAGTACATATTTCAAGAACTCTCCCAACTTTACTTCCCGATTTATAGTTCCAGCTGTGAGCCCCTCGGAAGCAATGGTAGCTGATAGCTGAGTTATACTACTTGGGCGTTTTATTGGATACAGAAGGTAGAACAGTCTGCGAACTTTCTTGGTTACACCCCTTTGCTTCCGAGACCTTAGAATTCCTCTCTGTGGTTGCATCTGGTGGTATTGCGATCGAAGGAGTAGATTTCTAGACTCCTTCTCGCCTCCACGGACACGCTTCCGATCGCCGACGTATGCATGTACCAAAATGTCGATCGTGTTCGTCGGACATGATACCCGGGGGACTCGTGGTAAAAGCTTTCTCCATTCCGCGAGATCGACCCTGAAAAATGATCCGAAATGGATTGCCCTTGGCCCGGCCCTGGCTCTCAAACTCCCTTCGGATACGCCCCCGTTCCCCCCTATGCCCTGCCCCCACCATGGGTGGCGTCCTTCCATCTCGGCGGCTGCTGCCTCCAGGGGACCCGTGCGCGGCGTTCTCCGGCGCCAGATGGTCGTCTCCGACTGTTCGGCGCCCAGATCCGCCCCTCCACCGTCCCCCCGGTCTCCCTCCTCCACGTCCCCACACTCTCGCTGTATATATTTTTTTCCCTTCCATTCTCTGCCTCCCCCCCTCTTCCATTCCGCCCCCGCCCTACTCCGAGAGCTGGAAAGGCGTCGCCCGCCCCACCTGAGAGAGCTGGCTGGCTGACTTCGGCGGGACGGCCGAGGAGCGTTCGACCGGCGACTGGCGGGGGCAGTGCTGAGGCGGGAGGGGAGACCGTCTCCAGGAGAGAAGGGGAGGCTGAGTGGTGTGGTGTTGTGAGGAGAGGGCGGGGAGGGAGGGTTGATCCTCGGACGGGACGACGGACTGTTTGAGTGGTGTCTCCGTCGAGCGTTCAAGTCTCCGTTGGTCGTTGAAGTCTCCAGGGATCTCTTCGCCTCCTCTCGGAAGTAGTTAAAGCCTACTGAGCATTTAGGGTATCATCGGGATCTTGAAGGATGTCGGAGAATGGGAGATATCAATTACCATGGATAGACCGGAATTTAAAAAAAAGCTTAAAAATTCATAATATTTCTCCTGGCGCCAATCCCTCTTCCGAACATATTTCGATGGTCACGAAATGTTCTGCAAAGTTCATCATATGCATTATCATCAGCAGTCATCAGTCCAAAGATTGGTTTCCCTGTAGCTTCTCTCTCCACTCTCCTTTCAGCTAACATTTTTATTTCTACGTCAGTCTTCATTTTGGCATCGTTCATAATTTGCTAGATGTATTCCATCCTTGGTCTTCTTCGGTGATTCTTCCCATTCATTTCTCCTGCGTAATTATTTTTAAGAGGCTGTTATGTCGAAGAATTTCACCTTGTAGAATTTTCATTAATCGTCTTTTCTTTCCTTATCTTCGTATAACTTCTTTCCTGGCGATTCTCTCAAGCCGCTTGATCGTCAACATACAGTGCGTGTAAGTATAATTTAGAAGAGAAACTCTTTGGTCACATAATGAGGCGCAATATTTTCTTGGAAACTATAATGGATGGAGGAATCAATAAGGAGAATCATTTAAGAAGATCAAGAAATAAAATGCTGGAAGTAAATCGTGAAATACGTCAAAATCAGAAATTGTGAAGGAATTAAACGTTTAGTTGATAGGAAACAGAGGTGGAGGGCTGTAGTAAACCAATCTTCAGATTGATAACTGCTGAATATAATGCAGGAGCGTATATCCAGAGGTTAAATTTTCTATGAAACATTTTCCCTCGACTTAGCGAGTTTGAAAACATTTTTTTTTATTTATTCTGACGCTAATTTCTGATGCCAGTCTTTGCCTCGTGTGTGTAGTCGGTTGCTTAAAAATATCGCGCTGGGATTCTTGCTGAAGTTAGACAGCGTTACATTATTTTTTTAAATTATGACTCCTCTGAAATCAACACTTTTCTATTGATCATTTTTTAAAGCCGGTCTAAATGCCATGGCTGAATAGATGTTAGTTAATGATCGGCTGTCTGATCAATCAGGTACCGTTTGTTCACTGATTTGGCCGGACGGATCTTTTTTTTGCAGTAGGAGTTATAAAACACAGTCTATGCATCTTTATAATCGTGTGCGGTAAATCGGTACCATCATACTTCCATCGATTGTCGTTCAATTCCCATTAGTTCAATTCCCATTAGTTCAATTCCCAATTGGAAGCTGCAGAATTGGCTTCCTCCATTCGACTTTTTCAGGTGCTTAATTGATCGACTCCCGCATAAACAGTCAAGTCCTAAGCTCTACTGCTTACTTAGAAAAGTTTGCATCGTTGGAGCAGTGTCTTCCAGAGCTTTTTCCACTCTCGTCCTGCATGTAACATTCATGGATGAGACGGTTTTAAAGGGCCATTACTGTGACTTGCCCTAAGTGGCCGTCGCGTTCTCAGGCAATGCAGTCGACGACAATCTCTCGTTGGCTTTCTTCCGACGGAAGGGTTCGTCCCTTTTAAAAGGGTCATGATCTGGCAGCGAGTTGGGGACTCTATTACGTCTCGCACCTTTTTCTTCCCCGCTTGTTCCACGGAGATAAGGCGTATTCAGTTAAAGCACTTCGCCCCCCCTTGTACTATAGTTGATCACTTTAAAAAAACCTTAAAATGGTTAGATTGCATTGGTAGGACCTTATACGAAATGGGGTTCTGGATGGGTAATTGCTTTTCAAGCATAAAAGGCACCCTATTGGCTTAACGGGAGGGGAGAAGCTTTAAGATACCGTGACATTCTGTGGGTGGAATGGCCTGGCTAAGCAGATGGAGGCTCAGGATTGACCGGGTCATTAGGAGCGTGGTATCGTCGCTCGGTGGGGTTGCAGAAGATTACTAATATGTGTGTGTAAGATTACGCGTCCACTATACGCCCAGACACATTAACGACGGTTAACGCTGAATTCTTCTGGCAGCGGAATGAGAGGAGGCTGCTCGGTGCACTGTTTGTTCGTCTAGAAAAGAACTGGAACAAAAAAGTGGCATGGTAGAATTCAATATGTCGGGATGAAGACTGAGCAGATTTTTAGCTTTACTCGCTAGTTCGTTTCACATGGTGCGCCATTGGGGACAGATGGGTTGGATTGCAAGGAAAGGATCATTTGGGAAATGAAGGAAGGGTGGAGAGAACCCTGGCGTCGTAATTAGCCTGGCCTTCACAAAAGGCGCCAAGGGATCCCTTCCTACGGGTGTAATACTACACCTGAAATAATCTCCACTTGACACCCTCACTATTAGGGATCGGGATTCCGCGAATCCTTTGTAATCCTTTTTAGAAAGGTTCTGTATAGAATAAAAGGAATTGCTTTAAGACTTCGTTAACTAGCTAACAGTATTCGAAACCCAAGATTTAGTGTATTTAAATTAAAAGAATAGTAAGAATAATTTCAAACTTTAATGAAATAAGGGATAACCCATCTTTTAATTTCGGTACTGCCATGAGAAGCACAGGATATACATCGCAGAATGCATCTTGATTGCTGAAAACGTTTTAGAAACAGTCGACGCAATAACGTGAAAATATTAAACCACGAGCAAATCTCCGTAGAGTAAACTGGCGCATACGCATATATTTTAACGTGAACGCAGTACAGATGAACCTACTAGTATATATGTATCTTTGTAGGTACGTTTTGGACGCAAAGGATGTCTTTCACAGAATTCGTGCCAAAACTTGTCGACGCCGCCGGCATTGAAACACCAGGAAATTTCTTCTCGGTGCCAATACGATTTCTCGCAACTATCGCGGCGATTCGATTCAAGATCAGATCCAAGGAGCCGTGGAAACTCCCGATTTGTTTTATCTTCTCTGCTTGTGCGGCGTCTCCAGTTCGCTGTTGTTTGTCGGTTGGCAGTAAATTTGTCCGTCGCTAGACATTTTGGTCGCCTCCATTCTTTCCACTCCTGGACGAAGTCCGGGGTCGATTACTGCTTTCCATACCGTCGTGCATTTGTCTTTCTGAAACTACCTCCTGCTTACCGCACTTACTCTCGCCGTCGCTGGACCTCTGCCTACACGCCCTTCGGAAAGATCGATCCATCTTGAATAGGCGAGATGCGAATGGGCATTTTTGCCGCCTCGGTAATCCTCTCAGCCTGTGTTCCACCTTTCTTGGCTTGGCTTCCTTTCCATCTCTTCAACTTCTCCACGTTTTAAGTGCTGCGTAACCAACCACCGGGAACTCGAGTGCCCGGAGGCGTTTTGCGGATTCACGGAAAAGGGTGACTCTCACGTTGGTCATTCACGAACGCCGAGGACGGAGTGACGTGACGAGAGAGAGATCTCTCCGTCTTCAACTCAAAAACGAAGACAACTTATGAGAGTGGAAACATAAAGAGAATGTCGAAATATAACGCTTTGGTCAACGATCCATATGCTCCAATTATCTCATGAAAGTAAAAAAAGACCTTTAAATTCGCAGATGCTTTCAATCTCATTATTTTCATTAGTAATAATCAGTCCGAAGATTGATTTGCTGCTGTTCTCCACTCCACTCTCCTAACAGCTGGCCGAATTATTTATTAGGCCTTCTCTATCTGAACAACCTGCACAATTTGCGAGCTGTAATTTTGCCTTCATGTTTTTGGATGTACTTCTTCGTACTTCTTCCCATTCATTTTTCCTCTCACTATTGTTTTCAGGATGTGCATAATGGGGTTCAATAACTTTTTCTTTTCTACTTGGCAGAGATTTTTTTAAGCATTTTTTATCCCCAACTTCTCCACTTATTTATTGTTAATTCTTACTAGCATCAGAGGTCATCAATCAGAAGATTGGTTTACTGCGGATCTCCACTCTTTTCTATTGTCAGCTAGCCGCATTATTCGTTTTTAGTTGCTCATTTTGACATCCCTCATAATCGGCGTCATATATTTACCCCCTTGGTTTCCTTCAGAAATTCTTCCAATTCGTTGCTCCTTCAATTAAACTTCTCAGGAGGCTGCTATGCCTCAGAGAATGTCCCATTAGTTAGTGTCATCTTCTTCGCACATCACTTATCTTCTCCTCTGTGCTTTTCGCAGGACTAATTCATTGGTGATTCTCTATGCCATGTGATCTTAATCATTCTGCCATAACACCCCATCATCATGGCTTCCAATCTTCTCTGCTGCGGTTATCGTGAAAGCCTCTCGACCACACAGTTAATGCTTCGTATTTTTGCTTTATTGAAGTGTTCTATTGTTTGTGTTGCTAGCTGTTAGTGTGGTTTAAATCGATTGATAATTATTTTTAGCAAGGTGGAGTATCTTTCTGAAAAAAAATATGAGATAGGTAGCAATAATGCCGCCAGTGATCTGTTGATTTGGTTATATGAGATGGTAGCGTGTGACTTTTTCTCCCTAATTTTGTTATGTTGACATAACAGAATTGCTACGGCTATCGAGAAAAATTTAGATAATACTGGTATATTGTGAAATATTTCAGCCAGAATGTTGTTGAGTATTAATGGTGTCCGTAAGGTTAGAGTTCTCTTTGCTGAAGTAAGGTGATCGCTATAAGTGACTTAAAGCTAGCTCACTTTTGATGGTTGGAATAATAATTTTGGTTCGCTTCCTAGATATTGGAGGATCAAATATTTCTAATCATAAAAACCTGCTCTTTCCTGCTCGTCGCAATAATATTTGTGTTGCTTTCCAAAGATAGTTGAGTATAGTATGTATTATATATTTCTGTTGAAGAGGTCTCACGCGGGCAGAGAGGAACAGATTCAAGTCGGAGAAGACCAGCTATTTTACATTCGTGCATATCGAAAAATGCCCCGGGCTTTCCGTTTCACGTTGCGGGATACAGTTTGTTCAGCGAAATTTCAGTCCCAACGTGATGAAATATGCGCCCGGCGGACTTTGCAAGTATTTGATTTTTAGTGAGGTCGGCAAAAAAGAATGAAATTCATGGAAATCGTTATGGTCACGTTTTCGACGGAAAAAAAGGTTTCCCGCCATGCGTTGTGTTGTGTGGCCCTCGTGATATTAATGAACACGTAAAAGCGAAGTATTGCGGGTGCGAGAAATCTCCCTCCTCCACTCTCCGCTCTTTTTTCCTGGTGTCAACTTTATTGTGCTGTAATATTTAATGGAAAAGGAATAAATTTAACAAGAATTCTAAAACGTGGGGACAAAACAATGAAGAGATGCAACTTGAAGATTAATGAATTCAATCCGTTCTGGCGTAACTTTGTGGAAGTCCATTTTCAAATAATGATAAGGTCAACTATGTTTAAATCCACAGAGTATTATCAGAGTACGTCTTTGAGTATCAGAGTACGGCGTTGGTACCTGATGAACCAGTTTCAACGCTACGGTACCTGATGATGACGCCGTAGCGTTGAAACTAGTTGTACCCATAAAATACTCTGTGGATTTAAACATAGTTGACCTTGTCATTATTTGAAGATTAATCTTAAATGAAGCTTAAATTATGGTTTCTGAAAGAAATCGAGAATACAAGAGTCACCGCCAGTTGAACAGCATAATGTTGCGAATTAGGATATAGTTTCTGGGAATTAGGATCAGTGGTGATGGAATAGGCAAGAAAGGCATTGAGAGAGAGCAAGCAGCTAAGGTTTAATTGGAGAAGAAGAATCTACTAATAGCTAGCCACACTTGCTTGGAAGTAGGGAAACACTTTATGAAAATATATATTTGGGACCGTGATCCTATATGGTTGTGAAGTTAGAACAATGACAGCTGCAGAGTAGGGAAGATTTAAATAATTGGCGATGTGGTGCTATCGAAGAATGATGAAGTTCAAGTGGATAGAGAGGATCGCCAATGAAGGGGTCCTACGAAGAGTTGGATAGAAAAGATGTACGTCTGTTGGCAACTCTGAGGAGAAATTGACAACTACTTTCGAACAGTTTTACGACGCAGCAGAATCTTGGAAACACTAATGCAAAGAGAAATGAACGAGAGGAAGACCAAGGAAGGAATCTGACAAAGGAATTATGAACCAAGCAATTATGATGGAAGTCAAAGTGAAGAATTATGTCAGAAAGATACGATTAGCTGATAAGAAAGTGGAGTGGAGAGCTGCAGCAAACCAATCATCGGAATGGAGATACCGCTAATGCTGATGATGATTCAGTGCGCAGATTGTGAGAGGTTTCAATAAATTGACATGTGTTAGCTATTTATTTTGGAACGTTTTTTCTCACCAAAAAGGTCAGATAAGAGCCCAGTTAATTTTTTTCCTCCTTATCCCTGAAATCTTGTTCCCCCCGAGGCGGAGTAGTCCCTAAACCTTATGCTTATATTCAACGTTATAGAAACGTAATTTTGCCTTTTTTTTGCTCTGACATGCCCTTAAGGAGTAGAAATTAGTCCGAAATAATGCGATGGAATCATCAGGTTTTTTAAAGCATCATTTTATCAATTTAGATAAATTCTTAAAAGAGTATACATTTTGTGTTGAATTGAAAATGGATTCCTATATTTTCACTTAATAAACTTTATTTGGATCAAGTACTCCTGATTTATTTTTTATTATACATACTCTTCTTCGCTGAGAATTGGGCTGGGGCGATGGTTGAAGAAATAACATTCTTTTATAAAACGTGAAATTCGTAGTTTTTTATACGCAGTAGGGGAAAAAGAAGAGTTATTATTTCCCCTCATTTTTTGCCCATTCTTTCACCTCACCGAAGTTAATACCATCGGATTGAAAGGGAGAAAACTTTGTCGACGTCAATCCTCCGCATTTCGCATGCATATGTCTTATGCATATGTCTTATGCATAGAGGACGTGTGCATTGATAGAATCTTAGGGGGCTGTGTTGTTGCGGTTGTTAGAGCAATGGCCCTCCATCTAGACGGTCCGGATTCGATTACCGGCTGTGGATGGAGAGTACTCCGTTGATCCCTGATTCCTACTTGAGCCCTGTGTCCTATCATCAAGTGCAGAACTCCGTCCATCGAATGGATCGTCAATCAGCTGTCCTCTTGGCGTCTGTCCTATAGAGTAGGCTAATTCCGACGTCAGGGTTCTCTCCACACTCCTTCCTTCCCTTACCCTACTACCCTTCTGTCCTTCGCGGGAATAATGGTCATAGTATTCCGTTGCGTTCCCTAAATAACCAACATACCAATTTTCTTTCCGAAATGTCGACTTCGTCGATTTGAAGCTAGTTTGAGCGGTAAGTCATTTCACCTCGAATTTGATGAATTTGACGTGATTTTAAAGAAAAAACTCCCATCTTTTAAATTATATAAAAATATTAACCCCTTTCCGAAATACTTTTCGAGCAATTTGCCTACAAATATAAGCTGTATTACATGGGATCGATTACGGCTGTGCGCTCCAGAGGGAGAATATTGAAAAATAAATAGGAAATGATTACTCCTAGATTTCGTCAAAAAACTAGCGGTTTGAAGTATGTATGTTTTCTCAACCATTTATTAAAAAAATAAATGAATTACTTACCGCAGTAATTTTTACATAATCACAAAAATTGCCTTCTATTGTCGAGGCGATTTCACCTTACGGCGTGAAAAAATGAGTCAAGTTAGAGACTTATAGAGATATATTTATTTAATTACTGAGAATTTTTGTCTTATATAATTTTATTTTTGGGCCATTAATGTTACAATGTTTACTTCACACTTCTTACAGACGCTGAAATTAAAATATAAATTAATGTATATATTGACCACGTATAAATAACCTCTTCTTTTAACCTATTGAGTTTTGATCAATTAAAATTCTTTTTTTTTCTTCACTGCCAACATTTCGGCAAATTTATTGCCATCCTCAGGGCTAATTGAAATCCATAAAACAAAATTAACAACATAAACAGGTATAAACAGAAAAATAACAATTGTTAACAAATTTGACGATAACTACACTGTACATTTTTTAAATATCGGGTACACTAATTTGACAAATATCAACAAACCTGTGAATTTTAATTACACTAACATGATGTCTACCATTCCAATTTAGCAAACAGTAAATATAAACAGATAGATGGGTAAATATAAACAGTTTCTTGGCAACAAGAGAACGCACCAGAATTTTAATTGACCAAAACTCAATAAGTTAATAGAAGAGGTTAAAATATAAAATTCAAATTTTGGTCTCCACTATGACTAGGGAGCCATCTCGCTCAAACTACCTTAATCCCTTTGAGTGCGCAACATCTTACGCATTTAAGATGTGTACATTGATGCAATCGAGTCCATCATTTGTACATACTAACGCTTCGAGAATCCGAAAGCTGCCTTTGGGACTTTTTTTTTGCATATCTCCATGAATGAAATTTCTTACATACCGGTTGTCCGCGTTTTCTTGAAGCGCATTCGATCTGCGGATCGAGTGTCGAAAAATTACGCGACCATTTAACGCTTTCCTCCTTAATTTCCCAATTGTGTAAGTATGCTTGGGCAACTTCAAGTCCACTTCGAGGCGCATGCGCGGATATTTGCTTTCCCTTCCTCCCCTTCATGCCCATAATTGTCATGTGAGGATACACCTGTATAATGTGCAAGCGTGCTCTTCACGCCCCCCCCCCCCCGTGGAAGACCGCCTGGTAGACGAAGAGAGAGTGTTATGGTGGTTGGAGCGATTTTTGTTTATGCACAGATTTGCGTGGAGCTCTGCATAGGTGTCATCATTAGTGATGTTTATTGATAAAAGTGAAAAAAACTGCATGTTACCAATTTAATTTCTTAGCAATTCAATGCTTTTTTTAGCACGTAGACTTAAATTAGTTCGAGCGAGATATTTCCAGCATGTTTTTTGCGTGACGTTCAACCGAATAATTGACCTCTTTGACTCCTCTCTGCTACTAACATTATTTCTCGCGCGCCAGAGCGGTTTTTCCGCACTTCTGACTTATTTTCTCTCTCTTTTGAGCGCCACTTTACGACCCTAAAAGGAGCTAAAGATGAGGGGAGTTGTGAGGAGGAGTGAAAAGTGTAAAAAAAGACTGTGATTTTCTATTAGCTCCCCGCCCCCTCAGAAACTTGGGTTGCTTGGTTATCTGGGGGAGGCGAGGACAGTCAACTGGGGTAATTAGGGCCAGTAGGAAAAGACGAATAGGACGGCTATGTAAGGGTGATCTAAGTGTACTGAGGAAGGGTGATTTAAGGGTAGTATTGAGTAAGGGTGTAGGGAAACTCGGCGTCGGCTTAAACCTACCCTTGAATTGCCTGGAGCAGTAATCGTGGTTCATTTAATGCATATTTTAATAATTTTTAAGTAAACCGAATAAGATTATTGCACCACATTTCATTTTCGTGAATCTGTTTAGGCGTTGGGAATCACCGTACAGGAAATAATGGAAATGATACAATAATTACATTTTTTTTAATTTTCCTTATGAAAGCATGTTATGACTAGAGTTTTCTGCGCGATATTCGAAATGTAGACGAAATTATATTGAAATATGTTGTTTTAGAGTATTGGACTCCGTGTGACATGTTGATATTTGGTATCAACATTTAATATAACAATAATAATAAATATATTATATTTCGTCTTTAGAAGAAAATCTTTGCATATGTACCTAATCGAATTATTACGAAATATATGTCATGTGTCCTAAGGCTACGTGCTGAATTTGTTTTGAATTGCCAAAGAGCTAAATCGGTATAATACAATTTTTTCACTTTTATCTATAGATATAACTAATGATAACACGTATACAAAGTTTCACGCAAATCTGCTAAAATAAATAAAAACAAAACAAAAATAGCCCCATCCATCTTAACGAAAGCGCCTAAGGGTGTTCCTTTTGTCTCCTTTAGAATGCGAGGAGTATAGAACAATCAGTTTAATTTCGCACACGGCAAAAGTTTTTCTTAGAATAATAAATAGAAGGTTGGAGAGCAGAGCAAACTACTATTTAGGCGATGACCAATTTCGGTTTAGGAAGGGGAGTGCCACCAGTGACGCGATTGCGGTAATGAGGACACTTATAGTAAGAAACATAGACTATAATCAGGATGTTTTCGCTTGCTTTGTGGATTTCGAAAGGGCGTTTGACAGAGTAAACTGGGAGAAACTAATGCAGATTTTGGGGAAAATAGGAATAGATTGGCGTAATAGGAGACTCATCCGAAACTTATATATGGGGCAGAGGGCTCAGGTGAGGGTAGCTGAGGGTGAATTAGGGTGGGCAGTTAGGTCGTGGGGGGGGTGCAGCAAGGGTGCCCGTTGTCGCCTTTGCTTTTTAACATCTATGCTGAGGAAATGGTAAGAGAGACATGGGATGAGCTAGATGTGGGAATGAAAGTAGGAGACTAGCGGATAAAGTCGGTTCGATTCGCGGACGACTAGGCGTTGGTCAGTCGGTCATCGAAATAATAATATCAAACTTTAGTAGATACATTGGAAATGCAATGCGAGAAATACGGAATGAAGATTAATAATAAGAAAATAAAAGTAATGAGATTCTCTAGGAAAAAGAAAGCGAGGCTGGTCATAAGAGTAGGTAGTCACAAATTGGAGCAAGTCGAACACTTTAATTATTTGGGAAGTACGCTAGAAGAAACAGGACATAGTAGAAAAGACATTAGGAGGAGAATAGCGCTAGCGAAGGAAGCGTTCAATAATAGAATGGAGCTGATGATGGGGACCTTAAGTAAGGATGTAAAAAGGGGACAGGTGAAGAGCTTGATATGGAGTGTGGCGTTGTATGGGGCAGAAACGTGGACCTTGAGAAGGGAAGACGAAAATAGGCTAAGGGCTTTCGAGATGTGGGTGTGGAGGAGGATGGAGAAGGTGAGTTGGACGGAAAGGAAGACAAATGAGGAAGTGCCTGACATGGAGGGCGAGGAGAAGAAACTTATAGATGAGATCAGGGGAAGACAGGGTAGTTGGATGGAAGATGAGGTAATGAGGGGCGATGGTTTGCTGAAGGCCGTGATAGAGGGAAGGATGTTGGGTAAGCGGGGAAGGGGAAGAGGGAGATTAGGTTTTATGGACGGGATGAAGAAGGGTGGGACTTACGCTGAGGTGAAGAAAAAAATACTAGAGGTAGATAGGGAACGGCATGTGTAATAGTCCATTGGATATTCTCCGGCTTTCATCATAACCTACCTCTAACCGGTATATTACTCTAATGAATGAATGAAATGCGTAGCACAGCTTCGTGTTTTTCCTTTCGGTCCATTGTACTCCCTCCATACTTCTTTACTCACTCATATTGGACGAAAAAATCTGTAGACGTATTGTAGCTTGTTAAACTGGGGAGGCGGCCGGCAGCTGTGGCCATTTAGGCCAATACCGTAAGTGGAAGAGTTAATTGGGGGATGGACGAGCGGTGGACGGAAACCCGGCGTCAGTATCATCCCTTCTGTTAACTAAAGGCACCAAGGGGTCTATAGCTTAAAGTCCTATCCAACGAACCGTGTACTAACCTTGATGTGTTCTTCAAGTAATACCCAGAAAATTGGGATCGGGGTTCCACTGAAAAATCTGTTTGCCACTGCTTAGATTCGAACCCGGGCCTTCGGAATGGGAAGCCAGTACTCCAATCGCCACTACCAACCTCATCCCCCATCTCCTTTAATGTATACTCAGGAGATAAGCAGGGATAGCGCGTATCCAAACTCGTGAAGTAGGACATACCGAGGCGTAGAAAATGGTGGGAAGTTGTAAAAGAGAGAGACTTCAATGGCCGCATCGTGGTCTCTTCGCTAAAGGGTCTCGTAAAATGAATCCGTCCTTGGGCCCTTCCTCCCACAATCACTGAAAACGATGGCGAGTAAGGGATGGGCGTGCCTGCAGCACATAGAAATAATATACGACTCAGTCGCTGCGCAAAAGACTGGCCAGGGGGAGTGAAGTGGTTGGCCGATCGGCCGTCTCATGGCTCACTCCTCCCCCACGGGGAAATGCTCCGCCAATGAAAGGACGCCGCCAATTGGGGTGTTCGGACGTGTTGGGATCTAAATCTAAGGTGAGGGCGCGTGGCAAGGGGTGCTTGGGCATCAGTCATATAAAGGAAGGGGAAATAGGAATTCTGTAAAGGGGGGAGGAAATAGATAAATTGTGAGGTGTGGTTTGGTGGAATCAGTGTCTCGCGCTGTCCTTCCGAAGTAATACGAGGAGAGAGTGAAAGAACTATCCTCATATAATCCCTATGTTTGACTAAGAATATCCAAGGAAAGCGAGATAGATCACAAAAGTAGGAGGGTAAAAGATGGAACCAGCTAAAGAATTTCATGGTATATGTATTTCGTCGGAGGAGAATGGATATAGTAGCAGAGGGAGTTAGACGGAAAATAGCATTACCGAAAGAGTCGTTCTGGGTGAGAGCTGATTGAGTTGGAATCTAAAGAAAAGATAATGGAATAATAGTGCTCCGCGATGTATGCATTAAAATTGCTACAAATCCATGGCTCAGGCTAAAATTGATGCCGAAAAACGTAAAAATAGTGAAATGATACAGATTAAAGGACCTTGTTGTATGCACTGAGGAGGTCAGAAATCTCTGCCATTCAGGTGATTCTGTAGAAATATTTATTTTCAGTCTCAAATGCTACATTGAAATGAATTAGAGAAAGGAATTTGAATGAAATTGGGAGAGTTTTTAAGACTTGCACATCTGTTTTACAGTTTAAATTTTCTAGCATTATCCAAGGAAGTTCTCCATTTATTTTAAATTAGAGATTCCCACGTATAGAAGTTTCCCACAACCAAGCATTACAAGGCTGTCACATGTTCTTTATGTAGAACTAAAAAAAGTAAGTTGCTCTTTTTCGTAGTTTTATTAGGTATTTCTCTGCAAGCTTATCTGGTTACAGAGCCATCATCAGGTGCAAAATGTGACGGGCCACAGGAAAAGGGACCTTATCTTCCTAGACAAAATTTATAAATGTAAAACTTTAAACTCAATTTTCTCAAAACTATACTTTTCGTACCATAATGTTCTAACTACTATAAGTCGGACAATTTTTAAGATATTAAAACAATTCTTTTACCATTTTATTCAGAATTTAATGTAGTTTCCATGGATATAAAAGGTCAATATTGATATTTGGAGGATAAGGTCCCTTTTCCTGTGGCCCGTCACGTATATTCGGTGGAAAAGTGAAATATCTTTGTTTTAACTGAACTCAAGGGCATGTTAGGGAGGAATGTCTGAGGGATTTGGCGCATTCTGGAAAGTCATGGAGATCCTTCGCTTTGAAAAACTCGAAATTCTCCCGAGCCCGACTTCCGGAGGACGCATCGCTGTCGACGTCTAACAATGCATTTTTTCGTCTCTTCTCAGGATTTTCTGTTTGGTCTTCTGATTTCAAGGCCTTTTGCGAAGAGCAGGCCTCTGCCTCCTTGCGTCAAGGAAATTCAAAAGCAAAGTCTAGTGGAGGAAAAAAAGCGTTTGTTTGTATTAGTAGCGGGTGTGTGTGCTTTGACGGTCGAAGTCTTCGCAGTTCGCGTATCGCGACTTAGCGACGCAAAAAAAAGTCATCTTCCTCAAGCGGTGTACGACATCGCTGGTCCCCTCATAGCTTAACATTAGAAGCCGCCACAGCAGTCGGGACCGAGAATATTTACGGGTTTTTATGGGTATTGATTGATTTACCAAATAAAATATGCTACCATATTAGATGCGTCGGCGAAAGAAAGAAGCAGGATGGTTGGTTGATATTTTAGGGAGACGACCGTCATCTGAGGGCATTTGCGTCGTTATAGTGGTTCCACCGCAACTGTGTGAGTCATAATAAATACTAAATGCCAACTCTTTGTTTATTTGGTTTAAAAAATGCCACTTTCGCTGATGACTGGCGTTATAGCTATTGAAAACCAAAATTAAGGTTACAAATTTGCAGATTATTCTACGAATATATTTTTAATTAACACTTTTTTAAAGCCATATCAGCGCCATTTCTATCGAATACTGCAGCGCTATTTGTATGGAATCACCACATTTTGACTTCAAGTATCGAAGAAATTAGCTAATAACTCGAAAAATTAGGTGCTAAGATGTATCCATTTTATTTTAAATCAATTTCCAGGAGTTTCCGCTCCTTGTGAACAGTTTTCCGTGAAAATGGCGTTTACATTAGATATAAAAATAATATATTACCCTGAATGTCTCCCATTCACCCATTAAAAACCATGTAATTTCAAGTCCAATGTGCGAGAAAATTAGCGTGGAAAGGTAACATATTGTTGTTCATATCAGATAGAGGGCTTGTTTTTCTATAAGTATTCAGAATACGAGTGAAATGACATTTGTCCTTTTGCGGCGGAACCACCTTAAGGACGGTTGGGTAGGTTAGTAAGGGATGGATTGGTTGGGGAACGGAGGAAGAGTTGAGGGAAACCCGGAGTTGGCAGGAGCCTGCTCTTGGAATGGAAGACTCCAAGGGTTCTGCAATTTAACGTCCCACCACACGGACGGAGGGTGTGGACAGCGCTTGAAGTGCTCTCCACATTAATTAGGTTGGAGCTATTTTTAATACAGATTTGCGTGAAACTTTGCATACGTGTTATAATTAGTGATATCTGTAGATGAAAGTGAAAAAAATTACATCATACCGATTTGGTTCTTGGGCAATTGAAAGCTGTTTCAACACGTAGCCTTATGGAACATGACATATATTTCGTAATAATTCGATTACATGTTGACAAATTTTCTCCTAAACGCGAAATAATATATTTATTATTATTATTTTAATTGCTTCTACTAAGTATAAAGGTGTCACACCGAGTCCAATACTCGAAAACAGCATATTTTAATATAATTTCATCTTAATTTCGACTATCCCGCCGATATCTTTTCATAAGTATGCTTTAATTGTGGAAAATGATTTAAAATTCAATTCTTGTGTAATTTCCATTAATGCCTTTACGATGAGTTTCAATGCATACACAAATTTACTTGAATGAAATGTGGTCCAAGAATTTTTATTCGATTTTCTTACAAAATTGTTAAAATATGCACTCAATGACCCACGATTACCGCTTCATCCATCTTAAGTAAGGATCAGTATTTCTCTGAAAGTTTTTCGTCGAAACCAACCCGATTCGTCAGAAGCAGGAGACGGCAATTCTGAGGCAAGGATGTTACTTTATTATTAAGAGTAACTACTCGGTGTGCTCGAAGATTTCTATACAATTTAGCATTTATAATGCCTTTACCAAGTTAATGTATGTAGAGGATGCTCATTAATTGTTGGGTCATCCAATCGCGTTGTGTCATTTGATGTCTCGTCTAAAATCAAAAAGTGTCCTTCCCCTTCCTTCCTTCCCCCGACATAAATCCACGTTTAGTTTACTGCCGGCTACATTGTTGGTAAGCGTACCCTTTTGATGTGCTCCTATCCCTTTTGTTCCAGTACTGTATGGCACACACACTCAAGGAGCGCGTTCCACGCTCCTAAGAGAAAATGGGGCAAATAAGGTTCGTGATGAAGGATAAGGGGGAGGGGCAGGAGTGAACCAATTGTGGTGATTACTCCCTATCATGCGATCTTCACTCCTTGAACTCGCCTCTTACGGTCTTTTCAATTTGCCTTAGGGATTGGGTCGGTGTTGTGGCTAAAGTACTGGGGCCTTATTCAGTAAGGACTCGGCATGGTTGAACCTCGGAAAATCCGTGGGTGTGAAGTCTCCGCCCCAGAAAAATCTCAACTTTTAAATGGCTCAATTTGAACTTTTCGAGGTTGTAAGGTCATACTTTCGTCACTCTCGAGGCTCGGATATTCCGAGGCCATGCCTCTGGCTTCCGAAACTGAGAGCCCGGGGTTTAGTTAAGGTTGCCTTAAGGTTGATGCTACACCATCGATATGCATGTTCCACTTTAGCGAAGAATCCAAATTCTTTCCCAGGTATTTAAAATTGGTAACACGTTCAATGTCAACACATTTTTCACAGTTGACAAGATTACAGTTATTTGTGTGATACATCAAGTTCCAGTTTACATTAGATCTGTTACATGAGTCATATATTAAATACTTAGTCTTATCCCTTAGCTGCAACATATTATAATCAAACCATTTATGAAGCATTATCAAGTCGCTGTCTAATTTTCTTTTGACATTTTCCCATAACTTATCTACCTAACATGAAGCTAAGTCGTCGGCAAACGCAGTTACAAGCCCATTAGATCTAAAGTTACCTACATAAAACATTTATATACACTAGCAAAAGAACAGGACCAAGCACAGAACCTTGAGGGACACCTGCCTTTGTAATTTTGTCTTCGCTATAACTATTCCCCGCCCGAACATATTGAATACGCGCGTAAATAACTTCTAAACCAATTCAGGGCGGTGCCCCTAATCCCTGCGTTATACATTTTACTTTAGAGAATGTCATGATTTAAGGAGTCGAATGCCTTTTTGACGTTTATAAACAAGCTGGCTGTGCGCTTGTTTTGGTTAATTGCACTGTATATGCTGTGCATATGATTTATAAGCGCATCTTCAGCACTCTTTCCACTTCTAAAACCGAATATAATATGACTAAGGAAACCCACTTTATCGAAGCACTTTAGAAGTCTTTTCTTAACTAGCTTTTCAAGGTTCTCAATATTATTTTTTTCACAAGGTTCTCAATATATTAGGGTTCTCCATATTTATTTCAAGGAGTCTTTAGTGTATCCATCTTGAAAATTTAAATGCTCGGTAAATTGGCATGAATTTTTAATGGACGCGACTAAAAAGGTTCGTTTTCACCTCAGCTGCTAGGTTTTAGCGTGTATCCTCACTGGTGGATGGACATAAGAAACAAAACGATCATGATTACTTTCAGTCTTCCTGCCTTCAATGCGTTAGGTTTTGCGAATTTTCACTCATTTTTTGCTCGAAGACGTAATTGCACGGGCACAGCTATTTTTGTTGGCTTGATTTGGCTTCTGGGTTGAAGTTGGGGTCAAATTATTTCTTGGGCTATCCTCCAAGAAATTGGACAGTTTTGCGGCGTGCGCGCATTAAAATTCACGGTTTCGAAACGAACACATCCCACGCGGGAAATGCGGCAGAAAAGGCGTCTTTGCTTTTTCGCAGAAGAAGAAGAAGGAGGAGGTTGTCCACGCCTTGCATTAGTAGTTGGCATAACGGCTGAGGTCCCCGTGGGCATTGGTGCCCTGTTTGCCCTCTGTCAATGATTCGGTGGCGCCACGCGTCGCTGCTTCAGAACTGGGTAGGGAGGTCAATGTGCCAGGGATACGCATAGGCCTTTACCTTTCATTCTAATTTTCGATGCAGTATTTTTTTAAAGTGTAGGCAGGGAGCATAAGTTCTGAATTGATTGTAAACATCATCCTAATTTTCGTTGGAACGGTGATGATAAAAGCGGAAATAAAATTTGAATATTCCTTTGAATGCCGCATGTTCTACCCGGTGTCTATTTGACGATATTTTCATTTTAAAATTCGAATTACTTGTTAGTAAAAAGTTACATCAGGTTATTGTTGAAGACGCGTTTTCAATTCAAAGACGAATTTGTGAGTCGGTGAAAATTTTGTGAGAGTACAGTTGAGTTATAAAGGTATTGGGGTACTTCTGAAGTAATATCGAGCCATAATATCGAACATATTCTTAGTGCTTTAATCGTGACACAAACATTAAAGCGATGCTCTAGGCGGAATACGAACCTGCAACTTTTTTACTGCCTAGACGGCGAGTTACAACTACTACTACCCTACCTAGGCTGGCTTTCATGGTAAATGCCAATATATGCTCTGGATAACCAAATCTTAAAATAAAGACGAAGGTTGACTTCACTACTGCCACTGAAAAAACCTTGCCATTAGTTAAAAACCTAAAATTTACTCTCGCCTATATTTTGTGACCGGTTGAATCTTCCCCAAATTCTGGGATTCCTTCTGAATACATCACTTTCCTTGCACCTGATAAATTAATCATTCTAGCGGAAGTTGGTAATTTGTAAAGAAATGGCTATTATGTTATGATAATATCACTAAATAGGTCTTATTTCCAGCTCAACATTCTTGTGTTGTTTCGTAAAAAGGAGCCTCTGTAATATTGGACTTGTTATTTTCAGAAAAAAAATATTTCACTTGGTAATTGGAATGGCTTCGTCCACTGTATCGTAAATGTCCAAAGTGATATGATTATTGAATCAATTTACCGATTCGGGGGTTAAGAAAACAGACTAATAACTGAAAGAAATATCGGATCCCAAAGTTATTTTCTGAATTGCTCATGAATGTTCGCATTCGTGGGACACATCTATTTCGAAATTTATAGGGAACACATTTTATCCGGTTATATTCCGGAATTGAAACGATGAGGAACTCAAAACTTAGGGTAGTTTGAGCTACAAATCTCTTCACCTAGAATTTAATGAATTTGGCCTTATTTTAAAGAAAAAACTCCCATCTTTCCAATTACATCAAAATATTAACCCCTTACCGAACTACTTTTCGAGCAGTTTTCCAGAAAATTCGAGCAGTTTTAGTTGGGACAGATTACGGCTGTGCTTTCCAGAGGGAGAATATTGCAAAAATTAATAATGTCTAACACGTAGATTTCGTCAAAAAACTAACGGTGTGTATTTTGTATGTTTTCTGATTTATTTATAAAAAGTAATGAAATAAATTAACAGTTTTCCACTTTTGTATATTAATTATAGCTTTATTGCGACCGGTTTCGATGTATTTATATCATTGTCAAGATCGGTTCAAGCACTGCTAATATATTTTATTCCTAATGAATCTAATTAACCACATCTCCCCTTAGACAACTTTATTTATTTATAAAAATTAATCCATTACTCACCGCAGTAATTTTTACAGAGTCAGAAAAAACCTGCTGTTTTGAAGGCTTTTTAGCCGTAGATACTGCGTGAAGGAAATGAGTCAAATTAGGGACTTAAGTAGATATATTTATTTAACTACTGAGAATTTTCTGGCATATGTAACTATATTTTGCGCCATTTATGTTACAAAATTTACTTCATACTTCTTACAGACGCTGAAATAATAAAAAAATAAAATTCGAATATGGTCTCCATTATAACTAGGGAACTATCTCACTCAAACTACCTGAAGCGTGTTATCGAATGAGGACGAAAATGAGCGCATTGTAATCAGTTAGCTACGGGGAAGGAGGTCATTCGCTAATAGGGAAACAATGAAAAAGCTCATCCAGAAAACATGAGTGGGTCGCCATTAATAAGTGGGTCTTTTTTTTAGATAGGGGAACGAGGAAGGAACGGGCGTGGAAATTTGTAAGTGATGTTTCGGGGCGTATATACCTTCACATCGAGCCCTTAGGGGGCCTCACGGGGGATGGGTTGGGGGAGAAAAATTCCATTTCCGCCTTCCTCCCCCTGATTTCTGATCAACTTTCTCGGTCCCCTTTTAATGATAACGCTCGGGGGTTCGAAGGGATACACATAAGGTCCATTCAGCCTCGTCGTGGAGAGGGTAGGAGGAAGCTTCAAAATATTCAGATGGGTGTTTTATCTCTGCTTTACAATCTATCCGCACCGGTCTACTCCCTGCATCTCTCATTATGTTTTCATATTTTTTTCCCTCTCCGCTACCTGTTCTAACCCAAGGAGTCTGTAATTACCCGACAACCCCATCGAAATCCAGGAATTTTGTTAATCGCACCCATTAGAAACGGATGAAATATGAACGGGTCTACCCGTTGGCGATGGAAGGGGTCATTCCTTTCGAGGGGCCGATATTCGCCCGGTCACGGCTCTCGCCTACAGAAGAAGCGCCTGGAATTCCACGGCCGGAAAGTAGGGAAGGGGTCGGGGAAGCTTCCGCCCACACGTGGACCACGTTCTCCGTATCGGAAAGAGATTGGGAGGCGGGGAAGAGTTTTGTCCCGTCCGAGCGATCGCCTCTGGGTTGTGTCAAATTGTTGGTAACACCTGTGCATTTCCGTCGCGTTTTGCACGCATAATTGGCGTTGTGGATGGTGTAATTGCTATAATTAGTGGCGGTCCAACGATTAACGAAGGTTTGGATGGAAACCTAACTACTTCTATGTTGTTTTCTTCATTCCCAGACACAGATACGTCTTCACTCCATTTTTCTCCTTTAGCTCGGCATACTTCCCAACTCTTTTCATGCCATCCAAAGAGCCAAGTTTATTTTTCCTCCATGCACGTTTACCCAACATTCCTACTCCCATCACGGCCTTAAGGATGCCCCCTTAGTGCGGCCAGGGAAGGCGATGCAGACGCTTTTTATTTTCCGATTTACGCTCTCACTGTAAAAGATACTTCGCGTTTTTTATTAAAATTTGGAAAAAAGTTCAGTTTTTGCCTTCCTTTGCGTGTAGGTCTTCCACGAGGTTTCCAAGTCCAGATATAATGCGTAAAAGTTGATAGATTTTGAATTTTTTCTTTGGACTTTGGACGTATATCAGCACGGCGCAAAATCATACTTGGGAAATTCCATCGAGTGAAGAACAATATAATTCTTCATTTACAAACATAAGCTATTACATATATCGCATTTCCTATTTTAAGGCTACACTTTTGAAAATAGTGAGCCCTTAACGGCCGGCATTAGCTCTTAAGGCCGTTTTGATCCATGCGCTTTACTTTCTTCTGATTCCACCCAGCAGCAACATTCTCTCCTCTCTCCATGCCTACACTTCCTAGGTGGCCATCTTGCTTTCTCCACCCTCATCCGAATCCATATTTAAAACACCCCCTATCTAATTTTCATCTCTTCTTGTCCAATCTAGTTTTTTAGACGATCAAAGCAAAGTCCCGTATTAGACCAGTACAGGTCTTTTTTCAAATCCTTGCATAACGTATGTGTATGTAATTCGTTTTTATTACTTATCGCCATTAATATATTTTTCTTCACAATACCAATAGTACTATCACGGTTTTTGACCTAGCTTCTAACGAAGTAAGTTGTGGTGGTATAAACTTCTGATACTGATATTTTAATTGGCATGACCATCTTCGCTCTTAAAAATATCAGTACTTTAAACTTACCTATCCGATTGCGTTGGAGCATCGCAGGAGGTGAAGGGTTTTGGCAGACATTCGAGGAATTTCGAACAATGACACTTTAAAATTTTTGGAATGAATATTTTTTCTTGATCAATACATTCGTGTAGTAATATATACTCTGTTTTGCTGCCAAAATATAAAAATGTTTATTCATGATATTTACAGTGCCTCTGTGTCTCTCGGAATTGTATGGTCATAGTTTAATGTCTCGCGCGTAGCAGTATGAAAATATTAGCATCAGCTGATGTTGCTTTGCAAGGAAATAATGGTTGTGAGCAATAAAATACTCAGTGATAACGGTAGTGTTATAAATTCACATTTCATATCTGCATTGTATTGTTCTCTGCCTTTGCTGTTCGCCTAGTGCTTGATCTTGAATCATACATTGAAGGGTCACTTGAGGAAACTCAGAGCAGTCAGTGGTTCTTGAAGCGTTCTCTTTTCTATCTTCAGATACGGTGAAGAAGTAGGCTGTAGTATAATTTTTCACTGTAATATTTGCAAAATAGCTTTTACAAAATGTATTCATTTGCAGAAATGCTTTATTCTTGGCATTATTCTGTGAATTACGTGATAAAATAAGACTTATATAGTTTTCGTTAGACTAAAATTACCTTGCTGAACGATATGAGTCTCTGGTGCCGACTCCTTGTGAGGGAAACTGTCGAGGTTGTATATTTTAGCGAGGATACGCATAGTTAGAAATGGTGAAATCGATAGGAGCACTTACATTAGCGCTCTCTCATATTTCACGAAGGACAACAAATGAAGAAGTTTCCTCTTTGCCAAGCAATTGTCGTCAAGTAATAGTTTTTTTTTAAGATCGACCTTGTGACTCGGCCTTGGTGACCACCTCTTGGGAGGTCTCTTGACCCCCTTCCTACCGTGTTATCAGACCCACCCATATATTAAACGTTCTGCCACCCGGGATCCTGGGGGGCTATTCTCTATTTTCTCGGAATTTCCGAGCCTCGAAAGTGACGAAATTTTGACGTCACAGCCTCTAAAATTTCAAATAGGGCCATTCAAAAGTTGAGATTTGTCGGAGGTTTGACACCCACGGATTTTCCGAGGTTCGATGTCGAGTTCTTACTATGAATAAGGCCCCTAATCATGGTTCCATGTCGAGTCCTTACTATGAATAAGGCCCCTAATCAAACGAGACGTCTCAAGTAGTCTAACGTAGTGTAATATGTGTTAACAGGGAAACGTAATGGTCGCAGTTGTTTGCAGTTGCATCAATTCGTCATTTTTCTATTGCTGATGCTTTATACTGGATGTCATGTAAATATTCCACGCATTACACAATGGAGCTTTAACGTATACTGTTGAAATTCATGAATTGTTTTCATCAGTGGTCATCAATCCGTAGAGTGGTTAATCTACTCACCACTACCTAATCCTTTCCATTAACCACTACGTCATATCATGTCTTCATTTTAGTATTCCTCATTTTCTCTAAAATTTTCCATACTAGATATTTTAAGCTATTCACATTATTGATTCCTCCTGTTATTTTTCCCGGCTATTCTCCCGGTTTTCAAGCGGAGTGAGCAAGGAGCAAACTTATAAGTTTTGTTTCTTCTACTATAAGATTTTATTAAACACATTTTATCTCAACTTTTCGTTGGGACTCTTCATTGGTGGTTCTCAGCGTCCGTTCTATATTCATCAGTCGCAGGTAACACCAGATTTCTATTCCTACCGATCTTATTTGTACTGCCACTTACGTATATCGCACCAGCCTCTCGCCCTGTATGAGTAGGTAAATGCCGTACGTAGGTTTTTATCAAGTGCTTCCTTACGTTCATGCTAGCTGTTATGCTTGTTAAGGCTCTTCCTTTTAGCATAGCTAATTTGAATCAGCTTCTATGTTGAAATGAAGGTGAGTATGATATCTTTACTTCGTTTATTCTCACCAGTAGCCCGCTTTCCTCCGTCGAAAAAGATTCCCGCGGTGCCAAGTAACTGCCTCCTTTGCTATTTTCCTCAAAGACCAAGTTCGTGGGAAAGGGCATCGTGAGTTTGCGTGTTTTCGTGTCTCCCTGGAAGTATGTCTTGCACGTATCATTTCCGAAGAGTTTTGGGACAAAACGGGTGTTCCTTTCATGTGATGAGAAACCGTTATTTCGCTCGCTTTTAGAAGATTGCTAGCATTCTTTTCAGTTCGATTCTTAAAAAAAAATACTTTTAACCTTTAAATTCCTATAATTTAAATACCTTAGAAAAAGCGAATGTGCTGCACCCTCGAAATATCAAAAGGAATGGAATGGAGATCGTGTGGGTGGAGATGATAGAGCAGCACTGTCTTCCCATCACAAAGGCCCGGATTCGAATTCCATCGGAAGCGGATATTTTTCAGCGGAGCCCCAATCCCTATTTTGGTGTATCGCAGAGGGCTCTTCGAGTGCAGTAGGTACTCTGTTCATAGGATGGGGCTCTAAATCGGTGGTCCCTTCCCTTCTTGGTCTTTCCCATAAATGTTATGGGCGGGTAAAATAACATGGATCATGTCAACCTGAAATACGCGTGATTCCGATCATAATAAAGATTCTGACTTACTTTCCGACTCTTTGATGTGCCTTCCCTTTTCCTGCTCCCATCGTCTATTGGCGATTTGAAGTATGGTTTATGGTTTTAGTAAAAAAAAGTTCAACAATTCGTATTCAACAGTAAAATCAGACGATAATTACTCATTGTAAATTTTAAAACTATTTTTCCTTTAAATAAAAAGTGACAAATTTTAAAATTACGCAAAAATTTAGAAAAAAAGTTTGCGTTTAGGGAGAGCATATATCAGATTATTTGCGCAGTTAAAGGGTTAAAAAAATTGTTTCCCTTTTTTAATAGAACCTAGTAACAGTACGTTTTCTAGGTCCCGGTCCATGAAGTAAACAAGTCCTAGATACGACATCAACACCCACCTAATTTTCAATGATCATCATTAAATTTTACCGGTAAATTAAAGTAAATATCAAACAGTAGGATTTCAACAGTTATTACCCACAAATATTGCCGTAAGTAGCTTGCCCTAAATAAAATAACCCTTAATAGAATAACCCTCATATTTACCGATAATATGCCAAAATGAAAACATTGCTATAAGGGAGTAAAAAGAATCAACAAGGACGAGAATGAGAGAGAGATAAAGACGGGGCTGAAGGAAGGAGACGTGTTGGCGAGGACAGCGAAAATAAATTGCAGTTGTAACATGTTGATTTAAGAGACCTAAGAAATAGGCAGTTGGAGACTCGCGACGGCAGATATTGTCATCACAGAACAGGAAGTAACCACGAGGGTTGATCTTCGACAAGAGAAGGGGAAGGATTATATGAAAGAGGAACAGTTCCTTATGTCAATTCACGGGGAATGTTTGTTAGGCAAGATAACTTTGGCTATATTTGAATAGCATACTCTTTTAACTAGATATAAATTAGAGAAATAAATTTGTTATTTGGAAATTAAAAGTGTGTCATATGTGTATATGTGAATGTTTGAATTATACAAATACCACACCTTGTGATTCTCCGGATCGTGGAACTGGTAGGGATAGAAAAGGTAAGAAAGTGATTCGGGAAAGTACAAATAGACAAAGAAAAAGAAGTGACCACGGGGAAGGCTACATTTTGGCTTCTCAACGCGAGTCAGAGGTTACTAGGAAAGTTACAACCTAAACAGTTCAATTTGTGTGTGTGCGAAAACCTCTTGTGTGATTTATGTATTAATTAATTAATTTATTTATTTTGCCTTTTATTACAACGCATGTAATTGGGGTCACCTTCTTGCGTTTAATAAATTATTATTTTTGTCTGAATTTTTCAAATCCTCTGATCTTAGCTCGTAGCCTTCGTATCTTTCGGCATCTTTCGGATATAGCCTCCAACGATCCCAGGGAGAATTATATTCCTCGAAACTTGCGTAGATAGAGGTTCATACTTGAGAGTTGGAGTGCCTATGCTCGGCCATTTAGGTGATGGAGAGAGGGCAAACGAAAAGGAAAGGGCAAACATTTGTGAAGGCGGGGAGGGCGTAGCGGAGGACCTTTCGGGAGACTTAAAGAGTGGAGTTCGAGTGAGAGATAAGAGGACCGCCTTCCGAGACTCATTTCGAGTGTAAATAATGACCCGTAGAGGTTGGAGGTCATTCCCACCTGGTCGATTAAATGGGATTCCATACGCTTTTCAGCCCCAACTCCCTCTCGACATTCGTTAATGAACGGAAGGTTTTTCTTTTTTTATTTTAAACTTGTATCGAAGTTGTTGCACAATTTGAGAAAGGGAAAGTATTTAATCTTAAGTGATGCAAGGCTGAATTCCTTCCCGTCTTTGGTTAATCTGTTTTATTGTGTCACTGTCCTCTTTGCATGTTGTAGGTAGGTAAGCATTTCACATTTTCACCGCTCATAATAATATTAGTGAGTGTAAGATTGGAAATTGGGGAAGATTCGGATGTTGACTATTGCGAAGTGGCTACGGCAATGGGTTTTAAGTGAGTACTTCTGCTTTTGTGGGTAATTATTAACGGTCGCCAAGGCGCTTGAAGGGACGCCCGCCGCCTCTACTTTCTCTCGTCGGGCTTCTCGGCAAGTATTGCCCGATTACTGAAATTTTTTCGCCACTTAATTATGATTCATTGATTAAAATAATGCTCAACGATAACCCGTAGGACAGATTTTGAAGAGATCTTTCGTACGTCACCAAAATCAGCGCGCAAGCACATCGAAATCGCGGGTGTGTGAGGAAAGAAATATTTTTGTCACTCGGGGAACGTTACTTTCTATATATAGTGAGGTATGTTTTTTAAAATAAAGAATGCACTCCATTTACTTCACCATATTTTGAACTTGTATTCCTTTACTTATTTTGGTCTCGGAATCGTTCACTCGGCCACTGGCCTCCTGCCATCTTGCATATATGGTAATCGTGATCGTCTACGGCTACGTCGTATGCAGGTACCTGACATAGTAGTCTCCGGATTCAATCTTTATTTTTTTGCGCCGAGGACACGGACGAAGGATGTGATTAACTTCGTGACCACCGCAGCCAAGCATCCGTCTCTTAAAAAAAGCGATCGTGACAACACGCGTCCAAACTGATTCTTTTGCCGACCGTTGGCCGACTTGTTGGCTGGCTTGTTGGAGAGGGGCCCACACAAGTTACACGGTCGTGAGTTGACAATGTTTCTTCCTTCTTCGGTCGCCATGGAAATGCCAGCACTCCAAACCCTTTGCCCTCTCTCTCCATTCCCTGTGCCGTTGTTCCACTTTTTGAGAGACGGTTATTAGGATTCACACGACCCTTATTTGTTTTTCTTTTTTTTTTGGCGGGTGATCTGTGACCTTGATGTCGTCGGTATTATTTTCTTACTTTTGAAACTAGACAGGACGTGTTTTGCACGAATATTTGTGAATCGCATACAACGGCTTATTTAATTTCCTATAATATAGCTTTTTTACCTCTTTATACACGGGTGAATCAAGCTGTAGGGGCGAATGTCCCCATTTCTCAATTCTTAATCTTCGGCCCAGTTTTAAAATATCTGGTTAAACATTTGCTCTGTACGGAAATCAATACTAATAAGTTCCCCTGTCGATAACCCTCATGTCAGCTATGCATTGGTGTGATGTCATAAACATAACCCTAACTCTTGAGCTAACATCAAGTTAACGAAAAGGCTACGTCATCTTGCGGTCAACATTAACCGACAATTATAAAACCACGCCTTTGAGTCGCGTAAATAAACCGGAGGCTTGGCCATCCGTCTGCTTAACCAAAGGGAGATTTCGTCCTAATAAAAAAATTTTCCCGAGTGCAAGTAGGCCTTTGCTCTGTCTCTGCTGGACCAGAATACGTTGTCGGGACATCTGTACCATTTCCTCTTTCACCACTCTCTCTAGCAACTTAAACAATGCTATTCTGCAATTTAATTTTGAGTTTCGATACAAACGATTATGGCGAAACTCAACCGTTTTTCTATGCAATTAGAATGGATGCCGTTTTTAATGTAGGATTAAATTTCTATTAGGAGCTGGAGATTGGCAAAAAAATTACCAGCCGCCATCGAATTAAACATACTATTAAAGATAGGTGCTAAATTTTCTAAAGAATAATGTTTCAGCCAGCAGTGGGTGTAGATTTTGTTTCTTGAATTGTTCACTAGGTGTCTTCTCTGGGATTGGAAGCCATTAAAAATTGACACTATTTGAATAGGTAGGTAGATAATAATTTATTTGCACTGGGGCATTGTCCCTTAAGCACAACAATACACTACAAAACATTTTGTCAAGGTTCCAATATCTCACTCACTGATTCAACTCGAAGGTTAGTTTGGATAGTTGAGGGTAGAGCTCACCCCAGACTAAGCCACAGGCGTGTAAATTTCACACATTCAGGGTAGGGGGGCCAGTTCCTTTCCCCGGGCCACCTCGCACTCCGAGGATTTTTTTTGTTCAGGGGTGTCCGAGAAGCCACCCGGAATTGAACCCGGGACCCTTCGATCAGTAGCCAAGCGCTCTACCCTACTAGGCTACCACGCCACATAGGTTCCAATATAAGAACAATAGAATATTCAATTTTTGCATTATTTGAATACACGCGAGCCATCTGTATGTCTGCCAGTATCTTGTGCTGTTGCCATGCCGCTGTGTTCCCATGAGAGATGGACACAATGTGGGCGAACAAAACGAAAAGAAGGCGCTAGTTTGTCCACCGGACGATGTTTCAACCCACAGACGTATGAGGTTTTCTCGGTAGCGTACCTCACTTACGGTTGCGATGCAAAGATTGGAAATCACTGAATTTGAGTTGCCTCAATTTGAATTTAACTCTAGCCATCCGCGTTTGATGCCAGTATCTTTTATTGTAGCAATACCGCAATGCTCTCATCCAATTTTGAATCATTCAAAAGCTTCATCACTTTCGGAAAACGTCGTTTATTGCATTTTTCAGTCGACCTACATGATTAATGCAATGATAATGGTGCTTCAATGAAGCGAAGCTAACTTATGAATCATTCAACGCTTGGAATTCCGACGAACTGCGAGGAACAATGAATAAATTCACTTGCAAATTATTTCAGTGGTGGTTCGACCGAGAAGTTGGCTCCTTTCAAGCCAGGGACACGGCGGTGCCGTTTTCGTCTGTGGCTATTCTGATATTTGGACCCCGCACGGCATCGCTTGTCACCGATGCATTATCGTTCCTATCGATAAAAACGCTCGTTACTTTTGAGTTTAATTCAATTTCTCCTCGTCGATCGTATCGAAGTACGATCTAGTGCTATTGATCATGCGATTAATCATTCGTGGTTGATGTCGATGAAATTTTATTACCAGTTAAACAAGGATGGAGATATTCCGAGTAGCTGTCATTCGCCTGCGAAACGTACACATTCATCATGTGTTTATGAATGCCGATCCGTTGCAAATGCATGTCTAGGATGCGATTCTGTACTCGGGGCTAAAGGATGGATGCGCCAATGTTATAAATTCATTACGATAATGCTTCTGCCGATTCACGACAAAAAAGGAGAGAACTGACGAAGAGCTCGCGTAATTACCACGAAGACATTATGATATTGCTTTAATTCTTCTTAATGAGCTTAGCGTCCTGGATTTTGATTGACTTTAGTTCAGCATGAGCGTCATTATACAGTGATCTCGAATGCGACGTAGAACTGGAACTACGGTCAATGCCGATTGTAATAGAGTTATACCTACTCTTTTAAATATTGATTGCAGGCGAAGGAATGGGGGAGTGCGGCCTTTTACCACCTTATTTACGTAAAATGTTGACAAATGAATGATTAAATTATAGGAACATACTTCACATGTACTGGCATCAACCCTGACTGTGCAAATTGGGACTGTATAAACTTTGAGGGAATTTTTTAGGATACCACGAACCAGCCACGGTATTTCCTTTGCGGAGTCACCCGCACTTGCACTTACCTATTGCGAGAATTCCGACAGAGGAAAAAAATCATCCCCCTTGACCGGGATTCGAACCCGGCGATATCGCTCCGAGTGCTTTAACCAGTCCCTTCTCCCCTTGAATGCTCAATTGAGGTTTTTCTTCATCTACAAGTTCACCGTAATGCCAATCGTAAACCGAACTTTTGGAAATAAATAACTATGCACAGTATAATCACGCACTGCGAATGTGCTGGTGTCAGCCGTATACGTGAAAGTTAGAACTGGCTGTACTTGGAAGTGGATGGTAAACGTTGACGGAGTGACGCTTTTACGCTAAAACGCTTTCGAAAACACCTATGTACTAAACTCACGGTTTGAAGTTAACGTTAAGGCCAGCCGTAACCAGGCCTTCGGACTAACGAAGCGTCTACCTTCTACGAATCTTCTGGTTTTCCTGGTAGTGGGATTTTCGAGTGGTTACTCAGTTTTTTCCCTTCCGTTTGAAGTCCTCAACCCTTTTTATGTATTTGCCTTCCTTTCTCCCTCCGTCCACTCAACATCACAATCACTCGGCACGCCTTCCAGTTTCCGAGAATCTCCAAATCGCTCCCGGCCTCGTCTCTTCTGGACTGACTGCACTTCACTTCTCCTCCACTCAGGAACATATCTTCCTCGAAATCTCTTGACCTTCCTTTCCTTGCTCTGCCTCTTCCACCACCGTCTCCTTCCCTTCGATCTCTCAATGCTCCGAAGAGAGAGACGAGAAAGCACTCACAGATCTTCGAGGCAAGTGTCGTTGTGTTGCCTTCGGCTTAACAAGACTCGGTGACGAAATCCGTCCTTCATCCCGGCTCGCCCAGTTAATGGTTCTTGTGTCACAGTATGTACGAATTCGTAAGATTCGTGGCACACGTGCTGCTAATTTGCGCATGTTCCAAGAAGGATTCAGCTGGCCATATTCCCCACCAGGCCACGAAAACTGCCTCTCCCCCCCACGTCGTATTAGAATACACGAAGTTAGAGTCAAACCCATTTTAAATATTTGTCCAAATATTAAATAAATTCTTGGACACTGTCAAACTTGTTGCCTTAACAACGGCTATATTCATGTGCTTGATCAGTAAATATTCTTTCTCGTTAGAAGAATTAAATTAAGCTGCAGGAATTGTGCTGTACACATGTATTTAATGTACATGTAATGTGATTAGGGTGTCATCATCAGGTATGATACCTGATAATGACGCCCTAACCGTTGAAACACGTGTTGTGTATTGTTGTACATTAAACATAAGTGGACAGTACAGCTCCTGCAGTTGACATTAATTACTGAAATGCTGTACACAGATACGGTCACACCAGATACGGTCGAATTAATTCGTTAGAAGAGTTCTCTGTTTTGTCTAGGTGTCCATAGTTTGACAACTCCATCACGCACCCCCTTTATGATGGGGTAAACTGTTCACGGGTGTAGTCGCATATAAGGAGAGAACCCAAGCCAAAGAGACCAATCAAATGGTCTGATCTCATTTGATCGGCCCCTTTTGACCCGCCCCATCGCACCGGTGTCTTTTATCTGCTCACCCACACTCGCTATTATGTTCGCCCTTCCTTTATTTTTTGAAGGCATGCCCGGGCGACCGAGGGCTGCAATAAAACGCGCGAACACAGGAAAGAGGTCGTCATCCATCTTGAAACTGCGGTTTTAATGCAATCTCTAAATGTCTTCTATCGCTTTCATCGACCGAGCCGTAAACCTCGGGACGAAATAAAACCGTTGGTGCCTTCAGTTCAGTGGAATGCATTTTAAACGGGAAACCCTGCTCGATCGTAAATAGGCACAATTAATCACTCGTGTTCTATGAGTTCCACCTTGTCGGTCTCAATGGGTGTCTTCCATTCGCTCTTTTGCGCTAATCACTTCGTAACACAACCTTCCATTCGATACAGACACTGCGCACTAGGTAGCGCACTTCAAAATAGATCGGGAGCAAAGTTGATGTGCGCCACACAACAAAAGAACGTCGATAATGGCATCCGCAATTGTTGTCAAGTTTGTTGATTTTAAGTGAAGGTGGCACACATGTATATTGTAAACTTATTAATTACACAGCGATAAAAGTCTAACGTTTTTAAATACTTATTTTGAACGAATTCAACAAATTTACTCAAAATATTCGGACGTGACTGTTGTTCACCCACAGAATGCCACCTACCGGTAGGTTAAAATAGATTTCGCCGGAGCACATCGTTCCATTCAACGTCGTTCATATGTTCCGCTAAAGTGAGCTGAAGTGTTCCGACGTGCGCTAACTTCAACACCTTATGAATAGAAATCCCCTAATGTTACCTGCATGACTCAAGCGCATTTCATCCCAGTAATTTTAGGGAGAAGAAATGGCGAAGGAAAAAGGTAATTTGATACCTAGGGCCTTATTCAGTAAGGAGTCGACACGGGCAAACCTCGGAAAATCCGTGGATTTGACGTCACAGCCCCCAACAAATCTAAACTATTGAATGGCCCTATTTGAAATTTTAGGGGTTGTGACGTCAAAATTTCGTCACTTCCGAGGCTCGGAAATTCCGAGAACGTACAGAATACCCCCCTGGACTGGTATAAACTCTTTTCCTGCGTAATTCCAATTATTCCTGCGTAATTCCTAGGTGATGCGGCGTAATTCCAAATATTTGATGAAAACTTACTTATTTGTTTTTCCAATCATTACGAAGTTACGCGCTGGGGTGCTAAGATATACACCAGAGAAGGTGACATTCGTTATGAAAAAAAAATTTGACTTGATCGGGATTCGAACCCGGAACTCCCAATTGCCGGTCAAGTGTGTTTGCCAGTTAGGGGGGAGTACTCGGTGTTACTGGCTAACACACCTGACCGGCAATTGGGAGATCCGTGTTGGAATCCCGGTCATGTCAAATGATTTTTTCATGGCGAATTACATCTTCTTTGGTGTGTTACTTTGTTGTCTTCAACGTATACTTGGGCATAGAGGCTTTTGCAGTGAGAGGTCGTCTCCATTCAGTCGGACATTAGGTGAGCCCTACGTATTCAACCACCGAAGAGGGTGAAAAACTCAGCAGACTATTCAAGCAATAGCTTTTACAATGTCTGTACCTGATGATGTCGCGAAGCGATGAAATATCCCCGGGTCGTGAGAAATAAATTAAATTTATGTGGAAAAGAAAGTAATCCATCGTTTCATTATGAAGGAATTCCACTTAGTTACTGCCGATGCCGTTATTTTTACTACGTATTCAATTTGTCAAAGTAAAGGACTCGGAAAATTTAACTTTCACTGATATGGTTATGTTAACCAGTTATCAATTTGCTGTAAAACAAGGCCATACGTTGAAAACTTTGCGCCTGATTACTCAGTTAAGCATCATTTCTAATGAGTGGAAAATTTCATACCGAGGAATTCATTTCGTAGGAAAAAAAGAATTTCCCAAAAATTTCACGTTTACAAAAACGGACGGTTATGCATGGCAACGTATTGGGAAGTGCCGCTTTTATGCATTTTTTTACATTTTGAAGTACGGAATCGCCGATACTTTCACGCTTGCGCAAGAGGAGAATAATTTCTCAGTAATTTTAGATAATTGCTTCAAGTCATGTGTACTGTTGCGGGGAAATAGACAGTCCTAAAAGCATTCCAAAATTAGGTACATGGTATCGGAGTTAACTAAACTAAGGCGAAACATTGCGTTTACTTTAGAACCGAGTTTAGGTGAGTAAAGGAAAACTCGTGAGCAATAAATACTTACTGTCGTCTGTGCGTATGTTTAGTATGTGGTTAAATACTTACTATGTTTATTGTCAAGTAGTGTCGGAACTTCGGCCAACATTGCGGCATGCCTTTTTCAGCGCAGTGTGAACATATGCCGTTCAAAATTATTTAATAGCCAACTTGACGCTTGTCATAATACCACTAATTAACACCAGAATGCCTTTACCAATATGAACTTCCTATTGTAAAAGTAACAACAGGTATAGAACGCTACTGCAAATGCTCAGGCCTACAAGGATGGGGATAATCCTCATTGTTTAATTATATGCACGGGCGACGTGGCCAGGGCGGGAAGGTGGGGATCCCGCCCGGGCCCCAGGCCAGGCAATAGGTTTCGGGCTCGGGTCCGAAGGGCCCGGCCCACCGGGCCCCAAACTTTGAACAGCCATCAGACCAAACATCTCTGAGTGAAAGTACAATTTTTTCATTCTGTCATAAATGCCTATGAAATTATAGTCTAACGCTTTTTTAACGCACCAATTTTTTCACAAGGGGGGGTCACAAAAATCGGGCCCCTCTGGACATGCAGCGGCCCGGGCCCCTGAGCACCCACGCCGTCCATGATTATATGTATTATTATAAACTATTCAAACAATGTTTCGTTACTTTTAAAAAGTGCAGTATTCCTTCAATTTAGTAAGTTCTCAGTTGTTGGAACATTGAGCTCATATTCTAAAAGAGAATATATTTTTTTGCCACAAATAGTATTGCGATGCGATGCATGCTGGCTGGCAATGGAAAACGCTATAATACCGTCGCTAAAAAATACAGTCGCTAAATCAAAACAGACGATTAAGCTGAAAATTAGCTCACAAGTGCTTGTTAGGTCTTTGCTTCCATCTTGAATTTCCCTCTATTAAAGCGATCGCGCATTTAATTGGTCACTTAAAAGGAGATTAATATTCGTTAGCTCCGATTATGCTCGACTAAATTCTCTATCCGCGCCATTGTTGGGAAAACGTTTTGCACGGTCATTAGAAACCGTTTGTTTCCTCTTTTAATAATATGACTTGCGATCCGGAATTAATGTCAGCCGAATTCCTTTTGTTTCTTGCCTGTGGCGCGGAGCTGAATATATTTTTTTTACCATAAAACAATGATTTCTAACTGTTTCGATGTGAATAATTATTCAGATTCTTCTGACAGGTTTTGCTTTGTAGAGGAAGCCTCTTTCGTGAAATAAAATAAGAGACTAGTTTCATGTACTGACTGTGCTTACTGGTATGATGAACTGGCTCAGTGGGAAAGAAGCTGTCTTCCTCCTTCACGTTAGCGTGCGAAGAATTGGGAGGCGGCCAATTACTCCTAGGAATTATGCACCACGCTTAACTTTTTCGCCTGTGCAAGATTGGAAATATTTCATGGCATATGCTAGAATTTTTTAACTTAACGTTTGAAATGGACATTTTATGCTTCAGATATCGACATTGGTGTATTGACCTAAGCAAAAAATAATGCGAAAGGTGAATACATAGTTCAGGAGACTCACATCTGATGTGTACTGCATTTGCCTATCTCAGGGAATAGGTTTCTTTTTGGATGAAATTCTTATTTTGCTTTTTCACGTCGTGTTGAAATACACCTTTGTCGGCACCGAACGAGGTTTTTTGAGTGACGCGTTATGATGCCAGATTCGGCCCTCTTGGTAGGAAACTTTGGCTGTTCTATTATCGAGTATGTATCTATGCTCACCTTAGACTTATACTGTTGTAGGTTATGGTTACATGGCTGAGGTGGAAGGTAATAAGTTTAGCCATTGTGTATTGAATGAAACCTTTAATCTATGGTTCAGCACAAAAAAAATAATTAATCTTAATATACTAGTTCATGGATTCTTCTCCAACTTAAATCTTTTTGAACTCAAGGATACAGAATGTTGGTGGGTGATACGTTCTGCATGAAAAGGTGAAGTCGTAATAGTTTGGACTAAAAAATGATAATTTGTTTTACGACTAAGAAAGCATTAAACAATCGAATGAAAAACTTTATCATTCTCAGTTCCGTTTAAGACTTTTTGCATGCTTACGAAGTGAAGGGCATCAGTAAATGACTTCAGCAACGGCTGAGGAAGTTTTCATGGCTTTTAAGTTAGAAGTAGGTATTCAATTCAGGGGATGAATGCAATCAAAGGGTAATTACCTAAGGTATGAGCTTGCGTGCACATGTTCTTGATCTTGTCGCTAAATAATCTACAGGTATTCGCAATGTAAGGGAAATGTCTAAGATTTAAAGGTATTTACTTTTTCATCTACCTTATCTCCCTGATTAGCCGTTCATCATCTTTGCACGCAACGACTGAACTTGGAAAAGAGATCTTGAACGTATAAAATATTATTTATTATAAATGCTTGATTTTCCATTTACTACGCTTTCTAATATACCGTGGATTTAAACAAGTGTCTCGGTCGATTTAAGTTGCACATGCCTTTTATCATATCAAAGATTTCATTTAGATTTATTGTCCAATATTTATTCAAGAGGAAGCGGAGAAAAATTGGCTCGTTTGAAAGGGAACCTGCGATGGATTCAAACTGAAAGAGCACGTATCGTATTTCTTGAGGCGATTCCCTCCCATAATCGTACTATGGACTTCTTGGAAAGTAATTTGAGCATGGCCGCAATAACGGCGTCCTTTACATTCAGTTTTATTGTACAAGATATCTCGAGGAACTTTGATGGAAAATTGTACCTTTGTTTTGAGTTTCTGTGATGCAGGCATCCTTAAAAGGGATTTTTTTTTATATTTTTTAGGTGATTCCCAAACACCATCTCGATGGAGAACCGAAAGGAAAAGTGATATCTGCTCTCGTCCGAGAACGAATACGCGGACTGCAGCTTTAGAGTATCGCCTCCGCTGGAGAAATCTTCGTCTACTTGGTGAGCATCCCTTTTATTCTTTTAAATCTTTTGCTTCGTGTTGGGGCAACCCAGCAGTGTCTCAAGATGGCATTGGGAGTGACAGTTTTGTCGCTATTTCTGCATAAACCCGCCATGTACAGCGGAGGTGGTCCACTTCCAGGAAGGAAATCAGCAACAATAATTTCTGTTTCCTTTTTTTTTACATTTCTCGTTAAGTTTTTATTATTTTTGCATCCCCTCCCTGCCACACACCCTTGAGGTTGCTTGCAGGGTATTCCGTAGATGTAGATGGTATTTTCGACTAATTGCCGTCCCTAGCTAGCTTTTCTTCCCTCTGGCTAGGGTGGGGGTTATACCCACGTATTTTTTCGTGTCGAAAGAGTTCGTTTATATACATAAACATCCATATCATGTGTAGTATATAATTGCAAAGCATTATGTACTTATTAAATAATACGCATAATCGCACCAGCCATCTGCCTCAAGTGATAAAGTTATAGATGGTCACTCCAAGGTAGTGATTTCTCTGAGATAGCACATTATTAATACAAAAAATAAACGAATGATTATGAATTTTAATTTGTTTGTTAATTATGAAGGAGGATTTAAATTTATAATAGATAAATATTATCAGGGCTTATCCTTAGATATTTTCTTGGTGTGAAAACCGAAGTTGATACGTTCTCCCATCGATATAACGCTCACGTCAGCCAACCGAAGGTCTAATGTAATTTACAAAACCCGAACTCATATTCAATATCAAGTTTATGAAAATGCAATGTCCTTTGCGATTAACGTTTACCAGGAATTATCAAAATAGGCCTAAGGGTACTGAGGCATGTGGGTGCCTAGAATAACTTGTATATCTCTTGTAGCATATATATATTTAGTGATTTGTGTTTCTGTTTTCCGGATTTTTTTTCTTTTAAAGCGGTGGTTTAGAGCATAGTGAATGTTGGAATCTAGCATACGAATTTTATTATTCAGCTCTTATATCGACTCTGCCCTTTTGGGTTGGATGGGACACCATTGAGCCTAAGGTCGGCCCCAATTGTTATGCAGTTACAATGGTATTTTCGTGTGTGCCGTGCATGCTGCGCTTGTTTTTCTTCTTTTACTAAAAAATAATATTTTTATACTCGTCTGTTTCAAGACTCCTTCACTTTACGGTGCACAGCTTCCAACTCCTTTCACTCCAAGCCGAGGAGCGTAAATCTGCTTCGCCGAGGCGCCCACGTGGCGATACCATGGAAACGAAGAGAAGGGGGGGGGAGATATGTGAGAAAAAAAACAAAAGAATGGCAGTCGGCGAAGGACGAAAAGGCGTCTTTCCCCTGCACACATGTGCGGAGAAAGAGAATGCTGGCTTTAACACTCTATAGGCTGCTTGCTTGCTGACGATCTCTCAACCGGGGGCGTATTAATTGCGATGCTACATAACGTATAGGTTTATGCCGTGTGAGAAAGAGATGGAAGTGGAAATCACACTTTATGACCGACGCGCATGAATCAAGCCGCTGGAGGTGGTGTGAGGGAGACCCTCGCGCCGCGCGTGCAACCTGGTGAGAGATAGAAAGAACGCTCTCTCACCTTCACTTGTTTCCACCCCGTCGACGTCTCGCTTCCCGATCGTCTCTTGTTTTTTTTTAGTGTTTCCGTTTTCCGCGCCGTATTTACGAAGGAGGGTGCGTGCCTTGTCGCGCCGTGCCGCCACCTGTTCCCTCCTTTCGGCATGCGATTCGGTTCGCTTTTAAATCAGCGCTCCCAGCGATCTGTTTTCGAAACGATTTCCTGTCCCCGTATTTAAAAAATTTTTCGCCGTTTGTGCGCGAGGCGTCGTTCAAGTGTTTTTAAGGAGGGCGCTTGCGTGCTGCGCAAATGAGGCGTGGGAGGAATTTATGAAGGGAGGGTTGTATCCATCCGTATGCGTGTGTATGTTTGTCCCTTTCCTTCGTTCGTTCATTTGTTTTTATTTGGGTCCGTCGTCTTGGCACTTGTGCGAAAAAGAACAAAACGACGAGCGTTTGCAAGAGTCCGGCTTCGTCCCGTATTCGGTCGTGTTAGCTGTTCGACTTGTGAAGCACGTCGTTAAAAGATCCTGCGTCTCTTGAAAATTCTTCCCCGGCTCATGTCCTCACGTGCTTAGTGAAGCAGCTCCGGAGTGATCCTCATATGCTTCTTCAGCTGAGCTTTTAACGCAAATAATATGCAAATAAATTATTTCTGATTGCATTTACAAATAGCTGAGTTATCAAATTTCCGAAAGGTTATGCATTTGCCTCAGTTTTTAATTTTGGTCATTTGTTTCCTGCTGGGGTAATAATTCAGTGAATTTTGAAAGCGCATAGACGTATTTAATACTCCTTTTATTTGGAACGGAGTTGGTGAAGTTTGGTTTCTGTTTTATGTTTTATTCTCTCTCTTCAATAATTCAATCACCTAACACCCGATACCTATGTCCTTTCCATAAAGCGTTTCCTCGTTTAAGAAAAGATGTGGTTATTTTACGTGGGTGCAGTTACCAAGAAAAATACCAATATTGTAGAAATCTCTTTCGTTTAGAGATATAAACAGTTATATTTTGGAGACTGTTAGTTTATTGAAGCTCTCGATCTGTGTTGGGAGATCTTAGGCATGGTTATTAATCCAATAATCCCGTGTTGTCTTGTGGAAACGACAGATCTTAATTTTTGAAATATGTATTAACTTTACATATGCTCAGCCTGAAATCTTTGAATATATTAGTAGCCATAGGGAAGCAGGTTTATGCTATAATTCATCAAATCAAGTCTTTGTTTATTTTACCTGTCACCATCGAATAATGCTCCTGAAATAAATAAAATCTCTCAAATAACTCAAATAACATCTAACCGCTAATTGTATAGCTATTTCGTCTTTGGTATTTCTGGCGGACTTGGCTAATTAGTTCCGCAAATCTCTTTATAAAATGCCAAATTTTGGTAACCTTTCGTGGTTAGATTTTAGTCAACATCTTCTGGGCTAGATATTTTGGTTGTATGGCTAAGAACTAACATATATGCACCATCATATTTCATGGTTGGTGCATAATTTACCCCTACTGAAGTGGTGCGATTCTTCCTATCTCTTTTGACATGTGCAGTGTGGGCAGAACTCAAAAGATTTATCTTAAGAACTAGACAAGGACAAGCATTGGACAGTTTTGCCTTAGTGCATCAGGCAATTCACATACGTACTTTGTTCTCAAAACATGAGCTTCTGATGAATGTGGCGTTTGTGTTTCAATAGAATGCAAAGCCATGCAATGTATCATTCACCCTGAAACGGTGTGAGCTAACATCTCCTCTATTTGTTTGGTCAAATAAAATCTAAAAGCATTTCAAGTACCACTTGAGTTTATAGTTGACCCAACAGTAACTACCTGCAGGTAGTAGACGGAAGATTTAACACCCTTGAAAACCTCCAGGGAAGTTGAAAATTCAGTTGTTTGTGCAGGTGTCTTTTCCAGGTTTAAAAGCCACTTTTTTTAGTTGTTCTTCTGATTTGAAAAAGGTTCTTTAGGAATTTTCCAAGGTTTCCGATTTTTCCCCTCATTACCAAGATCACTTCTCCTACCGTAATGTTTGTCAGGTTTATTGTTTGTTCAGTCCAAAATGACTCTTGTAAAAGTTGATACGAAGAACTTAGCTGTATTCCACGGATATGGAAGGAGTTGTACTTCTCGTCGTTTTAAGTATATTTGTATCCCTATTCGCTAATTACCCAAGGGTCACTTCATATTAAATCAACACATTTTCCAAAAACTTGTTGCCTCAACATCTCATATTTCAATGAAATTTGAGATGGTGAGGTGCCCTTTTTCTGACCCTAAATCCGTTGACTAAATTAGGAGAAAACAATGTGCCCCTGAGATTGGCGAACATACTTCACGAGGACAAGGAAAAAGAACTTGATTTTGATTTACAAGATCCAGCAGATTCGACTTATTACGAAAGGAGAAAAGTTATCAATTGAAAGAATTACGTTTGTTATTGATAAGACTGAGCTTAAAATTGGAATATGTCCATTGGTACGAAGTTTTCCGTGGGGTTTGTTTATTGGAGCAGCTTTCGGGCGTTCCTCCGCGTGATGTCTATTGTTGACAACAGTTCATCTACATCTAAATACTACCCCGCAAGCCGCCTCAATAGGCGTGTGACGGGGGGTGTTAGGACACCAGCCGTTTGCATATAAAAAGGAAACGCTCTAATGAAATTACGCCTAGCATTTATTAAAGTCCCATATTGTTCGGGGGATAAAAGAATTCCCATGCCTATCCGTTCGGCAAAATATCTCTCTTAATTTATCGTTTCTTTCGGACCTGGAAATATAGTGGGGTTCTAATATGATGTTCTCCGTGTCGCTCTGAAAGATATCTATTCTCAATTGCTCAAGCAATCTAAGCCTAAGCCTAAGTTGTCAACAATAGACATCACGCGGAGGAACGCCCTAAAGCTGCTGGAATATGTCCATTGCTAATTTAACTGCTCTAAGCGAAACTTCAATATTATTTTTTTAAATTTAGGCAGTAAAGAAACCAAAAAGGGCACCGCACAACATTACATTTATCTTTCCCTAATGATCATGCATCTAGCAATTGGATAAAAAAGAAATTTTGACCGTCTGACACTGTGAATTAAAATCCCTAGAACCTGAGAGTGTGTTAATTCCTAGAACCTGAGAAATGTAAAATGATTTTTCGGAGCTAAAAGAAACAAACCATGTAGTACGGTTATAAAAATGAATTTTAGAGTTGTCTCAGCTAGCCCTCTAGATGTATGTATACTTCAAAGGAAAAAAAAGAATTAGGTGGTGTTTGTTATGGATTGGTGAGATGTGGGAAAATAGATGGTATTAACGCCATAATTCGTTCTTCAATCTGTCAACTTCACTTGCGTTCCCTTTTTTAAGGCCACAGATTCACTAGAATCTCTCTTTCAAATATACTAGCCACCTGCCACACATCCCTGAGAAGACTTTCAGAGCATCCTGTAGATGTTGATCATTCTTTTCATTCCCCTTTTCGCGTTGATAATAATATCGTATCCATGGGGAGGACAAGGAAAACGTAAACAAACATGGCTGGAATTTCATGGAACGTTGAGGCAGTATCCTTCTTGTTGTTAGAAGAATGCGTTAGAGCCTTATCACCGTTGAGTGTGATCAGAAAGTAAGTCAATAAACAATACATATAGTTTTTAACCTAACAGTCACCCAAAAGAGAGTGCAATTTATCACTTCACGTGCTCGCAAAGCGTGTCATAGATGGCAGGACATTGCGGTTTTATGAATAGTTTTACCGTGAGCAAGCAAGTACGTTTTACGTACGATTCATAACAATTT
This sequence comes from Pyrrhosoma nymphula, assembly GCA_963573305.1. NCBI lineage: Eukaryota > Metazoa > Arthropoda > Insecta > Odonata > Coenagrionidae > Pyrrhosoma > Pyrrhosoma nymphula. Next base: position 130,684,825 of record OY754335.1, on the reverse strand, counting down.
CAATAACATTTTTTATAAAACTCTTTTTTGGAAAATTTTACCGTGACCAACAGGCATAAGGATGGAATTAATTAAATATAAGGGTCGTCATAACTAAACAGTAAAGAAAACGTGTCCTGAAAACACCAAGCTACACGCCCTTGTGGGTCGGCTCGACTTAAAGTAGATGCAGATGATATTATTCCGGATTAGGCGTTTCGACTTCCGAGTCTGCATTCTTCACGGAAACCGCCCCTCATTTCATCACTCACTCTCCATCTCGCCCGACGGGATTCCAGAGTGATAATCAATCCGTCATCATAGGAGGGGAAAAGAAGGGGAAATATCGGATCGTGCATGTGCGGTCGGACGGACGTCTTCCGCCGCGACGACTCCTTGGAGTGACCGGCGCCACTCACTTGGAGGAATAGGATGATGCAAGTGGCGGGAGTTCATATGGAGAGGAGGTAGAGGTCGAGCCAACCTTCCCCCGCGGCTGAGAGATTGGGAGCAGAAATTATGCAGAGTGGGAGGAGGAGAGCTTCAGGAGGATATCGTATCATAAATATTCATTATTAAAAATGTCGTCCGTTTCCCCCCTCTCCCTCCTGGTCAGCGAGAAGGCCGCTCAGGCGTCCGTTTGTCGTCGCCCTCCTCATACTCTACGCGTCTCGTGCGAATCAATTCTCTCCTCCTCCCAGACCAAGATGCGTGCGATTAAACGTTTTCTCAGGTGATGGAACTGACGGTGGATTTCAAAAAGATGTATAATCATGTTGCAGTGTTTCTCATGGGCGTATGTTGTCTAAAGGTTAACCAGTGTAATGAGTGTATCCTGGGAGAGAGGTTCTCAACCTGGCTTACCGGAACCCTCTGTGGATTCGCACCTCACCTCAGTTGGAAAGCATCCACATGAGAAAATCAATGTTAATATTTATCATCGCCAGGCAAATCAATCTAGGCCTGTGCGATTATTCGATTAATTGAATCGTCTATTCAAATATTTTTACAATTGATCGATTATTTCAGTACATCGATGTCCATTGAGGTAATCGACTCGATCGTCAATTTTTTTTCAAGTGTCAATTGTTGTCAATTGTCAATTGTTATTCAATTCACAATTATTGTCCGGTAATCGATTAATTGACGATTATTGACGGTGGTAATAGTATGGGATTGATAGTGCTATTTTCACCCCAACCCGGAATTTAATAATTACTAAACATTTTCTTGTATGTTCATACACCCCTGGAGGTGTCGTAAAAAAAGTCCCTCTCCTTCCCAGGCGGGATAACCGAAATATCCTGGAATGTCCTTGGAACTTGGATTTTTGGAGCCGGTCTCGGTGGCGGCGGGGTAACGTTCTCGCCTGCTAACCCAGAGGTCGCGGGTTCGAGTCTCGCCTGGGAAGGATTTTTCACCTCTCAGGGCATTGTTGTGTGTGCTAGTCCATTGTTGTTAGTCACACTGCCTGATGTAAAAGGCCCTTGAGGCTGTTTTCAGGATAATATTAAAATAAATAAAATAAAATAAGTGAAATAGGAACGGTTGAGGTTGTGGAATAGATACCATGGTAGAGTCCTATTATCTCTAGTCCCTCCTTAATCACAATCCTACGAACTGCAAACTCACTTCTGCTTTAACGACCACGACTTCATTTTCAAGTTCAAACCTCAAGGTTGTTTTTCTTGACACTCCCTGCCACACGTCCTTGATGAATACTCTTCGAAGTCAAAAGTAGGACTACTACTTGGACTGCCTTCCTCCGCCGTCCTTAGCCGTCGCGTCAGGAGACCATCAGATCGTTATCCCAAACTGTCCGTCAAAAGTGGGCGTCAGTGAAAAAAAAAAGACGAGGGAAGAAGAGTCGTGAAAGTGGCGAGTTTTGTGTCTTTTCTGTTTCCCCCTCTCCTGTTGCCGTTGTTATGCTGTCCTCCCCTCTTGAGGCTGGGGCTGGCAGCAGAGCAGTCAGTCAGTCAGGCGTCTCCCCCCACCCCCCTATAATCCCCCCCCCTGACCAACCCTCGACTCGGAGGGTGACTGCGGACGGACGGACCGTAGGAAGGTGGCGCCATGACCTGGGCCAAAGCGGGTAAGGAGGGGGAGGCGGAGAGGGGCAGGAGGGGAACGGGAGGAGGCTGGGGACGGTCGGAGGGGGGGGGGAGGGGGAGTGATTTTTTTGCTGGCATTCCTGGCAGAGTGGCGAGAGGAGTTGATGTAAGAATAAGAGGAGGAAGGAAGCAGAGAGAGAGAGATATTCCCAGAGGAGGTCTTTCTCCGATGCTGGACTCTTGCGCCGTGTGAGGTGCACTTCGCAATCTCTCTCGGCGTCTAGCACATTCGGCGATTACAGACTCAAGCACTTTATTTAGAAATAAATAACCTATTTATTTAGAAAAATAGTTTCTATTAATATTTATGATTGGTTGATGATTGATTTTTAGTTATTAACAATTTGAATAAATAATTAATAACTATGTATTATAATGTAAATATACATTATAATATATACCTAATTATTAATTTACTGAGGAGTGACACGCTGGAATTGAGGGTATAGGGTTTGTCTTGGTACGGGGTTGGTTGTTGGGAAAAGAGATGGTTGGAAGGAAGTGGGACGGTGTGGAGTGGGAGGGGGTAAAGGGGGTTTAATGTAGTTTTATAACACAGGCATTTAATTATATTTTTTATTCTTTCAGGAGATATAGGTAGTTCTATTAATTTGTAAATTATTTATTCTCTTTGCCGGCGTTTCGCACTTTTATACGCGATTCTTCAGGGCTCAGAGAGAGTTCCTTCTAAATTTATTGTTTGATGATACCTTCGTTGCTATTTTAAAAGTTATTCTTATAAATTCTTCGTTGCTCTTTTTAAAAATAGCATCGAATGTATCATCAAACAAAGAATTCAGAAGGAACTCTCTCTGAGTCCTAAAGAAGCATGTATAAAAATATGCGAAACGTCAGAAAAGATAATAAATTATTTACAAATTCATAGAAATTAATCTCCTGGAAGAAGAAAAAAATAATTACATTATTAAAAAGAGGTCAATAAGAGGAATCATCTTAATATTTATTACATTAAACACAACCTGAATCCTCCGCTGGGGACTATTACCTCCCCCCACTCACATTTCATCTTCTATTGTTACTTCACACCATCACCACTGCACAGTCGAACTTCGGTAAATTAAAAGTAAAATAACATTCGAAGCTAAAAATAGTGAAATATTTTTTCGGGTTTAGCGCCGGGTCAGGAATTCTCTGTTCCAGTTACTGTATCTGCATTTTGAAATGTACTCATCTTCGGCACGTTTGTTCTGTACACTACAACAATTCACGACTAGAATTGAACTAAGTTGATATCATATTTGTCTTGATGTGAGTCGGTTCGTTCTTTTTTGTGTTTCTGTGTGTTATTGGTTTGATCTCCTTAAGAGGTGTTAAGAAACAAGATTTTCTTTGAAGTTACTACTTTCTCTTGATTGCGCGTTTTGGAATTATTTTTGCAAAGTATGTTACATTTATTTATTAAGCTTCGTCCAAATTTTCTCTGCAATGACGATCTACGTTACTATAATTATCTCGGAGGCTGTAATCCTATTTTTTTTACATTCGCAGTGCACAGAAAATGAGACACCTTGATTGAAAAATCTCAATCCAGGGTGGAAGAAGTAATATTGGGACAACTATAATATTTTGGTTAACACTCATGCCAGAGTTTTTTTTCAAATTTGACGAATTGATGATGCGAATATTTAGTATTCAGATCTTATGAAAGCATTCCATAGCAGTGGCCCAAGTGAAGATGAAGAATCCTTTGCCCGAAAAACTGTTATGCATCAATCGTGATCGTGATTAACATGCGTTTTTCAGCGTTGCGTTAGCTCCTTAGTGCGTTTTTGGTGCGTTGGTTTTGTAGCTTCGCCGTATATTCCCGATCGTTGCTTTCTAACGGTGCCGTTTTGGTGATCACCTCTTCAACAGTCGAATTGATAGTATTCTCTGCCCCCCCCCTCCCCCTCCGCCAACTGGTATTATTAAGTCGACTGGAGTTTTCTCCAAACGGTGCGAACTAATTGCTCCAACAACACTCTCTCACGTTAAAGCAGGGCCCCTTTTGTTGTGGGACTCGCTCAGCATCCCTGTAAGGAGCCATTTCTTTCGCCCGTTGGCGTCCCACAGCCTCCCACTTCCGGAGGTTGTGAGAAATGGGCGCTATTATGCATCTGCCCGATGCGGTTTGATTTATGCGGTCCTCCATCATGCTTTCGACGTTCTTAAAATGCGATGCATGCTTTCGTTCTAACGGCGGTCCCACTTCGTCTGATTGGTTCACGCCACCCTGTCAAAGAGCGGAAAGAGTTTTAATCGTAACTTAATTGCATTCAGAGAAATTCTTCGTCTATGAGCTATTGTCGCCGTACGCGAGTGTAATACCTTTATAGTTACAATCCGTATTGTGCCAGACGTCTGTTGTGGATGGTTGTAGAATGGGAGATTGAATTTCCTTGTGGGCGGGAATGTAAGCGGAATGGTAAAACTCCACTTTTTCGATCTACATAGAACCTTTTCAAGATTTTCACGATTGTCGGATCCGAGCGTCCCATCCTTAATTGTTAATAAAGGCTAAGGGGAAAGAGGCTTCCAGCAAGTGATTGCGTCCTCCCAAACGATTGACAAAGCGGTTTCTCAAAGCAAGTAACTGGGTTTTGTGGCTCTAGAGCCGGCGTCATGCGTAAATTTCATTCCCTAGTAAATCCATCGTCTCATTTTGCATCGCAGAGTGAGAACACAGGTGGATTTCTCTTGTGAATGTACTCTTTTCGTCGGCGAAGTCTTCCTATCTGGTTATCAAAGCTAAACGTGATCCTTCTTGAAGGAATAATGATACTTAATTACCGTCGAGATGAACTCAGCTGTTCCCGTCCGATGTCTTGTAACTCTCTGACAACATTCTTTGAAACTCAAGGTGAAATTAAGATGTGAATACGCTGGGAGAAATCGCTGCAGCCCAGAATCATCTCGATTTACATCTTCATTGCCAGGAGCTATCAAACTTCCCTTCTGTATAAAGTGGGTGTACACTGTACATGCAAATTTAATTAGAAATTCTTTTAAGACATTCATGATATATCACCAAAATAAACTTGGCTTAACAGATTTTGCTAAAATATTTGTATGAAACAGTTTGCATGGGCATTCATGGAGCTCATTTTTAATATAAGTATTCTACCAGCTGATTGGTGGGTTCTTGGACAGTCACCTTCCTGTATCCGAATTTCTGCATATTGTCCCTTTTCCCTCCGAAGGATTTCCCGCCATTAGACCCCTCTTAAATCCCTCATGTCTTCTACCTCCTCTTATTTCGTCCAGAATTCCTATCCTCCTCCTTCCTCTGAGGTCATCGATAAAATATTTTTATTTCCCTGGCGCTATTCTGGTTTTAAATTTCAGCTTCGTAAACACGTGCTACTCAACAGAAAATCAATGATTTCCAGATACTTATGAAAATTCGATGCCATATCGGCGATGAAGAGGGAGAATAGATTTATTGGGGAAGTAAGCAAGTAGGAAGTATGCTGAAACGAACGGAGGGGGACAGGGCGAAGAAATTATGTGACCTTAGGAAATTAACGATGATCCACCGAAGCCAAACCTCTCGGGTATTACAATAATTAAAAATTAGCAACAGAATCATCGATAGATAGTAATTAAATGTCCACAACAAAAAGATGATTACATACCAGACAAACTCGTCCCCGATGGCTAGAAATGCGAAACATACTGTCTTTGGTATGAAAATGATTAGCATCTGTTCAAATATGTGGTCACGCGCGGCTAAATATCAAATAGACTTTCAGATATCACAACTACCTTCATGAATTCCAATGAAATGAAATCTTCTGATCGAATTTATCTATGAATTAGCTTCACTCGTTCAGGAATGCGTTAACTTTCACAATCAAATATAGAATTTCGGCGCCTTAACCTGAAGATTTTCAACAAGTTTCATGACTATTTTCATTGTTCTTAGATTATCTCTAGTTAGATTAGTACATTAGATTATTTTAAAAATTCTTAGTAATCTATAACTCCCGATAGTAACCTAAAATGCATTGAAATATACTTAAGTTTAAACCGATAATTTTGTCTTTAATGTAGTAGCTAAGAATAATAATCGGAGCCGGCAATTAATTAACTAACACTATTAGTAATGCGGATATATAATATTAAATCCAAACCTATATAACCCCTGATTTATGTGCGTTACCATGTGGCAGTAATATCAAACATTTGGAATGTTAACTTCTTGCTCTAAATCAGCTACATGACTCATGATAGTTGGCATGAGTTGCCGAATAAGCACGTATGTGGTACTGCGTGAGTGTGACATTTTGAATTTCCCTCCATGCTAGTGGTGTCGCTTGAATAATTCTAGGACTTAGGGACCCACATATTGTTTCCGGGTAATTTTCGGGAATAGATTCCTTCCCGAAAAATATCCACGCTAAATAATCACATCTGCCACAGCATCAGTTATTATCTTCAATCATTTAAGCGATTAGATCGGACCACCCAGTTGTCCCCTTGCGTAACTTGTTTAAGGTTTTAGCATCCCTATGCGTCCTAGAGTTGATGAAGGGATTATGTGTCCGTGAATCGTGATGATCGGTCCATGCGCCACAAGAAGCGGCGAAGAGACGGAAATTATACGCTGGCCAAGCAAGGTAGAAAAAAAATCATTTCGTATAATTTTTTCCACTCAGCATTTATCGTCGATTGTTTATTTGACGGATGGAAACATTTGCCTTCTCGTATTCAGCCGTACTTGCCCAAGTTGGGGATTAGCCTAATAATTATTGCCTTGTAAAATTTATTCGGTATAGTCAAAGTTGGAGGGGATTTTAAAAATATATGTATACCTTTTCAATGTGGTATCGATAAGTCTTACACTCGGAGTATATACGTAGTCCCTACCAGATATTCAGGATACAAGCGGAGATTACCCTATATATAAATTTTTCTCGGGTTTCACACCAGGTAATAGGCTTCATTCCTGCCAACGTTTCAACCAACGACTCGTTTGCCGTCATCAGGGCTACTGAATGATTACCCTCTTTCCCGTATTCTCGTGTACTTCTGCATTAAGGCATGTTTACAGTATTCATGTGATTGTATGCTCGCTCGTGCAAGTAGATGCGTGAACAAATCTGCCTTCAAAGTTGCATCGTATGACTATGTAAACTTGTGCCAATGCGCGAGGTTAATAGAAATGCATAAGTCCCTGTTGTAATTCTGAGCATGCGTTCCTGCAAGTTTTCAAGCATCTGCTCGCTACAGTATATACGTGCATTGTGTATTCAGGCATTAAGCCACGAACTTTAGGCCGGAATTGCAAATAATAAGATTAAGTTCTAGCGATAAAAAGCAATTATAAGCATGGAAAATGAATTTTGAATTATCTAAGAGTTTTAATTTGTTTCATGTGCGGAAAGTTAGTTGACGTGTATCAGTGGTATGGTGGATGGAGACAAAGAATCGGGAATTAAAAGTATTTCTGAAGAGTTTTTATTTCCGGTCGTGGAAGACTTCGGAGAAAATTCCATCAAAGGACAGGATGAGAATGCGATGAGTGGAACTACTAGGAAAAGAAATGGAATTCCTTGCGTTGGGTGGAGACGGAAATCCATCTAGGCAGTGCATCTCTACGAGAGTCTCCAGTTGAAATATTAGAAAATTTAAAGGGAAAGTTCCTGGAAAAAATTGAAGAGATTACAGAGGAGGGAAAAGATTTTAGACGTTAGATAATTTGAAGGCGGACGGGTAGTATGTTACCTTTGAGGAGAGCTATTAAGAGAGGATTGAGAAAACTAAAGGCACCCGCCGCTATCCGTGGGACAGACCGACTATAAAACTCCAGCAAATGACAAGTCAGGGATTCCTTGCTATCAACGGGACTCGGAGAAAAGGATTTAAATGGGGTATCTTCGACCAACCTCTAATCTTGTGCATTCAAACTAAGTATAGAATCTTCACAATCTGCCCCGTAGTATTCCGTAATTTTTATATCACACTCTAAGCTCAAATTACGAATCACATGAATTTGAGGTGCATGAAACAGATTTCTGATAGAAGCAGTCTAATCTTGATTGTTTCTATGTTGCTTCCTCTTGTTTATATTTAGCTGTCCTCGGTCATTTATAGTTATTATTTGTTTTTTTTTCGATGAGCCAGTATTACGCCTTGAAGTTTGTTAGCCAATTTATTTAGGATTATCTTCTAGTTTACAGGTACTTGAGGTTGAGAAATTTCGGAAAATAAAGCGACGATTTTTTTTGGCATCTCTCACCTTATACGTCTATTGTATGAGTATATTCCATCTCAAGAATGTATTGCTTTAAAAACTTTTATTTTCCATCCGAGTAGGCCTCTTTTCATCCTATCCGAAAAACCTATTCTTTTCCTCCTTCGTCTCTTACCTGACACTCTACCTCCTATCACGGTCTTCAACTACCCCTTGCCTCTGATGACCTATTTCTTCCACTTACTCCATCTCCTTTCTAATTCCCTCCTCTAACTTTATTTTATCTCTTTCTGTGCGCTTATAGATGGTATAATACTTTGTTTGTCTCCCTTCTTTTCTTGCAACGCTGCTCAGGTCTCGGACAACGGCTCTCTGCGTAGCGTAAACGCTTGACCGTCATTATTAAAATAAAAGTTCACTGTGTAACGTAAGTACAGGAAAATAATTAGTTTTACAATTTTTCTCTGTATTACGTGAAAACAAGACTCAAATGAAAGCAACAAGGACTGTTTGTTTGGAGGTGAGTGACCGATAATTGTATTTTTATTTTATTGTTACCACCAATGGGAGTTAGGGATAAAGTTACAACTGTGTTCCGAAGTAAACTCGCGTTATTTGGCACTGTTAATGTAATGCCTCCTCTAAAGCCGTTGAGAAGTCATTCTCGAGAGGTTGGCAACCCTGTCGAGAGGAGTCTTGGTGGCGTGATGTTGTTGGCGGGTGGGATGAGGCGGTCCCGAAGGGAGAAGAGGAAGAAGAAGGCTTTTGAGGTAAGATACAAAGAAAAGTGGCGGTCGGAGAGGAAGGGAGAAAGCAGGTAGCCTAGGGGAGGGGAGAGACTGGAGGCGTCCTTGAGAGGGGAGGGAGGAGAGGGGGAGGAGATGGAGGGAGGGGGTGGTGGGAGGAAGAGGGGAAGGGGTAATGTGAAAGGAAGAGATGGGAGTGAGGCCCGGAACAGAACGGCCAGTCGAAGTCCATGCAGCCATGGATCGAGGAGTTAGTTGTATTCCGATGATAGTTTTGGTACCTCTTGTGGTAATCGGGTGTATTATAGACCAAACGCTTACCAGAGTCGATGTTTCTGGTGAACATTCGGGAATAATGCATGAGCTGAATTATGTTTTGAAAAAATTTAAAATTTGATAACATCGACTGTTTTCAGGGAAAATTTAAAAAAGTCGATGTTGTCAAAGCATTACTTTGAAAGCCTCCTAAAAGAGTATCTGAGAATTCTGTAAATAAACAGGAAACTTATTGAAAATGTTCAGGTAAAGGCGTCGATATTTTATTTTTTAATCTCAATGTTATCGCATTCCTGAACAGGTGAAGCTAATTCATGGGTGAATGCGATCAGGAGATTTCATTTTCAATGGAATTCATGAAACAAAATATGATTTTTGGAAATTTCTTTGATATTTAATCGCGCGTGGCCACATAATTGAGCAGATGTTAATCAATTTCTTACCCTAGTGCTTGTCCATTGGTGTTAAGTTACTATGCCAGATGTAAAAAGCCCTAGAGGCTGTTTTCAGGATGATAATAAATAAATACCATGAACACGATGTTTTGCATTTATAGCGAACGGGGCCGAGTTTGTATGGTATGGAACCATTGTTTCGTTGTGGACATTTAATTACTATCTATCGAGGATTCTGATGCTAATTTTAATTATTGTGATACCGGAGAGGTTAGATCACCTTCGTTAGATCATTGCATAATTTCCTAACTTCGCATAATTCATTCGCCCAATATCTCTCAGTTCATTCCAACATACTTCCTACTTGCTAACTTCCCCAATGGAGATATTTTGCATATTCATCATCGATTTGGTATAGAATTTTTCGTCTAAGAAAAACACACAGTGCTTGGGAGCCGGCAGTTGGGATATCCGGGTTCGAGTCCCGGTCAAGTCAAATGATTTTTTTTCACGGCCAATTTCACCCTTTTAGGAGTATATTTTTGCATCGTGCGCGTTACTGCGTACCACATCATTTGTACAATCGCAATGATTAGAATATCGGGTTCTCTTGATGGGAATCAAGTACTCCAGCCACTACACTAGTTTTGTTTCCCAACTACTACCTGCATAGCCAGAGCATATTTTTTGGAATTTTCACTGGGCGACACTGAAACTGCTTGAACCCAAAACCCCATTAAAATTACCATTAGCTTTCGCTTTTTTCTCGGTCTATAGGGTTTGGGATTATCTGTCACTTGTATACGCCACGTTTAACGCTTCCTGACTTCAGTTTAACACGCGTTGAACTTAAGTTTATTTCATTTTTTTGCCGGCACCAAGTACTGTCACTGGGCGATAAAATCTTGGCACTAGGCGACATTCGTGTCGCCTACTTGGTGTGTTATTTTATGCACTGTGTATAGCCGAAGAAAACGTCGAGTGCTTGTTCTATGCATCCAAGTTCACGCTTAATCACTAACGGCCGAAGTTTTGGCTTGTGGCCGACCCCCGCATCGGCCGGCCGACTCCCTGAATTCCCTCGTTTCCAGTTTAAAAAGGAGATTTGTGATGGCGGGCGAGATAAAAACATCTCCAAAGAAAGAAGAAGAAAAGGAGAGGGTGGGGGATGGGGTTGAAGAAAAAGGAAGGAACATCCCTCCCCTCTCCACTATTGCTCCTTTTTTCTCTCGCGGAACTAAAGTATATTTTTCTCACTCTCCTCCTCGCACATTTCGTCTCCCTATTTCTTCTCCTTCATCCCATTGTCTCTTTTCTTCTTGAACATTTTCCCCCTCCTTGGGAGACATGTGATGTTTCTTCCGAAACGGGTGAAGAGTTATCCACAACTTTACAGTTTTTTTGTAACCCCTTAACCATTTTTCTTTCTTCCTGAGCTGAAATTAATGGGTGTCTTCTTTGAAAAAGGGAAAGAAGTCGTAATTGAAATTCGTGAAAAAAATTATGAAGCATTTTCTTTTTTCTATTCTGCGAATGGAACCATTTTTTTAACGAAACTCACTCTTTTTGGAGTACTTTTCTCCGAAAGAGAGATGAATCGTGGGAATACTCATCCTAATAGCTGGTACAACCGTCGTGTTTTCTGAAGGTCGAAAGGTGCGGTAGCCTAGTGGGAAGATTGCTGAGCTACCGAACTGGAGGTTTCGAGTCTGGGAGAATCCTCTTTTGAAGGACCTCCAACCTCAAGTCTTAAGTTGTGCAAGTATATTTGCTTTCCCGAATTTTGTGTGAAACTGCCTGTTCCCCAAGGAAAGGAACAAGGTGGGCCCCCCAATGCCCAAAAGATTTGGTATTCCCCTGCTTCTTGGCTGTGATGAGCTCTATCCTCACGTACCCCTACATGCAGGTTAATTGCATAGTGAGGGAGGCACGGTTGTTACTCCTGTAAAGTACTATGTTAGCAGTGATCGCGGATACTATCATGGAAGAAATTATGTGCCCTTCCCCTCTAAGGATGCGAGGCGAAGGGAATTGGAGAACGGAAGCGCCCTGCGATATTAAGTCCGTGCGACCGAAGAAATTTTATCCTTTTTCGCCCACCAATTAATACTAATTGACCACGGGGCTGTATTGCAGGAAGGACTTCACGTAATAGCCGGATCGTCGGAATTGATAAAGTGTTGACGCCACTGTCGCGAAAAATCTCGACTGTCGTTTCCACAATACGAGAATCTTCGAGGTGATGAGGTCACAGATTAACCTTGGTATTGTTGGAGGTTCGACTTTTTCCGAATCCTTTCAGAGTTAAGCCCCTTGATTTACCGATGACCGATATTTCACTATCGCGGATGTGCGGGGAGAATGGAATGCTGGGAAGCCGCGGCACGCGCGTGATCGCCGATCCGTGCGAATAAAAAAAGAAGAGAAGGGAGCTACGCGCACGCATCGGAAATTAATTCGGTGACGTCGAGCGCGTCGATTCGTGACGGTTATCTTCCTCACGCACGACCTCGATTTTTCAAATCATGTAAAAAGCAAAAACATCAGCGGGTGACGTCACTCGAGGTCTTTTTTTATTCATTTCCACGGAATTCCCCTCCTTTTTAAAATCACGTTTTCTTCCTCTTCTTTTTTTCTCCGCCATTTTTTTTCGCCGGCCACACGGGGATTCGCATTCCGGAACAAACAAACAAACAAAAGAGGGAGATCCGCCGTCCACCTCTTTTTTGTTGGCTCCGGGACAAGTCGGTGCGCTAGGAGGGGTGGGTTGCGGGCGACTTGAAGGAGACACCGTGGCCGAAATGGAATCGGAATCCGGGGAAATCCCGCTGAAAGGGAATGACATGGCGTGTTTGAGAGGATGGTGGACGGTGTCTTTTGCCGTGTCACTGGTGCTGACTGAACGTGGCGGAAAGATGGAAGGTGCAATCACCAATTTGAGAATTTTACCAACTCTAGGATCACGTAACGTTTCTCCAAGATGAAAGGATACTTCAAACGTCCAGTTTCTTCTGTAAACTGGACGTTTGAAGTATCCTTTTTCTTCTGTGCTTTTTGTAAGATCGGAGTAATCAATTATCTGTCAGTTACTTTATGGAGAAAATATTTAGTTGCTACGACTTCATGAATCAAGTCGTTTGAGTGAAAATCATTTATACTTTAAACGGAAGTGGTCCCATTTTTCTTTTTTAGGCTCCTTGTGCGTCTCAAATTACCAGTAAATAACCCAGTCTCCTAAAATCATTGTGTTGTTTCATGAGAGAAGTAGGTTTAAATGACCGAATCACTTGCAATATTTTGTTGTGAACCAAATCTAGAATGGCACAATGTTTCTCCAAGATGACTGTCGTAAACTGGGCGTTTGAAGTATGCTTTTCCTCCTGTTCTTTGTTTAAGATCGGAGTAATTAATAATCTTTCAGTTATTTTCTGGAGAAAATGTTTAGTTGATACGACTACATACCTCTACTGTATCACTTCCTTAATTTATTTCTCCTTAGAATCAAAATCATTTATACTTTAAACGGAAGTGGTCCCATTTTCTTTTTGTAGGCTCCTTGTGCGTCTCAAATTGCTAGTAAATAAGTGTCTCCTAAAATCAGTGTGTTGTTTCTCGCAAAAAGTGGCTTTAAATGACCGATGCACGTTTTATAACTTCATGTGACCCAACTGAGGTTCTCAAGTTATGCATTTTGTGATATTTGAAATTCCTCATCTTTCTGATTAATTTCTCTGTGTGCTCTTATATTTCTGTTTTTTTACTTACTATACCGCGAGAAAATTCTCCATTTTGAGCCTTATGATGTAATTTACCTGTAATAGTGGCAGAGAATTCCGTTTTCCCGACTGTCAGGAAATTATTTGGCCCATGAAAGTTTGTGAGAAAGAATTGTAATTATATTTATTGGTCATGTTTCAATTTTAAAAAACACCTTTGTGAGTGAGAAGCTTCTAATGCAATGCGTATTGCGTGATGAATATCAATATGTCTCCTTGGTATCTGTTTCTCTCAACTTGCCCTACGTCCGAAATCATCAAGGCAGCTCTAAAAACGGCAAATCGGCGTAAAAACGTAAATAAAACATGTAAAATATCAATTTTGAAGTCTTAAAAAAAGTATAAAATTGCAGAATTGAGATTCGGATATTCCACGGTAAATCCCTCGGAAAGTGGTTTGATGAAAAATTTATTTCCTGGTGGACATAGTTGAATTATTTAAGCGAGATGTCGATTGAAGAGAAGTGATAAATAAGCGCTTTCCATTTGCTTGAGTGCGCTTCTCACTTCGATGCACAAAAGCGAAGTTGCTTTCCATTCGTTTCAGACCCTGAACACTTCAAAACAGATTTTGATGTGCGCTGGAACGTGTTTGGGAAAAAAATAACTTCGATAATCACATCCGTTTCTGCAGTTCATCTGTCGAATTTTCGTTTAAGGTAGTTTGAGCGATAAATCAGTTCATTTAGAATGAATGAATTTGACGTCATTTAAAATAAAAACCTCCCATATTTTTAATGATATCAAAATATTATCCCCTTGCCGAACTGCTTTTCGAGCAATTTGTCTAAAAATGTAATTTGTTTTACATGTGATAGATTACGGCTGTGCGCTCCAGAGGGAGAATATGGAAAAAAATTAGAAATTTCTGACACCTAGATTTCGTCAAAAAAACTAAATATGTGTAGTTTGTATGTTTTCTCTACTACTTATTAAAATTAATCAATTAATCACCGCGGTAACCTTTACAGAACGACCAAAAAAACCTATTGTGATGGCGTTTTCGTCGTACGCCATGAAAAAATGAGTCAAGTTAGAGACTTATGTGGTTATATTTATTTAATTACTGAGAATTTTTCTCATGTATGACTATATTTTTGCACCAGTAATATTAAAGTATTTACTTCATACTTCTTACAGACGCTTAAATTAAAAAATTAAAATTCGAATTTGGTCTCCATTATGACTAGGGAACTACCTTTTTATAACAAGTGTAGGGCAATTGGAATCATCCCTCAGTTTCATGCATTTCTCGAGTAATATTTTCTGGCTCTCTTTCGAGTTTGGGTCGTCCAGCATCCAACGCAGGACTGCAGTCTCTCCTGCGGAATTACATGCGTGGTCGCTTTCTCGCCTCATGGTTCTGATAAGTCACGAATGGGGGTGCCATTTCAAGAGAAGTTGCGCGCGTGAAATTTCTTCCAAGTCATGTGCAAGGGGGAAGGCAGTGTAAAGGAGGAAAGGGAGACATGTCCTCTCCCGGAGGGATTCTTTTTATCTTTAATCGTTGCAAACGTGACTTATCACATGCCGCCACTCATGAGGTGAGCGTGTCGCATTCACATGGCCAGGGACTCAGCGGCGATGAAACCGTGTCGAGGATATTTTATTTAGAAAATATAGAGTGGGCCTTTCCATCTCCATCTACTGCCGATTATTTGGTTCTGTGTTCTGTCGCGTACAGATCTCGCAAAAGCTTATATAAGACAGATGCGCAGAGCTCTGTAAGTCATGGAGGTGGTCTAACGGGAGGAAATGTGAGAAGGGAGGGATAGGAAGATTGGAAGAGGAAGTGAATATGACTTCACTTCTGAAGTTTTGATTTGTCTTTGAGTTAGAATCGTTGAAATGGTAGGCGCATTGCATGCTGGGTAGTGAAGCGTGGTGGCATACTTACTCTTACTCCTGTGGCCATTGGAAACCAAGTTGGTTTCTGGCCTTACCAACGTACTGCATCCACCTTCTTCGGTCTTCTGCCGTCTCCAGATTTACCACAAGCCTCACTTAGATCTTTCTTCACTTCGTCACTCCAACGCATTCTAGGTATTCCTACAGGTCGTACTCCATTTGGTTTTCCTTCCCATACCTTACTGATCATTGTGTTTTCATTACTTCTATGTACACATCCCACCCACCTTAGTGTTTTACTTCTAATTAATCCTATAATGTCTGGTTCTTTATATAATCCTCTTAATTCTTTATCCTTCCTTATTCTCCAAGTACCATCTTCTTGAATTGGTCCATATATTCTTCGCAAAACTTTGTTTTCGAATGCTATGAGTTTTTTTCTGGGACTGTTTCGTGAGGGCCCATACCTTAGATCCATATAAGCGTGATCATAGGTATACATATACCCTACTGCCCACCCCACCGTAAGGGCCGGTTTTCGGGGAAAAAACGAGCCGCGACTTTTTCCTGAGACCTGTAAGCCTCATATTATCCAATAGTGTAGTGGTATTCGCTTAGCTAGTCGTGTTATTGATTCAGCGATTCATTTGTAAGGTTAGATTTAATCGTGTGACGTGCCGTACCGAACTTAGCAGTCGTGAAATTCATTTTACATTTTTCAAACGCGACAGAAAATGGTGCCTTGATGTACAGAAGTGAAGGCTTTTTTTTCGCAGAAAATGGTCTATTCAACCATATATTCAATGGTCCATATGGTGCGTATTTGTCCAAAATTATTATATAGAATGCTAAATTTAAAAAATATATTCAGTGAACATGCTTTTTGATGAATAACCACAGCGCTGCGACAATTCTGCGACTTCTACTAATAATGCCACCCTTTTTCACGGTGAAGTAACTGCATGACTGATGCATTTAATCTGATCGGCAGTGGGTTATATTGGTTACAATATTCTTCCGTGCTATCGTGACTTATAGTTCCTTTTATCATCTTATTTGATGAATGGTATTTAGAGACCACTAAAATGATTGGAGTGCCTCCATGCGAAGTTGCTTGTGTCATCGCACAACTACCTTGAACTCCTCTCGCTGGCTGAGGTATGTAATTTAGCTTGCTGAATCATCGAAAAAAAAATATTTCCTGGAAAGTTGAGAACGTTTGGCACACATTACATGGTCATAAGTATATTTACATGAATTTTAAAAACAATTTTACACGCGAGATATCCGGTTGCCAGGGAAATAAGTATTGGCTCCCTTATGTTGGAAGTTATATATGACATTAAAATGTTAGGCATTGTAATTGGTAGCAATTTAGTCATATCCATTCACCTATTTGTCAGGCATACTATTTTATATACACAAACGAAAGTCCACGAGCCTGCTCGTATCAGCCATATTAGATAGCGATCAATGTGGCTATCTTAAGATGATGTGCTATGTCTTTAGATTTTAGACAAGGGAACCAGATTTCTTTTGAACGTATTGAAATAATAGTAATAAGGTGGGAAAAAGAAGAGTGCTTTATTCCGAGAAAGTTTTCTTAATTCTGCTTTGGACGTATTTAATTATGAAGAATTTAGATTTTTCTGTATTCCAAGTTTAAATATTTCTTCTACTGATATCGGAAATGGCCATTATTTCATAAAGAGGCCGTGATTTTAGCGAACAAATGACCCGTATCATAGAAAATAGTTTTTCCTAACACACCAACGATGTGTATCTTTAAATTTGATTATAGCTTGACTTTAACTTCAAAGCAACTTTCAAATGCTAATAGTTGAGTTTTTAAACACGTAGTCTGCAGAATTTTTGCATCAATTCTTCTTAAGGTTTGTGAAATGAATAGTTTTGTGAACTACTTTTTCCATCGCAGTGCTCGGTACTGTGGAAATCGACAGTTAAAAATCCTAATGTTAAATTAATGTTAAATGCACACAGTTGACACGCTTTTCATTAAAAATTCATAAATGATGGCTAGTTGACGAAAATCCCATGCCACCCGAAGCTGTGGTGAATCGGAGGGTAGGTACGACTTAGGCGCGAATGCATACTGCGGAGTGAAGCTTATTGTTTACCATAGACGCTTGACTCGTGGCGACATCCCTAATGGGACTTTGGGACGGGCGGAGTTATGAACGCGGGGTGGTTAAGGAAAACGACGGGAGCATTATGCCCCGTTTCTGCTACTGCCGCTCGTACCAGCGTAACCAACCTACATGCATCCCCACTACTTTGGCGTTGCAGTTGCTAAATCTACGCTGCCCCATCTAGGAATTGCAGCGAAAAAATGAAAATCAAGCTGTTAATTTCAAGTGTAATTAGATTTCTTGCATCCACCGAACGTTTTGTAATATACAGATTGGTTTATAATACAGATGACACTCATATCTGTTTATTTGATAGCAGTGGCGTAATTCGGGGTAGGCAAGGGGTGGCAGTTCGTCCAACCCAGTATTTTGCGAACCCAGAATTTTTAAGTAAAAATCTCAATAAGTTACAAACAATTGGGAAATACAATTCTTCCGCTTCAGTTAAGGTGGTTCCACCGTAAAATGACTTAAACGTCATTTTATTCATATTCTGTCTACTTGTAGAAAAAGTTGTTCTCTATCTGATATGAACAACAAAATAATATCTTTCCATGCTATTTTATTCTATAATTGAGCTTGAAATTACGTGTTGTTCAATGGGGGGAATGAGAGAAACACGGGGAAAAATAGTATTTTTCCAAAAAATATAAATGCCATTTTTGCGTAAAACTGTTTGTAAGAAGGAAATAATCCAGAAAAAATTAATAAAAATAAAATATAGGCCTCTTACCACCTTATGTTTTTAGTTATTAGGGAATTACTGCCTTAACTGAAGTAAAAATGCGGCAATTCGTAGGAAATGGCACTCCAGTCGGCTCCTATGGCTGAAAAAAGTGCTCATTTAAAATACATTTGTGAAATAATCTGCAAATATTTTACCTTACTTTTCTAATTATAACGCATTTCATCAGCGCAATCAGGATTTTGTGACAAAAAATAAAAAATGTGGAATTTGGTATTTGTTTTGACTCACACAGTCGCGGCGGAACCTCCTTAACAGCTTCAAAAGCTAACAATTTAACGCTAGTTTTTTTAATTTTCCGGGGGAGGACCCCCTTCCACCTGGGGGGTATTCCATACCCCCCGGTAGGCCTTGCCACCTCAGTTAAAAAGCTGAAATTACGCCCATGTTTGACAGAATAACACTATACCCATCTCCATTTTGTTTTTATTGTTTAATTATCGTGATTAATATATTCGGAACATCCCTTCCCTCGAGACACCAGCGCCAACTCCTGTTGAGTTGGCTGCGTTAGGAACAACTTGTTACCAGCGTAACAGACGTGCATTCCCGTAGCGATTTTGACTCGCAGGGGTGGTTACTCCGGTCGGTAAGTCGCTAGTGGAAACGGGGCATAATGGTCCCGTCTCAATTCCTTCACCGCCCACCGTTCAAAACTCCGCCCGTCCCAAGGTCCGCAGATTACAAGGACCTCGCCCCTGTCTCCCGTGACGGACCGACTGGCTGACTGCATTAGCAGCATTACCTTCAGCCGTCTCGCCACTTCAACGGCTGAGACTTTTCCTCTAATTGTCGAAGGTGTCTTCTTATCTTGTCCGAACTAACGCTAAAGAAATAGAGGAGTGGTCACGTCGAACGTTCGGCCGTTCTTGCTGTCAGCAATTCCCTTTTGGACTACCTCCCACTCATATGTTGTTCAATCCCCATCAGCTTAACCAGTCCAGACGTTTCACGGCTAAGAGGCGTGAGTGCCTTTCGCCGGTGCCCAGTTTGCTGCTGCTGTGAATGTTATATTCGGCGGATTAGGGTTTGAGTGAGCTAATGTACTTGACGAACGACGGTAGATGACATGGCCATACCGTATTTGAATGATGAAATACCGCTCGAGTGAATACTGTGAGCGCCATTAACCACACGTACCAAAAAACCAAATTATTTCCTATGCTCAAGTGTACACTTGGTATTGCGGCGAAAATATTTCAAAATTGCGTGGACACGTAGTTGAAATGACGGTAGTCAAGTACCTAAAGCATAATTCGGAAACATTTAAAGTTGTAGTTAAAAAACGGTGAATATTGTGTTTGTAATGACATCTTGGAGGTGCATATTTGAGATTTGTGATTAGGCTACCGTACACTGAAAAGAATGTGTCAATGTCAAAGAAAATAAAGACTTACTGGACCTGGAGTTGAAATATGGGCTTGAAAAAAATCGAAATATGTCTTTTGGCCTGGTTTCGCCGAAAATGGAGAATCAATTCCATGTTCAAGATACCCTCTTTCCCCTTGCAATTGTCAACCCTTTCTTTGCCGTTTCTCGCTGCTGGTTTTACATCTTGCGTTGGTTGCTTATCACACATTACGATTAACTAATTGGATCTGGATACTGACATCTTTGAACCGTGTCTCTACTATACAAGTGCCAACCTTTATGTGCTTACAGTAATGGCATACGGCAACTAAGTCGTATAGACCCTTCAGAAATTGTCTTTAAGATCAGGAAATCTGGATAGTGTTGAGGACATTCGTATAATGCGCTGACAGTCGTGTTCAGTGGTTCGAATCCCGGTCCAGGAGTGGGATATACCTACGTGCAACAGGTTGGGTAGTGTACTTATCTAATTTTCGTGTCTAAACTCCGGAGCATAAGTGAGGTTTTGTGGAAGATTGTGTTGAAGAATGCACTTAAACTAATATATTATAGAAGTGCCGAGAATTATTGAGTGCGAACACATTATAGGTTTCCTATTTATACGGAGCGGCATCTCTTTTGGCGCGTTGATTCTTAGTAAGGACACCTCAGCCTTAAATGATTCCATATCTTCCGAGATATTTCCCTGCAGGAAGTTGGTTTATTTAAAGTCGAGTTTTTATTTTTTTTAAGTATGCGTTTTATTTCTTTTCGGAGGCATTGGGACGAGGTGGTGGACATTATGTAGGCATATGGGCCACGGGGCAAACACTGGATGCACATAAACCTGCCTACGGAAGGCTTTAGTTGCGACGCTAATACGCTTGCATTTGTCGAGGTTCTTCCTTGCGAATCCGTTCCCCTATTTAGAAAAAAGTCAAATGACAGGGGGAACGGGTTCCCGTGGAATAAGGCCGAACGGAAAAATCATTGCCGGAAATCATAGCGGCACCTAATGATCGCCGCAGCGTGAAATCACCGCTCACGTACGCTCACAAAAAAAAGAGTAACGTATAATGATGACTGGAAGCGGGGAGAATTGGAATCGGAGGCATGCGGTGGTGACGAAGGTCGCATTTCATGAAGCCTTGTCTCATTGATGCGAAATTCTCCTTCGTTCCCTCGGTCTGCTTGCTTCGCTTTCGCAATACATATTCATGGAAAGCAAACCGCTGTGAGATCCTGGAGTCTGAGCTGGCGGATGGGGTTATTATTATCCTTGAATGGCGATCATACATTTTAGATTTATGTATTTAATGGTCCCGGCCAATAGACCGCATATCATCCTACACATCAAAAACCTTCACTAGAAGTCGTGCGGAAAATAGGAAGAATTCGCTATTGGCATTTGCGCCAACTGCGAATTATCGCAGGAAGGGAAAAGATGTAATGATCGCCTACCCCTCTAACACTCAATGGTAACCGGCGCGATGAAGGAAAAGTTTGCGATTTCTACGGGAAATCGTGCGTTTATCTCATGAAACTGGCGGTAGTAAGGTTTTTTGTCTTCCGTGAAAGGATATTAAATGTTCAATATGGCATGAAAACTGTAAAATAATCAGCTAATTTCACGTAGCAATCTTTTATTAAATGATATACCATTACCTAGTAATTACTTGGCTTCTAAATATCAGCTGGCGATTAAGAATATATTGCTGCGGCTGTTAATTTCATAAATGGCCGGATAAGATTTTAATTTCATAGTGAATGAATATCCTTCATTTTAGTGTTTTATTGCCATTGCAGTACAAGCGGGAACGTATAGAAAGTTTTCCGTCTTTGAAACGATTTTTCATCTAATGCTTTTTTCAAATTCGTCTAAAATATATCGCTGTATGTTAGTAAATATACGTTTTTGTGAAGTGATAGAGTGTAGATACGCAGTTTTCACGAAAATAGAATTGGAATACTATTGGTAGATCTCTAATATCTAGGAACTCTAATTGAAACGTCCTTATGTAAGCAAAACCAAAGGTATCTGCTGCGAAACATTGTGTGACAGATCTTCAGTGAGCTAAATATTGATTAATTTTTAAAAGATCCTTTCGGAGTCAAGCAGATACATAATTTTATTTTCTTTACATCTCTTTTCAGTGCACTCGTGTCCAATAATTTACTTAATATTTGACCAATACCTGTCCAGTTATGTTCAATTTGACCAATAACGTCCAATATGTGACCCTCCCCCCTCCGTAATACAGTGAGTTGCTGAGGAGGAACTGAACCAGGTGGTAATATGACGAAGCAAATGAAAAGAGTAAAGCTCTTATTACTTTTAGTAGCTGCTCAGCGTAATTGTTACACCAATAACTTACAAAAATCTTTTTCACATTACGGACCAATATTTTAATTTTCCGTGCACCGGATGAATACGATTTGTTTCAGACTGCTGGGACGTGCCGGAGAAAGTTAAAGGCGAAGTAGATTGCAGGTAAACCGCATCAGAGTCAGAGGGTATCCATTAAACACTAAAATAACTAATTGACATTTAAAGGTGTGGTGTTTGGTCGGTGACTGAATTGAAGACTCTAAAATACTCCTGCTATTAATTAATGAAAGGAGGAGAGAGTATCTGACCTCGTTCTAGCATGATTCACCTAGGACTTTCTGTTGCTCTTCAAAATTAACGTTATCATTACATTGCGCCTAGAAAAGATACTTTGCATAAAAAACTTTTCATAATCCTCTTCGGGTAAAATAGGGAATTGCATGTATGAGAATGTACTGTGCTTCAAAAGATGGAGCAGAATACTCTATACTATAAGAACCGCATCTCCATCTAGCTGATTTTCTACACTAAACTGCTCTAGGAGCCCCAAAGATTGAATTTATGGAGGATTCAAAGGCTGTCTTTGCTTCTCCAAATCTACTCCATTAAGTATAACAGGAAATAAAAATCCGATGCAAATCTAATCGCTATAGGGAATAGTACTTTGCACCACCAATGAAAGAAATAGATACAGCTTATGACGATAGTTAAACCAAGAAGTAGATATAAAATAAGTTAATTTATGAGAATCAGGTAATGCTACGAAAACATTTTATTTTATGGCCCTTGCAATCGTTAAGTTCTTTCTTAACAAAAAAAACTCTGATTAGGGATGCGAAATATTATCGTTCTACGATACTTGCTAACCATCCTTACATCCCCAACTTAGCATAAATCGAGCGAAGCTGCTTACTAAACCTCGTTTGGTTTGTAAAAAAAACAGTAAAACTAAACACATTGGTTTTTTCCTAGGGTGTCTAGTTCCTACAAGATGAGTAAATTTTCCAGGTCTAACTATAAAATTGCCTCTCTCTGCACCAACAGTCTTAAGAGATCCGTATTTTTACTGTATATTTTTTGTTTCACTAAGATATAAATAGTCTGCTATGTGTAGTCCTGAAGTGATAGGATTGTCAGTTCGTATCGTTTTATCTTATCGTTTGTGTTATGTGGAGAGTATTTAAGATACTGGAAGCGAAATAGACATTAAAAAGTTGGCAAGGTTTCCTTTTCGACGTAGATTTCCTCAGTCCCTTCTCTGACTCACTCGATAATCTCATGCTTGAGTGACACTGGTTTCCATGAGTGCATTCCAAGAGGCGATATTTTTTTTTATTTTTTCTTTTGCAGCTTCCGTCGTTCGTTTATTGCTGCCCTTCATTCTGAATTGTACGGAGTTGTGACGTTCTTTAGGAATGGTAAAGTGACGGAACATGCACTTATTCCATTCGTGTCGAGGAAATATTAAATCTAAGATTTTGTGACTGTGCCAACTGGCGTGGTATTTTCTATTATTGGTTTATTATTGAAGTTCCTAACGAAATGCCGTCACTTTTGGAGAAAAAAGATTGCTATTTCCAAATGAATGCTATTTCCATCAATTCGTTTTATATTATGGTTAATGGTAAGAAGCTTCACACGAAGCAAAGTGTGACTGATTTATAACACTTGGCGGGGTTTTTAGTTTTAAAGCCATAGAAACAGTGGCGTTTACGCATTGCGAATTAATGCTGATTGAAATTGCATCGAAATCCCGCATGCGTGAATTTTAAATTATCTTAAAAATGATTATGGGTGATTTCTACCATCTTAATATTAATTTCATGATCCAGCATTCGATAAGTGCATATGCCTAGAGGGAGAGCGGCTTTGAAGTGACCTCGCATGGCTGATCACCATGAGTGAGGCGTAATCGAGTTTGCTTTTTCCTACGCGACACTTTATTTACAAAAATAGGTGTGATTATTAATGTATCATGAGTTAGATATGACCGTCCAAAAGCTTGGGACGTTACTGAATCCTTATAGAGAAGGCTATTACATATTTCTGTAAAATAATCTATAAATATCATTAGAAATATACTTGATTATTTCTGGTTTCGCACTGCCATTAAGTAGGGTTAGCAATTATTAATGACGGAAGGAACTTTCCGTACTCAGTGTCGTGCTCTCTTATCTAATGTAAGTACATACATCTACGAAGTACCGAGTAAAACCACTTTCAGGGGTTCTGGCACGGGATGATATGAGACAGTGTACTTATTCGTTGGGTGTTGTCATGGATAACTCAATTGAGTACTTTATGAACTTATTGATCTAATGATCAGTAAGTTATCTCAAACGAGAATTAAGTTAAAAAACGTTGAGGATAAACGTTGCCAAATTAACTGCTTTTGCTCTATGCTCTAACACATACATTGGTTAATTTATGGAGGTTTTGGTCATGTCTTTTTT
The DNA here is from genome assembly GCA_963573305.1 of Pyrrhosoma nymphula. Classification (NCBI taxonomy): domain Eukaryota; kingdom Metazoa; phylum Arthropoda; class Insecta; order Odonata; family Coenagrionidae; genus Pyrrhosoma; species Pyrrhosoma nymphula. The sequence goes on along the minus strand of OY754335.1, from coordinate 130,660,471 downwards.
AAGGAACTCAACTTCCTTTTTCCGTCAACGTTTCTTACTTTTTTTTACAATATATGTAATTGTTAATTTCATGCTTTATACTATTCATTTTAAAATTTTTATTTTCACTTATTATATTTTTAAACAAAATTTTAGCTTGGTTTTCCGTTTTGGTTTTGTTTTTGATGCTGATTTTGTTACTAAGAGGAAGAGTTTGTTTTTGTGTTCCCATTGTCGCAGTGAGATAAAGTTAATCCTTTAAGGTACTAAATTTATGATTGAAATTTTTTTTATCTTTGTAGTATTATAATTATTACCAACTGTATTCCTTGCATTGTACTGTTGCCCTGAAGAAGCCTTAATACGAGTAAAAAGGCGAAACGTTGGCGGAAAAAGGAAGTCGAGTTTCTTAAAAAAGACATTACCAAACCTCCATGAATTAACCAATGTTAAGTGGTCGTGGAAAATAAAGTGGTCAATAACCATTCAAAGAAGTCTATGCTCTAAGCCATTTGCCTTTCCTCACAGCTAGACCCATTTTCATCTTAAGGTGGCTGGAGCGATTTTTGTTTGTATACAGATTTGCGTGAAACTTTGCATACGTGTCCTTGTTAGTAATACCTATCGATAAAATATAAAAAAACTGCATGTTACCGATTTGGTTTCCTGGCAATTCAATGGTATTTTAACAAGTAATCTTATGGAACACGGCATATATTTTGAAGAAATTCTATTACTAAAGTACAGATTTTCTCCTAAATGCGAAATAGTAAGTTTCATATTATTATAATAGCTGCCAACAAATATCAAAGTATCATACCGAGTAAGAAAAGCGTATTTAGATATGATTTTCGCGTAAATTTCGAATTTCGCGCCGAAAATCTAAGTCAAAACAATGCTTTAATTAAGGCGAAAATTTGAAATATAACTCTTGCATCATATACATTACGGCATTGTGGTGATTTCCAACGTATAAACAGGTGTACTTGAGTGAAATGTGGTCCAAGAATATTTTTTTCGACTTACGTGAAAAGTTATTAGAATGTGCCTTCAACGACTCACGATTACCGCTCCAGCCACCTTAAAGGTATATCCGTAAAATTTTTTCCGGCACCCGCTGCCGAAATCGTTCAGTATTAACATTCACGGTTGCGCGTGACATCCATGATCGTTTGCAGTCCTCTTCTCACTCTGTGCCTCCGTATCTTTTCGCCACTATTCCCTCTCCACGATATACACCATCCTCCACCCCTTTTCCATCACTCCATGTCTTGAGAAGAAGATTGGTGGGGGTTTAATGTTGAATGCGTGTCTATTTCGTGTCTCTCGAATTACAATAACATACATATTTCTCTAATGAACATACAGGTCTGTATTAAACAGTACAAGTTCAGGAAAACGACGAAAATATATACCCCTCAGTAGTATATCATTCCTGTTTTGACTATAGACTCCTCGCAGTATTGCAAAAAAACCGTAAAACCACAAATACGGCATTGTGGTGGTAACATAAATCTTAACTAAATACTGTCACTGATGAAAACAATGAAAAACGAATACACCGTTAAAATATAAAAAAATAATTCTGGAACATGTGCAGAATAAAAACAGATTGGAAATGCATATCGTAACAACAGTGAGAAAATGTAAGCAAAGAACTTTGGCATATTTGACTATGTTCCATTACAGTGAACAATTAATTTAAATATATCGTAACTCTGTTTGAATAAACGATGTTTCAATCTTTCTTTTAAAAAAAATTCCTCCATCTCTTTTCTCTTTGTTTTTTCTCTTCAAAATGCACAATGCAAAAATAATATAAACATACCATCCCTCCGTTTCAATTAACGATATTGCAGTTATTCTTTTAAAAATAAAAGTTCTACCCCCCTCTTTTCTCTCTTTTGTTTTCTTCTTCCACGCTCTCTCTCCGTTGGCCCCCCAACTGCGCCCTCTCGCGTCTCTGTCCTCCCTCCCTCCCTCCCTCTCTTCCTACGCCTCCTCATCTCCCCTCCTCCGTCACTCATCCCTTCCTTCCTCTTACCCATCCTCCCTTCATCTTCGGTCTCCTCAACTAGCATCGCCTCAACGCCTCCCTTATTCCCTCCCGACTCGTGTGAAAACAGGAAAATTATTTTAAAAATATCGATGAGTATTTCATCATCATCTGAGTAATCTGCCGGTTAAAGAAGGGTTATGATGAAAATAAGAGAATATCCAACAGACTCTTACACGTGCAGTGCTCTATCTACCTCCAGTAATTCTTTCTTCATCTCAGCGTAAGTCCTACTTTTCTTCATCCCATCCATATAACCTATTCTCTTTCTTCCCCTTCCCCGTTTGCCCATCATCCTTCCCTATATCACTGCCTTCAGCAAACCATCGCCCCTCATCACCCCTTCCAGCCACCTACCCTGCCTTCCCCTAATCTCATCCACAAGTTTTTCCGTCCTCCTCCACACCCACATCTCGAACGCCTTCTGCCTATTTTCGTCTTCCTGACAAGTATTTGATGAACAATTATTTGTAAACTTAAACGTATTAACCTTTTAAAATATTCTTGAGGTTTTTGGTCTATAAAATTTAAGTTAAACTCTTTGCCAACGTTTCAGTTAATTTGTAAACCGTCAAAGTTTGTTCGTTAAAAATAAATTCACATTTCAAGTCTTCGTCAACAAGAAAACAATACATAAACCACAATATAACTGAACTCAATTTTCCCTCTTTTTTCATCCATAAGCATAGACACTCTAGTTATGTGTTAGGGGCCTAAGTAGAATGATGATGAATATAACAAACACTTTGATTTGTGGCTCCATGTAACTCGCTTAGCACCACTGAATTAATGAGTGCATGACTTTAGAGAGTAAGAAATTGCGTGAAAATATTTTTAATAGAAGTTATCATGAAGAAAGCTCAGTATCTAAAAAGATAAGCGAAAAAAACTATGGAAAAAAGAAAAACATATATATATACCAGACCAGGGCATCGAACTCCATACCGCCCACTCCACAATCCACCTCTGGTCTACCACTTCCTTGAAGGAATAGGCAGGCCACAGGGCTTAAATGCGTTTTCCTGACTGTGGCTCCATCTTACATCGTTACAGAGTCATTCAGTCAGTGATGAGCGTAATTATATATACCTGCTAATGTTTTATGAGCGAAGAGACCTCATATCTGCTTTTCATAAAACTTTCAGCTGGAGTTTCAGAAAAAACTGCGCTCTTACTTGAAATCGTTGGACATAAATTCAATTTTTTATTTTCTCCTGAAAATTATCAAAATTCCGAGGTGAGCTCTTTTCAAAATTCAATTATGCAAGGAACATTTCCCAGTGTTTTCCTCAAAAAGAGCAATGTTCCATCTCGCATACTAACTTTTTCAGCGATATTATAATTTCAGCATCGTCTTAAGGTAGTTTGAGCGATATACTTCCCTAGTCATAATGGAAACCATATTCGTTTTTCATTTTTTAATTTCAGCGTCTGTAAGAAGTATGAGGTAAATATTGTTATATTAATGGCGAAAAATATAGTTAAATATGGCAAAAATTCTCTGTAAGTAATGAAATAAATATATATAGATACATAAGTCTCTAACTTGACTAATTTTTTACCCCCTCCCGCTAAAACGCCTTCCCAACAGTTGTTTTTTTGCGATTCTGTAAACATTTATGCGGTGAGTAATTGTTTAATTTTTATAAATAATTGAGCAAATGTACAAACTACGCACCATTAGTTTTTTGACGAAATGTAGGTTTTATTTATGCCTAATTTTCACAATATTCTCCCTCTGGAGGGTACAGCCGTAATCTGTCCCATTTAAAACATTATATTTTCAGGCAAATTGCTCGAAAAGTAGTTTCGCAAAGGGTTAATACTTTGTTGATATCACTGTAAAGATGGGAGTTTTTTTTCTTCAAAAATGAGGTCAAATTCATCAAATTCTAGGTGAAGTGATATTTCGCTCAAACTAACTTAAGTCGAAGGCATTGGTTGCTCCTTGCTTCCGAGTCGGCCCCGGAGTGGAGGCCCTAGCAGGAGATAGCGGGGGCGTGGGTCGCGTAGGAAGGCGGCGGCCCCCGGGACTGGAGGCAGCAGGATCACCTCTCTGCCCCCTCTACTCTTCAGGCGTCCTCTTCTTCCAATAGAGGCCAATGGCCTCGGTCTCTCTTCTGCTCCTCCTGCCGTGATTTCGTCCGTCATTATTTTTAGTGTCGTTCCCCCCACAGACCCTCCGCTGTCCTTCGCAGCGAAACATCCCTGAATTCTCGTAGGAGTTGACGCGAAGGTTCTCGTCCGTGTGTTTTCAAGTCGGTATCCGGAAAACTGGATACCATCGAACTGCCCATATGCCGAAAACGTGCGATCCCCCCTGAATTCCGCGGTTGAATGAAAAAAATTTCGAGTCGTTTGAAATAGCGTGACGATGAGGTTTTTTGGTACGTATCTGGTTGTTATTGAAGGCCAGCCAAGCATATACGTATATTTTGTTGTAATCCAGGAATTACGCCGAGGAGGCTAAATTGTTAAAATAATTTCATATTAAAATAATTGCAAAGTAACAATCTCGCTGCAGATTTGTTGAAAGTCAATTTTAGTGAACGTGATGTAATTAAGGACGTTTACTTATTTTAATATCAGTTCAAGTTTATTAGGTTCATAACATCTAGGATGTTTCCCTTGAGACATAGCATGTAAAGAATTTCCGTTGTATTTACCATCGTGATTTTGAATGGCCCTAAAGATTTGCTTCTTTTGATTTTTTCTCTTGATTATACTATACGTTGAAAATATATACGTATTGGGGCACCGATAGGGTCTCCAAAGGCCCTGGATTCTCCGGGAGACTCCCGGCATTGGACAGGGATTCCTAAGATTCCTCATCTCCCGTATTGAGGCCTTTTCCTTACGTATTAAGATTCAATAATAATCAGAAAATACTCTACCATTTACTATCGCTTATTGTGGCTTTTATATTTGCTAAGGTAGGTTTGGTTGTTTTGCCAAGAATATCTCAGGATATACATGTACATCAGCATTTCATGGTTTGAATAATTGGTATTTTGATCTCAATTGATTAATTAGCTTCCCATGAGAATTAACATTCAACGGTTATCATGCTTTTGACTAAATCTTCCGGAAGCTCACGGAATATTTTACTGTTGGAACGGGCTTCTTCGGGAATATACTCTTCGGAAGCTGGTAACCCTTGGAACCACAGAGCAGCTAATTCAGTCAACAATCGACTTTTTTATCATCACCATTTAATCGGAATAATTGTTTTCTCTTCCAGGTTTTTGCTGTATAAAGACAAGTGTTTGCTCGGGGTGAGCCCGACCCCAACCCATGTCGTCACCCTTCACTATGGATCGCTGTCGCATCCGTGATGCGGCAATCCATGCCGCGCTTCTCATCTTCCTGCTCATCGAGGCTTTCCCGTCGTTTATACCAGCGACGGAGGCGACATCTTTGGTCGGCGACTCGTCGGACGCCAGCGAACGTGACTTTCGGCACATCTCCCACAGGGGTAAGTCACTCTTTGCATGTCGGGAATCCCTCCATTTTATCGTTTTAACAGCATTATTCAACCGCTTGGGGATTGTTTTTGCCTCTTGTGGTTGCGAAACTTAGCCTAACGGCTAACTAGTGGTGGCACTAAGAGAACACAACGGTTTCATTACAACTGTTTCGCAACAGAAACATTTTCAAAACGAAACAGTTCCGCGAAACACCATGTTGCGGACAGCAGCTAGATGCACACCAAACAACAGGCGATCGATCGGCGCAGTTACAACATGGCTGGTAGTTCTGTATTCTATGTAATAAGAAATCTTTCACTTAAATAAAGTAACAAATTCATTTGGATCCATGAAAGATACTTCACAGTTCTAATTGTATCTGCAAAGATGGTGGGACATGTGTTGCCTTAATAAACCAGCAACCGTCTAAAACAGATTCAAATCCAACAAATTGTAGTTTATAACAGCAACGCAGCCACACTTGCAGTGCAACTGGAGCAAAATAGAAAACGAAACAGTCAGCTTCAGCTGTAAGTTGCCGCTGAACGGCACAAGAGCGCAATGTCGCGGCTGCGGCACGGTCGCGAAACTAACCTGTTGTGCGCTGCAGTTATTTGAAACAATTGTCCGACCGATGCAGTTGCGGCTGCAGCCGATTCGCTCCGACAACAATTTATTCCACCACATCATTAACTCACGTGTTCTAGATATTGCTATTGGTCTATTCCCTCCCCGTTACACTTGGAGTAAGTCACTGAGAGATTCTTGCGGAGGCTTCCGCGATGTTCCAATAAATGAATCTCCCCATCTGAACTTCGTCTTTCATCGACAGCACCACATTTATAGTGCTCCAAATCTTCTTTGCTCTGCAGTTAATGTTAGTGCGTAGGTTTCCGCGGCGTGGATCAGTTGGCGTCTGCATGGATGCTGAAACTTCGACCTGAAGACGCTGACTGGAATGTCAGCGAATCTGTTCTCCAGAAAAGTCAACTAACGCGGTGAAATCCCGGAAGCCATGCAGACGCCAATTACTCTGTAGTGGTTTTGGTCCAGACGTTTATAAGACGCAAATATAAGTTTAAAGCATAAGTGTTTCCTTTTTCCAGGCTGGTTCTACTGACCCTATAATGCCTTCTTGGCGTGCACAAGACTGCTCGTATCTTTATCGCTTCTTTCACCACTGTTTCATCACAAATTCTTACGCCTGCTTACGCTTACGGCTGCTGTTATTCAAGGAATTTGGTGCCTTTTCTTCTGGATTTATTCCAGCAACCATCATTTTGGTTTTATTTACATGAACGTAGTATTTATCCATAGTGTTTTTCCATGCAGTTCAGAACTCTCTTCAGATCTTTTTCCTTCTCTGCAAGAATAGCTATGTCATCAGCAAAATGTGACATGTTGATTTTCTTCCAATGCACCTGTATTCCTATGTATAATTTTTTCCTTCATTCCACATATCGATTTTTAAAGTCTGAAAACTGGTGATTGAGCAGATTACTGCCGCATATTTCATAGTCTTTCGTAAAAAAAACCACCTTTTGAAAAACATCGGCTTGAATTTTCAATTTAAATAGATTGAGGTAATCAGCGTATCGTGGCTAATATCCGAGCCAGATTCGAAACTTGGCTCTAGCGATGGAGTCCGTTCGTTTATATGGTTTTGGAAATTAAGTGTTTAAAACTTTCCGGCTTATATGCATGATTATAGGATTATTAAAAGGCGCATTCGGAATGTGTCGCTCCGTAAATGGAAGAAAGAGAAAGCTTGCCGGAGCGTGAGACGAAATCATTTCACCAGACTCGGCAAGGGAAAACATCTTTCTTAGAACGAATAAGAAGACTGTCCGTCCCAGTAAAGCATGCGACTCATCGTGGAGACGAAGCATTAAATGCATTTGATGCGGACACGGGAAGTCATAACGGGAGAAAAAACGGAAACTGTCGCTGACGAAATTCACCAATCGCCCAAGAGTGAGTGTGTGTAACGTTTCCTCAAAATTTAACTCTTGTATACCTTGAAAGTGAAAACTTCGTCTTTAATGCATGTCTCCTTTGGGTGCAAGCTCAAAAAATTGCTTTAAGAATTGGCACTTGACCTCTTTTCGTACTGCCTGTAGTGTTTGTTTCTGCTTGTTATGATTTTCCTTTCCTTTCTTTTATTCTATAATATTCATTGCTAAATGCAGAGTTACTTGATTAAATCACTTTTGTGTTTTTAAATATGATGGTAATTGTCGCTTGTTCGAAAATTGATTCTTAGTCGAAACAGCGTTTTGTACATATTTTGGTCCCCAGCAGAATATAGTTTTATTTTTAAATTTGCTGCTAAATATGTGTGGGGTATTTCACTACGAACCCATGCTGTGGAGCTATTTTTTTTCTTTGAAAAAGTCACCTGTCCTCTCTGGCCCAGCTACGTTCTACCATTGTGGCCAATTTCTTAGATTTTTCATCGCCAAACTGTTATCTCCAAGCCATGAAACAGCCTAATGAATAATAATTAATAATTTAATAAACCACTATGAATGCGAAACGTTCAAAATATTGGATGATGCAGAAATATACCGGAATCAGAAGGATTGGAAACGTGGGCATTAACCAAAGACTCTGAGAAAAAGTTAATTGTTTTTGAAAATTAAGTATTGAGGGAAATTTTTGGCGCAATTCAAGACCAAGATGGATGGAGAATTAGGAAGAACAGAGAGTTAAGGGACATCTATACATACCCAGATACAGTGTCATTGGCTAAGAGCCTTAGATAAAGATGGGCAGGACGTGTATAGAGGAGAGAAGAAACTGCTATATTCAAGAGTGTCTACCTGGGAAACCCTGAAGGCAGAAGACCACCCGGCAGACCTAGAATGAGAGGTGGAAGGACCAGATTGAAAAGGACATCGATAGACGATAGTAGGGACTACACTCAGAGCGACAGAGAATAGAACGGAGAGGCATTGTTGGTGATAACAAAAACCTGCTGAGGTTTCAATGGCCAAGTAGGTAATGTAAGGTAAAGCAGAAATATACCATAGCAAGAATACGAAACATCAGCGAAGAATTGCTTCAAAAGATCGCCTCCAAAGTAATTATTGCGAGAATAACGGCTCGGGATAAGTAGGAAATGAGTTACGTCACCAATCATGGAGAAGGAAAAGAGGAGGGAGGAAGGCACAGTTAGGAGAAGCGATGAAGAGATGTAGATGTGGCTTGGTATAAAATTGCTTCGATCAGTTCAATGTTGCGGTCTAATAATATTTACAAGTAATTTAAGAGTTTTGACTCACGGAAGACGGATAAACGTTAGGGAGAACCGTCAAATAAACTTAGGATAGCCCTCTTTAGGCAGAAGTTGAAAAGCATTACAACTTTGTTTACATTGGTTTGGCATATGTAAAATAATATTTGATGCTATGTTATTTGCTTGAAGAGTCTAATTAATAATTTTCCTAAAATAACTCTTTTAATTTATCGTTATTACCTGATCTTCCGGTCATTGTGGGGACAGTATCTCCATCTGCATCAGACTGAATTTAAGCAGGATTGATTTTCTGAAGCTATCCTCTCCTCTGTTCTTTAAACATAGCCGTTTTTTTCTCTTCACGCTTCTAGTTAATTCTTCCCATTCATTTCTCCTTCCAGTTCTATTTATAGAGGCTGCTGTGTCGCAGGCAATAAGTTTGACTGTTCTACTTAGCAGAGTTTTCATTAAACTCCGTTGTCTCAGGCGTGACTTGGTGGAATTTGCTTAACATTGTAAATGAAAAGTATAAATTAATTATTCCACATAGATTTATTAACACAATGCGACCTAGGTTTCGACGAAGCTGACCTGATGATGACGAGCTTCGTCGAAACCTAGGTCGTATAATAAATCTATGTGGAAAAACTATGTTATACTTTTCATTTACAATTTCATTAAACTAATTTTCACTCCAATTCCTCTTATTGTTAGAATTTATTACTTTTTATTTCCTTTCTTTCCCTAATTTTACGCGTTTCTGATATTCGTAATACATATGTTAAAAAAAGCGTTGAGTTGTTTCTTCTCCTAAGCTACCCATCGCAAGTTTTCCAGCCTCTTATGTTTAAAATCCTCTCTCTTGGAAGATTGAATTTTTGGAATTGGAGGGCTTTTCCTCGAATATTGTTTGCTCAGCTCATGAATCAAATTTTCCCCTGGCGTTTCACTTTTAATAATCGGGGAATCCGGACGAGCAGTGTTCATAATAAATGTATACACGAAGCGTAGGTACGCTTTGATTTTGGAATTCAGATAAGGAGGAAGTGTGGGCCGTGAATGGAAAAGGAGCTAGGATTTTAAAGAAGGCGTGGCCTTTCTAGCTGGGAACGGAAAACACCCAACTCTCTTGGTTGGATTTGGATGATGGCTAGGGCGTGCCGCGTAAAGTGCCTGGTCCACCACATGGCATGGCAGGCGGATGCTCGGGGGCGAACTGTTGGATCTGACAGCATTTTCTATTGAATTCGCCCCTTAGCGCAATTTGGGGCCCTGTTGCTTAAATCAACTTGTCAGTTTTTACGGAGTTTCATAATGAAACTAAATACTTAACGCTTAGCTAACGAAAATAATAAAAGTTATGGAATGTTAATCTTGAACAATAGAACCTTTGGTGACATTTCTTTTGTTTTGATTGCACCATTACATGTTTTGTAGTTAATTAATAATCTTACTTACCTATATCCGCACTAATAATCCGTTCTTGAGACTTCCTTAGGGAACAATGAGGGAAGACCGAAAAAGAATAAAGCATTAGTATTGATTAGCCTACGCCGCAGGATTCCATCGCGTTATGGGGGAAGTTGAGCTTTAAGCAAGGCAGTGAAATTAGTTTTAGACATAGTACAGTGTCGTGCAACATGTGTTGACACCTGGTGACGTGCGATGTTCTGGATCATCTCTTTGGAAACTTATTTCACAATGTTTTAATAGATTAGGCCATGGCTCAGTGCATCTGCCAATGGAAAAATGTTACCTTGACTAACGATGACATGTTTTCTCAGTCATCCCGGCTGCGGTGTTTTTTCTTCTCCAACACGCCTCTCAATCACCTTTGCACATGGGCCCCGCATTAAGTTGACTGTTCGACAAATTCTCATCCATTTGAAATACTCTGACCCAAAAACGAACTTGCTAGAAAACTTTTCGGCTGGATCCAGCGCCCGCCTTTCCGAAGATGGAGCAAGGCACTGACCGGGACACGTGCTGCTCCGATATGTCTGCTCATTTTTCAAGGATTTAAAATTCAACGGCCACCTTATTGACAACCGCGACCGATTTTTTATCGTTTTCCTTGCGTTATTACAGATCGACTCATCATTGTCGAACCAAGACGATTTCGAGATTGTGGCCTAAGCTCATCGACGAATCAGACCTTCTGAATACTATTGTCGTTATTTCTCCTTGTTTTGACTGCAAAATGTCGTCATTGTCAGGACATGATTGGAGTCCTGGGGCACAATCTCGGTTATCCATATCGCGTGCGCTCGCGCTATCTTTATTATTTAGTTGCTGTCGCGAGAGCGAAAACCTGTTCGTAATTCTTCATATGTTGTCAGGAGCTTTGAATCGCTAGATTTAATTGATGAAGTGCCTTCCTATGACAGTAAGCAATGAGCAATGCTCTTCTACAGCGATTGTAGTTTTGGATAACGATAACGAAATCGCCAGTAATGATGGTCATTGTAGTTCGCTATAGGGAATATTTAACTGAACTATAGATCACCTAATTGAGGTATTCAGATGGACTGTGCAGCTAAGCAGATGAACTAATCACTGTCGTGTTGGTTGCCTAATAGCAAGTTTAAACATCTGACGTGTAGTTTAGCGGGAGTAATATGAATTACGTGCCTGTTACGTTATTTCTTCTAATTCCTCTCGTATATTTTTAGTTTTTTTTAACTGGATGAAAATGATAATCAGATTTGTTATAACCGCTTCTTAAATTTATAAATGTGAAAACTATATTTCCAAGGTTTTATAAATTTTATTTAAATAAACTAAATAAATATGGCTTCTAAGCCTGTAATGAATGAGTGGTCATGTGAGTATATTAGTGAATCATCAAATATACTACGAACGACTTATGTGGATTTATTCTCCAGGTAATGTTAGTAAATATTTCCCACTTATTAGTTACTAATATCGCTTTGAAAAATTATTTGTGAGTCGCGTGTCAACGGGTTAAGGAGAAAGCTGTACCTAGTGTTAGAATAGTTGTGTGCATTTATTTATTATCTTTGATTTATGCTATAATTTTAATCAGCCCTTCTTACATTTGTTTGATAGATGTTTTATATATCAATATAACTGGAAGTCAGTAAAATGTTTACGTTGCGAACGCTATCCATCGAGATATCACTGCCACGCCTGACACTGATCTTTACATCTTTACGACGCTTGCCGATATGTTTTTGTTTTTAATTCGCCAGTGGCCTCATCCGCGTACGAGCGCTAGCTGTCCGTTCCAATTCGTTAGTACACCCCAAGAAGTATACTAGCCCATAGTAGGTAAATGGTATGTACTATACCGGCCTCGGTGGCGGCGGGGTAACGTCCTCGCCTGCTAACCTAATGGTCGTGGGTTCGAATCCCGCCAGGGAAGGATTTTCTCATCCCAGGGCATGGTTGTTTGTACTTGTCAGTTATTGATTGTTAATACCCCGATATAAAGGCCAACGAGTGCTGTTTTCGGTGGTTAATAAAGAAATAAATAAGGGCTTATACTTTGATTAGAACACAGCCTTAGAGGAAGAAATGGCGGCCCGCGTGGGGGAGATGCAACGCCAATTAATTTTATGAAGGGGCGTGGAAGAGTCAGGGCTTTAGGCTGGATAGGAACATTTTTCCCCTTCCTCCCCGTTATAATGCCGGAAAAATAAAAGAAGCGCGTTCCTTCGCCCAAAAAGAAGTAAATATGCAAATCGATCTCATTCATTTTTTTTTAATCTCCATTTTTTTTTTTTTAATCTTCCCCTCCCTCCCCTATGGCTTTGATGCGAAACGAATTGGTCTCGGCCGCCTCCATCCCCGCGCGCCCGCACGCGAACACTTGAGTCGAAAAAAAAAAATGGACAACCCGGACGGGATTCCACCGTTCCTCTCCTTCCTTAGTATTGAATCCGTCCTCTTCCTCATCCGTTCTTTATTTTTTTAACTCCTGCCGTCCTCTTTATAAATTTCTCTCCCTCCCTCCACTTCCATAAACAACGCGTCGACCCGGGTGACCCGATTACCATCTCGAGTGTTTTTGAGCGAATTCCCGATATCTGGCAAAAGACTGAAAAAAACGAATGAAAAGGTGCACGTTTTTCCCCCCTTGGACGTACATTTTAATTGTAGCCCCGAAAGTTGTTTATGCGCAGCGCGTGCCACGGTTTTCGAACGAACGGAATTTTTTTAAAAGCGATCCACCAAAGTTTACGCTTGAGAATCGAAACAAAAAAAATGCCCATCGAATCTATATGAATTTATTCCTTTCTATTGGTAGATGGGTAGATTCAATGGTCTGTGATTTGAAGGACCAAGTTGAGCTCATTTCCGTTTGAGAGTCGGGGAAAAAAAGGATGTCCATCGAAGAATGAATTACAATTTGTTCCATACTGCTATTTCGTTGGTGTATCCCAACGATTTGTAATCGGAAGATCTAAATTGGCTTGTAAATCGCTGATGATGATAGCGTTGGTGATCGCAATATTTTAGAATGCTTGTCGACCTCTTTTCGAACGAAATGTCTTTTCAAGTGCTCCTGAAAGAACTAGAACATAATATTTAAATCTCGCGATGAAGAATGTTTGGGCCGAAAAATATTTGGTCTGGAGAAGTTAAATCCGAAAAGATTCCTGTTGGACGTGTGATATATCCAGATGTGCTATAGGAATATTTTCGAGGTAAAAATGATGCAAATATATATTAAAATCATGATGAGTTTCACTCATGCGAATGCCGGCGACAAAATTAGTGATTTATTTAACGGTATTACGATACAATGGTTCATATATAGATGTGACGTAATTCGATTCCCAGTCCAACTGTTTTTTTTTCTCGTGGAAACATCTATTTTTTGATGTTACTCAATGATTGATACTTTATGACCTTAGTTACAAAACTTTAGCACGGTTTTATAATATCTTATTGAATACATTTTCCCTGAATGTTTATTGATATGGATATACTCTCCCATTATAATGCCCATGTAAATCTACCGACGCTATGGTGCAAGTTACAAATCCCAAGCTCTCTGCATATCCAGATAAATCAGTTAACATCCAGATAATGGCTGCGTCAGTCAACTATTAAATAAACTCAAACATTATAAAACAGGATTTTGGTGTCATCTGCAGGTTTCCTTTTTCTACTGGGCTGTGGTTATTTTACCTGATGGCTAGAAGCGTTAAATGATGGCTGTTGAATATTTGGAGGAATTTTCGAGACTCATCTTTGATCAATCGACGCTGGGGCTGTATTCCGTGATCCTTTTCACCATAATTAGGGCGGCCATGCAAAGTTCCGGGTTTCTGGAATTCGAATCCTTCTGAAAGCTGTCCATTGGTCTTTTTGAAATGGCATTGTGCTAATATGAAATTTTTGCGGATCTCCTTCGGGGGGCGTTGTTCCTTTTTTTATTTCAAATGATACCCTTTTCCGCAATCCGTCGTGCTATCCCCCCGGCGCATTCAACTGTTTTTCAAGCGGCCAGTGACGTTGATGTTGGGGGCGCTGACGTACGCTCGTTTTTATTTTGCAAGCCTCATCCAACAGGTGCCCATTTCCATCGCAGAACACCTCTTAAAATCATTTTGATAGCCTTGCCCTTTCAATCCTTTTCGCTTGAAGGGACGAGCGATCTGTTTGAATGAAAAGAGAAGTGAGATTATTTTTCAGTTTTCACGTGGCTTGTGAATGAAAATACTAGTGGAAATACTCAATGACAATAGATCTGAGAGGAAACTTTGGACCCTACTCTGAAATGTCTTATATTTTCAATAGGTCTTGCCTGTAACTTTTAATTTGCTCTTCCAATGATTTTTAGGTCTATGAGAAAAATTGAAGGATTGAATCGTCATTGAAGCAATGAATTTTAATCGAATTAGGCCCCTTTTTTATTATTTTCAACAGGGGGGATTTATTCGAATATTATCTAGAAGTTGTCTTATACTGGGAGCTTTAAGCTCAAGATGTTGACGCCTGCGTTGATCGCGGTACATTGCTGCGCTTCTGCGATTGCAAACGACGTTGAATGGTACCATATTCGCTGGCTCAACGCTCGGTAACCTGGCAGTAGTTAGCATTCTGTTGGTGCTAATTTTTTTCAAGTACTTAACGGATTCTTTTTAACCATATGCCGAAAAATGTAGAATAGAATAAAAAGTTAGGCCTTTTACCTCACAATAATGAACAACTTATTCTAGTTTAACACCTTTTACTGAAAATTAACTCTACAGTAACAGTGGGTGATGTGATTATCGACATTCTTTGCTTCTCAAACATTGCGATGAACGTCAAATCTGCTCCCGAGCTTAATTTTAAGTGTGCAGCCAAGTAGTACGCTGGGTTTTCGTATGGGAAGAAACTGCTTTGTTGTTTCCGTGCGATCAGTGCACTAAATAGAATGGGAAGCACTCTGCATTTCTTGAAGTACTGAAGTGTTTTGCGCTCAAGGTGCCTGAAGATTGTGTCTTGGTTTGAGATGGGGCAATCTCTACTGAAAGTGCTCTATCGCACTTCGCTTATGTTAATGCAGCGTGAGATAATGCGATATTTTGATTTAAAAGACGAGATTGGATACTGAAGAGGTACTCAGATCACACGTAGGTATTAGAGCGGTACGCTTGGTCGAAACTGCAATAAGCCGTATAAATTATTTGTCCATTTCCGGGGACCGCTGAATTTTTCATTCATATTCTTGTCCCTTTTTTCTTAAACTACCTGAAGGGTGTTTTAATAATATATAGCTGCTGGTGAAGTAAAAACATTGAGAACACCCTTTCGTCGCTACTTAAACTGACTGCTTCTTCGAAGGCAGCGATGAATGTAGCCTAGTGCTATATAATGCGTAGCAGAAATATAAATTAATTTGAACTGTGTATTTTCTCTTGAGAAAAATCAATGTAAATGATGCGAATATGCCATGAAAATCGGTGTAAGACAGAAATAAAAAGTCACTCAAGACGACGGAATAATTATGACCAAATGTGGATGCATTATTCCTTTCCGTTTATCTTCAATTTTTCGGTTAAGTTGTTGTCACGAGTCTATTTTCATCCATCTCGAATTTTCGGTGCAGCCATTTAAAGATTTCAGGTTATGTATATACCTTCCACCGTTAATGGAATATGTCTAAATCCCGTAAGCCTAAATGATTTCGAACTCAGCCTAAACCTAATTCCTAATCTCTCTTAATTACACATCATTCCTTGATGGTTTGTAATCAAGAACATCCATCAGTTATGGTGATGCATGAAGTAAAGCTTATGAGGGCTACGCAAGAACTGAAGCTTAAGAGGGATGATTATTTTTTTTTTTCATTGGATTCTTGACTTAAAATAATGGGATGGATTCATTCACCCCTGAGCGTTGTCTTGCCTGGAGAGCGAGTTGGAAGAAGGAACGAAGAGGAAGAGGTAGGAGCGAGAGGGTGAATTGGAGGCGGGGAGCTGTTCCGGTGACGACCTTGTGTGGAGCGTCCGTTTATCTGGTATTCACCGTTACGCACTCTGTTGGCGGGGGGAGAGGGGGTGGAGGTCGCGGGTTGGGTGGGCTCGGGTGGTCCACGCTGGTTAGGATAGTATGAGCGAGATGTCATAATGGAGACAATATTCGAATACCGCATTTCTCCGAATATAAGCCGCGCTCGAATATAAGCCGCACCCCGTTTTTGGGGTCTCAAACAGGGAAAAAAGTTTACACGCGAATTTAAGCCGCACCCTTTTTAGTGCATCCCGTACTTCCTACAGTATTCATTTTGTATGTGTGACTCAATGTTACCTATATTATCCTTTAATATATTAATAAATTTTGCACCAATTTGACCTTTTTCAGCGTTATTTCTTTCTTTCCCCGTGGCTTAGGCGAGTTTAGCTGGGGCGTCCGCGTGAATCCGAATGGCTGGTTTGCTGAAATCGGTCATTTTTACGATATTTTAAGAAAGTTCTCGAATTTAAGCCGCACCCCGATTTTGAGGCTCCAAAATCGGGAAAAAAAGTTCGGCTTATATTCGGAGAAATACGGTAAGATATTTTAATTTCAGCGTCTGTAAGAAGTATGAAGTAAATATTGTTACATTAATGGGGCAAAAATATAGCTATATATGATAAAATCTTTCAGTGATTAAATAAATATCTACATATGCCCTTAACTTGACTCATTTTTTCACGCCGTACGGCTAAAAGGCCTTCACGAGAGGTTTTTTTTGCGATTCTGTCAAAATTACTGCAGTGAGTAATTGATTTATTTCTATAAATTGTTGAGAAAACACAAACTATACGTCATTAGTTTTTTGACGAAATCTAGGTGTTGTAAATTTATAATTTTTTCAACATTCTCCCTCTAGAGCGCACAGCCGTGATCTATCCCATGTAAAACAGCATACATTTGTAGCCAAATTGCTCGAGAAGTAGTTCGGCATGTGGTTAATATTTTGATATCATTAGAAAATGGAGTTTTTATTTAAAAGGAGGTCAAATTCATCATATTCTAGGTGAAGTGATATTTTGCTCAACTTTCTTCAAGGAAGGTTGAAAAATAGTTTTCAAATGAATGTTGAGCAGAATGTTTGAATTGGCTGGTTGGTTATTTTGGGAGACCACCGACCACTGAGGTCTTTTACTCCTTCAAGAAGAGGAAAGGGGAACATTTTGATGGGGGAAGATTGCTTAGGGAATGGAGGAACGATGGAAAGAAGCCCGGCGACAGCATTTGCCAGGTCTTAGTGAGTGGCGCCAAGGGGTCCACAGTTTAACGGCCCATTCGACGGACAGGGTACCACTCTTTTAGTACTCCCCAAATGGTGTGTAAGTGGGAGTCGGATTGCCTGCTGAAAAGTTGTTTTTTTTGAGACTACTGACATGGAAGTCTTTTGAGCCTTTAATGAAGGAAGAGTGGAGAGAAACCCAGCGTTATGCCTGTTGCTCACGGTAAAATTTTCGGTAAAACGTTTTATAAAATCGACTAATTTTATAAAAAATGAGCTTGCTAACGATAAAACCGTTTTGTAAAACCTAGTTTTATAAAACGTTTTACGGAATAGGACAGGTTCTATTTCTATAAAACCGTTTTATGCAACAAACAATGAGACGTTACGCTCATCGCGTTGATAATAATCTCGTGTCCATAGGAAGCCAAACTAGGAAAACGTAAACAAACATGGCTGGAATTTCATGGAACGTTGAGGCAGTATCGTTATTGTTAGAAGAATGTGTTACAGCCTTATCACCGTTGAGTGTGATCAGAAAGTAAGTAAACTAACGATACATCTAGTTTTTAACTTAACAGTCATCCAAAAGAGAGTGCATTTATCACTTCACGTGTTCGCAAAGCATCTCATAGATGGCAGGACATTGCGGTTTTATGAATATTTTTACCGTGAGCAAGCAAGTGCGTTTTATGTACAATTAATAAAATTTTCAATAACATTTTTTATAAAACTCTTTTATGGAAAATTTTACCGTGTGCAACAGGCATTAGTCTTTAGTAAACTCTCAACGGAAGTCGCCAACGGGATCACAGTTCCCATCCGACGGACGGAGAGTGCTGCACTTCATGTTCTCTCCGCATAACGCCCCTAGTAAGTATGGGCATTCCAATGAATAATCTCCGCTCTTTCCGGGATTCGAACCCGAGTCTTCTGGATAGCTCTTTGAAGTCAAGTGATGTAGACTCTAGCTTACCCGTTCCCACAACAAACTGTTTTCTATAAAAAAATTGTAAAACAGGCATTTTTTAATGATGGGGAAAACACAGATTTAAAAACAAACGTTCCGAAGTTGTCTGATTCTCCTCTGCAGCCACTCGTCTATAGACAAGCGTCTATTGGAATACTCTTACAGAGAACCATCAAGGTATTAAGGAAATGACGCAATGCTTGTTTTGGATATCTCGATGAAGGCAGTTGATGTAGACCCTAACCACCACATCAACCCGTTCTCACAAAACATTTTTCCCATAAAAAATGTGTAAAACGAATTTTTAATAATGGGTAAAACGCAGAGTTAAAAATAAATCGTTTCGAAGTTGTCTGATGCTTCTCAGCAGCCGCTCATGTATAGAAAAGCGTCTATTGGAGTACTCATACAGAGAACCATCACGGTATTAAGGAAACGACGTTCTTTTCGAACGGAAGATCAATTATGTGAGTTAGCTAACGAGATGTCCGAAGCAGCAATGAGAACGCAAGAAAGTAAAATATCCTTCTAAGTGTTAATTTTACTAAAAGGATTTTAGTGGTAATTAATTAGTGAGGAGTAATAAACTAACGTTAATTATTTTTAAAGCCTTTATCATCCAATTAACTCTTTCTTGTTCGCTGTCCTCAAAATCCTGCTCTTTGCGTTGTACAAAAAAACCTGCTGAGTGGAGTCATACCTCAGATGTCTAGCATAATGTGTTCTGAGGTTTTAGACCCGCTCCTATTCCCTTTTTTTTTTAGCATGACGAACGTCGGCTGAGGAAACAATCGTTAACAGCTTTAATCCATGCACAAATTTAACTGTGGATGAATACTACTCTAGGTTAACGGCTTTAAATACAATTAACTAGTGTTTCGTTAGTTTGCACAATGAAACGGTTCCACAAAGTTAGGCCCGATACTATTTGTTTTATTCGACGAAGGAATCCTGGATTAGACGCGACTACTTTCTTAAGTCTTTCAATTCGATTCATGTATAAAACGGCTTTCCGTTTGGTGCGGATAATTTTCTCTGGCATACCTTTTTCTTGCACTAGTCAAAATAAGAAATTCCTCTTACGGACTTCAAATTTGGACAAATAGACGGCGTGTCATTTTGACACGCTTAATTATTTGCTTACAGGGTGCAAACACCCATCTACTCGTATTTTAATATTGCCATGATTGAAGCTGAATATAAATATGTGACTAAAACCTGCGTTGAGTGTGCATTTTTTACTTTCGAAGCTACAACCCTCAACTCAAAGAGAAGGGTGTTTTATACGGTTAATTTTGCTGATGCTGTGAAATCCTGTTGGGGAATGGGTAATCGGCTACCATTAATGACGAAGGATGTACCTTATGAACTTTTGAGTCTCTGAACTTGGGTAAACAATACCTTTTTTCGCTCAATTTTCTAAGGAGCGGAAACGGATCTCGTAAGCCATCAGCAAACATACACGATCGAAGTGTTGTAGCGGTCGCCGGAATGGGTTCAGTTCTCTAGCGTTAAGGGTTGCGGTCAGTTTTTTTTAAGGCACGCATTTCACTCGAAAAACTCATCTCAATCTTCCTCCTACGATTCTTCTGTAGCTCTTTTTCGTAAAAAATGACCTAAAACATTTTCTTTGTTAGGTCGAATTTTAAAAGGTGAAAAAGAACTTGCTTTTTTGTTTTCTCGATCCCAGATAACTGCTCGGAAGAAAAGAGGCATTTTGTTACTTATTTCCGGTAATCTATTGCTCTCAGTTTATCTCTTGAGCTCGAAAGATCGTTAAGTCCGGATGAATGCATATTTGATGGCTCTTCAGTGAACCCTTGAGGCCTTTCCAGCTCTGGGGAAAGGTTTTAAAGTTAACCACCGGAAGCATCCTTGTTGTGTTTGGATTTTTTATCGACTCTCCTTCTTTATGGCCAGCGTTTTTGTTTACGTCTTCAAAACACCACTGGGCTGGCATTAAGCTTCTGTATGAATATGAAATAAAGAAAAACAAATCATATAGAAAGTGGAATTTAGTCTTCACAAATTATTTAAAAAAATACAGAATACTTTTGAGTGAACAAATTTGGAGCATGAAAACGTACTTTTTGGCCCAGAAAATAGAGTTAAGCGAATGCTGATTGGAGAAAATTGCGATCGTAAATTCTCTGTGATGAGATATTTTTTGAAATTTTCTTAATATATCTCTTCCTTTACGTGTATATTTATATTTCAGTACCTAAACCACCCTGGAAATATCCCCAAACCCTGTAAAAAGAGCCTTTTCGTCTTAATAGTTGCTAACTTCCTTATGCTGCTGACGCTATTTACGCCACATCTATACCACTTTGTCAGTAGGAAAATCATAGTTTTGTAGAACTGAACGGACCTCGGATTTTGCCTGCTCTTTAACAAAAGGCATGTTTTGTGGAGGCATTCATTCTACTCCTAGTAACGTCTGCTCGAACTAGTGTTCACGTAACATCCAATCGTCGAGAAAATAAAAAAAACTTTTGTGGAATTAGCAAATTGACGTAAGTTTATACATTTCTCACAACGCGATGTAGCGATTCCGAATTAGCGAAGTGACGCCCAACACTGCGAACTTCATCCAGTTTATAGCTTAGAATTCGATTAAAAATCGAATCGGATCATGGGTATCTCGCGTGCGATGATTACACACCTAATCGGTTTCTCTTTTCTTCACTTGAGTCTGCAATAAATTCTTGAGAGCATGATGTGAGTAATAGGTCGTGCTTGATTGATGATTTGGCGTCATGAACTGCTCTAAGTATCCTTAAAAAATCACCGGCAGGCAGGAATATTTGAAGCTAGAGACCTGCATTGTCCGTACAGAGGTTTTTAACTTCTTAATCGTGCTAAGATGAGGGCGTGAACGCTCTCGAAAGAAAATGGTAAGAAAATGCTTTCATTGGAAGTCAAGCGTTGGGAAGGCAGGACAAAGAGCACTTATCCTGAAATTTGTGTTGAGAGATATATTGGAGGGATTGTTGAGGCATCAGTTACTGCTCGATAGAAGAGAAAATGGGCGAGGAAGATATCGCGTTGCCTCTCACTGACCGAATTATGGTAGTTTGAGCGAGATAGTTCCCTAGTCATAATGGTAACCATATTCGAATTTTATTTTTTAATTTCAGTGTCTATAAGAAGTACGAAGTGATAGTTGTTATATTAATGGCGCAAAAATATAATTATATTTGACAGAAATTCTCAGTAATTAAATAAATATATTTACATTGGTCTCTAACTTGACTCTTTTTTTCACGCCGTACGGTGAAAACACCACAATAGACGTTTTTTGTGATTCTGTAAAATATTTAGATATCATTTGAAAGATGGTAGTGCTATCTTTAAAATGAAGTCAGATTCATCGATTTCTAGGTGAAGTGATATTTCGCTCTAACTACCTTAAATAGACATTGACGAAGTCATTGACATTAATCGATATAAGTGTAAACCACACTTAGTTGGATATTGATGTGAATGGTCAGTGGTCAGCGGTGATGAAAAACGTTCAAGTTGGTCATGAATGCTAGGTTGTGGCTTCTGGCGATAAGCAGAACCAACACTCGGCCGGAATATTAACCGAGATCGGTCCACAGAGCTGCAATGAGGCCATCTTTCGCTGCGCATCGTCGATCCGCATTTAAATGCAAGCTTGCGCTTCCTTTTTCGGCAAGTGAGCAGAAAGTGGGGCATGTTCTAAATTTCTTGCACATGCTCCCGAAAGTTTTGCACTCATACGTACAAGCATTCCGTGTGTTTCAAAGGAGAATGTATTCAATGCAAAATGCTGTGTTTATTATCATGACAATGCTGAGTGTAAAACTGAGGACGTTAGAACAGTTTCCGTTGTGGTATTTGGGCATTGTTTAAATTTATTTTGGGCGTATTTCATTCCATTTCATAATTTATTTCTTTGAAGTGCTTGACATGGTGGGCGAGGAGAGGAAACTTATAGATGAGATTAGGGGAAGACAGGGTAGGTGACTAGAAGGGGTAATGAGGGGCGATGGTTTGCTGAAGGCCGTGATAAAGGGTAGGATGTTGGATAAGCGGGGAAAGGAAGAGAATCGGTTTTATGATCGGGAAGAAGAAAGGTAGGACTTATGCTGAGATGAAGAAAGAAATATTAGAGGTAGAAAGGGCACGGCACGTGTAAGAGTTCGTTGAATATTCTCCTACTTTCATCACAACCTACCCCTAACCGGTAGATTACTGTAATGAAATGAAATGTATGCGTTTATGAGAAGCGCTGAGATGTGTTACTAATGAAAGTGAAAATCTCACTTTTTTCAGATTGACTACCCCATTTTGGTACATTTTTGCGTGAAAAGTATGATATATAGGCGAGGGAATGGCCATAACTTAATTGTATTTCTAATGTAATACCCTAGAGTGAAACAGAATCTTGGATGGCCTTGCTCCTGTTTCCTCGCAGGAAATCTCAGGAAGGGAACTTTTTTTTTCTACAGAGAAGCTCTTCAAGGAAAATGGCAAAATTGTACTCGTTTACGGTATTTTCATTTTAAGCTGCGCTCCAGATTCATTAAATTTAAAAAAAAATTATGATTGGTGGGTCATGTTCGGTGCTGAAGTTTGCGAAAACGGGATCGCGGAGAAAATCGGAAGAATTCGATAATTACCTTCGTAATGGACGCGCTTGCCAACTGTTTCTCTGCCATTCGAAGCTATCCGTTCTTGGAGAATTGATTTCTTTTAGAAATGACGGCTTTTCTTTCTCTTCCATTCCTTCCCCCCTTTCTCTCTCGTTACGCCTGCCATCTGCAGGGAAAAGGATTCCCCCGCACCACCACCGCTTCTTACTGGGACGTGAGCGTACGCCAAGGTCGGCCAGCGGCGTTGGTTCATCTCGCTGGTGCGTCCGTCCATGTGCCTTGTGTAGGGCTGGGCGGTTTTCCAATATATTGGTTCCAATATCAATATTCTTAAATACTGGGATTCCAAAATCACAATTTTTGAACGACCAGTACCAATATCCTGTATTGGATATTGGTGGTCGGAAAAACCAATATTTGTAATTGGAACATTGTATATTGAAGGAGCAATATTTGCAATTGGAATAACTTAGCAATAACTGGGGAAAAGAGGCTTACATTGCTTTTCTTGTTTTATTAACAGACTTTTACATAGTTAACACATGCAGCATTTGCAAACCATTGTAAGCAAAATAATTTTCCCTGTTAATATTGCTGTGCTCAATATTTTCCAATATACCAATCATTCATTTTTTCAAATATTACAATATTTCCAATATTCGTATATGCCAATATTTTCCGATATTAAATAGTCCAATACAGGCTGTTGATATTGGTCCATTTTCAATATTTTAAGATATTGGATATTGATATTGTGATTCAAATCTCGCCCAGACATAGCCTTGTACGCAAACTCCTCTCTATGTATTATGTGGTATAGTTCTCCGTGCGACTTGGAAGGTTTGGCTTCAGAATGCGCGTACACAGCCTGTTTAGGTTTAGATAATCATCTAGGAAAGAACTGTCGGATTGACATTCATTTGGTACAGAAATCCATAACCGACCGTTGAGGTTACCTCTGTGAAATGTACCGCGGATGGTTAAGAGCGCTGTTATGAACAAAATCGTTCAGAATTTAGATGGATTAGAGAGGTAATCGATAAAATATGCATGACAATGAAGGGAAACCTTATTGAAAAATGGAAAAGTGCCTAAAACATCGTCGATGGAATATTTCTTTAATAAATTCTTTAAAAATATATGTATCAGTTCAATTCATCTCTGAAAATATTCCTCCATTTTGGAAATATATATTGATGTACTTCATACTGCGCACACCCTGAACCTTATACCACGGTTGATTAAAAAATCGATAACAATCCTCCTTGTGTACTCGAAAACGTGACTGGCAATCCCGCGATCAGTGGCAGATAATTTTCGTCTTAAAGCCATAATGCATCTCAATATTATGGCTTACGTTGAAATATATACTATTTATTCTCAGGATAGGTTTACCGCGAGCCAGTGAAAAAGTGATTTTAAAGACGATTTAATAATCCATTTAATAGCGTCCAAGGACTCAACGTATTGTCCATAACTTTTTTTAAATTTTGCTATCGATCAATTTTTATTAAATTGGCTAATGAATTTTTCTTTTTCATTGTATGAAATATGGAAACTCATTCTGCTCACTATTGCCCATGGATGCATTCACTGGGTACAATTTTGCATTGATTGGCGCTAATAAATATTGCTTTTTTATGATATAGAAATATCTTCTAATGAGAATGACACGCGTACCGGAAGATTCGTTAGCAGCACACACTACTATATTTTGATTACGCTATCGGGTCAAAAAATAAAATGTTACGCTATGTGTTCTGGCTCAACGTTGTAGTTCTTCCGTACGAACTCTCCTGAAAAATTCCATGAAAGGAAGATGAAATTAAATTTAAAGTGTATTTTTGTACTAAGCGGTGCTAGTTTTCCTCTTAGTTCGGTATGCAAAGCGACATCGTGGGGAGACAAATTTATCTGCCTGAAGGTTAACCACCTGAACGGTAGCCAACGTTGCTATCGTTCCCTCTAGCGATCAGCTGAAGTGTTTCAGAAAATTATAGAAACTGTTTCGCTATCATTATTTTTTCTGTTTATAAGCATGCGATTCGGTCCGATTATTAGCATTTATTATTTACATACGCAAACGTCTATTATTGACCGTAATAAGATTTTCGTATCGTGTTTGAAACGGGAAACTATAGTATTTGGGTTGATGGAACTAAGTTTTATGTTGTGAGCTATAGTTTTCTGCTTTTATCGGTGTAATTAATAGTATCCATTAGCTGCAAAGGGAGACAAATTAATGTACATACATACAAGTTCACAGTTTGTCACGCAGTAAACCACCTCTGTTATAGTTAGAGAATAGGTACGCGAGCATTTGGGAAGTTGGACAATCAAATGCAACTGTTTAGTTACCGAATCTTCTTACCCATTGCTGGAATTATTCCGTGAGAACATTGCATGTGCATCTGGTGGCTGAAAGGCAAATTAGGACATATGTATTTCTTGCGTTAGTTTGTGTTAGTTTGAGGGTTTTTAACGTAACACGAAATTTTTTTTCTTACCATGGCGATTTTTTAATATACTTCACTTAAGGCCGACCGCACGTCCCTTAGTAAGCCAAATAAGCTATCGTTTTGATTTGCGAGCGCAGGAAGGGTCGGAAAATTAAAGAAACTGTTACTCTATATTTAAGCCTTCTCGTTCAACGCAGGAATTCTTTCGTACGAATGTTGCCGGTGCAACGAGTTTTTAGAAAAAGGAAACACAATGAGGTAGAAAAAACTGTGATCACGCCATCTTGCACGGGTTTAGATGGTCTAGGGGAGTTGCAGTGAGCGTCCTGCATCCCACTCTTGAAATTCGTGTCACGCGCTGATCTCTCGGCCAAGAATGTCGCCCTTGATCCTCGAGGCATTCGGTTCGAGCTCCGCTCTTCCCCACCTCTTCCTTCCTTCCTTACCCCCTCAACTATACTCGGCGGGATGTCTCTCGATAAGTGTGCGTCTCGCTTCGAAGGAAGGAGTTGGAGGACGGCTGGCCTGGAGGCGATGTTGCGCCGATGCCCCCGGCCAAGGCGAACAGGTGCATCCAGACGGCTTCGTACTTGCATTCGTGTTCAAGGAGGCCCTCTCACTGCGACTGCTCGAGTCAAAACAAATGGAAATCCTACCTTTATATATGTGTCGCTGAAAAAATACTGCTTTCACTGATACATAATTCCTCTACTAATTGGATGCAAAAGTCATATTCCAAATTCGCCGATTAGTTAACGAATTTTGTATACATAATGACGCTCATCACTAACTGACTAACTGCAAGATGGAGCCACAGTCTCGAAAACGCATTTATGGTAGTTTGAGCGAGATATTTCCCTAGTCATACTGGAGACCGTATTCGAATTTTATTTTTTCAATTTCAGCGTCTGTGAGAAGTATGATTAACTATGGTACATTAATGGCTCAAAAATATAGTTATTTATGACAAAAGTTCTCAGTAATTAAATAAATATATCTACATAAGTCTCTAACTTGACTCATTTTTTCACGTCGTACGACTAAAAAGCCTTCAAAACAGCAGGTTTTTTTGTGATTCTTTCAAAAATTACCTCGGTGAGTGATTGATTACATTTTATAAATAGTTGAGAAAACATACAAACTACACGCCGTTAGTTTTTTGACGCAATGTAGGTGTTATAAATTCCTAATTTTTTAAATATTCTCCCTCTGGAGCGCACAGCCGTAATCTATCCCATGCGAAACAGTTTGTATTTTCAGGCAAATTGCTCGAAAAGTAGTTCGGTTAGGGGTTAATATTTTGATATCTTTGGAAACATTTAGAGTTTTTTCCTTAAAATGAGGCCAAATTCATCAAATTCTTGGTGAAATTATTTTTCATTCAAACTACCTTAATCCCTGTGAACTGCCTGAACCTTCTTGGAAGCGGTCGACCGATGGTAAGGTGGTGGATTGTTGAGGGGGACGTATGGAGTTCGATGCCTTGTTGTGGTAGATTTTTTCATAATTTTTTTCGCTAATATTTTTAGATATTGTGCTTTCTTCATGGGAACTCCATTGTAAATATTTTGACGCAATTTCTTACTTTCTAAAGTGATACACTCATTAATTCCGGGAAGCAAAGCGAGTTAGATGGAGCCACAGTCACTTTAATTTTGAAATGCCCTCATTTTTCCTAAGGATGTTTTTTCTTGGAAAATTTGCGTACTTCAAATTAGGAAATTTAATAATTTAGCGAACACAGCATGAAACTCATCTATGGGCGCCTTAGACGTCTTACAACTAACTAGTATTTTATACAAATACTTCATCCAGCAGAGAGCCATTTCTGCAGAGATAACGCATTTTTCTTTGAGAGCAATTTGCAGTCATTTGCTAGTTTCTCGGAATTTCAGATGGATTTCTATCTTCATATTATCGTCATTTCTCTTATTCTAATTGTTTTTCGAAAAATTGACTTTGCAATAGGAGTGAAATATTTTTTCGTTCATACATTTTCCCGTTTCCGCTTTAAGATCATGAAATTTCCAGTCTAATTTATAAAAAAAGTGTGGAAATTAAGAATTACATTGACGAAACCAGATAGAATTTTTTTATTACTTTTATTGAAACGAAAACGAAAGAAAGACATATTTAATTCTACTTCACTTTTATTCTATAACATCTTTATCAATTTGAAATGCTTTTGGATTTAAAAAAATTTATGAAGTAATTCTTTTGAATCCTCTTGTGGCGATTCTTTTCGTGACACCTAAGATTCCCAATACTACTTTGTGCACGACCCTTCTCTTTCGCCTAATGAAGGGATCTCCTCTCAATCGCTCGTGAGTTAATGTCATTCTATGCCACGAAACAGGGTATTGTCTTAGCAGTTAAGGTACGAAAGAGTGCTGTTAAAGTCATCTTCTCACATGTACAAAGGAAATCGATTGCAAGGATATCAGGGATTATTGGATTTTCGATAGAGTATAAGTAAATGGGTCCTATATCGGAAATATTTAAACTACCTGGAATAATAGCTCATTTCAAATCCGTAACTTTTTTGTGAACAAATTAGATATTTGTTCATTTTTATGTATTTTAGTGTGCAAATTTTCTTTTAAACTTGTTTATTTTAGTGATTATCTTTAGACAAATTTTCCTGGAATCAATTCAGGATAAAGTGAAAACTTTATACCGGTTATTTGAACCTATTGTGGAGTAACTTTATCACATTGTTAAATTTTATTTGTATGAAGTTTGTTTGCAACTGTTAATGCTATCTTTTTGATTGCTTGATTCAGTTTTATTTCATGGGTGACTATTTAATGTTTGGCTAAATACTCTCTTTCAAGTTTCGTCGTCATAAAATTGTCACCGCACATCAACTGGTTGAAAATTGAAGCACACCCAGTTTATCTTGGGTATGGTTTTTATTATGAAACGTCAACATCAACCCGATATGCAATCACCTATAAATATGATTAAAAGATAATTGTTCTACACACATGTGTGGGATTGTCGTACTTATTTCATTGACACGGTAGACAAAGTGCACAAAAAATAATAAATGTCTCCAAGTTAATACATTTACTATGTGTGTAATACAGTGAATGGGATAACTGTTATGGGAATTATATTTTTTTGCACGTAGGGATTTAACTGAATACTTATTTGATTACAAATTACTGCTTATTTTACTGAATTCCCATAAAATGATGACAGGCCTATTCTTGGGCGTTTTACAGTTTAAAATGTATATCTCTGTAGACATACGAGTATCGTATTTATTATTCAAGCACTCTTTTGAGTGATGCTTTTTCTCAAAAACGTTTGCGAGAAAATGTAACAATACGCAGATGATGTACAACATTCACGACGAAATAACTTAACGTGAGAATATTCCAGTCAATCCACTTAAATGAAACGGCAGCTGTACCGCGCCAGAAAAATTCCTAAATTGTGAATTCTCACTAACGTCTGACCTTGAAAAGCGGCCGTGAAAACTAATTGGTCAAGATCATTATGGGAGAGGAAATTACTGCGAATTTCGATGTTGCTTTCGCAGTTCAACTGCATTTTTGTTGTACGATTGAGCGTCTTGTAAAACAAAGGTGTAGTTACTTCAGAGGGTATAAATAAAAGAATAGGCGGGTATGCAGCCCCCTGATTACTGGGAAGAAGGAATTTTTCTGGGTGACAGAACTTCTGGGCATGGCTGAAGACGCTGTTCGATTGCTCACGTGACGTGAGACGATACATTCTTGTTGAGGATGCGGTTTTTCTCCTTCTCTTGTTTTGTTTGTCCTTCTGTGGCCGATTCCAGTGCGGCCGGCATTCGTTGCCGAAGACAAGGCACGTATCTGAAGAATGTGTTCCAATTGAAGGAGCCGGCATTAAATAATGCGAAGCAGCTATTTGGTAATTTTAAAATATTTTGATAATTACATCTCATTACACTACATCTCACGAATTGCATTATAAACTCCATGAATTATATTTTTAAACATTACTTCATCCAAATTGTATTTTATTTAGAATTAATGCGTGGGGTTAATGTTTAATCGGATAGATCTTTGAATTTGATTTTTTAATTTTCTGATTAAAGTTTTAAAACGTAAGAGAACATAATAAATGGTGATCGCTGCTGTCTTTTCGTAGCTCTTTTAATTTGCCGTTGTTGATCTCAGTGTAGTGGCAATACCAAACAATCTTAGCTATCTGCTCATTGATTGGAGGCCAGTTGGTATACACGTTCTCAAGAAGAATTTGTTTGAAAAATCGTTTCTAAGCAACGAAGCAAAATATCTTATGATTCACCTCGAACTTCATTAAATATGGCTTACGAAAAAGCGATTTTTGCCAAGTAGGTAGCCGTTAAGAAATATAAAGATCTGGTAGGTTTCAATACTGGGTCTTAAATTAATCGTGTTTAAAGAAATTAAACACTGCATTATAATGCAAGCGGCTGACACCTTCAATGCCTCCGAATCCTGTTGATCGGCGTCTTATATTTATTTTCCTCCGGTGAAAGACCGCCCGCCTAGCGGAGAGTTTTGGACTGGGGATACATCCTCTCACCAGCAAGTGCTGATGACCTCCTTCCCTGCTCTTCCCTCTTCACTTGAAACATGCCTCAATTTCGAAAGGTGAGGAAATCGTTGAGTGGGATCTGCATTTTCAAAATAATGTAAATTGTCTTCCATTGGTCGAGAAAGCCCAGACGTATGCTCTTAGAAAAGAATAAGTGATAGGGTTAAAGTAGTGTATTGTCACTTATCAATATTATAAAGCTCTTTTTTTCAATGCCATCGGAAAGATTACCTAATCATAGAACAATTTATTCTTTATTTGCAAGATACACTATACTTAAGCTCAAGTGTAATACATTGTGGATGAAGTAATTTTTATAAATATGATTGTATAGGATTCACCCTGACGTAAATATTTATTCGAAACTTAAAACTACCGAAATGTTTCTTGGAACTATCTTAACGTCACTCCTGCAAATGTGATGACATATTGTAGAGATTTTAGTAGCATAATAATCACGCTCGGTGATCCGGTTTTCCCATCCCGAGGGTCTAAGTTCGAATCCTGCCAGTGGTGGCAAATTTTCAGTGGATATTGATAAGTGTCCTTACTTGGGTGCATTGTTGAGAGCATTTTGAGCGAAAAACTCCCTCTGTCGGACGGGACGTTAAACTTTGAGCCCCCTGCCAAACAGCCCACTTACTGCTGACAAGAAATACTTCAGTTGTCAGTCACCTTCACAATACAGTACAAGTGAATTCAATGTTGATTATAACCGATTTGACGAGATAATTTTTTATGGCGCGATTTTACCAAAAGCTAATCGGGTGAAAGGCAGCCCTTTCTTCATATTCTAGTACTGTTTCAATGCTGAGATAAAGCATTCAGATAGAATTTGAGATTCTTCGTAATTACGGGGATGCTAGAATGTATGAGCAATTGCTAATGCGAATTCATGAGTCAACAACAGTTTGAATACCGATTCCAGTAATTTGACAATAGGCACAAAACATAGCACATAGCAAAAATTGCCAAATCATAATTGTACTATCATTGTTGAAAATAACAGACGTAAATGACTGGAAAAGAATCGAATTCACTTTATTTAATTTTAATTCCTTATAATAATTTCAGCCATCGACTTCACCGCATGAAAGTTACTCTACGCCTGTACCCTTAAGGGGTTCAGTCAGCCACCTGTCGGCAAAAAAATCCAAGCACTATTCGTTCCAAAAATGTATTTAATTATGCAATTCAATTAATAAATGGAAACCATTTCTCAGTAGATTGGCTGAATGTCATGTAACACTGATCTTATGTGTATCACCAGTTGAAAAATGCATTTCTAAACCGACGATCCACGATATTTTTGTAATTCTGGCATGATTCGTTACCGGATGTATGCCTGTGTGCCGGAGAAGTACTAGATTGGGAGAAAGTGCAGGATAAAGTTGGCCGATCCGTGAAACCAATAAAAGTAATAGCCCTCTAGTACATTGTGAAATCGTAGTTTCTGGAAATGGAAGTCGTTCATGCATTGAACTTATATTACAAAAGTGTTTGGTATTCTTGCAATTTTCTTGCAACGTTGTGGTACTAAAGTTAGCATACGTCGTTTGGGCTTGACAAGGGCGATTAAATACCAGGAATTTAACTACCAGAGATTGCTGATGAGATTGTATCAAGGTCTCATTTTTCCCTCTCGCATACCTCGGCCTCATGATGAAATGAGGGGAACACTATCGTATGAAAAGTTATCGTTCCTCCTTCCGCAATAGACTTCCTTGCTCCTTCTGCTCGGCTACTGCAGTCAGTCATGCGATCTTTGGTATGATCGAGCAGATGTAAGATGCATGTTAATAAATTAGCTATAATTTGCCATAAAACATTGGCGCATTATATTATTATAGAGCCTATTGGCAGTATTAAATACATTGTTTTTATCATGATTTAAATTTAATCTATTTACATCGTGATAAAAACAATGATACCATGTGACATGCCATATTACCGTTAAAATATTATCGAGTATTTTTCCCGACTTTTTCACGTGCAGGGTGAAGGAATCATCCCTTGTCATCTCGGTGTGCCCTTGCCTTTTCACCATGGGCACCAAGAATTAATAAAACAGGGGACTCGTTACTGCGCATAACTTGAATTTTATTTTTTATTAATATTTCTTAATTTTCACTTGACGTAGAAAGATAATTGATGAGTGACTGATAAAATACCAAAAAGTTCACTAAGTACAATATGAAAAGCTGGCCACAAGGCAAAGAATGTACATTTTATTAAACAGCGCTTTACACTAAAATATTATGACTGACTTTTAAACAATACTTTGTTTATTTTCCTAATAATTTTAAAATGTAAAACAATCATTGCAAAAAGTATCATCTTTCAAAACCATGGTTATTACTGATTCGTTTAGCAAACTAAATGAATAATCGTGTAAGGAACGCGTAGATTAATAATTGGCACATTATATTAAGAACACTTTTTACTAGCGGAGAGGAAATATGCTGTAATGGTAATCATCGACTCGATTGTACATCCTTCACGTTTTTCCTGCATTAAGTTTTGAACGGATCAAGGAAGTGAATTACAAAACACTGGGCCGGTGTTGGACGCCGCAGGTGTGACGAATCAATGGCCGTGTTTTCACACGTTCGCCTCCTCGCCTCGAGTTTACAGCCTCAAAAAAAATAAAATAACAAACCGTTATCCGCGAGTAAGGATTTACAATGCCCCGTCAACATTGTGGGAACGAAAGAAAGTGTGTTCTTCTCAATTGATGTTTTTATTCCACGTTTAAGGTTGTTGTATCGTGGGGATTGAAGATTTTCAGGGCGTCCGATCGAGGTCGAGGCGATTGAACGGGAATCGAGGATTATGCGATGTGGAGAAACGAAAATGTTTCTCCTGCGAAGATCGGGGATGCCGTGATGATGATAGGGACGTCTCCTATCGGTCAGTATGTAGAGTTCAACCCGGTGAGTAGCCCGAGAAGATGGGGCGATTTTTTTTAGCAGACAGCGGCACAGGAATACCTACGCTTAATCGCATCGCTACCTTTCTGACACTTGCGCTAATCATAAGTTTTACTGCTCTATCTCGACACTGGCACCTTGAGATCGATTTTCGGACTTTAAACCCGGACGGTGCCTCACGTGGGGGCGCCTCTCGCCTCTCTGCCCTATTTAGGGCGCTGAGATCAATATGGCGACAAGCGATGCTTCTTCGGAGATGGATTCCTCCGCCC
Organism: Pyrrhosoma nymphula; assembly: GCA_963573305.1. Lineage (NCBI taxonomy): Eukaryota > Metazoa > Arthropoda > Insecta > Odonata > Coenagrionidae > Pyrrhosoma > Pyrrhosoma nymphula. The sequence goes on along the minus strand of OY754335.1, from coordinate 130,627,214 downwards.
TTCCCGCTCCCACCAGCGCCTCCGACCACCACCACTCTTATGAGGATGGCTTTACCATTGTGAGGAAGGCTTCCGCGGTGGCTGATCATGCTGGAGTTGGGTTTTCCGGAACAGCTGCGTGTGCCAATTAGCATGACGACAGTTTCTCCCTCGTTACAGGAGGCGTCTTCAGGTCGAAGTGATGTCAGTTTTGAGTTTGCCGGAATATATGGCCAGATTTTGGCGCCATTATTCCCACTTAAGTTGGTTCTTCGTTCTTATTTGTTGAGGAGTAGAAGAGTCTTTTCTACGTCGTTGCAAGCGAGTATCCATATTCCCTGTTGAAATTTTCTGGGTTTTTCATAATCTCAATCGCCTTGCGTATTACCCTAGGGAAGTATCTGTTTTCTCTAGCGATCACTCTGGTGTTTTCTAGTTGAATGCTGTTCCCCAATTCCGACCAGGCATGCTCCGCGATGGCTGAGAGTCGGAAATCCTTCTTCCTAACTCCAAGCCCGAGAAGAGTTCACATCGAAATTTCGCCGGGAAGGCATCAAATCTTTCGTCCTTGTTGTGTGGCGCCGTTTGCTCGTTTGGAGAAAAAGGTTGTTTGGGCGCCTCGCCGAGTGATGGCCTGCATTTTGTCGAGTGCGCGGGGGCACAGTCGTTTGTTTTCCCTGGGTGGGGCTCAGAGTCTTACTCTGAGGGGTGGGGACGTGTGCACTGCGTCCCAGAGGGAGAGGCAAGTATGGATGACCCGGGCCACCCAAAACGCTTGTATTTTGTTTTTTGTTGGGGGAGGAGGGGGTTTCGTCCACGCCATGTTTGTATGTTTGTGTGGGCACCCGGAGCGGGCTGAAACATTATAGTATAACCCCCGTGCTTGGAACGAAATCGTAAAAACTAAGTTTTCATTTCGCCTCGGTTTGGCTTCCGTCGTCAAACCTCACACGATTGGTTTATGACGCCAGCACGCTGTTTACGCTGCGTCTGTTGGTGCGAAGGACCGATGCCATCTCTCTACACCTCCCTCTGGACCGCCACAGTTAAGTCAACAAACGAATTTGAATTCTGTCTTGAGTGCTGTGCGCAGTGGGTTAGTTTCTCGGACGCACGTCTTCATCCCCTGAAATCGAGAATCCCTCCGTTATGTCTGCTGTTTAAGGCGCCCAAAATAAATATCGCGTTTCCATGCCTGCCGAAACCGTGATCGAATTTAATCCCACTCTATCAGAATCAAAGTGGTGGTGAGATATTTAGTGCTGATGTTGTGTTGATGTGTGTCTTAGATTGTTGGCTGCTTACGTGATATCTATGCCCCAGATGAGCGTCAGTGATTGAAGACGATTTCATGGCAAGTGCACGTGAGAAGAAAGAGCGAACTAAATTCTCAGTCATTCTCTCCCTTTTTTTTATTTTGTATTTATTTATAAGTATTCTTAAGCAATCATATTGGTATCAATTTATGTGTATTCATATATATGTAACTTAATATTTGTATCCGATTTATTTTGAATCTACATATCATTATTCTTAAGGAATCATATTGTACTCCACCATTTGCTGAGCCAAATTCAGTTTGCTGTAGCATTTGCTCTTAGGGTGATGTCCAGAGCATAATAAATATATATTTTATTCTATTCCCTTTTTCGCGTATCCATTTACTTGAGTACAATGAGTATTTTTTCGGTGCCAAGTGCAATTCGAAGAATATAGAAATAATACATAATACCTTGAAGTAGAAGGCGGATACTTTGGGGAAATAAAGCTTGGCAGTTTTTTGCGTGTTTCCTTTTTTGGGATTGAAATTGAAGTTTCTTCAACCCAAAAAAATAATATAGCTTTATATATGGTTTAAAGATGCAAGTATTAAGCAATGTTAAAGTGCTGTTATCATTGGGAGGCCACAGGAAACTAGGAATAGATTTCTCTCCCAATTAACTTAAAGTAAACCTGGATCCAATATGTATGTACTTATGTCTGTCCACTACACAAGCGTAGCGAACCAATCAATGCATGTAGATAGCTTGTATGTATCAATTCATCTTCCTTTTCGAACGTTATCTTTACTTGTTACTTTTTCTTAGTGTCTGCCGTATCTGGGGGTTTTAAATCTCCGTTCTGCACGCTGTCGTGGAGACTTGCAGTGTCATATGAGGATGCATCTAAACTCAAGAACATTTGTGCCTATCATGTGACGAGATGCCAATTGTTGTACTTATAAGAGGATGCTACCAACAGATGATGTAACTTGCACAAAGAGGCCAATAAGGATTGGTGAATAGGTTGGTGAGGGAAGGATTAGGTGGGGAACGGGAATAAGGCTGGAGGGAAACCCGGCTTCGTCTTAGGCCTCATCTTAATGAAAGGCGCCAAGGGGTCCACGGTTTGACGTCCCATCATAAAAATGGATTACCGCATTCGAAGTAGCAATTCACTTAGCACCCTAAGCAGGGATCATGATTCCAGTGAACAAATTCGGCTACTGCCGGCACTGGAACCCTGGCCCTCTGGAAGAGAAGCCAACACTTTCACCACTGCAAAAACGTGATCGCACCGTATGAGTTATTCCCAGTCTTTTCTGCCATATCCCAGATCAATACCCCATTTAGTTTGAATCCTTGCAATGTGGAAAATGTTCTAACACGTTCGTCATCATTTAGCATTTTTCGTCTGCCCTCGCCATATACCACGCAGCACAAACCCCCAAGGATAGCCAGAATGTATTTTATAATTATTTTCGTGAATGCAAGCTGCTGAACTACAGCCAATTTATTCAAGGAATGGCAACCCCAAAACAAGAAAGTATTTCTTCTGGGGTGCCTAATTTCACCCCCAATTCTTATTTGTTAAAATGTGTATATTTATTTGGGTGAAATAAATTATATGCTATTCTATATGCTTACTCATGTTTCGGATCCAATACCCTACGTGATTATTTGTAAAAGTATTAATTTCAACGATTTCTCCCTCTTCTATCTTTCGACTCCTGTTCCTTCCGGTGGTAACTTGAATTTGAGCACAACTTCACCGTATAGTACTCCACCCCCTGGGCGTCCCAAGAGCCGATGTTGATGAGATGAGATGATGGGGGAGGATGAGCGGACGTCTTATGAGATTCTTTGGACGGCGGCGGCCCGTATAATATCCGCCAGGAGCGTTCCTTTTTAAACGCAACCCGGGACAGGCCGAACGCGGATACAGGTGTGCGCACGCGAGTGGCCCGCTATTAAGGGCATTCCACAAACCCCCTTCCAAATGCGATCGAATTCTCTCTTTCCTCTTCATTTTCTCGGGGTTTGCTCTGTTCAGGTAGTTGGAGCGAGATATTTCCCTAGTCATAATGGAGACTGTATTGGAATTTTATTTTTTTATTTAAGTGTATGTAAGAAGTGTGAATGAAATACTGCAATATTCATGGTGCAAAAATAGTTATATTTGTCATAAATTCTCAGTAATTACATAAATATATCCACATAAGTCTCGAACTTGACTCATTTTTTCACGTACGGTGATAACGCCTTCACAACAGATGGTTTTTTTGCGGTTCTGTAAAAATTACTGCGAAGAGTATTTGATTATATTTTATAAATAGTTGTGAAAACATACAAACTACACACCGTTAGTTTTTTTCGGAATATAGGTGTTGTAAGTTCCAAATCTTTGCAATATTGTCCCTCTAGAGCACACAGCCGTAATCTATCCCATGTAAAACAGCTTACATTTTTCTGAAAATTGCTCGAAAAGTAGGTTGGCAAGGTTTAACATTTTGATATCATTGGAAAGATGAGAGTTTTTTTTCTTTACAATGAGGGCATATTCTTCAAATTCTAGGTGAATTGATTTATCGCTCAAACTAACTTAACTGTAGACCCCTAGACCCCTAGACCCCCTTCGCTAGGATAATGCCGACGCCGATTTTCTCTATATTATTTTCCCATTCTCTCTCAAATATCCAATTTTTTTTTCTAAAACACCTGCCTGTTAGCCCGAGGGAGTGTTTGCCCTGAGAAACGTGCAACTCATCCGGTTGCGCTTTTCGCCATGGTAACATCCCGCCAAGTGCGGAGGAGGGCCTCTCCGTTAGTTCGTCTGACGCGTCGTCGCCCGTTCACCCACTCAACGCGGAAATGGCGCCTTGGGTCGGAGGCGATCTACTGGTTAAGAGTCCATTTAATTTTGAGGGCAGTTCCCTCAATCTTATTACAAAGGATCATCCGAATTTTACCAATATTGCTAGGCTCTGGGACAATTCCTTCGAAGCAATCATCCCTTGAAATAATTTTCTTCATCCGTAGCCAATTCTGTCCAGAACCATTGCTTACACCCTATATTCTACATCTACATATACGAAGTACCGTGCAAACCACCAATAGGGTGTGTGGCACGGAGTGATTACACACCAGGCATGCAGTACTCGTCTCAGCACAAGTCAGAACCTCGTACGCTCCCCCTGACGCTAGGCGCAGGCCAAAGTAGGTAGGAGGACAGTTTGCAGTCCAACCGGAAACTGGGAGAGTGATACGTAAATGAACATGCAGAACAATGCTATGCACACATCTAGTGGTTAATATTACTGATACTGTTAATCTATGAATGCTACGAGATGCTACTTCATGCAGAGAACAGAATAAAATAATGCCGGACAAATCTACATCTACATTGTCACCAAGGAGGTGGTAGTATAGGGTGTAATGCTTACTGAAAGTAATGGAATTCATGGAGTAAGTAAGTGCTGCTCACATTCCTTATCTCAGGTCCTGAAGGAACTGTTTCAGTTTTAACTGCCTCGACACTGAGGTAATTTGACTCTTATACCATATGTAACTTGCAGATGGGGTTTGCCTCGCAGACTCCGCCCTCAACTATTCTCTGCTTACTCTTCAATAGTTTTCCCCTTCACCTCACGATGCCGTTTTTTGGTTCGGTTAGTTGGCTTGGCTATTTGAGGGGACGACCGACAACTGAGGACATTGGCGCCATCGAGAACAGGTGAATAGGTTGGTGGAGGGAGAATTAATTAAGGAAAGGGTGAATGGAAACCCGGCGTCAGCAATGGCGTGCGCTTAGCGAAAGGCACCAACGGGTCCATAATTTTACATCGCATCGGAAGAATGGAGCACTACACTTGGAAGTGCCCCCCACAAAACTTGCAAGTAGGGATAGCAATTCCATTTATAAATCTTCGCCACTGCCCGGATACGGACCCCGGGACTTTGCGATGGGAAGTCAGGACTCAAGCCACCTGATACTCGCCGTTTCGTAAGTTGACAGATATGGGTTAAAAACGAACTTGTCTCGCTCACGTTACGAGGGAATTTTACGGTGAAGACAACAACAAATCAAATGTGTTCTACCAATAATGAAAGGGTATTCTCATAGTTATCTTCCTGCCTTGTTCCACACCCCCAAAATCATCAGTGTATCCTTATCCAGCCTTGCCTCGAATTTGTGCACATGCCCTGTGTTATCCCCATCTAAAACTAATATTTTATATTTTTTCTCATCAGCACAAAATCCCCCCCCCCCCTATTCTCTTGCCTCTTCCCATCTTCTTCAAAATTCTCCCCACAGTCACCCTCTTCAGGCCATTTTACACGGTACATTTGTTTGTACAAACTCTTCCATGAACTCTTGCATGAGACGAAATGTATCGTGTAAAGCGGCAAATTGTATGAACGCTTGTGCGAAAGTCTCAATGCCTGAACGGAAAATAGAACCTGTTCTAATTTCGTTGAGACAAACGTACAATCTCACGCACGGTCGTTTGTACAAAATCTTTCATCGTTTTAAACGGCCTTTCCACAGCTTCTTGCTCCTGAGGCGCCTTCCAACCAATTCTTCAACCTCCCCTGAGTTTGCCCACTCAACTTCCTCTACTCTTCCGTCATATTGATCTTCTCCTCGTACATCTTTCTCGCCTCTCGAAAGCCTCCAAATCTACGCTCATGCTCTTTCTTCTGAAACCAAGTTTTGGAAATATTCTACTGCAAATTATAGCCTTGACTTATCTTTTATTACTATTTACTTCAGAGTAGCTACACATTTTCATCTCGTTCTTTTTTTTGGGATTTTGCTGTGATTTTCAGTTCGGATATAATAGCTATTGAGTGAAAACAATTTTTTGGCGACTTTTTTTACTTGCAATGACTTCCGCTTGTGCTCACTTGTTGCTTTGTACAATTAATGACCAAAACTTATTGGAGATATCTAGCAAAACCCTACCATTTTGATTAAATGCAAGCTAAAATATCACACGTTGGGTGAAATGCCTGAATACATTTGGTATTGTTAATTATGTAGATTTTTAACACCTAAAAGTAACGGGAATGTAACAATGTGTACAATGCTTGCATACTGACCAGGAATCCCAGAAATACATTCTTTCCCGTTTATCAAGACAAATAAATGTCTTGAACAGACATATTTGGCTCAAAACTGAGTTAGGTCTCGGACTCAACCAAATTGATAATAAAAAATTATAAAATAAACGCGTTAGTAATTCGACCTCCGTGCCAACACAAAAGATGGGAGTGAATTGTAATAAAATAAGTTGCCGTGAAAAATCTTCATCATAGTGAGCCCTAGAACTCAATGTTTTCACAAATCTCAAATTAATAAATGGAACTTGGTCACCATAAAACAGAAAAGATGTAGTGAATAATAAAAAAAAATAAAAATGCCCTAGAAAATCTGTTAAAGCCATGGTATCTGAAACTTTCAAACCCAGCGGACACGTGGGCCGAGTTTTATTTTTTCTCCTCTTCTCGCCCGGAGATGCCGAAAATATTTATTGCCCGCTGACCTCGCTGTAAATTTCGTGGCGAGGGGAAGGGGTATAAAGATCTTGGGAGCAGATTATGCGGAGGAGCTCTCTTCCTAACTGGACCGAGTGGAGTTTGAGAGAGTGTCGCTCGTCGCTTCGGATAAAGATCCCACGGTCATAATTTAGCGGCCGTTAAAGGTTATTCCGATACACCGAAGGGGGATTTGGAACACGCGTACAATGGCTCTTCATATACCGACCATCCGACTTCGGATCGGAGCGGAGGGAATGTGAAAAGCTTCCAGGTTGCGAGTTGGACTCTTAGGCTGGTATTCAAGATGCGCGAGTTTCCATTTGCCTTCACTTCCATTATTAGCTCGGACATTTGCCTTTTTGCCGCTTTAGGATTTAAGAAAATGTGCATATATGAATGGAATTAAAGATACATTATTATTATTAAAAAATTCAGGTCGATAAACTTGGAGATTCGAGTCGTTTATTCACAAACTTGTCCATAGATACCTGACTTACTTAAAATAAGCGACCAAAGCGCTTTGCGGTCCGAAAGAAGACAATTTACGGGCGTTTAGTGGTCGACGTCGTCAAAACTGTCGACCTTGTAGAAAGAATTGGTGCTTTCGATTTGCGGCCATCGCCGGCGATAGATTGGTGCTTTCGATTTAATGAAATAGCCGTCTATCGCCGGCTATCGGTGGCTCTCTGCTCCGAGGTGAGTCGAACAAATGAAAAGCTGTTGGCGTAATATGATGTCACGTGAAACACTGGATCCACAAATGAAGATAATTTAATGATATTTTTTGGCATCAAATACCGACGCTAGAGGATACATATACCGAATTGGATGATGCAGTATGATTAACATCATCATAATTTTTTAGTTAACTCGCAAATGCGGAAAAGGTAATCTACGGCATTTATCAATCAAAACAAAAAATTTCTGCTGTTATATTCCACAATCATGCGTAAAAAATACATTTAAAAAATCCTAATACCTTTTATCGTGCGAATATGGGGAGTTATCTGGCGGATTAGAAGTTTACCTCCGGCGATTCCCTTCGTTGCCACCTTTTATATTTACTTCCATTTCTATGAACTGACTGCGCATGCGCGAAAAGCCACTGCCAACTGTATTTCATTTCATTTGCATCCTGGCGATCGACGGCACCAGCGTTCGACAATAGGCTATCGTCGTGCGTAAATGAAAAGCACCAATAGAGGTGTATACATTCAGTAGCCAACGTCGATATAAAGGTCGCTGGGGAGACAATAAACGTTTATCGACGGGCGACAAAAGTTGAAGAATACCCCCCTCCCCACCGCGAGGGACCTGACCACTCAATAATATCCGTGGCGGGGGTTCGCTGGCGAGGGTTTGCGGTCACCGGTTCATTTACAGGCGGCAACGCTCCGCCACCGCACCTTCCCTTGGGTTAATCCTCAACGCCCACAAATCGCATGCTTGTATCGACGCAAGTCCCCTCGTTTTAACATATTCTCCTCGCCCCCGGGGTCCAAATCATTAAGGCGGTAATGGCTTGGCAGTGCGATGGGACCGATAGCGATGAAAGATTGATGCAAGTCTCAAGCGGCGGACGTCGAAGGCTTTCTCAAGATTTTCTACTCCCTTCAAGACGACTCCTATTCCCACGTCGTCTACGCTTCGCATTTGGAAAGCACTCCCGATCGCCGGAGGATTTGTTTTTAGAAAACCGTTGCTCAGGCCACCGGAGCAAGTTAATAGATAATTGAACGAAAAACATGCCTCCGAGGGGGTGCGTACGTATACACTATGTATCCTTATCGAAATATCCGTGGATTCAGAGAGGAGCGACTCCTAACTGCTGTATGTGAGGCTCGCATCCACGTGGTATCATGATTGGGGCTCCATTTCCGGTTATTATCGTAGGGATTTTTGTAGTGCTAGTGGTTGGTAGTTTATAAGGTTTCTGTGTCATTGGCGATTATCCATGTTCGTCTCTTCTTATATGGATCTCCCATTCAGTAAACTACATGTATACGGTCCGTTGCTCCAATTGTCCAACTTGTGTAAATGTACCACTTTTCGAATACTTAGCAGCGTGACTTAGCGTTTATGGGCCGCTTACTCAACTTGATATGGAGCAGATGCATGGTCATTTGTCAGTATGTCGCTTACTTCTTGATTATTTGAAGTACCGTGTTATTAGTCTATAGATATTGACATGCATATTTTGTTTTTGTTCTCATAGATACGTAGAGACAAGCGGATGCTGAGAAGTTAAGAGAAACATCAAATAAAAATATTTGCGATTCCACGGAAAATATTTTTATTGTTTCAACTATTTTCGTAACACTATAGCTTCTTCAGGAGACAAAATTAAGGTTATTTACAGGCTTCAACTGATAGTTATTCAAAGTGATGACGGAGAATGGTAGGATATTGAGCATTTAAAAAATTTTGTTTGGATAATATTAAGTGGCCAAAGTTGTGTAAATAGAATTGATATTCATTTGAAATACCTATAGATTCGATTTTTTTGTCTAAATTTTTATCAGTATATCTCAGAAACCAATTTCAAAAAATTCTGAGTAGCCTTCGATGAAAACCGATATTCGTTTGAGGTCAGATATTTAAAAATGTCTTGAAAATTAATCCACTGTGTGGAATTTAAATTTATTCGTTTTGAATTAGAGTTGAACATGCAAACAAATATTATCTCGTTATTATAATGATTATTAAAACACTCGGTAGTCGTTTACATGTAGCAAATGACAAATCGATCTCTGATCGGAATCGAAAATGTGATTGGTGGTAGAGAACACCTGCAGTAAATCTTTGGTGCCGAATTCTTCGAGTAATGTTGTTTAGCTCCGTAGACGCGCCGTGAGTAGCATACCTTCAGCATGAGCGCTCAGTATCGATGCCTCAAGGCAAGGTTCGAATTCTACGTCTTTAAGACGCCATCGGGTGTACCACTCAGCTAACGGACTAACCATATCATTGAGGGCGGTAAGAAACCAGGTGTCTGCTCTATTAAGTCCGTAGTGTAATCACCTTTGCGTTAAAAAAAATCCACGTCCGTGTTGATGAACCTTGCTGGGAGGCCTCACCTCGATTCTCAGTGCTATTAAGTGCATACCTTTAGGATGGATTTTCTGCCACCCGATTCTCACTATCCTCCACACTGAGCTGATTTTGTGAACACTCATTGGATATTGCGTCTTGTCGATGAAATAGTTCGGTAATTGCCCCGAGAAAAAAGCTAGAATCGAAGCGCGGGCCTTTGGCTTACCGGGTCAATTCGCAGACCACAATTTATCCAGGTTTAACCTCATTCCCTTGTACATTTTGGTCAAATCCAGGGTCCAGTATCCATGGAGCAGTCAAGAGTCTTTCGGCAATTGTTATGGAACCAAGGGTCTGATTGTATCCTTGACTCACAAAATTACCACGGAAATCAGGAACCATGGGTTTCGTAATGGTTTGCGCAATTTTTCGGAAACCCAACAGATTCAGGATGATTTATTTGTCATTACTCTTTATACGTAGTTCATTGTCATAGTTCGACCAGGAAAACTTATTTGACCAAATAACTTATTTGAAATGTAAAATGTGCTTGTAATGTTGATTCAACGGATAAATAAATATATTATTATAAAATATATTATATTATTATTAAGTTCGTTTTTAAAGTACATAGTTTTCCTTATTTTTTGTTTTAAGGGTACATATTTAATTTGATTGTTTAGAATACGCTGTGGCACATTGGTATAAGCACTGAAGTGGTGGAGATAAGTATTTCTTTGCTGTGATTCGTTAAATTTTACAACGATCGACTTCACATTACTCGATATGAAACAATCGAAAAGTTCCGTAAATCCCGTAAGAAACCCATATTTTTATTTTGGTATATGATAGTATAGCGTTACTAAGTTTGTAGGATATGAGTTCATGATGGATTGTCAAAGTGCTCTCCAGATTTCCAAATCACTGCGAAATGCAGAAATGATATGGCACGCAATCACGCGCACGGGTGGCAGTGGCTTATCAAGCACGACAACGCCTCATGTGCTACAGTGTGGACTAGTTACAAGCACGTATAGTTCGTATAAACCCCCACTGAAATTCGCCTTCAGTTTAGATGGATTGGTGGTGTAACTGGTGAACACCACTGACCGGTAAGTTGGACATCCGGGTTTGACTCGAGGTCCTGTCAAATAATTTTTTATGGTGAACTTCATCCCTTCATATGCTCTCCGGATGACTTGAATCGAATAAATAAAATTATCGTATTTTTAAGAGGATCGGGTTGGTTTTTTTTGATCACGGTGAAGGGGCGTCGATCTTTCAGAAGGGCGAATAAAATCCGGGATCGCCTCTTCCGTCTTTCTTGCCAACACAGACGTGCGGGAAAGGAGAGAGATGAGACCCAAAAGTGACTGACCGAAAACCCTTAAAATACGTCCTCAATCCTCTCTTCCCATTTCATTTGATCTCATTATTCCTTTCAACCGCCTTCCGCTCCGGGATAATAATAAATAGGTATTTGACAATCGGCATTGTTCCATCATTGGGCCGGCTGTTTGCCGCGGGAGGAAAAGCGCATGATTAAGGCGTGAAGCATGGCCTACGCGAAGCGGTATTTTAGTCCCCTCTGGCGGAGAAAAATCCAACTTGCGGACTTTTCCCCCTCCCTCTTAAGAGAACCACCATCTTCTGCCTCGTGCTTCCTTCCTCCTCCCCCCGTATCCATGGAGACCGCCTCCTGCCCCCACCTAACTCGCAACTACAACAACCCTCGTGTTTTCTCTCATCCCATGGCATCTTTACCCCCTCTTCCCCTGCCGGACCCTCCTCGGGGCTTACCAATAGGGGCATCTTGTGGAACCAGTTGAGTATCGGCCTCTTCTTCTTCTCCTTGCCCCCACCTCCTCACCTTCCCGGCATCCCCTTGGGGTCATCCCCATCCGCATCAATTTTACTTCCACGCCTCCTCCTTCCAATCGAATGGACCCTCAGACGAACTCCTTCGTTGCAATGCGCGCATAATATGTTCCGGCAGGAGCTCCGCGGTGGAAGTGGGCTCGCCCCCCGTTCGAAATTTCAATAAATCCGATGGAGAGGGGTAGTACATACATCCCTCTCCCCAGGGTACGAGGGTAGTTTTCTGGACTGGAGGAGGAGAAAGGAGAAAAAAAATCCATCGATAATATCAAACTGTCTGTTGGGACGTCCCGGCGTGCATCTAAATGACAGCCGGAAATTTCAATAATTCGAGTTCAATATGTTCTCGTTCCAAACTCTTTTGGGGGTCTTGTGTAGTAGACGAGGAAAGGCACCGTCCCTCCCATTTGTCGATGTTTACCTCATCTTATATGGAAATATTGGCCCGGAACGTTAGGGTTATTTTTATTGTGTGGTCAATCTTCTCGTTTGGAGTATGGCAGGGTTATCGTAAAGATTTTATCTTGCATGATTGTTGCTTTGAATGTAAGGTACTGAATATTAAGATAGATGCCGTCGATTTTATTCAATGTGATTGGTTATTTCCTCTCACAAATATTAGCATTTAAAGCTAATGATGGATTCAGTCGTTCGTACTGCTCTCCTATTCTGAATCCAGTGGCATTTGAAATCCGTAGATTTTGAGTATATAATATATACTATACATATTATGTGCATATATTTACAATTGTTTGAAGATATTGCAGGTCTTTATCTTGAATAGTGACTATGTTATTTTTAGAATTATGTTATTACAATTTATATAGGCCCCTGTTATTACAATTTATATGTTAATCTATTGTAAAATTTAACTTCTGAACTTCCTAATACTCTGAGTCATAGTGCTTTATAGAATGGTTCACATTGTACCAACCAACCCCAGCGTATGTACCAACCAACCCCGACTTCGGTGCAGGTTGGGAAACATTTAAAGCTTAAAGAAAATTAATTATGACCTCATGTTAGGCGTATTTATTAATCCGAAAAATACGTTATAAGGCAGAATTATAATTGCACTATGAACATGAATTAAAGAATTTTCAAAATAATACACCACTAAAATTAGAAAATTCAAAAAGTAAAAAGTGTCCCAACTAGCCCAGGTCTCTCCTAATGAGGGGTGGTGGTTTTCTGAAGGCCGTGATAGAGGGAAGGATGTTGGACAAGTGGGGAAGGGGAAGAAAGAGAATAGGATATATGGACGGGATGAATAAAGGTAGTACTTACGCTGAGATGAAGAAAGAAATACTATGGGTAGATAGGGCACTGCACGTGTAAGAGTCTGTTGGATATTCTCTGAATTTCATCATAACCTACCTTTAACCGGTAGATTACTCAGATGATGATGATTTTGATAACGACCGGTTTCGGAACGATTAGTCGATATCATCAGGTCTTGATGGTGCCCACTATTTGGTGAAACTGATCGCAATTCAATAAATCCTGTGAAATCCTCTCAGTTTTTACCTCTACGTCACTTGACCTTTCAGAGTGCATCTTCCTTCGATTTATTTTCACCCCTTCGTCTCACATTCCTACCTAACTTAGCTGTCCGCCCGCCTCTTGTGCCCTCCACTTCAACCGCGAACTCCTCTCCCGTGCTGGGGGAGGATCATCAAGAGGCCATAAAGCGGTCAACCCGATCACCCCTCGGGCCATCATTCACTCCCACGGCCGACGCGTCACGTCGCGTCTCTGGCCGCTCTCGCGAGATCCACTGGCCAGCGCCCACGTCTTACTCGAGGAGCTCCCGTGCCAAGTAGTACATCTCCTCCTTCCCGCTCCTCGTCTCCTCTCATTCCCGTGGAGCCACCCGAGGATCCGAATGGATCATCATGCTCACTTCGGCGATCCTTCACATGGAAAAATCGATCGCTTTCTTGGAAATTTGGTATTTTTCCTATACCAATCGTTGGTAGCCGCCAATTTTTCAATCTTTACTTGAGGTATTACTTCCATGAAGCTTTCGCAGCTCATAATGACTAATAAAATTACTATGTTACGGGTGTATGCCGCGTGTTGTTTCGGTTGGCCCGACGTTTCGTGACCTTCTGCTGGTCACTTCTTCACGGGAATGATAATAATTTTACTTCAGGTAGTTTGAGCGATAAATCAATTCACTGAGAATTTGATGAATTTGTCGTCATTTTAAAGAAAAAACTCCCATCTTTTTAATGATATCGAAATATTAACCCCTTATCGAGCTACTGTTTGAGCAATACGCCAAAATAGATATAAGCAGTTTTACATGGGATAGATTACGGCTTTGCGCTCCAGAGGGAGGATATTGAAAAAAATTAGGAACTTCTAACTCCTAGAGTTTGTCAAAAACGTAAGGGTGTGTAGCTTGTACGTTTTCTCAACTATTTATAAAAATCAATCCGTTATTCTCCGCTGTACATTTTACAGAATCGCAAAAAAACCTTCAGTTGTGAAGGCGATTTCATCGTACGGCGTGAAAAATGAGTCAAGTTAGAGACTTGTGTGGTTGTATTTATTTAACTACTTAGAATTTTTGTCATATAAAACTATATTTTTGCACGATTAATATTATAATATTGACCTCGTACTTCTTACAGACGCTTTAATCAAAAAATAAAATTCGATTATGGTCTCCATTATGACTAGGGAACTATCTCGCTCAATCTACCTCAAGTGGATGGTTATACAAAGGTATTGGTTTAGTGTGGGTGTCTATAGTTGGTGTCTTCCTCTCCCTCAAAGGTCGGAGCTTCCTCAGTTGTAGCTGTCCAGACTAAGTAAATAGGCTTTAGTGACTTGCCTCTCAGTTCACTTCTTTAATAATGTCCCTTGGTGCTTTTTCAAAACAAACAACAATAGATACAAATTTAATAAAAAAAATAAATAAATAAAACTTATATAAACCGAATTAACTTAAATATTATACATCTTAAACCAACTTAATTAACGATTGTTAAGCATAAATCAAATACATAACAGTAGCTGGCCATCCTGAATAACTTACCGACGACATTCTTCTATCTTTATTCAAGTGGATTTAAGTTATTTTAAGTTTCATTCAAGTTTTTCATCTCTATGCAACATCTCCACTATAGTCTCCCCGATACTATTTCATTTAATTTGACTTTAGATTCAAGTTAAGCTCCAGATTCAACCCTACTACTTTCGGACGCTCGTATGTCCAAGCATTGAATTTAAGCCTTCGTATTTCCAAAGTAGTTGTAAGATATTGAATTTTAAGGTGAGAATAGGGTTTGAAGGAGTATGGACTGCTGGAGGTCATTACGCACCGCCAACTTAAAATTAATTTTAATATCAGTAATGCTTGAAAGTTTGTGGCGATTTTTTTATTATTTAATAAACAACGCGGTATCTGTGTCATGAAGTTCATATTAATGTTACATTTAAATATGCTTTATATATGTAAGTTATGGCTTAAAGGCTTAGGCGATCACGGTCGTTGCTTCAAACGTACTCTGTGCCGCTATTGGACACTCCAAAGAATTAGGTTTCAGTGCGCCGCATAACCTAAAACCTAAACCGAATTGTATTAGTCTAATTTCACGGAAAGTTAAATAAAACCAATGATTTTTGTTTGTGACTTTGATAGAGTAAACATAAGCTTCCCATTGCATTTTTTTCTCAAAAATTGTCATGTGTGATTTGATATTACGTTTTATTTAGGGTGTAAAACGATCACGCAGCATGATCTGCACAAATTTAGTTAAATTTCGACGTCTTCACGAATGCAAGAGATAGAGCATATTTTAGTTTACTTTTTAAATGATCTAATAAATCGTGAACACAAAAGATCCATCATGAATTCCATTCAAAGCGTCACACAGGTTGATAGGAATAGCGATGTCTGACATTACAACTATGTAATTCACGGCTAAGTGATCGCCTGAAATATCGTCTTGCTGTAGTGCCTACGCGGGTTTTAACTTTTTATAACGTGCTGCCAGATGTATGCATTACATTCTGCTAGAATAACCTGTTACAAGATGTTAAAGATGTCTAGGACTCATGATGTTTATTTTAACTGGTCACCTCCATCTTTTCGGCATAATTACCTGCTCGGTTGTCTAATTATCATTCACTCAAGGCATGGCTTGAACATACTTGTTGAAATTTCTATTAAAAATTAATCAACACTCAACTGCACTGACTCTGGGCAAACGTTTCCTCGAGGGGGTATTAAAATATTTTTTCCCGGCCCTGGAATGAAGCCAAGAAGAACCGGTATAACATTTCACGCAATAATTTTAGCACGTACTTGGCCTGAGCAACGTTTTAATTAGCTACGAATTCATTATCAAGAACTGTTGTGAGAAAGTTGCTGTTAGAGCTTTAAAGAGTAGAGAACTGTTGACAGTGGCGTCTTATCGAGGATACAAAGCACGCTTCTTGGCGGAAATGGATTAATTTCGAGCGCAGTACTGCGTATGTTGTGGAGAGGCTGCGGAGTTATAAGATATGAAATGGGGGAACGTGAGTAAATTCATATTCATCCATAAATATTCCTCATATTTGAATTGTGTACTTGGCAGCAAAGTTTATTGCGATCTCAAGCGTATAATCTATGTCTGCATGCGTCTACAGGCATTAATGGTTACATTTAAACAGCGAATAAATATTTGAAAAGGTAGCGTGATCCAATGAAACGGAATCTCAATGGCTTGACGACGCCACACGATATCACCTCTCGGCACTACATTTATCTCAACTGCAACGATAAAATCTTACCAGTTCATTATCTTCCATTAAGGAACTTAAAACTAACATTTTAGTCAAATTTTAATCTAACCAGTTCAATTTAATATGGAAATATGCCGTATTTCTGGATGCGATAGCTTTCTGTGACGTCATCAGTTAGCTTTTCGATGTATTTTGACGCAGCCATGCGTGCGTAATTTTAACGAGAAATATTTTCATAGATTAACGTTGTTCACTCATAAAATGTTTTTCCTGCATAATTCAGAATATGAAGCTCACAACCAATTAGTTTATAAAAATAATACATGTAGTTCCCCATTATCCTATTAATTGTCATAAGTGTAAAAATGAACGTAGCTTAATTCGAGAAATTGTAATTGAGGTCATTCTTTGGCAACTTCTGCATTTCTAGCAGTTTTCATATCAATTGTTCGGCCATGGTTCCGTGGAAAGAGACCCACTTCTGTAGCCTTGACATTGTGTGAAAACCTCCACTTTAGGACTCACGCTAATAATTTTGAGGGCTACCACCGCGAGGCCTTAAACTTTAAAGACAGGAAAATTTATTTCGTGATTTTCAATTTCTGTTTCAAAATCCGGTTCTTGCGCTAATCGATACTGTAATCCTGTCCTTCATTTACAATTGAGTGAAACCTGGTGGGTTGGTTGCTAACTTGGGGAGGCGACCGACATCTGAGATCGTTTGCACCATTAAGGGTAGGTTAGTAAATTGCTAGGGAAAGTATTGTTTGAGGAGGGAATAAGGGTAGAGAGAATCCCGGCGTCGACGTTATCTTACTCTTATAAAGAAGAGCGCCCAAGGGAATCTCAGTTATACGTATAATCCGACTGTCGGAGTACTTCTCTCTACGTATCCTCCACAAGGCAGCCAAGTAGGGACCGGGATTCCTCTGAAAACTCTGCGCCACTGCCGGGATTCGAACCCTTGGAAAGGGAAGCTCTTAGGGAAGGGGAGGTTGCAATGTTGGGTTTATTGTCTGCGAGAGTGGCATATCATGCACGGCAACGTCTCCTGTGCTTCAATGTTGACAAGGGATGAGAACAACTTGTTCTTACAATCCCCGGCTGAAATTCGCCTTGAATTAAGATAAGCCATAAGGTGTTGTAACTGGATACCACACCTTACCGGCAAATGGGAGATCCGGGTTCGAATCCCGGTCAAGTCAAATGATTTTTATGGCGAATTTTACCGTCTATGTCTTCGCACCCGTGCGCGTGACTGCGTACCGCATCATTAGTGCAATAGCAATGATTGGACAAATGGAAAATCAGATATTTTTTTCTATCGTGTGTCTAGGGGCCATTCAAGTATTGCGAAAACGTTTTGGCGAGGGAGGGGGGTTGAGCTTTTCTTACATTGTGTTACGTAGGGGTGTAAGGGGGTCTGAAACAGTCTTACGTAAGATATAAGTCACTTCTGAATTCGTATTTAATCACTTTTTAAAATCATTTCCGTAGGAATTCCTAAGAAAATGTCAAAAACCGTTCCAGCGAATCGTAAAATATCAAAAACCGTTATCGTTATCTGTGATGAGATCAGTTTTTGCGCATTTTGATATATTATCCCCCATAGTTGCACGGTTTATCTATGTCCATGGTTTCAAAAATGTGTGATAACTTGCATGAGATTGGGAGGGGAGGGTTCGTGAAATCTTACGTTGTCTTACATGGGGAGTGGGGGAAAGGGTTAAAAAATGGGTAAAAATTGCCTTACGTAATACTTGAATAGCCCCCTACTGCCTTGATTTATGTATAGGGTGAGGCTATTGACTACAGAAGAATCAACAGAGCACATTCAGTCTCCGTGACACGACGGTACCTTGCCCTAATGTCCTCCAAAGCCCCAATGACCCGTCTAACGGATTAAAAAGAACGTATACTGTTATGATGCTACTCTTATTAATTGCCATATTCTGTACACTGCGGTGAGCCCTTGCTCAAGTGTTACACATTTGATGTCCACTAATAGGTACAGTACGTTAGCGGATCGCGGGGTAGAGTTTTCCCACGTGGAACGGATGAGTCACTTTAATTGCCTTTGCAAAACGATTTCTCTCCGCTTGGCTGGCCATGGGGAACGCTCCCCCCTCCGAGGTGTTGCTCGGGCGACGAGAGTATTAAAGTGAGAGTTCATGGGAGGGGGGGGGGGTGGAGGGGGAAAGGAGGAAGAGAGGGGAGCAGTGCTGTAGGTCAGGGTCCCGCGCTTGTTTTTCATTTCCTCCCATTGACCGAAATTTTGGCGCCGTTGTTTCGCGGTAAAAATGAACGGTTGTGGCGGGATTGGAGGAATTTTTATCCTTTTGTTACGGAATTCTTCTGGCTGCGATAATTTCCGGGTCCAAAGGTGGAAGTTATGCGTGGAATTTAGGGTTAGAACTACGGTAGTAGCTTTCTAAGTCGCAGTAAACCAGCACTTGGATGTGTAAGTACGGATTTCTAAGGCAATAGAGGTCGAGGGGTAACTATTCGGTAACTTAAATAAAAATTATTGTCAATAAAATCAAAGGAACTAGACTCCTATGCACAAAAAACTTAAACTTTGTGGTTCCACAACGATAGTTTTATTTGTACGACCCGGGTTTCGACGTACTATAACGTCATCTTCAGGTACGTCAGTAAGTACTTCAGGTACTTTCAGGACGTTATAGTACGTCGAAACCCGGATCGCGCAAATAAAATTATCATTGTGGAACCACAAATTTTAAGTTTTTCATTTATACAATGAATAAGTTCCACCAAGTAACGCCTGAAACTACCAGTTACTCCTATGCACGCATAGGAGTCTATTCCCTTCGCTTCTATTGACAATTTTGATTAATTTTTAATTTAATCTACTTGTCAATTGCTGCTCTTATCTCCTTTGTAACTATATTAGGTAACATTTAGGAACTATTTCGACCACGTTTCGCATATCTATGGGAAATAGACGGCCTTGTATTTTGCTTGCAAGTGGCATTTCGATTCTGCGATTATATCACATAGCATCCGGTGAAATCTGGATGATATGACTGCGAGTGGGGATTATAAATTTAAGCAACAAATCAATTTGCCGAAGGATTACTTATTGTTAGAAATGAATGCATTTATGCTTTGGTAGGGATGTTTGTTGTTGTTTTTACAGATGATTTGAAAGAAAGAATTGTGGCTTTTGTCATATTGGATAATAAGAAATTTGTTCATTCCAAAACCTAATACGTTTCATATATTTATATCTGATGTAATATCTACAAATTTATTAATTCCACAAATTTTCTTGGAATAAGAGGAGTTTAGAATTCATGCAATTCCCTATCCGACCCTTAAAGGGCACTTCAAGTTGTTTTTTATTAAGTTGATGCAAAATATCCCCTCCTTGCAAAGTCTTCAGGTACTTTTCTAATGGCAGTATGCTGATTGTTTGTGTCATATCTTCTCAGCTCTCGCCGTGAAATAAATTTATCATCATGAAAATAAATCATCTATTATTTGTTTACTTGGTATCCTTAGTTTTGGAATTATGTAGTTATGTTAACCTAACTTGCAAAATCTCTTTTACGGCCTCAAAGAAGCCAGCCTATGTCTTTGGCGTTTTAATTTGAAATCTCCATGGCGTGCGCTTAGCTCACCATCCTCAAAGACGTTCACCCAACAAAAAACTACCATAATTCAGCGGAAATCACATGTATTTCGTCGCCATTGCACAGTTCTTGAAATATCCTCTCGCCAGCCGATGTTAACATTCCTTTCCTCTGATTTCCTGTTTTTTAATGTTATCTTTGATTACGCCAATCAGATTATCGATCAATTAATCGATTAGTAAGTACGTATACATATTCAATTTGGAAAATTATCTTCTCCTCTGCCTATGATATATTTCCTGCTCTTTGAGTTCCTGCCATTGTATGAATCTATGTATATATTATTGTATATGTTATCATTGATTTCGGCGAATATTTCACTCAACATAAAGCTCCACATTCCATTAGTACATATTTCGTAACCATATGTCAGTAATTGAACTATTCCCTCGCTGTTGACTGGCGAGATGGCAGTTGACCACCATATATCTCCGGCATTAATAGAAAATCACGTATATCCCGGCCATTTCTCTCCTTGTCTATCAAAGCGAGGTTCAAGCATGCTTTCACCTTGGCTGACCTTCTTTCGGTCGAATTCCTTTCGAGGTACAATTTTCAAACGTCTCTTTTTACACTTGCCCGGCTTCTCTCGACGGGAGAAAAAAATAAATAAAAATATTTTTAATGGAAAAAGTGAAGGCATCGCGTCCAGGAAACCAATACTCACGCGATCAGACTCTCATCTTTTGTGTGTGTTTATGTGTGTTTTCTTAGTTGGCTTTTGGTCCGTGCCTCGCTTGAGAGAGGGCTCTTGTCTCGATCTTCTCTTTCCTTCGTTTTTCCTCGTCTTCTGTCTCTCCGAGCGGGTTAAAGCACGCGATAATGATGGATCTCTCCGGAAAACAAAAAGAAAAAGCGGTGGACAAATAAATGAGTCGTCGTCCTTCTGAGTATCCGATAACCTTTCACTCCTCCCCCAATCCCCGTTGCCCCTCTCTCTACACTTCCCGGCGTGCTTTGCGGGAGACCGTCCGTTTTCCACCCATCCCTTCCTCCACCCCCATGGAATCAATCTTTCCTCTCCCCTTATACCATCGCATGTCACGGACAGCTCGCGCCACCGCTTGATACATTGCCTCTCGTGACAATCTTTCCGAGATAAGGCGGAGGAAGGAATCGATGGGAGGGGCAATATCGCTTCTTTGAGGTTTGGGTGGAATTTCCATCGGAGACTGCGTCTTTGGCTGGACCACAGTCCTCTGCTTCCCTACCCTTGCATTTAATATGGACCGTAACGCGACGTACCGCCTGCGATATGCTGAATGCATTGCATAGCGATATCGACCGTCTAGGGTATGGGATATATCGCTTAGCGATGTTCGATTTTTCGCATTTTGATATTGCGATATCATGTGATATCTTAAGCGGTGTATTACAATGTGCGATATGATGCAAAACGTGAGACATCGCGCTTTCTAGGCTAGAATAATTATATTGGAATGCTGTATAGAAATTAAAATTTAGCACATAAGAAACCAAGTACTCGGGCCACCGGCACCGGCATGAGTGCCGCAGTTTAACATTACAGCTGACAGACAGAGTAGGATACTTGAAAACAAGTAGAGATCAAGATTCCATGGAAACATCAATGATACTGCTGGGATTTGAACGTGGACCAGCGGGATGGGAAGCCACTACTCAGAAACCGCTTTCATCGGGGTGTGTTTGACGTTTTTTTCTCCGGACAATCCAAGTGGTTACTAAAGATTAGAGATCCCGCTAAGCCTAAGTTTGTGTTCTGTGCATCCCAGGGCCAGATTTAATAGAATTTCACCCCAGCACTCACCATGCCCCGTGCGGTGAAATACCTGCCCATTCCAAGGCTCGATCCCAAGATATGCATGCTAGAGCATTGCCCTGGGAAGATTGGGTCAGTGTGCTGGCTAAGTTGATGGTCTCCCGTTCCAAAGTCAAGTGGTCGAATCCAGGTAATGGTGGAGATGTTTCAATGAGCTCCTGATCCCTATTTGGCTGCTATGTGGAGAGCCCTTCAAGTCAAGCTCTTGGTCGAATTGGTCTTTTAATTGTGAAACTCTTAAATAATGAAACCCTGAGAGCAGGCTTAATGCCCGACGCTAAGTTACTGTCCACCTGTCCGTCATACTTCGTGTAACCCTTATCACCTATCCACAAATAACTTTTCCCTCTTGAATAGAGGCATATGGAAATGGAATTCCCTACCCGAAAAAGGGTCGTGGCGGCTTAGAGGGCAGAGAGATGGACTACCTATCGGAGGGTCCCGGGTTCAAATCCGGGTGAAGCCTCTCTGGACACCCCTTCCGAAAATCCTCGCGGTGCGACTGTCTGAGTGTCAGAACCTCGTGGAAAATCGCAGGTGGCCCAGGGAGTGGTACGGTACTCTATTCTGAATGTGTGAAATTACACGCCAACGGCTTAGTACCGGGTGAGCTACACTCTCACCTATTCAAACCAACCTTCGTGTTGAAACACTGGGTGAGTGACCCGAAGAACTCTGTAGTAATTCCGATAAAAATTTTGAAATCTTTTAGGAAAAATGTCGAGAAATATTTTTTAAGGTGGACCATTTTGCAATTTGTGAATGACCAGCCGCTAAATGACCAGCCGGACCGATAAAAGCACACCATGTGTGTGCTTTTATCTTTTTATTGTTTTTTTATAACCATCTATTGCCAAGTGGCCGCTGGCCTATTTCCCATGACTTTGAATAAATATATAAATTGGTTAAATGACCTCATTCTGCTCCCATTTTTCTAACCAATTTTACCACGCTGCCACAGAGGCCAGCATCGAATTCCATCGAAGGCCTCTTCTTGGCTTCGGTTGGACAGCCACCCTCTCCTTAACTTCCCCATCTCCTCCCGCCGTTCCTCCTTCGGTGTCTCCCCGGTCGAACGTTTCTCGGGAGAACGGAGACCCGGACGGCGGAGGCAGGGCTCCTTCGCCGCTCAAGTCGACGGGTCGATGATTTATGACAATTGATTCCGAGCGCACGAAACTCACTCCGTGCCTTATGCGTAATTAATACCCGCGGCGAATATCGCCGCTTGGTTGGCCCTCTGGCGAGAGGCAACCCACCGATCCGACTCCTTTGGGTTACCACTTTTATTTCTCTTCATTCTCAAGACCCTTCGGAATCCATCCGCGTGATGTCTTTGTCAAACAATGAGGAAGGTGTTTACACTTACTCATCGCTGCATTCGACATGGAAATCACGGGCATCCTCTTTAATTCCTTAGATTGATTTTTTTCGATTCTCGTTAATATCGAAGATTGAAAATGAATCACTGTTTACTAACGGATGTTGCGATGCAAGGAGGAGAACGGGATAAAAGGGGAATTTTATGTTTTATTCTGCTTCTTTCGCGTCAAATCGGGGGTCAAGCCGTTTTCCATATTGTGATAACGTTAAAATTGTTTCTTTTTCCAAACATATTGTATGAAGATTTTTACATATATAAGCAAGAAATTCATCCTATAGTTTTAATGTACAACAATTTCATTTGAGTTGTTTTATTTGTTTGGAATATTGAATGCTAAATGTACCCATTTTATCAGATACTCTTTAAAAACAATTTATTTAAATTTGTGATAATTATATTTTAGTCAAATTAATTTGGCTCGATCTTATCCCTCATTTTTAGCAGTTAAACTGTCGTACTATAAAAACCAATGTGTAGGAGGTGGCAAAACTTTGTGGCACTCGCTCGAAAAGAAAATTAAGTCAGGGAGAAAAAAGCATAATAGTGAAATGAGACAAGGGTGCCGAGGGTTCCTCCAGAAGTCCCCTCGAGAGTCCTCTGTACTTCTACCCGCTTCCACACGCTTGATTTCCCGCTATGCTATACATCACTGGTCTCAAGTACTTCGCTGGCGTGAGCCACCAATTTCTGCGTTGCCTATGCACTCCATACCGAGTGGTTTTTAAATATCTAATAAAATTTTCTCTTGCTATCCGTGCTAGGTTTCGTACTTTCTCAATATCACTGAGATGCATCAAGCTATGGTCCCGATAATCGAGCCTGCAATCGCTGTTTGGTATCAGAAGACAGAATGGGTGATACTGTAATACATTGGATGCAAATTTTATGAATCAGTTAGACCTAATCACTTTTCCTGTCCTGCCTTTGGCTGACCAGCAAAGCCTGAGAGATGTGTGGGATGGTTTTAGAGGAGGTCAATTATTGGGGTTTTAAGGATTTTGAACCCGGGTCCGTCAGATCAGCAGCCGAAAGATCTGCATAGTGCATGCTATACTGCCATGGTTATTACTGATCGTCTACTTATATTTAACTTTTGACGTTTAATCGATGTAGATCTATTTTGTCAAAATCACAAGTACCTACTGTTGATTTTCTGTCATTCTGAGTTGTTTTTCATTTCAGTTGTTTTTTTTGTAACCTTTGATTACGAGTTTTTTTCCAGTGGCAGTGATTACTTTTGAGAAGTTATTTTTCATCTATGTTAGATCATGATTGCTTGTTTTTATCCGTCCTGTTTTGACATTGATACGCATAGCGGGCAGATGTTTATTTTTTGTGTCGAAGATCGAGGGCTGTTGACTATGATTTCGTATGTTTTGAGTTGTGTGAGTAATCATATTTAGGTGTTTACATTTTGAAGCTTGATGAGCGCATCAGAAAAAAGTGATAAGAGAAATAATAAAGTATTCTTACGAAGTAGATACATGACTTTACAGCTGGGGAAGCTTAAGGACTGTAAACTGGACAGCGTTTTATGATTCACTGGAAAAATATTTTCCTAAAAGACATCATTTAGCACGTATCTCTTCTAGGTAGTGAGTCCGATTGGTTTAATTGGCTGTTCCTACTAGTGCTTTCTTAGAATACATGAATTTGCTGTCAGTACTTCACGTGTACGTGGTAATTCGTGTAGCTCAAGTGTAGCTTGGTGGAGCCTATCAATATTTTAAATGAAACTTGAACTTGACGATTCCTTTGATTTTATTTTATGTCACGACCCGGATTACGACGTTTAACGTCACGATCAGCTGATATTCAAAATAAAATCTCTGAAATCACCAAGTTCAAGTGTCTTTTTCCATGTAGCTGGTAAGACTAATGACCCCAATCTGCTTTGTCACTATCGCATCAGAAAGTTCGGAATCGCTAGTGATGAGTTTTGGAATCAACATGTATTTTCTTCTTCCCGTAACACTAAAGAGTAGGTGTTGTTTCGCTTATTTGTTTCTGGAACTGTCGCGGCATTGTATTATGCAGTGAAATCACTACGACTATGTTCAAGAGATATATGTCTGATCAGTTATGTAACTTTGCTTAATCTTCTCATATATCTAATCAATATGATTAATTCTTGAAATGTGATTTCATATCTGTGCATTGCAATGTTGATTGAGATTCGTCATGCTCTTTTGTTATCATACTGTTTGATGCTGTGTCTATTACTTTATAATCCATTATTATTTATGCAAAATGTGTAAGCAATGCGATTGATAATCTATGTTGCCTGTTTTAAATCTCAATCCTTAATGTGTGATCTTAAATTTGTGCACCCTAATTTTCACATGCTATTTATTTTCTTATCATTGATTATTGTTGGTTTATATGTGGTGTTCCTTAATGAAATTTGTATGTATTGCTGTCACCATTGGCCCCATTTGTTGTGGCATGTAATAATATTTAAATGTTCCAGGGGGCATAAAGTCCCAGAACAATAAAGTCTGTTTTCAATTCAACTTCAATACGACTTTCCCATTGTTATGGTATTGATGTGTGAAACTGAGAAAATATGCCACACTGGTTCAACCGGTGGGTTGAACCCCACCACGGCATTCAATGCTGTACTGTAATGCCTCTAATCATTAAATGTGCTTGTAGTCCTACGGTGAAAATAAGAAAAATAAGCCTGTGGAAATGGAAGTATTCTTTATTCTCTGACGGGGCCGCGTGATACTCCTGGGGATACGCTGAGCTCGGTTTAATTCATTTACAAGCCCGGTGTGCTTTTGTTTGAGCAAGCCCGTTTCCCATCTCCTGCAGATGCCATCAATCATTCGGGTGCTTAGTCCGAGAGTTATCCTAGTCGTGCGCTGACATCTTAATGGCATTTCTCTCTTTGTTATCTCTAAACGTCGGGTCGCCGATTCGCGCCGTTGCAAACAAATGAACGACACCACAAACTTTTCGCATACGGGAAATGGGATGACGCAGACGACCCAGCGCGGTGAGGCAGATTAATTACTCAACGAGGGTTGCGACACCTGTCTCTCGAATTGTCAAATGTGACGGTAGAGCGAAGTGAAAAGGGGAACGCTTTAGCCAATACTTTTTTTAAAATTCATTACGTTCGTAAAAATCGCTACTAACTTTCTCGCTAATGCCAACGTATTAATTGAGTATTGTTTTCTCTTGTTCCTTCCGGCAGATGTCCTCGCTGGAGCACAAGTGTATTTCGACCCGGAGGTGACCTCGTGCAGGGAACTCCTCTTCGACCTCAACCGGAGGCAACTCATCGTTGGAGCCAGGTGAGTACAAGAAGTAATAACCTGAGTCGGGGAATATATGTTTGGTGTGGATGTGTGGTACTGGATTCATATCCCTAGGGCCCTGATTGAATCCTGGCAGTGGTGGAAGATTTTTAAGTGGAATCCTGATCTCTACCTGAGTGCTAAAAGCTGCGAGCACTTCAAGTGTCTTTCCCTCGAATGGGATGTTAAACTGTGGTTCCCTTGACCCCTTTCGTCAAGAGTAGGCTAAAGATGACGCCGGGTTCCTCTTCACTCTTACTCCATTCCAAAAGTAATCCTTACCTCATCAATTGTCCCACTTATCTTTAAGGCATAAATGACTACATTTGTTGGTCGCCTCCAATAAACCAACCAACCAACTTATAGTTTCCTATCTACGAAATGATTTTTCATCCCTGGGCTGACACTTAATTTAGGGAAGGAAATCTACTGGCAGCTAATTTCTTGGAACATCTTGTCCATACGCCTTATGTTATGGATAATATGCCTGCGTGAGTCACATCGTTTTATACGGCATTTTTCTTTTGTTAAAAATTATTATATTGTCGGGGTGGTCGTTCCACGAGAGTCCTACGTAATTGGCGTTTCACGCACTAAGATCACATGCTAACTCCTTTTCATTTTTCTTACTTTTTATGTACCGAGTACGATTTCCTTCTCGTAAAGAATCATATCCCACATTGTATTATGTAGTAGGATTGCCGAAATTGGCGACTTTCATAGAACGCTCAATGACATTTTTTTCGCACATACAGTATTATTCGGATATATCATACATATAACCAGTATGTAGTGTATGGAAACTAGGTGGGCAGGAATGAATGTAATTAATTGATTGGAACACTTAAATATCCATTTTATATAGAATCCCTCTGCTTCATCACACCAAAACTCTCCCTGAATTACAGGCCAGATTTCATCTGTGGAAGTTTTCCTGCATACAAATGGCTTTTACTCTAATGCTGCGTCATAAAATGCACCTCTTGAAGATTTTTCACTGCGATCAAGTCCTAGTTCGTGTCATTTGTGCCACATGGGTGAAATATAATGCATTCAATAGAAAAAGGTTCCTCAAATCCGCATCCGTATCAAAATTTGCATTTGTTCACTCCACATTTATCAAGTAACAACCAACCCACCCTTCCTAAATGGCGGAAGTAACTTCAGTTGTCGGTCCCCTCCCCATAAAATCAAATACCCAGTACTGGAAAAAAGGTTAAAAAACTAAAGCTCCTTAAAACTTTGACCTGTTAAGGATCTAAGTGACTTATTGGATCCGCGTCGACAAAGGGATTACTAAGGGATAGGATTTCGAAAATCTGGGTGGAAACAGTGGAAAATAATCGGCAGAAAGTTGCATAAAATCACGGTTGGACATTTCGTTCAAATGAGACTTAGATCTCGATGTACATAAAAAATTGGTGTGCTTAAGACCACATTGAAGAAGTGTAAACTTATATAGCGATATTCTGATAAATACAATACATAAAAAATATTATGGAAAGTATTTTGGGTATAAAAATAACTCCAACACCAGGAATCGATCCTGGGACCTTCGATAAGTGGGACGTCGACTCTAACCATTATGCCATCTTACTATATTCGTGATAGAGCGTTCTCTTGAGTTTACATTCGGCATGCTAAGCGTGACGTGAGAAAAAGAGCGTGACGCCCAGAATCCGATTTACCACCTGCAGAATGTTCTGTGCGTGGTGCGCTTATAGAAGGTTACACTTAAAAAATGACCTGTACGAAGGTCACAGAATACCCCCTCAAGAGCTCCAACCCTCCTCTCTGTCCTCCAACGCCATCCATTTCTTTTTAGTTCCCGATTGTATTTTTCTCCCCGTTCCCATTTTTCCTTTTCCCTTTCAGCTAGGTAGTACATAAGCTACGTTACCAACTTAGGGGGGAGGGGGTCGCCTAAAAACCTATGGCGGGTAACGAGGTGGACGGGGGGGTTCACTCAAAGTAACGTAGCTGTTACAATTCGCCTGTTTAGGTTTCTCACTCGTCAACATCGCGTCGACAATACTACAGAGTTTAACATGAGGAAGGACGCGCGGGGTGTTTCTTATACCCCAAGCTTCTACTTTAACTCAATGTAACTGCACCATTGCCTCTAAAATGTTGCAAGTCTTCATATCAACCAATTGCTTGCATTTTAACCTTCTCGCGGGTTAAATAGCGACCTCGTGACAATACTTTTAAAGGCAGCAGTCAGAAATGTGGGGAGGGGAGAGAACAAAGTAAATGAGCACAGCACCTTGCGCCGTCATCCATGGTTGATTTTTAGAAGTTTAAATTAATATTAATTTTTCTAATTGAGATTAGATAGTTCTATTATGTCTAGTTCGGCTACTTTATTTGTCTTATTTCAACCTATCCCTAAAAATAAACTCACTCAATAATTAAGAAAATATTTTTGAATTGAAAGTTTCATTTGTAGAGATAACGTTAAATGTTGGAAGGGGAGAGATACTATGGTTGTCAACGAAGGGGGAGGGATACAAAAATCACCGAAAACGGCAACGTAGTTTATGCAAGACCCCATACCTTATGCATCCATTCGGCAACCACTCTCTCATTTCGAGACAGGCGTTGAAGTCTCCTCGAATAAATGCACCCAAATTCTCCGTTCCATGCGTGAACGGTCGTTGAAGTCTCCCGGCTGTCTCACTCTCCCACTTCTTCGGGTAGAGGCCGATTTCCATTCAGCGTCGCGGTGCTTGCTCCGGAGAGAAGCGAGACCTTGGGGAGGCGGCTGCGCTCTCACCCACGCTACGCCACGGGATAAAGGCGAGAAGAGATATATCCACCACCACGCCCACGGCGCCCTGCCCCTCGGCCCTCCTGCCCACCCACCAACCCGCCGGCAGCGGCGAGCGCATTGATTATGTGCTGCAGTGCAATCGGGGAATTGGGGGCCGGCGGAGGGGCGGGTTTCAGTGTGGACAATGGAGAGCTAGTTGGACCGAGTTCGGTGAGGCATAAAGGGAGAAGGAGAGGCTCCACACGCCCACCCACGGAATAAAGACATTGAGGCAGAGAGCCATGGCAACGCGGCGATGGTGTAGGCACTGCATTGTAATTTACCTCGGGTGGGGCTGTGAAAGGACATACGGTGAGACGGCTGCGTACTGTTAATGGCGATCGCGGGAGATAGGGAAACGGTTGTGTACGTTTCCACTGTTTCTCCAAATTTGACTTAGGAATGTAGACGGAGATAGGTAAAACGTGCATACAGGGCATAAATACGGGGTTGAACAGATTGAACTGTCATGCTGTAAAGTTATTTCTCAGTGCCACAATATATACCACCTGTGCAATAAAGGCTGTCAAAGGGTAGTTCATGCATTAATAGCATATATGAAACTTTGACTGTAAACTTTAAAGTAAAAAATAAGCTTAACATTTTCAGTAGGGAGCGTGGTGGAGTGCGAGGTGGCCCAGGGAAAGGAACTGACCCCCCTACCCTGAATGTTTGAAATTCACACACCTGTGGCTTAGTCCGGGGTGAGCCGTACCATCCACTATCCAAAACAACCTTCGGGTTGAATCACTGAGTGAGAACCTTTTCAGTGCTAAGCTTCATCCCAGAGAACGCTTACCGTAGCGCGCATACTTTCGTTGTTGGTATTTAAACTCCTGCTTTTTAAAACGCATATATGCGTGCGTAGCTGATGGCACTGCTCCGCCCAAACGCATATATGTGTGCATAGCACTGAAAGGGTTAAGAGTTTTTAAAAACAGTAAAGTTATTACATAAAATTTTCTAACCCCATACTGCCATGAGAGTGAATTCGTTGTTTTTAAACGCTTGTCGTCGACCGAGGCTCACCGACTCCTTGCCGTCTTTTGGAGGCTTGAAAAGGGGAAGCCATCGATAGGGGTGGTCTCGGAAATCAATGGGTGAATAGAATATGAGTGGAAGCCTATGCACTTGCCATGAGATGCTGATGAATAATGGCCCGTAGGAATCTGACCCCTCAGCGCTTACGGGTGGCCATGGGAGCAAAGGGCCTAAATTGTAAATATTAACCCCCAGGCCCTCCTCGTCCCGATCTCGACTTTCGATTTGAAGAGACTTTGTTCCTCCTCATTGCCGCTTATAAAAAGTTAGGTGAGGGCATGCTGGGACATGGCCATAGGTTAATGCGAGTACGTCTGCGTTAGTGGGTAACATTTGGCGGCCGTCGAGTTTCTCGCATTCTGATGCTCTTGAATCTTAAGCCGTCTCACCTGTTCCTCCACGAACATTTCGGGAATAATCGATGGCTATATTTTCTAATTCTATATGCAAAATAAACCTTGCCTTGTGATGTAATCTTAGTATTTACTTGCGACATTTTTTTAAATCGGTTGTGAATGACTTTGAATCCTGTAGTAGCCTGGAAACTGATCCTTCGGTCTTTATTTACCCGTAATCAGTTTCCATTTTTTCTACTTCCCATGTATCGGTCAGTTGCGCTTTATGTTTCATCTTCCGATCAATGATGGTTTTAGCCATGCGTCGAGAATTCCGTTCATGCCATATGTTTGTTGACCACAGTAATTTTTAAGTTGCTGTTTTAGTAGTTTAAAAATTTTCGACAGACTTCTGCATCTTTTATTTTAAAAAAATTTAAGTAATTGAATCACTTTTAGTGAAAGGTGTGCACTCAGTACCGTTGCGTCATGAGAATTCAGAGAATTTTACTATGGCTGAAGAATACCTTTGAAATTCATTGGAAGTTTTCGCATTCGCCCCTTATTTGGAACCAGAATGGGTAAGCGCGATTGATTTTATGACTGTGAATCGATTTTGGCTTTTTTTACTCTCTTTAAGAGGTCATCGTCGGCCCATTAAAGTAAAACGATTTCGTTCGAGTTAACTTCAGCCTCTGTACACCTCTGCACAGCCTCTGTACATTTCAGATTCCACTTCGATGCCTGCTTTATTGACTTGAGTACCGGAGGAGAGAAGTGGGAGGAGTATTTACTTTAAAATAAGACTGAATTTTAATTACTCGCTCGCATTTCAAGTGGTGTTTTTTTCACTCTTTGAGGTTAGTATCTGGCATCCTTCAAACCAGATCGAAGGCTTTCTGCGGCTGCTCGAGGAGGTATTTTTTATTCCAGTGCGGGATTGGTATTGATGGAACCTTGAATAAGGTTGACATGCGACCATATCCAACGTCCAAGTGATCAATAATAGTGCTACCCTTCGATAATCGACGTCCTTCCAGCAAAAGTCTTTCCTCGCCCCATCAATTAGAACCTGTCAACGGCCTCCAATTAAACCTTAATCAGTTGAAGTCGTTGAATTATCCGGATCTATCCGATAAGGGAGACGAATGGAAATGTCTTATTCAGTCCGATAAGTATTTTATGCTCCCGCAATCTGGAATTGGTAATTACGCAAACATATCCTCGAATCGGTGCGAAAACACTGGCTCACTGTAAACCTCTTAGATTGAAGAGAAGTGAACCATTACCAACTCTTGAAAATGTCGAGGCCGACCGATCGGCTTAATGAAAACCACGAGTACGATCTTGTTATTACCTGGATGTTTCGAGTCCACAATCAATGCAGTGTAAAATTACACCATCATTTCATTGATAAAAAGGAAGAACTTATTATTTTCTCGCTCTCTGAAGCATCATGGGAAATATTTTAGACCTTGGTTATTTAATGTGATAAAATTAATCATCAGCAGTCCGCAGACTGGTTTGCTGCAGCTCTCTACCATACTCTTCTGTCAACTAACCGCATTTGTCCTACACAGTTCTACGTTTTGACATCCCTCATTATTTACCCTATGTATTCCATCATTGTCTTCCTCGGTTATTATTTCCATTCGTACCTCCGTCCATTACATTTTTCAAGAGGCTAATTTGTCTCGGATAATAATAAATTTGGGCCCAATAAATTTGACTCACCTTCCTCGCAGTATTTTTATGTAGCATCTTTTCTCCTCAGTTGATTATAGTTCTTCTTCATTGGTAATTCTCTCCGCCCATTTTATCTTTAGACTCTTCTGTAACCCCTCATTTACACTGCCTCTAATCTTTTCGGTTCTGCTGCTGTTATTGCCATTGCTTCACTTCTACTTCTATGGAAGGGCACATTCTATACATTATGATGAAGTGCTTCGAAAATACACCATTAATTATTGCATGTGAGTGTTCTAGTGTATTGAATATCTAGTGGTCAAACTCTCTGGAATATGCATCTCGGGTAATGCTAAATACCCTGAAGTTATGAATGGATATGGAAATTTAACTGCCTTTATCTCTGAAGCTCGCAATTTTTCCGAACTGAAATTTAATAAGCCGTAAAGCTTGCTCCAATTGTGATGTTAATGCAGCATTACTTGCGTTCAGGGTGACTGATGTCGACTGTTTTAAAATATTTGAGCCAACATGCAAATGAAGGATCACATTGCAATTTGCAAACCTGTTTCACCATCCTGGCCTTAGTATACGCTTGCTATTTCAATTGGAACGGGTGTGAAAAATCTCGCCGGCCAAACATGCAGGTGGAGAGGAGCGAATAATACCTACAGTTAATCCGTTATTTGAGATCCATTCGAATAAGAATGCAATCTGCCTCCTTTGTCGAGTGAAGACAAAGGAGAGGCTCAAGCATACATCCCTGTCGCACTCCCGTAATCTTCCCGGGAAGGTGGAGAGATGGCGCGTCGGCGGCAGTTAGTTTGCGGCGCTCGGGCAAAGTGCCACCGCACGGGTGACGAATGTACATTCCCGCATCTTAGTTGAGATTTGCGCCGCGTATTGTTTGCTCTCGTTGGCGGAAAAGGCGTCTTCCGCTTCTCGACAAACGCCACGCCTCGCATTCCCGTCTCCTCTACATTAATCGTTGCTCATCTCTTCCTGCATCAAGGAGCCGGTTGTATCGAAAGATTTCATCGATTTAGATAGTTTGAGCGAGATACCGCTACAAATAAAATTTGACGTATTCGGTCTCATTGTAAAAAAATGTCTCATCTTTCTAATGATACTAACTACCTACATGTCTCACATTATCGGTCCTCCACATTTCATAAATCATTTACCGTTGCCGCCTCTCAAACTTGGAACTACCTTCCTAAATCAATCAAAGATTCCTCATCGCTGCCCCAATTTAAAAAGAAATTATATTCGTACCTAACTTGCTCCCCATAAGCCGTATTTACTCATTTCAATGCTTTATAATCATGTATATTGTGGTGTATTTTCCATTGTTATTTATTTCAAAATTACTATATCAAAATATTTAATCCTGTTGATATTTAAATCATTGTGTGAACTTGCTTTTTATTCCATATTTTCTATTGTATTTTGTTTCTGAGTTTCATTCTATTCATATGACATGTTGGTTTTTTGTTGTTCACTTCATGGTAATACTTTTTTCTTAAATTCGTGCTTTGCGCACTAAATTTATATGTATTTTGAGCTCAAATGTGATTAATGCATATTGTTCAGATCGGATGTAAATCTGTGAACAATAAAACAATATTATTATATTATTATTGTTATTATACCAAAATATGAGCCACTGACTCCCGCTGTTTTTCGAGTTTTGCCAAAATATGGAAGCCGTTTTTCATGGGATGTAGTAGGTGCTTTGGCTGTGCGCTTCAGTGAGACATGAAAAAAAGGAGAAATTAATGAAGCACAGATCGCTCAGAAGTGTTACGGTTTGTAGTTCGTACGCGTTCTCAATTACTTTTGTAAATAAAGTTCTTACCATTGCACTTGTAAAACCGCAAAGAAAACGTTTAGCTGCGAGGGTCTTTTTCGCGCACGGCGTGAAACAAATGAGTTTACGCTTCAAATATGTTTGTTTCGTTAGTTGCTGTGAAGTTAAGTATTAAAAACAAAGTTTTTGCGTCTTTGATATTTCTATTTTTACTTCATGCTTCTGAAAACTGGCTAAACTGAAAAATAAAATTAAAATATTGTCACTATTATGACTAGAGGCTCAAACTACTGAGGGGGTTAAGGTCGTGAACATTTCTTTTACTTATTAGTTTTTCACGCGTTTGCGGTATTTACAGAAAAAATGCCTACGGTACGTAACGGAATTCTATTTTTTAATTGGTTGTTTGGGGAATCAACCGACGACTGAAGTCATTTGCACCGTTGAGGACATGTGGATAGGAAGATAAGGGATGTAGTTTTACGTGTTGGATGAAGGAGTGGTGCAGGGAAACCCGATGTCGGCATTAGTCAATA
The DNA here is from genome assembly GCA_963573305.1 of Pyrrhosoma nymphula. Classification (NCBI taxonomy): domain Eukaryota; kingdom Metazoa; phylum Arthropoda; class Insecta; order Odonata; family Coenagrionidae; genus Pyrrhosoma; species Pyrrhosoma nymphula. The sequence continues at coordinate 130,592,421 of OY754335.1, read as the reverse complement.
TTTATTGGAAGGCGCCTCGTGATAAACAGTTTATCTACCCATCCGACGTTCCGAGTAAAGCACATAGGACCTCACGTAGCACCGAATTAGAAATTGAGACTCCTCTGAAAAGTCTCCACCAATTTCGGAGGTCCAACCCTGACCCTCGTGATGGGAGGCTTATATCCCAGACACCAATTAAATCAGATACCAATCTTTTGTCAAAGTTAATTGGCAGGTACTGCCAGTCCATTCTGCTTTAGAAATGCGACGGAAGTAAAAGTAAAGGCAATCATTTGTTACTTTGTATGCCTTACAGATAGCTCAAGACCGTGTGCAGTGTCAAAATGCAGTCTGTCTTACTTAGTTGTTGCGTTAGGGGTAAATTTTTCCGAACTTTTGGCTTTAGTTAGAAGAGGTACTTGGCAAGCAGCATCTCAGACTTAAGAAGTCAACCACTAAAAAATAAATACGTCCAAAAATGTGCATCTTTTTTTCTTACTTTTGCACGTGGTGTCTTGGCGTGTTATGGGTACATTTTATTCGCAAACAGCAAGGATAGAAATGTTGCATTTCTGATTTTTGTATTCTGTTGTCACGATAATAGCTCCTTGAGTCACATAGTTGAATTCAGGGTAGTGGGAACTTCTGGATCCTCTACCAGAGGCGCCACAGAGGATGTTTATATGACTACTACTGTGGATATTCTTAATGACTATCTTCTTGCGATATTTCCTCAGCAATATCTTTATAATGCTCCCGGTTATTTATCTCGTTTTGTACTGAGATTTCTAAGGTCGTTATTGCTTTAATGATCATCCATCACTTTATTACGCCTTGTATTTAGATTATTGCACCCGTCAAAACGATTGCTATATTATACTCTTTCCATGGAAAACTAGTTCGTTAAAATTCCAGTGGAGTTAAGCCGACATGCGACTCCCAAGGTTTTACTCACTTTTAGAAAAAACGTATTTATTATCCGGGGCGGTTTCCTTATGCTTTGCTGTCATATACCTAGCATTGAAAATTCATTCGGAATCGACATATGTATTCATATGGAAAGAATTTCAGAGGAAGACCAGGGCTGTAATGCATAAAGTAAATTTTGAAGGATGTGAAACTGAGGAATCACGAAGGAATAAAGTGGTGATCCAAGAAGAGAATGTAGTGGAGCACTGCATTAATCCACTCTTTCTATTAATTACTCCCGATAATTGTTGTCAGTTGAAGGTTAAACAGAAGAAATAAGAATATTTAGCTGGTAGTTTCGGGCTTAACTTGGTGGAATCGATTCATGTTAGAATGAAAAACTTAACTGATTCCACATAGATTTTATATTCACACGACACGGGTTTCGACGTACAACTTCATCTTCAGGTTCTTAAACGTCAGCTGAAGAGGGCGTTGTAAGTCGAAACCCGGTCATGTGAATAAAACATTTATTTTAAATCCCAAAGTTAAATATTTTAGAATATTTATTTAATTTGATCTGGGTATCACCACAGAGTATGATTGCTCTATGGTATCACCAATGGAGCAAACATTAGTAGGAATAAAATTTTCGCGCAACAATAAATAGACATGACTAAGTTACTCATGTCTTTACCTCCGTTTGTCTGACAGTCACGCCTGTTTAAGGAGCTTTCAGGCGACGTGGGAGGTTGAAATTTGGTAGAAGTAAAGTTCGTGATCCAAATCCTACCGGAAAAAATATTTAAAAACTCTGATAAATACTTAAAAGGGTTTATTTTAATCCCAAATAAATTTATTACCTTTTACTCCTATAGGAAAATCATAGGATCCGGTGAAGGAGTTTCTTTTTTTTCTGTTTTTTTTTATAAATTACCTACTTGAATTCTAGATACACGGAAAGATACAAATTTTCACTGTTTTATGGCTTAAATTGTGGAAGATTTAATTTTTGCATTTTATTGTCTCATATGCATCGTTGTTGCCTAAAAATTGGTTCCAAAATCGTTTACTTTTTCCATCAATTAAGCAATAGACATTTTCATTTTCTGGGAAACCACTCCATAGACTTCAAATGGGCACTTACGCCTGAGGTCATTACGGCTTACATTGAGATTTTACTTGTTTTATTTTTCACACTAACCCCAACCTCAACAACCTCTCCATGTGGTAGTATGACTTCTTCATGGTATCTGCATTTTCTATGACTCTCCTAATCCACTGCATGCATTTTATTTTATTTTCTTCTTTCTGTTGATTTCAACGGTTCCCCTCTACCAGTATAACTTAATGCAGTAAAAGAGCCTGATTAAGCGTTAGCTAGAATGCGAAATCATTGATAATGGAAATAATCGTAAGTGTTTTAAGCCGAGAGAATATGTAAGCCTTGCGACCGCTAAGGAGAGGAGGCAGACCGATCAGCTGTTGGGAAGGAAGCCAAGAATTAAGAGAGAATAATCAGATATCCGCGGAGAGTGCTCGAGTCCTGAAGCTTATGAGGTGTAAAGGATGGTGATTATGGTGATGCATGGATAAAATGGGATGAAAATTAATAGGAATCAGATGATATGGAGAAAAGGATATGGATGATGATGATGAGCTGCACTCCAATTAATGGGAGATGGTGAAAGATGCCATCATGTAGATGCATCACTTGTGGCTTCACTTTGTATAGCTTGGCAAGTGAGAGGGCAAATCAGTTTCTCCTTAGACGTGAGGATTAACGGCTTCAGAGTTTCTAAGTCCACTCATCATTGTTCGACTGATCGCGGGATGGATACGAGAAGTGACGAAGTCACACGTGTTTGAGTTGAGGTGAGCATGGTCGTCAGTTTGGGTTCAAACCTGGGAACTCTCCGTCGAATCTATTCGTTAAACCTTATGCATCTACAACACCTACATCTACAAAATACCCTGCAAGCCACCTCAAGGGTGTGTGGTAGGGGGTGAGTAGTCACCAACAAGCATTACACTATATCCCAAAGCTAGTGAAACAATGACTATTGATGCATTAGCATAAATCGCTAATGCTTGTCAGGAGGCAAAGCCTCACAAGCATGCACTACACTATAGATACGCTACCAATGTTAGAGGGACCGTTATTATGTATTTTGCAACTACTTAAACGGATAGAGATTCAAGAGTTATGCTAAAAACATGCACGGTTTGCTGTAATTACTTCTTGCTGCTTTCATTATTTTATTTTGTTCTCTGCATGAAGTAGTATCTCTTAGCATTCATAAATTAATGGTATTGGTAGTATTCACCTCTAGATGTGTCTTTGGCATTCTGCTGCATGTTTGCATGTTCATTTACGTAGCACTCTCCCAGTTTCTGGTTTGATTGCGCACTGTTCTCCTGACTGCTTTTTGGTCTGCGCCTAGCGCCAGGGGGAGCGTGCGAGGTCCCGATTTGTACTGGAACGAGTGCTGCATGCCTGGTGTGGAATCACCTCGTGCCACACACCCTAGTGGTGGCTTTCACGGTACTTCATAGATGTAAGTACTAGGTAGCAGATAATGATACAAGTATTAGGGAGTACTACTGAGAGCTACGCTACCTATCGACAAACCTAGTTAAAAGTCTCATTGGCAGCTGTTACAGGGTCTCTTATCGTCCGCGGGAAAAATGACATTTTAAATCTGACCGTTCTGCAGTCTAGTTCCCTAACTTTATTCTCGTGATCTGATCTACCGTAGCATGTCGGATTTCGTAAAATATTATTAACGGCGTCACAGAATAAATCGGTTTGGAACTTATATAATAGATTAGGTCTAAATGTTTATTGACGGTCTGAAAGCGATTCCCATCCCAGTTGCTGCAAAAGGACAGTAACACTAACGAAATTATCATAAAGGCCTCTAACGCATCTTGCCGATCTTTTTTGCACGCGTTCTAACCCGGTTTTTAGGACTACCTCATCAGGATCCCAAATACTGGCAACGTATTCCAAGTGGGATCTAACAAGGGAGAAGTAGCTGAGTTCCCTAATTTTATCGCACTAACCCTAACTTTAATGAATTTTTCCCTAATTTCCCAAACTTTAATGCACTGGTCTCATGACCTTTAACTCCTATTGCTCTTGAATTCGGGAATAAGGGTTAGTATATTGGATATATGCTGTAGGCCCGGGTTCGCCTTGTTTTCGAGACTTTTACTGAAAATCCAATCCCTACTTGGAGGCCAGGTGAAGAGCTCTTCAAGTGCAGCACTCCGTTTGTCAGACGTCACGCTAACCTGTGGACCCCTTGGCGCCTCTCGCCAAGAGTAGACCGATGCCGACACCGGGTTTCCTCTCCCTTTCACCATCCTTCCCCAACCCCTCAACCATCCCATCCTGAACCACACAAATAACTTCGATCATTACACCTATTGAAGTACCATTCATGAAGGGATTGGTACCACGATTTGTTCGACCTAACTGCTCACCTACTTAAGATGGGAATAAGATCTCATCGTGCGGTTTGCCCTGCAACTATTTTCCCGTCCCGAATACATTTACATCTGTCATTAAAACCCACTTCCTCCCTTCAGCTATCAGTAGGTTCGCTATCGTTCGTTATAGTGGGGACGAATGAGGTTGAAGAGTGAAGTGAAAGGGGCAAAGAGATCTCCATCGACTCTCTTCGCCGAGGAAAGCGAGTGAGTGTCACCGACTGCTAAACGGTTCTTTCTCCGTGACTAGTCACTCATCCGCCGTCCTTAAAGAAACCACCCACCTCATCTAAACGCCCCAGAAAATGATGGGCGCCTGGAAGCAAGTGTTTAAAAATCTTCCTTCTTCTTCAAAGGGTTTTTACGGACGTTTTTTTTTTTAACACCGATGTCTTTCAAGAAGACCTATTAGTTTTCAAACTGACTAGATTACTTCGCTCCAAATGGCTATACTTAGGGTTACCATATTTTGAAACCCCAAAATGCGGACACCCTCAACAGAATTGATCAACACGCTCTTAGTACTGCCAAATGAAGCATCATTCGTTCAATTATAGACTCTCAAATAGCTATATTCCACGGCGCACCCCACCAACTGCCATCGCCCCAACCCCAAGCACCGTCGCCTATCGCCGGCTATAGCCCGAAGTCGAAAGCACCCTAACAGATCGCTGACGGTATAATTCAATAATCGATATGAAAATATATGCAACTATTTGGTGATGCGAGATGAAACCAAAAATCAAAAGATCTTACTTCCCAAAAATGAAAAATGCGGACATAAGCAGAAGTCGTAAAAATGTACGCGAACGCTACATTAGAAGTCGAAAATACGGACATGTCCGCATAAATGAGGACGTATGATGGTAGCCCTAGCTATACTAGTATATTTCTCAAAATCGATAGTGGATGAAATTATTTTAAATTGATATTCGTACGTGGACCCACGTGTATTAAGGTGAGATTAGTTTCCGGGTGTGTACACAATATTTTGTTGTTTCAACGTGTGTTGAATAGGTCAGGGCTGGCCAAGGTCTGTCCTTAAATAAGTTTTTTTACTTTAGTTTTATTGGTTTCGTGAGATCCACTACTTATGTATTCAAGACTCATCATACCAATGAGCATCTATTAGGGTAATCGATGTCATGATGAAGGTATCGGTTGTCAAAGTTTGGCATTGCTGGAAATCATTTGTATTAAATTAAGTCAGTTATTAGTAATTGCTCGTATTTGCCGTCAAGCACAGGAAGCATAGAAATAGGAAGGCAGGAGCTAAAGCAGCTTTATTAATTTAACTGCGTGGGTAGTATCTTGGCGAAAATGGATATAGTGTTGTCAACCTTAGATGTGAACATTAAACAGTCTTGTTTTCCTTCATGGCATTGACAGTTGGAGAAGAAAGAGAGCGAATTACTCCTCTGAACCCGATGCAACAAATGAGCATTCGGCCTCAAAGGAATGAATAGATGTGCCGTCTTTTGTTGCTTTGCAGTGGGGCGAACGTCCTCGGAAGAATTTCAGTGCCCTGCCTCTTCTGTGTCCGAGACAATGCGCAGATCTTCGCTGGACGGATGGCCTCCTTGTGCTCATCGGTGCCTTTATTCTTCCTCGTCGGTAGCGCCTCCAGGATAATAAATAGTTTATTTATTGCGACTGGCGATCCGATGAAAAGATGGACGAGGAAAAAAATTAGAATTTCTCCCCGCGTCTCGAATCGATAATGTGCGTGTCGGTGGGAAATAAGAACGGTGGGTGACCTTAGGAGAGAGATATAGAGAGAGGGAGAAACACAGATCGCGTCCGGAGCGTACTTTATCGCCTACTATCCCTATTACGAAAGAACTGTTACGTATTTCCGCATGCCGATGCCCCCCACGTATTTGTGGACTGCATTTATCTCTCGTGTTTCTTTTAATAGAGAAATATTGCTTGACGATTGATAGGAAGGTCAAAATGAGGCTATCTGAGGTTTTCCAGCTCACTTGCACTTGTGTTTCGCCAACGACCGCTTCAATTGTGGCATTATTCACAAATTCTTTAGTTATTTTTGTTAAATTGAAATGGTGACAAGCCCAACACAGGTTTTCTTTTACCTTAGGGGTGTCTCTTGTTCCACTAATCAATTGTAAACTTGTATTTTTGTATGTATAAGTGGTGGAATAAATATCAATATCAATTCCTTTCTACTTCGCGTTTCAAAAATCTCATTTAATATTTCCTTTTAATATGGAATCAGCTGTAACGAATTATTTGCTTTTTTTATTTATTTTTTAACAATATCCACCGAAAAAAGCTCTTATAGGCCTTTATATCGGGGTATTAACAGATAACAACGGATGAGCACACAAAAACATGTCCTGGGAGGTAAATAATTCTCCCCAGGTGGGAATCGAACCTGCGACCTTCGGGTTACCAGGCGAGGCGAGTTACCCCGCCGCCACCGAAGCCGGCAAAAATGTTTTGTTGCGTTGAGTTTTTTTTTAAATGGTGATTTGATTTTTAATGTCAAATATTGTGATACTCGAAATTAATTTACTAATTGTTTTTAGAGAATTCTACGACTGGTGGCCTGGTAGTTTCGTAGTTGAGATGGTTTGTTTGGTGTTAAGGGGAATGTTGGGCCCGGGGCCTATAGTGAATCAAGACACCGATCAATCAGAAGATATTTATGAATGTTTTGTTTGCTTTTAAACAATCGCAAGTTACGTGCAAAAGGATTTTACGAAAGTATTTTTCAAAATTTCAATTTCAATTTCAAAAAAATTTCAAAAAAAAATTCGCATCCAATCAATGCAAAGTATTTTACGAAAGTTCGCTGATGTAAACAAAAACAAGACTCAGCGACGACTAATATACATAATTTGAATCTCGATCCTTGTGTATGTGCCTTGCGAGTCAATGTCGTTACTCACGAATATTGATTTCACGACACTTCGGCCCTCGTAATACATTTCACTTACACTGATAACTAATCACGCGTCGTAATTCTAAAGCTATCGCCTGGATTGTATTTTCGTCGATTTTTATTCGTCTTTTTTGCAGCCTTTATGAGTTAAGAAATCATCTGCTCGGAGTAAAGGTCATATCACATTTCATGGCGCGTAGAAATCTGTTCCGTATTTGATTCGGCTGCTGTCGTTCCAAACTTTTTAATTCGCTTTTCGAGTCATAGTACGAGTCTGTGAGAGTTAGCGCAGCTCTTTTGATGTTTCTCGGTCGATTTCTTTCCATACTTCGATACTTTAACCGGATTTTAACCGGATTTGGCGCATTTTGCTCGTGGATTTAAAAAAATACGTTATAACGCTTGCAGTTTCTCCACAATTCGACTTTTTTTTTCAGATTTTTCATTAAAGTGTTCAGCGTAAGCGTGCTATTTGCCATTTGGGCGCGGGTGCGTTAACGCACCAATTTGTTTAAAAATGTGTACGTGAAATATTATACATTCTGCTTGGAAATTAATTTCATTCAGCCCATAAAATACTACAATCAGTAACTAAATAGAAAGTGTATATACTTTTCATTATTTGGCTGTAGACGGGATAAGACGTAAAATGTTATTTTGTATATTGTTATGAATACTTTGATGACTTATACAATTAGAATGAAGCGTACGTTTTGCCTAAATGAGATGAGAAATGAAACTTAGCACAATTCAATATCTACTTCATCTTCATTGAACTATTTTGTCCTACTTGGTTATTTATCATCCTCAAAGAACATTTCTTGATAGTTTTCGAGAATTCCGTAATTGTTTTGTTATTAACCTTGACATTTTGAGCGACGTTAATTTTGAAATGTCCTTGTTTACAATTAACACGCGCATTCGCAATATTATCTAAGGCGCCTAATGCAGATGTGTCAATTTGTTGTACTGATTCCACGTCAGAAATTGCAATTAGTGTTTTTATTCCTGATAATATATAATTATCAACGGATAATAATTCAATGCTTTTCTTGCCTTGCCTTAAATAACTTTCGGAATCGTCAAAGCGTGCCTTAATCACTTGGTCGACCCTCCAGTACTCTGAAATAGAATGGCTGGTAGGCGTGAGCGGTCGGTGTTTTGACGTCTTGGCAATTATTGTATCTTGAACGCTTGACTTGAGATAAGTAATTGGTATTCCGATCTTGAAGAGGTTTGCCAAGAGGTTTGGTCCATTTGCGACACTATACAACCGCTTCCAACGATAGTTATCGATCAGATGTCGATGGCAACAACGAGACTCGTGTCCGATTAACATCGTTCGTCGCCCAATATTTTCAGAGAAAACATAAACGTATAATTGCCCAACGATCGCCATTACTTCCGAGATAACTTTTATGCTTCTCAAAATGGAGCGGATATCAATTTTAATTGCACATTAAATCTTGCGCTCCAGTCGTTTGCGGTAATTAAAAGTGTCTAGGAAGAAGGATTTAGGGACAGAGAACATTGAATTTATTTACCATCCGTTTCCGGGACGTTGTGTGGCGTGACTTGCCGTCCTTTCTTTTTTTTTGGCATGGCATGGAACTGATATGGCGTTCGATTTAAGAAAAATAAATATATCTAAGAAGGCCCGAAACCAGATCGTAAAAGGCGCCATTGATTCGCGTTGAATGAATAAATTCTGTAAGAAGGGACATCTTCGAGGAAACGGAAATGTTCTTTCGATGTCACGCGGAGACGCTACACAAGCATTGCCGAATGATAGTAGGCGTCCGAAGTTGCAGCCTCACCGTTGTTGCTTATAATTGTTTGCCCTGTACAATCTTCCGGAAAACACTTGCCAAATTAGTTGTGAAGCTGATATTTTTTTATAAAGCTGTGTTTGCTCTCGGTATATCCGTTTCGTTTACCCCAGTACATGGAAAAATTTACGGTATAGAGCTGGTTTTATTCAACAGCCAATAAGGGGTGTCATAGTGACATTTTTGTTCCTTGGTGAATGAGATTTTGAACGAAATAAACATTATGATGTTAGAAAAAAAACAAAAAAACAAGTCGGGTAGCCCATGAAGTGCGGGACAGGTTTGGACAAAGCAAGGAAATTATGTAAGCAAACATTAAATATGGTGTGAAGTGGAACATGATAACGTTTTTATCAACATTATTATTTTTATAAATCGTAACATTTTAGGACAGTACTCAAATCGCTTAAAATGTTTATAAAACAGCCTATAGGACAGGTTAGTGCCCCTTATATTTTATGAACAGAGTTTATGATAGCAAACGAGCATGTTTTGCGTACGATTTGAAAATTTTCGAGCATGTACAGAAATCAATACAACTCTTATGCGAGAAATAATAAAAACCAGTGGTAATCATGAGTTGAGTACTCTTTTATTTTGGGGAGAGGATGAGGACACTTTCATCTGAACTCCAAGAGAACCCGAGAAGTTTTGACCACATGGGTGGTCAAAAGGTCAACATGAAGGGGGAATAGAGCATAAATGAAGGATGAATGAAGTATGTTACAAATAAACTGTTTGAGCAAACGTTTATTTTCGGATTCGCAGTGCTACTCATGCGCATTTCTCTTTCCTTCTCTAGTTGTCCTCATTCGAAACATTGTCCTGGCCGCGGATTGCATCTAATGCCTCGAATTACGCGCAGTAATGCGCAAGTCGCCATGTTGCTCAAACGCATGGGGGTTTACCCTTGACGAAATTCATCCGTGGCTATACCTGTATGCAGAGTGAAAAAAATCCGAACTGGTAGCACTGCCATGGGTGCAGTGGCTGTTGAGGAGGGTGCAGGGGGGAGGGGGGTCGGTCGGACGGTTAAGGAGGACGCGGAGCAACCGTGGAGATGATGAGGGCAAACAAGTCTCGCCCGGCGTATTTCGTTTGTTTGTTTACTCGACTCGAGGTTCTTGGCCCTCCCGTGCACTCTCGCCCTCCACGGAAAATGGTATTCCTGGTGCAGCGCGGTGGCAGCATGGCAAGCTACCGTGCAGCGTATGATGGCGCCAATAGTACAACCATGTCAATCAGGAAGGTGTGGGGGGTTTATATAATCGATTATGAATCCAAAAATCGATCCGGATGCTAACGAATGGGAATTTTTGCTGGAAACAGAGATTATACAATATTTATGAAGTTACATAATTGCACGAATCGAGCCATTCGTTCGATTGTGACGTAGATTTCGATTTATAATCTTGAAAACACCGTAACGAAAGGTACATCAATAAGCTTAAGCTGTGATACACTGCAACAAAAGTATGGTGGTTCAAGCATTAATGGAGATATAATTGAAATATTTTAGCGATATCTGCATATATTTTGGATGAATTATGAATTTAGTGTTTCTTAACTTCGCAGGTAATGATATGGAGAGGATCTAATGGATGGGAAGACTCACAATAAGCAGCGCATTGAGCTGCTGTTTCGGATGTCGCATAAAATGCGCTGAAAGAGATATTCTGTCATGTTTTTGTCATATATCACCATGCATCACGCCTGAAACTTTCGGTCGAACATGAACCTTCCCGTTTCGTTTTTCTGCGTAGTTTAGTGGAATAAATCTATTTATTTCGTAAATCTTTGGGTTCTCTTTTGTGAACAAATGGGGCAGTGATGGAATAAGGAGCCTCAAAAGGCGAGAAAGAAAAAATACGACTTGTACTCAAGTGACTCGGAACGACGGACCGCAACCGGTCTCAAGTTTAGAGCTCAACCCGAAAACATTTCTGGACACACTTTCGTGGAAGTGCCCCAGTTTTGAATATATTTCTCAGTACCGATAAAATTGCGATTCGCCGCCTTGTCAATTATCGTTTTATCTTTTTCGGTAATTTCTTGTTTGCACGTAACACCTTCTACTTACATAAACATAATGGGTGCTAAATATAATACGAGGGTAAGTCAATAAATAAGTCGCAAACGTTACGAATACGTTACGTTAAGCTGTTACGAACATTTCATTGGGAACACTTTGAACATCCACTGTACGGTCCTGTCTTAGCCTCGAGTGCTTTTCATCTGTTTGGGCTCCTAAAAAAACACTTTGGTGGTCGACGTTTTGAACATGATGATGCCACAGCCCAAGAAGTTACTCGTTGGCTGTGACAGCAACCGAAAGACTTCTTTGCTGCGGGCTATCAAGGACTTGTAAAGGAATGGGATAAGGGACTTGAATGCACAAGTTAAACATGCAAAAAAGTGAAATAAATTCAGGAAGTTACTTTGATTATTATTGCCTCTATCCAGTTTTGCGACTTATTTATTGACTTACCCTCGTATATATATATTAACTTTTTTCTTGATATTGTGTTATTTTGAAAACGTGTTCTTACGCAAATTATTTTGTCAGTAGGCAGAATTAGAAAGAGGAGTGAGCAGTGAGAAAGGAAGTCTTCCTTACGATGAATTGTAATTAACGATGACATTTCATTGTGGATTTACCCAGCCGTGAATGACGATTCATCTGAAATCGATCAGGTTTTTCGTTTCCTGAAAGAGATTGAACTTTTTAATCGTTCGTGGCATTCCATTTTTGAAATGTCAAAGGCGATATTATATCGGAATAAGAGTTACCTAATAGATATATTTCGTAGTGAGCTTGCATTCTGGTATACATCAGCCAATGACTCAAACATGATTAAAAATTTTATCTCTGATCCTGCGGTTAATTGTTTGTTTTAGAAGTACCTTGGTAGATTGGTCCAGAGCTTAATTTAGAACGCGCCATTGATAAAGTAAGTCAAAGGTCACCGGGTTTAGAGAGAATTTCCGTGAACTAACATTTCTCAAATGGAGAAAACAATTTGAGCAACATTGAGTGGTTGAGATGGTTAAAAAAAGGGAAACTTTAAAGTTAGCTTAAGCTTCTTTATTTTTATTCTGTATTTAGTTAACTCTCCATTTATACTGCTCCGTCGAATTTGTTGTTTTTTGATGTTTCCATAACACACGAACTGGTCCATAAAACCATCTCATTTCTCCTTTTAATTACAACAATTTCGCCATTTTTCTTGTGGTGCTTATGTTTTGATAAATCATGATAGTTAATGGTGAATAGACGACAATTTATTCCCGTCGGTCTCTACCCAGGCCTGCCAACTTTAGTAGAGTTGACTCCTGTAGAAGTCCGTTCCAAAAGTAAGAAATTGCTGGAGATCAATTGAGAAGTATGATTATAACTTCTGTTGAATGTGTTCCCTGAATCAATGAGCAGCGTAAACCCTTTCTATAAACCTAGAAAGACCTTCTTTCTTGTACCTAGCTTTACCAAGAGCTGTTTATATTTTGATAAAAGCGTATTATTTACGATAAGGTGCCAATCGTTTGTATCGCTAAATCTAGACACATCTATTTTTTCCGTAATCCCTTTGGTCCTGAATTTTTTTCGCTCGACAAAGAATTTTTTCATACCTTAATCATAACATTAGGTATCTCAGCGTTGTAATTACCAGGTTTTTATTTCAAAATCCGATAGAAAAAAAACTACGTGATGCACAGTGTACTATATACCAGCCAAAGATTTCCTCTTCTCGGCCATCTTGTTTATTTTATGTTTATTTTGAAAATTGCGGCTCCGAGGCCGAAAATTTACATTGATATCCATTTATTAAACTATGACGTAGTTGAGCGCAAAGTTTCAGACAATAGAAACTATTACAATGAGAGATATAAACAATTAAAATCAATTTACTGTATGCTGTACTATGGGACTGAAAGGGTTTATTATACTAGTTGCAGTGAACTTGTGAACAACAATTATAAACCGTTGCAAGTGGTGGTTATCTGAATAACATTCTATATTTTTCATTTAAACTTTAGAAGGGACGGGGGGGAGACGCTTCAATTTCGGAGGTGGGAGATGTAAAAAATTATTGTTCGATTCCGAGAATCTCTCGGAGAGTTCGGGAGTGTTGGCAACCCTATCTCTACCTATGCGAGGTGCATGAGTTGGGGAGAAGTGCTCACTGCTCTTTTTGTGAGCGGTTAGCAGCGGCGGCGCTCGCAGTGGCTCATTTCTTTGCTGAGCGCGCCCCGAGTGAGCCCCAGCCCCCCTCCAGATAACGCCCCCCTCTCATTCGTTCGCCCTGGGCGGTGCGTGGCGATGTTGCCATCTCATCATCGTCTTTTGCCCTCGCCGCCCTTCATGTGGATGCTATAAGCTTGTTGAAGAGAGGAGCCCCTGAGAATTCCTCCTCGAATATGTTGGCAGAGTACGTTAACACGCTTGATAACATTTGTTTCTCCGCAGAATAATTTGATAAGAATTGGGATGGGGCTAAGTTGGAGACATAGCTTAGGGTTGTACGTGGATACAGCACGTAATACTAACTTAGCGGCCTCCGAGGTGCTTGCTCCGTCGTTTCCGACTAAGGCCACGTATGTTTTTACGCGTCTAACCCGGAAATAACCCCGAAATAAATACTATTTAGATTTGACTATCCATAAAAAGTTGTTGTTTGATTTTTCACACACCATCAGATGCGGTAATTATAAAGCACTCTTTGACCTAATTTCGGACTGACTCTCAGTTATCGGTTTCAAATAGCTCTGTAAAATTTCATAGAAAGTCGAAGGTCAGTCATTTTTTTATTTCCACTTGAAGTTTTTGGAGGGAATGTATCACCACTGTATTCACTCTGTTTGATATTTTTTTCCAATCGTTTAGATAATCTTCGCTGGCCTCGAATTTATAATACCAGAGAAGTAGGTATTTATTAGTGATTTTAAATTTGCCAGAGAATAAAAATTGATGGTGTTTGAAGAGCTTTCGTACTGTGTACATTTTAACTATTGTACGCGAGTTTCTGCGCGTGGGTTCTCCTGGGCAGACGTAATGGAGCTCCTCTGAGAAAATTCATCCCTACACTTGCCTCTTCTTGTTCTTTCTCACTCTACACGACTCTTATCGTCCCAATCTTTTTTTATAGGTTAATCCTTAAAGACAATTATTTCTGATGGAGAAGGCACGGCGAGCCGAAGGTCCGTGGTCGATTGCTGGTTCAGATGGATTGTTTCTAATTACAATTTCTACTCTATGGTTATGGTATCGTGTGCTCTATTCCTAAAACCAATAATTCGAAGAAAATTTGTTCAGTGCTCAGAAATTGTAAAGGATCATTTTAATCAGAAATTTTCTTCGGAGCAATGTTTTCCGGGACTCTACATTCACTGTACCCTTTATTCACCTTCCAGTGAAATATGTTATAAGTTTCGTTAGTTTCTGTATTCCTCAAGTTTTTCCTCGCTGTTGAGGTTTTTATATTTATCAAAATTAATCGTAAATTGCTTGTTTGCAATATGTTGGAGAACACAAGCCGCAGGCCTTAAAAGCACGTACCGCATTCAATGAAAAACTTTTCCCTCGCAGGTGATAAAATGCTCATTTGTTGAATTAATAATTAAGGAAAGTTGCATGAGCCTAATATTTGCCCCCTATCCTGGGTATGCCCTGTTTTTCCCGAAATAAGAACCAATGTCTGGTAAATATTCTCCACGTTGAGAAAATAGACAAGTCATGAAATAAAAGTCGTCACGAGAAGGGGAAGGTTAACAAAGAAAGTGCCTAAATGAAGAAGGCAGAGCGAGAAAACTTAACGGTGTGTGTATTGGTGTACAGAGACCGTGAATACCTACAATCAGAATCAACGTCGCAGTGGTTTCGGTGAGCGAAATTGAAACGCCAAACGTTTGGAGAGGTCGTGGATATCATTATTCTTCTGTCTCTTTGACGCGCTCGAGCAAAGCAATCATCATCTCTCTGTCGGCTATTCTTTCTTTCCTTCGTGCCTCTCCTTTTCAACCTGTCCAACAACTGTGTGCGTTTAGTGCCCTAGGGGGGGGGGGGAAGAATTCTGTTATCACTCATCGTTGGTAAACATTCCTTACATCCCAACTCGCCTCCTGTATTGTGTGTTTTCGTTTAGCGCCTGTGTTACGAAGCTGGATACTGCATGGACCCCCTCAGCATCCGAGGCGCAATCATTCCTTCGCGATGGTCCACGGGTACATCATTCAAACTTCCGGACACTAACTTGGACACTGTTTTATTTTTCTCTCCATTCTCCCATCTGCACCTGCGTTCTGCCTGACCGGTTGATCCCGCTTCTTATGCGATGACTTCTTTGGACGTTGAAAACGCATTCAAACTTCCTCGGTGTAAATATTTCTTCGCGTGATTAGTGAAAGCCAGAGGTTAGTTTTTGTCTTGTGTGTGTGGATTTGTTCCGTTCAATTCTCGATCTTACGGTTGAGCGATTGTGTACGCTCTAATGTTTAAGTCGGTGTTTAGAATCCCAGAAGCGCCTTCTGCGCTAAGGGGATGAAGTCGGGGCGTTAATCATAGGCGTGGACACCGTTATGAGGCACACGACAAACGAAGCAATTTTCATCTTTGAAACCAGGAGGGGGAATGAGTGTGGTTGAAAGAAGGGATGACGAGGAATGCGATGAAAAACACCGTCATAAATGTAGCTTTTGAAAACAATCGGGGGCCATCACATGCACCATCTCATATGGCGTTGATGCGTTCAATCAATTTGTATTGGAATACAATTAAGGTGGTAAAAGCCCGAAATTCACCTGCCGCGTATTTTGTTTAATTAAAATTAGTCCACTGGTGACTTTGTGGAATTCCATTCTGCAGATCGATTTGTTTCAAAACTTTTACAAACCACGAAATAAGTACATTTAAAAAAAAATGTAAATAATGAAATAAAAATATTTTGTGGTTTGTAAAAGTTTTGAAATTAATCGAGTCACGTGTATTTTGTTGTCCGTGTATTAGACGGGGATCAGGTTGGTGTGGTGGTTGGAGTTAGGAGTGCGCCAAATGTATTTATTCTTCGGTATTTGAGTACCCGAGTGAATTCCTGGATACCTGGACGATTACATGAGTATTCGGATGAATACATTAATACCTAGACGAATACCTGGGCGACTACTCGAGTGCCGCGGTGAAGACTCGAATACCTGGGTGAATACCACTGAATACGAATGCCTGGACTGAATGCACCGGCGAATAACCGAGTACCTCGATAAATACACGAGTCTGGATGAATATAGCTATTCTCATTTGAATACGTGCGTCAGTGCCCCGAGTAGGTACTCAGAGCCTTGAAGGAACCAGATGAATGCCCGAGTTTTCGGGGTGGCCATTCGACCACCTCGATCAAATCGAGGACTGGACGCTCGTAAACAAACATCCTAGACTCAAGATTGCACCAATAAATACCTTTGGCGCACTCCTAGTTGGAGTGCTACCTTCCCATCACGAGGTTCCGGGTATGAATCATGGTTGAGGCGAAATTTTTTCCATGGAGTCCCAAACCCTACTTAAATGTTGTGTGGAGAGCATTTCCAGTACAGTCCTCCGTCCGTCGGATGAGACTTGAAACTGTTGGCCTCTCGGCCCCTTTCGGTGAGAGCAGGCTAATGCCGACCCCGTGTTTTCCTCTCCACCCTTCCTTCCTTCCCCGAATATTCTTCCCTTACTCTCCTACCCACCTCTCCTGCTTGGCACAAGTAGCCCGGTATCCTCCCAACATAACCAACCGTGCCGGAGTAGACTTCAGGGTGAACGTATTGAGAAAGTTAAGACTGCAAATCAGAATACTAAATTGCCTGGTTCATGATTTCCCCTGGGTTAGCTTTATAAGTATGCATTGTTGGGACAAGATCAAGTCTCCCTCTGATATCCTCTCAACTTTGTCAATTGTCCAGCTAGAACACAAACTGTTCGTGTCCGCGGCTCTAGCGGATGTGGTTATTGCGTGAAACTTATTCTGGTGAAAAAGCGATGAAATTTCGTAATTTTCTGGAACATTCTTTGGATGACATTCTGAGCGTCTTTCATTAACGACGTTACATTATCCATGCAACGATGCTAACATGCTCTTTCTGAAAGCATTATTTTTCTTATCTTTGAGATATTTACACATTTTCCCTGAAATGCATAATTTTTTCACTTGGCATATTACAAATCCAATCTCAAAATGTTTTAAAACCCTTATGAATTCAGTATGTTTCGTGGTTTTATCCCTTATAACAATCTAAACGTTAACAATTGAAGAAAATTTAGAATTCCTCGGACGATTTTAAGTCGAGCTACTCTTTAATTTTTCGCTGAATGCGGCACAGGAGTTTATAGGCATACTCGGCAGCCATATCATTTTGTATGACGACGTCATATATTCCAAAGCAGCCGTTTATTTTACTCTTTCAACGTGCCTCTTTTGTAAGACACTTGATATACTCGGATTCCTCTGATGCTCTCCTAGTAATGTTCGGTGTATACAAGGTGTATTACATCGCCGCCATCCATGGGTACCCCGAATCATAAGTCGTTTCACGTCAAGAATAAATGGTGTTAAAAATCATAGGCGATAGCGGATCTTGGACCTCCTAATTAAAGCGTCCTTCCCGTTCGTAACGCGATAGTCTTATGCTCCCTTAGGGGAGACTAATGGCTGATGGTGGTAGGCGTGTCTTCCTGTGGGTTAAGAACCTCTTTGTCTGCTGCTGATGGGAAGTCCTTCATTCGTTATAATGACACGGAAGGTTTTTTTTTTAATATAAATGTGCACGTATGTGTGTTCTCTATATCGGACTGTTGAATAGCGTGTTTGCTTTTGGTAAAAATGCGCCGTCACGAGCATTTTTTTAATTTCTCTTTTTTTTGTAGTGTTTTTTGTGGAGTGTCAGCACAAAAAGTGAAAAATCACTGCAGAGGTGTTTTGAAAATTCCGTAAACACTTCCTGGTACACGGCTCTGAATGAGTTCTCCCCCCGAAGGAATTCCACATAATAGACGCGTTCCTCTTTGAAACGCTGACACGGATTCTTAATGTTCGAGTATCATTTTCCTGGCGAGGTATAAAAGGTATGAAAAAATACCTCTTTTTTTTTACATACATACACCATGCAATGGGTTTTAGATGGAAGATGCTTGACCGTGAAGGAAGAATTTGCAGTCGACTTGAGAAAACCGCCATCATATTATATAAAAATATACCGAGAAAATATTAGCTTCTGAGGGGATCTCTTTCATTTTATTTACTTGTGACGAAACTATTTGTTCCAAAAAGTATGTTTTAGCTCTTTCAAAATGGACGCCACTGACAATTCACGCGATTTTATGAAGGTGGAGATTATCGTATTTTCAAGCCATTTATTTCTCTCAAGAATTCAAGTCTTGTTTCATCCTATTGCGCTACAGAAAAACTTGTTTCGTTACTGGGGAGGCAGCCGACGGACAAGATCAATTGAGGACCTGCTAGTCAAAGTAATACAAGTTACATACACACGAAAAACGATATAAGTGCAATATGTTGGCACCGTCGGGTACCGTCAGATAGCTACAGGAAAAGGAATACAAGTGTTGGAACGTATGTTGCTGCGATCTAGCCGCCGAACACTTAAGCTACTTTGCTTTTTGTCATTTATTACCGGAGTAAAATGATACAGGTGACACTGGACGATGTTTGTCACTTGTATTACTTTGACTCTCAGGCCCTCAATTGCGCCATGAATTTTGAGTGTAGTTTAGTGAGGAAAGGGTTATTTGAGCAATGGAGGATGGACGGAGAGAATCCCTGCTTCGACATCAGGATACTCTTAACGAAACATAAGAAGGAATCCTCAGGTTGACGTCTCATCTGACGAACGGAGTTTTGTCCTTAAAGTTCAGTCCACAAAGCAATCAAGTAGCGTTTTGGGATCCCGATGAAAAATCTCCACCAGTTACGGTATTCGAACTCTGTCCCTCTATCCCTACGTCAGTCATTATTATCGAAAATTGAGAGCTAAATTCGCTGAAAAACTTATATACCCAGCCTGAGCAGCAGCATGGTGTGAAGAATACATAAAAAGAAAGTCTTCTTTACTATATATCAGTAGGTACTGTTTAACTTGTGCATGAGTATGAGTATGTCTTTCTTGAGGATTGTTTTACAAGTATCTCCGCACTTCACAAGCTCAGTGTTTTACATGGCTACAGATGAAGGCGTTGCTATTGTATTTTATCGACGGAGTACATTGAGCATAACAATGATCAGCTCTCTGTTATTAGCATACCTACTATTTTTTTAAGCTAGAATTGAGGGGAAAATTAAAATTATAATTTAACCATATCTAAGAGCTCTTAAAAGTTAAACCGCTCATCTTAACCAAATGAGTTAGGGTTCTTCCTCGTAAATATACTACTTGGTGTAGGTCTTCTTTCAACTATTTCCCTTCTGTTGTGGTTACGCTTTTCTAGTTGACGTAATTTTGCACGTATCATAATAAAGCAGTTTTACGTATGGTCGAAGGGGAAAACGCATCCGCTTTGACATGAAATGTGTTTCCATTACCTTTTTTTATGATCTTGAGCATCGTGGGATGAATGCTGGTTTGTTTCACTACTCGGTCCTCAGCACACCGGCGCGCGGCCGGCGTTTCCTTTTTCATCGATGATGCAACACGTGATCGCGCGACCAGAATATTCTATAGAGGTACCCATCCACGGTCGAGAGTGGCATTGCCAATTTTCTTTCTCCGCGTGAATGGGGAAGAGCTGCCGTTGATTATCCTCTCTTTGTGTTCGAGGGAGGGTGCTCATACACGAGAGTAACATCGTGGAGGTAAACATCAGGCTCGTGTGGTACCCGATTACTGTCTTCCCATCCCCAAGGACCCCAGTTTGAGCCCCGGCAGTGGCGGAGATTTTTCAGTGGAATCTCGATCCCGGCGAGAGGTGGACATTTCAAGACGTAGGTAGTACTCGGTCCCTCGAATGGGACCCTTAACTCTGGACCACTTTGGCATCTCCCATTAGGGTGGATGGAGCGATTTTTGTTTATGTACAGATTTGCGTGAAACTTTGCATACGTGTCCTTATAAGTAATATCTGTTAATAAAAGTGAAAAAATGCTATTAAAAAACTATTTAAGGGGTAATGAGGGGCGATGGTTTTCTGAAAGCCGTGATAGAGGGAAGGATGTTGGGGAAGCGGGGAAGGGGAAGGAAGAGAATCGATTTTATGGACGGGATGTAGAAAGGTAAAACTTACGCTGAGATGAAGAAAGAAATACTAGGGGTAGATATGGTACTGCACGTGTTAGAGTCTGTTGGATTTTCTCTGACTTTCATCATAACCTTCCTTTAACCGGTAGATTACTCAGATGATGATGATGAAACGTATATTTTTGAAATAAGTTGATTACCTTGAATTTGAAGCTGTTTTCGGGCGTTCCTCCGCGTGATGTGCAATTGTTGAGGCCATTTTCACCAGCCATTATGCTGGCGTCTTCATGTCTGAAGTGCCGATGCATTATTCTGGTCCGTCTCTTATAGGTCTGTGTCTGAGTCGCGGGAATTGCTCTGATTGACGGGTTAGTTTCCCGCATTTCTTCTTTGAATATTCTTTTCCACTGTAGTTCCTTGGGTGTTTGATGATCTCAATGGTTTCGCGGATCAATCTGGAGTAGTAGTAGCTTTCCCTGCACAGAATCCTCGGATTATCGAAGTCCACCTTGTGGCCTGATTCTGACCAACTTTCCGAAACCTTCGAATCAATTTGATTACATATGTACAGATTTTCTCCTGTGCGCAACATAATACGTTTCATATTATTATAATGGTGGCATAAAATTTTCAAGATATGATGCCGAATAAAAAAAAAGCGTACTTAGATACGATTTTCGCTGAAATTTTGAATTCCGTGCCGAAAATCCAAGTCATAAAAATGCTTTAATCATGGCGAACATTTTTAAGTATAATTCTTTTATCATTTACATTATGCATGCTTGGTAATTTCCACCGTATAAACAGATGTAATTAAGTGAAATGTCGTCCAAGAATTTTTTCGACTTACTTGAAAAGTTATTAAATGTTTATTTAATAACTCAACGATTACCGCTCCAGCCACCTTAAGAAAAGGCTTTCCTGGGAGTAAAGGATTGAACACTGCAGCTTCCACTTACATATTTATTTAACACGACCATGGTTTCGTAGCAGTGCTA
Source organism: Pyrrhosoma nymphula (assembly GCA_963573305.1). Classification (NCBI taxonomy): domain Eukaryota; kingdom Metazoa; phylum Arthropoda; class Insecta; order Odonata; family Coenagrionidae; genus Pyrrhosoma; species Pyrrhosoma nymphula. The sequence continues at coordinate 130,571,086 of OY754335.1, read as the reverse complement.
CATCATCAGGTGAAATAAATATCTAAGTGGATAAATAAATATCTAAGTGGAAGCTGAAGTGTTCAATCCTTTACTCCCAGTATGATTGACTTCCACAAAGTATTGCCTGAAACTGTGTCGTATAAAAGGCTTTCCCTTTACTCTTCCACCCTTACCAACCAACCCACCTATCCTAAATAGCGCAAGTGACCCCTGCGGTCGGACCCCCATAATAAACAACTGAAAAATTCACGTATTGGAGGATCACCCATTCCGAAATCGAGTCGGCCCCAACGATGGTTAATTTCGGTCATCAAGTGGAAACCAGTGTTTCCAGGGTGGCCGGCCGTCGCACAACTTATTTATTAAAATGAGAATTAGCTTCTGAGGGAGCAGTCGTTTTGAAAAATGCGTTAATAATTTAATGACGAAATGCGTTCACGCGTATTGTAGCTTGGTCGTAAACGGATGTGCTTGCTGCGCCAATATGGAGCATGTTAAGTGCAGGCGGAAGATGGGTTTGGAGACGCACAGACTGAGGAGTGGGTGTCCTTCGACTCTGACATTACTGGTGTGTTTTGGTTTGCTTTGCCAGATAAAGTCATCCCTCGATAATTGTACGCTTTTTTCCCGTGGTCAACAGCTTGACGCTGTCAATTACGAACTTGACCCGCTAACACTCATAAAACCTGATTCCCTGGCTATATAACACGGCGTGTGAAGTTGTGCTCTTCATATGCACCGAGAGAATCTTTCCAGTGATCTTATTTAATCAAGCGAATGGAGAGCGTAGCATAATTGATAGGAGGACTGGGCTGGAAGGCTTTGGAGGAGGCTACACGCTAGGATTAGGATACTTGACGAAATCAGTTCACGCGATTTCCTCGGTGACACGGAAGATATTACATATTACAGCCCCTCACTTCATACCTAGAACCGATAGAATCGACGTTATAAGAGGGCTACCCTGCCGAACTGGTTGGTGTGAACATTTCCCATTTCCAACACCATTAGGGACAAAAAATGAAACCTAGTAAGGTAATTAGACATAGGTATGCATTTTGTTGAAATACATTTTCACTTATCGACCCTCCCCTCTTCTAATTCCTTTTCCCCTCTGTCCTCTCTTTTTCGTGTATGGTGCCAGTAAGTAGTTAGAGCGAAACATCACTTCACCTGGAATTTGTTGAATTTGACTTAATTTTAAAGATAAAATCCTCCATCTTTCCATTGATATCAAAATACTAACCCCTTGCCGAACTACTTTTCGAGCAATTTTCCGAAAAATATAGCTGTTTTTTCATGGGATAGATTTACGCCTGCGCGCTACAGAGGGAGAACTTTGAAAAAATTAGGAATTTCTAACAACTAAATCTCATCAAAAAACTAACGGTTCGTAGTTTGCATGTTTTCTAAACTATTTATAATAATTAATCAATTACTCACCGCAGTAGTTTTTACAGAATTGAAAAAAAACCTGCTGTTTTGAAGGCACTTTAGCTGTTAAGGCGTGAAAAAATGAGTCAAGTTAGAGACTTATGTAGAGATATTAAATTACTGATAATTTTTTTCATATACCTAGAACTATAGTTTTTCACCATTAATATGAAAATATTTACTTCATACTTCTTACAGACGCTTAAATTAAAAAATAAAATTCGAATATGACTATGGAACAATCTCGCTCAAACTACCTTAACAGCATGCGCTCCTGTGGCGGTTTTTGGAATATGATGGACTTTCTGCAATACTCTCAGCTAAGTCATCCGGCCTTCGAATCCCTTGGAATGCTGGGGCAACGCATAGCTGGAATGAATTCATAACCAGTCATTACCCGATGTCTTTATTTATTGGGTTACTACTGTTTGTGTCGAACGCGAGATATATTTCGAGAACGTATATCTGGGTGCAAAGTCCGCGTTTTAATGCATTATGCTAGAATAGTATACGAGATCGTGAGCTTATCGTAAATGAACTATACTCATGATAAATGCGTCATTAGACAGCTGGAGGGACCACGTGGTGTTTACTAATTCCAACTGTCCGATTGGAGTTCCACGGTCCCACTTATATTCGTTTTTTTTTGTTAAAAAACTAAGGGTGCTCAATATTTTATGCTTTATTTATATTTCTCTGAAGACACGCGATGCATTAAAGTAAAAAAGCGGGGTGGAAAATTTATTTGACCCCTCCATATTTCGGGAACGAGTTGGTTGGTATCAGCTGAAGAAGACATTTCTCCGAAAATCTGTCCGCACGTGGTTTTAAAACTGCCGTTTTCTTCGGAGGTGTGAGGATCGGCGGAAGATTCCTCATTTTGCTAAATGGTCGTGAAAAAAAATCTTAAAGTCTGGCTAATGAGTTTCTCTCTTCGTTAACATAAAGAGATTGATCGCGACAAGCGAGCTTCTCAAATTTTCCCAAAACAAAAAATACATGTCGTGTTTTTGGGAAGGTGGCGAGCCCGGAAATTAATCCCAGGAAGTGGATGAATAGGTGATAACACGTGGAAAGGGTGATGAGAGCCAGTGTGGGATACTGTGCTGGAGACAAAGGAGTCATTGTTCCCAGTGGAGTCTGGAATGACTTCTTAAGCGTCCTATGAGAGCGTATACCGGAGTGCGGGTGGCAATAAATAACTTGCAAATTAAAGAATAAACCTTTCGCGGCCACTTAGGTGGTTAAAAAATGGCGCTTAAAATACTGTGAAAGTAATGAGTTAACATGTGCTAAAAGTAAAATGTAGGAAAGCTGATGAGTTTTAGTGAGGATAAGCTCAAGTTAAGTTTTACCTGCTCTATACATAGTTGTCAGGAACAGGAAACTCATTTTTCAAACCCATTTACCTATGTAAACGCGTTGATCAAGATAGTTTTAAAAATTTGTAACATTCTTCAATTCACTCACAATTTGCTTCCACGGGATTTAAATTCTACTAAGCGTGTCAATTCTCAGAGTCATCTTCAGGTACAAGCTCACCCGTGTACCTGAACATGTCTCTGTGAGTTGAAATTCGTTTTAGTATTGAAATACTGTGGAAAAGTGCAAATTGTGTGTGATTTAATGGAAAATTTTCACGGCATAAAATCTGAATCAGTATAAATTATTCATCAATTATTTCATATCAATTTTGATAGTTCATTTTGGGGTAATTTTTCCAGAGTTCAAAAAGTTGCAGACACAATTCCTCGATAAGAAAAATGCTGCTTGAAATAAAAATTGTGCTTCTTCTGTCTGGAACGTCTCCATAATATGCTCGGCGACACCATCAAACTTTTTAAAATGCTTATACTCTGGTGTTTGTGCATTCCAATGGCAATCGGCGGCCGGTTTGAAGGCCAGAGATTCGTGTTGGTGATCCTCTGAGAACCACCAAAGAAAAATTGCCCTGTGATTTTTCCTGGATGCATGCCACATTGTGCCCCGGAAACAATGGAAATCGAGAAGTAGTATCCGATCCCTTGACCTTATGCTGGAGACGTCATCTCTTGCGTATTTATTACGTATACCTGGCGCTGAGTGATCTTTGACTGCCCAATAAAACTCAAGGTGGGTGACCTCCGTCATTTTGATTGCATTTTTTAGTGCTACGTAATAAAAGCTGAAAGCCTTAATTTTTTTGACGATGGCTATAAAATTCTTCTGGGTCAGTCCCTTCCATCAATGGAAACCTTTCGAGTCCCAAAATAAATGATTAAGTTGGTATCCCTGTAAAGTGGAATACGATTGGAGAGTAGTTTCTTAGAAGGGGCCGATTACCCGTGTCTGCTTGCATTGAGGTCGCTTTACAGGACTCCGAAGTGTACAGTCATTAAAGTCGGGGTACTTACTATTAAACAATAAATCCGCTGTCAGTATCGATGCAACTCTTTCTCGTATACAGTTTACCCCGTCACCACCGAGGCCGGCGAAGAAGAAGATGATAGTTGTATATTTTTCAACACAAAACGTTTTAGTCATGAGTTTGCTCCTGATGTGTTTTTCAATCATCATCATCTGAAGTAGTCATCATTCCAACGATTGGTTCGCTTCAGCTCTTTTCTCCATTCGAAGCTATCCGTCCTTCACCGATGGAAGCCCTGCAACAGGTATTAGGAGCTTACCCAATGCGTAATCTCCATAAAATTCCTTATTCTGTAAAAAAAATTGACGCATTTTATGTTTCTGAATTAGCTCTATTTTTCTCCACTCTAGCTTCTTTAAATCTTCATCCTGTCCCTCATGATTTGCTTCGTGCATTCCAATCTTCGTCTTCATCGATTATTCCTCTCATTCATTTCTCCTTTCGTTATAGTTATCAAGAGGTTGTTGGGTCGAAACATTTGTATCGTGTTTTATTACCTCACATTTATTACTTTAAGATAGTTCGAGCGAGAGTTTTCCCTTGTCATAACAGAGGCCAAGTTAAATTTTATTTTTAAATTTAAGTAGCAGTAAGAAGATTGAAGTAAATTTTGTTTAATTAATGACGCAAAAACGTCGTTTCAAATTGCTTAAATTCTGAGTAATTAACTAAGTATGCATCTATAATATCAATCGGACTCATTTTTTTCGCGCCATACGCTGAAAACGCCTTCTCAACTGAACATTTTTTTGCAATTCTGTAAAAATTACTGCCGTGAGTATCTAATTGATTCATTTTTTTTCATAATCGAGAAAACACGCAAACTACTCACTTTTAAATTTTTGACGAGCTACAACCGTTGGAAATTCCTAATTTTTTAAAATTAAGTCATTTTGGAGTGCATTCCCGTACCATTTCTCATGTAAAATGGCTGGTAATATTTGGAAAATATCTCGAAGAGTATGACGGCAGGTGAGTGATATTTTGTTATTATTGGAAAGATGAGACTTTTTTCTTTAAAATGAGGCCATATTCATAGAATTTTGGACACTGTCTCTGGCGTTACTCTGTGGAATTCCTTCATAATGAATGAGAAAAAAGTACTAGGTTATAATTCCACGCTTTATTTATAGCTACTCGACCTAGGTTTCGGAATATCATGTCATCATTTCGGAATATATCACCTGATATGCCAAACCTAGGTCGTGTTGCTGTAAGTAAAGTGTGGAATCATAACTTAGTACTTGTTTTTTCATTCATCATAGAATTTTATCTGAAGTGATATCTCGATTGAACTACCTTAAGCGTTTAGATTTTTTAATTGATTTTCAGCATTCTGATTTCTGGTGGTTACTGATTTGATAAAACGACCTCAACTCCCCCATCCCACTCCATTCCAACCGCAAAACCCCCTTCTCCGTATTCGTAGTCTTTTAATACGTCTCCTCGCCGCATTCCCTCCTCTCCAGCCTCTCAACGGCGTACGGTCCATTGGGAGAGTGGGGGGAAGGTGCAATTCCTTCTTCCGCGTAGTCCTCCTAGCACCTGTTCGACTCCCGGCCCTTTTCTCCCCGTTGCCCGGGAGATGGGACCCCTAAGTCCCCGTAACCTTCTGCCTTTAACTACCAACGACCCGATCGACGCTCTTATAGCGTCGGAATCCGACGCCGATGTGAGACACGTCCTTGTGAAGGCGTCTCATAATTGACGCGGGAGGTCGGTACACCGCGAGGCGGCTTATATAGACCCCTTCTCCTCCCTGCCACCAACACAGCCGATAGGCCGAGGGTGGGGGGAAGGAGGGGGGAAGGACCTCTCTCCCCTCCAACGGCGGTCCAGTGCAGTGTGGCCACACTGTCGACCTTCGTCATTCGACGCACCATTACACAGTGGTCGGAGGTAGGGATGGGCAAAAAATACCGGTATTCGGTAGTAACGATACTATTTTTTTGAATCCGGTAGCACCGACCAGTATTTAAAATCGGTAATACCGACGGTACCGATACTAAAAATACCGGCTTTTAGACAGCGCTGCCATCTTGCGTCAACTAACGTAACTAACTAAGAAAAATAATTGACTGCTGATAATGCGTCAATTGCCGGGGCTACTTTAAGCTCAAGAACACTGAATATACAGAACACTATACGTTTTCAGTGTTCTTGTTTAAGCTGGCTTTTTTTGCAAGAATTGTGAACTTATCTTGTGATCTACCAGCGATGCGTCGCGACGTTTGAAATTTCTTTTCCAAAGAAAAGGGGATTTTACGTGACTTCAACATTAAAACAATACCGATCGTTCTTCGTGTGATTTACAATCATTCCAACAAAAAGCGATGAGCGCAAACATACGGCGTAAAATAAAATGTATTTACTGAATAGCCGATGTATATTCCCCATGAATGTTCATTAAAAATGCCGATGAATGGATATGTCTGTGAATATCTTTTTGGATTGATATTCTAATTTGCCGAAACACCGGAAAATTAGAGTGAAACGTTTGTCAATTTGTAATTAATTAAAATATTTAATGAATCACACAAATGCCGGTATACCGGTATTTTTTGATCGGTACTACCGGGTGAGTTGTATTATTGCTTTTTAATACCCATAAAAAAATACCGGTACTTTTTTGAGTACCTCCCATGCCTAGTTTGATGGACTAAATTCGTAGGGTAGATAATTTGAGGTTTCGAGCCACTACTTGAATTTGTTTTTCGTAAGGATGGTACCATGAAACAAAATAACATTAAGGAGGTTCCGCCGCGACTGGATGAGTCAAAACTAATACTAAATTCCACATTTTTTATATTTTGTCCAAAAAATCCTACTTTCGCTGATGAAATGCGTTACTTACAGAAAACCAAAAGTAAAGTAGAAAAAATGCAGATTATTCCACGAATGCATTTTAAATTAGCTCTTTTTTCCAGCCATAGGAGCTGACTGCAGCGCCATTTCCTACGAATTACCGCATTTTGACTTCAAATGACGGCAGTAATTCCCTAATAACTAAAAAAATAAGGCGGTAAGATGCCTATACTACATTTTTATCTACAATTTATCTGGATTATTTCCGTCATTTAATAGTTTTCCGCGAAAATGGCATTTATATTTTAAATGGCAGTGTTTCTCTCATTCCCGCATTGAACATGATGTAAATTCAAGTTCAATTATAGAATAAAATAGGTTGGAAAGGTATTATTATGTTGTTCATATCAGATAGAGGACAATATTTTTTAAAAGTAGACATAGTATGAATAAAATGACATTTAATTCATTTTACGGTGGCACCACCTTAAAAACGAAGGTTATGGGGTCATTTGAGCGTTCACTGGCGCAATGCTCTAATATCTTTTCGTGGGAATCACTTACTGAACGGTAATAAGCTGCACGAAGTAGGTAAATGTTACTATCCAAGGAGGTTGAAATATAACGGTGAGGGCGCTGATAATATAGCCTTGCTTGGAGCGCTAGCGGTGCTTGGGATAAGGGAAGGCTACACCTACACCAATGCATTGTAATCGCAGTGGGGTATGAAGGTCAATTCAACTGCTCGATCCCGAGAGAAATGTGAGCCAGAACCTATACTTAACAGTTAAAAATTACTTATATTTATTTAATAACCATCGGTAATTTGCTTAATTCCCTTGGGTTTTGTATTCTGACAAAAAATGAAGAGGATAAATGTTACCGTTCACGATGTTTTATAAGACTTCCGGTTTCACTAAGAGACATTTTAGCATGAGGGACATTTATTTTCGGAATTCTAACCGAATTTTGACTAAATGGTAGTTATGGTATATTTTTAAATGCTTAAAATGATGTTCGAGGAAGGGAACACCACTTCAATGTGACAATGGATGACAAGCCAAGATATCGGACTTTTGACTTCTCATAAATCTCATAGATAGCGCCTCCAGAATATTTCTACGACCTTGCCACTGTCAGGAAAAGTATTACGGGAGAAGTTGTCATCACAAGGGCTAGAATTAACCGTGGTGCCGTCACTCAATGTTTCCTGTTTCATCGTTTCCCTGAATGCCACATAGCTTTGATGACTACAGCTGAATTGTGACCATAAAATATACTTTAATAGATGTAAACAGAAACTACAACTTCCTTCGAAGACTATATAATGTTGTAGGGTTTCTGCCTTCGTTATTATGCGTTCGTATTAGATGATATTTTGGCTGTTTTTAAAGAGTACCGAGTTTTAACAGCAATTTAAAAATAGCCGTTGCCATTGCAACGGCTATTCTTTTTTAATTGTAAATGATTTAGAAGAATTAATACAATGCCTTTCGCAAATATTTGTCAATTGCATATATTTTTATAAACCTCAACATATTTGTAAGGTTTTCCAGTGACAGTCCCTGCCATCGCTCTCTTTATTGTGCAATCTGCTAATTCTACTTGGCTATTTAAATATTTAGGCACCGTAGTCAGAAAACCAGCTGTCCATATTGTTTATGGTATAATTTGTGGCATCAGAAAATAATGCTGGGTGCTTAATGGCCTCTGCTGTCGGAGCATCACATTAAATTAATAAAATCTACTAAACCGAAGTGTAGTCCGCATCTGCCAACAACTTGTAATACTTATGTACATGACTTTGTGACTCTGCAATAGGTCTTTGTTTTATTTAGTTTTTTTGTCATTCACCATGATTGGTCAAATATGATAATCATCATTCGGTATTCTACGAGCTGATTGGTGGGTCTTTGGGCATTTCTTTCCTCAATCTCTTGTGTCTTTATAAGAAATCATCTTCTTGCCTTCCTGCACGTTACTTTCTCGCCGTCAGAGTTGAGTTCCGCAAACCCTCCGCATCTCCCAATGCCATCCAACTTTCCTATCCTCTTCTTTTTTCTTCCGCACTTGTCAGGCTATCTATCCCTTCTATCGCTCACTATTTTATGTGCCCTCACCTCTCAACACGCCCTCGGCCCACCTTCTCTGCCTTCTTCGAATCCATACCACCAACATCCTTACCTCTCCCTCTATATCTCTTTTTTATATAAACTTTTCAAATGAAAACAGCCTGAATACACCATGCAATTTTTCCACCTTAAAGAGGAAAAAATAAATATAGCAACCCGAACGTCACCAGTTTATTTAATAGTCCCACTTCATTGATCCACTACCTTCAATAAATCTTTCTCTTTTGTAGGGGCAAGAATATGGAACAGTACTCCTGAATCTATTAAAAATTCTAATTCGCTTTTAAAAACAGATTGCTTAATAAAATACTATTGCAGGAAAAAATACAATTCGACTGGCCTATATGCTTGTTTTTGGTTTTTCTTCGTTGCTATTATTATTTTATTTATTGCTTGTACCCACTTTCTCTGTAAATATCTTTCTTTACTCGAGCTCTCATATTAATGTGCACTTTTTGTGTGTTCTTAGTGGACCAAGTGGTCCAAGAACAATAAATATTTCTTTATATTTATATCCAGCACTTCCTCGTTCGTCTTCCTGGCCACCCAATACATCCCCTCCATTATCCTCCTCATCCGCTCGCAACTAAAAAGCCTCAGTCCACGTACATCATCCTCTCTGAGCATTTAGTACCAAAAGTATTTTTTTTAAGTCTCTCAAATAAACTTGACAGTGACAAGCTTCTCTTCGTAGAAGTTCGTTACGTTAGTACTCACTATTAATGAAAATACTAGTACTTTTCTACAATTTTTTTATTGTACGACGCGTTTCACCGATTTACGGCATCGTCAGGTACAGAAAGTTTCTATATTCATAATAATCAGAAAGTTTCCTGACGATGCCCTAAATCGGTGAAACGCGTCGCATATACAGAAAAAATTTTGTAGACAAGTACTAAGTATTTTCATCAATCATGAGTACTAACAAAACGTCCCTATTAAAAACAATCCTTGGAAATCGAAAAGCATTCTTACTGTCCGCGTAAAATAAGTTAAATTCAGTAATTTTTCGTAAAAACACTCTTTTGCTCTACTTTCTAGTTCAAAATAGCGTTACTTTATCACTAGTTTGCGCTCAGGTTGGCCACACTGATCCGGTCACCGCGCCGTCGTCGCACGGTAACCGTCGCTTCTCGACGTCTTTGCCTCGTTCCTTATTTGGCGGATTTGACTTCTCTCTCTCTATTTATCTCTCTCGTGTGGGTTTCTAGGAAACGCGCTTGTTAACCAGACGTGCACACTTATACCAACCGACTCGACACCATAAGAGAGTCGACTTCAAAGTTTTTACATCCGTCAATGCGCCGGAAACGGATTCGGTCTCCGCATGCCTCAATTACGATTGGAACGTAACTTTTTCTCGCCTGCCGAAAGATTGAGTGAGACACATCAAGAGAGACATAGTCGGGTTTGCGTTGTGTTTTAAATCCGGGTCGAGACTTATATTTCATCTTTTACTTTTGCGATCAGTGAGGGCCAAGTGCAGAAAGGCGGTTAATGCCTTTTACTATATATATGTGTAGAGTTGATTTGATTTTATTTATTTTAAAGTATTAAAAAACAGCCAAAAGTATCAAAATAAAAACAAAGAGAAAATAACATAAATGAATAAACTACAACAACATGGACAATTAGGGAAATCGGAGGAAAACGCTTCAAAAAAAGTAAAAAATGTAGCCAAAGTATATTACTTTCCCTGAGTTAGGGATCATAGGGATTGAGAATGTGATGCATAGGTACCCGCCGCAGAGGATACTTTGCATCATTATCAAATAAAGGGATAATATGATGATGTTTTTGCAATTGCTACAAATGTAATTTATCCCAACATGATGGCCCCAGCATATTAACTTCCTTTTTGCTCGTCGTGAAAGCACCAGGATAAATCATGCAAATGATCTACATTTCATAGTACGTGAATTTATTTATTTTCTTAGATTGATGGGAAATAATTATGAATAGTACTGAAATTTATTAGAAATTTTTCACTTGTTTTTATTAAATATAGGTTTGTGCGACCAGTTTCGATGTATTGTGTCAAGACAATGATGTAATACACCGAAACTGGTGGCACAAACCTATTCATTCAAGTATTCTACTAGCTGATTGGTAGGTTCTTAGACAGTCCCCATTCTGCATCCCAAATTCATAGACATTTTCTCGCTTCCCCTCCTAAGGATGTCCCGCCATTAGATCCCTCTTCAATTCTTCATATCTTCTACCTCCTCTTATTTCGTCCAGAATTCCTATCCTCTTCCTTCCTCTTCCACGCTTCCCCAGTGTTTTCCCCTCTATCACTCCCTTCAACATGCCCTCTCCTAACAAAATCTGAGGTTTCAGGCGTGATGGAGTGGAACCGGGACATCACTGCAGTTAATGAAACAAGAGCAATTTCCAAAACTACTTGTGGAAATTGCTCTTGCTTCATTAACTGCAGTGATGCCCTCTCCTCTCAAAACCTCATAAAAAAGTGGAAAACTGCTTAGAAATTTCATTACTATGAATTAATTCCACCACATCTGCCCTGATACAACTTTATTTAACTATTAGCAATACATAGAAACTCAGGGAAAATAATATTTTTTGGTTACATTTTTAACTCTACACAAATATATGGTAAAAGGTATCTACCGCAATTCTGCACTAAACCCTCACTGATGGCCAAAGAAACTGTTGAAGTTCTCTCCACATAGCACCCAAGCTAAGAGATTCCATTGAAACATCTCCAGCGCTTCCGGGATACGAACTCGGGTCCTTCGGGGTTGGAGGCCAGTGCTCTAGCCACCGAATCAGCCCCCATCCCCAGCTTATTTTATATTTTTCGCTCATGCCGCTGTCATGAGGGAATATTTCGCCGTTCGTAATTTTTTGGGGGGAAGGGAAGGCTACAGATTCCGCGGATTCCACCGCGTCCACCTCCTCACCTCTGGTCGTCGTTGTGATTATTCGTTTTCGGTGGAACCGAGCAGTGGATAAACTCCCCATTTCCTCCTTGGCGTGTTCAAAAAGGCAAAACTCCCGACTCTCCCAAAGTAGTGTGTGTTTGACTTCCCTGCCCACCTCTTTCTTGACGGCCTGCCTCCGTGAATTATGCAAAAGACGCGGCCAGCATATTTTAGTATCGTCGAATATTTTAAAAGCTCTTGTTTGACATCCATTTAGGAAATTCCTCGAAAATGATCAACCCGAGGAATTCAATAACCACCCTTCTACACTCTTCGAGATAGTGGGGAACTAAAAAGAAAAAAAACCTGTTCCATCCCAAATAGTATGTTTTTAACGCTTCCGTCCTTAGTGGGAGATTGATAGCGTTAGTAGGATGCCGTGGAAAAAAAACAAAAGCTCCCCTCAAGCTTGACCCTTGCAGAATAACGAGTTTTTTTTCGGAATGCATAAATTACGTGCTCTTTTACGTTACTCCCTCGTCTTTATATAAAGCCTTCGGGCGCCGAGCGTGCGGGTGAAGAATCATCGGTGACAGCCCACTCTTATGAAATTTACGAGGTGTGCCTTTGAATATTCCGCATATCCCCACAGTCGGCAAACTGCTCGATGATTTATTATAAATAGCGCATCAGACCGAAGTGTGCGCGAAAGAAGCTCATCCTTTCGTGAGACCAGGAAAAGTTTCGGTATGTACCTGACAATTTATCCAACATCATAATGATCTGTAAATATCCCGGAGGAATAAAAGGGTTCCCCTCAACCGGGAATCGAACCACGTAACTTTGGACTTCCGTAGCGTAGTGATCTGTGCATTGGATCGGAAAACTTGAAAGGTCCGTGGTTCGAACCCTGGTCCTGGTATACCTATTTCCTCTGCCAATTTAATACGCATGAGTCCCATCCTGGATCGATATTGGTGGCACATGACAAAACCTATAAGTCCTGCAAAAATTTTCTCTAGAATATAGAATCCTAGGTTTTGTGTTGGTAGTTTCGCGCATTGGCCCGGAAAGTCAAAAGTCCGGGGTCAATTCCCGGTCAGGGAAACACTTTTTCCTTTATAATGTTTCAGCTTATTTATATATGAAGATGTAATATCTTGTATCATCATGATATAAATGTGAATTCGAATTGAAAAGCATGAATTCATACACAGTAACTAGCCGGTCTGACTGCTGCGATCGGACTACTTTCATGTATGCTAGTTAAAGGAAATGAAATTCGTCTTTTGAGAGATGTAGCACTTTTGTTGTTATGTGTGTATTGTAAATGTGGATAATAACAGGTGAAGGTATTTCGCCGCATAACATTCAATCAGATTGGTATGGCACACCCTTTGGAACAAGGAATGTGTTTGAAATACAAAGAGGGCAAAGCACAAGGTAAGGAAGACCAAGGGATAGGTCGAGCATAATTAAAGGGTATATAGGAAGGCAATGCAATCAAGATGCTAGATAGTTAGTATTGAATATGTCGAAATGAAACGCTGCCTACAGTGTGAATGAAATTGGATGAAATTCAGCCATAAATACTCAGAAGTTAATTAGATATACCTGAAATTGAAATACAGAATAAATATACTAAGGAAAAGGGACACACAATAGAACAGGAGAAACAATTCAAATATCAGGGTATTATTATGGACCAGAGGTGGTTTTGTCGCGAGGGCATGAGGAGCTGAATTGAACAGGGAAATAGAGTATTTACTAAGAGAATGGAATTGATCAGGGAGACTCACGAATTACATAAAAATAAGGTCAGTAAGTCGTATGGCTTATGGACCTCGGTCGTTGCGGGAAGAAGATTTGCTTCGACTGGATGCTTCAGAGATGTGGGTGCGGAGAAGAATGTTGAGGGGGTGGCAAGGGATATTGACGAGGGAGTGATGGAGACGGTGGAAGATGTTAAAAAAGCTGGAGGTGAATTTGCTGAGAGGGAAGCTTAAAGTACACATATGATGTATTGAGAGGAAACGGAATGCTAAAGAGTTTGATGAAGGGGAGAATGTGATGCAAGCGCGGAAGAGGTAAGGAGAGAAAAAGGAATTTTGTACGACATTAAAGAAAACAAGACAAAATGGTATGAAGAGCTGAAAAGATATGCGGTGCGAAGTAGGTAGTTCTGTCAGGAAAGGTTCGAGGTGATGCTAAATGAATGTTGGTTGGGGCAATCAAAAGACCTACCTATCATTTGTTAGAGTACTCAACTAATGGATGGATGGCTGCATTGAATCAATATTAATTTTAATTTTGAGGGTACCGTAGATGGTTCGTGGTACCCTCAAAATTCGTCTATAGTAAACTCCTCAGTTAATAAACTTTTCGGGTTATACACCGGGTTAATATTTCCATTTTAATAAATAAAATGGAAATGTTAATCCAGTGTGTAACCTGGTGTGTAATTCGCCAGGAAATAATTAATTATTACATTAAACACCTCAGTGTTGGAACATTGGCTTTAACCTCGTGGAGTAGCCCTGTGCCCACGATTCGACTGCATTGTGGCATCACATGACCGGCATTCAGGAACAGCTTGTTCATTTAAAGCAGTGATTCTCAACCGGTGTGTCGCTACACACTGGTGTGCCGCAGGCCTCTGCCAAATGTGTCGCAACGCTCATAAAAAACCATAAAAGATCAACAATAGTAATAAATTAAATTATTGAACTAATAGATACTTTCAATTTTGTTATTTTTGTTTAAAGACGATAATTTTTAAAATCAGTAGCTCTAAAAATGCTGACAATTAAATATAACAAATCACAATTTTTGTTTACTGGTGTGTCGTCTGCATTTGCAAACACCTCAAGTGTGCCTTGGTGTCAAAAAAGGTTGAGAACCACTGATTTAAGGCTTTAAGAAGCTCACTTGGGAGACGGACGACGCCTCGGTAGAAGCAAACTCGACACGATATCGAGGAATCCAGGTTTGAGTTCCAATCAAGGCGGATATTTTTCCACTCTGGAATTTTCGTGAAATTAATGTTCGGATAGGAAAAACGTTGGCGGTTATATGTAGGTATTTGAAAACTTTGGGGAAGCCTTTTGATCATTTTTCGCCCCTCGCAGACCAGTCCGGTCATCCCCTTCTTCTCATGCACGCCTTCTTCCGAGGAAGGGCTTCTTGCATTATACATGTACTTACATCTCTTCGTTCTTCCGAGTGGACGCCCCCTCTCAGCAGTGGGTCACTTGGATCTCCCGCGCTAATGGCTCGACTGCGTTTACCTTTCTCGTCGCTAGCCGCGTGTTTGACGTTGACTTTCTTCCCTCGGAGGAAGTCATTACGGCCCACGGAGCGGACCATGGGAAAAGAAAGCTCGTCTCTCTCGTCCCTCGGTTCTCTGGGCGGGTGTTGCTGCCGGGGCATTCAATCTGGTCACAAATCTATCTCCTCCCCTCGTATAAGGCAGCGGACTGTTTTCGCTTCCGAAAGCATCGTGTAGGATGGTTGGCACTCCGAACAAACGTCGGGTGACCGAGATATACCCAGTTCCCTCCGAATTCGTCCCACTACCCCTCGCGAACGTTGTCTCGGAAAAAAGTATTTAATGAAGTCCCGATTTTAATTTCCAAATATTGAGGATACCGGGACTAGCCACAGTATAACCACAGTATAACCTTTTACGGAGTCACCCGCAAGTTCGCATTCGTTCGACGTTCCACAGAGGAAAAATCATTGACCGAGATTCGAACCCGGATCCCTCACTTTCGCGCCGAAAGCTTTAGCCAGTTCAAATACCGAGGTGTCCTCCTCGCCTGTGGATTTTTTGAGGGCTTAATATAGGAACAAGTTGTTCTGGACTGTCGGGCATTTGATATTACTGAAGCAGTCCAAGGAGTGCGCTTAGCGCCACAGTCCACGTGGATTATGCCAAATAAGGAACACAGTGAGGCGTTCGCTCTTTTTGATAAATTTTGAGGATACCGGGATAAACTTATACGGTTTCACCCGCAATTGCACATTAGTGCGATGTTCCATAGAGGAAAAAAAATAATTCGCCTTCACCGAGATTCAATATTTTGAATTTCCAGTGATTGTGACGGTTCATGCCACTCCTTTCCCCTCGTTATTCAGGATCATTCCGATCTTTGCTATATGATCAGTGGTTCCCAATCTGGAGTATCTTCGCGTATCCTGAACGTTAAGAGGTACGCGAAAAAATTGAACAATAGTTGAATTAAGTTTAAATTTTCGGAAAAATACAAATTATATGCTCCTTTTCTTTAAAAGCGACACGATTCAGGCTGTGGTGAGTCACCTCACCTACTTATGCCATTGTCAGATAAACCGAATGTTCGACCTTACATCAAATTTTGCGGAATTAATAAATTAATCAGTGTGTTTTAATTCTAGAGATGCTTTATTTTTCATGTGTTTCACATATTTTTACCTTTTGTCCTCTGCAGTGTCAAGGATAAATAGTTTTAAAGAAGTACCGAAAGGTTTTTAGGTGTTAGCTCGAACGTTGTCAGGTTATTCCCTAATTGGTTCTTCCTTGAGGATAACAGTTTCTCCGGTAATCAAGCTGGCATCTTCATGTCCTCAAGGATAAGAAACGCGAGAATAACCCGAAAACCTTCGAGTCATATAAACACCGTGGAAACCTTCGTAGTAATCGTAGTTAGGCGTTATTAGATAGAGGGCTCCTTGTTTCTCTAACTACGCGAACATGACAATATACGTTTGTTCTCTTAGAAAAATTACTTCATTCTACGGTGGTACCCCACTTCATTTCTTGTTTTCGTATGAAGGTAGATGTATTTTTTGTATAATTCAACAGTTGTTGTATGGAATAAAGCCGGATTGTGCAATTTTTAATGTGATTAAGTGCCTTTAGTGGCACTTAAGCCTTTCCCACTAGGCTAAATTGGCTGCGTTTTATAATGATATGAAACGTTAAATGTAATTACGCTATTTCCTAATAACAAATAATATGCGTAGTTATTTTCTCCTGTGATCAATCAAAGTCGCTAGCAAAGTTTTCGATACAGGTTCTTTCTTAAATAGAAAGTCATCATTTAGTGGTTACAATGTGTTTTTATTTCACCAATCAGTGACTGCTTTGGGTTCTATTGATTAATCATCACTGATGAAATTACCTCAGGAAATAGTTGAGGTAATTATAGGTAATTATCGGCAGTGACGACTTTTCAAAAGTGAGAGGTTGAAGCCAATATGCGAATGCATTGTTTAGAATTTGGAAGCAAACGGATGACGAAGAGGAATCTTAAATCGGAGTTGGGGTACTCGTAGAGTTTGAAGAGTAATGAGGTCACAAACCATGCCATTCAATTTCGTGACATTAAGCTGAACTTACTAAGCCATCATTTCAGCTTAGTGTATGTTTGATTTTCTCACGCAATGTACCTCCCTACTGTAAACTGAGTAAACTGGGAGAAATTAATGCAGATATTGGGGAAAATAGAAATAGATTGGCGTGATAGGAGACTCATCCGAAACTTATGTATGGGTCACAGGGCTCAGGTGAGGGTAGCTGAGGGTGAATCAGGGTGAGCAGTTGTAGGTAGCGGGGTGCGGCAAGGGTGCCCGTTGTCGCGTTTGCTTTTTAACTTCTATGCTGAGGAAATGGTAAGAGAGACATGGGATGAGCTAGATGTGGGAATGAAAGAAGGAGGCCAGCGGATAAAGTCGGTTAGATTCGCAGACAACCAGGCGTTGGTCAGTCGGTAATCGAAATGATTGCAAACTTTAGTAGATGCATTGGAAATGCAGTGTGAGAAATACGGGATGAAGATTAATAATAAGAAAACAAAAGTAACGAGATTCTGAGGATAAAGAAAGCGAGGCTGGTGATAAGAGTAGGAAGTCACAAACTGGAGCAAGTAGAACAATTTAATTACTTGGGTAGTACGCTAGAAGCAACAGGGCATTGTAGCAAAGACAATAGAAAGACAAGGAGGAGAATAGCGCTAGTGAAGGAAGCGTTCAATGATAGAAGGGAGCTGATGACGGGAACTTTAAGTAAGGATGTAAAAAAGAGGCTGGTGAAGAGCTTGATATGGAGTGTGGCGTTGTATGGGGCAGAAACGTGGACATTGAGAAAGTAAGACGAAAGTAGGCTGAAGGCTTTCTAGATGTGGGTGTGGAGGAGGATGGAGAAGGTGCGTCGGACGGAAAGGAAGACAAATGAGGAAGTGCTTGGCATAGTGGGCTAGGAGAGGAAATTTCTAGATGAGATTAGGGGAAGGCAGGGTAGGTGGCAGGAAGGGGTAATGAGGGGCGATGTTTTGCTGAAGGCCTTGATAGAGGGGAGGATGTTGGGTAAGCGGGGAAGGGGAAGAAAGAGAATAGGTTTTAAGGCCGGGATGAAGAAAGGTAGGACTTATGCTGAGATGAAGAAAGAAATGCTAGAGATAGATAGGGCACGGCACGTGTAAGAGTTTGTCGGATATTCTCTGACTTTCATCACAACCTACTTCTAACCGGTAGATTACTCTAATGAATGAATGAATGTACCTACTGCTCATAATGGTGGTTACTAAGATAAAGGGTCTCCGAGAAAATGGTTTTAACGTAAGATTTAAGAATAAGGATAATTTAGTTTTTAAGAAGACTCTTGCAACGATTTTCTTCGCAAGGAAATAGATATTTAAATGTCATAGGTGAAAGCAAGAAATGTATTGGACAGGTGTATTGCTATGTTGCTTATCAACCCAAGAAATTAATATGAGTGCTGGACTTCCCGAATGTTCAGAAATGGGAACATTTTGACAAGTATTTCTAAAATTATCAGTGGCTCATCAAACATATTTTCATAAAAATTGCAAAAAAACTCTTGAATCACTGATAAAATGCTAAAATCCAGGCTGTAATAAATATCTTCACTCAAATTTGACAACCATTTGTACCAAATATTTTTTTTAATTCAAAACAAATTTAAAATGCCTTCGCAATTAACCCCTTTTACTTCATTTAATTTTCGGAAACATCAAGAATAATCAGTCTTCAAGAATGGGCACAAAACTTGCCCTGCATCCTCCCTATCGCACCGGATGATTTGTCTCTGTTTCGCCTTGAACCATCTGTGTATATGGAGTATTCCATATTTAGTTGATTGTATGGGCCTCATGGATAGCAGTGTTGCCAAACTTACTCTCAAAGTACACACCTCTATAAGACACTTGCGCAACCATTTACAACACCGCGCTGAATTGAAGTATGTTACTTTAGGGAAAAGCATTTGCATATTGAAAGACTCCTATTAGACTCCTAGATATTATATTTTGATAGTAATAGATGTGTAGTTAGAGTATTGCGTATCACTAGGTTAATTGATACAATTGGCAACATCGCACCTCTGGCCTTGCGTAGATTCACAACGGGAACGAATCGTCATAAGAGCCCATGCTGTCAATCGAATGTGGAGCGCCCTATAGTGTTGTTCTCTCTACCTTTGGGGACCGCGGGCGGCGAAAGCACCATCTCCTTCGACCCACCGACTGTTGCGTCGCCAGGCGCTCTTCATTTTGTTTACTCTCTCGCGCGGAGGCTTTCACGCCGTAGGAATCCATGCGAACTCATCGTCTGAGATGGATCCCTTTTTATTTCATCTTTTTTTTCCTTACTTGAAGGCAGGAGCTGACAGACGGATTTGTATGAGGTGGAGGTTTCTTTCGGATGTTTTCTCCGCTAACAAGAGCGTGTTCAAACGACCAGCGCTCGTGGCCTAGATTGGAATGGTAGGGAGTCTAGACAAATGAATGTGAAGCTTTTTTTGTTGTAAACCTACTCGCCCATTTTCTTTGTTTCTCTTGGAGGGTAGAATTTTCTTGAATACGGCAACACTCTACAGTTAAGTTTCAGTGGCTATGTAGGCTTGTCATGTTCCAAGAATGTTCCGAAAATAGCCAAGTAACATTTTCATGTTGTGTTCGAAAGCTGGACTCGGCATGGCAACTTGTTTTTGTTAACAACAATAATATTTATTTCCACATCCCGAAAACAGCAATACCAGCCTTTTACATCGGGTGTTTTAACATGGACGAACACAATCACCCATGTCCTGAGTGGTGAAAAATCCACTCAGGTGGTACTCGAACCCGCGACCCTCAGTTTAGCAGGCGAGGACGTTACCCCTCGCCACCGGTAATAATACGTAATGTATTGTTTCGCTTTTAGAAAAAAATCTGTGCACGTGTAATTCAATTATTGACAAATATATGTCATGTGCAATATGACTACGTGCTAAAATAGCATCGAATGGGCAAAATACCAAATCGGTATGATGAATTTTTTTTTCACTTTTATCCATAGATATCACTACTAATGAGAATACGTATGCAAAGTTTCACGCAAATCTGTGCATAAAAAATTGCCCCAACCACTTTAAGATCGGCTTGTCTTAAATGAAATAATGCATTTAATAAATGATCTAAGATTTTCCCGGTGAATGTGATGCATAAATTGTTCACGGGCATTACACCAGGTAATAGGGTTCATATCTGCCAGCGTTTAACCGAGACACTGGTTTTTAATTAAGTAGTGTCTGGAATCAATTGCATTAAAAATGAAAGGGAAGGCGAGAGAATCAGTCAATGGTCAATCTGGCAAACGAACCAATCAGGAGTCACCTGATCCGGATTGTTGGATATAAATTTCCCTGATGATGACGAAAAAGCCGTTCGTCGAAACGTTGGCATATATAATGCCTATTACCTGGTGTAACACCCGTGAACAATTTATAATACACACTTTAATATGGAGCGTGGCGTTATATGGGTCAGAAACTTGGTCATTGCGAAGGGAGGATGTGCGTAGACTTGAGGCGTTTGAGATTTGTGTTTGGAGAAGGATGGAGAAGGTTAGCTGGATGGCGAGAAAGACGAACGAGGAGGTATTGGATATGGTCGGAGAGGAGAGGAAGCTTGTGGCAGAGGTTCGGAGAAGGCAGAAGAAGAGATTGATGGAGGAGGTTTTGAGAGGAGAGGGCATGTTGAAGAGAGTGATAGAGGGCAGAACACTGGGTAAGCGTGGAAGAGGAAGGAAGTGGATAGGAATTCTGGACGAAATAAGAGGAGGTAGAAGATATGAAGAATTGAAGAGGGATCTAATAACGGGCCATCCTTAAGGAGGGAAAGCGAGACAATGTCTATGAGGTTGGGATGCAGAATGGAGACTGTCCAAGAACCAGCTGGTAGAATACTTGAATGAATGGATATACATATAAAACAACAGTTACTATGGAAACATGATATAGCAGTATCATATAACTTATGAAAGTGAACTAAAACTTATCTAAGTTATGAATATAATGGGTATATCTACTTAAATGCTTGAATGAATACTCTTTGAGTCGTCCCTACCTCGAATATTTTCCCGTCGCCCTGACTCGATGCAATGGATGTTGCTCCCACCCAAAGGGGCGAAGTCTTCCGGAGACGTAATTCATTCTTTTCACCCTTCATTTTACCCGCACACATTTAAGCCACAGTTTCCGGCATCAGCTGTGAAAACCTTTTGCGCCAATCTTTGAGTGTGTTTCAAAACTTGTTTTAATTTTCCAGCGGTGTAAATAATTTTATTTTTTAACGTATCATCGAAAGCGATGATAATTGCGGCGATGACTCCCGTCAGACTTATCGGTTTTTTTAAATTAACCCGCTTTTGTGATGGAGTCACAACTCCATAACTCTTCGGCTTGACTTATTCAGGCAACATGCCGAAGTTTGGTCTGTAAAGGTCCTTTGGAGTGTCTGGAAGCATTAAAAAAAAAAATATATATATATATATTACCTTTTGATATTATTTCTCAGTTCAAAATCACAATCGGCGTAAAAAAATCTATCAATGTTTTCAAATAGCAATTTCTCGCCATTGAGGCTAAACCAAATGCATGTTCTGAAATGCCCGCATGGAAGCTTCGACCAATCAAGTTACACTCATGCTGGAATAATTTTTGCATTTCTGTTGTATAATTCATTCTATTTCACGTGGAGAGTGAATTGGATATTCAATAGACTCTATTACACAATAAAGCACACTTACAGGTTATTCCAGTCATTTTAATGTAGCAGATTAAAAATTGACGTTAAAATGGAATCCTAGGATGCGTAATTAGAGTCCTCTACATGAATCGTGTAAAATATTGTAAAAGCCTGTGGAATAACGACGGAACTCCTAGTTGCCTAACAAGTCCTTTTCTTGCATGCTTTAACTCCTGTCTTTGATATCAAATGCCCAAACTTTCCAATTATTTAAACTTCTAGGAGCACATATCATGTGGTGCCGCTAATTGTTGATGGATCTGTAGCTCTCTGATATGGACCGAATCATTTATAACAAAACTATATTTAAGACCTATATTGTTTATTTACTGTATTTTCCAACTTATAAAACGCACATGTTTCTATATAACCCTTAAACTAAGTTTACGGTGAAATTTTAGTCCGATTTTTGACCAATCATATGATCAATGGCCATATGGTATCATTGCGTGATCCACGAGGCCGTCATGCTTTTTTTACATTTGTTTAGCTGTGAAATTAATAACTTGATGAGTTTTCAACGAATAAAACATTTTCCATGGAAAATAACCACTGATGATTGATATTGTGGCGTTTCAACGGATAAATCGAAAATAAAACTGGGATGAATTTCTAAGGCAAATTTTCTTTTATTTCCTTAACCAGTACCGAAAAATCTGACCTGTGCACTGTGTATGTATGACGCTGGGTAGTTTTCTCTGGTGATCTTTCGAGGATAAAGCTCATCTCATAATCTGGAAGATACAATTATAATTTGTTTACTATTATTTTGCACGTTTTTTAAACCGCATGCACTTTTCACTAATATGTTTGCTCATTTATATCGGTACTAGCTTCATCACGTCATATGTTTGAGATAGGGATATCGCCACGGGCATAAATTTAAATGTGTTAAAATTCTTGCGGTGCGACTATATTGGTACAGAAATTACATATAAAACCGCATGTAGCCCAGGAAAGGATATACCTGCTCCTTCTTCGTATAAGGTGAACTCTACTGTTGCTTAGCTAACCATATTTTGGTTTGTTCACTAGCTGAAGTGGCTAGGAAAGAACTACTAGTTGTGGGATTACCTTTAGTGTTTTTAAATAAGAAGTCCTATCATTGTAAAGTTCTATTAAAATTCTCGTGATATCTTATAATTCGTTACGTGGATTTTCCACGAATAATAACGCCGTGTGGATTTTCCACGAATATTCTAAGCTTCTCATATTCTGTGTAACCGTTCTCACGGCTCGTTCCCGCCAACATGGTTCCATGACTCCTAATAAAAATACTAAGCTTAAGAACACCCCTTTGGAAGTCGCTTTTCCAATTTCCTATTTCCATTTCCGCGGCGATCTGAAGGAAATCTCGAAAGAGAGATTTGAATCCATTTTGCGAGAGATGTCACGCTGCCCAAGCATTCATTTGTTTTCAGGGGGGAAAAACGGATAAAGCGGTCGATAAAAATGCCACTCAATTAAGGGCGGAAGTTAAAATGTTTGAAGCGGGACCGACCGTTTAGTAAGCCCACAGTGCAGCTCATAACTTATCGCGATAAGCGTTCAACAGGTGTACTTACCTCGCGCTCGGTTGCTTCAACTGTCATAAACGCTCGCGTTCGTTCGTTGACGACGTGATTACTACCGCGTGAACTTAAACGGGCACCCAGTCAACAGGATTCACCCGACGGTGGAACTAAATTTGTTTTATCCCAGTCGACCCGTTGTCCGTTACGATTTGATAACTCGGCATGCGGGCCACTTACGCAACAGAGTTTAATATAGCTTCTTTCGACCCAAAATTTACGCGATGAAGTCGGGTTTAATGAGGCTGAAGTGATACCGATGCCTAGTGAAATATTGATATGTGATATCGATGCTAGCTTATGTATTTCTCATGCTTTTGGAAACTTATCTTCCATTCGCTCTAGTACGCTATTTACTTTGCAGCATAACAGCGCACATACCTTCCATTCGTTTAACAGACCCTGCGCACTAGGCAGCGTACTTCAAAACAGATCGGGAGCAAAGTTGATGTGCGCTAAACAACAAAAGACCATCGATTACGGCATCCGTGATTGTTGTCAAGCTTGTTTATTTTCAGTAAAGGCGTCAAACGTGAATATTGTGAGGTTTTTAATTACTCTGTGATAAAAATAGAACGTTTCCAAATTATAATTTTGAGCTAATTCAACAGCTTTACACAACACAAAACATTCGGCCGTGACTATTATTCACCCACTACCTACCTAACATTTCGCCACCGTACATTGTTCCTTTCAACGTCCTTTGTGTGCGCTTAAGTCCTTTGATGTCTTCCTATGTGTGCAGTACTTCAACACTTTGAATCGAAAGCTCCCAAAAATGCTAAGTAATCGGAGAATCGCGATTCGGAAAGTTTCTAATGTGGAATATCTAAACAATTACGCTCTTTCAATTTAAGATACGATTGACAATGAGTACTATCAGAGTAAATCGTTTTGGTATCGAAAAGAAAGTATTCCCGTGGGTAAATGCATTAAGAAGAACGTAACCTGTAGGTCTGAATAGGGAATTGCCAATAGAAGGTATAATTCTTGTTTTTATTAACATATCTCATGAAAAATAATGTGGAGATGTTTTACTCTCTCATACTCTGTTTCTTGAAACATTTTTCTAATATGTATATGTCAATATTTTTTACTTAAATTGAACTTAACGTGGAACTTTTTAAAATATTTGAATTTACTTCGAAATATTGAAAGCTATATTTTAGGTATGACTCATAATAATGACTTCACGAACAAATTTTACCGTAATCATGTTCCGTCCGTGACCCCCCCTCGATCTGAATAATACCAATTGTATGGGATGAAGGTGACGTTGCATTAATTTTAAACTAATGTAAGTGATAAAATGCCCTGAGTATAAGGTAAAATTCAAGTGTAAAAATTTGAATCTTATTGTTAGTGAGAGAATATTATTTAAAGAGCACATTAGTTAATGGCTTAAATATTTTACGCTAGAACCGTTTCACTTCAGCAAATACTTTTTCTGGCGTGTGGCAGCACTGTATGCCCGGTGACCCATCTGCAAATCTGTGTTATCGCAACTTTTTTCTTGCTTAAGGGCTGCAGGATTTAACGGTGTACTGTGAACTATTATTGAGTGAACTTTCTGTGCACCAAAGCGATCGTTTTTCGAGATAGAAAGTTATTCTGTTCGGCTCTTCAAACGAAGGAAATCGACTTTGTATGCAGTGAAGCATTTTCCGTGAATCTGGTGACCCAGTTCATTTTTCAGCTCAAAGAACCTCGCCGAAGCAGTGACAATTGCTAGTCGTGACTTTCGAACGAGATGACACTTGAATATTAAGTTAGCTGAAGTGAAAACGATATCTCTCTTTCACTTTTACGGAACGACAGATCTCTTTGTCCAAATTTACTGCCAATTTTTTTCCGGATTTTTTTTCTTTCTTTAATCTTAAACTTACGCTGGGTTTTATGTGGAAGACTTGTTTTACAATTGCCTATTTTGACTTACTTGCCACATGCACCTTAATGTTTTTTTTTGAACTAATCGTCAACAACGTCAGTGATCTTCGTTTGGAGTTGTAGAAAGCCAATAACAATGTCACATAAAATGGGGATGAGGCTGGTGTGGTGGTTTCCCATCCCGAGGGTCCAGGTTCGACCACTTTTTTTGCATGCAAGGCTCTAGTCCAGATTTTTTGAAGCCGTGAATTCAAAATTTCATTATTTTCGAGACTATCCTGCATCTAGGCCCCTGGACTACTCCTGCTTAAACCTACGCTCCGAGCAGGGCGTTTCCCCCGAGCTGGTTCCCCGCCTCGCCCTGCCCTATCTGCCGCTCATAGGCGAGGCGAGTGTCCGGACATTGAGGCGTGGGCCGGTGACGTGAAGATATTATTCTTACGGAGGTGATGGTGTAGGTGGCGAAGAGGAATGCACGTAGTAGGGACGAGCAGAGGGCGTCGATGCAGGTAGGACTGGTGCGATACGTCGACTCCGATATGCCCGAGATAATTTCCACCGTATCGGGCATTACGTGGTGGAACAGCATTTCAGTAATTAAATTTAACTGCAGGAGCTGTACACTCCACTTATATTTAATTTACAATAATACACAACACGTGTTTCAACGCTTTGGGCGTCATGTAGTATATACCTGATGATGACCTCCTAAGCGTTGAAACACGTGTTGTGTTACCCACCCACCCCAATGGTGATTGGTTTGCGTAAAATTACGGCGAGTTGGTAATGAATGTTCCGTCTTATTCCGTATGGAGGCGCTGGAATGAGGTAGCTCCGAGAGGTTACCCTCCCTCCAGTCTCTAAAACCCGTGTGGCAGGGGGTGTAGGGATACCAGCCATGTAAAAGCGGGGCAGGGGCGTGGCCAACAGTTTTAGCCGCCTGACGGTCTGTCAATGGCCGACCTTCCTTTGGGAAACACAATATACATAGAACCTATCTACACACAATTTGAAAATTAAGTTAGTAAAAATTAATAATATTTCTTTTAAAACCGATGATATCAGTCCTTACTTCGCGGAAATGATGGATATCCATGTTGAGAAAAAACAAATTTGTAATTTCCACAAACTTTATTTCGCTGGCACGACGCGCGTTCACTGTGTCACAATTAGGCATAGTCGTGCCACAGTGTGACACAGTGAGCATGGTTAAGCCACAGTGTGGTGAAACACGCGTAGTGCCAGCGATATTAACTTTGTGGAGATTACAAAGTTGATTTTTCTCAACATGCTTATTTATTTTCTTTATCAATCGAAATAAATGTTACAAATGCATTTTTCTTGATTATTTCTCCAGCAAAACATTTACCATTACATCAAATCTATTTCGCTTGTTGGTTGATGTTGTTAAGGATAAGGATAAAAAATTCAGGCTATAGAAGCATATCTCCGTCGGTAGCTGAACCCAGGTTTACAATATTAGGAAGTACCTACTGATATTGTAGCCGCACCAATTTTGAGTTCATCTAAGGCAGAATGAGAGATAGAACTGCAAAACTAGAACTTTTTCATTGAATGTAACTAGATAGGTTAAATAATTAGATAGTTTGTTGATGAAGAAGAGGGTTTAACATCCACGAAAAAACTCCTTTTTCGAATGGAAATTATGTTTGAATAATCCTTCAGCGGACGAGGTAACAAAGTGACGACAGGGCTGCCATCTATAATTTCTATTCCTCCTTTTATTGCGTCACAGACCGACCATAGAAAATTTTGGCTTTTAGACACCCATTTCTATCCCTATAATTATGGAAAACTTATCGAGGCTTTGATTACCTAAGAGACCGAATCCTTCAGACCATCCATTTTCTCCCCGCCTTTTTCCCATTCTGTGGTTGGAAACAGACGGCTTATAGGTTCCTGAAAAAAAACTGGGAGAAGACAAAAGAGGATCTCAGGGCGGGGTCCCCACTAACACTCACCAGAGGGCGTGCCGCTCGTCGTCCGTCTCTTTTCTCTCCTCTCTAGCTCACATATACACACACCCTTCGCGCCATTTCCTTCCCGGCATGCCTCTCGCTCACACACACTTCCTGCCATCGACGCAACTAACCACCTCATCCAATTTTCAATCCATCGCTAGAAAAGAACAGCACCCGTAAACCCTACCGCGCCCGGCACCACAAAGGACAGGTGGCAGCACATATCTTACTGGTTGGAGAAGAAGAAGAAGGGAGATTTGACGATACGTGTGATCGACATTTCACCCACAGAACATCGCTGCGTAGCTTAGATGATAGTGCAGGGTTTTCCGATGACTTCTGCTGCGTTAAGTCAGGGTTTCTTAGACGACGTTCCAGATGCATTGAAGCATCCATCTTCAGACATCAGACCCGCAATGCACCAAAGAGGGTGAAATTCGCTATGAAAAAAATCATTTTACTTCACCGGGATACGAACCCGGTTCTCCCAGTCGCCAGTCAGGTTTTTTTGCCAGTTAAACCACCAAGCCATCTTAATTCAAGGCGAATTTCAGCGGGGGTTTATACGAATAAGATGTTCTCGTCCCCAGTCTACATTGTAGCACAGGAGACGTTGTCGTGCATGATATGCCACAGTCGCGGAGAATAAACCAAACATTATCGCTTTAGGAACGAACTATTCATCAGCAAGGGTGATCAAATTCGGGCCTTGTCCTCCTTCCATTCGTCGTGTGGTAGCAAAAGAAAATGGATTTCCTCTGTTTTATTATTAAATCTGAATATATTAATAGATTCAAGGGCATATAATTACACTGAAGTTTGGATATTTTACAAAATGGGACTCAATACCTCTATAACCAACCCAGAAAAAAATGGAATGCTGGTACAACCGTGCAATTATAAAAACAGCATTTTCAATCTCATATAGGTTGACTTTAAAATGCAACCAAATACCATAATGGAGTAAGCAGGTTTTAAAATCCATTTAGGTATTCTTCTCGGGCTCTGCACCAGGTAATTGGCTTCATATTGGCCGACGTTTCGGAAAACGACTTGTTTTCCATTTTCAAGGCGTGTTATTCTCTCTGTCTAGGATTATACGCTGAACTGAATTGACCGTTTGACGAGTCCAACAATTAAGCTCAGGTGTCGTCTGATTGGCTGATGTTCCTTTGAAATCTTTTCTGTTCGTTCCTTATGTTTTTCATGCAATTTATTTTTGGTGCCCAAGTATTGCTCAGATGAAAGCCAGTTTCCCGATTGAATTTTTTTGGATTAAGGCGGATTTCGATGGCTTCCTTGATTATGCGGTCCCAGTAGCGTTGTGAGCGGCAAAGAATTTTTGCATCTCTCCATCGAATGGCATGATCTTGATTGATGCTATGCTCCGCCACTGCCGACTTCTCTGGTTGCGCTAATCTAAAATGCCTTCGGTGCTCTCTCAGCCTCGTCTCAACCGTTCGGCCTGTCTCCCCCACATGTGGTGCAGAGCCCGAGAAGAATACCTAAATATTATTCACCGGGAAAAACTTAAATCGTTAAAAATCCATGTTTACATATTTGTTCGGTACGATAATCGAGAGTCCATCGGGTAGGTACGCTCTCGTTAAGTAACTGGTAGTTTGATTTATTTAAAAAAACCCGAACTCTCAGATAACATTAATGTGACATAAACCCTGCACCATCTAGCCGTAGAACCGTGCACCAGGCATTGTGAATGAGAAGCAGTAACTTTGTAATTCCATATATATATTTACTAGAAATGACCTAGGTTTCGACGTTGCACGTCATCATCAAGTGACCTGATGATGACGTGCACCATTGAAACCTATGTCTTTTCTAATGAATATATGTGGAATTACAAAGTTACTGCTTCTCATTTACAATGAAAAGCAAATTTCATCAAGTCACGCCTGAGACAACGGAGTTAACCACACATTGTAAAACCGGACTTTGGAGAAATAAGTATAGTGCTGTTTAAATGGAGAAAGGTTGATTTTTGTCGTCTTGTCTTTTGTTGGATAGAAGTAATCCTTTTTGGCTTTAGTGTGGCAGCATTCGATTTATTCATGTTATATTTTGTGAATAATATTGATGGAAGAATGCCTTAAACTCTTCGTATTTTTTTTTCAATTCTTGATGAGTCACGTCAATGAAGAAGGCTAATCCGTAAGACAACTATATTTCCGTGTTCCTGCGTGCTGTTGACGGTTATTTAAGGGACCACTGTGTCTTGTATTTTCAATCGGAATAGTATTTTTTCCTTTCGTGTGTCTAATTCGTTAATTTCGGCTACCTTTAGGACTCCGTTTTAATTCGGTGATTATCAATAAGTGCGCTCATTAAAAACATTTAATAAAATTAACAATCTCTCTTTGACTTTCAATGGCTAACTTGAATAAAAAGCATTTACAACCATGTTGAGTCACACCACACGAATGAATCGTATCGCATATCTTCTTTTCTCATGGTTTCCTCTTGTTCATATTTTCTCGCCGAGTTATCTTTCCGCGTATCTCCAAATGTTATTTGGGCTTACGGTATCTCTTCTTTCTCGTTTCGAGGCACGTTTGTCAACTTTCAGACAAACAAGGCTGGGCCGAGACGAAAGTGGTTTAATCCCCTCCGCGAGTGATAGAGTAAATAGTTAATAAATGCGGAGATAGGCAGGCACGCGCTGAGATCATGTAATGCGAGTTGGTTGGGCTCGCTTCGGATGCCGATGGACGCCGACTTCGCTGAGTTATTTTTCCTTGCGTCATTTGACGCTGCTAAGTTTTGAGAATGCAATTCAGAGGACTCTTGGCTCTGCATGCTCATGCGCATCTTTTTGCTCTCGTTGTTCATGACACATGTACTACATACATGCCTCTAACTGATCGAAGGGAGAAATACAGGTTAAATCTTTTGCGCAAGTTCGGAGCTGACAGTTTTTTTTTCGGAGGTTCAACATATACTGTTAGAGCCAACGTACTACGGTAGAAGCGATCACAGGACTAAAATAAAGGAAATATACTGGCGAACCGATAGATTTAAGATGTCATTTTTCCCACGCACAATAAGGGATCATAATAGTTGCGATAGATCAATCATATGAAACTCCCACCCTCAATAGGTAGAGTAGAATTTTCACTTGTGCTTTTTAACACAACATCATTACTAACAATTCACACCGGTCGATTTGTCCAGCATTGTTTTATTTTGTTCTCTGCATGAAGCAACATCTCGTAGCATTCATGAATTAACAGTATCAGTAATATTAACCACTAGATGTGTGTATAGCATTGATCTGCATGTTTGCATGTTCATTTACGTATCACTCTCCCAGTTTCCGGTTGGACTGCGCACTGTTCTCCTGACTGCTTTGGCCTGTGCCTAGCGCCAGGGGGAGCGTGCGAGGTCCTGACTTGTGCTGGGACGAGTGCTGCTTGCCTGGTGTGGAATCACCCCGTGCCACACACCCTAGTGGTGGCTTTTATGGTACTTCGTAGATGTAGATGCCAGTGACACTCGGCGGGTTTGTTTGGCTAGATTTTGAAGCCGCGGCAAAAAGGTGGAACCAGACGGCAGCATTTGCCAGAAGGAGTTCTCTCTCTTTCTGAGCCCCGAAGAAGTATGCATATAAATGTGAAAATTCGGCAAAGAGAATGAATAATTTACTAATTAATATACCTATATCTCCTGAATGAAGAAAAAATCACATGATAAAAAAGAGGGCATGAAGAGGAATCATTTGAAATTTAAATACTACGGGCGTATTCTATCCATTTGAATTCTGTGACATTTCTTTTAAATGGATATTCATGCCTCGTTACCGGGGTAATTTATACTGTTTTAACGAGAGAAAAATGGATGATTTTGGAGCTGAGAACGCAATTCTGACAAAAACGAAGCGTATAATAAAACCGAATGAAAGAATAAAATACTAAATTCTTTAAGCCGTACAATGGTGAAAATTTCTATCGCATATGTTGAGTGCAAATAATTTAAAAAAGCAAGGGAAAAAAAACACATGAACTGTGTTAAATAATTTTCTTAGAAGAAGTAAGAATAACTATAATAGAGTAAAGAAACCCCAGAAAATTGGTTTTATAGAAAATCCTCAATTAGTGCATCGCTACACTATGGTATGAATACCGTAACTTTGTGATTCACCGAAATCTATGTACATCATTAAAACTACGTAAATTCTTGAACCACAACTTCCTCAACAACTTCATGAAAAGTTTAACTTTAAAAGCGAATGTGGTTCTGTTACTTTAGTTGTGGGCATTTGTTCACGTAGATGGGTGTCTGGTAAAATATTTTCTCATTGCCAGTATATATTACCCGATGTGGACACGCTTGCACCAGCTTGTACTATGAAGCTCCTTGACGCCTGTCCATGTATATGCATACCTTTAATTGCGATATCGCCTCAGCATTGACACAGGTAACGTGTGACCGGGAAATTTTGCCATTCTTTGCCAAATACGTAGTATCCCAAATATCCTGACAATGGGTTGTCTTCATTTTACTCGATGCTCCGAGACCAACCTTCCTATTATACGTATTCCAGTTGATAATGCTCCTGTCAACTTACCGACTGTTTTAATGTACCAACTCGGCAACCCGAATTCTCTCTTAACATCACGCTATCACAAATCCTGCGTCATCTATCGGTTAAAGTAAATCAGACGGTATTGAACCGGGCCCATGTTCTCGGAATTTCCGAGTCTCGATAGTGACGAAATTTTGACGTCACAGCCTCTACAATTTCAAATAGGGCCATTCAAAAGTTGAGATTTGTCGGGGGACGTGACGTCACATTCACGGATTTCCCGAGGTTCAACCATGTCGAGTCCTTACTGAATAAGGCCCCTCGAGTGGTTTCACTTTGGCGACACGCGGCCCCATTCCACAGCCGCCCGTCAGTAAGCCGCTTACGATCATCAATAGGTATTTTGAAGGGACAAACGGAGTAGCCTGGCCTTTCTGTCTTGACAGCGTATGTGAGTAGTAATTGGCTGTTGGCAATAGTGGTTAGAAGCGGTCGCTTGACGTCAGGCCCTCTGTGAAACCCGTAGCTTATGAATATTAAAAAAAACGACATATTCTCATGAGGCACCGTTCGTTCAGTACCACGGATCATTCGTATTCGTGCGCTTTGCGCCATTATACCCTAGGTTAAAATCGACTTGAAGACGCGCAAATATTTAACGTAGAAAAATTGGAAGTCACTGCGGGAAATTTCACTACGACAATTTAAAAGTAGAGTCGCCCAATACGAAATTTTCATTGATTTTTTTCGCTTTAAGTTCTAAATTTTGAGTTCCCTTGACTTAAACTAATCGTCACGGCACATTCTACTACTGCACGCAGTTAATAACTTGTCCGATTACGCTTAAGCAGTGTACATTCAACCCAAAAATCATACACGAACGTTCATTTTTAAGGTCAAGCCCGCTTTGAAAATGACTGGGAATAAATCTGGATAGGAAGCCAATTTATTGTGCTAGCTCTGCGGCATATTTTTCTGTGTGAAGTTTCCTGTGAGCATTAAAATAGTGATAAATGTGCGTAGAAAATGTTTGTGTTGACTATAATGGAATATTGAATTCTCCATTGTTCTTATTTAAGATAATATCTGAAACAATAAAATAGGCTGATCGACAGGAGTTGACATTTTGTATTTACTTGAAATGTTAAAAGCTTCGTGGGGCTATACAACGTCTTTTGCTATGAGCCATATGTACTTACGCCGAGTATGACCTGGAAGGTCATTTATATTTGCTGCAGTGTCTTCGAAAATGAAATAATGGAGTGGTTCAAATTCAATGTCGGAATGGTGAAATGTGAATGGTGTTCTTATTTTTCTTCCCTATTTCCCGTTCCAGGGACACACTCGTGAGGCTCAGCCTGGACGCGTTGAAGCCACTGGAGGTGGCGCCGTGGTTGGCGCCCCCGGAGAAGGTGAACCTGTGCCAGGCCAAGGGTCAGGCCGAGGAAGACTGCCACAACTTCGTGCGCGTCTTGTTGGCCGGGGGCACGGGCCGGCAGCTGCTCTTCGCCTGCGGGACCAACGCATACTCCCCCAGCTGCTCGTGGCGAGAGGTGAGTGTTCCTGAACATTCCGTTCCGATTCCTCCGGGGATCGATTCCATCCTATAACGCGTGAAAGTAAAGATTGCGAATATTTTTCAATTATGCTTGCTTGAGCAATAAAGCTTTAAGCATGTAGTAAACACACACAAAGCATAAAGCATGTAGTAAGCACACACAAAGCGTAAAACATGTAGTAAGCATGCTTCAAGCATGTAGTAAGCACACACAAAGCGTAAAGTAATGCATGAAATTTGTCTAAATATACTAAAATTTATCTAAAAAAGCAGTTTATGCAAAAAAGAGATTGAAAGTGTTTGTCTTGTTTTATCGACCTCTTAATTCAGAACCACTTTAAAGTATCAAGGGTAGGTCAAAAACTACAATACCTTGCCAACGTTTCGGAGTGTAATGACCCCATCATCAGGCCTACACAGGAAAGAATACATGAAGGTACAACAAAAGTCAATGAATAAAAGGATCACTTATACATCAATTACAATATAAAATGTCAATATAAAAATTACCTTGGATAATCATAGGGGTTCAATTCCAAGGTAATTCTATATTGAAATTTTATATTGTAATTGATGTGTAAGTGATCCTTTTATTTATTGACTGTTGTTGAACCTTCATGTATTTTTTTCTATATAGCCCAGATAATGGGGCTCAGTACACTCCGAAATGTAGGCAAGGTATTATAGTTTCATTGTTCTTGACATACCCTCGATACTTTAAAGTGGTTCTAAAAGTGTTTCCCAAGAAAGGGTTTTAAAACGTAGCCGCGTCGATAAAGAGGAGAGTATAGAACCTCTCTCTTCCTTTCCATTTTGACGAAGCATTGTCAGTGAGCCGTGTATTCTTTTATTGTTGGAAAGTTAGATGAATTTTCAGCACAGCTTTTTCCACATGTTGTTTTATTTTTCCTAGCCATTGTTTCGTTACCGAGTAACATCTTAAAGACAAAGATGTTACTCTGTAACGAAATTTGCCTCCACCCAGGGCCGTAATTATATACTTTGAGGCCGCGAGGCAAAACTTGATGGCGAGGAGGACCCTTTATATATATATATATATATATATCAGATCGATGAAAATTCGCGCGTGGTGAAAATATATATAGTCAATAAGACGTCACTGGCGTGATATACAAAAGAAACTCACTCGTCAGCTTTTTTTTTCGGCGGCACAACCGCCTTCTTCTGAACCATTACTGATGATAAGAAAGAGTACCTAAATGATTACTCCCCTTGTTCCGAAGAAGGTGGTTGTGCCGCCGAAAATTTAAAAAACTGACGTGTGATTTTCTTTTTCTTTGTGCCTGTGTTTTTGCTTGTCACGCCTGTGACGTCTTATTGAATATATATGTATATTTATTTGGTCCAGAGCGCAAAGCAGACGATTGAGCAATCAGCTGTACACGCTTGTATTGTCATCTGAGCGTCTATTGCGCGGGCGCTTGTATTTTTATTACTAAGCTGGCTATTTAACGGAAATTTAGAGTAAGCCGTATTTACTCACAAAAAAAATAATTAAAAGATAAACCTTCCCTCTGGCTTTGGGGCCCCTGGGAAGTTCCCCGTTTATCCCGGCGGCAGTTACGGCCCTGCCACCACCTCATCCAACTGAAGATGTTACTCTGTAACGAAACCGTGGTCGTGAAAAATAAAACTGAATGTGGAAAAAGCTGTGTTGAAAATTCATCTAACTTTCCTACTGTTAAAGACTTCCACAAAGTTACGCCCGAAATCGTTTCTTAAGGCCGTTTTACACGAGGCACTTTATTGCACAATCTGATGAACGTATTGATATGCATTGGAAATTGCGTCGTGTAAAGCGGCGAATTGCTAGAATGCATACGCAAATGCATAAACGAGAGATGGTAAAATAACCCCTGCTCTAATTCCTAGCCTGCATTCTCGCATTGCGTAAAGAGATGCTACTTCAAACTGTGCAATAAAGTGCCTGGTGTAAAACGGCCTTTACTATATTCTGTTAACCGCCATCGGTGGATTACCACCTCGTAATGAATGGTCTCTCTCTTCCCCCCTTCCGCAGATGGACCGCGTGGGAGACGTGTTGGAGTGGGTGGACGGGGCGGCAAAGTGTCCGTACAGCCCGCACTCGAACGTCACGGCCATCATCACGGCGCCCGTCGTCCACGGCACCATCAGGGGCGGCGCCGGGGAAGCGGCCGAGGGTCCTGGAGGAGGCGGCGAAAAGGGCCTCCACGGATCCAGGGTACTCTTCTTCGCCGGTGAGTGTACAGTCACTCATTCATCGGGTCTGGACTGCAGTGGTGTCATTAAAATAACACGAGTTTCATTGCAACTGTTTCGCAACCAAAACAGTTTCAAAACGAAACAGTTCTGCGAAACACCCTCTCGCGGACAACAGCTAGAGGCACAGCAAACGATCGATCGGCACTGTTGAAACATTGCTGGTAGTTCTGTATATTATGTTATAAGAAATATTTCACTTAAATAAAGTAACAATTTCATTTGGATTCATGAAAGATAGGTACCTAGCTTATGACCGCAACGCAGCCACGCGTCCAGTGTGATCGGAACGATGTAAAAGACGAAACAGTCAGCTTCAGCTATCAGTTGCCACTGCACCGCACAGAGCGCAGCGGCGCGGCTGCGGCACGATCACGAAACTAACCTGTTGTTTGCAACAATTATTTGAAACATATCTGACCGAAACAGTTGCGGCTTCAGCCAATGCAGCCATTTCGCTCCAACAACACTTTATTCCACGACTAGGTTGAAGGCGGAACTTTACACAGGAAGATGGAAGAATAATTGAGACCACATGAGAGCTGTGCTTCCTAATCAATGGTACACGCTTCGAGGTAGAAGCGACCTATGAAAAAAAGGTGTAATGGCGAATACATCATCTTCGTCAATAGTCCTTCAATCCTACGATTCGCTCCCATCTATTCCTCCTTGCAATTTCCGATAACCTCCCTGTAGTTCTTCTTTCTTAGCTCTGTTTTGTCCAATGTATTTATCTCTTATTGTTAGTCTATTTCATGAAACTTATTCCCCTCTATACGTCGAAAAAGTTCTCACTCTTAAAAGTCCAACTGTTTGGAGTATGTTTCGAAGAAACAAAATGGCAATGGACATGCAAGTCAGAAAAGTTCAGGAGCTGCTGACTAAAGTGTTTTCCCTCAATTCAGCAGTATACATAATCATTGAAAAAATGATTGAAATTGAAAAAAGCTCACACTTCCATATTTTTATGGTATTGCATTTCATGAGATTTTATATCATTCATTCATTAGAGGTGAGAGGTAGGTTATGATGAAAGTGAGAGAATATCCAACAAACTTTTACACGTGCCGTGCCCTATCTTCCTATAGTATTTCTTTCTTCATCTCAGGATAAGTGCTACCTTTATTCATCCCGTTCTTAAAACCTATTCTCTTTCTTCCCCTTCCCCGCTTACACAACATCCTTCCCTCTATCACGGCCTTCAGCAAACCGTTGCCCCTCATTACCCCTTCCAGCCACCTACCCTGTCTTCCCCTAATCTCATCTATAAGTTTCCTCTCCTCACCCACCATGTCAAGCACTTCCTCATTTGTCTTCCTTTCCGTCCAATGCACCTTCTCCATCCTCCTCCACACCCACATCTGAAATGCCTTCAGCCTATTTTCATTTCCTTTGTTAAGGTCCACATTTCTGTCCCATACAACGCCACACTCCATATCAAGCTCTTCACCAGCCTCTTTTTTACTACCTTACTTAAAGTTCCCATCATCAGCTCCCTTCTATTATTGAACGCTTCCTTCGCTAGTGCTATTCTCCTCCTAATGTCTTTGCTACTATGTTCTGTTTCTTCTAGCGTACTACCCAAGTAATTAAATTGTTCTACTTGCTCCAGTTTGTGACTTCCTACTCTTATCACCAGCCTCGCTTTCATTGTCCTACATAATCTCATTAGGTACTTTTGTTTTCTTATAATACAAATGCAAGGTTATCAGTAGTCAACAAGAATCGGAGTGTTTCCCAGCTCATATTCCCCATCGCTTCACTACTGAATTCCATCTTTAAAATCCCTTTATTGTTTTATGGATACCATCCTAGATCTCCCTGAGTTATCCTTCCAATTCATTTTTCCTTTTGTATTTGTTTTCAGTGGGATGTTATGCCTCAGAATATATCCAATTTGTCTCCAAACTCTTAGATTTTGAGTTTTCTTTGAATATCTTTCTACCCCAGCTCTTAACTTTTTCAGTGGTAATTCTCTCCATCCATTTCATCTTCATCATTCTTCGATCACACCACATTTCCATTGCATCTTTTCTTATTAAGCTCTTTTTGCCTCTGCTATAATTTTTCAAGCTTCATTGCTGTTTAAGAACATGCTGGAGTACATTTGTGGTTCAATGAAGCACTGCCTTTATTCCAAGCTTGTGTTGCAGGCTGCTAATAGCCTCTTCCTGTAGTAAAAGGCCTTCTTTGCTTGCGCTACTCTGCTCATTTGAGCACTGCCTCCATCACCGGTAATCCTCGATTTTAAAAAATTTCTCACATGTGCAAGTTTTGCTGTTGTAGCCTCATGGTGACTTTGCCTCCACTATTAAAAGTGCAGTTGCAAATGCTCATATACATAAATATGATTATTAAGCAATGTAAATACATGTAAGGAAATAATGAATAGATTTACCATATGACGATTTTGACTTCTTAAAACTCTTTGTTCCCATTACCAAAGGTACTCCAACGGACTTCAGTGGTGCTGATCCTGCCATCTACAGAACTGGTGGGGGTCAGTCGCCCCTTCGAACTCTGCAGTACAACAGCAAGTGGTTGAGCGAGCCGCAGTTTGTTGGATCATTTGAGACAGAGCGGCATGTTTACTTCCTTTTTCGGGAGTCAGCCGTGGAGTACATTAACTGTGGCAAGGTATATTCACCAATGTCTGAGGTCTAACAGTTCTTTGAAAAAATGTACATTAATGGAAATCATGTGGATCTTTCCTATTCAATTTGCATATCATTCAAAATAATGAAAATTCAACGAATTTGAGGCTATAAGGTATTTATTTGAATTAAATAAATCACTTGTGTGCATTGTAATAGCAATGAGTTAATGGTAGTCTAGATGCAGGCCATGATAGGCTATAGATAGGTTTGAGGATTATTATACCCGAGTGAATTGAGTACAGGAAGGAAATGAATCCATACTTTTCTTTTTTAATTACTATGTGGTTTTGTAGAACATCCACTATTCAGATGTTTGTCTCCATACCTTCTATAAATTTATGTCACTAAAATCAATCTAAAAATAATTAGAAATAAAGGAATACCTCTCTCCTCCTTAATATGCTTCCTATATTCTTGATGCTTGCAGAACTTAGTTTTATTTTTTACCGATAGTTACAAAATTTATGAATATTAGGGGTTCAGATTAATGAAGCGAGTAGCATATGGCATAATTTTCAATGTCACTTGACTATGCACTAATATTTGTGGTGGAATTTCAATTGTATCATTACTGCATGATATCATTTTCATATGTTCCACCACAAATATTACAACCTCTCCTCGTGCAATTCATAATCCTTGAAATCCTAGATTGTTCTTTGAGTGTTATTTTGAACCATTTCTTAACCCAGTATGAAAGATATGATCCTCATATTTTCATGCTGGGTATGTTCTTATTATGTACCTATCACAAAAAGAGCAATTGTGAAGCCCTTTGTGTGCATTGCCATGAGGAATCTGAGAAAATTAATTGACCCTTAAGTAATGTATTAGAAATGCTTAAACCAGTTTTCAGTTGGCTAACATTTTCCTTTCCATCTACAGAGGATATACTCGCGGATAGCTCGTGTGTGCAAGGGTGATGCTGGTGGCTTGGTCATGTTGAGGGACAACTGGACAACATTCCTGAAGGCTCGCCTAAACTGTTCTCTTCCTGGAGAGTATCCATTTTACTTTGACGAAATACAAGGCATGGACTACCTGATGTCAGAGAGGATTGTTTTTGCCACATTCCAAACACCAAGGTGAGAAATCTTCCGGCTCACTTTGGCTTGAAGTGAGTGAGTCACTGGTTTCCTGTCTTTGAATTTCTATGGTAATCCCTTTGGTAATCCCTTTCAAATATAGAGTAAAAAGTTTTATGGTACAGGTATAACATTGTGTTCTCCAACCTTATTTATTAGTTATGACGTCTGCTTTGAGTGGAAAGCTTCAATTTTATTCGGTCAGATTAATTATTTTTTCACTATTTCTACTTTATTTGGAAATTGACAGTTTTTGATTAGCATAAGTGCTTTTTGAACTTCTGAATTTCTTTTACGATGAGCAAGGATTTCCATTCGGATTCCCTGAATAGGAAGGATTGGGGACGAGCTCTGGAGGCGGCCAAGGCCCGAATTGGGCTGTAGTGCCAAAGATTGATGAATGGAGCAAGGGTTTCCTCATTTCCAGCATCAGATTAGATTTGAACGACAGGACATTCAGACTTCTATTTTGATGTATTTATGACCGTAACTTACCTTTTGTCCATTAAAACAGAAAAAAGTAATAGTATTGTTTTAAAATCATAGTTAACACAGTAACAAAAACAGAAGTAACTTAAGCATAAGAAATTATTTTAATTCATCAACAAGTATTTAAAATATGTATGAGTAGTCATAGATGTTTCATGTAAATTTTAATTTGGAAATTCCATTTTTGTTCGTTAAGTTTAATTGATTGTTTCTGTTCCACAGAAATAGCATTGCTGGTTCTGCCATCTGTGCTTTCAACATGTCCTCCATAGAAGAGGCATTCCGTGGTCCCTTCAAGCACCAAGCCACTCCCGGATCGGCATGGGAGCCTTCTCACACAGCACATCCTCGAACCCACACCTGCGAGGGTGGGATCACTCCACAGCATGGAGTTCAAGCTGACGCCAGTGAGTTTCATCCCAATTCCTTCTCCTTTTGAAATGAAGTTGTAATATTAGTGAAACCAGGGGCGGCTCCAGATCAGAGGTTGGGGGGGGGGGGTTGTCACCAGCGGCTTTTGGGGTATGGAATACCCCCTAGGAAAAGGGGGTATTCCATTCCCAGTAATTCATAACAAACTATGTGCAAAATGGTGCAGTGAAATAACAGGTACCTATATGAAAATACACTCTTTACAATTCAGGAGAGTCATCTCTCATGAATTCAGTCACTGAGTAATACAATTAAAAAAAAAATCTGTAAGTTTTGCCTTGAGGAGTATTTTTCGTATTTTTTTTAAATTCTGCGGGCAATTTATTGTAAACTCTAATAACCATCTCCTAAAATATGGTACCGTAAAATGGGGTGACTTCAGCCATTTTTGACAGTTTTTTTGTTATTTCTTCAACTGTACTGGCTCCTTCTTCTGACAAAAATTAAATTGGTAACATGGAAACCTTAGGATTTCAAATCATGTTTAAATTTTTGTAACAAAGCAAACATAACTTATAAAAAAAATAATTTACCGTGGACGAAGTCACCCCATTAGATGGGGTAGATAGATAGATTGTTATTGGGGGGGCCTTCGTCAGGAGCCCGGGCACTTAGACCTTTCTTGGTCCATTGTGCCAACTCCATTCCTGTCTGCTTCTGGGGTAACTTCGGCCATTACAAATTTTCCTCATGAATTGTCAATAACATCGTATTTTTATCAAATTTATTCTTAGTTTCTTAACTTACCTCTCGCAGATATAAGTTTGATACACCTTGAATTTATAAAAATAAAAAATTAAAATAATTAAGTTATAAAGATTCATTATTTTAAATAATTCCGTGTATAAGTTTCCAATGTTTGTATCATAGTATTTCACCTATTTTGCAAACAAAATTTTGCTTTATTCTTAACGTATCATCATCCAATGCGTGCTGAAGACTATTTTCGTCATAACGTAGGTATTCACACCCACCGCAGGCTTTCTGGTAGTTCCTGGGCGTGGCCGAAGTCACCCCACAGTATTTTGATTATTACCCTAGAAAGTAATATTATTCCAAGTTAAATCTGAAAAAAGTAACTACACTTACATTCTGATAGTCAACAACATAATGAAATAATAAGGCAATTTTCATTTACCTGATGTTAGCGATGACAATCCTAGGCTGAGGTTTTTACGGCTTCTCAATAGAACACACGAATTTCGTCTGACCCTCCGAGTATGATGGTATCGTAAGAACTGAGTAAAGTAAGCGTGGACTGCTTGTAATCTCCTCCAACACAGTTAGACAAGTCGAGAACGAAATGCTAGTTCGTACATTTTAATGCATTATGTAACAAAGTTTCAATTTGTGAAGTGGTGCGCGCGTGGCTGAAGTCACCCAATATGGCCGAAGTCACCCCATTCTACGGTACTTTAAGATATTGAATGTACTAGCTACATATTATTATTGGAAGTTAGGCACTGCAGATTCTTTGGCAATCAGCTGCATTTCTATTATCAATTTTAAATTGCAAATTTAATGGATGTATTTGTTTAAAATGTGTCCATGTACATAACGTATCTACACATAGACTATGCACGTTTTTTCCCAAAAATCAACATGAAAATAATCAGGTGCACATCATGCATGAGGACATGAAAGATGAAGGCATTGGCGGCCCTGTTTTATGTCGGTCACTTGATTTAGTCTTTTATGATTTTCTTTGTAAAAATTATAGTATTTATCTTACATGAGGGCACTTGGTATGTGGACTGACATGGTATGTTTTACCCTCAGCCTCAATTATTACTCATTATTTATTTTTTTTTCTGTGTAGAACAAAAAAATCAGTTATGTAAAATCCTATATTTTCAAAACTTGGAACATGATTTCTATTGAAATCAAAAAAATGAAAACCTGATAATTTCTTGTGTTTTTAGGACAGATGAGAAATATAGTGGCCTGATAATTTTTTGGGCTTGGGACTCAGTGTGCTAAAAACTTAGCATGACATATTCATAGCGATGATAACTGTCTTATGTGTGCACATTTGCAATTAAGTTTGCAATTTTGTGTTTTTGGACATTTTTGAATCAACTCCATGCAATTTTGTCTAAAAATAACGTAATAACCTACCTCTGTGAGACTTGATATGTATCTTTACTGACAGCAATCATATTCCTTTCCCAGGTTCAGATCCGCAGCTGTCTGTCCACCATCACCGACTTCAGGTGGACTCTTCCCGTTACCAGTTGTTGGACCGAGCGGTGAGACCCCTCACGCCGTCACCACTTCACGTTGAAGCCCCATTGCGCCTGGGGGCCATTGCTGCCCTGTCCATACCGACCAGACTCCACGCCACAAACCACATCCTTTTCGCTGCTGCCGAGGGTGGCCAACTGATTAAAGTGTCGATATTGCCACGAACCCTCAAGGCCTGTGTTGTCGAGATATGGAATGCTCCGTTGCCAGGATCTGGACCTCCATTCAGAATCCATGCCCTTCGATACATCCCAGATTCGGTGAGTGCCTAATTATCACGTATGTACTTGAAATAATGTGACTATCCTTTTGGATTATGCGTCATGGGTGTTTAATGACTTTAGTGGCAGTTAAATTTAGGCTCACAATAACTTAATATTGGATTATTATCTGAATGAGAATGGACCTCTTAAATACATATAGGCCGGCATTTGTCAACCATATAAGTGCTTAGTAGTGGTTGTTTTCACTGTTTAACCTCTCAGAAAGGTAATTTTGAAGTTATTGCCCTGCCTCTATTATAAAGGGCTGAAGAGTAGTTATTTTTGCACTAGGAAAGAGGACTCATCAGTAAACATTTTCAGTTTGGGTGGCTGCTTAAGCAGTTATGGGGACTAGTTTTAAAAAACCTTTCAGCACTGACTATAAACTCGAAAATTATGCCCGCCCTGAAAGTGTTAATAGTATAAAAATAGGTGCAAAAATATGAAGTAATATTATAATTCATACCATGCAAATAAAATTAGTTTTGCATGATTTCTTTTACTGTATTTTTAGTATAAATTGGGTTGTTCGTTGCCATATTGTGATTCCAACCGTGCTTCAATTTGAACTGTAAACTCTAAACTATTCCTGAGTGTGAATAATGTTTTTCAATGCAGGAATCTCTCTACCTTGGTACCGAGAGCCATGGAGTGCTGCGAATCCCTGCGCAGCGCTGCGCACGCCACTCCACGCGGCAGATATGCATGGATGCAGCTGACCCACACTGTGGCTGGGATGAGGCGAGGGAAGCATGCACTCCTGCCCCCGGAGGCAACACCCAAGCCGCACACTGGAGCCAGGTCATCACAACCTGCCCAGTCATTGGACATCCAGGTGAGGCCATGTGCTCAGTAGTATGTACTTAGATTGGTGGACGCTGTGAATGGGAGATGATAGGGATCACTTCTCCAATCGTGACAGCTCCAACCCAGTCACAGTGCCAAAAACCTGTGACTTTGTCTCGGGTGAGATTATGGATAATAGCAATGTATGGGGACCAGCTCAGAGGCTATTAGTGACTGCAGCCATTACCAGCAGTGCCAACTCATGCAGTAAGGGGCCATTCAAGTATTGCGTAAGAAGTTTTTGGGGATGGGGGGGTCGGGATCATCTTACATTGTCTAATCGGGGAGGGGAGGTCTGGAACCAATTTACGTAAGACTTTTGTCCGTCTTGAAACATTATATCGTATCCGAATGAAATTTAGCAGTGACATGGAGCATCCACTCCTTAATGGCGTGTTTTCGCCATTATGTCACCGCTACACCAATACTCCTATTCTGTAGCCTCACTGGCTACCTACCTACATGCTCAATGAATGTGATACTCCAACACTGCATAATTATACGATATCCAGTGCTCAAAGCTGTACGATGGTTTCTATGGAGAGATGAAACTGCAGTAAGCGAGCATATAACAAAGAGTAGGTACAAATATCTAACGTCTTACGTAAGACTGAGAGGGAGGGGGAGGGGGGGTTGGGAAAATCATACATTGTCGTACATAGGGGGAGGGGGGCGGGTCAAAAATGCCATAAATCGTACTCATAATTGACATAGCTTAGTACTTTTCTTCAGCATTTTATTACAGCACGACGCATTTCGCCGCTTTACAGCATGGTCAGGTTTACAAATGACGAAATATTTGTAGACCTGACGATGCCGTAAAGTGGCGAAACGCATCATGCTATAATAAAATGCTGTAGAAAAGTACTAAGCTTTGTCAATTATGAGTACTAGTAACTTCTACAAAGTAAAGCCTTCATCAGTCAAGTATATAGGCATAAATCGTCTTATGTAATAATGTTCCTCTCAGCTATAATTTCATAAATCCTTTTATGACACCAAGTTGTGACGTGAAGATCACTGTGACAAAATCACAGGTTGTGAAACTGCATCCCATCTCTAATGGATGCTGAGCTGCTGATCTCTTTGGAACTAGTTTTCCATGGAAAGAGCATGGGACTGTTACCTGTGGAACATTTTTGCCAATACCTTATCTTGAAGGGGTTTTTCGTTTATTGTTAATTCAAGACAA
This sequence comes from Pyrrhosoma nymphula, assembly GCA_963573305.1. NCBI lineage: Eukaryota > Metazoa > Arthropoda > Insecta > Odonata > Coenagrionidae > Pyrrhosoma > Pyrrhosoma nymphula. The sequence continues at coordinate 130,526,366 of OY754335.1, read as the reverse complement.
CTTTTTCAGTTAAAATGATCTGAAATCAGTGGCGGATACATATGGGGGGCGCGGGGGGCATGCGCCCCCCCCTTGCGGGGCCACCTGCATTGCCGCCCGCGCCGCCTCCGCCAGTCAGCCTGCACGCTATTCGTTCGTGTCTTTGGTTAGTCGTCTCTGAGTCAAGTTATCGAGTAGTTGTACTTGTGTAGCACGCGCGCGCGTCCGCGTCATCGTATTTTATACGTTTCTGTCTGGCACATAGATAGCTAACCTATGAGCATAGGCGTAGCCAGCCACCATCAATAGGTGTGGCACTGAGGCAATAGGTGTGGCATCATCAGTATGGTAATGGATGCAAACTTTCACGAAATGTTCACAGTGAGGTCACAAGACTAATTCGATTAAAGACAGGAAGAAAATCGGTTTCCGTATTTTCAGAAAAGAGGTGGAGGCTTTTGTACAATTTTCACCAATCATGATTAGGGTTTAACTTTGAAAAAATGAGAAAGAGGGGTTTTATTTTTGGAGTTAATTGACAAATTTTGTATACGCCCACTGCAGTTCTATATTTTCAAAACTTCAAAAAAGGTTTATCCGATAATCGTTGTCTAGACAATAGACATGTCATGAAACTCTCGCCTTTGTAAACCAGTCAATCCAAATTATTTAAGGGACTCTTAATGAACAACTTTGGGACTTTGAAAAAAAAAAGTTTCCCCGATAATCTTTGTCATCACACTAGACACGTCAAGAGACTCACACCTTCATAAACCTGTCCATTCGGGTTATTTAAAGGGCTATTGGGAAAAACGGAGACATTTTATTGTGGGAGGGAAATTTTGAGAAAAAAAAGTTTGGGTTTCAGGACAATAGGTGTGCCACGTGCCACAGGTACCACACCCGTTGCTACGCCTATGCCTATGAGAAAAGTCGCTGTCATTCTAGTGATCTCGATACGTTATTCTGTCTGGAATTTGTTCGAGAAAAGTCGCATATATTCTACTGTTTGTATTTGTTCACACTCCTTAAAAGTCTAGAAGCGAACATTCTGACACTGAATGTTCTCGAAACCATCGAGTTACATAAATAAGGGAAGCAGAGTCGATGCCAGGCAGTCAGTTTGAAAGCTACAATCGTCGCAATAACTTGCGCCCCCCCCTTGAGTTTTTTCTGTATCCGCCACTGTCTGAAATGCCCTCCCCAAAACTGTGGTGTTTATCAAGTTTTGTAGGGTTTGAATATTCTTGAATGATATGGTGGATTGAATGTCAAAATTGTTGCCATTTACAAAATAGAGAATTATTTTCTCAGTCAATTGGTAAATAATATTCACAATAAATGTGGGTAACTTCTTATTTTACATTTACTTGTAGCCAAGCAAACTTGAGTAAATAGCTGAGATGTCACTTTCTATTACTACATAAGTTTTCTAAACAGGATAATTTTTTTGATTTATTCTTTATTATGAAGATTTCCTTATTATTTGCAATGAGTACAGCTGAATATGGCCATTAGATAATTGAGCTGTGGGAATAGAGAGCTCTTTCTATGTGGCATCCAATAGTCCATCGTGCATGTGTTAAAGTTAAAAACTTGTCTATCAACTAAAGGAAACAAATCAAAACGTCAGAATAATGTTAATTTTTGAACATGGTATTTTTCAGTGGATGGAGGATGGAGTAGCTGGTCTCCATGGTTCCCATGCTCCCAGGTGTCGGATGAGTCTGTGGGGCCTGGATTATCTGGGGCGAGCAGTCTTGGGGAGTGCCAATGCCGGCAGAGAACTTGCACCAACCCTGAGCCAAAGAATGGTGGAAAAACGTGAGCATACGATTTGAGGATAGTAGTATGTAATCAGATTGCAAATTTACCCCAAGGGATATGGGCCCTAACTTCTATGCCGTACACTCACTTGGTATCAGGAGTGGATTAAGGGAGTGCAGGCTTCCCCTCCCTCCTTTAATTTCATGGAAAATAGAAACAATGGTATTCATAATGTATTCCATACGCTCTGGACCCTCAGAGAGTAGCAACAGCGACCCTTCAAAAAAAATCTTAATCCATCCCTGCCTGGTATTGTGAAAGAGAATGTATTTGCTAGGAAAATGCTAAACAGAGAGTGCAGTGTTTTTTTATTTATTTTGATGCAGATTTTCGTCATTTACCTCTTAAAGTAAATGCACACTTAATTTCCTAATAGGACACATATGGTGGATTATTCCTTTTTGCACATCTCAATATAGTTTTTTTGAATAATTATCGGTTATTTTCTTTTTGCTATTATGCATAAAATTTCTACAAACCTTTGCTGTTTTTAAGCATGCAAGTCTTTTTCTATCTCTTTTCCAAGAAATGTAGAAGGATGATATGAAATCACTGTATGGAAAAAATTGTATATCCCTGACATATTCACTCACCCAATGGCTATCATAATTCTTATTGGCATGACAATTTTAATTGCTCATTGGTCAGTAAAAAATTTCCATACATTATCTTTTTCTATTTTTCATTCTACCAGGTGTTCTGGAGGCCCAAGCATTGAGGTTGGTCGCTGTGTTCGTCATGGGGGCTGGACACCATGGTCGGCTTGGTCTCCCTGTTCCCAGTCCTGTGGACTTGCAGTGAAAACGAGACGTCGAATCTGTGGGAACCCTGCTCCAGCCAATGGAGGGAGAGTGTGCGTCGGGAGTGATCACTCGGAAATATACTGCACGTCCAACCCACCATGCCCTGGTGAGTGATGAAGACCCTTCCCTTAGTTTTTTTTCAATTGTAGAAACTATGCACACTGGTCTCTTGAGTGGGCATTTGGTGTTTTATTTATTTATTGAAATCCTCTCTGAAATTGACCGAAGAAGAAAAATATCAGAGTGGGAAGGTTGACAGTATGCATCTTGGAAGACATTTAAAATCACATCAAAAACTTATGTAAAATCCCATGGAACTATGAAATACTTTTTTTGTGCACAAAATTTACTTGCTGATGAACAGAGACGTTTATGACTTTTATTTTTCCATTTCATGACCTTTATTCTATGACTTTCATGACTTTTATTTTCCTATTTCATGGCATCTATTTTTTTAAATTTGGTCATTTTGTGATGCTTTAGCTAAAAGTATGACATTTATTTTACTGTACTATTAAACTAATATTATGATCCGCATCGTAAATATTGTAGTAAATAAGTAGTAAGTGGTTCTAAAGAAAGTATCTCCCTCACTTCCCCTCTTACCCCTAAGTGTCAGGATTTTTGTATATGTACGGATGTAATAATGATCAATGTACCTGAAGATGTGACTACATTATGAAACCTGGGTCTGCCACCTGCTTTCCGCTCACCTTCAATCACCTGCTTCTCGTATATTCTATGATACATATGTGAATTTATAATTACCTTTTATTTTCTTCATTCACCCTATTCCTCTCCATGACCATTCACTTAAACCTGTGAAGTGCATTTCTTTCTTGACGCCATGTTTGAAAATCTGACTTTTCCTCGTATTTCCCCGAGATGGCACAGCAGTCAAGCAGTTACTCCTCTTCGCCTTACACACCTCACCCATGAATTTTCCTGCCTTCAGCTTAAACTATCCCCGCTTTATGACGCGTTTTACACAACCTCTTCCCCTACCATTTCATCTACAACTTTGACCATACTACAACCACACCCCCCTCGGTTCACCAACCCACTCGGGGGATATTTTTCTTTTAAAAAATAAGCTACAACTTTCACCACACTACAACTAAACCACGCTTCAATCACCAACTCACTCGGTGGATTTTTTCTTTGAAAAAATATGCTACAACTTTCACGACAATACACCCACAGCCCCCTCCAATCACCAACCCACTTGGGGGATTTTTTCTTTAAAAAAATACAATAAAACATTTACGACACTACAACTACACCCCGTCCAATCACCAAACCACCTGTGGGAATTTTTTAAAATACATACGCTACAACTTTGGCCAGACTACAACCACACCCCCCTCCAATCACCAACCCACTTAGGGGATTTTTTTCTTTGAAAAATTCGCTACAACGTTTACGACACGACAGTTAACCACCCTCCAATCACCAACCCACTGGTGGGATTTATTTTTTCTTTAAAAAAAAATAATGTACAATTTTGACCACACTACAACCACACCCCCCTTGAATCACAAACCCACTCGGGATTATTTTTCTAAAATAAAATACGCTACAGCTTCCACCACACTACAACTAAACAATCCTCCAATCACCAACCCACTCGGGGGATTTGTTTCTTTAAAAAAATACGCTACAACATTTATGACATTGAAACTACACCCCCTTCCAGTCACCAACCTGCTCGGGGAATTTTTTTAATACATGGCCATTTCCATTTCCCTCCTTATGCCCATTTCCTCAATTTTCCCCGTTTTTCACCACTGAAAAATGTAAAGTTCCATCTTCACGTTTTCTCAATATGTACTGCATTTTGCCTTTCCTCAACACCCAGAAATGCCTTTTTCGCATTTGAAAATGGCCATTTCCAGGCAGCGTACCGTGGTACCCTAGCACCCCAGTTTCACTCCATACGCCTACAACCTTGTTGGGGGTATGTCCATATTTTAGATATGAAATTAGTTCGTATCCCTCTACCGGAATTTCCAAAAACATCGCTATATGGCGTCAAAATGCCACGAAAATATCTCCATTTTCGTCATTTTCAATATTTCATTACTCCAAAACTATACATCCAACACCTTTCTTTCTTACATTCCCTAAATGCTCATTCCTTTCACTATCACATGCCATTTCTTTCTTTTCCCTCAGTACCCTCAGTAGTATGTAGATGTACCCTACGTTTCTGTCACAAAAGTTTCTCCCTCACTGGACCCTTCGATACATGTACCTTTAGAGGTTCCACATACTTAAGACTGAAGTGATTACTACCATTTTATGACGTTTATTCTGCAAAGTTGCATTTCATGACTTTTTGGCAAAAACCGGTTATTTCATGATAAAAACCAATGACTATGACGTATGACTTTTTCCCTTCTCTGCTGGTGAGCTTTAACATGGATCCTTAGCAACTATGCATCTAGCATCTTGGATCAAAACCTACCAAGGTGTATAATTGGGAAAGCTTTATTCATTTGATGAGATTTTAAATTTCAGTTATATTTGGATATTAAATATTTTTGCGGAGTAGGCTAACACTGGAAACAGATTTATTTTCACCCTTCCTCTGTTTGCTATAGTAATACTTCCTTTATCAAACTGCCCAACTGTCTTCAGTGTTGACAATGATCTCAACTGTCATGTAACTATCACTTACACACCTACTTCTACTCAGATACACATGTATGTTATTTTTTCAATTAACATTGTATGCTAAATTTTAATTACAAAAATGCAAACTTAGTGCTGTCTACTGTAAATTTTACTGTACAATATATGTACTGACAATATATATATATATATATATATATATATATATATATATATATATATATATATAAGAAGAAGGGCCAAAGGGCTGAAGAAGGGCCTGCATGCCCGAAACGTCCCAGTAAGTCTTCTATCTTTTTACTTTTCTTTCCCCACCCCCTGTCAATTGTTTTTATTATTTTTATTATTTTTATATATATATATATATATATATATATATATATTGTACTGACAATATATATATATTCATATATTGTCTTTATTTAGCAATACTGCTATTCTCAATAGGTGTTATCCTTAGTTAGGTGTTGAATTGCATTGTACAATAAAAGTTCCATGGCACTGGGAAAAATAAAAGTTCCAGTAGATAGTATGTACATACTATGCTTTCATTTTATTTAAATTTCAACATATGTACTATTACACCCCAACTCCCAACATCTTTGAATCCATATGTATTATGAATCCATAAGTATGTGCCAAGTCAAGCCAACAAGACTTTTCTCAAAAACTAAAAAATTAAGTTTTTTATTTATGATGATATTGTACTCATATTTTCTAATAGCTAGAGCCCTCAAACCCCCCTGACACTTGTAGTGGATTGCAGGGTATCATGTAAATGTATTTTCTGGGAGCAAATTATCACAGGCCACATGTTTCTTTCTCTTCCGCAGCCAAAACGCAACCTCCAGTGGATGGCCAATGGTCCCCTTGGTCTGCGTGGGGAGAATGCAGCGCACCCTGTGGATGGGGAGGAAGCAACCCTGGTTCCCCCTCTGGTGGTGGTTTCCGGATACGTAGGAGGCGCTGCGACTCCCCCGCACCCTCAAATGGAGGGCAAGACTGTGGTGGATGTCCTGTTGAATACGAGACGTGCAACGTGGGGGTGCGATGCCAGGAGGCGAGGCGGCTTTCTCAGTGGACACCCTGGTTGGCTGTCTCTGGGTCATCTAACGGTGGAAACTATTCTTATCCCTCATTAGGTTTGTACTTGATCTACATGTACTACTTCTCCCTCCTTGCATGGTTATCCAAGATGTTTTTCATGCAGTTACTGAGAAACATCACTGTATGCTTCAGATTTATGCAACTCTCTTGATGAGATATAATTTTCTGTAACATAATGTTGATAATGCATCCTGTTGTTAACATTTTTACTGCCATTTTTGAGTGATTAATGTTCATTTTTCCACAATAGATATATTACATCATCAGTTATTTATTTGGGGTTAAACAATGTGAGAACTGAAGGATAGGAAATCAGACCCATTTCTAAGACCATCACAGTTTAGACTAGAAAAGCTCTCTTTTGACCTTCAGCCCTTATCATCAATTATTTAATTTTACTATCTCATTTGTGAACTAATTCATCAGAAGCCCATCAAATTTATGTAGAGTACTTGTGTATTGTGTTAAATTAATTATTTATTTGTAAACTAGGTACCCTGTAGATTATTGAAACTTTCTCACTGCATGTAGCAGAATCATTGGTTGGGAATTCACCTCATTCAATTCAATTCAATTCTAATGTCGGCTGAAATGAGTTATACCTTCTGAGAGTTAGTTTTGTCAACAGTGACGTGAATATCTCTCTCTCCTTTCTTGTCAATGAACAGAGCATGGGGGTGGTGCAAGGCTTGAGAGGAGATTTCGGTTCACCTGCCGTGCACCCGTGCCGAATGCATCTCTTCTCCGCTTGATGCCAGCCAGGGAAGATGAGAGAATATGCCAGCCAGATGGTACATGCGCTCGAGGTAAATCACAACTCAAGTTTACTTTTTCTCGTCAAATGTCACCTCTTTTATTCTTGTCTTAGAAATATCAGTTCCTATGTACATGTCTGATTCAGTAATATTTCCTCTTAATTTAGAAGTCATGTGGTAATCTAAACAAATTCCAATATAATCGTAAATATTTTCTCCTTGGTGGACTTAATTGGCTGTTAGAAACAAATGGTGTTTGCCTTTTGTCAGTACATTTTTATATCATTTGACCTAAAATAAAAACTCACTGCACATTCTTAGAAGTTGGTAGAAGCAAAAGGATGATGCTGGTGATCTATTTGAATTAAACTTATTGAAAGTAAGTTGTGAACAATTTTTTATGCCAGTATTACTGTACTAAAGAAATAAAAGATGTACAATGGAAATTATGTTACTTGTTTTTCACATGACAAAGTGGCCATCTGTTGACTTGTGTACCTGTCACTAGTTATGCTTCTGTGTACAGTTCTGGTTGTTAACTATAATTATTATAAATATCTGACCTAGCCTAATTATTTTTACCCAAAGTCTTTGATTGTCATCTTTTGTGTTGAGCAGGACGTCTTGGCGAGGGGCTGGATGGTGTCCGAGGGAATGACGATGGTGGCTGGGGTGAATGGTCCCCCTGGTCACCTTGCCCTCACACCATTGACTGCCCTGATGGAGCGAGTGGTGTTCTCCCACAGCAGCACAGGACTAGAATCTGCGAGAATGGAGGCGACGAGGATTCGTGTGCTGGCCCATCTCGCATGACGCGTGCCTGCCCAAGGCCCAAGTGCACCTCCGACAATGACCCGGGTAAGTTTGTGGCAATATTTTCATACCTGTCCATCGGAATTTGATTAGCCTTCTTTATTCAAATTGCTACAGTGCATATAATGGGATTGGCAAAGGTGTTGATTATTTCATTTTTTTCAATGAGTATTAAATGCATCAAATTTTGCTTTAACATAAGTGATTGCAAAATATTGGTATCAAAAGAAAACTAAATTTTGCATCAATTGTTTCCCTAAAACTGTTGGTCCAAGCATCATTTTTATTTGGCCAAAAGTATCATTTTTTTATATGTGTACCCTTGAGCATATTTAAATAAATTACAAGTGGATTTTTGTAATAAAATATAAACTTATTCCCTCCTTTTGTTTTGTGACCATAAATTATTGCTACAAAATCTAACTATGGGAAATCTAAATATAACTTAATGGGTGCACAAGGCTCGTAATACAAGGCACAAGGAACTGGTGAGTTTACATTTTAGTAGTGTGCAAAATGTATCTGTTGAGTATGTGTTATATTTTTATATCTGTAATAAAGGTGAATAGTGGCTTATAAAGTCAGTGTGTGCTTGTATTTTCTTTAAAAGCATCTTTATTTCCAACTTTTAAATTATAATCCATCATTAAAATCTCATGAAACAAGTTTGGGTTTCTGCTAAAGGTTGAAAATTGGAAAAGACAGGAATCATGAGTGACATGTGTTGGTCAAACCATCTAAAATCTTACACTCCACACTGAAATTCTCACTGACAATGAGTTTATGCATCCATCTATGCCTTATTCATCTTTTCCGTATGAACGGCTTCCATTGTCAATTTATTTCGTTTCATTCTTCTTCAGACTAGATCCAATTTTATTCTGCCTTTGTCTTGATCAGCCAGTGTTCCTTTGCTACCTCTGGGCTATATGTCTCAAATTGTGTTGCGTATCTATCTCTTGCGATCCATTTAGTTTACCTCTATGTTCATTTTGTTCACTTTTTGTTTCAGCAACTAATCATTTGAATCTTATTTGCTGAATTGCTTATTTGCATGTGTATTCTTTCATGTGGTAGTGTTTTCCCTGTCACCCTTTGGATATATTTCATCACTATAGAATCTCTTTTGTGTACGTATTCCAGGGAGTGACTGGGGATGTTGGTCCGAGTGGTCGCCATGCTCTGTCTCATGCGGACTGGGGATGAGGAGGAGGACTCGTCTCTGCAACCCTCGTCCACCTCCACCTGGTGTTGATATACACTCAGTGCCAGTTCGATGCGAAGGCCCTTCTACGGGAGAGGAACCATGCGAGATGCCGACCTGTGAATGTGAGTGCGCTCAACTGAAATCATCTTGTGACAAAATGTTTGCAAGCAAGCCTCTGTAAAGCTTGTTGCTATCTATGGATTTTATTCTTGAAAGGTCATTAGAAAAGTTGTCCATTTGAAAGGTCATTAGATTTCTGGAAGATAAAGAGCTAAGTTATTTTTTTATGCATCTAGCCATTTATTTCCAATATGAGGTAGATCCACCAAATTATGGCACTTGTTATTTATATTCATAAATTGTATTGTGAGCTTCTTTAATTTCTCACCCAATAAGTTATTCCCTGACAAAACTCTGTGGTAAAATTCATATCTCACTCCATTTGGGTGTCCACCCAGTGGTTTTGGTGTCTGTTAGGGTATCCACCCTTTAAGCAATGTTTTCTTAGTCTCCTATGACACGTGTACATGCATGCACACACTTTTACACCCTATATCCACTCCCACGAATATTTTGTGAGGAATTGTTTGCCAATATCTTCTTCAACGTAACAAAAATAAATGCACTTTCTAAAATTATTAGGAACAAAAACAAAATATGTACTTTGTGAGCAGATCTCTGGGACCCCTTTCTTTTGTGACTGCTGCCCTTGCTCACCTTTTCATCCTTATATATTCTCCTCCGGACACACTTTACCAAGCATATTGAAAAATCACTTAGTAAATTCCACACTTTATTTACGAATAAACCGACCCAGGTTTCGGCAACTCAGTGCCATTTTCAAGGTATCTGATCGTGTGGTTGCCGAGTATATATACCTTATAGGGATGAGGGGGAGAGAGGTAAAAGGAATGGGAGGGGGGGGATGGAGGTGCAAGGCCGGGAGTTGGAGGGGGGGCAGGGGGTTAGGGTAATCCTGGGAAATTGGAAAGAAAGAAGCGGGAGGGATCAGTCAATCTGGGGTTCTTTTTGTGGAGGAGTGAGAACAACAGGGTGAAGGACGATTGTTGGTGACTACGAGGGCAGGAGGTTGTGGGAAGGGGGGATACTGATTTTTGAGAGAGGAGAATGGGTGGAGAACATATGGTCATTACATAAAATACTTTGGCAGGTGACAATTTCAAATTGCTCTAAAAAATCCAGCTTATAGCCTTTGTCAACTGTATGTAAAATTTCATAATCAAAATTACTAAAATGGTTGTGTAAAATTAAATGTTCTGCAAAGTTTGAATGACCATTCCCATTTATAAAACAGTTTCTGTGTTCTTTCACTCGGTCTTTGAATTTGCGTCCAGTTTGACCAATATAACAGATGTCACAATCACTTTACCAATTCTTAGTACTAGTCCATCAAGTGATAGGTATAAGGAGTTCTGGGATCAAATGGGTACCCTCTCTGGTCACATCTGTTATAGTATAAGTACCTGGAGCCAATATCTGTCCATTAATTGAAGTTTTAAACTTTTGTTACTGACTTGGTGACAAAATCATTCACCTGGACTGGGATCCAAACCCAGACCCCCTTCAATTTCAAGCAGAGTGCTCTAACCATTTAAACTACCAAGGCATCCTCTTCTGCTGCGAATCTCATCCCAGTCCAGACAAATGATTTTGTCACTGTTAACTACACACTAGTGTGTGATCATCAGCAGGTGACTCTGTCAATGTTATGTATTGTGTGGCCACTTCTGCAGTTCTTTGATTTTGTTCCTGAGTCCAGTGAGGATTCTTAATGGTTCCTGCACTTGTTAATGGCCACTGTACAACACTTCATGTTGTGTACATATTCATGCACATTTTCTGCAATAATATATATGTATTATGTACTTGTCTGAATTAGTATAATCATTTATGGGTGGGATGATGGTCATTTTATTGAAAGATTGTCACATAAAATGATATTTTCAGCTATGTTTTGAGTGAAGTCATCATATTCTTTTAGACTGCCATTTTTAAATTAACTTTTTATCATCCATCCATTGCCATTCCATCTTAAATCATCACTAAGGGATTTGACGGCACTTTTTTATCAATTAAATCTCATATGAAGATAATCATCATCATATATTTTTCATGGTGTCAAAGTGTTATCCGTATAATATTTTTGGGAATGAATTTATTTGCATTGTCTTAAAGAAAGATTGCACTTTATTTTGTTCTCGTCAATGTAGCCCTCCGTGGTTGGGGTGATTGGTCTGTGTGGTCAGAATGTGATGATGGAGGGGAACAACACAGGCGCAGGAGGTGTCTATTGGCCCCTGGTGTTGGTGGAGAAGTCTGCAGGGGTCCCCAGATGCAGGCACGAATGTGTGTCTACCCAAATACCAATGGTAAATTGAACATTACGTTAAGATCAAGTAGGAACAGATTTAGCTTAATTCTTGCTAAACTGATTTGAGCAAAAAATGTAGAAATTGAGTGGCCAATTAAAATGAATCATTCATTCACTATGTTTATAATCACTGTGTTAAGGTTTAATAGATCTACAGTTGTGAAAGTTGTGTATTGTAATTGGACAAGTTAAGAAAGTTAAGTGTGGAAGAAACTTTTGGTGAGTTGTTGGGAAATAAAACTCCAGGAAAGATAACTTTTGATGGGAAATTTGTCTATTAGTCAGTTTTTAATCATTAAACTATATATCAGAAACATTAAACAGTTTAGTAAGTAATCAAGCATTTACTTCCTGGTCCTTTATTCGCTTTTCCTGATCAAATATAAGATGTTTTCGTCCTCTCTTGACTTCTCTCATACGTGAGTTGCCTTATGTCACTGTATTCTTTGTACTGTTAGAACTGTACCTATTGCATCATTTTTGCATTACCTCAGGACAAAGCAGTGAATGGATGTAAGCCTTAAGCTCAAATAAACTTTTGGAAAACTAATAATAATAATATAATTTATTGGCGGGCTTGCTGCCCTTTAACCGGGTAATAAATGGAACAAAAAATGGATAGTACATAATACTTTATCAATGGTTCAAAAATAAAAATTAAAAAAATCAGAAATCAGTAAAATCAGTACAAATGAAGTGCTCATTTATCAAACTTGCTAATAGTAGTCTTTTTTCACACTTTGATGCTCTTCGTCCCTCTGAAATGATTGCATTAACTATCATCATGCTATCACTTATATGTATTCTTGATGTAGGTGCTATGTATGTGAAAAAAGGACTAAATGCCTCAATATTATTGAATTAATTTTGGGCATTGGATACATTTTCTGGAAATTGTTACTCCCTTTAATCATCCCCGTTACTGATCATTTAATGGCCTGTCTTACTATTGATACATTTTTATTTGTCAATCCAAGTTAATTCAGGTGTCTTTTAATTAACATGGTGTATTCATGGTTTCAGAAATCACAGTGATGGGAGTGCAAAGTGGTATTGGCAATGGCGATGAGGAGGAGGGTGTGGAAGGAGGTTCGACGGCTGGTGCAGTCATTGGGTGGTGCGTGGGTGGTTTCATCCTGGGCATGGTGATAACGGCAGGTGTGATGCTGCTCCTGTTGTCGAGGAACAAGGGCAAGAGGGCAAGATGGCTTGGTCTGAGGAGGGGACCCGAATCTGGAATGGACTCTTGTGGCCAGTTTGGCCGTGGGCGACACCCGTCTGGAACTCATTTCACTGGACCCAAGCAGAATGCTTACGTCAGTGTGCCCATGATGGATGGAACTGGTGAGTTTTGTTGCAGAAAATAATTCATTAAAACTGATTGATCACTTTAAAAATTATACCAGATAATTCTGATAGGTGTCATGCTACGATGGCATTTGCTTGTTTTGATTTTTTTTACTGTTTCTGTAATAATATCATTTTGCATTTTACTGATAATATTCCTCTAAGGTTGTGCAGTATTTTAAAACTGTTTATTTTAGTAAAATTGGATTGTAAGCAGATGTATCTATTGAGGACTACTCTTATGTATATTGTCTATGTCCCTGTTTTGATAGAGTTCTTTTTCAGCTAGAGAAATTAGTAGAAATTCATTGAACAGCTCTATTCTTTGTGAAATATTTCATGAATAGATTTGGGCTATGCATTAAAAATGTAAGGTTATCAATTCAAGAAAAATATTTGGAAATGAGCTCATATTTCGTGCCATTAATATTTTGTCATTTATGTATTTGTGATAAATCTGTTTCTGATCAGATTCATGGTGAACACTTTATGTTGAATCAGTAGAGCTACTTATTTTTTCTATTGAAAATTTAAAATGAGGCCATTAATTTAAGTATTAATGGAGAAATATATTGAATATTTGAAATTTAATTTGAACTGTTTTCAATCACTTCAGGCAAACGGAAGAAACTCAGTGGTCTCTCCTTGGGTTCCGGGAAGAACCGTGGCAGTTCATCATCCCAACCTCCATCACCCCAGAAGGCTCCCCCTACACCGGACTATGAAACGGCTACAATTAAACGCAACGGTCTGTCGAATGGAACACATATAAGAGCCGATTTGCGTGAAGACCATTTCTTCTGATCCAAGGGAAGAGATAACTCTGTTCTACTCCTCTAATTCCCCAGAAATCCTCCCCTCTGCACCAGAGGGAGTTGAAAATCTCATCCCCTCTGTGACTCAGCCTGGTATCAGTCAGTGTGGCGGGCACACTGTGGGCCCACCGTCGAGGTAAGATGAAATTCAGCGGTCCACCACTCCCTCCAATCAGGATGTTTCTCTCGTAGAGAGACTTGGATGGTGGTGATGCTCAAGGTTGACTGCGGTCTGCTTCTTATGTGGTTTGTGGGTGGATATGCAATACCACTCTGGAGCCCTTGGATACACGTGCCTGCAGCTCAGCTGAGCCCTAAATGGGCAGATTGTCCTCCAATGAACATTTCATTCTAAAAAGGGGAAAACTTGACGTGATTACCAAGAAATTGAATCAGTTTTCATTCGTGTCCTCATGTGTATGTGCCCATGTGGAAGTGCTGTTCAGCCCATGGATTCAAGAGAATCGTATGTGTGTTGACGGAATGTGGAATTTTATCCCACTCCTCTTACAGTCCATGTCTCTGAACTTTTGCATGTGGAGGAGTCATTCATTGTGAACTTTTACAGGACTTCAAGAAAGAGAAGTTTATGACTTATGCATGTGTGTACGGTGAAATGATTCCAGTGCACATGCTATCGGATGATGACGCTTCGACTCCGTCCAAACGCATGAGGCAGGAAGCTGACCATTTGGTGGGCTTTATTGTGTACGCCTGTGGAAGTGTACATTTGTGTCCCAAATGAAGTGATGTGCCCACGAATGTGCCGTGTTTAAAATGTTGGAGCAGACTGTTGAAGCACGTTGAGTGCTTATCCTTGGAATCTAGTCGTTTTTTTGAGACGTGGTGCTTTATACTCCAAATGTTGATTTTTTCCATTACTGAAGAGTTTGTTATATTTTTGAAGAATATTATAGTTTATGGACAAGTCCTCTGAGGAAGTCATGTGTGGGTTGAAACAATCTCTGTATGAGCTGACGTGCTACTCAACCTTATGAACTTTGACTGGAGGCAAATTGGGGCCAATGTATTTCTGCATTCTTTCTTCTCCAAGAAGATAAAAGATTTATTTCTTTTGTGAATCAAAGTCTGGTTTATTGCTCAGCCAAACTATTGTTGAAATTTCATAAAACAATTTTTTAATGGTTGTTTGTGACACTCATGAATTCGATTACAGGGAGTTAAGATTTTCAGAAATTATCCAGTGTGTGCTATATTTTTTATGTGGATTATTGAAATATTTGACCAAGTTTAAATGCCATAATGGATTCAAAAGTTCAAATTTCATTTTCTAACCTTCATTTATGGGTAAGGCCAAAAGTTCAAATTTAATTTCCTAACCTTCATTTATGGGCAAGGCTGAAATAGCTATCTGTATTTTGCTACCATGTATTCAATACATTTTGAATCGAAGTATACACACAGGAAATTGTACAAAGTTGAAAGTGCTGGTAGAGAATCATATGATATCCATTGAATACATTTTTTGGCGTATGAAAAACGCAGCATGTGACGGAGCAGCTGCAGTTTCATTTGTGGAAAATGTTCATATTCGATTCCAATAATCTCTCTATCAAGCATTTGGATGCTATAAATTGACAATGATCATGGGCTCTTGGGAAAACCCTATTTTCTCTTGAGTCTATATTAAAGAAAAAATAGAAGAGTGCCTTATCTGGTGTTAATCCTGTTTAAATCTCTTTTGGAATGATATATTGTTTTTTTATTCTGGTGCATATTCAGTATTTTTCATTCGAATTCTAATGCAAAATACAAATTAATTGGTATTAAGTCACTTTAATTTAGTTTGGGAATAATACAGACCATTAAATTGATAGGTAATATGATACAGTTATGGACATTGCCGTGATTAGTGTGCCTTACAGAACAATATAAAATAATTTTTGCTGTTGATTTGATTTGAACTACCTCCTTATTGGTTACTATTAAATCAGCACGTGTATTTCATTCCCAGAATCACATTGACAATCTTTGCCCTTGATGAAATCAATTGATGAAGTGAGTGCTAAATAGTTCATGAATCTTATCATAAAACTGAAATGGAATAAAGACACATTTTCAAAGAGAAATATGAATTGTGAAACTTTCATTGGAAATTCTAAACTTCTCTCTGAAATTACTTTTTCAAATGTAAATACTTTATAATGTTCTTAAAATACCACTAAACGAAGACTGATATGTTAGGTGAGATATATGTACCAACTGACCTTAGCTATAGCAATTAAAAGTGAACAACTTCCATGAGAAAACTTTAACAAATGCCACCCTATTCAAGAAAATGTTTCTCTCTTCTACCTTGGATGGATAGCAGTGCATAATGAAATTCTTTCAGCTCTCTATTCTAAAGTGAATGAAAAATTGGGAACAATCTATGCGCAGAAGAAAAAGTAAATATTTTCAATGTAGTAGTATTGAGATCAATCTTTGGAATAAAACATATCGAAAGTAGCTCAAAGCTACTATGCTTTCCAGTCTGGGACATTCCTTGGATGAATGTTTTGACTTATTGTGTGCCATCTCTCTTCATTTCAAAACCCATGAATAAATTTTGACAGCCTTGCATGCTTGCGTAATGATTTCAATTGAAAATTAATTTTAAGCCCCTAAAAATTACTTGGTTGTTGTGCTGTTAGTGGGTGAATGTCAAAATTGTGATATTTATCCGCAGTAATGGGCAAACATTTCATCTCTTCATCATCAAAAGCTTCTGACAAATACCTAATTTCAGAGACTTGTGTGGCTTTGATAAAGGTTAAATAAAATTGATGAGTTTTATATAACTGTTATTATCTTTGATGATATTTGTCATTCCAAATCAAGGCTGCAAACTCAAAATCCAATTCAGAGCATATATTTTTCTGTGAGTCCTATATTGTCAGTTAGCTTTCCATAATTAATTAGGACCTTTTCATGTACATACATACATTTTCATCTAAGTGTATATATTTCTGTATCACTATGTCTCATATTGAGTACTGTTCATTCATACTTTGTAAATTAGATGTTCAACGATTGTTTAAATTTTTTTATGATTAACCACAAAATGTATCTCATGGAAATAATTAAAAGCTGAAATTTTATATCAACTGTTTTATTCACCACACTTCAGTCATACAAACCATTTAACTTTATCTCCATGCTTTTCATTGCAATTTATCCATGAGATATTGAGCTTATATTATGAACCTGTAAACTTACTGTGTTTTCCTAAGTGTGGGATGCATACACAAAGTGTACTCATAAACGTGAACATTCCACAGAGGAAAGATCATTCACCTTGACCGAGACTTGAACCCGGATGCCCTGAGTGCTTAACTGCTTCTGTCCTATGCCCGTAATATTACATGCAAAATATTCCACCGAAAAAACATTTGCCCGAATATATACGTTCATGTCAGTGTATTTCTTTCCTTTATTTTTTTGCCGCATATTTATGCAGGGGGACTGTCCATAAATTGTGTCACCCAAGTTTGGACCAAACTTGACCCCCTCTGCCCCCCCCCCCCCCCAGTCGAAGTTCCTCACAAATGGTGTCAACCCCTCTCCCCCTTTTAACCCTTTGAGTTCCAACCAATTTCCTAGGTATTATGCTAAAATTGCCATGGAATTTTTGGTGATTTTGCAGTAGTTTACGAAAACAATTATGCATCATACATAAATAAAATTACATTTTCAAAAAATTTAGGAAACGTTTATTATATTTGGTTTACGTTTGACATATTATATTTAATGATTTTATCGTATATTTATATTTGAAAAAATATAAATATACGAAATAGTGACATTGCAGATGGAGCGCGATAGCGCTCCTGGCACTTTTGGTGAGAGACTGGAGGAGCGCGATCGCACTCCTCGACACTTAAAGGGTTAATGATGTCACAAAAATGAACTAAACTTCTACTACCCTCCAGAGTCTGAGTAAAAATAAGACATAATATACAGTGGAAGTGTGGATGCCTCACGAGGAATAGCCCCCTCCTCCCCCCTTTCACACATTGTCACAAGGTGGTGACCCCCCCCCCCAAATCATGTGGACATCATATATGGACAGCCCCATCGGTTCAACTCCTGTGACGTTTGCTTACTTGGTGACTCTTAAATTGTAATCCTCCTCCACTCCGTGAATTGTTTTGGCACTCTTCATCTTCATGTTTTGATAGACTGTGAGGTAATCAAAACCAGTTCCCTAAGTAGCAAGAGTCACATTGTGACCTGACTTTGTATTGGAGGTTGTGATATTTATAGAATTTTTTTCTTGCATTATATTTATGACTTACTTCATTTTACACTCTAAGTTACTACTTTTTTGTGCTCCTGCGTGTTATACTAGGCTATTACATTGTATTTTTTTTGCACTCTTCATATTTTGATAACCCGCGAGTGTATCAAAATCAGTCCTCTCTCTATATAGAAAGTGTTACGTTGTGTGCCTGTTGCCCTTGTGCCTGTAAGTTGAGGTAATTATAGACTTTTTCTCTTTCATTATATTTGTGACTAACTTCATTTTACTCTTAAGATTTACTGTTTTATATATTATTTCGCTCCCGTGCATTTTGTAAGATCCTTGTAAAATGCACGGGAGCGAAATAATATATAAAACAGGATCTTACATTTTACTCAATTTGCACTCTGGTTTTATTTGGCACTATCTGTTTTCATATTTCGAAGTCATACAGTGAATCAAAATCAATTCTCTGGCTATATAGCAAGTGTTACGTCGTGAACTGCCCTTTTGCCTGGAAGTCGAGTTACTGTATTTTCCGGCTTACAAGACGCACTCTAGTTTTGGCTGCATAATTTGGAAAAAATATGTGGATAAATATGGCCATATTAGACACAGAATGACTAAGAAACCACAAGCTGTAGTCGATTGTAATTGCACTATGGGTGGTGTGGACAAAGTAGATCAGCATATGTCACACTACCCAATCCCAAGAAAACGTGGGAAAAAATATTATAGGAAGATGTTTTTCCACCTACTAGAGCAAGCATTGTGGAATTCATACGTATTGTACACCAAATCAGGAGGAAAAAAGCCACCATTAGAATATAGAATTTCAGTCATGGAGAGGATGATTGAAAAGTACCACTCTCCAGAATTCTCTCCAAAAGGCGGGAGACCCAGTACATCGAAAAATCTGCTTCGTTTGACTGAACGCCATTTTCCTGAAACGATACCGGTAACTGGAAATAACAAACCCCCGAGGGAATGTGTCATATGTAGCATGAAAAGAGATGACAAAGGGAAGAAAGTCAAGAGAGAAAGTCGATATTATTGTGCAAGTTGTGATGTAGGTCTCTGTGTGGCTCCATGTTTTCATATATGCCACACAAAAGAAAAATTTAAAGTTGTCATTTAAAAAAATGCTTAGCTTTGTACCATTTTTATATTTTTTTACTTAAAACTGTTTTTGACTTGCACAAATATCACTGTAGTCAAAACTACAAACTTTTAAAAGTGCAAAGTAAAAAAATGTTTTACTTTTAATTGCTATAAACAATTATTTTTAGGTATATTATAAAACCATTAGAACTTACCAGTGTCCTCTTTCATTTTAAGAAACCAAATACACTAAGATAAATACTAAAATGTATTTTATTAAAAATTTTGTGAAAAATAAATATTTTGTTATCAAACAGCATTCCGCATAAACCATTAATTTTTTGGACATTAAAACTGTTTCTCCATAAAATATGTCAAATTAGATAAAAATATTCCAAATAAAAAAAACCTGATTATTTTTGGCCAAAAAAAATTATTTTGTATGACACTGAAGAGGTTAAGCCACTTAAGCTACCCCGAAGTCCTTCTCCCCTGTGGATTTTTAGGTTATGCAAATCATTACACCGCATCTAGGTCGTTGTCCATGGGGAGGGACTTGATATTAATAATTTGTATATATGGAAGTCTCGTAAGTGTTTTGGCCGAGAAGACAAAGTGTGCAAGGTCGTATCCAGCACAAAACTGAAGGGGGGGGGGGCAGCTTTCTGAATTCCACCTCATGGGGGAGGGGGTGACATGCAATAATATATAAAAACAAAAGGGAGAACAGTAAGCCATATTTATTTAAAAAAATATATATATTAATTCTTGAACAATAGTTTTGAACATCTGTGGAAGGCCCCCAATGCAATAATTTACAGTAACATATAGAAGAACGCTATTTATTAAAAAAAATAATTCTTGAACAATAGTTAGTGAGGATTAGCTGCGAATTTTTTAACCACAGCTTCCACCAATTTCTCCTTGTTTGCGAAAACCCATTGACTATGAATGCTAAGCATTGCTAACCCACTTAACCCATTTTCACCAAAAGTTGATCTTAGCCATGTTTTGATTCGGCGGAGGGCGCTGAATGAGGGCTCAATAGTGCTTGTTGTGCAGGGAAGTGAAAACAAAATCAGTATCGCCTTTCTAATGGTCAAGAAAAACAATTTTCTCTTTTTTAAAACTTCAATAATGCGTCTGGTGCTTCCTGTACCTCATTCCACATTTTAAACCACAATTCCCTTTCTCCTTCGATGCCTTCCAAATTGTAAACATTTTTACAAGATGAAATTACTTCATTCCAATTCCCCAAAGAAACATCTCTCATGTTGCTTGGATGAAAATGTATCAATGAAAATGCAGACGATTTATCTGAAGAAAATCTGACTTCTAAAGATGATACAATGGAATGCAAGTAAGGAATTATTAGTGACCTTTACCAAAACTCAGATGTATTTCCTGCTGGGGGGTCGCTTCTATGCTTTTGTCGCCCAGCAACGCGAGTGGCGGTTATAATAACATTCAAATTCGTAATTAGTATTCTTTCAAAATGTTGAAATACCAACATTTTGAAAGCCTAATACCAAAAGTCTATCTTTCAATCGATTTTTCAGAAATGTGTTGTTTAAATATGTTGCTATTTTATTTTTTTAAAACTTCCACGCTGTAAGGGGGGACAGCTGCCCCTCCTTGCCCCCCCCCCCCCGGATACACCCTTGGAAGTGTGTGTGGGGGCAGGGGCGAAAAGCGACCTTGTTGGGGCAAAAATATTTTCTCTAACCGCTCTTGAACTTATGCCTCAGTAATATTTGAATGAAACCGATATGGTAGCAAATTCGGTGTCCGGATTCCACTGTTATTTCTCTGTAGTCACTGACAGTGCCGTCCTTACGCGTAGTGCGACAGGTGCCGCTGCGCTGGGCCCCGCGTCTACGGCTGCCCCGAACGGGTTTGCTTGTTTCAGACGGTGCAGGGAAACCCGCCCAATTACCCTTACCGCCTATTTAAACCCTTAATTACCTACTACTTAGTAGATACATTGTCGGCCTCGGCGGCGGCGGGGTAAAGTCCTCGTCTGCCAAACCGAAGATCGCGGGTTCGAATCCCGCCTGGGTAGGAGATTTACTCCTCCCATGGTTGTGTGTGATCGTCCATTTAATAAATACCTTGTAGGTGAAATGCATTATTTCGATTATATCGAATTGCATGTCGATTTATTGTGTATCGATATCTGGTCAAGTGACGTGGGCTGATGGGAGTTTTTGTAGAGTCACATGGGCAGTATCGTCTGAGCTCGTGGCCAAATAAACCACTATTCAATCCTGGACCCTAATGTCTTGATTAACAATCATAAAAGTAGGTAAATGGCTTCAACTGTTAGGTATAGTATTGAGATTATTATTATATGTAAATTTCTTGAAATTATTAGCGATTTTGTACGTTAATTTTCTTCTTGCCATGAAATATGCTTAAAAGATGCTACAATATCAAAAAGGGAATGTAAAGATGGGGAAGGGGGGCTTTTTCGATTGCATAGTATTATATTGCATTTCCGGCCTTGTTGACGGCGGGGTAACGTCCTCGCCATCCAACCCAAAGGCCGCGGGGTCGAGTCCCGCCTGGGAAGGATTTTTCTCCTCCCAGGACAAGGTTGTGTGTGTTGCCCTTTGTTACTGTTACAACGCCTGATGTAAAATGGTCCTCGAGGCTGTATTCAGGTTGATGAAATGAATAAATAAATAAATAGGGCCCCTCAATCCCTTGGGACGGCCCTGGTCACTGAACGTTAAATTGCACAACCTCAACGAATGGGAGTGCCCTTTTAAACCCAATTCAATCGAGGTCAGACTTCTATCCTCAATTCCGTTCAATTTTTGATCGGCCGTACGGCCCTGAGTCTCAACGACAGAGGAAACCATGCGCAAGGAGCGACACGGTCAGATTGCCCGTTCCGCTTGTGCCTTCGTGAGCGCCTTACTCCTGTTCTCTGTTTCGAATTATAAGCTACGCAACTCAGTAGTAGTTGCGCTTCAGTTAAGCTTCCAAGTGTTGAAAATGCTAGTTATTTGTGGGGGATTTCCATTCAAAGTGTTGTAGTTTGCGCATATCGGAACACATCAGCGCACGAGCGCACTTTAACGCCCTCGAACGACGTTGAATGGAATGATGTGCGCTGGCGAAATATTTCGTAACCTGCCCGTAGGTAGCCATTTTTTGGCTGAACAACAGTCACGGCCGAATGTTTTGCGAAAATTAGTTGAATTCGTTCAAAATAAGTATTTATAAACGTTAGCTTTTTGCCGCTGAGTATTAAAAAACCTCACAATATGCATGTTCGCAGCTTTTACAGCAAATCAACGAACTTGGCAACAATCGTGGATGTCGTAATCGACGTTCTTTTGTTGTTTAGCGCACGTCACCTTTGCTCCCAATCTTTTTTGAAGTGCGTTGCCTAGTGCGCAGGGTCTGTTAAACGAATGGAAGGAAAGTGCGCTGTTGTGTTACGAAGTGATTAGAGTACTGAAGCGAATGGACGGCACCCTTTAGGGTATAATATATCTTGCATTGTTGGCAGTTGATGCATTTTATTTTCTCCCTCCCCTTATGCTGCAATCGTTGAGGCTAGGAACCAAAGTGCGTTTCGTGAGTTTCAATCGGGAGTGAACGAAAGTCGTGTCAATTTGGAAATTTAAGTGTTCTTACGAGTGCGATTTTGACAATGAAGGTTTTTCTTTCAACCATCTGACGAAGGTTACTTCCTTCCTTCGATCGGTCTTCTTTGCAGAGATATCTAAAAAAGTGTTATTTTATTTGCATTTCCCCCAATCTCTTCCCCCCTCATTCCCCTCTGCTGACTGTTTACCCTGCGAACTTAACCAAGGACAGCGCAAATGTCGGGCGCGCTTTGCCTTATACCTTAGTAAAATGACGTGACGTATGCATTAAATTCTCTTGCTGTGTTACCTAAGCAAAGGAAATTTTGATTTTAGTTTCTCCTTCCGTGAGTCAGGAACAAGTTGGTCTTTTGAGAACAAGGAGGTTAGAAAAGAAATGGAGGCGACATACCACTTGATTCTTGAAGCCAATTCCGCCATTGCAGTCGGCATAGTTTAGACCTTCCTCTGGCTTACGTGTCCGGCGGTCGTTTTCGATTTTCGTCAAATCTAAGTTAAAAACCACAGGCAAGGCGATGTTTTGTGACTGGTTTGGCCACACCTACTCGGCACAAAATCCTTCCCAAGCACCCCTATTCTTGCGTCACTTTCGCCCATGAGCGTTTACGGTCATGCCTCCTCCATTTCATTGTAACCTCCTTGTTTGAGAATGCCAGCTGAAAGACAGCTCCAAAACTCGGAGGGATCGCTCTCACGCAGTTAGTCGAAGCGGTTGAAACTACCAGTGTCTAACGTGAGAGATCCTGCCGGTACAGAACTTCATTCTTTCATTTGCCTGGAGGGTTGTGATGGCTGGGAGTCACCTTTAAAGTCACCAGAGTCAACACCATCTCGGCACCTCAGCTGGTTTCGTCCGAGAGTGCATGTTGCGATTTTGTTACATCATGCCATTCCGGTGACAGTTTTAAACATTCTAGTTCGAAATTCATGAGTTTGACGTGAGCGTTACGTTTAAAGAGGTGACATTTTTTAAATGCTGAAAACCTCAGGTCACCTTCAGATGACACCTAGCGCTAATCATTGAGTTCCTCTGCGGACGAACAACTACAGTGTAGTATTGATTATTGTACTGTTATGGCGATTCTTACTCCGTTGTGTTTTAAGTGCTTCGAATCAAATGACAAGGCCCTGGAAATCCCGTTGAGGAATGTAGACACATTTCCGAGACGAATTTACGGCCCAGTGAGTGGTGTGTTTAGCATTTTAGTGGTTGTGTTCAAGTGAAATATTAATTGAAAGAGTTCGTAATCGCTCTTGTTATAACTCAATTGCCGACGATGTTGAGTAATATTGCCGTGCGAGAAGAGCCTGCAACGAGGTGACGCAAGCTGTCAGCGAGCCGAGGAATGGACTTGTGACGAAGTGCAAGAATTCAATGTTTATTCAGGTTGGAATATATTTAATATTTTTTGTTGCATCGTCTTCATCTTCTGGTCTTAGGAGTCCTTCATAAACTACGTTACCGTTTTCGGCGATTTTTTTACCTCCTCCCCCCCCCCCTTTCGTTGCCAACGGTAAGTAGTATTTTTCCCAACCCCTCTCCCCCGACATGTAACAATGTCTCTACAAATGAAACTTTCAATTCAAAAATATTTTCTCAGTTATTGAGTGAGTTTATTTTTAGGGAATACTGGAATATTCTCTTCCTTGAACTACGACCTTGACGTGGTGGAAGGGCTTGTGCGTTCAAATAACCCCTAGAGCTGGACTGGCAGGAGCAAGTACCCTTGTTCCAGGTAGGGCCACCCATTCCATATAGGTCGAATGGTAGGAGCCAGACGAAAGGTATTTCCGTGACGGTGTCACGTTAAAAAATAGCGTTGAATGGCGTGGGAATACCTCTCAACTATCACTTCCCAGAATATGAAAGCCATTCAATGAGAATTGATTCCTGGCAACTACGGGACGCCGCCCACTAGGGCGGGTGTCGTGCCCGGCAGCGGGGGAGGCAAGGCCTCCGCGGTCGTCATCACACGAAATCCTTGCACAGCAGCATCCTCATCGGCGGATACAAGGAATAGGAGGGAGAAGAAGAAGAAAAAGAGAAAGGTGAGGAGGAAAACAGCGGTAAAAGTAGGAACTTGGAACGTAAGGACCATGATGAGGGCCGGGAAGCTTGAAAATATTAAGCAGGAAATGGAAAAAGGAAAAATAGATGCTTTGGGATTGTGCGAGGTGAGATGGAAGGACAGCGGGGACTATTGGAGTGATAGCTACAGGGTAATCTATAGTGGTGGAGATGAGAGTCAACGTAGGGAAGGTATGGTATTGAACACAAAATTTGGGGCTTAGGGTGGTAAACAATGAACAGGTGAGCGACAGGATAGTAGTGGTAGAAATAAAAGCACGCCCGACGAATTTCGTACTGGTTCAGGTATACATGCCTACAAGCAACCATAGGGAGGAAGAGGTGGAAGAGGTATAGAACAAGTAGAAGAAATAATTAGAGAAGTGTCGGGAAAGAAAAACCTGATAGTGATGGGTGACTGGAATCCAGTGGTGGGGGAAGGGAGGGACAGATTTGAAGTGGGAGGGTTTGGGCTAGGAAGAAGAAATGATCGCGGTGAAAAGGCAGTTGAATTTTGTAGAAGAAATAAGCTAGTAGTGACAAAAACTTGGTTTAAGCATCACCTCAGGCATAGGTGCACATGGAAAATGCCGGGTGATACTGGGAGATACCAAATAGATTATATAATGGTAAGGCAGAGATTTACGAAGTGTAAAAAACTCGCGTAGCTATCCAGGGGCGGATGCGGACTCAGATCATATATTGGTGATGATGAAGTGTGAAGTTAGATTAAAAAGGATTTTTAAAGGTAGGAAGATAAAGAGGTGGAACATTGAAAGGGTTGAAAATGAGGGAATACCAAGAGCTGGTAGAAAAGAGCATAAAGCAAAGTGGATTGGACCAATAGAGAGAAGATGGGAGATTTTAAAAACAGGCATCGCAGGTGCGGCAGAGAAAACAATAGGAACGGTGGAAAAGAAGAGGGTTAAATAGCGGTGGGTTACGGAAGAAATGACTTAGAAAATGGAGGAGAGAAGGATATGGAAAAACGTAATCACCGACGTAGGCAAGAGGAAGTACAAGGAATTGAATAATAAAGTCCGGCGAGTGACCAACCGTGCAAAAGAAAAGTAGTGGATGATACAATGCGAGGAAATAGAAAATATGCAGGAGGAGGGGGAAGTGGGCGCTCTGTACGCCAACGTGAAAATGTTATCGGGTGGCAAGAGAGGGCAAACGATACCAAAGGTTAAGGAAAAAACAGGGAAGATGTTAATCGAACAGGAAGATATCCAGGAAAGGTGGAGAGAATACGTAGAGGAGCTATATGACAGCGAGAATAGAACCTTGAGTCTATATCCAGAAGAATAAGAAACAAAAGATAAGGATAACCTTGGACCGGAGTTACTTGACAGCGAAATAGAGAGGGCATTAAGAGAGATGAAGGGTAGAAAAGCCGTGGGAACCGATAACCTACCTTCGGAGCTGCTGAAGAATCTAGGTGGTAGGGGGAGAAAATCCTTTTTAGAACTTAATTGCAGGATCTACGAGGAAGGAGTATGGCCAGAGGATTTCGTGAAAACAGTATTAATACCTATCCCGAAGAAGAAGAAAGCGTCAGAATGCGAGGAGTATAGAACAATCAGTTTAATTTCGCACGCGGCAAAAGTTTTACTCAGAATAATAAATAGAAGGTTAGAGAGCAGAGCAAACTACTATCTAGGCGATGACCAATTTTGGTTCAGGAAGGGGAGGGCAACCAGAGACGCGATTGCGGTAATGAGGACACTTAGAAAGAAACATAGATTTTAATCAGGATGTATTCGCTTGCTTTGTGGATTACGAAAAGGCGTTTGACAGAGTAAACTGAGAGATACTAATGCAGGTATTGGGGAAGAAATAGGAATAGATTGGCGTGATAGGAGACTCATCCGAAAATTATATAAGGGTCAGAGGGCTCAGGTGAGGGTAGCTGAGGGTGAATCAGGGTGGGCAGTTATCGGTCGCGGGGTGCGGCAAGGATGCCCGTTGTCGCCTTTGCTTTTTAACATCAATGCTGAGGAAATGTTATGAGAGGCATGGGATGAGCTAGATGTGGGAATGAAATTGAAAGCAGTGTGAGAAATACGGGATGAAGATTAATTATAAGAAAACAAAAGTAATTAGATTCTCTAGGACAAAGAAAGCGAGGCTGGTGATAAGAGTAGGAATTCACAAACTGGATCAAGTAGAACAGTTTAATTACTTGGGTAGTACGCTAGAAGAAACAGGACATAGTAGAAAGACATTAGGAGGAGAATAGCGCTAGCGAAGGAAGCGTTCAATAATAGAAGGGAGCTGATGACGGGGACCTTAAGTAAGGGTGTAAAAAAGAGGCTGGTGAAGAGCTTGTAATGGAGTGTGGCGTTGTATGGGGCAGAAACGTGGACACTGAGAAAGTAAGACGAAAGTAGGCTGAAGGCTTTCTAGATGTGGGTGTGGAGGAGGATGGAGAAGGTGCTTTAGACGGAAAGGATGACAAATGAGGAAGTGCTTGGCATAGTGGCCGAGGAGAGGAAATTTCTGGATGAGATTAGGAGATGGCAGGGTAGGTGGCTGGAAGCGGTAGTGAGGGGCGACGGTTTGCTGAAGGCCGTGATCGAGGGAAGGATGTTGGGTAAGCGTGGAAGGGGAAGAAAGAGATTAAGTTTTATGGACGGGATAATGAAAGGTAGGACTTATGCTGAGATGAAGAAAGAAATACTAGAGGTAGAAAGGGCACGGCACGTGTAAGAGTCTGTTGGATGTTCTCTGACTTCCATCATAACCTTCCTCTAACCGATAGATTAATCTAATGATGATGATTGGAATATTTTAGGGAATATTTGGGAATATAGGGATTATTTTATTTAGAGAATATTGAATCTGCTGAACCTCTGCGTTAGATACGAAATCTATTATACAGTCGACAGCGGGCGCGTTCCGAAATTCACTGCCAGCTCTTCCTGTGCTCCCGTAAAACAGAACGTGAAGCAGTACTGCCGCTGCTTCAGTAGCATGTAATTTTGAAACTGTCGGCAGTAGCTTACTGACTGCATGAATTACAATATGGCCAAATTGCGTGGTGTTTTAATCTGATCATAGACCTTGAATTTAAGGTACATAGCATATACATAGCTATATTCAAAGTCTATGATTGTGATTAGTGATTTTCAATACGTTAATTCTTTCTGCTAATCCAAATGACACTGATAAATAGCATTCTAATTAAATGCTTATATTAAATGCTTTGTTCTCATGCTACTTAATACTAATTCCTTACTTTATCTGATGATAATGAACTAAATTCGCGTCAGCAACTCGAACATGGAGAAAAAAACCGTTTTAGTTAACATATGTCTCCATTATTAAATACATTATCGTATTTAAAATAAGAATTTTTAATCTAGGGCATATAAACATTTCTTAGAACACAGGCATTTGTAAAGCCCTGATTTTCTTCATGGCCCGTTGTACGAAGCATTTATAAGAGTGATATCAAAAATTGGGTAAAGGATACGGGATGTTGATTGTAGCGTCGCAGAATATTTTCACTAACTGTTTATGCAGCGAATTACGTTTCCCGATAATTATTATGCATGTTAGTACTATGCTAATTTATCGCTGTAGTAAGAGGCTGTATAATTGCATGTAGGTACCACATTAATCATCTCACAACATTAATTTTTGGTTATGTCACTCGGTTTAGTTCTCTCAATTTTTTTATTTAACTTGCCTACAAAGGTTTTGACTTATAAATAGGGCCTTGAGATGTGAACTTGAAAATTACTTCGTCATCGTAATCATCATTTATTAACGGAATTTCCTCTTTTTAGATACATACATACATACATTGAACAGTAACAATACAATTAAAACTTACATTATACGTTGACAGACCAAATTTACATTGTAAATTTTATCAGTCTGGTGTGCTCTATGTTAAACTGGATCAGCATTTGTCACTTTTTCATGATTTTTACATTTTCATTATATCAATCAACATAAAATAAAGAAGTAAATATAATACATTTCATATATATCGCATATTATCAATTTTAATTATATCAAGTTTGTTATAATAACTAAAATAAAAATGCTTGAAAATACAAAAGAAAAATAATAAAATGCAACAAATGTCTAGCATAAGCCTTGTTCATCAACAGAAGTGTTCTAAGTTTAATTTCCTAATCTTTTTTTTGATTGATGAGAAGGAACAATTGAAGAAGTCGATGTCAGTGCCTGTGTTTGCATACCTTTGTACCTCATAAATTGGTAGGTGATATGTATAATTCTTCGAGACGTGGGGGAGACAGAACGACCGGTTATTTATTGAGTTGATTATTGGCACATGGAAATGTATTAGTTGAAGCAAGTTACTACTAGGAATTAGGTTTAGTAATTAACGGGCAAGAAAACTAAGACCAGTCTGATTTCTACGCAACTGAACAGAGGATATGTTGATTAAAGTCATAAAGAGGTTATAGTCATATTCATATGTTGACAAAGGTTTCATATTGCATTTGGCAGAGAACAGGAAGCATTGGAAAAAGTCGAAACATTGGTCGGTAGTTTGAATAAAAATACATTGTGGGCTATGCAATGTTGACCTAATTTTAATCATTAAAGAAGTGTGATTCCTTTTTGTAACTTTTGGGATCCAAAAAGAATAATAGATTCTGTCGCAAACAGATTGGATTCCGAAATATCAGTCAGAATATTCGGGAGAAAGTTACAAAATCGTACGGTACAGACACTCAGCTGCAGCGTGACGTAGATACGTGTTGTTACCCTAGAGGCGATCGATGCATAAGTTGCAAAATAGCCCTCAAAGACCGGGAACCACTTCCCTATAGCATCCGGTCCTGTTCCACGAATTCAGTCCAAGAGTCCAATCAAGGGCGGAAGACGTCAAAAGAGCGAGCCGCCGTTCCCTTTCTCCATCCAAAGAGGGCGTCTTCCCAGCATTCCCCCCATCCTCTCTGACTCCTAGATTGAGGCGGCAGATTAAAGTGCTTTCAGTTCCGGCGTTGACAATCTCTACCTCGCTTTTGTTTGGACTCGCCCGCGATGGGGAAGCAGAATCCACCATTCTTTGCCCTCCTCCTATCTGTCACTCGAGAGTCGCAGATATTTCCTTATCTCGGACTCCACCGACGATATTCCGCTATCATATTCTCCTGTTTTCAATGAAATACGGATTCCTAGTCCGAATCTTCAGCTGACTGGTCGCCATGGACGACAGCGCCGCGTACGCCCCCAGGGAAGAGGAACCATGTGAGTGCGAGCATTTATTAATTTCATTACCATTAGTATTAACAATGGTATCGCCGAACTTGGTGGCACTCGATAGTGGAGAGCTTGAGGTCTAGGTGAGTGAGGTAAGTCTTGGAAGAGCGGGAAGGAAAACCGAGGATCTCCCATTGGCAGATCTCTGGAGTGACTCTCTGTTCATCAATCCCACCACCCGCTCAAATTTTCCTCTACTCGACGCAAGCAAGTGCCACCAAGTTCTGCGGAATCTATACAGTGCCATATAATTTCATGGGTAACATTATCGACGGAGATATTATCGGGGCTTTCCATCGTACGTTTCAAATACTTTCCGTGTATTTGGTGGCCGAGGGTTGGAGTCCACACCTGCCAGAAGTTCGCAGGTTCGAGTCCCTTTTCTCCTCACGGGGAATGAGTGTTAGTAAGATACGTAGGAGTGAAATGTAAGAGAGATATGTCTCTTCACCTATAATTTGACGAATTTTACCTCATTCTTAAGGAAAAAACCCATATTTCCGATCATATCATAATATTTACCTCATTCCGAACTATTTTTCAAGCAAAATATATGAGCTGTTTTACATGGGAAATATTACGGCTGTGCGCTCCAGAGGGAGAATATTAAAAAAAAATTAGAAACTTCTAGCACCTAGATTTCGTCAAAAAACTAAAGGTGTATAGTTTGCATGTTTTCTCAACCATTTATAAAAATTAATGTATTACTCACCGAAGTAATTTTGGCAGAATCGCAAAAAAACCCTGCTATTTTCAAGGGTTTTTAGCCGTACGGCGGGAAAAAATGAGTCAAGTTCGAGACTTATATGGTTATATATATTTAATTACTGAGAATTTTGGTCAATTTTTGCACCATTAATTTTACAATATTTATTTCACACTTTTTAAAGACGCTGAGATTAAACTATAAAATTCGAATATGGTCTCCGTTATCTATGACTAGGGAAATATCTCGCTCAAACTACTTTAATACGCAAGTGATTCAAGCGCACCATTCAGAAATTGAAAAACTAAAAAGAAGCATAAAACGCTACCTCTCGTTACCATTAACATTATTGGCGGCTTCGTTCACAGCTATGTGGTTATATATATATTTAATTACTGAGAATTTTTGTCATATATAGCTATATTTTTGTGCCATTAATGTCACAATATTTACTGTATACTTCTTACAGACGCTGCAAATTTAAAAAAATAAAATTCGGATATGGTCTCTATTATGACTAGGGTACTAATCTCGCTCAAACTACCTCAAAGACATCCCTACTTTCCATTTGCATTATCGGCGCAAAACAATTTCAATCTCACATCCCGCGTTTCTCTTCGTGGCCTAATCCTTGATCGCTAGCGAAATTCAAGCTTCTGGCGAAAATCGGCGCATTCTTCACGCTTAGGTAACGGTCTATGTGCCCCACGATTAGTATCCTAATTGTCAAGCATAGTTTCTTCTGGTGTTCTCACCTGCATTCTTGTATTATCGCCTAGCACCATGTCCTACTTACATCATTATCATTGACGTCGTGCGATCGTGTTTTCGTTTGCTATCCGCGTCTTTTGAGAGGCAACATTTTGGTCCGGTTTTTGTAATATCTGGTAAAATATTTTAAATGGTATTTATTCTCGACCTCTTTTTATATATGGTGCAAATGTCATGATTTTAGGTCAAATAATATATATATATATATATATATATATATATATATATATATATACACACACACAAATATAAATATACTTTTAAAACACAGGCACACGAAAATTAAAAGCTGTGAGTGTCCTTTTAATTTTCGTGTGCCTGTGTTTTAAAAGTATATTTATTTGCCGACGTTTCGGATTTTTATTTATTCATCTTCAGGGCTATAAACAAACGATACATAATGTTGAAAATGTTTTACAATTCCTTTTTTTATTACATAATGGTTAATTTACAGTCATTAAATAGAAAAATACATAACATATTCAAGATTGTTACCTTTAAAGTTTGGTGCTGTTTTTATTTACAACTTTAATTTGGTTACTTGGATCCATTTCTTTGTTGAAAAGTTATATATGCCATTTATTAAATTATGAGAAATTTTGCTTAGATAAGTAATGTCTGTTCTTTTATTGCAACTTTTTTATTTCTGGATATATGGTACATTTCTTTGAATAATCTTTTCGATAAATTTGGTTCGGAGTCTAAAATTTTGGCTTCTTCGAAATTAAATGAGTGACTATTTGTAATTTCATGATTTGATAATGCACTAAGTAGAACTTTTGTGTTAATTGATGTTTTATGTTGCGAGATCCTATTTTTTAAATATTGGGATGTTTGGCCTATATAGCTACTGTCACAGTCAATACATGGAATATAATAAATTATATTGCTTCTTAGCTGTATAGGGGTTTTTGACTTAAATTTTGAATATACGAGTTTATGCTGAGTTTTATGGGTTTTATGTGCTATTTTATAAATTGTTTTATTTAATACCTTGGTAATTTGCTCTGATAATCCATTTATATAAATTTTCCTGGTATGTAAACCATATTTAATGCGCTCTCCCGTCTTTAACGTTCACGTCAGCAAGCCAAAAGTTGAGTAACGTACTAAACTGGAACTCTTCAGTTAGCATCAAGTTAGAATAGAATAAACCTTTATTATACTCTGGGACAGGTCCCCTAGAGCAACAATACGGTAAAATGAAATAGCAGCAGTGGAAAAAAATGTGAACACCGAGTAATGTAGGACCATGATTGGTGATGGAATGGGGAATGCGACGAAATAGGAATTTTACGGCATTAGATAGAAATGGGCGATCTGAACACCCTTTTCGCAGCTCTAATGTCAGGCAGAAAGAAAGGGAAAGCAACATCATTTGGTTGTGTTCAAGGCCTGACCGTATTTGTAGTGCCTAAATAGTTTCTGGCCGGGGGAAGGGGATAGGTGAATGATAGGGATATCGACATTAATTGTAAGATACAGGAAATATATACGTCACAGATAAGGATAAGGACGTAAGAAAATATAGATTACGCGGTGGGGAATACATTACGGGACATGCTTCCAGGAAAATAAATCGGAAGAGATGAAATCCCCTCAAGAGATTAAAAAGGCTCAAGGATAAAAAAGATTGAATTTTTTATGGGCTTTAATCGTAGGCTTGTAGCAAATGGAAAATGCTTGCAGGCCGAGGACTTTTTGGAAAAAAGGTTTTGATCACTACTGATAAAAAGGAAACTTTCTGCGTTGAATACTGGGTGTTATTTTAAAATTTTGCTCGAGATGTTTCTATAATGTTGCATAATGAAGACAGCAATAGAAATGAGGGGAAAAAAGAGTTTTTAGAGTGAAGATAAGATCTGTTTCACGAAGCGGTTGGAAACATGAGGCGATATAGTTACATTGGAAAGGTTGAAGTAAAGGGAATGTGGATGATGGCTTAGTTATTTATTTGCTTTCGAGTAGTGGTGGAATAAAGTGCTGTCGGAGCGAAGCGGCTGCAGCCGCAACTGTTTCGGTCTGACAACTGTTTCAAAAAACTGTTGCAAACAACAGGTTAGTTTCGTGATCGTGCCGCAGCCCGCGCGTTGCGCTACGTGCTTATGCAGCGGCAACTGATGAAGCTGAAGCTGAGACTATTTCGTCTTCAATTACGTTCCAGTTGCACTGCACGTGTGGCAGCGTTGCGTTTATAAGCAACAATTGTTGGATTTGAATCTGTTGCAGGTGGTTTCTGGCTTATTCAGCCAATACATGTCCGCCCGTTACTATGCAGACAGAATTATAACTGTGAAGTACCTATCTTTCATTAATCAAAATGAAATTGTTGCTTTATTTAAGTGAAATATGTGTTATTACATAGAATACGGAACGACCATCCATTTTTTAACAGCGCTGATCGATCGCCTGTTGTTTGGTATGCCTCCATATGTTGTCCGCAACAGTGTGTTTCGCGGAACTGTATCGGTTGCGAAACAGTTGCAACGAAACTGTTGTGTTCTTTTAGTGCCACTACTACTTTCGAGTGCATATTTGACTTGGTCGACAGGAAGGAGCTAGACGACGCATTTCGGAACTAAAGATTAGTCTGGAGAGAAGATGACTAGCTCATAACATGTGCTTCTATCGGCTTAGTGGGTGTGATTAGTCCATCTGCTGGAGTGAATTGTCCATTTGTGCCCATCCGAACCGGATGGGTACAAGTGGGTCCGGAATGAGACAGGATTTGTCCTCAGTCGGCTGCCCTTTTTCTACGATACGCGAAGGAAATGGCAAGGGAGATTTTGTGAGCGGCTTAGCTCAAGATAAATTTGGTAAGAAGCTTTCCTTGGGGTTTGATTAGTGGAGCAGCTTTCGGGCGTTCCTCCGCGTGATATCTATTCTTGACTCCAGCCATCCTGCTGGTGTCTCCCACCAAAGAGACCAAGGTATATAAGGCGGACAAAAACGGACATCGCCACTTTAGACCTGAAGACACCAGCAGGATGGCTGTAGAAACTATCAATAGACATCACGCGGAGGAACGCCCGAAAGCTGCTCCACAGAAGATAAATTTGTTAGCAGAGGTGAACAAGGCCGTTAGACTTTCGGATGACAAAGCGTTATTACGCCAGCCTATGAAGAGAATGCATTTCTTCAGACTCAATAGCAAAATCAGAGTGAGAGATAAGGAGATAAATCTAATTTAAAATAACGCCGTACGGAACATAATCATTTATTGCCGCGGTTAACAAATGTCTACTGTTCTTCATTGTAATTATTGGAAGCCCATAACCCAGTATTTCCCTGTAAAAAGATTATGTATTATTATGCGATTACAAATAACTAAAAACAACCGATTGAGTGAGGTGTTTTATGACCCAATCGTAAGACCCACAAACATCTAAATAATTCATTAGTAGCTTCAAGTGATTTTTCAGAAAATGTAGCTCAAGGCTGTCATTCTTACTCTGGGGGCATAACGCTATTTCTCGCATCACAATAGCTATCGCTGCGATTCTGAATCTGGGTGAGAAATAGAAACAAAATGAAATAAAAATGGCTCTGATTCCGATACGCTATTACAAATCCCGCCCCTTCCGGTATGAAAACCTTACGGTAGAGTAAATGGAAATTCAGGCAGCCGATGACGAGCAATGTTTAAATTCTTCACAAACACCTGAGTCCTTCGCAATGGATGCTGAGAGTCTGAAGCATGAAAATATGTTGTCAATAAATTATATTCCTGAATGCGATTCACGTCTTTCTTTCGAGTACATTGAATATACTGTACTCCCATTGCAAAATAGATTGATGTAATTTCACTCCGTCTCTCATTTAACGCAAATTTTGACTAGAATTAGCGAAAAATGTTTTCTGCTGGCATTATTGAAATTTTGTCATGAATAAAATTAACTACACCTTAGTCCACTTTCAAAGCTTCGTGTGTTTTTATACTCATTATCTGGGCTTCAAAAGTAACGGATCAGGCTCAGTGAACGTAAAAAGTTGCTATTGGTACAATTGAACACTCTTTTTATGGTATGATATTTTATGTTATGATATGTGTAGATGCACACGAAACGTGGTCAATTGAGTAACGGTGTGGCTGGAATTTCATTTTTGTTTGACATCTTGACAATACCTGTGTGAATAAAACGTAGTCTTCGGAAACTTTGTGGTATTCCATCATAACAATTTATTAAAGTGAGGAAACTTTTACAAAACCACATAAACAATTATACACAACCACAACCCGGGTTTCGACGGCTGAGCGTCATCATCAGGTGATCTAAAATGTAAAGCAATCCCTTATATGCTATCAGTCAGTTGATGGTGGGGGGGTAGTGGGGTGAGGGGGACGGGAATGGTCAACAAAAGAGGAAAGGATAGGGGAGTTGGCGGACAGCAAGCATTCATTGAAAATGCTAAATGCATTTGAACAGCTCGAAATTTTAAAACGAAATGTTGACTCAGATGTTAATCTTTTAAATTAATGATTGCTGCCCGCCAACTCCCCTATCCTTTCCTCTTTTGTTGACCATTCCCGTCCCCCTCACCCCACTATCCCCCCCCCCCCCCCCGACTGACTGATAGTATATATAAGGGATTGCTTTACATTTTAGATCACCTGATGATGACGCTCAGCCGTCGAAACCCGGGTCGTGGTTGTGTATAATTTTTTATGTGATTTTGTAAAAGTTTCCTCACTTTAATAAATACATGTATGCCCAGAAATTTGTATGTATCGACGACGGTGTGTGGTTAGGATACAAAAATATCATTAGGTAGGAAATGTTTACGAGAGAAATTTCAGCGTATTGTAGCATTAGTTCTTACAGCATATCTGACGCAGATACTTTGCGATTAATTATTATAGGTAAAATGAAGATGCACATATCCTATTGGATTATTACGACGGATAAAGACTTTTCTGTCATTAACAGTTATCATTGGAGTGTTAACTGTTAAGAGAGTATTTTTTGTAACGTTCAGTAAATGAGATATTACTTCTCTTTAGAAGATTCTATGAACGGTCCGAATCCAGGCCTTAGAAAACTCATGCGACGTTTGTTACACAATATAAAACAACGGCTACTTGAGCTGAGAGAACAATATTAAAATCTTTAATGATAGTTAAAACCTCAAATTTGTAAAAAATACTGTTTACGTGCATTTTTATGACTAATTTTACCATTTTAAGTTTAACGCAGACGACGTTTGGTAGTATATTAAGTGAATACAGGTATATGATCCTGAAGACAAATGTGTTGGTCAATTTCAATGATTTCTTAAGTCGGCTTCATGATCAACCATCGCAATTTGGCCTAAAAAATGTTGTGGGGGCGACGAGGAATATGTGAATTGAACTTAATGTGAAGACGAGGTGTGCAACATTTTTAGCCTTCATGTGTGTCAAATAAGAAAGAAGAAAAAAATCAATGAAACTCTTACAGTAAGAAGTACGGCGAAGGTAAATGTCATGGAATGTTTCAAACATCATGCTTTTCCTCAAATTATCTCACTTAACCAAGTTTAGAACAAATACAATAGCGCGACCCGAGCTTTAAAATAACGTCCCTCTCGGACGCTATCCAACATTCGGAATAACAAAAAGCGTCCGAGCTATTGCTAGAAATAATATTGCGACTTCCGGGAACCATTTAAACATTCAGGCTAGCAAATAGCAACTGAGACGCGATTCTTGAAAAAAAAGCGTATTTGCAAAGTTTCGTCAAAACATCGAAATGTTCTGTCACATAGCGCGGGCGCTATTTCGTTCAGAATAGCAGCCCGAGAGAGAGAGACTAACGTTTGAGGGAATGAACTATTAGAGAAGGTGGGGCCATTTAATTTTGAAGGTGGCATCGTACACTCCGTGCTACTCTGGTTGGTTAGATCACATACATAACATTAGAGGTATATTGCACAGCGCACAGGTTTAGAATTCCATTTTTACGCATACCATTTCGGATAGCTGTGAACGAAGCAGCCAATCATGTTAATGGTAACGAGTGGTAGCGTTTTTAGGTAGCGCTTTTAATTTTTTTAATTTCTGAAATGGGCGCTTGGTTCACTTGCGTATTAAAGTATGTAGTTTGAGCGAGATATTTCCCTAGTCATAGATAACGGAGACCATATTCGAATTTTATAGTTTAATCTCAGCGTCTGTAAGAAGTGGGAAGTAAATATTGTAAAATTAATGGTGATAAAATGTAGCTATAACTGACCAAAATTCTCAGTAATTAAATAAATATATCTACATAAGTCCCTAACTTGACTAATTTTTTCACGCCGCACGGCTAAAAAGCCTTGAAAACAGCAGGTTTTTTTGTGATTCTGTAAAAATTACTGCGGTGAGTAATATATTAATTTTCATTAATAGCTAAGACAACATACAATCTAAACCCCGTTAGTTTTCTTACGAAATCTAGGTGTTATAAATTGCTGTTTTTTTCCCATTAGCGGTAGATCGGTGGTGGATTGTGGAGTTCAAGGTATGGAATGCGATGCCCGGATGTGGTAAATACTTTATTTCTTTTTTTTTCAAAGTTTTTTTCGCATATCTTTTTAGATATTGTGCTTTCTTCATGGTATTTTCCATTAAAAATATTTTCACGCACTTTCTTACTCCCTATACAGTGATACACTCATTAATTCCGGGGAGCAAAGCGAGTTACATGGAGCCACAAACCAAAGTGTTTGCTATATTCATCATATTTCAACGGGCGATTTTGGCGTCTTACAACTAACTAGTGTACCTAATAATATTTGCACGTTTTGCATGTTAGCATGCTTGAAGTTTAGCCCTTTAAAATGAGAAAAGATAAGTAAGTTCAGCTGAAGATGGAAACGCGAGTGATTAAGGTAGTTTGAGCGAGATAGTTCCCTAGTCATAATGGAGTCTATAATCAAATTTTATTTGTTAATTTCAGTATCTGTAAGAAGTATGAAATAAATATTGTAATGTTAATGGCACAAAGACATAGTTATATATGACCAAAATTCTCAGTAATTAAATAAATAAGTCTCTAACTTGACTCATTTTTTCCCGCCGTACGGCTGAAAACCCTTCAAAACAGCAGGTTTTTTTTGCGATTTTGTCAAAATTACAGGACTGAGTAATAGATTATATTTTATAAATAGTTGAAAAAACATGCAATATACACACTGTTAGTTTTTTGACGAAATCTAGGAGTTATAAATTCCTAATTTTTTTCAATATTCTCCCTCTGGAGCGCACTGCCATAATCTATCCCATGTTAAACAGCTTATATTTTGAGGCAAATTGCTCGAGAAGTAGTTCGGCAAAGGATTAATATTTTGATTTCATTGGAAAGATGAGAGTTTTTTCTATAAATTGATGCCAAATTCATCAAATTCTAGGTGAAGTGATTTTTCACTCAAACTACCTTAAGACGTTTGATGGCGGAAGGTAGTTTGCCCTGTTTCATTTAGTTTCATTGCCCTGCCAAACGTTATCTTAGCAAGTTCCTCTGTCATCCGCTTGTTCATTTCCCTGGAGACACACAGAAAAGGAAAAAAAATACACTATGGAAGACCCCAAAAATAAATATGTTCGAGAGGTTAACAAGTCATTGGAAAACATAACTATGTATTTAAACTGATTTTACAACAATAAAATGCATCTCTTAATTTAAAAATGAGAGTTTGGCCTTACTTTTAAAAAAGTAATTTTTTTTACACCAGTCGCAATACTAATGGATTAAATTGTGGAATAAGTAATGGTTTGGTGATAAATACATTACTTGTGATAACTAAAAACCACTAATGTTTTGGTCAAGCATTACAAGTAAATCACCAAGCATAGCAGCTGCTAGGAATATAAACTAAAAATCAAATATTTTATTTACGTCGTCTCCCATCAGTAAATAAGTTCTACTTATTTACTGATGGGAGACGACGGACAACTACGGCAATTTAGCACCATTGAGGACATATAGATGGGCTGATGTAGAGACGCATTCATGCAAAATGGAGGAAGGGTAGACGGTAACCCGGTGTCGGCATTTGGTTAACTTGGAGGTTAACATTCCATTGCGACCAAGGAGGTTAAAATGAATTGGAGGAGGCATGACCGCGAATGCTCATGGGCGAAAGTGAAGCATGAATAGGGGTGCTTGGGAAGGATTTTGTGCCGAGTAGGTGTTGCCAAACCAGTCACCAAACATCGCCTTGCCTGTGGTTTTTAACTTAGATTTGACGAAAATCGAACGCGACCACCGGAGACGTAAGCCAGAGGAAGGTCTAAACTGTGCCGACTGCAATGGCGGAATTGGCTTCAAGAATCAAGTGGTATGTCGCCTCCATTTATTTTCTAACCGCCTTGATTGCGACGGTACGAGTCAAAACGAATAACGAATTACACCTTTCGTCTGTATTGTTCACAACATACCGTCTCCACTGATGACATGCCGTAGCTATTGGAGCTGATTAGAATTACAAAATAAATATGGGTATAAATTACGCAGATAATGTAACGACTATCTTTTTTGATGAACAATTTTTTCATCGATAGGAGCCGACTACAGCGCCATTTCTATTTAACGCATTTTGACTTCAGTCAATGCAGTTATTTCCTAATTAATTAAAACAAACGATATATGATGTGAAATCAGTGGTGAACCCAGTGGTTGGCCGGGGTGGCCCCCCCTAGGGGTGCCACCTCGGAAGGGGTGGCATGGAGATTCCTTCCCCCCCTCCCAAAGATAGGATAATGTTGAAGTAAACTATCTCATCTGCAAATCCAATTAGCAAAATGTAGAGAATAAAAAAGTACTAAAGTACAAAAAGAGGAAAATATAGAATAAGATAAAAAAGGGGGAGGGGGGCCACCCCTTCCGTTTTGCCAGGGGTGCCAGAAACTCTAGGAAAACCACTGTGTGAAATGCATCCATTTCATTAACATTCAATTTCCCGGAAGTATTTACTTCTTACTTATATATTTTACACGAAAAAGGGATTTATATTAGAGAGAAAAATGTTGTTGCTCTCTATGCTTTACTCATTCTCGCATTTGAAACTATGTTATTCCATTAGTACTCATGATTAAAGACAAACTTAGTACTTTTCTACAAAATTATTTATTGTACGATGCGTTTCACCGCTTTACGGTATCGTCAGGTACAAATGTTTTCGGTAAACTTCTGTACCTGACGATGCCGTAAAGCGGTGAAACGCGTCGTGCATTAAAATAATTTGTAGAAAAGTACTATGAAGGATTTCAGGCTTTCCCAGCGAAGATTTATATCAGGGATCTTTCGGGGTTTGCACCGGGTAGCTAGGTCCATGGCGGCCAATGTTTCGATGCTCGAGTCGAGCATCGTCCTCAGGGCAGAGGTGAGTGCCTTGACTAGGGGCCTGATTCTGATGCTTTCCCGATGTTCAACTTTTCCACCAAAACGTCATTAGTTTCCACCAAAACGTCATGACTTTCCGACACTACGTCACATGTTCCACCTTCCACCAGAGAATCGTTCACTACATCGTTCATCGTTCAATGACTGGTGGAAAGTCAAGCTTCCCTTCAACCCGTCATCCACTTGGTGGAACAGCGCTAGTGTCGTGGTGGAAACTTTCCGACGGAAGTAAGCGTGCGGAAGGCAGACATTTTTTTGTTCGCGTTTTCGAGGTAAGTTGGAAATCGGCAAAGTTTGTGACGATCGGCTCTCCAGAGGGGGTCAATGATCCGTTCATTGAACGGTTCAAGAGTCGTTCAATGAAAGAATGGTGGAACTTTCCACCAGTCATTGACTGGTGGAAGATCATAATCGGGCCCTAGAAGTGGTCATCAATATATACCCTATGGGTAGCTTAGGGGCCCGATTCTGATCTTCCACCAGTGGAAGACTGGTGGAAAGTTACACCATTCGTTCATTGAACGACTCTGGTTCCGTTCAATGAACGGCTCAATGACCCCCTCTGGAGAGCCGAACGTCACAAACTTATGCCGATTTCCAACTTACCTCGAAACCGCGAACAAAAAAATGTCTACCTTCCGCACGCTTACTTCCGTCGGAACGTTTCCACCACAACACTAGCGCTGTTCCACGAAGTGGATGACGGGTGGAAGAGAAGCTTGACTTTCCACCAGTCATTGAACGATGAACGATATAGTGAACGATTCAATGGTGGAAGGTGGAAATGATGCCGTAGTGTCGGAAAGTCTTGACGTTTTGGTGGAAACTAATGACGTTTTGGTGGAAAAGTTGAACATCGGGAAAGCATCAGAATCAGGCCCCAGGTCCGAAATTTTTGGCGGGAAAATTAGGTATCATCCGGGGGTCTTGACTCTCCCATAAGCTTTAGGATGGGTTTCCACGTGTGACTCAGGTTGTAACCGGAGTCACGGTTAAAGTGTCGTATTTCTCTCCGGATCTAGATGGCCTCCTTGATGAGCCGGTCCCAGTAGCCAGATGAGCGGGCAATTATTTTTGTCTTCTCAAAATGGATGGCATGGTCCATCGTGATGCTGTGTTCTGCAACAGCCGATTTTTCAGGTTGGACCAATCTAAGGTGACGCTGGTGTTCCTTGATTCGCGTCTCCACCGTCCGACTTGTCTCACCCACGTACACTTCACCGCATTCACACGGAACGCGGTAAACTCCTGATGTCTTCAGGCCAATAGGGTCCTTCGCTCTGACTATGAGCTCCCTCAGTTTGGGTGGCGGTCGGTGAATGGTGTCTATATTATGTCTGGCTAAAAGCCTGATATCGAGGAGACGTATGGCAAGTAAGCTCTTGAGGAAGGTTTTTCCTTTGCTGTCTGCGTCTTCAAATCTACTTGCTTAAAGGTCCTTTTCAGGGCCAACGTTATGTCCCGTCCCCCGTATCCATTGCGTCGAAACGTCTTCTGAAGGTGCCTAATCTCTTGCGGTAAACTTTCTTCGTCTGCAATAGATACGGCTCGATGGAGAAGAGTGGAGTACTAAGTGTGTCT
The DNA here is from genome assembly GCA_963573305.1 of Pyrrhosoma nymphula. Taxonomy (NCBI): domain Eukaryota; kingdom Metazoa; phylum Arthropoda; class Insecta; order Odonata; family Coenagrionidae; genus Pyrrhosoma; species Pyrrhosoma nymphula. The sequence goes on along the minus strand of OY754335.1, from coordinate 130,483,988 downwards.
TTAATCATGAGTACTAATATAATTAACTTCTAAAAAGTGAAGCCAGCTACTGTTTAGTTTATGTAATTCCAAGTTCAATTTGGGACAAAAGAAATAGCGTGGAAAGGTATGATTTTGTTGTCCATACGGAGGACTCGTTTTTTCTAAAAGTAGCCGGAATATAATGTGAGCAAAACGACACTCAAATCATTTGACGGTGGAACCACTTTAACGAATGGTACCGGAAGTGCCAAGTGCCCCATTCGATGAAGAGGGAACCACTACACCTGAAAATGTCTCCCCGCACCTCCGCCACTGCAAGGAAACGAACCCGCGTCCACTGGATGGGTGGTCTGACCACCACCATCTACCTGGTCCACTAAGAAGAGAAATGAATGATCCATCAGAGCTTACCAAAGTCGTCAGAGTACTAACATTAATGTGCATTGTATCGGTGTATGATGCAAAAATGTAGATTCTGCTTGTAAGAAAAGAGGACGAGAATAGACTGCAGGTGTTTGAGATATGAGATGTAGTAAGAGAATGGAGAATGTGCAGTGGACGGAAAGGAAGACGAGCGAGAAATTGCTTAGTCTGGTGAGTGAGGAGAGGAAACTTCTGGAGAATATTAGGAGGAGGCAAAATAAGTGGTTGGAAGAGGCGATGAGGAGCAGGGGCCTATTTACGGGGGGGGGGGACGAACGGGACCGGTCCCCCTCCAGACCACAAAAAGAGTTTAGTCCAACGTTTAAAAAGATTTTTAGTCCATAAATCGTTGAAAATAAGATATATACAAAGTAATTACACCAAAAGATTACTGTAGGTATGTACAAACGTATCATTCTGAGTACACGTCTCAAATAATATTATTTTTCAATGTTAATACAGCTAATTCTGTGAGCTGACGAACCTGTAACCTAACTCCTTATCCTACCCTCTAAGATAATATCCCAGCCCCTTTGTGATATTTTCAATATGTCAATTTCTAAGGGTAATTTTCCTGCTGCGCTAAAAACTTCTCTGATTGTACCTACTCATAAAAGAGGGTCATACAGTGAATCAGAAAACTATAGACCCATTTCTATCCTCTCTGTATTTTCCAAAATATTTGAAAACATTTATATAGCCGAATCATTAACTATTTATGTCATTTTGACCTTCTACACCATTCTCAACATGGATTCATCATGGGAAGGTCTACCACAACTGCAGCCTTTCAGCTTTTAAATAAAATTATTTGGGGACTTTCCAATCAGGAAGACTTAATTAGAATTTTTTTTTGATTTGTCGAAAGCTTTTAATTCAGTTGATCATGATCTACTTTATTCTAAATTGCATAGTCTTGGAATTAATGGTGTTGCCTTGTCTTGGGTTAAGTCATACCTATAAAACCGTAAGCAAATGGTTCAAATTAGCATTAAACATAAATCGGGCACTAACACATTTAAGTCCAATTTGGTTGAAACGAATGCGGAGTCCCACAGGGTTCTATATTGGGCCCACTTCTGTTCGTCATATTCATATTGTGATTCTGCTCATCAAACTTTAATCGAATTGTTAAATTGGTGTAGGTTGAATAATTTGAAAATGAATGAAAACAAAACCAATTTTCTACAGTTTCACAATAAAATTAATCCACCAATGACCCCTCTTCTTAGGGTGGATACAAGTAAACCTATAAAAAAGTCTAGCTCCGTAAAATTCTTGGGAATATCTTTAACTGAAAACCTTGATTGGTATCCTCACATTAAAGATATAATTTTAAAAAATGGCCACTGGGACATTTATGATCAGGAAACTTGTCCCTACTACTTCTGTGGAAATTTTGAAACTAGTATACTATGCTAAAGTTCACGCTCACTTGACCTATGGAGTTGTCTTATGGGGTAACTCGAGTGCAGCAAGGAAGGCATTTTCTATGCAAAAGAGGTCTATAAAGGCCATGATGAGTGTACCCATCAGGACCCCTAGAAGGCCTTTGTTTAAGCAACTGAATATCATGACTTTACCCAGCATATATATATATTTTTCACTCATGTTTATTTTTAAAAAAGAATCCATCTATGTTCATTCTTAACTCGATGGTTCATAGTCACTTGACTCGTGGAAGGGAGAATGTTCACCTGCGAGTACTATTACGTGCTGTATGTAAGAATGGCCCTATTCACTCGGCATCACTTTTGTACAATAAGTTACCTACAAACTATGAATGTATGTCCTCTGTGTCTTCTTTTAAATTAAAACTCAAGGAACTACTGCTTAATAAATGTTATCATAGTACTGATGAGTTTTTTTTCAGATAATATTGTAAATCTATTTCGAAAGGTTATTATGTATAAATGTTTCTGAATATGTTCTATGTCAACAACGACCAACAGAACAATAAAGCTATGTATTATTATTATTATGAAACCAATCCCATGGAAATTGCCTCATCAATAACAAGAAATTAATAGTTTATTAAATGAACATGAACTCGTAGGAACAAATTAGTATACGTATTATTATTAATGCCACGATTAATGCGCTTCCCCGAAAATTTCCGTAATTCCAAATGCTTCCGCCAGGGATCGTGGTTATGGTGGTTAGTTGTAAAAAAGGAAGAACGTAATTTGCAAGCCGGCCACGCCGGGCTACGATTGTTAACTCGTTCTTGAAAATAAAAATAATGATGTCTTGAAAGGTAACGTGGAGGATGTTACTAATGAGATACTGTCCCTAAAGTTGAATATGCAACAAGCCTTGGAAAATCAGGAACTTATTTTGGCAGCATTGAAAGAGAAGAGGAGTCCGTCATCTCCCTCTGGAGTGCATTTTATGACTGCAGAAATTAGCAGAGACAAGCATTTTGCCATACCAGCAAGGCAGAATTGCAGGAAGTGGAGACAAAATTAGCTCCATGTACGGAACTATTTGGTATGTGAAAACTATTTTAAATATTTTCACTGAAATGGTCATTGATTATACATCAATGCTATCTCACATGCTGCATTCCTGCTGTAATTGATATGAAAGAAATGCCTTTCCTTTAAAATCACCACATTTCACATTTTCCGGTGAAGAGCTCATCATTCGTGATTGAAATAGACTTATCTAAATGCTGTTCATTCACTTAGGAGTTTCTCTTATGATAACTGACGATAACCATAACAACGCTTTTGCGTCTTTTGCAGTACGGTTTCATTTGAAAAAGTTTGTCTTCACTCAATACAAACGATGGACCTGATTAATTTTTCTTTTCCTTAACAGGTTACATTTTTACTTCAAATCAAAGTCAAGGACATATGAAAACGGGTCAGGAAAAATTTGGAAAGATGTGTGACGAATGATCTGGCCAGAGGTTATGCAACTGGTCGGGGAAGCCAGAAAATTTATCATTTGTGCAAGTTTCCCAAAGGTGATTGAGGGACTTCATGGTGAGTTAAGGAGCATTTTACCCGTTATTAGTGGTTACCACTTCATTTAGTTAAGTCATTGCTGTTAATAATTAAGTCCAAACGAACTGTATTTTCTCGAAGCTGAGGGGAGGGTTCTTTAATTTGCTTTCTTTTACAAAATTTTCAAATTAGCTTGACCTGATAAATAGTTAATGATTCTGGAATGTTGATACCTTCCGTGGCTTCATTTTCAGTGGCTGCCAAGGCAGAGCAGTGTGCTGTTGAGAATTGTGACCCCAATGTGCTTGATGGGGAAATTAATGAGGAATGCCAAAGGGCGAAAAACGACTGTCCACCAGGTTAAGACGACCAGGTTTTTAGTCATGACGACCAGGGCCAAAGTGAAAATCATGGTCCAAATGCCAATGCCGAGTGGAGGAGTTATGTATAAAAATTAAATAAATGTGGATGATACATTGATTTTTTTTCTTTCTTTGGCAGCTAAATTCCAAACCTTATGCGAGTATTATTTGCGGTGATTGCTATTTAGCAAAACCAATGGAAATAACAATGGTCATTGACTTATGGGTCATTTTCATCTGTATGCAGTCTTTTTTTCCATGAGTAATTATACTTTTAACACTTTGACTGCGGTTTTAAAAATACTGTTTGACCCCAAAATGCGGAATTTTTTTTTCTCGTCAATGCCTTTAAAATTGGATCTGATGTGCTGCACTTATCATAATTTTTTATTAGCAATTATTTTTTCGGTTAAATTAAAAAAATAATATTCCACGTCTATCGACGTGGTCCGCTATAGGAGAGGACAGCTAAGTATGCAACCCAGCATGACACAGCTTAAGATTTCTGTATTCCATTTACGAAATATTTTTCTACACCAAATATTTGGGATTAGCGTTCTTTTTGATAATTAATACGTACTTCATGTCGTGTCGGGTATCATTCACTGAAATCCTAACCTCCACTTCTTATGCGATGTTCTTTTTTATCTAATATTTCTTACCTTAATATTTACTTCTCGGCCACTTAAGTGTAATTCTCACTTAGCTAGTATAGTATTTGGAGTACTCATAGGCATTATTCGGGGTGAATGGGTATTATTTGCGTAAATCCTGGCATAACAGAACTAAATATTATCATTCATGAAATATTAAAATTATTTGCATAATTCAGAGCTAATTATTGACTATATTCCACGTGTGAATATTTTTTCCATATATAGCGCATAATTCAGAGCTATATTCCAAATATATTCAAGGCCCTAGCCCTTCTAAATGAGCTCAGAATTAATATATGCACACATTATTAAAAAAATATGCATATAATATACTATTCCGGTCAGTGCATAGATTTGGCATATTATGCGCATATCTTAGCAAATTATGGGGACATTATACCATTTATATTCATAGTTTATGGACATATTATGCACACTTTATACCAAAGGTATGGTATAATAGAAAAATAATATTTGAGTATATTATGCATATTATTAAATTTGTGCTGGTTGGGCGGGGACATCTCGCACTCACTGTGCCACACATAGAGTACATTCAGTACCTTGTTGGTATCATCGTAAAAAAACAGATAACAAAACTTAAGTTCATACCATTCATCTACCTCTACATCTACGAAGTACCGTGCAAGTCACCACTAGGGTGTGTGGCACGGGGTGATTCCACAACAGACATGCAGCACTCATCCCAGCACAAATCAGAACTTCGCACACTCCCCCGGCCGCTAGCCGCAGGCCAAAAAGCAGTCAGGAGAACAGTGCGTAGTCCGACCAGAAACTGGGAGAGTGATACGTAAATGAACATGCAGAACAATGCTATACACACATCTAGTGGTTAATATTACCGATACTGTTAATTTATGAATGCTACGAGATGCTACTTCATGCAGAGAACAAAATAAAATTCAGCCGGACAAATCAACCGGTGTGAAGTGTTAGTAATGATGTTGTGTTATTAAGCACAAGTGAAAATTCTACTCTACTCATAAGAGTGGCAGTTTCATATGATTGATTTATCCCAACTATTATGATCCCTTATTGTACGTGGGAAAAATTATTTTTTAAATCTATCGGTTCTGCAATCAATTTCCTTTATCTTATTCCTGTGATCGCTTCTACCGTAGTACGTTGGCTCTAGCCGTATATGTTGAACGTCCGACAAAAAAGTGTCTGCTGCGAATTTGCGCAAAAGAATTAACCTGTATTTCTCCCTTCGATCAGTTAGAGATTCCCACCCATTCATGTGTTACCTTAAATAAAACAAATCATTTTTAATCATAACCTTGAGGCTCGCATGCCACAAGATGGACCTCAAGCAGTTCAAACTTATGGGCATACTTTTCTTATATATTTCATTGTATCACTTGAATAACATACATGAGGACATTTATGTATTATGTTATGAGTGTTTACTAAGTGAAGAAATCTTCAGCATAAGGAAGGCAAAATGGGGAAAAAGCATGCATGCTATCAGGTGACGTCCAGTAATCCATTTCCTCTCATTGCAATTTGAGATGCAAATGCAAAGTTCAGCAGGGGGCTGACTGAGATCGCCTGGTTTACCAACACGGTCTGAAAATATCGATATTGAACTATCGATTTCAGTAGTTTGAATTATTTTGAGATTTCTTGCATATTTCAGCCGCACACTTCTCTCCTTTCCCTTCTTGCAACAAGTCACGCCGTAAATGATACCGATTATATTTTGTTTACCATCGGCAACCAAAAGAAGAACGATGAGCGCGACGCTCCGGCCTCTTCGGATCGATCTGAGATCTCAGACCGGTTAGGGAAAGCGGGCTGACTCGGCTCGCTTCTCAGATCGATCTAGCCAGCGCGCTCCGTTTACCATATCGAGCTGAGCCAGTCAGATCGATCTGAGATCGATTGGTAAACGTAGTGATAAGCTCCAAAGGCTTTGACGAAAACGCCCAGTTCCAAGAAAATACGTTGTGCATGAAACATAGTGATTCAAATATTTCCAATGATATAAACAATTCCATTTTATAGCACATAAAATGAGGTAAAACTAAAATAGGCAAATAAAAGGATAATGCCTCTTCCATTAAATTTTGCAAATAAATCAAATAGCACTGTTCTTAGACGTGCCAAGGTTCCGCAAAGATTTGCGTTAATTCATTTTATACTGAACGATTGATGCTGAAATCATCACACCCAGTATTACTTCAACTTTTATAATAATCTTATATGCGTCATATTATGTATGTAATTATGGTCGTGTATGTGAATATATACATATCCATGCGTGTACATGTATATCTAAATTTGTGAGCATATATATATGTTATTTTTGAATAGTCATATGTGAGATTCATTTCTCTGCATGCACTTACTGAAGGGGTTCTCTAGAATATGAACTCACAACATTACTTAAGAATGTAATCACTGTATCACTTATATAATAATGTAACTGATAAGCATGAATTAGCATCTACTCTACCAATGTAAAATTATTCATGATGGTAACCCCGAAACACATTTTCCTCTGAAGTACCTATATTCCATCACTTTCTTTAAATTGTCCATGCTGATACTGTAAATGTTGTGTGAATGGAATAAAATATATTATTATTATTATTTTTTTTTAAATTTATGTCTGTCGCAGTCCATTCGCGGCTCCTTATTATACAATCGTCACTTATCATCTTTAACAGGCGTGGCAGTGCGGCTGGAGTTGCAGTCACCTGTCCAGACCTACAGGGCACCCCTGCCCTATGTCCCCGTTATAATGCAGGCCAAAGGGTACCAAAGGGCAACCATTGTAGATGCCTCGAAGGAAGGTAAGGCGAGTTTAGACTAAGTTACCTCGTCTACAAGTTGAGACCACTTGAAACGAATTCCACATCGAACGAGTTGAAACTAGGTATTTCGATTTTTCACCGGGACTGCTTGTCATGCGTGTTGTATGTGTTTGCGGGTTGTCTGAGAGTTAAAAACCATCAAAAACGAGGAGACAACTCGTACCTACGAGTTGATCCGAGTTCAAATGTTACTGGATTTACCTCGTTTTAGCTATGTTTTTTTCCGCAGGGTATGCTTTGACCATGAATACTAGATAAAGGATTCACGAGTCGGCCACGAGAAGTGCTGCCACAACCCGCGCATTTTATTAGGTTTTCCTAAGCTGCCACTCTCGGCGCTGACACGCTGAGGGATCTGAGCATTGTGGTGAAAATCATTAGAAGAGTACGTATCAGAGCGGATATATCACTTATATCAGGCAAATTAGAGAATTCACCGGAATTATCAAGCACACAAGCAAACTTTGAGCTTCACTATTGACAACCGAAAATCGAACACAACAGGAATCAGACTAGATGAGGAATGCTGAATAATTAAAGGGCACTGAGTCACACTCTTCTAATTAACTCACGAGCAATCCACCACACGCTAATTCTAAACTACACAATGCGCAAAAGACTTACAACACTACGATCCCCAAGTTGCTATCTTACAATCTGTTACAGCGATGTCACAAACCCGAATATATGGCCGTAACCGCCGTAACCCAACAAAATTTATTCCATTCAAATGATAACTACCCCCCCGATTCCACTAACACGACATTAACTCAGAACGGCGGTGAAGATTTAACCCTATCACTACGAACGACGTTTTACCACAGCGTAAATTTTTCTACGCAAAAGAACGAACGACGTTTTAAAACGGCGTTGCCGCTAAGCTAGCCTTAAGCAGGCCTAAAACGTGTGTGTCATAAAGGACTTCTTCTTGGGACGCCGATGGTACCCTTTATCGGTCCGTGGGAGAGGATAATCTCGACCCTTCGTCGCCTTGCGAGCCCCACTCACATCAGGTGTCCGCGGTCAGTTGCTTGTTGGTGCAGTGGAACAACAAATAAAGAATTTTTTGTGTGATTTGCAAATTGAGGGTTATAAGTACATTCCTTATATTTACCTCTACAGCTACAAATTTTAAACGGAATTCTACCGTTATTTTTAACGTAGTTCGTGTGTAAAGGAATCTCCAAACTAAGTTTTTGTTAGTTAGTTAGGGAGTGATTTTTTCGATGGTTTTAAGTTAGTTAGGGAGTTATTATGTTTTTTTTAAATAAACAACTGAATGTTATTCTTTTATATGAGCTGACGACCATATTTTTAGTGAGTTAAATTTTTATTTTTCCCTGTAATTACTCATGCTTACTTGATCTTGACAGCTGACTATTTCAGTTCTGTTTTCGTTGGTTTATGGTTTCCGCATAAAGAATACAGTGATTCCTGGCAGTGTTTTGAATCCCGAGGCGCACAAATTTTGACGTTATAACATTCGCTTCAAAGACTTTCATACTCCCAATATCGGATGATTTTAGAAATAAGAAAAGTGAGAATAAGAATAATAAAAAGAAAGGCTGGGAAGTTTTTACATAATCAATATATTCGTACGTGATAAATGTGATCTGTGCATAATATTCCAAAAACAAGAGTTCCGTAGACCGTACATCTCATGAATAAACGCGGTGAAAATTCCCGAAAAGTACCGATTCTTTGATTCTCGCTCTGATGATGCCAATATACTTAATAAGGACATTTTAAATTTGTAATAATTTTAATGGCTAAAGGTAGTTTCATGGGGCCCCCTAAGACTTCAGGTATACGAGACCCAAGGAAGGTGTAATTAGTGCGGTCCTCGCTCGAAGAAGACCCCTTTCCGAACCCTTCCTCGAGCTCCGAGAGATAATCCGGGTCGTCGGACACAGCGTGAGGTTACCCCGGCAGACATGACCATCCGTAGTACATTTTTTACTTTAATAATTCGGATGCTTAGAGATTAATAAATAAAGTAATGTTACTCCTGACGGCGGAGCGATTAAGTACGTCTTTTGATCGAGGTTCTACGATGAGAAATAACGATTTTACGAAAATTGATATGATTTGAACCGATTGCCTCCAGAAAATTGGCAACGCCGAAGCTATGGGAGGGGAGGGGGGAAAGCAAGAGGCGCTTTTTTCTCCCCCGACTCCTATTTGAAGCTAACCCACGTGGGATGTCCTGCAAGGGTGTTTGGAGGAGGGTGTGTTTTCACCTACTTTCACTATTTTATCTATTCCTGTATTTGCAGAGTATTGTATAAACGTTAAAAGAAAGGCAAGAGGTGCATTTTTCTCCTCCCACTCCGCTTTTAAGCTTACAGTATTTTATCTAATCCTCTAATAGCAGAGGGATGGATAAAAGTAACCGAGCTAATCGTAGATCAACCATACGCAGTGAGTTGTTCGGCTTAAAAAGTAGTTAGTCGAATTTTGAACATAATAGAATTACAGAAAAAAACAAAACAAGAGTACCGGATATAATTTTCAGGGACGATCAAATCTCCTTAGTAAAGAACACTAATACATTAGTAGTACTAGTCAATTAGCGTAACGTAAGGAATTAAATCGCATGTTTACATCATCTTGTTGATATTACAGGAGCAGGTGTCATAACTGGAACACAATACTGGCTCACCGCCGATATCTACATCTACATCTACATGTTACCCTGCGAGCCACCTCTAGGTTGTTTGGCAGGGGGTGACAAGTCACCAAAATGCAGCATGCAAGCGGACCGCCAAATGCACACCGCACGGTCATGAATATAAAGGATACTAACCAATTCCATCATGAACTAAAAACCATCATGCAGTATGCAAGAGAATCCCCACATGCACGCCACACATATACGATGACACATAATATTCTACATGCTACTTAAGAGGGCAATCTGCCTATGAAGCTAGAACATGCTGTTAGAAACACCATAAAACTCCGTAAACATGCTTTAAGAAATACATAAGTTAGTAAGCTACACTACCAGTCAACTAATCTATTTCTAAGTCCTTACACAGCCGTTATAGTCTCTTATCGCTCGCGGAAAAAACGACATTTTAAATCTATTTGTTCTACATTCTATCTCTCTTATTTAATTTTTATGATCTAATCCACCATAGTACGTTGGCGGTCGTAAAATTTGATCAACTTCGTCGGAAAATATACTACTCTTGAATTTACATAATAGATGTAGTCTTGTTTTCAATCTACGGTCTGACAGTGATTCCCATCCGAGTTGTTCTACGAGGTCAGTAACACTAACAAGACAATCGTAACGGCTTCTCACGTACCTGGCTGCTCTTCTCTGTACACGTTCTAACTCTGTTTTTAAGCCTTTTTCATGAGAATCCCAAACACTGGAAGCATATTCTAAATGAGGTCTAACGAGAGAGAAGTAGCTTATTTCTCTCACTTTGTCGTCGCACTTGCCTAGAATTCTTTTAACAAATCCCAATTTACGATTAGCTTGACCTGTTATTTCCCGAATATGTTTATTCCACGATAGATCATTATTGAGCCTAACTCCGAGATATTATACGGATTCTACCGTCTGTAATTGGGTATCCTGAATGAAATAGCTCTGTTGTGGAGAGTTATTTTTCCCCAGAATTTCATTACTAAGCATTTTTTCAAATTTAACTCTAGCTGCCACGCATCGCACCATGCTTGGACTGCAGTAAGGTCGTTCGTTAGTTTATCCTTATCTTCACTGCTACGGATTTCCCTGTATACTACAGCGTCGTCTGCAAATAATCGAAGTTTACTATCTATTATTTCACCAATATCGTTGATATAGAGTAGGAAGAGGAGTGGGCCTATGACACTATCCTGAGGGACGGCAGAAGTGACTCCAACTTCGTTGGAGGCTACGCCTTCTAATACTACTCTTTGCACGCGATCGCTCAAAAGTTCTCTGATCCAGGAAATTACATCATCGTCTAGGCCGTATGATTTTAGTTTTACTAATAACTTTCCGTGGGGCACTTTATCAAATGCTTTTTTGAAATCAAGAAAAATCGCGTCCATTGGAATGTTGTCCTCTCCGGAGACTAAAATATCGTGGGCAAACAGCGCTAACTGAGTTTCGCATGATCTACCTTTCCTGAATCCGTGTTGAGTTCTCATTAACAAGTTATGCGTGTCTAGGTGTTTCATTACTGAGCTGACAACAATGTGTTCAAGGGTTTTGCATGAAATGGACGTTAAAGATATCGGTCTGTAATTACATGGCTGTTCCTTGTCTCCACTTTTGAATATGGGCGTTACATTGGCAATTTTCCAGTCATTTGGTACTCCGTGTTGCTTTATGGATTTTGTGAATATTAGCTGCAAGTAGGGGGCAATTTCTGACGCTAGTTCTTTATACACGCGAGAAGGGATTTCGTCTGGACCAGGTGACTTATTTGGACTGAGCAATTTCAATAAAATTTCTATTCCGTGAGCACTAATATCAAGGGGAGGCATCTTTCGTATGCAGTGATTATCAACCGCCACGGATGAATTCTCAGATGACTCAGTGAACACGCTCTTGAAGTAGGAATTTAATAAATTGGCTTTATCGGAACTGTTTGTTAACACATCTCCATTATCGTTTCTTAGCGAACAAACGGTAGATCTTTTACCTTGAACTTCCCTAACATAAGACCAAAATGCTTTTGGGTCATCCCGTAACTGCTCTACAAGTGTTTTCCTTTTAAAATTCGTCAATGCATTCCTGAACGCTTCCTTTGTAGCGGCTTTAGACAACTTATATTTATTAATCATTAACTCTCGATCACTAGGAGATACATCATGAATGATTTTTTCATCTTAGCATGGCACGCTCTCTGTCGCCTTAACGATTTTCTGACTTCCGCGTCATACCATCTCGGTTCGCTACCTTCTTTTTTTATTTTACTAGGGATATATCTTTTGATTCCTGAATTTATGAGCGAAAGAAAAGCTTTCCAAGTGGCTTCTACATTTAACTCCATTACTGATTTTTGAAACACGGGAAAAGCATTTTTCAGATTACTCTTGATTTTTCAGTGAATTCCACCTGAAGTGCAAGATGTGTGGAATTGAGAAGAGCATTTGTAATGAAGACCCACACGACATAAAGATGGACATAAATAAAGCTATAGTTAGTCAGTAGGTTTATAAATCGTATTTGTCTTTGATTACTAAATATGTGTTCAAAAACTTGGCATTGCGTATAGGTGCCGCTTAAGGCGGAAGGCTCTCTAAAATATATACATTAACTTTTCTATAGGTCACAGGAATGTTATGCATTGGACAAGGATACTCACAGATGAATGAGATGTGTTCCTTATTGGATATACCTTCCATGGCAATTACACTTTTGTGCGTCATCAGGCGAAAGTAGCATCTACCATCCACGATGTTGCATGGGAGCAAATAAAATCTGCATCAAAGGAGGAAGCAGATATAGCCATTGAAAAGGGAGAAATATACATAGATGGAATTCCTATGATAACTTTTGTCTGCGATGGATCATGGGCAAAGAGATCTTATCGAACAAATTACAATTCCCTGTCTGGAGTGGTGCATATTAAACACTGTCGCTTTAACATATACTTGAAATTGTGTTTAAATGACGAAATTAAACGCCATAATTTAACACAATGACTCTTGCGCTCTACGCAGGCGTGCATTGTCGGCTATCGCTCCAAAAAAGTACTCTTCATTGGAGTGCGAAACAAATACTGCTGTATATGTGCGCATGGGCGTTCGAAGGATGGTACTGCTGAAATTAAGGATCACGTCTGTTATAAGAATTGGAGCGGATCTTCAACGGGCATAGAATGGCCAGGCGGAGTTCTAGAAGATGGCAAAGGCATAATCGATGTTCAATGTCCAATTAGCTGCAGGAATTTGTCTCCATCGGAGACGGCAGGACAGAAAAAACTAAGGTCTAGTGACTATCCTTAAGAGGATGGGCTAATGGGCTGACAGCGGGTGGTAACTATGGGTGGGAGATGTAGATGTGGGAATATGCGGGCAGTGAAGTCCAAAGGCAAGGGTAGGCTTCCTGCTTACCGTTGCAAAAATTCGACGTGCCTGCAGTCGAACACCATAACGACAGAGACCTTCTTCGCCAACTTCAAAACTGGAGTCGAGAACGTTATGGCGGTGGCTGTCGGCTCCCACGTGGGTTAGCTTCAAATAGGAGTCGGGGGAGAAAAAAGCGCCTCTTGCTTTCCCCCCTCCCCTCCCATAGCTTCGGCGTTGCCAATTTTCTGGAGGCAATCGGTTCAAATCATATCAATTTTCGTAAAATCGTTATTTCTCATCGTAGAACCTCGATCAAAAGACGTACTTAATCGCTCCGCCGTCAGGAGTAACATTACTTTATTTATTAATCTCTAAGCATCCGAATTATTAAAGTAAAAAATGTACTACGGATGGTCATGTCTGCCGGGGTAACCTCACGCTGTGTCCGACGACCCGGATTATCTCTCGGAGCTCGAGGAAGGGTTCGGAAAGGGGTCTTCTTCGAGCGAGGACCGCACTAATTACACCTTCCTTGGGTCTCGTATACCTGAGGTCTTGGGGGGCCCCACGAAAGTACCTTTAGCCATTTTAATCGTTGAATAATCGTCAAAATCATTTCCGAGTGCGGAATACAACGACGAAATTATTTATTTAACCATTGATACGATATTTGTAGCTAGAGAGCTTAATATTAACGATGGAATTTCGTTTAAATGCTGTGATGGCATTGCAAAACCATAATAATTCATTTCCATGCAAATAAATATCGAGGCTGTAGCAGTGGCGTTACAGAAAAAACTCAAGGGTGGGGGTTAGAAGTTATTGTGTGATTTGCAAATTAGGGTTATAAGTACATTCCTTATATTTACCTCTACAACTACAAATTTTAAACGGAGTTCTTCCGTTATTTTTAACGTAGTTCGTGTGTAAAGGAATCTCCGAACTAAGTTTTTGTTAGTTATTTAGTTGATTTTTTCTATGGTTTTAAGTTAGTTAGGGGGTTAATGTTTATAGGTGAACAATTGAATGTAATATGAGCTGACGACCATATTTTTAGAGAGTTAATTTTTTTTATTTTTCCCTGTAATTACTCATGCTTATTAGATCTTGAATGCTGACTATTTCAGTTCTGTTTTCGTTGGTTTATGGTTTCCGCCTAAAGAATACAGTGAGGGGCGCAAGTTATCGCGACGATTGTAGCTTTCAAACCGACCGCCTGGCAGCGACTCAGCTTCCCTTATATATGTAGATCGGTTGTTTCGAGAACATTCGGTGCCAGAATGTTCGCTTCCAGACTTTTAAGGAGTGTGAACAAATACAAACAGTAGAATATTTGCAACTTTTCTCGAACAAATGCCAGACAGAATAACGTATCGAGATCACTAGAATGGCCGCGACTTTTCTCGTAGGGTAGCTATCTATGTGCCAGACAGAAACGTATAAAATACGATGACGCGGACGTGCGCGCGTGCTATAGGTATAGCGAAACTTGGTGGCACTCACCAGCGGAGAATCAGACATCACCGAGGGTAAATCAAGCGTTGATGAGCGGGCAAAGGTACCGAAGGACTCCCGGAGTGACATCTGGATGAAGACTCGGCCACTTTATCCCACATCACTTGTATGCTTTCCTCTCCCTTGCGTCATACTCTTAACAAGCGAGTGCCACCAAGTTTCGCTACACCTATACATAAGAAAGTACAACTCCTCGAAAACTCGACTCAGAGTCGACTGACGAAAGACACGAACGAGTGGTGTGCGGGCTGACTGGCGGGGGCGGCGCGGGCGGCAATGCGGGCGGCCCCGCAAGGGGGGGCTTGCGCCCCCCGCATGTATCCGCCACTGGGCTGTAGCAACAATGTTTTCAGCAAAACCATGGCATAAAATGACCGCGACCGCATGTCGTAATGGGCAGCCCAAGCGGAAAAGGGAGGAGATTATCTCCCCCCGGTGGGCGAGAAAAAGGTTCAACATCCCTCTGGCCCCCAACATAAGTTAGGGAGATCCTAGCGTAACTGAGAAGATCCTAGCGTAGTGAAAGCTCCATACTAGCAAAGAAGAGAAATTTTCCCCGTCCCCGTCGCGAAAGGGTTAAAGAAGTCCTTCATTTTAAGAAGCCCTATATTCAAAGGAGGTTTGAATATACCTCCTTAATACATTCAAACCTCCTTGCCTATCTTCTTAATCCTTTCGCTACGAATGACGTTTTAAAACGGCGTTGCTGCTAAGCTAGCCTTAAGTAGGCCTAAAAGGTTCTGTGTGTAATGAAAGACTTCTTCTCGGGTCCTCGTACCCTTTTTCGGTTCGCGGGAGAGGATTATAATCTCGGCCCTTCGTCTCAATGCGAGCCCCACTCACAGCAGGTGTCCGCGGTCAGTTGCTTGTTGGTGCGGTAAAATAACAAACATAGAAGTTATTGTGTGATTTGCAAATTGAGGGTTATAAGTACATTCCTTATATTTACCTCTACAGCTACAAATTTTAAACGAGTTCTCCCGTTATTTTTAACGTAGTTCGTGTGTAAAGGAATCTCCGAACTAAGTTTTTGTTAGTTATTTAGTTAGTTAGGGAGTGATTTTTTCTATGGTTTTAAGTTAGTTAGGGAGTTATTATGTTTTTTTAAATAAACAACTGAATGTTATTCTTTTATGTGAGTTGACGACCATATTTTTAGTGAGTTAAATTTTTATTTTTACCTGTAATTACTCATGCTTACTTGATCTTGACAGCTGACTATTTCAGTTCTGTTTTCGTTGGTTTATGGTTTCCGCCTAAAGAATACAGTGATTCCTGGAAGTGTTTTGAATCCCGAGGCGCACAAATTTTGACGTTATAACATTCGCTTCAAAGACTTTCATACTCCCAATATCGGATGATTTTAGAAATAAGAAAAGTGAGAATAAGAATAATAAATAAAAGACTGGGAAGTTTTTACATAATCAATATATTCGTACGTGATAAATGTGATCTGTGCATAATATTCCAAAAACAAGAGTTCCGTAGACCGTACATCTCATGAATAAACGCGGTGAAAATTTCCGAAAAATGCCGATTCTTTGGTTTTCGCTCTGATGATGCCAATATCCTTAATAAGGACATTTTAAATTTGTAATAATTTTAATCGTTGAACGAGGATATATTTATTTAATTACATAATTTTATACGAGAGATGTTGACGTATGTAACAATATTTTTGCGCCATTAATATAACAATATTTACTTAATATTTCATGCCGACGCTGAAATAAATAATTAAATTCGAATATGGTCTCCATTATGACTAGCAAAATATCTCGCTTAAACTACCTTAATACAATAATAGCCCCAACGTCATTCAAGACTAACCTTAAGCAGCTGGAGATACCGAGCAACTGGTCAAGTGCCCCTGGAAGATCCCCCAAGGCACTTGGCCCCATACTATCATATCCTCCCAATTTAAGGGTTGTATTATTTTAATGAAAATACGAAACTACTGACGAGAGAAGTAAAATATCATAAAGAACTCGTTAGAGAAGTGAAAATGAAAAATATTCAAATAATTTCAACAGCAAAATACAAACTGGCATGCACCTGGAAAAGTCTCCTCTGGCATTCATTTTCATTCAAGTATTCTACCAGCTGATTGGTAGGTTCTTGGACAGTCCCTATTCTGCATCCCAACCTCATACCTTCGCTTTCCCTCCTAAGGATGGCCCATGATTAGATCCCTCTTCAATTCTTCATATCTTCTACCTCCTCTAATTTCGTCCAGAATTCCTACCCTCTTCCACGCTTCCACAGTGTTCTCCCCTCTATCACTCTCTTCAACAAGCCTTCTCCTCTCAAAACCTCCTCCATCTATCTCTTCTACCTTCTCCGAACTTCTGCCACAAGCTTCCTCTCCGACCATATCCAGTACAACATGGCATTATTGAAAACAGCGATGGAATAGAAATGGCGGTATAAAGAAACAAAATTGCCTAACGAGCCAAAGATATGATAGGGTAGGATGAATAGCTCTCGGGACTCCAGCTGGGCAATGGTGCTAAACCGCACCCAATGGCGCAGTCCGCCATCGTCTTCAGGGTTAACCCTAAAGACGATGGCAGACCACGCCATTGAAACGTCGGCGCAGTTCAACACCACTACCCGGCCGGAAACCCGAGAGATATTCATCCTAAGCATTCGCCGGGAAATTCATTCAAGAATTCTACGAGCTGATTGGTAGGTTCTTGGACAGTCCCCATTCTGCATCCCAACCTCATAGACACTGTCTCGCTTCCCATCCTTAGGATGGCCCGTTATTAGATCCCTCTTCAATTCTTCATATCTTCTACCTCCTCTTATTTCGTCCAGAATTCCTATCCACTTCCTTCCTCTTCCACGCTTACCCAGTGTTCTGCCCTCTATCACTCTCTTCAACATGCCCTCTCCTCTCAAAACCTCATCCATCCATCTCTTCTGCCTTCTCCGAACCTCTGCCAAAAGCTTCCTCTCCTCTCCGACCAAATCCAATACATCCTCGTTTGTCCTTCTCGCCATCCAGCTAACCTTCTCCATCCTTCTCCTAACCCACATCTCAAACGCCTAAAGTCTACGCACATCCTCCCTTCGCAATGACCAAGTTTCCGACCCATATAGCGCCACGCTCCATATTAAAGTTTTCACCAGCCTCTTCTTTACGTCTCTTCTCAGTCCCCCCTCATCAATTCCCTTCTCTTCGAAAATGCTTCTTTAGCTAGCGATATTCTGCATCTGATGTCCTTACCACTAAAACCATTCTCCACCCAAATACTACCCAGATACGTTAGCTGCTCGGCCTGCTCTATCTTCTGCCCTCCTACCCTTATAATCAGCCCCGCCTTCTTACTTCTAGAAAATCTCAATACTTTCGTTTTCTTGTGATTGATCTTCATCCCATATTTTTCGCACTGCACCTCTAATGCATTCACCATTGACTGTAACCCCTTGGCAGACTGACTAACCAATGCTTGATCATCTGCAAATCTCACTGATTTTATCAGCTACACTCCTACCTTTATTCCTACCTCCCCCTTCCCCCATGCCTCCCTTACCATTTCTTCTGATTACCACGTTAAAAAGCAACGGCGATAGTGGGCACCCCTGCCGCACTCCCCGTCCTATCGTGGCCCATCCCGATTCTCCATTGGCTACCCTAACCTGCGTCGTCTGGTTCATATTCAAATTCCGAATCAGACGCCTCTCCCTCCAATCTACCCCTAATTTTTCCATTGTTTCAGGCTCAACTAGGTGGAAGTTGAATTTCGTAAATGAAATACTAACTTTGATTCCTTCCACAGATTTATTTTCTTGGTACAACATGTTTCGACACATCGGTGTCATCATCAGGTACCTGTGTCAACACCGATGTGTCAAAACATGTTGTACCAAGAAAATAAATCTGTGGAAGGAAACAAAGTTAGTATTTCATTTACGTACCCCTAATTTCTTCAACACTCCCATAAATTTCGTCCATTCCACCCGATCAAACGCCTTCTCGAAATCTACTAAGCATGAAAAAACATCCTGCCCATACTCGAGGTTTCTTTCTACTAGCGTCCTCATCACCGCTATAGCGTCCCGTCCCTCTCCTAAACCCGAACTGGTCGTCACCCAGGTATTCATTTGCCTTCTTCTCTAGCCTTCTGTTTATAATTCTCAGAACTACTTTGGCCACGTGGGATATTAAACTTTTTGTCCTGTAGTCTTCGCACGTTTTTGCCTTACTCTTCTTTGGTATAGGAATTATTAGTCTTCGCGAAGCCTTCCGGCCACACTCCATCCTCATAAATCCTACGAATAAGCGCAAAAAGTTTTCCTCTTCCGTTCTTCCCCATGCTCTTTAAAAACTCTGCAGGTATGTCATCTATTCCCACCGTCTTATTCCTTTTCATGTCTCGTAGAGCTCTTTCGATTTCGCTATCTAGGATACTTGGTCCGATGCCATCTCTGTCGATATGGTCTTAGAATATATAGTACCTTAATAACTCTATGGATATGGTCTTCCTCTCTATATCTAACATATTGGGCCTTATTTCTTTACTATACAGCTCTTCGACATACTCCGTCCACCTCTCCTGGATCTCTTCCGGTTCTACGATCACCTTTCCCGTCTTGTTTGTTATCGTTGTAATTTCCCTTCCCTTATTACCAGCCGTCAGTTCCTTTACTTTCCCATGTAATGCATCTGATCTTCCCTCTTTTTGGTATTTCTCTAACGAGTCGATCTGTTCTCTCCACCACGCCTCTCTTGCTTTTTTGTTTCTCTTCTAAGCCTGTTATTTAATTCTCGGTATTTTCTCTTACCTAGCTCTGAGTTTACGTTCTACCATTTCCTTCTCTCCTCCATCTCCTTCGTGATCCACGGTTTTCTAATTTTAGTTCCACTCAATACGCCTACCGTACTTTTTCAAACTTCCCCATTCATCTTCCACTGATCTAACTCCATGTTCCTCACCCATAATCTCATCCACCTTCTCTCGATACTTGTTCTTCATTGCCCCAGTTAATACCTCCGTATTCCACTTTCGCTCCCTACTTCCCATTCTTATCTTTTTCAGTTATACCCGACATTTCATTATTATTAAGTTGTGGTCTGTGTCTGCATCAGCTCCTGGATAAGTATGCGAGTTTTTAACACTTCCTGTATCTGTGACGAACCATTATATAATCTATCTGGATCCTATCTGTGTCTCCCGGCTTCTTCCAAGTGTACCTACGTCGAGGATGATGTCTGACCCATGCATTTGTAATTACTAGGTTATTTCTACGGCAAAACTTAACAGCTTTCTCGCCGCGGTCGTTTCTCCTTCCTAGCCCGTAATCGCCCACCTCCCGCCGATCTCTTCCTTCGCCCACCACCGCGTTCCAATCAGTGGCGGATACAGAAAAAACTCAAGGGGGGGGCGCAAGTTATCGCGACGATTGTAGCTTTCAAACTGACTGCCTGGCAGCGACTCTGCTTCCCTTATTTATGTAGCTCGGTTCTTTCGAGAACATTCGGTGTCAGAATGTTCGCTTCCAGACTTTTAAGGAGTGTGAACAAATACAAACAGTAGAATATTCGCGACTTTTCTCGAACAAATGCCAGACAGAATAACGTATCGAGATCACTATAATGGCCGCGACTTTTCTCGCAGGTTAGCTATCTATGTGCCAGACAGAAACGTATAAAATACGATGACGCGGACGCGCGCGCGTGCTACATAAGAAAGTATGTTATACTCAGGGTACAACTACTCGATAACTCGACTCAGAGTCGACTGACGAAAGACGAACGAATAGCGTGCGGGCTGACTGGCGGGGGCGGCGCGGGAGGCAATGAAAGCGGCCCCGCAAGGGGGGGGGCGCGCGCCCCCCATATGTATCCTCCACTGGTTCCAATCCCCCATTACTACTAAGTGCTTACTCCCAGGTATCCTACCAATTATTTCCTCTAGCTGGTCGTATACCCCATCTACCTCCTCCTCTTTATGATTAGAGGTAGGCATATAAACCTGGAGTATAACTAAATTCGTTTGATCTGCCTTTAGTTCCACGACTTTAATCCTATCACTCACCTGTTCTGCATACACTACTTTTCTACCTAGTTTCCTATTCATTACGAATGCAACCCCATGCTGACTTTCATTCCCTCCACTATAAATTACTCTATAGTCGTCGCTCCAGTAATCCCCGTCAACCTTTCATCTTACTTCACCCAGAACCATGATGTCTACACCTAACCTCTCCATTTCTTGCTTTATTTTCTCTAGCTTTCCCGCCCTTGGCATAGTTCTAACATTCCACGTGCCTATTCTGATAGTTTCGTTCCTCTTCTTTATCTTATTTTCCTCTGCTGCTACTATGTCTGAGCAAGGATTTTGTGTGATGACGACCGCAGGGGCCTTGCTCCCACCGCTGCCGGGCACGACGCCCGGCCCTCTGGGCCGAGTCCCGTAGTTGCCAGGATTCATTATCATTTGAGAACTGTCCATAATTTCAAGGTTTTTGTTTTAATTTAGATAGTATTCCGTGGCCTTACTCAATAGTGTTTTTTACGTGACACCATCACTTCAGAGGCCGCCCCACTGGGGTCTGACGCCTTTTGCAGCCGCCTCATTGAGGTACAGACACTGCGCGAACTACCATTCGTCTGTCTACTAACCTTCAACCAATCTGGCATGGGTGACCCTACCAGGAGCATTGCTCCAGCCAGTGCTGCATAATGGTCAATAATGAATGAAGTAATGAATACTATTTACTGATTAAAATATGGCATATAATAATATATTTTCCAGCTCCGCAACTCAGCTGGGCAGTAGATGCCCCGGCAGCATCTAAAACAGAACACCTCGAGGATGCAGAACACGGATCATCCAAGGAGAGTCGCCCTGAATGGTTGGCAGCCGTTGAAGCCAGGTTTTCCACAGGATGCAAAAGCAGCAATGGCAGGGAAGATGACAAGGGGGGAAGGAGAGGATCTGCTACAGCAGAGCTTGGGGATTCGACTGACAGCAGCTGGGACCTCAAGGAGCGACAGAAGCCGCGTCTGGAAGAAGTCATCCAACCGTCAAAGGAGAGGACACCACCTTGCCAAGACAATGAACTATTCATCTGGGAGAACAGTGATCCGTGAGTTCATGAAACAATTTAAGTAGGATGCAATATGCTGTCATAATGTATTCCTCCACCGACCAGTCCCTGTATTAGTGTACACTTGGCTTATGGATTACCCTGAGTTATTCTTGTACGATTGGGTATTTGCAATGGCTAGTGTAGCAGCTTTCCATACCAAGGACATACATATATTGAAATCCCAAAAGCAGCATGCTGTTTTCAGTGGATACGGATGGGCGGTATTTGAATCCCAATATCAACATCCAATATCTTAAAATATTGAAAATGGACCAATATCGATAACCTGCATTGGACTATTGAATATTGGAAAATATTGGCATATTGGAATTTTGGAAATATTGTAATATTGGAAATAATGAAAAATTGGTATGTTGGAAAATATTGGGCATAACAATATCAACAGGTAAAATTATCTTGCTTACAATGGTTTGCAAATGCTGCATGTGTTAACTATGTCAAAGTCTGCTAATAAAACAAGAAAAGCAATGTGATCTTCTTTTCCCCAGTCATTGCTATGAATAATGGTGGAAAAGGAAGTGCTGCACTGAGTGCCATGCAAGCCATATGTTTTCAAAGATTAGGGCGCTCTCAGACCACCCTCCTCGCTGGGTTTCAATATTCAATAATTGAATTTTTAGCATTGGTAATTCAATATTCCAATTGGAAATATTGGTTCTTCAATATAAAATATTCCAATTACAAATATTGATTTTTCCAACCACCAATATCCAAAACAGGATATTGGTATTGGTCGTTCAAAAATTGTAATTTTGGAATCCCAATATTTAAAAATATTGTTACTGGAACTGTAACCTGATGTGCCGGATTTTGCTTCTCCGGAACACTTTCAACTTTTCCTCTCTCCCTATACGTCGTATTTTTTATTTTGTTTTTTCCCATCCGTCTTTCCGCATTTATAGCTTTCTTTTCTCACCTTCTAACTCCCTTTGGAACAGTTAAACACAAAATTTGATAGCACTATTCAACAGATTTAATAAAAGGTACAATGCGTTTCAGCTGTAAGGCCATCATCAGGTACAAAGAGTTATTGTCAAGGAAGCGGTATATATTCACAACTAGGAGGGGAAGGGAGGTGTTGGGTGAGGGAAGGGAGGTGGGGGGAGGGGGGTAAGTGGGGAGGTACTTGTGTCAAGACATTGCATTGTTTAGGGAATGGAATGACGAGAAGTGGGGAGTGACATTTGAACAGGTGTTTATTCATAAGGGACTCCTCCCCTTGCTGAACAATTTCAAATTGCTCAAGGGTGTCCATTCTCCAGCCATTCCTCTCCACATGGATTATCTCCGGGTCAAATCAGCTACAATGACGCAGTTATTCCCATGGACTCATCTCATCCCTAGTCTCATAAACTTGCAGCTTTCAACTCGTTGATTTAGAGGCTGGTGGCGTTACCCTTTAGTTTAATAGAGAGCTAGAGGTTATTAGGCACATTGCTTATGTAAATGGCTATCAAGGGAAAATAATCGATAGCATTCTGCATAAAAAATGCCAGAAGTTAGCCACCAATAAAATTTGCACTTTTTCAGCGCCCCCGTTAGAACCAAGTATTATCTTATGTCGGCAACCTCTCTTCCAAAATTGCCAAAATATTTACAAAGACAAACTTAAAATCTCTTTTTACAACCCAGTGAGGTTAGATAGCCTCCTGTGCCACTCTAAAGACCGTTTTCACTCCACCCATCAGTCAGGAGTGTACAAAATAAGGTGCAGTGATTGTGCTAAGTGCTGTAATTGGCAGACGGGCAGGAACTTTTCTACCCGTATGACTGAACACTGTAAATGTTGGGAGAAAGGGGACTCGTCCTCCCTCGTGGCCAAACACCTTTTGGACACAGCACACCACTGCGTGTTTGACCCGGAGATACTCCCATGTGGAGAGGAAAGGCTGGAGAATGGACACCCTAGAACAATTTGAAATTGCTCAGCAAGGGGAGGAGTCCCTTATGAATAAACACCTATTCAAATGTCACTCCCCACTTCTTGCCATTCCATTCCGTAAACAATACAATGACTTGACACCAGTACCTCCCCACTTACCCCCCTCCCTCCTCCTCCTAGTTGTGAATATATACCACTTCCTTGACAGTAACTCTTTGTACATGATGATGGCTTTACAGCTGAAATGTGTTGTACCTTTTATTAATTCTGTGGAATAGTGCTATCAAATTTTGTGATTAATTATGATATCTTTCCACTACGCCTCGCCGGACACAGTTACATCCCTTTGTTACCTTGTTTATTCATTTCTTTCGTCTCCTAGTTCCGCCATATTAATGGTTATTTACTTATGCATCCTAAATTTTGTATTGTTACCTTTCGAAAATATTATTTATATCACTATTTTTATTTAATTACGCCATCTAACTTTGATAATCGCATAATATCGATCAAGCTAATGGATGTTGGGTTACAGAACCAACATATTGGAAAACCGCTCTACCCTATAAGTGGACTCCCGACCCCTAATTTGATGATATGTATGTGGAAACCATGTCAACTGCAGCAGTACATGCTTTGGAGAGGCATTAAACTGCAGACACATACGAACCGATTACTCAGAACATACTAACGCCTAGACACCAATGCCAATTTTCTTTCCTTTCCGATGTAATTCTTCCCTTCATGTACAAATATAAAAAATACCGGTCGCTGATTACCTCCCCAAACATCAACCAACAGATGTGAGTGCTATTGAAGATCTAAATGCTAATTATTACACTTGAGCAAATGAGGAAAATTATTCTTATCTTAAATTCATTTTTTGTTAGCCTTCTGATCAATTTAAAGTCTTGTATGAATTAAAAAAGGGGAGCGTGGTGGCCTAGTGGGTAGAGTGCTTGGCTGCTGGTCGAAGGGTCCCGGGTTCAAATCCGGGTGAAGCCTTTGGACGCCCCCATGCGGAGTCCTCCTCCTTGGAGTGCGAGGTGGCCCAGAGAAAGTAACTGGCCCTCCTACCCTGAATGTGTGAAATTCACACGCCTGTGGCTTAGTCCGGGGTGAGTTCTACCCTCACCTATCCAAATTAACCTTCGGGTTGAATCACTGAGTGAGAGTGATGACTTAAATAATATTTTTTATATATTTTCTTTCGCAAGAAAAACACCCTAGCAATGTAGAACACCCACCTTTCTTTTGACAAATTCAAAAGCAATTAACAACCAACTCTTCTACAGTACATAGAAGATTTTAACTTGTATTTTTTCACCGAAGTTACTTCCTGTAGTTGGCATGAGCAAGTACATACGCATGATATGATGACTGAATTGTGAGAGATAAAGAATGCTTTCTATTTGAGCCACTAGATTTCCGATGAATTTATAAACTACGCATTGATGATTCAGTGTGAAATTTACGTGTACGGTAGTAAAACTTGGTGGCAGCACCTACGTGAGTAGTGACATCAAGGAGTGGAATGCGTAGGTGGAAGGGATTTGCAAAGGAACGAATTGGGGAGGAGAGAATGTCGCATGCAATGCTGCCAAGATAAGTTCACTTAATCTGGATGGGTGGAAAAGAGTCAGCAGTATGCAACACAACAATGTCGGCTATACAAAGAGATAGTAAAAAAAACTTGAATGGTGTTACATAACAACCCATCGGAGACGCTATGGAAATCACTTCAGTTGGTGCGAATAACAGATTGATCATTTTGAAGTGTGCAATGGGTGGCAATTATGACCTTAGAAACCGAGGATAGTCGAATACGAAGACTGCATTACTACCCCATGCAGAGTTAGTTTGCAGGAAATGGACCCTTCCAATAAAAAGGGTCTCCTGTGCAACTGCCACCATATTATGTCACTGCTTTGATTGGTATTCTCTATGAAATCTCAACCTCAAATTCAGCATTACATCAAGAGTTAGCATAGCAACCATTATAAATGCCATGTAGAAATGGATGATGTCCAGAATCTATTCTAAGCAGGGAAAGTAATTTTCATGGTTGAGTTTCTTCTTCTAGCCATTGTTCATGTCATTTAAAATATGTTCTTGACCTTGATTCAATTCATTTTTAGGCTTCCTCATCCCTCCAAAGAGAGCTCCATGCCAAGAGTTAATGGCAGGCCTATGCCAAAAGATTGTGCAGTGAATGGAGACGTGTCAATTGAATGTAGTAAGCCACATGACATGGAATGGAGTGCCGAATCAAGGAATGCAATCGACCAGGATGGGATCAACAAAAGTGACACGGGTTATGAGAGTCCAGAAGAATCCAAGGATCGTCGCATTTCAAATAGTTGGTGAGTGCCTCTTTCACTGCCTGCATGCCCTATATTAATCCTCCCTGGTGTGGGGGACTTGTTCTTGGGAGTCAGTTTTTGCTCGAAGGCATTGACATCTATGTAAATTTCTCATGGTGCATTTTGCCATTACTTTTCATATCTTAAATATCTTGTGCATGAAAGAAAGTGGAAATGTTAAATATGTACCCTTTACAAGAAAATTTCTCACATTGTTGCGATAGCACTAAATTCTCAATTGATTATTTGAAAAAAAATCTAACTAATTGTGTGCCAAAATTCCCCCCCCCCCCCTCGAAACCTCGAGACTCGAAAATCCTCGGAGACTCTAAACCGCAGGAGACTTCGCGTCTCGCAAAGTGCCAGAGAGCGAAGAGCTACGTGCGGCAATCTGCCCCGGTCAGCGCGATCGCTCCGGTCATCGCGGTTTCAGCAGCGACACTCTTTTTATACGGTCCGCGCTGGTGCTGACATCTTTTCCCACGTTCGAGTCGACCTGCGGACATTCCCACCAATCCAACGTGTGATAGCATTTCCCCTCCTCTCCCCACTCCTCCACTGGCCAGCTGTTTCTCCTCCTGCGCTGGCAAAGTGTACCGCTATCATAGCAGCTCTCTTTGCAATTGACCGCGCTGAGAAAAGGACGTGTCGGCTTGGTTCCACTTGTGATCGTCTTGCAAAGACAAGGTTAACGGTATTTAGCCTACGGGCTTGTGTTATACTGTAATAATTGTAAATATATAAATACTGTCATTGAAGTTATTTCAAACTAGCTAAGGTTGTTTTCATTGTTTTTTCTCTCGTTACGCCCACCAAATTCAGTCAATTCGTTCGCGACGTCAAGTTTCACGGGCTTGCGTTGCAATTGGAGGAAGGCTGGGAGCATGCCAATTCCCCTTGCCACTCTTCCCAAACTGACTCATCTCAGCTCAGTTTAACCCAAACTAAAGAATTAATCATCATCATTTGGTATTCTAATACGTGACTTCCAGGATTTTGAATATCCCAGGTTAACTTACCTCCTTTTGGCAGCAACTTTAAACTTTCCTACACAACTTCATCTACATATGTATTTGCCTGCCACTATATTTCTCTTAACTCTTCTAGTTTACTATCACACAAATTCATCCAAAAAGTTACATTCCTTTAGTTCCTCTTCCACACCTCTCCAGCATTCTCCCCGCATCACACTCTTTGAAATACCATTCCCTCTCAGTACATCCTCCATCCATTTTCACCATCTCCTCAACCCACTTCCTAATATACTTCTCAGTTCGTCGTTTTTACCAACCAGCTTGCCCTATCCATTTTTCTCCTCGACCACTTCTCAAAAGTTTCTAGTGTTTAAACATCCTTCTCCACATCTTTCAAGTCTCTGAACCAAATATGCTTTGGTCCACATACAAATTTTCACCAATCTTCTCTTCATGCCTTTGCTCAGAGTTTTTATTGAAAGTAATATTTCTCCCTCAAATGAATGCATGGAAGTACAAGTATTAAAATAAATACAGTAGACCCTTTCTAACCCGGAATCTTAATTAAGACTGCTTCAGGATTGTCCTTGACTGGAGAAAAGGCAAAGTAGTCACTAACAGTATCGGCATAGCCAACGTATTAAACTAGGTACTTCTGTGAAAGTGTATCCTCAAATGGACGACACAATGGATGATGCAGATCCCTGTCCTTAGTGAACCGATGGGCCACATAACAATAATAGTGGACTTGGACTGCTAATAACATCATATGTCTAGCAGTCCTGACCACCATGCTCCTATAAAGCCACCAAATAATCCACAGGGGAGAAGGACGCCTCGGTAGCATAACTGGTTAAAGCACTCGGTGCGAAATCAAGGGATCTGGGTTCGAATCCCAGTCAAGGCAAATGATTTTTCCTCTGTGGAATATCGCACAAAAATAGTGGAAAAATATTTCTAAAATATTTTGAAGAAAGGATTATAAATAAACTAATTTTAGCTCAAAACATTACAAACAGGGATTGTGCTCTGATGTATGAAAACTGCAACCTCATGTGCTTCATGGATGCTGTGAAATAAGGGGTTGAATATTGTGTTCATATTATTTCAATATTCATTGGTCCTCCGACATTTTTCAATTATCATTTACTAAGAAAATAATTGTCATTTAATTTTTAAAAAATGAATTCAGTAGCAGGTTTTAAGGCCTACAAAAAATGTGGTTTAAGAATATCTTTAGTGGTTTTAGGTACAGAGCATTTTGAATGTCCAGTGACTAACACCGTGGAATGACCCTACAGCATCTACTTCAGAATTTCCGCCACTCAGCATGGTTAAAACTGAGCAAATATTTCTTCTGCTTTGAAAAATGGCAACCTGCTCCTTCATGGAGCTATTATTTTATCAAAACACTCTGGGAGTAGTGGATCATCTCTCTAGGATGGATACACTCAATGCTGTGACGATTTTCAAGTTGTAAGAACCAAAATAATGGAAATTTTGATAATTTTATAAATTCCTTCTCGACTGTCATCATATGCATAAAACGAGGACATACATGGGAAAATGATTAAAGTTGGCAGCACTAATTGTCCCCCAGAATATTTATCCATATGTGAATCCCAAAATCTTATTCATGGAGTGACATGCATTTTATAAACTGCCCATTCTAATTTTTCCAAATGTATATAGCGAAACGAGCGAATGTATGAGCAAAACGAGCGAATGTATGAGCAAAATGAGCGAATGTATGAGCAAAACGAGCGAATGAATGAGCGAAACTGTCCAAAATCTGACGGGTTTTGCAACAAATGCATCCCTACTACCAAGATTACGTATAGCTTCCTTTGATCATTACCAAATAACTGCTCGGGTATGGATCGGCTTGATGCCAGGGCCATCCCTATAGATTGAGGGGCCCTGTGCAAACAAAAAGTCAGGGGTCCCCTAACTTTGCATTCCCTAATTGATATAGTAATAACTTTTAAGCATATTTCATGGAAAGAGGGAAATATACCGGAAAACTGGCTAATGATTTCAAGAAATTTATTTATGCACTAAGTAGTAGACAAATTTGGGTAATGTGCAGATTTCCCCGCACCGTCTGAAAAAGGCAATACTGGGCAGGGCCCCTCCCCCATATGCACAGTGCAGTGGCACCTGTCGCACTACCCTAGGGATGACACTGATGGTTGCGTCCTCACTGGCTCGGCCTTGCTGATCGGCATAGTGTGGACTAGGCCTGTATGATTATTCTATAAATAGAATCGTCGATTCTATTATTTTTACAATTGATTGATTGTTTCAGCACACTGATGTCGATTGTGGTAATCGACTCGATTGTCAATTTTTTCCAAGAATCAATTGTTGTTCAGTTGTCAATTGTTATTCAATTCGCAATTATTGTCTGGTAATTGATTAATTGACAATTATTGATTCACTATGGATTGCAAATTGCACGTTTAACCTTGTTCGCATTTGCTTGACGCCAGCCGATGGCCGACGCTGCTGATGCTTGCTTTCGCTCGGTGCCCGGCCTCGGCCCCCAGCATGGCCTAGCGCGTGTGCGTGCCAGCTGGCTGCTGCACACGACTAGTTAGCTGAGGCGTAGCGAAGATTAATTAATACCCTCCCCAATAAAACAAAATCCTGGCTATGTTACTGCCTATCCCTTCCAGAAATCGAAGACTCATAGGGAATGAGAAAGTTTTTTTGATGAATTCAAGGGTTGTGGTTATTTGTAGTACAAGGCTGCTGCACTGCGGGAGCCAATGAAAAATGCTAATTAATCGCCCATAATAAATGTTATCAGAACAGATATTGCACCTTGTTGAATTTTGGCAATGCCATCAATTGCACTGGGCTCAGCTATCCACTGGAGCCTCCAGTTGCCATGGAAACAATATACAGTTCATCTGTGGTGGTAATCAGCACCATCTCTTTGACTCGTCCCAAAGAAGTTAAGAGACAATATTTTAAAGTTTCTTAGAGTTTTCAAGAATTTTTATATTCATCTATTACTATGCTATTCACAAAAATAATACACTATTTATATTCAAATGGCGAACATGCCTAAGGCTCATATGCCGTATATCATTTGTAAAATCAAGATGTAGTACCTCATGAAGTATTAACCTCGGCACCAATTTTTCATCTAATGAGAACGAATGCCATTTAAGCACGGAAAACTTTTCTACACAAGAGAATGAGCTCCATTTTAACATGGCTCCACAGCTACGCAAGAAAATGGTCACAGGTGTAATTATAGACCCCACCATGCTGGACACTAGGTACCCTCTGCCTGCAGGCAGTGATTATCTCCACCCTGTCTCTCAGCGAAAGCCCCACTCATGGCATGAGGCCATGGTCTAACTAATTGTCGATACACTTAGCCACGTTGATGGGAGCATCCTTACCCAAGAACTTTGTTAGTAAACATGGTAGAGTTTCTTTAAAAATTATAAATGCATAGCAAAACATAAGAAGTGCAATTCTGAGTCTTTATTTTCTGATTATGGAAAAACATTTTTTGTCGATCCAATGGGTAAACAAGTAGTAGATCATGGACATGGGTTGGCAATGAGGGGAGAAGGGTTGAGATTACTTTCACCCATCATCTGAGGAAAGGGTTCGGTGTTCCGAGAACTTCGGTCTCCAATCGAACGAAAAGTATATCTGTGCAATTCCTCAACATGAGATCTCCGTGCAGTGGAGTGAAACGCTCATGGCAATCATGACAGGGAAAGCATTTCCCATTGCAAGGCTCTGGAGCAAAAGGGTTATATGTCTCCAAAAAATGGCAGTGAGAATCATAGTCCGGAAAGGGAACAGATCTCCCAGCAAACCGATTTATGTGGAGTTGAACATTCTTCCCATTCCATGTATATATATATTTTAACTGTTATGTACGTAAAAAATAATCCTTCTAATTTTAATGAGAATAATGTTTTCCACAATCACCTTACACTGGCAAATAGTCATATTCATTATAATTTTGTACGAACTAAAGTTGCTAAAATGGGACCCATAGAAATGGGAATAAGGTTTTATAATAAACTGCCATCTGGTATAAAAACTGTTAACAATTTTACTCATTCAAGTTGAAATTGAAAAGACATCTCCTGACCAGGATGTATTATTCCATTGAAGAATACCTCAGTGATAATTATTAGAACAATTCTGTGCATTAATAAATTATTTGTATCTTAATATGAGTAATTATGTTTGTGTATATTTATCTTTTGACGTGCCTTATATCATATGCAATATTTATGTATCTAATCCTTTGGCAAATAAATTATTATTATATGTCTCTGGGCCCTAATGCAACTTTGTACTCGAATGGAAAACATGTCTCGTCCAGGACTTATAGTAACAACTCATGATGAAGCATATGCACACCCATAAAAATGCACCAGTAGTAGTACATGTGATAAGCACAAGTTATACTAATGCTACATGAGTTACGAAACAAATAGAAAAACATGGGAGAAATTCTAATGGTGCTGTGCGGGATGTGGCCTATATTCCTTTTTTTTAAAGAATGGTATGCTTATATTAAAAGGCTAATAATAATAAACTTTATTTGCCTAGTACATCGAGTTACAAAGTTTGCACACAATGTAAGGCACGTCAGGAATTCATGAAAGTAGTAAACTACATATACATAAATGGACAGCTCTACAAAAAAGTTACCATTGCACAGCACTAGAAATATTTGTCAGTGAGCAATTAAATGACATAAGGGATATGCCATAAACACATTAACATCATGGTAGAGCTTTTCTCTTAGGCAAGCTTTCAATTTTCTTTGAAAAGCATCACCATTCATGGATTATTATGAGCTATTTAATATTCATGACTAGAGATGGGAAAATTACTGTAATTGTCATCCGAGGTAAATTACCATAATTTTTGAAAATTACCATAATATTCCAGTATTTTTTTGTTTTAAGCATTAAACAGCAAATGTATGGTAAAATAAGAAAGCCAATAGCATTAGGAATGGAATAACGATGTTTAAACCATACCTAACGCAACATTAATCTATTAGAAATTTTTAAAATTTAAAAAGAATATTCTAATGCATAACTCTTATAATGTTATAATTTAAGTAAAATATTCCAAAAGTTAGTTGTACATGCCTCAATTTATTATTAAACACGTAGGAAATGTGAACTTTGCTTAAAAGAAGATGTTGGGAATTTATCTGTATGAAAAATAATCTCAAAGAAAGGTGATAGTTATCTAGAAAATTACGGCAATTTTCAAGGGGCGTGGTAAATTACGAAAAATACCACGGTAATTTACGAAAACTACCGAGGTAATTTTCAGAGTGGCCCATGTCTATTCATGACTATTTCATAATGTGGATTTCAAAATTTATTTATCACTACAGGATGCTGCCAATGGAGCGAGACTTTTCCTGGAATAAGCCAGTTCACTCAGTTCACAAGATGATCAGTAGTTTTGAAAGTGCTGGTGGCTTGAGAAAAAAAAACTGTACACCTATGGCTAACAATACTACAACTGGGTCCAGAAGACTCTCTAAGACATCACGAGTCCCAGTGTCAACCTTGGCAGGGAGGTTTCTAGGAACTTCCGATGGATTAAGAGAATGATACCTGATTTCATAGTCTTATTGCTTGGAGTTACACATCTTGAGTTGAAAATGGCTGAAACTCAAAATTTGTCCGTGGAAGGCAGAAAAAAATGGGCAAACTTTCATGATACTCATTAGTTCAGGAATGAATCATTTTTTATTTCTACAGGCAATTCAGTTAGCTGATAAGATGATTGTGGAGAAATTATGCTGAAATGTTTAAGGATTAAAGAGTGGGTCACACCAGTATCAACACAATTGAACTTTAATTCTAACACCCATGCAAGCACAATAAAAAACTTTGGAACACTTACCTAATTATAATTAAATACACCCATGCGTGCTTAAAATATAGCAAAATAATTTGGGTACTAAACAAAAATCACAAATTCAAACTCTGAGAAACTAGCATATGAAATTTCTGTATTGCTTGCCTGATTTAAATTCGATCTATTTACAGCTCAAATGAATGGGAACATTTTATTAACTGAAGAGCATACATTTTTTTATACACCCATAAATAAATGGTTCTCATAACAGTCAGAAATTTTCTATTTCATTCCCTCAAAATAGTCAAGGCTTTTTTTACAGCATGGATGAATCTCATATTAATTTCAAATGTAGCATAAGGTTTTTTTTAAGGAAAATAAAAATAAATTCACAATAATACTTGGCATTTCATATTTTTGTTTTTAAGCAATGCAGTGTAAAAGGAGAGTCAAAGTGGTAAGCCAGAGGTCCATGCATGGGGAGCTACTGACAGGAGACCCAAGGTTCAAAACCAAATAGGCGGAGTCTCAAGGGTTGCCCAGCTAAACCTAAGCTGGATGATATTCTGAATACCTTATCTTTCTGGGAAACTACTAGCGTAACAGGGAAAGGAAATCCTTTCCCAAGAGACCGATTTTTTTTAGGAGAACCCTGGTCCAGGTCCTAAGACCATTTGGTTCATTGTGCCATACAGCTTATTGAGTTTTTATCCCTGACGACCTCTATAGCATCACGAATAATATTAATGGTTGAATACGTAACTTTGTGGAACATAGTCACAGACATGACGAAAAAATTTATCTTAGTATTGTTAGGGTCTGCGTCCCCCGCCCGGATACTTTGGGAGACCGACAACACACCAATAATACGCGTTTCAACCCCAAGTGAGCCTACTCCGCGATATTTAAATTTTAACAGGATCCCTGAGGTGTCCCGTGCGTAACATGAGTTGCAATTGTCGACAGGGAAAAGGGAAATAGCAAACCGCCATGACGTTTAAGTGCTATTGGGAGAAGGGAGTAGTTTTTCTCGCCGATAACACCCGTAAAAACACTCTTTCCAAGTTTGGGTGAGACAAATGAGGAAAATTGAACGAAACACAAGTATAAACGTGGGAACCCACTGTACTAAATATAGACAAAAGAGTGAAAGCTCTCACAGATAGTCTGCACGAAGCAAAAATAAGTATTCCTACGCTAAAATAAAAAATCAGTAATGTTCCATGGTAGAATTCAAAACTCTATAGACTGAAGCTAAAATGCAGCAATCTAAGAAGAAGAATGCAAAGAAGTATCAACAGGAGATACAAAAATCAAAAAAGTAAAAGTTGGAACAATTTTGTTAAAGATGATATGGGGGGGTTGTTTATAAATTGACAAGGGAAAAACTAAAAATCCCTTAGACATATTCCACCAATGAGTTAAAAAATGGAAATGCCCAACTACTGGAGGGAACCATTGAACACATCCTACAAACCCTAGTCCCTAACGACTCGGAAGAAGGAGAAACAGAGTACCAGAAAGAAGTCAGAAGAGATTAGGTATTATAAGGACAGCAATAAGAGAAATATAGAAATTACGAAGGAGGATGTAGTCACGGCAATACTGCAAATTAAGCCAAAAAAGGCACCCGGCCTCGACCATATTAACGGCACACTCACCGTTATGGCGGAACCTATAATTGCTGATTATCTTACCAGAATTCTACAAGACAGCATCAAGCTAAAATATTTCCAGAATACCTGGAAAAAGGGACTACTCTGTATAATTCTGAAGGACAAAGGAAAGAATCCCGGAGACCCTAAGTCGTACAGGCCAATAACTCTTCTTTCAGAACTAGGAAAAGTCTATGAAAGAATTCTAAAAGAAAAAGTAGAGGAAAATGCTACCGAAAATGAACTAATTCACCATCCCAATATGGGTTCAAAAAGGGAGGTTTGACGATTGACGCTGCTTCCTAACTCATAGCAAGATCCAGACTAGTAATCGCAAATACACCTTAGCAATGTTTATTGACTTTGAGGCTGCCTTTGATTCCCTCTGGTGGCTTCAGTGCCTCAAGGAACTCAAAAAATGCAACATCCCAGGAAACCTAACTGCAGAAATTTGGAGTTACTTTACTGGAAGAACCACCATTATTCAACTGAAAAACCTGGCCATTACGAAGAAAATAACTAAAGGAGCACCACAGGGGTCAATCCTGGGACCTCTACTATAGAATATAAGCATAAACGAGCTACTACAACAAGACCTACCAGAGGAATGCAGATGGACGGCCTACGCGGACGACATTGCGATCACCATTCCAGGAGATTCAAGTAGAGAGAGGTCTACGATAACATCGCACACTGAAATGTCGCTATTTAAAAGAAGCAGCACCATGCTATAGAGACATAAACATGCCTTTGGGTGGGTTGGCACGAAAGGAATTCGAGGTACAGCCACCTCCACATGGTGAGTTCAAGGCCGTCCTACTAACGAGAGTAGAGCGGGTGAAGAGCTGTACACATTATTTATGAATACAAGCTTGGAGATTGAGTTATAATGAGTCTGGATAGATTTTAATCAACAGAAAACAATTCTTTGCAATATTTACTTACCAATTTCAGACACAGCCGCCGGATGGCCACCTGCCGGGCTTCACAAAAGAAAAAAAGTTAAGGTTTGGTGTTGTGCGGGTTGCCTACCTGAAATTTCAAACGGAATCCGGAACGGTGAAAAATTGGAATATTGAAAAAATTCTTTTTGTCTGCTGCAAACTGATGCAACTGAAGATGTGAGATCTTGAGTGGACAGATATTTGGAAAAAGATTGAGAGTTTTTTGCAGCTGAGTCTGTGAATGCATCTTTTTAATAATGCCTAATCAAAAAGGCATTCAATTGCATTATATGAGGAGATAAAACTATACATAATTATGAAATATGATGATCTAAAAGGTACTCTGTTTCACTCAAAGTGTTATTAATGTTGTATCATGGAGAGTTCTACTCTCACTTATGGCATTATTATTCTGGGGTTCAACTCCTCCTGCCTGGCGCATACTTAAACTCCAAAAGAGGGCCATTAGATTGATTGCTAATGCACACTACCTTCCTCCAAGTCGCCCAATTTTTAAAAGACTAGTGGGACTTTTGCCATTGCCCTGTATTTATCTTTTTGTTTCATCTTTGCATGTATTGTTGCACATTCATAAAAATTTATCTGTTTAAGTAAAATAACGATTTGCATGATCATTTAACCCATTCACATCCATAAGCGTACTGGTACGCGGCCTCAAGCTGGCCACAAACACCCCAAGCGTACTGGTACGCAGAATGCGTAGTGTTATTTGTCAGTTGATCCTGCTGCTATCTTACGAGTTTTTTTGTAACTTTTTGGCCTGAGAGTGTACACGTTTGTAGCTGCCATCTGGTGGCTATTTAGAAAATGTTTTCCATTGTAAATCACCTTAGAAAATTCTTTTTCTTACTTGCAAACTTATTATACGTGGTGTTTGGGGTCGATTTAAATCCCAGGGGATGGATGCGAATGGGTTAACCAGGGAACATATTCATTTACACATTGACTGTGTTCGTACTAGAACCTCTTCGCTAATAACTTGATGGGGCCATGACATGGGCCTAGACTCTACCACAGTTGGGAAGTTACCAAAAAAATTAACTTAAGTTATCATGATTAAAGGTAATCTCTGTAAAAAGTAACTAGTTAAAGTTAAATTAATCGATTGTGGTGATACTTTGTGGAAATTGAAGATAGAAATCCTTTTCACAAAAACATGGTACAAAATTCCACTAATTATTTTATTTTAAAATATAAAATATTATATAAAATAATAAGTGCAATTTTGTACCGTGTTTTTGTGACAATGATTTCTAGTTAAAGTTACTTTTAAAAAGTAACATTTTAAAGCTATTTTTCATATAAATACAAACTTTAAATTCAAGAAAAAATTATTTAACTTTTACTTAAAAAGTCATTAAATTTCAATAACATTCTCATTTCAAAATTTGTATTGGACATCCGTCATCTCCTGCATGAAAAAAGAAGAAAAGAAAATTCAAACAGGTCAACATTTGCAAAAAAATTAATGAAGTTAGCGTTGTATCAGTTAATGTATAATTTTAACGATTAAAAATTAACTCTTCTAAAAAGCAATGGTTAAGTTAAATAGTTAACTACATTTTTAATGATCAATTTTAATCATTAATATTTTTAATTGTTAATCCCAACTATGGACTCTACAATGCATTTCCTAATGAAATAAAAAAAAAATTATCCTTTTTTAAACATTAAATTAAACAATTCTTATTTAGAAAAATGCATTACAGTGTGGATCAACTTGTGAAAGAAAAGTGATTTGTAACTGAACCTTATCCATGAATGTGACATGTCCTATATCATATTATGTAGGTAAAGATCAATCTTAGGACAGAATTAAGTTGTGTTGTGTATTGTAATATGTAGGTACTTGGACTAATGGAAAAGAAATGGATTTGAGGGAAGAGAAAGAAGAGCAAGCTGTATTTGGAGCTGACGATGATTATATGTTGCGCATGTAGAGGTAGATGATGGGGGACATAACATCTTAAGATAGAGCACGTATCCTACCCAAAAACAGGAATACATATTTAGTTTCTAAGTACATACTTAAGGTTATTGGAGCAAGGGTTCCCAATAACTTACAGTGACAGGATTTACACATTACAATTTCTTCCATTATCATGTGTGTGTGTATCTATGCCATTATATTAATTCATTCACAACAGTAATCTACCGGTTAGAAGTAGGTACCTCTAATTCTTAGCTGGTGAGTGCCACCAAGTTTCGCTATACCTATAGTTGCGATGGCTAGTGTAGTAACTTTCCATGCCAAGGACATACATACATTGAAAACCCAAAAGCAGCACGCTATATTCAGTGGATAGGGCTGGGCGGTATTTGAATTCCAATATCAACATCCAATTCATTCATTCATTACAGCAATCTACCGGTAAGAGGTAGGTTGTGATGAAAGTCAGAGAATATCCAACGAACTCTTACACGTGCCGTGCCCTTTCTACCTCTAGTATTTCTTTCTTCATCTCAGCATAAGTCTTACCTTTCTTCATCCCGTCCATAAAACCTATTCTCTTTCTTCCCCTTCCCCGCTTACCCATCATCCTACCCTCTATCACGGCCTTCAGCAAACCATTGCCCCTCATTACCCCTTCCAGCCACCTACCCTGTCTTCCCCTAATCTCATCTATAAGTTTCCTCTCCTCACCCACCATGCCAAGCACTTCCTCATTTGTCTTCCTTTCCGTCCAACTTCCTTCCTTCAATTTGTCTTCCTTTCCTTCTCCATCCTCCTCCACATCTCCAAAGCCTTCAGCCTATTTTCGTCTTCCTTTCTTAAGGTCCACGTTTCTGCCCCATACAATGCCACGCTCCATATCGAGCTCTTCACCAGCCTCTTTTTTACATTCTTACTTAAGGTCCCCGTCATCAGCTCCCTTCTATTAATAAATGCTTCATGCCATTATATATATATATATTTTTTTTTTTTAAATTGAACCTTATTTAAATTTAACCACTATAAACCATGAAGTACACAGCTATCATACAAGACACAAACATGATTATGCAACAATGGTACATAATCTTACTTTATATAGCAGAGGGAAAATTTATATGAGTTGTGAACTATTTCACAACTTACCCACAGCAATTGAAATGAAGACGCCAATTAAAAAAAAAATATTTCCTTGAAAATTGTTTTAACTCAGTTGGTGAATTCCTGAATCATGACTTCAATGATGCGAGTTGTTTCTTTCTGTAAATTAAAATTGTATCAACTGTCATTATCTTATCTTGTTATGTCATTCTTTTGACGGATCTTATACATCCCACACAGCACATTTCTGATTTAAAATGTTTTTTCTTAGTCTCAAAACTGTCAAAAGACGTTTTTTTTTTCAGAAGTGCGAAGACGATATGAAATTAAAATGTTTTTTATTGGTTTCAAAATGAGCAGAATCAGTTTCTGGTCCGCAATCCAAAAATGAAACGTCTTAAAAGCATCTTTTTTTCTGCTATTGAATTTGTACCGCCCCATAACTCCCCATTCCTGAGCTCATCGGCCAGCTTGGCTCTCTACCAGGCTGGGGTGGTTCAGCCGCCATTATCATTTTGATTCCGTGGTGATGAAGGTAGGTAAAGAACGGGTTGAGAATACCTTGTAGTAACCGTCAATCCTCAAGGCTAAATTACGGCTTCTCGGTATCCCATAACACTAGATTGTCTGTCATGTTAATTTATTTGTCGTTTTTAATATCATAGGTTTGTGAGTGAGGACATTTTTACAGGGTCTTCCAATCGTTCAAACTTTGGCTTGAAGACGCTGAATGGAATGTCAGCAAAAATATTGTACAGTAAACCCAACACATGCGGCAAATACCAGAAGACGTGCAGATGATAAATGAGACTTATTTACAGTGGCGGCTGGTGCAGAAGATCAGCAATGTGCTGCCCCCCCCTCCCCTCGCCTCTCTACTGTCCCCCCCTCCCCTCCTCACCCCCAAAATGAAATGTGTGGAAATATAAAATTTACTCAGTCAGTGACGAAAAAACAAGTCCATGCGCCGCTCCTTCCTCCTACAGAATTTGTCAATCACCCTGGCATTGAACCCTTGTGTGGTGGAGACCATCTTATTCTCAATGGAGAGCATTGCCAGTGCACTTAGCCGTTCCTGTGACATGGTGTTCCGTAGGAAGGTCTTAATCGGTTTTAGCGATGAGAAACACCTCTCAGGCTCCAATGTTGTCATTGGTGTTGTCATTAATATTCTCAGAAGCTTCCTTATTTGGTAGAAGGTGCCTTGCAGATTGTCGTAAATAATGAACTACAGTAGTGGCACTGCTCCTGCTATATTCTTAAAATCTGGCCTACAATACAAAACCGATAGTTCTGTTTGAGTCTCTTTTTTCCAAAATGTTGTAGGTCCTGACTGTTATATCTTATTCTTTATCTGGAAACTGTTTCGAATATAGTTCGAAATTTGTGGAATTAAAAAGTTTTGCAGCTTCTAAATGATCCAAGGAATGGAAGCGATCTCGTGCTTCTCGCGCAATTCTGTCACATACTTCTTTGGCATCAGTACGTCGACATGATACCTTTCTACGTTTGCTTTCTGCTCCGCGTAATTTTTGAGGATTAACGCCAATATTTTCTGTCAAGTCCCTTATTCTGTTAACTTCATGAATGAAATTCAAAACAGCAGATTTAACATTCACAACGTCAGCTGTTCTTGATTGTAGCTGACTGTAGAGGATATCCACATGTGGCATTAATTTATGGAAAAATTCGAGCCAGAAGATGAATCCCTCGTCTTTTAAAATGCGCCGAAGTTCTTTTGCTTTCAGGCAAGTTTTATTTGACGTGGTTTTCTCTAAGTTTAGCAAGCAGTCAAATAATGAGTCCCTATATTTAAATACGGTGTTATCAGTGCGTGACTTGAAATTCCACCTTGTTGCTGATCCTCTTGGAATTCTCTGAGATGCTACAGAATCTAATGCAGACATTCTCTGCGGCAATCTTGAAAAAAGGAAGGGAACGCTGACAGATTTTCGAAAAAAACCCTTGCCGAGTGATTTTGTGAGTTCCATTATTAAATTAAGTTGGTGAGCGTAACAATGGATGTAATGAGCGTTGGATAGCAGGCTTTTATCTTAGCTTGCACTCCTCCTGTACCACCACTCATTACTGAAGCACCATCATACGTCTGTGCAATGACAATATGCGGAGTGTCCTTAAGCATGCCGTCCATTTCATGATATATACATGATAGAAGATGCAGCTCACTCTGACCCTCTGGTTTAAAGAAACCCCAAAATCGCTCATAAGGAGCACCTTTCTTCTCATAACGAAACACCAACACCAATTGCGTCTGCTCATAAATATCGGATAGTCTCATCAGCCATGACACTCACGTAATCTCCTTGTCTTATTTCCTCTGCTATAACTTCTCTGCAGATTTCTAGCATGCAATCCAAAAGTTCATTTTGGATGGTTTTGGACGTCCCCTTGAAAACATTATTGGACTCTATTTGCTCTTTCACTGCACTATCTATACTGGAAACTAAATCCACTAGGCCTAAGAACACACCAGGATTTTCGGAACTATCACTTTCGTCGTGGCCCCTCAAAGCTAACTCAAATGCTACGCAAAACTTAATGCAATCAATTATTCTTGAGAGCACATACCTGTATTTTCCACTTGTTGGTTGTGCCTTTCTTCGTGGTAAGCTCGACTTAGTAACGTTGCTTTGTTAACAGTACCTAGAGGGCTCAGGGTTTAAGCATTAATAATATGTCTTTCACTGTCGTTGTGTTTTTTTATTAAAGCATTACGGTGTCCAAGGTCTTGAACACCAACTCTTCCCCAAGAGTCACTTTTGCCATAGAGCAAACACGGAAAACAAAAAAGGGCGTTCCTAATTTCGCATCCACACACCCAATCATGCTCGTACACTTTCTTGTTTTATTTTCTAGTGTACTTGGTTTTTTTGAAGAAGTACTCTGAGTGATAACTAAGTCCGGGGTGGGTCTTCCTAACTCTTTAGGTAACTTTAATTTTTTCTTCTAAAGTTCTGGTGGAAAATGGAAAACACAACAGTTTTTCCACGGAATTATCCATGTTGAACTGTAACTAGATACACAGAACACGCAACGCTCACACCTTAAACTTAATCGATCATTCAAAAATACACGAGGCACTTGCTCCAGACCACGGTCGTGTATACTAGACAGTAGACACCAGACTGATCCATAGAACAAGTAGCTTACCGCGCAAAAATTTTCAGTGTTATCAAAATAGGTAAATACATAAACTAAAGATGTACCGCAAGATGAGATTAGTATTTTCCCCTAATCATGATTTTTTCAATTAGAAAATAGAAAAGTATCAAAATCTAAGCTCCATTATCAGCATAAATATTATAACTTGGATAAAAAGTAGCAACAGAGTAAATAAGTTGGGAACCCTTCTAACGGGTAAACGTGTAGCTCCGTCTTTCCCAA
Source organism: Pyrrhosoma nymphula (assembly GCA_963573305.1). NCBI lineage: Eukaryota > Metazoa > Arthropoda > Insecta > Odonata > Coenagrionidae > Pyrrhosoma > Pyrrhosoma nymphula. The sequence goes on along the minus strand of OY754335.1, from coordinate 130,441,970 downwards.
GCCGCGCTTTTTAATCTTACATTGTCTTTACAAAGTCAAGTGTGGCAAGCGTTGTCACCCTGTGGCCAAAAGAAGAAATTGTCCCCGCTTGGGCTACTGGAGGGGTAGCGCTGTCCGATGTACAGCACGCAATTTACGTAGCTCGCGCATGCGCAAAACCGCGTTTTCTACTCAATGAGGAGAATCCCTCCGAATTCTTGCTGGCTGCGAACTCGCCAGCACACGCCGCGTGCTTACCCCTCGTACGAAGGGGAGTCGGGGAGGTCGGGGAGTTCTGAAGACTTCTCCGTGTTCAATCGATGAGTAAAGCAAGCGCGCTCAGATTGTTTCAGATAGGATCCTAGTAGGTGTCTTATTTTCAAATATTTAATGTGCTGCAGCTCTTCAGCACACAAGCACCAACCGCCACTGCTTATTTACCGAAGGAAAAGATCAATTTGAACCCGAAATAGAATGTTTTTCATGCTGGAAAAAAATGTTTTCACCGTAGTAAATAAACGTTATTGACACAGGAAAAAACGTTTTTAGGGCGAGAATAACACGTTCTGAAAACCGTAAAAAATCACTGTTGATGTGGACATAAGAACCTTTAAAAATAGTTTTTCCCCCGATAAGAAACGTCTTTCAAAAAAGTAAGAAAAGCGTAAATAAAACGTTTTGTGCTGTGTGGGATACTTATGTAACACATATCTCCAAGACCAACAAAGATATTATTACACATTATTATTATCTGTTGCCTAATCCACAAACCATGAATTGACTGCCAAACCCATCATTGCCCAACATTGGCCTGAAGTACTGTGGTATTTACGAGTGAAGCAGCAACACCATGTGTCTAGAAATAGGTAATAATAGAACATCAACTTTGGCATCATACCAGTTTGTATATATGTATAGGCCATTTAACATGAGGCACTTTATTGCACATTTGCATTGCATTGAAAATCGCATCATGCAAAGAGGCGAATTGCAAGAATGCATGAGGAAATGTGTAACAACAGATGGGAAAATAGCCCCCGCTATAATTCCGTGCTCGCAATTTCTGTATATCAAATCGTGCAATTAAGTACCTGATGTGAAACGGCCTTTAGTATCGTGATTTTGTCTTACTCTTACATTTTTTATGAGTATAATTCCCAGGTAAAGGATATAATGTATATAGCCAAAGAGATATACTTTATTCCCAGAGGAAAAGAAATTTACACATCATTACACTACTGAAATACATATAAATCAACTGTTCAATGCATTCAGCATGAGTTACAAAATAGCCTTGTTACAAGCATTCTATGTATTTCAGAATTGAGTTAGAAAATAGGATTGCCATTAACTGTCTACTTTACACTGCTTGACAAAAATATGCATTTATGTACGTATATTTAAAAAAAATAGGAAATATCATTGCCAAATATTCACTAACATTTTGAAGAGGGAGATATGTGCATGAACTCTTTAAAATAACACCTCATAACAACACAAAATATAATACCATAATGTTTTTTTATTTTCCATCATATTGCAACATTCTTCCTGTATATTGCATTTAAATCATGTAAACCATGTAAATCATCCATTATAACATTTATATAAATATAAACTCAAGACTCTTAAGACAAACATTATAACCTTTATATAAACAAAAACTGCCTCACAATTACCTCACAAAATTAAATGAACTCACACTCCTGAACAGCCATAGGAGGACAAAAAGCCTAAAAAAGCATAACATGTACAGGATTCATGCTTGACAATAAATTGCCATCAGCAATAGCATGCATAGAAAGCAAGAGTACAAAATAACTTACAAAAAACCTTTTTAACAAATATTGATGCATTTGTGAGATAACTTATATGTGACCTTGATAACGTATGTTTTTATGACCTTACATAATGTATAATCATGAACACACATTGTTTTCTATGTTATATCAAATTTTGTACACATTATCTCCTTTGATAATAAACTCCCATGCAATTATGGGCATTCATCTACTAACAAGGTATACAACCCTGTTTGTAACAACACTTCGCACAGCAGCCACCTAAGTGTAGTCCTGAAATATTTTTATAATTGATTGGTTTCACTTGACAAAAATGTTTGCAAACCGTGATATCCCTTTGAACTTGCATCAAAATCATGACCAACAGAGTGTCTCCATTATAGAGCATGTTTGACAATGTTTCTTTTACTTCCAGAAGATATGATACTCCCTTCTCAAAGGTACTCTTCTTCCCAAACCAACAATAAAATCTTGCAAACACGAGTTTTGCATGCAGTGTAAGTGTATGGGTCTCCCCAAACTTTACCTTCAATGACTGATAAACTTGTTTCAACAGATTCATTGCATCAACCTTTCTCGAGCCTTCTTTGTATAGCTTATAGCATAATTCAAGAGAATTTTCAAGAAAAAACAAAGGTATTCCTTCCTTTCCGATATTCTTCTCCATTTCAGAGAAAAGCTTTCCAACAATGCGAGATACTGCATCAAATTCTCCAGAATCCCACATTTCCTTTACAGTGAGAAGCAAATTATGTATATATCCTTCATGAATTACATCCTGAGATTTGTTAAAGCAAAGATCCAAGAGTTTGGGGATTCCTTCTTCAAATCTACCCCGTGAACAATATTCTCTCCCCAACATCAAGTTGATTATTGAATGTGTATCCTCATCATCATCAGCATTTAACTCAGAAGAAAGCCACCTCAACTCTTTGAGAGCTAAATCTCGATTGTCTAATTTCATCAACATAATTGCCAATTGTGCTTTTCCTCTTCTGATTAACAATGAAGATGGTTGATCATGCCTTGACAGAATATCAATGCACCACTTCGAAACCTTGTAAGCTTCCTCCCACTTACCAGTCTTCAGTGGCAAATGTTGGAAGCATAGGAAGACCTTAAAAATGTCTTCATACGAAACACCACTTAAGCATCCACAGATTTCTTTGGAGATTTTATAACGATTCACTTGTCTGGACATGGCTGCATCCCACCCGGGCACTAGTCCAAACTTTTCAACATGGTTGCGGATGATTTCGTAGGATTCTCGACTAGATCGTTCAAGGTTATTCCACTCCTCTTCATCCAGAACGCCTTTTTTAAGCATCAAACTAGTGATTTTCATTTTACTTAAGGAAAAACACATTGTACTAACTTGTAGAAGTGTCTTCTCGTTGGATACAATTTCTTTGAAAACATTCAATGACTCATCAACTCTGTCAAGAACTTCTAATACACAGCCATACAAAAACTTACCAAGAAAATACTCTTCATTATTTTTCAAGGAGGTCTTTCTCCATTTGAGAATAAATTTTTTTAGGAACTCTTCAGTTTCAGCATATTTTCCGAGAAACATATAACATTGTGCAACATGCACTTCAATTTTCATTACTTCTGGTGAATGATTACCAACATGAGTTTTTAACACTGGCAGGGCAAACTCAGAAAAACTCAATAGAGTATCACAAGTACCATTTATTACAAGGACATCACAGAGATCACTTGGCACTGTTGAGAATTCTCTCACCAAATCTGGATATTTACTCAAACATTCCCAGACATTTATAACGTGTTGAACATCCATTTCTAGAGCAAAATTCATTGCCCTACGCAAAACATCTACCTCCATCATCAAGTTTCTTAGCCTTGTACGGTTCACATATTGGATTAGGCGATGGATTCTGGCCTTGCTGCTATCTGTGGATACAAGTGAAAGTTTCGAAAGTAGTGTGAAGCTACTACTAACCACATCTCTGCTGTATTTAGTATCTGCAACGGACATACTTGCAATATCTATACAGTCTGGGGATAGATAGGTGATAATGTTCAAAAAAGTAATTGCAATTTGGCCAGGCAGGGATTTCTTGAGATGATCAATGGTATTCATTAGCACCTTGAACGTGGTTTTGGTGCAGTAGCCCTCATAATCATGGCTCAATGAGTGGTCTAACACAAATTCTGTCCTATCCTGTAGCAAATGCAAGTACTCAGGAATGTGCAGACTTTCCACAGCCATATCACCTTTCTGCAGGCTCTGTTCATGAATGTAAGACACAGCCTGTTTAAGAGCGAGGGGATAATAATCGAGAGCCTTGCAGAGTGTTTGTCCATCATCTTTATTCCAGCTGGGTAGGCGACCAAGGGATCTTTTCACCATAGCAAGGGCTTCCTTGGGGTGAAAACTGTCGAGGAGAATCAAGGGAAGATTCTTCCAATCCTGAAAGCGTGAGGTTATGATAATGTGAATATGACCATCTATAGCATCATCAGGAAGATACTTCTTGATTTTCAGGAGTGACTCAGCATTGTCATAGATTAACAATGTCCGCTGGCTCTTGAGTTTGTCTATTGTCTCTCTAATAATAGTGAAATTATCCTTCAACTTTCCACTCAAAGTATCATTTTTTATTTTCAATTTATCGAAGGCAAGTGCCCTAAAGCAATTACCAATAACTTCATCGTTCTCTGCATTGATCCAGGCTACACTGTCATAAAGTGAGATAAAGTGCCTCTTACAGTATTGCCTAGCTAATTCACTCTTACCCATTCCACCCAAGCCACATATTACCAACTTCCTGTGCAATCCAACTTTTAGAGGCTGAGAATTTTCCTCAAGAACTTTGATCATTTCTTTCAGCTGGCTTTCTCTTCCAACAAAATCTGAGACAGGCTCGCTCAAGTTGAATCTTAATGCAACCATTTCCATTCTCCCAATCAACACATCCTCAAATAAATTTTTAAACTCCAAGCATGTGATAAACCTTTGTACTTCCTTATTCTTCCACAGACCCCTGATTGTAGCCATCAGCCTTTCAAGTACACTGTCTGGGTCCGCATTGTCTGTATGTTGCTGGATTACCACCTTTGCTGATGTTTTCAATACCTCCCAATTTGGACATTCTGTCACAAATGCTACTTTTTGAAAGAACCCTCGGATGTCTGACATCAGAAGATCATGGCAATGCTCCTCTTTCTTAGAGTAACACTCTCCCAAAACTTCATTCATGAGTTTCTTTTGACCTTCAATAGCATTCTTCAAATTTAAAAGTTTAGATCCAAAAATAAAGTCTTCCTCTTCAGACTCTTCTATCATATCTTGTGGGAGATTAATACGACCTGAATTATTTGTATAAATGAAGACTTCCTCAACATTTCCCAAATTGATGACTTGGTCTGGATCTCTCATCAGCCTCCTATAGATCTTGAAATGCTCCACCAATTCATGACAATGATCTTGATTGGTGATTAGTGACATACCATCAGACCATACTTCTTGGCTTTGAGATGGAGCAACAAGGCAAGTCCTGAAAGAAGACACATCAATAGACAACTTTGCAATAAAACTTGTTAAATTAAATATAAAAAATGCTGTTTGCTAATGATAGCAGGTTTTGGAGCATTCAGCTGTGTTGTAAAAGGATACTAAGCAAACTGTATGAGATAAAAATGCTACCAAAAAACTCTGATCCCTAAAAAGAGCCTAAATACAGTGGACCCCCACTTTACGATGGTAATCCGTTCCACAGGACTGTTCGTAATGTGAATTCCATCGTAAGGTTCAGTATATTACCGGACGAGGGATTGATTTAACTACATCAACGCCAATCCATTCAGTGGTACACAATAGAGTATAGGTACAAAATATCCTGGAATAAAATGTTTTTAAAATGTTATTGAACCAACATATAAACTTTAATAAGATGTTGCCAATTGTCAACACATCGAATTTCATTGCATGGACATGCAAGATGTACCACCTTGCCCCCACACTTGACATCTATCTGTGAGTCAATCTCCGTGACTTAATATTTAACAGCATTTTAAAGGAATGGGAAGAGAACATGGAATAGAAATCATTCAACTCTCATTGTATCTCTGCTTACTACTCGGCATCGGCAATTAGGCGTCTTTATTATGGTCTCACACCATCAACTCTACATCGCAAATACCTCAACGATACCTGAAGAAACCCATGCGTAGAAAGTGGCATCGCAAGCTTATTAATATTATGTATGCAAAATTAGGCACTGAGTTATGACAGAAATCTATATATATATATATATATATATATATATATATATATATATATATATATATATATATATATATATATATATATATATATATATATAAAAACTTGACAGGGGGTGGGGAAAGAAAAGTAAAAAGAGAGAGAGGACTTACTGGGACGTTTCGGGCATGTAGGCCCTTCTTCAGCTGTAGAAAATTTGAGAAGTCTTCTCAAATTTTCTACAGCTGAAGAAGGGCCTACATGCCCGAAACGTCCCAGTAAGTCCTCTCTCTCTTTTTACTTTTCTTTCCCCACCCCCTGTCAAGTGTTTTTTTATTATATTGTGGCCTATTGGCGAAATTTTCGTTTCGTGTATATATATATATATATATATACACGAGTTCGTGGAAAATCACACACGCGATAATATAAATAACTTATGCCACAGGTGGGGCGGAATTAAATATAAACACATAAAAAAGAACACTCACACTATAAGTTGATATTTCGGTTGCTCTAGAACCTTTCTCAAAGATAGATGGATACAAAATTATGGACAGGCAGGGAACAAGAGGTGGGGTGAGATGGGAGGAGAGAGGGGTAGGGAGGGAGAAGAGGGGAGGGGCGGGAGGGGGTCAGAGGAAGAGGGAAGGGCAAGGAGGGGAAGAGGCGGGAGGGGGTCAGAGGAGGAGAAAGGGATGTGGAAAGGAGAAAAGGGGAGGGGCGGGAGGGGATTGAAGGAGGGGAAAGGGGAGAAGGGGCGGGAGAGGTCAGTGAGCGCGATTTAATCCGGGCGGATTATGTGCGGAATAAAGCCAGATGCAGGCACTTTCTAGCGTACACAATTGAAGGGGAGAGGCAGAGGGAGGGAGGGAAGCCAATACGCCTACACGGAAGCATTTATCAAAAATGAGATTGTGGGAGGAAGCATGGATCGGGACGGGGAAGGAGGCATTGGGCGAGGACGGCTTGCAGCTGGCTCGGTGGCCGGTCATTCTAACACTGAGGGCGTTAGTGGTGAGACCAATGTACAGTAAGTCCTCGACTTACGCGGATTCGAGTAACGCGGATCCGGAGTTACGCGGATGTTCAGTTAGGCTGGTGACATGCTTGCGCTTTCTCATTTTTTCTGTTGCCGCGACAGATACACCGGGTGACGACCCGCGACTCAAGCGCGCAAGAACTGATGCCAAACTACGGCCGTTCGGAACGCCCACTCTACTACCACGGCGCGATAAGCAGCGGCACATTCGCCAGTCCTCGATATGGGGAGTGTACATCGATTATTTATCGTGTCGCACCATAAACACGACATGCAGCGCTTTCGCCGCGACAAATACGCGGCGATAGTGCGCCGAAAGTGAAACGCATAGAATAGTATTGGGTCGGTCAAGCTTGCGACCATCGACTAGTGGCGAATTTTAAAACGCTGCATGTCGCGTTTTAGGGGCGTCACGACAAAACACTGATGAACAACGTTTCTTTTTCTTCAATACCAAGAAACAGCGAGCGCGATTAGTAGATCATCACTTTCCGAACTCATTACGCCGACGTGACAGCGTTCAGAACGCTCGCAGTTTGGCGTCACCACCTCCGCGACAAAGTCGCAGACCCCCACCCGGAGTTTATGTCACGGCAACAGAAACTCGGAGGAAACGCAAGCATGTCCATGCCCTTTGGCTCCATAAGAACCTATGTGTTTGACCTTTTACTAGCTGTCGCCGCATATCTGTCACGGCGAAAGAAACGTGGAGAAAACGTGAGCCTGTCTCCGATCTTTCACGGCATCGACGTCATAGGCCTCACCGTTTTTCGGCTTAGTTTGGCCTTCCCGCGTAAGTCGACGCGTAGTTAATTTTCTACTCCATAGGTGACGCCTGTTGTCCATCACAGCAAAAAAAACACGTTCGAGCAGCAGATAGACGAACTTGTGTTTCCGTTGTGACTTGATCGTTATTTATCAAGTTCGAGAAAGTTTTCTCGTAAAAGCATTAAAATCGTCTTCTGTGTTTATTATGGATGTAAACCCTCATAATGGCTAAGAAACGAAAGTTTGGAAACGAAACTAGAAATTATTAAGAGACATGACAAAGGTGATATGTTTGTTGAAATTGCTCAAGCTTATGGGACGAATGAGTCAACAGTTAGAACAATTGTGCATGGTAAAAGTCGAATCAAAGAGCATATACGTATTTATTAAGATTTTTTACCAATTATGAACAGGCATTCACATGAGTATGATAATTTTAACAAATTTTCAGTTTTTTAACATTTTGTGTAATAATACTTATTTTAGATTTAAATATCCGGTGAGATAAATATTGGATTTGTGTTACTCTCGGAATTTTCGTATCATGTTAACTTAACGGCCTCTCAAAAGAAGACGTTTTCTTTAAACGTCGCCGTTCGCCGCCAATCGCAGTAAAAGTGGCACCGCTAATGGTTCAAAAATGGATATGCAAGTTGTTGTGTTTCGACTTACGCGGATTTCGACTTATGCGGAAATTTTTGGGACGAATTAACCGCGTAAGTCGAGGACTTACTGTAGTATGAATCGCACAGGTTGCACAGGAGGATGTAAACAACATTGTGGGAAGTGCATGACCGAGAGGGGACGGAAGGAAGAGGGTGGGAGAGGAATTTAGCGGGGAGGGGGTCGGTGATAAGGATAGGGCACGTTTTGCATCTCGCGCGATGGCAGGGGTTGGGTGGGGTTTTAGAGCTGATATAGGGTTTAGTCAGCGGTTTGGTTGTTTTTAGAATGCTGGAGAGGTTGGGGGGACGCCTGAAGGTGAGAGATGGACATTTGGGGAATGTGTTTTTGGTGGTGAGATTGTCAGAAAGGAGTGGGAAAAGGTTTTTAATGATTTTTTTGAGGGCATGGACGCCAGGGAAGTAGGTGGTACAGAGGGAGAGGTTGTAATTCTCCTTATTTTGGGTTGGTTTAGGAGGAAAGGGTTTTCTGAGAATTCGTTTATTGAGAAGAGTCTCAGGATATCCTCGTCGGAGAAGGGATTGGTGTAAAGAGGAAAGGAATTTATCAAGGGAATCGGGGTTATTACATATGCGAAAGCCTCGTGTGGAAAGAGAGTAGGGGAGGGATCTTTTAGTATGGGAGGGATGGCAGCTGTTATAATGAAGATATTGCTGCTTATTGGTGGGTTTGATGTGGACTGAGGTGTTGAAATGGTGGTTGGAGAGAGTGATATCTACATCCAGGAAGGTAACATGGGAAGAAGAGAAATGAGAGGTGAAGGATCTGTAGTCATGGACCGCCAGAGATACGAGGAGGAAGCCATTCGGCAACTCAGTGACACCTCCTTTTATAAACCCCTTACTTCCGACCGTACCGCTAAGCATATCACCTCCATTTCTAAGCTGCTACGGTCTGAGGGCCCCAAGGAGGGCCTCTCTAAAAGAGAGCTCGCCCTCTTAATTCCCCGTAGTCCCCGCACCCCCACCTTCTACTTACTCCCTAAAATACATAAAACTGGTGTTCCCGGCCGCCCCATAGTCTCCAGTTATGATTCGCCCTCTGAGAGAATTTCTGCTCTCGTAGATTTCCACCTCCAACCATTAGTCCGGCGCCTCCCGTCTTTCGTTCAAGACACACAGCATTTTTTGAATCGTGTAAAATCCCTCCCCTCTCCACTTCCACCTGATACTATTCTCCTCACTGTTGACGTATGCTCCCTTTACACTAATATACTCCATAATGAAGGTCTGGCAGCTGCAAAGGAACTTCTCAACAGTAGACCCAATGGCTCGCGCCCCTCCACCAGATTTCTTCTGAAACTCATGAGGATGGTTCTCACCAAAAACAGCTTTGTTTTCGGAGGGCGTCATTTTCTCCAAGTAAGGGGCACGGCTATGGGCACGAGAATGGCCCCCTCTTACGCCTCCAGCTTCCTCGGGAGATGGGAGAAAAATCTTTTATCTTCTTCCCCCCACAAGCCCCTCATTTCGCTCCGTTATATTGATGATATTTTCATCATTTGGACCCATGGAAGCTCAGCCCTTGAAGGTTTTATTCAAAGGATTCACTCCCATCCAACTCTTTCTTTCACTCACCGCTCTTCCACTTCTTCAATCACTTTCCTCGATGTAGATATTCATTTGCAAAATAGAAAACTCAGCACATCCGTCCATAAAAAACCCACCAACCTTCAGCAGTACTTGCATTGGGACAGCTGTCATCCCGAACACTGCAAACGCTCTCTCCCATTCTCTTTGGCACGTCGAGGTCGCCGAATCTGTTCTGAAAATTCTTACTTATTTCGATACTTGGAAGACCTGGAAAAAGCTTTCGTGAGTCGTGGCTATCCCGCCTCTTTGGTGAGAGAACAACTCATTAAGGCGACCGAACCCTCTTAGAGACCGCGCTTCGTACCTCATCCTGAGGACAATATATCAATAGATGATTCTATTATCTTTGCGACCACCTTTCATCCAGGTCTTGATGATTCACTGAAAAGCCTTCTGAAATCAGCACACTCCATTCTCTCCTCTTCCCCCTCAACTTCCTCCCTTATTCAAAGACCTCCCGTACTCTCCTTTCGTCGACCTCCCAATCTACAAAATAGTCTCTGGATCCGTGAGATCCGTCAAACTTCACTTGCAAGTAGTGTTACCAATCTCTCCCCTATTGGCTCTCACCCTTGCAACAAACCCCGTTGCCTCACTTGCCCAATCAACACCTCTTCCCGTTTCTTCACTACTCCGGTGACGAATGTCACATATCAAATACTTACTCGGAGAAACTGCTCCTCGAGTAATGTTATATATCTTATAACCTGCAAGCACTGCCAGGCTTTCTACGTTGGCCTCACCAGCACACCTTTAAATATGCGGGTAAACAATCACAGAAGCAGCGTGATGCAACAGTTGCAGTTGCCTGTAGCGGAGCACGCTAACTCGCATAACCTCTCCTTCAACAACTGCTTTCATATTAAAATAATCCGCGCCCTCCCACCCGACACACCCATAATAGAGCTCCGCCACTGGGAGCTCTCTTATATTTCCATTTTAAAGTCAACCTGGCCTCCCTGACTCAATCTTCGCTAGCTCCCTCCCCTCCCACTCCACCCCCCCCCTGCACTTCCTTCCAACCAATCCCCTTTCCCCAACAACCAACCCCGTACCAAGACATACCCTAAACTCCTAACTCCAGTGTGACACTCCTTAGTAGTGAATCTCCTCTAGCTGAAAAAGGGTCCTTAGCCCAAAAGCTACCCCTAAGCAGGTGACACCTGTGTCGTCATTGATCATCTGCCTGTGAGTGTCCACTGATTTACTTTCCTATCCTTCCCCAACCTCAACGCCTTGTTGCTAGCATATATATATATATATATATATATATATATATATATATATATATATATATATATATATATAGTCTTTGGAAGTTTTCGCCAATTGGCCACAAATATATAAATTCAAACTTACAGGAGGTAGGAGAAAGAGGAAAAGATAAAGAATTCGTTCTTACGGGAACGTTTCGAACCAGTTGGTCCTTCGTCAGCTCTAGAAGTGAGCAGTTCAACAGTCTGCTCACTTCTAGAGCTGACGAAGGACCAACTGGTTCGAAACGTTCCCGTAAGAACGAATTCTTTATCTTTTCCTCTTTCTCCTACCTCCTGTAAGTTTGAATTTATATATATATATATATATATTAATATATATATATATATATTAATTTAATTTAATATATATATATATATTTAATATTTCGTTCAAACAGGTGGTGAAAGAAAGAGTATAGGAAACACATAAAATGTGATGACACAATGGTGATGTGAAGATGGAATGATGGCCGATTCCAAGTGAAAAAAATTCGTCTAGACCGGGAATTGAACCACGGACCTTCCGATTTCGCGCCGGCTGCTCTGACCACTAAGCTATCTAGACTACTAAAGAAACACTGGAATCGGCGGGGGGTTTATATGAATCAAACACCCCCAAGATTAGTCCGTAAAAGTCGCCGAGAGATGGCGCTGGACATTTTCACTCACCGGCAGAGAAGAAATTACGTACACAGAAGAGGAAACCAAAGTTTGAATCAGGCACACAGACAGTGGTAAAGATACAGAACAGGCGTTTCGGGGCACGCAGAGCCATCATCACATTTTATGTGTTTCCTATACTCTTTCTTTCACCACCTGTTTGAACGAAATATTTAATATTTACGCCTTTGAGCGGTTTGAGTGAATGAATGAATGGTTGTATGGCCGGAATGGCTCATTTCTACTTCTTGGGCTCTGCGTGCCCCGAAACGCCTGTTCTGTATCTTTACCACTGTCTGTGTGCCTGATTCAAACTTTGCTTTCCTCTTCTGTGTACGTAATTTCTTCTCTGCCGGTGAGTGAAAATGTCCAGCGCCATCTCTCGGCGACTTTTACGGACTAATCTTGGGGGTGTTTGATTCATATAAACCCCCCGCCGATTCCAGTGTTTCTTTAGTAGTCTAGATAGCTTAGTGGTCAGAGCAGCCGGCGCGAAATCGGAAGGTCCGTGGTTCAATTCCCGGTCTAGACGAATTTTTTTCACTTGGAATCGGCCATCATTCCATCTTCACATCACCATTGTGTCATCACATTTTATGTGTTTCCTATACTCTTTCTTTCACCACCTGTTTGAACGAAATATTTAATATTTACGCCTGTGAGCGGTTTGAGTGAATGAATGAATGGTTATATATATATATATATATATATATATATATATAACCATTATATATATATATATATATATACACGAAACGAAAATTTCGCCAATAGGCCACAATATAATAAAAAAACACTTGACAGGGGGTGGGGAAAGAAAAGTAAAAAGAGAGAGAGGACTTACTGGGACGTTTCGGGCATGTAGGCCCTTCTTCAGCTGTAGAAAATTTGAGAAGTACCGCTCCAAGGTAGGGGAAGGGAAGCGGGAAAAGAAGGGAAGTGAGGGGAAGTTGTGGTATAGGGGAGGGGGGACGGGGATGGGCACTGGTGTCGCACCTATATGTCTAGGGGGGAGTGCAACAAAGTAGGGAGGGGTGTGGGTGAACTGGAATGAGTTGAGAATTGAACCTGGCTGTCTAAAAGACTGCAACAAAGTTGCTAAGTTGGGAGGGGGTGGGGGAGTGTAAGAGGGACGGGAAAGGTCACGTGGTGTCGCGCCTGGATGTTTAGAGGGGGGATGATGATGCAACAAAGTAGGGAATTGCGCCTGGCTGTTTAGAGGAGTGCAACAAAGTTGCTAAGTTGGGAGGGGGTGGGGGAGGAGAATAAAAGGCGTCGGAGGAGGAGGGAGAAAGTAAATGGACAAAAATTCAGTGCATAATGTTAAGACCGGGAGGGGAAAAGGCGCGACAAAACCAAATAATAGAAAGCTCAGTGTTCCTAAGTTGTGTGTTCGAAGCGTCGGCGGGGAGGGCGTGGAGGATGGTGAGACGGAAGCAAGAGTCGAATTTGAGGTTATGAGTGGAGGCGTGTTTTGGGACTGGGAAGTTGGGCGGGGCGGCTCGGTGTCCGTTTATTCTGATGGACAGGGGATTGCAGGTCTCGCCGATGTAAAAGGAAGGGCAGACCTTACACTGCAGAAGGTATACCACGTTAAAGGTAGTGCAGCTGCCGTGGGAAGATATAGGAAATGGGGTGGGGTTGTTGGGACTGTGGAAAGAAGAGAGATTACATATTAAAGGGCAGGTTTTGCAACGAGGTCTATGGCAGGGAAAGGTACCGGGGATTTCAGGAGGGATCAAAGTGGGACGGGATTGGTGGGGGCGTAGAATATTGTTGAGGTTGGCCGGTCTTTTGTAAGTAATGGTAGGACATTTGGGGATTAAGTCGGAGGTGAGTGGGCTGTCGCTCAAAATGGGGAACAGTGACTTGAGGATGAGGTTAACTTGGTGACGCCCCGGAAGGAATGTGGTGCAAAGGTTCAAGGGAGGTTTGGTGGTGGATGATCTAGGGCGAGGAGTATAAGGGGTGGTGGAGGGTAGGATGCGGCGATCAAGGAGAGGGGAGGGGTAGCCGCGTTTAAGGAGAGCGGTTTTTAAGTTGCTAAGGTGGTGGTCGAGAGCAATTTGAGAGTTGCAGATACGGTGCGCGCGAATAGAAAGGGAGAAAGGAATGGAACGTTTGGTATGGTAAGGGTGGCAGCTGTCAAAATGAAGATATTGTTGACGGTTAGTGGGTTTGATATGTAGGGAGGTTAGGAATTTGTTATCACATAGAGAAATATCGGTATCTAGGAAGGTAATGTGGGTGCTGGAAGTGGTAAAGGTGAATGAGACAGAAAAAGAGGAATTGAGATCGGAAAGGAAGGTGGACAAGGTTTGAGGACCGTGCGTCCAGATGAGAAAAATGTCATCGATAAAACGGACCCAAAATAGGGGTTTGAGGGACCGGGAAGATAGAAAATTGTCCTCCAGCAGACCCATAAAAAGATTAGCGTACGAAGGAGCCATTCTCGTACCCATTGCTGTGCCCTTCGTTTGCAGGAAGATTTGGTCTCTGAAGGAGAAGGCATTTTTTTCTAGGACATGTTGGGAAAGATTTAGGAGGAAGTCAGAGGAAGGGACGTGGGGGGTGGGGCGGAGGGAAAGAAAGTGTTTCAGTGCATTGAGGCCTTCGCTGTGGGGAATGGAGGTATAAAGGGAGGTTACGTCAATTGTGGCCATTAATATGTTGCAATGGGGGGAGATTTGGAGGCTGCGAAGACGCTCTAGGAAGTGGTAGGTATCGCGGATGAAAGAGGGGAGAGAAGACACAATAGGTTGGAGGAAGGAGTCGATGAAAGCGGATATTCTTTCGGTGGGGGACTTGACATTGCTGACTATGGGGCGGCCGGGGTTGTTGTTTTTATGAACTTTGGGGAGGAGATAAAATCGGGGCGTGGTGGGGTTGGGGGGAGAAAGAATGGCAATGTCAGATTGGGATAGTCCTTCCTTGGGGCCATGGGATTTAAGGAAGGAGGAAATAATTTTCTGAAACTTGGGGTTTGGGTCGTGGAGGAGAGGTTTATAGAAGTTGTTGTCAAGGAGTTGACGGTAGGCTTCCGCATTGTAGTCATCCAGGTCCATGACCACCACTCATGAGCCTTTGTCAGCAGGGGAAATTATAAGGCTGGGATCTGACCGGAGTGACCGAAGGGCGGCGAGTTCAGATCGGGATAGGTTAATTTTGGGTTTAATGGAGTTTAGGAAATGGTGGTCGGAAATTTTGTGAAGGAATTGTTTGATAAATATTTCAACAGGGTTGTTTTTGTGGAGGGATTTGGGTTCGTAACCAGAAGGTGGTCGGAATTTATGAAGGGCAGGATGAATGGAGGATTGGGAAGGACCGTGGGTTTTCCAGAAAGCGCGCCATCTTAAGTTCCTGCAAAAATTGAGCGAATCGGCCAGGAAGGACACAGGATTGAATTTAGGGGTTGGTGAAAAAGAAAGACCTTTAGACAGCAAAGCTATTTGGTCTCGGTTTAGGACGGAAGAAGAAAGGTTAATTACTTCATGTGACGGGGAGGATGGGGGCGGATTTGGTTGAGGTTGACGCTTAGGAAGAGTTGGTATTGTCTTCGAGGGCGGTGGGAGGTTGAAAAGGTTGGCGAGATCGGGTTTATCAGAAATAAGAGGAATTTTGGGAGGAGGCGGAGGGATGATGAGGGGCAAGCTCAGGCCGGACGAGAGATGGCTCCTGTATAAGTAAGACAGCTTTCTCAACAGTTGCTGGCGACGAAAACACAACTTTTTGTAGGAATCTGAGAGTATATCGTTAACCAAGGGAAATTTACCGGGGGAGTACAAAAGGATCATTTGAATGAAAAATGCGAGGTTCTGTTGGTGGGAGTTCAGTAAGTTGGCGTACTGACACAGAACAAGGCGAGTAAATTGAAAGGAAAAATTTTGACGAAGGTTGTGGAAGGGCTGATGAAGTGAAGGAGGAATGGCAAACAAGGGAAGATTAATGGTGAGGCCGTTGGGCAAGACTCCCACAGCCAGGCATTTGGTTAGGAATTCAACGTGAGCTGTGAATTGGGCGGTTTTTCCGGGGTAAAAACGGATTTTTTTTCAACCAGGTTTTAACATATGGAGTCATATTGATGATGGGGAGGTGGGTGATGAGAAACAATGGAATTAGGTACAGAGAGGTAAATAGAGGAAAATGCGAGAGGGATAAAGGAATAAGGATGACAGGTGGTAAAGGAACAGAGCAGTACACACTCACACGAGCAGCAAATCGGCGAGAAGTTCTCCGATGGATGCACGAAGACGAAGAGGAAAGCAGCAAAGCCGCAAAATACACGAAACGAAAATTTCGCCAATAGGCCACAATATAATAAAAAAAACACTTGACAGGGGGTGGGGAAAGAAAAGTAAAAAGAGAGAGAGGACTTACTGGGACGTTTCGGGCATGTAGGCCCTTCTTCAGCTGTAGAAAATTTGAGAAGTACCGCTCCAAGGTAGGGGAAGGGAAGCGGGAAAAGAAGGGAAGTGAGGGGAAGTTGTGGTATAGGGGAGGGGGGACGGGGATGGGCACTGGTGTCGCACCTATATGTCTAGGGGGGAGTGCAACAAAGTAGGGAGGGGTGTGGGTGAACTGGGATGAGTTGAGAATTGAACCTGGCTGTCTAAAAGACTGCAACAAAGTTGCTAAGTTGGGAGGGGGTGGGGGAGTGTAAGAGGGACGGGAAAGGTCACGTGGTGTCGCGCCTGGATAATATTATATATATATATATATATATATATATATATATATATATATATATATATATATAAAAGAAAAGTAAAAAGAGAGAAGACTTACTGTACGTTTCGGGCATGTAGGCCCTTCTTCAGCTATAGGAAAAGCTTCAGCATATTCTCTTTAATATCTCGGTGCGAAGCCATAAGGGGCGTGAATTTCATAGCAAATTTAGATAAGCCAATACATTACGTCCCCATCATTCACCAAGAAATGTTACGATATGATTCAACTCATTTCACTGATGTGATTTATTATCTCACGACAACTGTATCAGTTAAGGAATCATATCACTTAGTTGGTAGGTAATGTGCTCTAACAATAAGTTACTCTTTGGCGGAAGTTCTCATATTTTTACAAACTGGTAAACAAAATGATGTCTCTAAAATGGCTAATGAAGGCCTTAATTTGAATTAATATAGTTGTGATCCTGACTACCAAAGGAATTTTGCGTTATTTTGTTGGCGCTTTGGTTTGGATTGGTGGCAGTGCTAATCAATGCAACATTTGCTCTAATCATGCAAATAGCTCATAATTACATGTATCACTAAATATGTAAATGTTGCAATGATAAAAAATACAGTCTGTCAACAAATAAGGCTAAGAATGCTGAATGAATAGTAACAAGTTACATATTTCTCCGAATATAGTCGTCACCCTGCCAATTTTTGAAGCTTCAGTTTGGAAAAAGTTTCAAATTGCAAATCAGGCCTTACATATATTATTCTCAGGTTAACAACTTGAGCACTTTAAGTAATAAAAAACTCCATTCTTTTAATGACCAATATGGAGAGCAAAGTTAATGTATTGGCCATATTATAACACCTAAAAAAGTTGATTAGCCGTTGTATTTAGAGAAGCTATATTTCCATAAATAAGTGGAAAGGTGAAGTGAAGAACTTCTAAAATGACATTGCGGATCAAATGCGGATTAACATTAATTACCTGACATCGCAGATTAAATTGTATCTTGTTAGAAAACTAATTGTATTAACTGAATTGTTACTTAATAGTTATTACTAACTGAATTGTATTAATAATGTAGCGCATACTTTGTATTCTATTGGAACAGGGTGTTAGCCCGTAAAATAAATTTATTATTATTATTATTTTCGACTTGTCACACTTTCTCAGCTAGTATTACACCAACTGGAAAATTTTCACCTATCCTAAAGGTGGATTAGGATTAGGCTCGGAAGTTCAGGAAGAGAATTCACCCTGTCCTACTGAGTCCGAATTTTCTTGGCTTAGGAATCTCCTCACGATTTGGCAAGTTTGGAGTAGCACAGCTTTTTGCCCGAGGTTAGTTAATAGTTTCTTTATTACCAGCTTCTCAGTTTGTTTTTTAAACATATTGGACATCACTCCCTCCACAGAGATTACTATCGGGTGAATGCTGACATCATTTAATTTCCAGATATTTTTTATTTCGTCGGCTAAATTTCTGTATTTTGAGATTTTCTCTCTCTCGGCGGACCTTACGTTGTGGCTTAGTGGTACTGCTATATCGATTATATTAGCCATTTTTTCTATTTTATTGATTAATAGGATATCCGGTCTATTGTAATCTATGGTTTTGTTGGTGAGAATAAGTCTGTCCCAGTAAAAAAACATGGGTTTTTGTTTGCAGGTGGCTGATACTTGTAGTATGGTGGCATATTTTTCTTTAAGTTAGTCCCAGGTGTTGGTGGATAATTTTTGCCAGTTAGTTATGTCTATTCAGGTATACATTCCCTGCAAGAGCTGAGCATCCTGCCATTATGTGCTCATTTGACTCACCAGTGCATCCACATTTTCTATATCTATCGGATATTTCTAGTTTAAGAATATGTTTTTCATAGTTATGGGTGCGTATAACTCTGTTTTGAATAGCCATAATAATAATTATTATTATTTTTATATTATTATTACACATTTAAGCAATCATATCTTGGCTAGGAATCATATGTTTTTTCTCTATCTAAATGAGAAATCACGCTTTTGAATTTGAGCGCTGTCATACGTTGGTAATGTTGTCGACCAAATATATTTCATAATTCTTTCATATGCTGTTGAGGACGGGCTGGTTACAAAAATTGAAGGTTACTGAGATCGTTGCAAAGTGTAGTTTAAAAAGGAATGACAATATATACAGTAATGGAACTTGAATAATCAGTTACTTTTTCAGAAAAGTAACTTTTAACTTTAACTAATTACTTCTTACAGAGATTAACTTTAACTTTAATCAATTAATTATTTTTGGTAACTTTCCCAACAATGTCAGAAGCGAATAACAATTTGATTAATGTGGTTATAACTCCTTGATTGCGAGAGAGAACCAAAAAATGTTAAAATATTTGGATAAACAAAAATCGTACCACTGCAAGCGAAGACAGGAGGCAATTAGCAATGGCAGCATCATATTCAGGAATATTATATTTGAGATGGTTTGTGACCTGACTAAATTGCTTCGAGAGGGAGCTAAGGGGGCCATTCAATAAGTACGTCGAGCGTGAAAAGTGGGGGAGGGGAGGAGGGCTCTTCTTACTGTCTCATACGAAGGGGGGTATGGGAATCGAAGATGATCTCGCGTAAGATTTATTTTACACATGAGATCGTATTTCTCGGATTCCTAGTTATGAGTGTAATACATTGTGCATATGAATTTTAACACTACTATGCAAATATATAAAAAAAGATATACAAAAAGGATACATTGTACGTCTTATTCACAAGTAATTAACTCAGAATCACAACTAATAAGATTCACAACTGAATGTTCCACCAATTGATGGGGCTTATTCCATGCACGTCAGCAGTGCACATTAGTTTGGTGAAATAAAGGGTGGGAAAGACTGGGCGATAAACGTAATGGTAGAAAAATAACGACAATTTCCTTTCTCAGTTTCTCCCTTACTGTTACGAGAATTCCCTGAATTTTCCTGAAATTTAAAATTCCCTGAGAATTCCAGGTTTTCCCAGTTTTCCCTGACGATCACCACCCTGCATTTGTTGTGGCCAATTTTCAATCTTCTTGCATGGTCTAAAATGTTGTCACACACCCCTGTCAAGGAGGGACAACAAGGCTTGTCATAACAGCTAAATGAAAACCACATGGCCATTTAAATGCACATATGGAAGTCATGAATCAATGTGGAAACATTGGGATCATAAAAACAGAGAATGGTTGCATGGGCAAGTACAAAATGTCATAAAGACATGCAGATGAGAGCTAAGACAACATGAGACATAACCTATGACATTTTCTAAGGTTCTTGAAAACGAAGGCAAAATTCAGGGAATGCCCAAGAAAGGCCCGAGAGAAATATTGAGCAGCAAATTCTGTTCAACTTGAATTTTGAAAAAAAAAAAAGTCCTTAAGTATTTAGTCCAATTAAGGCTTAAGGAGGTTCCGCCACAACTGTGTGAGTCAAAACAAATACTAAATTCCACATTTTTGATAATTTGTCAAAAAAATCCTGCTTTCACTGATGCAATGCGTTACCTATAGGAACCCAAAAGTAAAGTACAAAATATGCAGATTATTCCACGAATGTACGCCATTTCCTACGAATTACCGCATTTTGACTTCAATTATGGCATTAATTCTTCAATAACTAGAATAATAAGGTGGTATGATGCCTGTATTTTATTTTTATTCAATTTCTCAAATTATTTCCTTCTTAGAGACAGTTTTTCACGAAAATAGCATTTGTATTTTATGGAAAAATACTATTTTTTCCCCGTGTTTCTCTCATTCCTCCATTGAACACCATGTAATTTCAAGTTCTATTATAGAATAAAATAGCGCGGAAAGGTATTATTTTGTTGTTCATATCAGATAGAGGACAACTTTTTCTTCAAGTAGACAGAATATGAATTTAATGACATTTAAGTCATTTTACGGTGGAACCACCTTAACACACTAAGAAATAAATCCCAAAAGGAAACATGCATGATACATGCTGCTCAATGGAGTAAGGTGGATTTGGCTGGTTTGGACAATATTCCTACAAAAAACATGAATTTCAACAAGTACAGAATGCAGAGTTTATTACCTCGCATACGGTTGCTTTTCAAGACATTTCACTCACCATCCTTGACTATCCTTGCCAACTCCATGTCTTTTACAGGTAAAGACAACATAATCAATGGATTGTTTGAAAATCTCATCCATTCTTACAGTCCACATTCTGCAGTCGGTGATCTCCTCATTGAAGGTAGACTTCAATGCAAGCATTGCTAATAGATTCAGGTGTAACTGGGAACAGTCCAAGATATGTGAATCATCTTCTCCCACCTGTGAAGAATTCCCCTCTTCTTGGCTAGCCATTCTTGTCTTCTCTATTGCTGCCAGCTGCAGCACTCAACAGCCAGCTTCTTTCAAAGTTCTCTGCAAGCGAAAAGTGCAATAAATCACACAGAGCAATTATTGGTGCAAAACATCATGCATACATTCATTCTCTCAATGCAATAACCTCTATGGACATATGGGGATCAGGTTAGTGAGGTGACCAGAGTACTGGCTTCCCATTCTATGGACCCAGGGTCCGAATCCAGCTGAGGTGGATACTTTTCACTGGAATCCTAATCCCCAATTGGGTACTGTGTATAGAACACTTTAAGGGCAGTACTTCATTTGTCAGATGGAATAAAAAACTATGGCCATATTGTTGCATTTTGTTACGAGCAAAGAGCAAATTTTACTCAAGCCCATGGCTGGTTAGCTGCTTGGGGAGGCAACGGACTATCGAGGTCATATGCACCATTGAGAGGTGAGTATATTGGCAGGGGAAAGATTATTTGGGGAAAGGAGGAAGGGTGGAGAGAAATCAGGCATCAGCAGTAGCCGACACTTAATTCCTCACGTTACCACAATGCAAATCGAGAAAATATAGTATAATTTTTTCATTCATATGTATAATAATAATAATATTTATTTGCCTAGCGATCAAAAATACAAAAAGAGAGCAGTATGTACAATGATATAAGGCACGTCAAAAGACAGGAAAAAAAACAATAAAAATACCCATACAAAGATACATTCAATTCAAAACAATGAAAACCATTAATTATGCGGGTACAGAAAAAAATTTAAGTTAGAAAGAGTCATCCAAGAACTCATTCACTGAGTAATACATTTTATTTAAAAGAAACATTTTTAAGCTACATTTGAATTTTATTATCGACTCTGTTTGTTTAAGCTCACGAGGAAGTTTGTTAAACAGATGGAGACCCATGTTAGATGGCCCCATTGCTGATTTTTTAGTTCATGAATATCATGACATCTTCTGGTGGAGTAGCAGTGGATATCAGATTTGAGAGTAAAATCTTTTAAGTGACCGTTGACATAGAGAGTGTCATACATAATGTAAACACAGGGTAAGGGCAGGATTTTGAAGTCGCTAAACAGTGGCCGACAGGGTGTTCGTGGGCCAGCTTGAGCAATGATTCTGATAATTCTTTTCTGAATTTTAAATATTTTTATAGCAGAAGGAGAAGATCCCCAGAGAAGTATGCTGTAGGTAATATGGGAATAAAACAGGCCATAGTAGAGAGTAAGAAGGATATCAGTAGTAACAGTGCGACAGATGGTACGAGTGAGGTAACACACAGAACTGAGTTAAACTGAGTAATTGTGTTTGTATTGTGTTGTGTTTACACCATTTTTTATGTCTCTCATATCTATTCACCTTTGTGACCTTGGAACAAAAGAATGTCAGTACTACCACAAGCACACAACCCATATTTATTTCTTCCTCATACCTCAACGTTTTTTCCCCTGTGGTACTGTAATGCCTTGCTGCGTGGTAGCGCTATTTATTATAAAATTTGAATCCAATTTTCTTTATACGTATCTTTTACTATTTCAGTCGGAGGAGAAGAAATTTTAAGACGCAAGTTCAGACTCTTCTGCGTCTATCTCTTTTTTATTTCACCAATCCATCTCTCTCCAAACATAACTTTAACAAATCCTTAGCAACGTCGAACTAAATGAAAACCATAAACCATAACTTTAATTTAAATACAAAAACATTTCAATCAATAGAACCAACAAATAAATATTATACATAATAAAACACATAAAATGAACACATAAACAATAATAAAGAGGATCTTAATAAACAGGAGCAGGAGTGCGGCGTTACAGTACTTCTTAATTAATCCTTTTCTATCACAGAAAGAGCTTACAATTATGCTATACTTTGAAATATGATTTAGTTTTTTCCCGGCGAATAATATTAAAGAAGTCTTCTCGGGTCTTCCACCGGGAAAAGCTTTTAGGCACTGCCGATGCTTAGGAGTTCGAATCGTACTCCACTCTCAAGGCGAATGATGATATTTACCATGGACTTCAACCTAGGAGCACTAACCAACTAAGGAGCACCAACAACATCAACGTCTGGCACAAATTGAAAAATCCACCATTGCTGAACACAGCATAACCATTGACCACTCCATCTATTTCCATCAGACTAAAGTGCTCGCCCACTCCCAAGGTTATTGGGATAAGATAATTAAGGAGGCCATTGAATTCCGGCAAGAAAAAAGGAATTTCAACTGAGACCCTTCCCTTAGCAGTGCATGGAATCTGTTATTAAAACGTTAAGCGAATTCAAACTGTAACAGCCGGCCTGGTTGTTGACCATTATAGTCCCTTGACCATGTGCAACAATAGCGATGGTTCAAATCCATCGTAAATATCATAATTCGCCTTGAGATTGGAGTACAAGTCAGACTCTGAAATGTCAATGGTGCTAAAAAGCTTATCCTGGTGGAAGACCTGAGAAGACTTCCTAAATGCAATACCTTTTTTCCCAACTCATGGCCAGTGGATGTCAGTGAGCCACGAGTAGCCAATGAAAGGCGTTTCCCCTTCCACCTCAGTATCTCCCCTTCCCCTCAATTACCTCAGGCTCCCCGAGACCGAACAGCATTGTCAACTCCTGTGAATAAATGCACATTAAGCACCCTGGAGTCGCGTTAACCACTGATTTTGAGCCTTAACCAACAAAGTCTAATATTCCCCATCCTTCTTTTTGATTCAGGCACTGGCGAAGTTTAAAAAGAAATTGCCGACAAGAACACGAGGCAATTCACTTGCAGTTAATTTGACAACAGATGATACGAGACCAAAGTGAACCTCATGGCAGTCGTACAGAGACTGAGTTCCACCCACCCCCTATGCATTCCATGCTACTCTTCTGAGATTGGTTGGAAAAGTGAAACGGAAACCTGTGCATTCAAGTTCGTCCACCGTGAGTTGGGAAACAGGGCGTAACT
Source organism: Pyrrhosoma nymphula (assembly GCA_963573305.1). Taxonomy (NCBI): domain Eukaryota; kingdom Metazoa; phylum Arthropoda; class Insecta; order Odonata; family Coenagrionidae; genus Pyrrhosoma; species Pyrrhosoma nymphula. The sequence continues at coordinate 130,417,971 of OY754335.1, read as the reverse complement.
CAGACGTACTCAAGTATTTACTCTCTAAGTATAAGTTGGGTGGGAAGTGTACGTAGCTACACCCAGCTCTTTGCCACATGAAAAAATTTATTTTTTGTATACTCTCCTCAACACTAACTATCACTGAGTAATTACACAACCTTTAAACTTTCTCTCTATTTGTTTGTATCGGCACTCACTCAGTGTTTCAACTGGAAGGTTGGTTTTGAAGTTGAGCTCACCCCATACTAAATGAGTGAATCTATATTGGATGGAGAAAAATTGTACCAAGTTTCTGGAATCAGAAAATCCACTCAAGTGGAATTACCCAGTCTTTGATAAATCTTCATGCCTACCAAATAGAACTTTTCTTGTTTCTTCTGGAAACTCCTCTCTGCATAAGAAGATGTGATTGTAATTCGAATCAATGTACTGATTTGATCAATTAGCTTCATGTTGAACAAAATTTGAATGCCATAATTTATTGAAAATCATGCCTAGAGCCCTGATGATGTCTATTTACATGAAATATTGGCATGAGGGTGTTTTTTTTATTTCGTGGGCCAAGATCTTGATAAATGAATAAATATGTATAACACTGGTTAAAAAAGCAATCTCTCGACTAAATCTTTCATCCAAAAATAATTACGAGCAACCACTCTACTTGACAACTTGAGTCGAAAGAGGTGGACATTCTGATCAGAATACACTGATTTCTTTGATGATAAAACAATCAATCAATCATCCAATACCAACAATTGATACACCACCATATTCCACAAATAGTCAACAGAAGCATAAAGAAAAATTACTAGCAAACCAACCAAATGTGCCAGTTAAATCTCTTATTACACTTGTTTGTAACTTTCTCAAAATTAAATATGACCAGTATAATGAATTTAAATACATTCATCACTGACCCAAAGCTATCCATTGTCTCAATGGTTCTTGAAAGCATCCAGTCTTCAATCTTTGTGTTGTATGGAGTAAAATTTAAAGGACAAAGCTGCAATTATGATTGTTCTCATATATGTGTTTTGTGAAGTTAAGTGGAATATTTATTTGTTTAACTCCTACCACATTCTTTGATGCATAACATGAAATTTCTTCTGGTCTGATGTATATACATGCCTATGGCAATTTATGTTGCTAATTTCTGACTTGAGGACTTGACTGACGATCTTGTGAGTCTTTGCTATTCACTATGAGCTTGGAAAAATTAGGGGTGTAAAATGCTGCTATAAGGGAGCTTGGCAGGTAGTTTGAACCTTTAAAAAAGATTCTGTTCAGTAATGAGAGAGAGCAATAACTGACATGTGTTGGTTTCTCTGGGTCTACAGAGGCAACCTGTTTCAGAGCTAAGGAGTTTTATTTTTTCAGAAAAAAATTCTTGGACTAAATATCAATTGTAGCCGTTGTTAGCGGCTAAAGTAGTGATTACCTCCAGCTCAATTTTGAAAATTGTGGGGGATTCGTAGGAGGGGATAAATTATAGTATTACTGGCAAGGGGCCGCTTAAGTATTACGTAAGACGATTTATGCCATTTTTGACCCTTTGTAAGACAAAGGGTCAAAAATGAACCCCCCCCCCTCCCCCCTATGTAAGACAATGTAAGATTTTCCCAACACCCCCCCCCTCCCTCTCAGTCTTACGTAAGGCGTTAAATATTTATATCTACTCTATGTTAAATGCTCACTTTCCGCAATTTCATCTTTCCATAGAAGCCATCGTACAGCTTTGAGCTCTGGATATCGTATAATTATGCAGTGTTGGAGTACTACATTCATTGAGCATGGAGGTAATGTAGCTAGCCAGTCAGGTGACAGAATAGGAGCATTAATAAGTGGACGCTCCATGCCACTGATAAATTTCATTCGGAAACGATAGATACAATGTATCCAGATGGACAAAAACATTACGTAAATTGGTTCCAGACCACCTGCCTCCCCCCCCCCCCCAAAGTCTTACGTAATACTTGAATGGCCCCCAACATGTTTGTGGGTAAAAGGGTGAATCGAATCACTTGGAATGATATGATCAGTGAATGTTGGTTTTCTGAAAAAATATTGAAAATTTATGTATTTGACCTGTTATGAAGTAGACATCCAGAAAATTTCAAGTGTCATTGCATCTTTTTCCATTGCGAAGGAAATGTTTGAATGTAATTTGCAGGGAAACTCCAGGTGGTTGAGGGAGTACGTACTGGTGATTCCAGTTCACAGGCTGAGAATGTTGTCCACATATTGAAACTAACGCTTCAAATCATGAGGTTAAATTGATTAGGGTAGAGCTCACCAAGGGCTAACTAACCAACTGATGGGTGGGTGGGGGAGACTTTCTTGCTCAGTTAACACATGGTTTCCTAGAAATACCTGAAAGCTATGAAATAACATGGGTTTGGTGTGACGTGCCCATTTGCTTTGCATGGATTTGAATCAGAGGCAAGTCTATCTTTTGCCTCCCACTGACGATTTTGTCACCCCTGCTGCAATGAATGATTGTGACTGCAGTCTATAAACCTCACTTATTATTAGAAGACACAAATTTGCGTTTTCCACTGATTTATTACATAAAATACCTGGTAATAAAGTAAAAATAATGGTATTTTATATAATGAATCAGTGGAAAACACTAAGTTGTGTTCTTCTTTTAACAATTATAAGCCCGAGGGTATCGCAACCATAGGGGTCTAGAAACCCCGGGGTTTTTGGGACTTTCACATTGTAATGACCAAAGAGTTCATTTATGAGCTACAAGCGGCAGCATCATCCAACTGAAGAAAGGATAGGCATCCTAGGTAATGACCAAAGAGCACAAGCTTGAGTAAAATGTGGTGGCAAATATGTACGGGTACAATCACAGGAGCCCAAGTTACGCTTGGGCCGTCGACTGAAAGTATGCAACCCGAGACGCACTCGGGCATGGGCTTCAAAGTGTTGATATGGAAAGATTCCACAAAGTTAGATCTTCTTCATACAATTATATAAACCTCACCTTTCTTTATCATTGACTATCAATTAAATAATTTGGTTGCACATAATATGAACAACTTCTTACATAGACCCAGTGTTTAGCAGTCCACATTGTCATAACTATCAACCATCAAGAAACATCAGGTTTGTGGACTTGCTAATGAACACCCTACTGAAAAAATTAGAGTGCAGTGCAGTAACAGAGTCTGTTAACTAAGTTGTTAGCATGGGGCAAGGGCCTCGCCTCGTTGAAACACCGGTTCCCATCAGAACACCGAAGTTAAGCAACGTTGGGCCCGGACAGTGGTTGGATGGGTGACCATCCTCTATACCTCGACCAGACATGGATGGAGAGATGATACTCCCTCCATACCTATACTGGGAGGCCGGAGGGAGACCCAGACCGGGCCGGTTGGAGGGAGGACATCCTCTATACCTGGTACTGGGGTGAGGCAGGGGGAGGCCAATCCTCCATACCTCTACCGAGGTGCTCTTGTCCCCTGTCTGCAAGTGGCATACAGGCATGGGGTTGGCACAATGGACCAAGAAAGGTCTAAGTGCCCGGGCTCCTGACGAAGACCCCCCAATAACAAACTAATCAAAGTTGTTAGCATGCTGGTCAGACAACCTGAAGGCCACGGGCTTGGATCCTGCCTCTAGTTTGAAATTTGTCTTCGTCTAGGAAATAGTCTTGAGCAGTGGTTCTCAACCTTCCTAATACTGCGACCCATAAATGCAGTTCCTCATGTTGTGGTGGGCCCCCGAAATATGGAAACCACCATAAGACCAGTACTCATGATTAAGACAGCTTAGTACTTTTCTACAATATTTTATTATTGGAACTGGATTGGACTGTGGAATCTTCAAGCAGAAATGTTATAGTTACCTGTTACAGCAGTAATCAAACCATCAATTTTTACTTCAATGTTACAGCTATTTTTCGAGCATGTAAATAATATGTCTGTTTCTATGTAAATTTTGCATTACGTTTTCATTTTGTTTTTATTTAATATCTATTCAAAATGTCATGTGCGTTATACATTTTCAGTTTAAGCTACAGCAGAAATCTAATTATTTATTTTAACTTTAATGTCACAGTTATTTTAGGAGAATGTAATTATATCTGTTCATTATAAAACATCTTATATTACGTTTTTATTTTTACTTAATATAAATTCACTATGTCATGTAAATATACTTTTGCTGCTTAGAACTAGACTGTGGAACCTTCAAGTAGGAATGTTATACTTACCTGTTACAGCAGTAATCAAACCATCCATTTTTTACTCTAATGTTTCAGCTATTTTTGAGCATGTAATTAATTTACCGCTTCACGGAAATCTCTCACCCCATAGCACTACGATCGTTCTTTTCAACATTTATTCTTCCAATCACTTCATATTGCTCTCCCATTTGGACCATCTCTGCCACAACTAACCTTGCTACCCTTAACAGTCTAACTAGTTTCTTTGCCAGGATTGTAAAATACAGAGTTCCCCATTTCCGCGACATGCCGACTGATTCCATCTTATCTTCCCTTGGCATACCGAACCTCTCCGATCAAAGAGCAAAAAATGATTTAAAATTAATTTATAACATTCTCAACTCGAATATCGATTCTCCTGAATTACTTTCCTTCGTTAATTTCCGAGTCCCTTGCCGATCCACTCGTTCCCATTCTTTTCTCCACTTGCCTATCCCCAGACTTTCTCTTATCAAACGTTCACTATACTACCGCCTCTCCTCACTTCTTAACTCCCTACCTGTTAATGTCGATCCTTTCCTGCTATCATCTGACTCTTTCATTAACCTTGCGATGTCCCACATATCTGTTAGTGACTAAGACTCCCTTTTCATATTTTGTTGTTTTTTTTTAGTTTTTATTTTGTAATCTTGTCTCTGATGTTATGCTTCTTGTTTTTTTTGTTACACCTTTTACGGATACCCATTTTTTATCTTGTTACTATGTCACTGTAAATTGGCAGAAATGCTGTATGTGATCAACTTTTTTAAATAAATAAATTCCTGTTTCTATGTAAATTTTGCATTACGTTTTCATTTTGTTTTTATTTAATAACTATTCAAAATGTCATGTATGGTATGTATTTGTTGCTTTTAGGGGTATGCACCCAGAGTATTGAATAAATCTCTTATCTATCAATCTACGATGCGTTTTGCCACTTTACGGCATCGTCAGGTCAGGTACGCAATATATAATACACATAAGTTTGTTATTTTTGATGTAGTTACGGGGGAGGGGGGGGGGCCCCTCCCCCGTAACTACATCAATTCCTCTCAACCCTGCCCCAATACCTGTTTCAGGTATTGGGGCAGGGTTGAGGGGAATTTTCCCCTTGTGCAAGGCGAAACACGTCGTACAATAATAAAATATTGTAGAAAAGTAGTAAGATGTCTTAATCGTGAGTACTGATATTAATAACTTATACGAAGTGAAGCCTGCAACAGTCAAGTACACCATAAGACCATTGGAAATGTGTTTTCTGATAGTCTTAGGTAACCCCTGTGAAAGGGTCGTTCGACCCTCTTAAGGGGTTGCGACCCACAGGTTGAGAACCTCTGGTCAAGAGGCATGTCAACTCGATGCATGCCCTCATGCAAGTAGATGCTTGAACACTAAAGGAGGACGTGCTTGAAAGTAAAATGGGCTATTTCATGGACAACAAAAGGGAAGTTTGCCGGAAAAAAAAATATTTCCAACACAATCACTTGGAAACCAGTCTCACTGCACAGACATCATGCTTAGCTCATAATTCCAGCTGAACAATCAATATTACCCACCTACCAATTCTCGCGTCTGTCCATCAGTCATGACTGTTCATGGGACTTCCAGGCAAACCGGGAAATTGAAGGATGAATTGTTCACGGGTTTCCAGCCGGATATTGGTGTTAAACTGCACCGACGTTTCAATGGCGTAGTCTGCGATCACCTTCAGTGCCATCGGTGATAATGGCAGCCTACGCCATTGAAACATCCGTGCAGTTTAACACCATTACCCGGCTGGAAATCCGAGAACAATTCATCCAAAGCGTTCGCCGGGAAAGACTTATAGATCCTACATCAGGAAGTTGAAATTTAATAGAATACAGAAAATGACCCTAAATGACTGGAAAAAAAGTACAAACCATGAGCAACAATTCCAAGGGATCGTTTCCCCCCACATTTGCTTACATTTACTCCAATAGGATAAGCCTTGAATTCGGTTGACGGGCTTGCTTATATTTGGCCTTTTTCTTTATTTTATTATAGGCTTTCAATGAGAACTTTTTCTAGGGCCTACCTGCCTAAGTCAAATGATTGGGACTTAGGTCAGCTTATGTTAAATGAAAATTACAGTAAGATTTAAGTTGGGGTATTTTTTACCCCACCCTCTTCATGTGTGATCATTGGATCCTATGTGGCACAATCATTTCGCACGTCACATTGAAAAGGATCCTTTTTATGCGAAGCAATAACATTTAATTTACTATCGTGTTTATTGTTAATGCATATGTTAAGGAAAATTAGCACAATGAATGCAGCGGAAATTAATAACTATGCATTACATAACAATTCTACAAAGATGGCGAGTACAATGTAAATTACCACTAAGGATGGTAACACAACAAAGCAAATTACTACAGGGAATCCTGAGTTACTTCAGTAAAACACAAAACGAATAATTGTGTAAAACGGCCCTTATACCGGTCAATTTTATATTGCTGTATGGACACCCGTTCGCGCCACTTGTCATGTTCACTTGATACGTACAAATTAAAAGAAACGTTTGCACCCATCAACTTGCATTATCCATTCCATCAAATAACTATCGTACAATTCTATTTACTCAAGTACATGCACCGAATAAGTACACTGTATAAACAGGGCTTAATATGGTAGTAGTAGTATTAGTAGACCCGGTAGACGCTGAGATATGACCTTAGCAGTTGAAGCACATTGTAACTCATAAATACAAAGATCAGTTTACACGATGAATCATTGACGCAGTAAGATATATAAACACTGATGAAAACGAATGCTCAGGATCAAAACAGACCATATCACGGGGCTGTCATGCTCACGCAAGCCGTTGGGTTCACATGACGCAATTATAAAGGGATGATTTCATCAACTCCCACGAGTACATGTCTCGTATAATACCAGTCAATTATTCAGAAAAAAAGCAGGACAAAGTGACGTACACTATAATTGAGGATGAATTTGCATGCGGTCCTCCAACTCACACTTTCCATCTTTGCTTACCTTCTACCGGTACTTAGGGGTACCGCCAAAAGCACATACGTCAGAATCCCCGGGAACCGTTTGATACCGCAATGCTGATTTAACCGATTCAATGAATCTAAGTACTCTCACTGACAATCCAAATCCAATCACTATGCTCTACTATTCACAAGACTGTCAAAGGAGCATTAGCGCCAAGAGATCCTCCAAGTCCCTCTCCCACAGTGTTGCTAACATTACTGTCAAAAAATCTTACCAGACGCCCAAAGTTATCGTATTTCGATCGCTATTATCGTGCTATCAGAAATTTTTAACAACAAAGGCGGGGCTCGGTATTTTGCTAACCAACCTGCGAGACGTTGGTAATTCCATATGTGTGAATTTTATTCCGAAATTTGAGTTTTAAAACTTATCTGTTGGTATCAGTGGTACCACAGGAGGTACCGATTGGTGGATGCGCCTCTTATGGAAATACGGGCAACCTTGTCGACTTTGTATCTTGGAACGCTTGGAACTTATTGTGAGCGCAGCAATAGATACATATAGTGTTTTATTTATCGTTGGTGTATGATTTCATCTTAATATGTCACTCCCCGTTTAGAACAATGCAATGCATCCTAAGGCTTTGGAGGACGACTGGAGGATACATAATATCTATCTTTCCTCGGCTTGAGCGGCTCCAGACCAGAGGTTCGGGGGTTGGGGCACGACCCCCGAGATACAGGTAGAGAGATAGAGGTATCTCGGGGGTCGTGGTTGGGGGCAACCGGGGGGAGGGGGGGGGGCACCACTGGCTCTGGAGGAATGGAACACTTCCCAGGAAAAGGGGAGTCCGGGGGTTTCGTCCCGGGATATCGTAACAAACTATGTGTAAAATGAAGAAAAAATAAATGAAATACACCGGGTTTGGGGGGGGGGGGCAATTGCCCCTACCTGACGGCTCCAAGGGGGGGCAATTGCCCCCCCCCCCTTGGAGCCGACCTTGGCTTGGACTACATCAAATTATTTTAAACTTAGAGTCTGAAAATAAGAAGGTACAAGAATCATCATGGGCCGCGTTTTATTGTAGGTACGCTTGGATACAATTTAAACTCAATTACTTATTGTTGGTTGCAGGGCCGTATTTACCATATGGCGTACCCGGTGGCCGCCGCGCCGGGGGCTTCGCGAGCGCTGGGGGCCTCGCGAAAGTATGTCACACTTGAATTTGCAGTGTATTAAATGAAAAAAATAAATATAGATGTAAGTAACCTGGCGCCTACTAGCAGAGTATTAATAGTGATAGATATTTGTACTAATTATGTATTGTCTTTATAAGCAAGGAAAAGTCTGTCAAGCTACCAGGTTGCAAGACTATATCATTTAAGGCCTCATTCTAGATTCCGCCGGAGGCCTCAGAGGAAAAAAATAGCTAAAATACACCGCATTTATTCTCTCAATCTCTCGCCAGCGTGTAGGCATTTCTTTGCTGCACAGCGTTCTTTTTGTAAAGTGTTCTCAAGGGCGTAACCGGAGGGGGGGGGGGGGGGGGGGGGGGGGGCAAGCGCCCCTCCCCAATGATGGAGAAAAAGCTCAATTTTAATATCCTATATTCAAATTTTGATAAATGCGAATGCAATGGGGCTTTATCACGATTTTCGCTTTTTTTGTAATCGTGCAGGGGACCATGGAAAATGATCATTGGCAAATCATCTTTTAAAGATTCCAAAAACTGCCAGAGATATATGAGTCTAAAGTTGAATAGACGGACAACCTTCCCATAACGGCCGTGACGTCATTTCATCCATCGCTTCAAGGCTTCAAAAGGCTTTTGTGAAGATATCCACCTCTGCCGGAAATACAACAGTATAAATATTTAGAAAATACTTTGAAAAATATCTGTATTCACCGGGAATCGAACCACGGGCCTTTGATCGATGGATGAAATGACGTCAGAGATCGTTTTGTGGAAACAGAACAACATGCAACTTTCCACAACTAGTTATTTGGTTATTAGATCTTAATGTTTCTAAGCGACTCCGGGAATCCATATGAAAACCTTTGAAAATTTGATTTCAACGGTAATATCGAAAGAGCATTCGAATGATAATCCCCTATTAGCATTGGTTTTCAATTTTTAATTGTATTAACTATAATTAAGTGTAATAGCTGTAATTATAAGGTTTGTTTTGAAATTAAGTGGTTATGAACTCTGTATATTTTTCTGTTATTTTACAAATACTAATCGCCCCCCTTAATTACTCTCCCTGGTTATGCCATTGGAAATGAATGTAGAGAGTGCTGTGGACTTCGAATGTATCGACACGGACAAAGAAGAGGACTTCATTAGTGTTCCCATTCGTCCAGTCATGAACATGTATATGCATGTTCGTGCGTCCAGTTTTTCCCGCAACAGTTCCGTTGTTTTATAGAACGTCCCGCGGCCCCGAAATGTTTCCAGATGTCCCAGCAATTCAATTAAACCACGTTTCCATTACCACAAATTTGACGCGCAACACGACCCGGGGTCATGTGCCGGGAACTTGTAGTAATGGAAACGGTCTAAAACATTTCGCGGCGCAAGTTGCGCGGCGCGGCATGTGCCAGACCAATGTGCCGCATAACTTGTTGGCGTAACATGCGCCGCGGGGAATAGAAACGACCTGGGGGCAAGTTCCCGGCGCACGCGCATGCGCTCTATACTGTGTGCTACAGACGACGCGACCAGCACCACGTGTTGCTCTACGGTTGGTGCAGTTTGTTGTTTAGTGTTTTGATAGATTTGTGAAAGTGTTTTGAGTGTTTAGGTTAAGAATGGAGTGGTTTAAACCTCAAGTAGTCAAACTTATTGAACAATTCGAACAAGAGACAGTGCTGTGGAATGTGACCAACGCGAATCACAAGAAATCAAATTGTAGGGGCTCACTGCATACTGAGCTCTGATCTATGATGCACTACCATGACGTCAGTGGCGCATGTTGCAATAAGATGCGCCGGGATGGAAACAGTGCGCGGGGCAAGGTGAAAATACGCGCAACGTGTAGGCATAACATGCCGCGCGTCATGACATTGCAACTTGCCAGAATGTAAACGTGGCTTTAACAATATCTACTCTTTTTTTTCTCCATGCCTCCGTTGACAGTGTTACATACTCACGGTTCCCGGTTGCATATATATGGCTTCGAATGCGTGATCGAATGTGTTATTTCATTAATAAATGCATTGTTGACAGATAAGGAAAACAGACTTCAGGTTAAAACTGAAAGATTTAATCATTTTAAAGACTCATTTTAAGGATTTATCTTTTGTTGATTGCCATGCCCAATTATCTAAAGAAATGAAACTTCTTGATTAGGTTTATAATTGTGATAAATATTCTAATGCATCGCGTAAAAATGAACTAAAATGAATTGAAATTCTGTCATAATTACAGTAAGTGCGATTGTGATTTATAATAAGGCATAGGCATGGTGAATTCAATTCTACATTAACTTTTTTTGAAGATTTTCGCAGCTCATGTTTATGTTATTCAGATTTCTGGTTCTGCGATTAAATTATTTTATATTATGCGACAGTTTCGCCGTACTATGCTGCAGGCTTCGTCGGGCTTTTAAGAAAAGATAAAGCTTTTTTTTCTTTCTTAAAAGCCCGACGAAGCCTGCAGCATAGTACGGCGAAACTGTCGCATAATATAAAATAATTTAATCGCAGAACCAGAAACCTGAATAACATCAATTCTACATTTCTCATTTATAACGTGTCCCGCTTTTTTTTACAAAATGTCCCCGTTTTTTTCAAGTGAAAAATGCAGATGTCCCGTTTTTTTTAATACATAATGGAAATCCTAGATCACATCGTCGAAACGTATAAAGAAGAGGCGTCTTGCAGAAACTCCTGAAAAGGTGAAGACAAATCGAGGAGATGCTATATGGGACAAAATAAGCACGCAGGATCCAATCGTAAGAGGAAGAAGTGGGAAATTATGCATGAATTAAAAAAATGGTCAAGGCCAGTTAAAAGCCAACCTCTAAAGGCAAATTGTAATCTTTGCAACGCCACACCATCACTGCTGACCTGCAAGATATAAAAAAAGCACTCATCCAGCAAGTCTCATGAAAAATCCTGCAGATCCAGCTATGGATCTTGCCGGATGGCCGAGGATAGGGCTCCGGTCAAAACCATCCAGGAGTGCGCTTTTTTCAATCCGTAGAAAGCACAATTCGAAGAGATGAAGGGAGCTGAAATTCAGATCTGTGCTGCGCCTTCTAAGCCCAACAGTATATTTTTATTATATATATATATTTTTTTTTATGGCTTTCCGGGCCGTGGATTTGTTGGTCGAAACAAATGAATAAAATCCCTGACTAGAATCTTGAGTAGTGATAAGCTTGCCCGAGTCAAATCAACTAATTGTAAGATGTTTTTATTTGTAAGTACGTGAATGGTCAGAGGCACATCTGTCGGAAAATTCCCTAGAAAATTGAACCTCAATTTTCCCTAGAAAATGCGTCAGTGGAAAAAATTCCCTAGAAATTTTAGGGAAGAAAAGGTTTTCCCTAAAGTAACATTTTGCTCTCGGGAAATTATTGACCAGAGTCTGTCAACTCTAAGGAAAAAGGTTTTAGGAAAAACATTCCGTAGAGATTTTAGGGCATTTCCCTGGAAAAGAAAAGGTTTTCCCTGAAGTAGAATTTTGGTTTAGGAAAATTACTGACCGTCTGTCATTTATAAGGAAAAAAGTTCTAGGAAAAATATTCCCTTGAGTTTTAAGGTAATTTCCTCAGAAAAAAAGATTTTTCTAAGGAAATTTCAACTTTTTCCTTGCATTTCCTAATGTTCTAGGGAATTCTTATAGGGTACTTTCAATCAGGGACATTGTCATAACTGCAGATATTTTAAATAAAAAAAATTGTTTCATATTTAACGAATCAACAGACTTAAATACAGCCATAAAAAATTCTTCGTATGCGTGAAGGATGCGTGGGAAAATAAAGTTGCCACCAAGTTCTGAAATCCGGTAAAGATTTTAAGTTCCTGCGACCCTGAAGCCGCGGATGAAGGTGCCTCAACTCGGCTCCTTCTCGAGAAATCAGTGGAGAGCTTTATAAAAGCGTTTGTACCGTCGCGTCGCATAATTTTGTTGATTTCGCGATTGACTGCTACAGAATGATGGCTGACGTCACAATGCGCCCTCGAGGTTGAATTAGAAATCCCGCGCCAAATTAGAAATCCAGAAGAATATTATCACATCTAAGAAGCAACTTATCTTATCTAAACTCATACCCTTGAAAGGAAAATGTGCCTGACACCTCCAGAAAAGGAGAACAAGGGGACTGCACCACGATCCGAAGATGATACTTTTGTATCGGATGACGATAATGTTTTTTGGAAGGTGGACGATGATGCAGAGTGACAATTAAAAATTTCCTCAAGCTTATTACATTATTGTTTTAAATTAATGTTCATTTAGTTTATTATGCACTCGAAAGAGTACACAATAAAAATATAGTAACAAGATTTTACAATTTAGCATCGTAAACTATCACGTTTTTCCTTATTTTACTTGCAGTTTGTATATTGTATAGTATACAATGAAAAAGGTTCGTGAAAAATTTAATATTCCAAAAATGTTAATTTTCCTGGTCTTATTTTAGTTAGCTACTTACGTATTTACTGTAAAATATTCAGAGTTGTAAAATCAAATTAGTCGATTGTGGCGATACTTGGTGGGAATTATTGATAGAATTCATGGTGAGAAAAAACACAGTACAAATTCCACTTTTTATTTATTTATCATTATTTTTTTACCGTACCCGACCCGTATTCCTTTCAACCAACCATCATTACCTGACTTCCCCTCATTTCTTCATGTTCCCCTCTCCCCTTCCTATTACATAAGACATTTCTTTATGTTTGTCTTGATAATGACGCTGTAGACGTCGAAACCGGAAAGCAATAAAAAAAGTGGAATTTGTACTGTTTTTGTTCTCACCATGAATTCAGAATTTGAGAATTTAAGATGTTTCGATTTGACCATGACTATAAATTAGTCTGGTTTTCTATAGAGGAAAAAGGAGTGAAGGGTGCCGAGCGGCAGCCCTTACAGTTTTTCCCAGGATACTCGTCCTATGCCCTATTGAATCCGCAGAATAACCGCCAGTCAAAGTTAACTACTTGCCTGATTATTAATTTAATAATAAGTATTATGCGGAAGAGATAATCGGTTGATAATGGGGCAGACGAATCGGCTTGAAGAATACAGGGTGTCCCTAATGGAGCATCCTAATTTCGTCGTGTTCTCAGGAGAAAAGTAATACGGATATGGCCATTTTTTACACATATGGGTAGCAGAACACCTCAAGTGTTAGAAAACTTTTACGGCGTAACTCTGAGGAAATGTTTAATATGCATATTGAAAAATCACTTGGTTAAATTCCATACTTTATTTACAAAAAAACCGACCCAGGTTTCGGCAACTCAGTGCCATTTTCAAGGTATCTGATCGTGTGGTGACCGAGTATTTATAACAGATGTCACAATACATTTACATACAATAATATTTACATACAGTTGACAAAGGCTATAAGCTGGATTTTTTAGAGCAATTTGAAATTGTTAACTGCCGAAGTATTTTATGAAGTGACCATATGTTCTCCACCCATTCTCCTCTCCTAAAAGTCAGTATCCCTCCCTTCCACAACCTTCTGCCCTCGTAGTCACCAACAATCGTCCTTCACCCTGTTGCTCTCACTCCTCCACAAAAAAGAACCCCAGATTGACTCATCCCTCCCGCTTCTTTCTTACCAATTTCCCAGGATTACCCTAACCCCCTGCCCCCCCTCCAACTCCCGGCCTTGCACCTCCATCCCCCCACCCCTCCCATTCCTTTTACCTCCCTCCCCATCCACCCTATAAGGTATAATATATACTCGGCCACCACACGATCAGATACCTTGAAAATGGCACTGAGTTGACGAAACCTGGGTCGGTTTTTTCGGAAATAAAGTGCGGAATTTTACCAAGTGATTTTTCAATCTGCACCTCAAGTGTTAACAAGAAAAATCAAATGAGCCCCTTTGGTGACACGAAATGCGTCTAATTATATTCAGTACTCCATTACTATCCAGGTGCGCTCCAAATGTCCGTAGTAGGAGCATTCCACAGGAAAGTCAACCCAGAGCAGTGACGTAGCCAGGATTTTGGTTTGGGGGAGGAAGGGGGGGGGTGCTTAATTTGAAGCCTGGGGTGTCCTCTCATTGTACGATTTTATTCGTTACTGCAGTTTATTAATGGCTCCTTTTGAAAAAAAACCACTTTTTTCTTACATTTTTCTCTTCTTCAACCCTTGTATTTTCCATCCAATATAATATGTAGTAAAACTAAACTAACAATATGATTTGAAATTTCAGGGGGGGCTGAAGCCCCTCAAGTCCCCACCCTGGGACTACGTGCCTGACCCAGAGAAATGTTTGCACAATTTCATGAGCGAGTCATTTTTAATCTTAAGGTTGTTAAATAATGTATATTTGATAGTAAGTAGTTCAGGTACAAAAGGGGAAGTTTTAAATTTGAGAATCTTTAATATCTCATTATGATGTAGAACACTATTTTCCGTACCTTGTGAATGTGTTCCTGATTAGATAAATGCATTAATAGTACCAAATACACTATACTTAATTTCATTTTAAGATAAAAGCGTACAAGTCCCATACTTGACAGGTAATGTCCCAAACGTGATAGCATAATTAAAGGTAAATACTACATTACTGCAGGGATAGAAAGTAATATGAAAGCATCAGTCATTGAGAAAATCTTATCAAGTAAGCATTAAAAAAGTTGCGAAGTTATAGCGTGCAAAGTTTAGCTGATTTTTAAAAATTAATATAACATATTCGATTTGAATGAGGACTTACTATGTCCCATACGTGACGTTAGAGTTTTATTAAGACACTAAAGTTATTCGCATTTTAATAGGAATCTAACTGCATAGTGAATTTAATGAATTATCACGCTAAACCTTAAAATGGACCGAATTAGTTTTTAACTATTTTATTGGCCATTAGGGTGGTTGTTTTAAATAAAAACTGTGAGCAACTGTCCCGTACGTGACAGTGGAATGCCCCAGTAACGGCTCAGATTGCTTCCATAATACTGGCACGAAGGTCATTGAGGTTTAAACGAATGCGCAGCACAGGAAAACTAACGAAGCTGAGAAAAATCCATTTACCGAATTTTAACACCCCGACGAAATCAGGGCGCTCCATTTGGGACACCTTGTATATTGCGTATTGTGTAGGTATATGGTGAAAATAATCGGCTGATGGAAAAATTTCGATTGATCGATTTCGAAAATAAACTGTTATAAAGATAACCGCAATCATGATCGTTCATACCTATAGAAATGGCAGTGAATTCCGGAACGTGCCCAACGTCAGTTAACAAATTTGACCTAAATGTATACTTTTTTCGTAGATTTTCGCAGTTAATTTTAATTTGAATAAATATATTGTGGTTTTCTGCGGTATAAATACTTTTTAATTACTTAAGGGAGGCCAAAGCACATACCGGGCTGTAGCGCCGAGGAAGTAAGTAAGTAATTACTTTTTTGAGCAATAGTTTCTCCATGCTATTCTGCAGGTTCATATTCAACAAGTGTTTTATTCCACATTTGCAAACAAATTACAGCTGCTTCAGGCTTTATAGGAAGCCTGACGAACCCAGCAGAATAGCATGGATAAACTGCTGATGAAAAATGTGATTACTCCGCAGAAAACCAAAAGATATTTATTGAAACTAATAGATTGAATCTTTTTTAGTCACCCCCGGGCAATAATTATCCATCCGTCTGGGTCCAACATGGTTGCGATGGGGGATAGGATTAATTGTGGCACCATCATCCCTTGGATTATTTTACTCGTGATAAGGTTCTGCCGCGTGCATTTTTGAGAAGCTTGACAGTTGATTGCTTACCGGGAAGCGACTCAGAGCCTAATCATAGCGAAAATTCCTCCCGAAAGTACTTCTTATCTCGTCTGCTACTCCTTTCGCTGGCGCCACTGAATAGGCAGCCTGATGTCTGAAGCCCCACACTTTGACCGTTTAAATGATAACAGACCCGCCATTGGGCTATCTCACTCCACAGGCGTGGTGACGTCACGTGAGGGAATCGCTTGCTTTCAGTTGCATAGAAGTGCACGGCGCAAAACGAGTTTTCGCTATTTCAAATGAGGAATAAGTTAGATTGCAGCATTGGCGGCCCCAAGGGGGGGGAGTTGCCCCTCCCAAAAACCCCGGAGTATTTCTTTGTCATAGACCTTAAATTAAAAGCCTAAATTATTTCGTTGCTTTTATGTTATTGAAGTTTTGGTTATTTTACTTTGCAATCCAGTTAAATTTTCTATGAACTAAAACGGTTTTTAAAACCACAAGCTAAAAGTGAAATAATGTAAATCAAAATAATTTTGGAATGAGTGGGGATTTGGTGGTAATCTAAAAGGGAGGTCCCAGGCATGGAGCGGGAGCGTGACAGGAATAGGGGTGCTTGGGTAGGACAGGCCACACCTACTTTGAACAAAACATTGACATTTGCCTAAGGATCATTGATACATATTTAATTAAATTTCCGATTAAAACTCGGAAATATACTGTAATACACTTACTATCGCAAATTTAAGACCTTCTTTTCTCAGTTTGATGGTAGTTTTCAAATAAATATTACCCAGATAAGTTTTTATAGACCAAAATAACTAGAAAGCCCCTTGATTACGTTGAATATGTTGCCTAGCTAAAATCAAAAGTCAAGCTCGATAAAAGTAATTTTATGGTTCCAGATTAACTATTATCCTTCGTCCCCATGATATTTAATACAATAATGGCCAAAGCTCTTCCTTGAACTACGACCTTGACGTGGTGGAAGGGCTTATGCGTTCCAATGACCCCTAGAGCTGGACTGGCAGAAGCAAGTACTATTGCTCCTGGTAGGGACACCCATGCCAGATAGGTCGAAGGGTAGGAGCCAGACGAAAGGTAGTTCCGTGATGGTGTCACGTTAAAAATACCTTCGAGTGGCGTGGGAATAACTCTCAACTATCACTTCCCAGAACATGAAAGTCATCCAAAGAGATCTGATTCCTGACAAATACGGGACGCCGCCCACTAGGGCGGGTGTCATGCCCGGCAGCGGGGGAGGCAAGGTCTCCGCGGTCGTCATCACACGAAATATTTGCACAGCAGCATTATCATCGGCGGATGCAAGGGATAGGAGGGAGAAGAAGAAGAAAAAGAGGAAGAGGAGGAGGAAAACAGCGGTAAAAATAGGAACTTGGAACGTAAGGACCATGATGAGGGCCGGGAAGCTTGAAAATATTAAGCAGGAAATGGAAAAAGAAAAAAATAGATGCTTAGGGATTGTGCGAGGTGAGATGGAAGGATAGCGGGGACTATTAGAGTGATAACTACAAGGTAATCTATAGTGGGGGAGATGAGAGTCAACGTGGGGTAGACATGGTACTGAATACAAAATTGGGGCTTATGGTGGTAAACATTGAAAAGGTGAGTGACAGGATACTAGTGGTAGAAATAAAAGCACGCCCGACGAATTTCGTACTGGTCCAGGTATACATGCCTACGAGCAACCATAGAGAGGAAGAGGTGGAAGAGGTGTACGAGCAAGTAGAAGAAATAATTAAAGAAGTACCGGGAAAGAAAAACCTGATAGGTGACTGGAATACAGTGGTGGGGAAAGGGAGAGACGGATTAGAAGTGGGAGGGTTTGGGCTAGGAAGAAGAAATGACCGCGGTGAAAAGGCAGTTGAATTTTGTTGAAGAAATAAATTAGTAGTGACAAATACTTGGTTTAGACATCACCCCAGGCGTAGGTACACATGGAAAATGCCTGGTGATACTGGGAGATACCAAATTGTTATATATCTAATGGTAAGGCAGAGATTTAGGAACAGTGTAAAAAACTCGCGTAGCTATCCAGGGGCGGATGTGGACTCCGATCATAACTTGGTGATGATGAAGTGTGAAGTTAGATTCAAAAGGCTTTGTAAAGGTAGGAAGATAAAGAGGTGGAACCTTGAAGCATTGAAAGGGTTGAAAATGATGGAATACCAAAAGCTGGTAGAAAAGAAAAAAGTTGAAGCAAAGCGGATGGGAACAATAGAGAGAAGATGGGAGATTATAAAAACAGGAATCGCAGGAGCGGCAGAGAAAACAATAGGAACGGTGGAAAAGAAGAGGGTTAAGAAGCAATGGGTTACGGAAGAAATGATTAAGAAAATGGGCAAAAGAAAACTGGTGGAAGGGACAATGCGAGGAAATGGAAAAGATGCAGGAGGAGGGGGAAGTGGGCGCTTTGTACGCCAAGGTGAAAATGTTATCGGGTGGTAAGAGAGGGAAAACGATACAAAAGGTGGAGGACACAACAGGGAAGATATTAATCGAACAGGAAGATATCAAGGAAAGGTGGGGAGAATGCGTAGAGGAGCTGTATGACAGCGAGAATAGACCCTTGAGTCTAGATCTAGAGGATAAGGAAACAGTAGATAGAATCACCTCGGACCGGAGTTACTTCACAGCGAAATAGAGGGCATTAAGAGAGATGAAGGGTAGAAAAGCCGTGGGAACCGATAACCTACCTTCGGAGCTACTGAGTAATCTAGGCAGTAAGGTGAGAGAATCCTTTTTCGAACTTATTCGCAGGATCTACGAGGAAGAAGTATGGCCAGAGGATTTCGTGAAGACAGTATTTATACCTATCCCGAAGAAGAAGAAAGCGTCAGAATGCGAGGAGTATAGAACAATCAGTTTAATTTCGCACGCGGCAAATTTTTTACTCAGAATAATAAATAGAAGGTTGGAGAGTAGAGCAAACTACTATTTAGGCGATGACCAATTTGGGTTAAAGAAGGGCCACCAGAGACGTGATTGCGGTAATGAGGACACTTATAAAAAGAAACATAGGTTTTAATCAGGATGTTTTCGCTTGCTTTGTGGATTACGAAAAGACGTTTGGCAGAGTAAACTGGGAGAAACTAATGCAGATATTGGGGAAAAAATAGGAATAGATTGGCGTGACAGGAGACTCATCCGAAACTTATACATGGGTCAGAGGGCTCAGGTGAGGGTAGCTGAGGGTGAATCAGGGTGGGTAGTTATAGGTCGCGGGGTGCAGCAAGGATGCTCATTGTCGCCTTTGCTTTTTAACATCTATGCTGAGGAAATGTTAAGAGAGGCATGGGATGAGCTAGATGTGGGAATGAAAGTAGAAGGCCAGCGGATAAAGTCGGTTAGATTCGCAGACGACCAGACGTTGGTCAGTCGGTCATCGAAAGGATTGAACACCCTAGTAGATGCATTGGAAATGCAGTGCAAGAAATGTGGGATGAAGATTAATAACAAGAAAACAAGAGTAATGAGATTCTCCAAGACAAAGAAAGCGAGACTGGTGATAAGAGTAGGAAGTCACGAACTGGAGCAAGTCGAAGAATTTAATTATTTTGGTAGTACGCTAGAAGAAACAGGACATAGTAGCAAAGATATTAGGAACAGAATAGCGCTAGCGAAGGAAGCGTTCAATAATAGAAGGGAACTAATGACGGGGACCTTAAGTAAGGATGTAAAAAAGAGGCTGGTGAAGAGCTTGATATATAGTGTGGCATTGTATGGGGCAGAAACGTGGGCATTGAGAAAGGAAGACGAAAGTAGGCTGAATACTTTCGAGATTTGGGTGTGGAGGAGGATGGAGAAGGTGCGTTGGACGAAAAGGAAGACAAATGAGGAAGTGCTTGACAAGGTGGGCGAGGAGAGGACACTTGTGGATGAGATTAGGGGAAGGCAGGGTAGGTGGCTGGAAGGGGTAATGAGGGATGATGGTTTGTTGAAGGCCGTGGTAGAGGGTAGGATGTTGGATAAGCGGGGAAGGGGAAGAGAGAGAATAGGTTTTATGGACGGGGTGAAGAAAGGTAGGAATTATGCTGATATGAAGAAATAGTAAAGAAATACTAGAGGTAGATAGGGCATGGCACGTGTAAGAGTCCGTTGAAAATTCTTTGACTGTCATCATAACCTATCTCTAACCGGTAGATTACTCTAATGAATGCATGAATGGCCAGAGGAAATCGAACGTTCACAAAAGAAGTCAACTAATTTAAGTATAACAATTATGCTCAAAGATACCACAAGTCAATCCGCTAATTCTAGCGAGAGACTTATTAATCCAAAGAGGACTACTTGGCCGTAAGTAGTTCAAAAGCAAGCAGCACGAATATACAGGGTACAAGGTAGCACGAGCCAGGCAATCAGTTGGCGCAGAGAGACTAAAAAGTCTAGAACTTGAAAAACCAAGATGGCGGAATTTTGACCACACTTAAAACCGTTAACAGCGCCTCATGTATATTCCAACCTCCTTGGATTGAAGGTGCAACGTGGCCGTGGCCGGTCTCGGTACTACTACTACGACCGGGCCGGCCCTCGATTTACCTTAGTGCTCACGGGCTGACGGACAAATTTTGCAATTTTAAGATGCTTTTCTTCGATAACTCACTTGAAATCATCGTGCATCATCACGTCCATTTTGCGGCATTTATTGCTCTACGCGCGAAAGTGAGAAATGAAGCATCATTTTCAGCCCAGTTGTCTCTTTCTGTGTCTGTTTACACGTGAATACAATCAGGCCCGGCTTGAGACTAAATTTTAACCCGGGTGTTGCCATGTTGTCTAGATGAATTATACGTGATGAATAGATTTTGACAGAAATTGAGACTTTGTAAATTAAAATCGGTCTATAAACAAAAACATCATTGCAGAGGTAATCGGAAAATCAGAATTTTTTACAGTGGTTTATAACTTTTGAAATAATTATTACAAACTCTCTAAACTTCTGTATTTTTATGTTCTCAAAAAATGAGCAGAAGATGGTTCCGATCGGTCAAGTAGTTTTTGAAAAATTCTATTTATTTATCCCGTTTTTATTAAAAATAGCAATTTTTTATTGGCTGGGCAACGATTAAAACATTTTTCATGGTCTTATTCCCTTTGTCATGCTTTAAAGTGTCATTTATAAAAAAATAAATACTTTTGCAAGTTATTTATAAAAAGTCGTTAAAGTACTAAGTGCACTTTTTAAGCTGAAAAACAATTAAAATATCTCCGTTGTTCTTTACTGCATAATTTAATGAAGCATACCATTCAAAAGCTGACTCAAAAAAGAAAGAGGCACTCCGGGAGTGCCGACAGAAGTGAAAACTTGAAATAACGTGAGCATTTTTGAATGTAGAGAATTCACCGCCATCATCATCGGCAATATCTAAAACTGATACAATAGGCCTATGGTAACTAAAGTAAGAAACGAATAATTTTGATTCGAATTTGCTTAAATGTCTTGTAAATACTGCATCAATAGTAGTTTTATATTTCGTTGTGCCAAGATTGCGATCATTAGACATCGTTAAACCAAACTCACTATTTAAAAATTCAATCAATAGTAGATTTTTATCGTCTGCAAAGTTTATGTTTATGTATATATGAATAAGCTACTCAAATTGAACGTATTAAAAGAAATTGAGTTATATTGTACTAACCTTCACTATTCTTGTATCGAGTACACTCTCCTGCACGAGTATGGACTATTATATTATCCGGCACAATATTTGTAGCAACCCAAATTGAATGAACTAAACCGTATATTAGATATATATAATGTAATATGAATAAAATTATAATATAGTTTATTTGACGGTGACGCGAGTCCAATGGTTTTTTCCCATCCACAAAAGTGTATATACAGAATATACAATTACACATATATTTAGTAGCGGTGATGGTGACGGTGATGCGAGTCCAATGGTTTGTACCCATCCACAAGTACTGTGTATATAGCGAGTATACTGTGTATATACAGAATATACATAATTATACATATATGTAGTAGCGGTGACGGTGACGGTGACGCGTGTCCAATGTCTTTTACCCATCTACAAAAGTGCTCAACGCGACATAAGAAGTTTTCACTTCAAAAACAACAGTAAAAAAAGTTTTCTACGACGAATAGGACCGGAGATTGCGTGCGCTGGAAGCTTGTCAGGGGAAGGCCATATTAACATATATGGCCTTGGTCGTGGTGGGGATATCATTTTTCTGGTCTAGTAAAACGGAGAACGGATCTTCAAATCGGAGCACACTTGAAAAATTTGCAACAACTCGGCTTCTAGATGTGGTAGAACCTTCTTTTTGTTAATTTGGGGTAGCTCGCCGAAAAAATAACATCTGGCATATTTTGAGTACATAAGACTTGAGAATTTTTGAGTTCATGAAGACGCAAAAGTTTCGAGAGTTTGGTGAAGTTTTAATAATTATTTCAAGAGTTATAAAAAATTGTAAAAATGCTTATTTTCTATTTCCTTTTGCAATTATGTTTTTGTTTATAGACCGATTTTAAGAATCAAAGTCTCATTTTTTTACATCTGTTCATCTCGTACAATATATCTGGACAACATTTTCCCCTATATTCTATAGTATTTTCACAATATCGTAAAGAACAGAAAAAAACGATTTTTTTGATCTAATTGTTCGAAAAAAACAATGACGCACCAAATATTTCATGACCCACGAAACACTTTCGTCTGCTAACTCCCGAAAGAAAAGGCGCGGACGTTAATTTTAAAGTCTGTGAATATAAAAGTCGTCACTTTCAAGGTTCGGGCGTCCACGCAATCGTAACTATGAAGGGCCGGCGAATGAGGACGGTCGTGTACGTGCCTGGTTTCATCGGCGAAGATACTTTTTTATTTTAATTTTAACGTCAATGTAAAGCGGTTACCTGTTCCGGTCTATTCACTCATGATATCCTGGAATCTGGTGAAGGTAAACAATGGAACGTTGTTTTCTTGGATTTCAAACACATTAATTCTACCAGCTGATTGGTAGGTTCTTGGTCAGTCTCCATCCTGCATCCCAATTGCTGAAATATTGCCTCGCTTTCCCTCCTAAAGATGTCCCGCCATTAGATCTCTCTTAAATCCCTCCCACCTTCTACCTCCTCATATTTAGTCCAAAATTCCTATCCTCTTCCTTCCACGCTTCCCCAGTGTTCTCCCCTCTACCACTCTCTTCAACATGCCCTCTCCTCTCAAAACCTCCTCCATCCATCTCTTCTGCCTTCTCCGAACCTCTGCCACCAACTTCCTCTCCTCTGTAAACATATTCAATTCCTCCTCGTCCGTATTCCTCGCCACCCAGCTCCTCCTCTCCATCCAACTTCAAACCTACACCTCAAACATCTCAGGTCAACACACATCTTCCCTTCGCAATAACAAAGTTTCCGACCCATACAGCGCCATAACATTTCAAATAAGTAAGTGTTGGAAAAGGTTCCATACGGCAGAGCTAATTTACAAACTGCTTGCACGAGTGAGTAATGAAGTAGAGTGATTAAATAGTACATGGATACTACTTGAGTCGCAATTGCATAAGCGAATTCCTGTTTGATTACCATAAAGAAATAATTAGCGGATGCAATACCGATATGGTGACATCCGATGTCCCCTAAAGAGTTAGGGTCGGCCCTGTATAGATTTGTTTTACGCTATAATGATATCTAAGCCAAATTGCGAAAATAAATTAGGCTAATTGTGGAAGATGCGACCAAGGAAACAGTAAAATTGACGTAACAAAAATATCCTTATTTTCATTCTTTTATTTATCGCTAAATAATTACACCCTTTTATTCACTGTTTCTTTTTCAATTCTATAAATATATTAGTGGAATGACCTAATAACTAAGGCATGCCATCTGTGAAAGCAATATGTTAAAAAAGTGCGAAGGAAAAGGTAGACGCCGATATGACTCACACAGTCGCAGGGACACCTCTTTGCTAACGGAGTGATAGGTCGTTAAATTTGAATTCACAACTTAAGTTTACCGTAAATTAACAGCTGTTTCAGAAACGTGTGATGAAAAAAATCATGACTATTTGGAAAGATCATGTTGGATGTACTCACCCAGATCTCTTGAGCGAAGGTATAGCTCCACAGTACCTCGATAGGAGCCCAGTTGGTCCAGCGGTTCGTCGCCCTGAGGGCCACTGTAATGGTGCTTTTGTCGTCGGCGAGAAGAACCCTCCATCTTCCTGCTGAGAGATAATGCGAGGTGAAGGAGGGGGACATCCACCTTCTTTTTATCTTCTCCCCTCCCTGCCCAAGCAAGCGGACCCGGCTGGACCACGACGGGTTGCCACTCTGATGTTTTCTCTTTTCATAGAATCCATCGTAGCCAACTTGTGGAAAGCAAAAGTTGTTTCGCGTTCCGTCTTTTGCCTCTTAGCCTATTAATGACTCTGGGGTCGGGATTTTCCCTTTCCCAAATCCTTTCCCTTTCCATCAATCCCTTCTTCCCTTTCCTTCCCTTCCCTTCATCATCACCATCATTCCCTCAGCATTCCATCAGCACCTTCACCATCAATCCCTTCTTCCCTTTCCTTTTTTCCTTCCAAATTCCCGCACCCTTCTTCGAATCGGGGTATAAGCGCAGGCTTGCAAGCCCGAGGAGAAGGTGGTTCCTGCGCGGAAAATCCGCTTACCAGGTGCCCAAGCAAGCGTCATCCTCTCTTTGCTTCGTCTTCCCTCACGGATATAATTAAGTCAGCTCTCATGACCACATGCACCCGGCCTGCAAAGTTACACTACTCCGTCTACTGCGGAACGAGGGCTGAGACCATTGAGCAGGGGTGGTTCCAGACCAGAGGCTCGGGGGAGCACCAGGGTATAGAATAACCCCCAGGGGTTCGTGGGTCTCGTCCCGGAAATTCGTAACAATCTATGTGCAAAATGGCGCGTTATAAGTGGTTTGGAAGCAAAAATTTGCCTTTTAAGAAGAGCACGTTTTAACTAAATGCATATTTACCTTTTAGATTACCACCAAGTTTCGACAAATTCCAAAATTATTTTGAATTACATTCGCATTTAGTTTGTAGTTTTTAAAAAATGTTTTAGTTTACATAAAATTTTACCGGATTTTAAAGTGAAATAACCAAAACTTCAATAACAAAAAAACAACAAAATGATTTAGGCTTTTAAATTAAGGTCTATGACAAAGAAATAAACCGGGTTTTTAGTGGGGGGGAATTGCTACTACTTAAATTATAGCCCATATGCCCATTTCCAAAGTAAGCGTTGTTACCTTATGTTTTTCATGCATTGTCTCAGAATTATGTAGATTGATACCATAGTTACAGTATTACATAAATCCCTTATGAAGAAGCTGAAGGATTGGAGGAGGACGCAGGAGAAGAAATATTACTGAATCAAATAACACCTCCGCTTCTGAACATGAAGTTTCTTCGTGTTATAGTTCTAGCGATGGGGTTAAGATAAAAGACACAGGGCAGTACATGGAAAGGATGTGGTCAGCCTTAGGAGCAAAACAAAGAAATGCTTTTTGAAGTATAATGAGACAAAGAAGAACTTCGTGAACTGGACTCAACCTGAGACAGAATGCATTGGTCAAGGTCATAATCGATGAAAAAATAAAATGGAAGATACCACTGAGAATAATTACTGATACATTTTAAACATAGAGCATTATTTACAACATGTTTCCATGTTTACTCTTTCGTGCCGACGTTCACGCACGCGGCAGAGTGTCACTTAAGTAATTATTAATCGTCTTAGGCATTACAAGTATAGGCAGATAATTAATATCTCCCCAATATACATTTAAACCGGGTAACGTAGTTTTTGATAATACTGTTAAAATGATAATAATTTATAAATATCTTCAACTTATAGGGAAGAAATTGTTGCCTTAATCTACCCACAATGAATAACATGACTAGCGGCGAGACACAAGACAGTATCCTCTAGTTGCTAACCTCTAACCAGCCAAAAAACATATCTCTTGTAAAGGCCGATAAATGTTTACACGAGGAAATAATAATCAGATCAGTGTTGTTTTGCCGATGTCCACAATGAAGAGTGAAAGAAAGAAACTGATATTTTCCTTGCAGGATACAACTATGTATGTGAGACGGAAGAGGATTGCGCAGACACCCATTCTACTTGTGAGCAGATAAATCATGGAGAAAGGAGATGCAGCTGCAAAAGTTCTTATCATTATAACGAAGCAAAGGGCACTTGTACTTCTGGTAGGTAATAAAACACAGTGATAGCGACACCGTCGCCATATTTCTGAGATTATTATTACTATAGTAAGGTAATCTACCGGTTAAGGTAGGTTTAAATGGAAGTAGGCGAATTTTTTTATTGGATACTACACTGGTAAATATACGATAGGCATCATATCAGTAACACCAAATGACCAATGTTTACTCATAATATTACTATTTCAGGTTCCCACACATTTCACATATTTTCAGCGACGCTAAGATCATTTTTGTTGGTTTATTTATCCATGATTGTAAAATCTACGTTAGCTGAGTTTTAGCAAGGTAATTTGTTTTACCGGGTGTATCCCACATTAGTTGACCTTCAGTAGGTTGAAATTAGGATCCATAAATTTTCCAATTTCTCATGCTCGTTCCTGTGGTGGCATCGGAAAGACATTATTACAGAAATGTTGCTTGAACATTTCTCGAATTAAAAGTAACTATGCGTGACTTCAAATCATCCAGTGGCTTATAAGACTGTCGAAATAATGTTGAACGAATAGTTCTCGAAATTTGAGGAAATTCAGTTGAACTTCAAATCAGAAGTAGCCGGAGGCTTTCAAGTACGAAGAATGTACTAGAACGCGTTATTTAAATGAGTTATTCAGCCCTCCTCACAGCTTACACACATTTTTGATCCATTTTATTAATTTTATACTTTTAAGATTATTTGAAAAATGAAAATTTGAAACCAACCAGTATTTGGTAATTTATTTCCGTGCCTTCCATAAAAAAAGTGATGTGATTGCTTTTAGTACCTGGCCTTATAATATGACCTGGAGGTACCATACAACTGGGCAAGTCAGACCAGAGGACCCTGGAGGCTAATGAGGATATCTTACTTCGGCTGAATTTTAGTGATTAGGCAACGTTTCACCCAAACGGCAAAGTTTCGCGTCACAACAGCCGAGTATGGGGACTTGATAATCCAAATGAACTTGCACATAAAGCATTCTACTGCATTTTATTTCTTTGGAATGGATATTGTTAGACTGGCTGTAAAGTCGTCTGGTAAGTTACCTTCTTCAGAGCACGGCACAGAGGCCAAATGTCTGCTTTGCACCGGGAGAGGAAAAAGCCAGTTCCTAATTCTCCAATCGCAAGATTCGGCCACACCTATCTACCCATCTCACTATTTCCTCTCATCCAAGGCTAGTGATTGCCTCTATCCTATAGCTCACCCAATCCAAATCTTGCTTACTCTTACTAACTTACCCTTATGGCCCTAGATGGTATTTGGCCTCGCCAACTGTCTGCCTCCAAGTTCGATTATTAACTTCTGCTCCAAAAAGTTTGTCGATACCAGTAACAGCTGTCACTCATCTAGAAGCACCTCTAGTGGAATAACGGATTCATTAATATGAAATTTGAAGAATCCAAGAAATAAATACATGGCATCACTCACAAGTTAAAAAACCCGAAGTCACTCAGTATAGAACGAACACACGGCCACGGCTTAACCCAAGGCTCTGGTATAGTCTCCTTAGCCAAGTCTAAAAAAAAAACCACACGAGCTTCGGCTTGGAAACTTTAGGCTTGGGAACCTTGGATAAGCTGCCTAACCTTTGGCTTAGGAACCAGTCCCAGACAGAACAGACACAAGGATTTGGAACCTTGTCGAAGAAACCAAATTGCAGGCTTGGGATCCTCAACCAAGAAACCCACCCGTGGCTGGTATTGCACGGCAATTGGGCGCGACCCCTACGGCGATGGTGTTACGGGTTCAAATGCCTGAACTGGTAGTGACATTGTCACCATGGACCAACGCAATATACTGAAAATGTCTACGTAAAAATAACAGGACGACAAAGAACAAAATGTATTTGGGGCCACCATAGCAACGTTCTCAAGGTTTTTCATATTTTTAGTGCCGTATGTGCTCGCGATGAAAAACCAAGTCGACTTTTTAAGAGGTTTGAAACATGGTCTTTCAAATGAAAATGATTCAAGAAAGTATCCAGAAGGTCTTTCTTTTGTAATAGCGGGCAGAAAATAACCTATTTTGGTCGTTTTTTACAAATGCCATCCTCAACGTTGTCCCTATTTTTAGAGCCTTATATGCCCGCGATGAAAAACCAAATATACTTTTTTAGAGGGTTGAAATCATTCTCTTTCTAATGAAAATGATCTATAAGAAATTCCAGAGGGTCTTTTCTTGTAAAAGCGGGGAGAAAATACCCTATTTTTGGCGTTTTTACAAAAAGTGTTACATTTTGACTCGATTTTTAAAATAATGGAAATCACTAGGAAGATGAAATATAATATTCATAAACCATGTATTGATATGTTATCATGCTCAAAGTTTCACGTTGGTTATACCTTTACTTCCAGAAATATAAAAAGCCAAAAATTTAAAATCTTTTCGATCCGCAATTTTTCGGGCCAGTTTCGCCCTGATTTTTCTACATAGAGGTCGCTTTCACAGTTATTTTTATTATGTCCTTTAATAGAGCTCAGAACTTTGTACAAATAGACAATGTTTGTTTCTCTTATCAAAATATCTCCTGAGATATTATGCCTCGAAGTTACCGAAATCTCATAACCATACTGAAGAAGGTTGTTGCACGGGGCCAAACAAATTACAATGTATCCACAAGTCGGCGAACGTAAAATTTTACAAATATTTATTGGGGATATGTGTGAACGTCCATACAAAATTTCATTGAAATCAGTGATGGTCGAGCGGGAACCACCAGACCACTTGGCATGGAATGACCCAATAGTGTACCTTTAAGTGGCTGAAAAAGACGTTCGAACTGATGTATCGGAGGCGCACATTATTCCTGTCACATACCTAACGTATTTCAATAATTTTTTCTCCGGAGTATAATGCAGTATTTAGCTATGTTCCCCATAATATTAATACTGGCTGATCAACTTCAGGCATACTGCCTCTTGATCTGCCTTTACACTCAGCCATCCTGAGTGGTACCTTCAAAAACAAGTTTTTGGCAATTGAACCATCGCATGTATGCATCACGTAAAATGACCATGGTAGTTTTTTTACTCTTTTGATATAAATACTTTGGATGATTTTTCTTTACGCATGTTTAACGACCTTATTTCAACCTTGATAGATTAAAAAAGAAACTTAAATAACAGACAAGCTCTGCAATAAAGAGAATTTTGGGGACGTTGAGAAGAATATTGCTTTTTTAGGCCCTTAAATAGGCGATATCAGTATAAAAAGGCATTAACAGGCAAAATAGGCATTTTTAGGCAGTAACAAATCACTTTAATTTCGCCATAAATGATCCTAAATGAACTTCATAAAATTGGTTTCCTGAGTAAAAGAAAAATTAGGCATTTTAAACAATTTCCTCAGCTTATTTATGAGTGAGGAAGCTTTTGGACTCCACGACGGTAGATTTCTCAGCGTTATTTCCGAATGAAATGTAGGTGTTCTGTGAAGAAAATACTAGGAACACCGGAAGCAGGGAGGTTAAAAGTATAGATATATTTCTAAAGTCAAAATCTATTATTCTAGCCTCTTTGAGAGGGCGTGATTAACACGAGTTGGGTTTTTAAAATTCTTATTAATTCAAATTCTTGACATCGTAAACCATCTTCAAATGCATCATTAAGATCTAAAAGAATAATCAGAGGAAACAGTGAAACATTCTACTATTTAATACTAATACTACTTCAATTTTTTAATACTATTACTACTACAATTTTAAATACTATTACTACTATAATAATATGCCATTTTTTATAATATTAAAAATATTATAAAAACTCCCTTATAGTGACGAAAATTAGTAGTATTTAATCGTGGTACTTAAGGCTTGTTATCTAGCAATAAGAGAAAATTTATGTCTAATCTACGTGGTTCTATATTTTCCTTTAGTTCATTCTAGTCATTAGGTTAATTTTAAACGAATGGAAATGTCGATTCATTTACATGAACCAAATCGAATAAATCCAATCTTGTAAATGAACCGACATGCCGACCTCCAATCCATAGTAAATGAGAAAAGAAGCTCCGTGGAACAGCACCTCAATAGTATTGTATTATCTGAATATAACGAGCATGCCTTCGTGAAAGCAAGAAAAGTAAACCTCATAGGCCACGAAAGGAGACGTTTGAAAATATACTTATTCGTACGAAGAGGCTGCAATTGAAAATTATGCCGAAAAAATATTTTCCCCTATGCACAGAAAAGAATTACCCTCACCGGGACTCGAACCGGCGACCTTCAAGTTATTGTTTCATCAGCAATTCCAACTGTCCATACTTGATAAAGTGTTAATAAAATTCCGTGTATAAGATGAGAAAATGGAATAAAAATGCAGCAGCCCGTCCACCGCGCGCGTTCGACCTTTTTTCTTTTTTTTTAGACACTTACCATTAAGTTAGACAGGGTCTTGATTCCTTCATATGCAATTTTAGCTCTAAACGCTATAACCGCGCGGCCAGGCTGCTGCCGACAATGAGACCTGATTTTTAAGGTTTTAATTCGCCCCGCAGCTTGTTCACCTTTAATAAGGTAAAATATATTAGCACTATTTAGCACCAAGTAACACTGGCAACGATCTGGTGGTTGAACGTAAGGAGGTTAATAACACTTATTATCTCCAAATTGTAATTCAGGTGACTGCACAAATGTTAGATTCAATCATGGTGGCATAGTTCACTTTGCCAAATTTCCACTCGCATTACGTCCGATATTTTCGTTGAAAATAAAACAATTTCGCTGAAATGTATCAATTTTCTGCAAAATCCCCTTTTAAAGAATTATAATTTTTAAATGAATTTGTATTTTCATGGCGATTTCCATCGTATCCGTTCTTGGTTACCAAGGAGAGCGACATTGTTGCCTTCGCTAATTTCAGTTGCCATTTTCACCCTAGTACCAGCTTTATTCCAAAGTTATGGAGGCGATAACATTTTTCCGAAATGTGTTACCCGCATACAACATTTATGTTACTGCATGTACGCACGCAATAATGTTTACACGGAATTTTTAATCTAACCTCTCCTTTCTTACGTGCAGTGAATAACTCATCGTTTCGCCAAAAAGCGAAACACAACTAATGAAAGAGTTTCGCTTCCTAATTGAAGGGAAAGTGAACTATTACTGTCATTTCGATCCACATAGCTAACGAAAACTAAGATGCAAATGACAAAAAAATTAATTTTCACTTGAATGTAGCATGTAAAATTTCCACTTACACTAACCAGATACCGTAAAATTTATAAAATCTTCAAAGAAATCATTCTGATAAGATGACTTTGCTCGTGAAATGATAGCACACCGTACTCTTAACATGAGAAAGATATTATTCCACAATTTTTCATTCACTTTCCAGATCTCATCAGTTAATCATGAACCAACTAGATTATTGCAAAAATACGATTTGATTAATGAATTAATTAGGGAATATTTCGGATTCCACTTCTCTCACATTAATTTCCTCTAAACATCTGGCGCAACTATTTTACGACTTGAGAATTTCCAAAACTCACCAGCAGGATTAGAAAAAAAATACGGACGTTGTGCATGATTTTTTCTTTGCAGCAAATATAATGGAAATCAAATGAATCGCGAAGGTCTAAAAATGTAATGTGTAAACATTTTTGCTTGCCTACATGAAATAACATAAAGTTGTATGCGGGTAACACATTTCGGAAAAATGTTATCGCCTCCATAACTTTGGAATAAAGCTGGTACTAGGGTGAAAATGGCAACTGAAATTAGCGAAGGCAACAATGTCGCTCTCCTTGGTAACCAAGAACCGATACGATCCCATGTAGCAATATCTTATGAAAAAATCATTTTAAAAATATTTTAAAATAATTTTAAAATCATTTTAAAATTATTTTGAAAACATATTAACTCTCCTCTTTTTAGGCTTTTAAAATTTTTTGAATTTGAATTGAATCTAACATTTGTGCAGTCACCTGAATTACAATTTGGAGATAATAAGTGTTATTAACCTCCTTACGTTCAACCACCAGATCGTTGCCAGTGTTACTTGGTGCTAAATAGTGCTAATATATTTTACCTTATTAAAGGTGAACAAGCTGCGGGGCGAATTAAAACCTTAAAAATCAGGTCTCATTGTCGGCAGCAGCCTGGCCGCGCGGTTATAGCGTTTAGAGCTAAAATTGCATATGAAGGAATCAAGACCCTGTCTAACTTAATGGTAAGTGTCTAAAAAAAAAGAAAAAAGGTCGAACGCGCGCGGTGGACGGGCTGCTGCATTTTTATTCCATTTTCTCATCTTATACACGGAATTTTATTAACACTTTATCAAGTATGGACAGTTGGAATTGTTGATGAAACAATAACTTGAAGGTCGCCGGTTCGAGTCCCGGTGAGGGTAATTCTTTTCTGTGCATAGGGGAAAATATTTTTTCGGCATAATTTTCAATTGCAGCCTCTTCGTACGAATTAGTATATTTTCAAACGTCTCCTTTCGTGGCTCATGAGGCTTATTTTTCTTGCTTTCACGAAGGCATGCTCGTTATATTCAGATAATACAATACTATTGAGGTGCTGTTCCACGGAGCTTCTTTTCTCATTTACTATGGATTGGAGGTCGGCATTTCGGTTCATTTACAAGATTGGATTTATTCAATTTGGTTCATGTAAATGAGTCGACATTTCCATTCGTTTAAAATTAACCTAATGACTAGAATGAACTAAAGGAAAATATAGAACCACGTAGATTAGACATAAATTTTCTCTTATTGCTAGATAACAAGCCTTAAGTACCACGATTAAATACTACTAATTTTCGTCACTATAAGGGAGTTTTTATAATATTTTTAATATTATAAAAGATGGTTTACGTTTTGAAGATGGTTTACGATGTCAAGAATTTGAATTAATAAGAATTTAAAAAACCCATCTCGTGTTAATCACGCCCTCTCAAAGAGGCAAGAATAATAGATTTTGACTTTAGAAATATATATACTTTTAACCTCCCTGCTTCCGGTGTTCCTAGTATTTTCTTCACAGAACACCTACATTTCATTCGGAAATAACGCTGAGAAATCTACCGTCGTGGAGTCCAAAAGCTTCCTCACTCATAAATAAGCTGAGGAAATTGTTTAAAATGCCTATTTTTTCTTTTACTCAGTAAACCAATTATATGAAGTTATAAGTTCATTTCGGATCATTTGGAAATTAAAGCGATTTGTTACTACCTAAAAATGCCTATTTTCGGACGAAAAACATTTAAATTTTTGGCTTTTTATATTCCTGGAAGTAAAGATATAATCAACGTGAAACTTTGAGCATGATAAAATATCAGAAATAGTTTATGAATATTATATTTCATCTTCCTAGTGATTTCCATTATTTTAAAAATCGAGTCTAAATGTGACACTTTTTTTAAAAACGCCAAAAATAGGGTATTTTCTCCCCGCTTTTACAAGAAAAGACCCTTTTTAATTACTTTTGGATCATTTTCATCATAAAGAGAATGAATTCAACTCTCTAAAAAAGTATATTTGGTTTTTCATCGCGGGCATATAAGGCTCTAAAAATAGGGACAACTTTGATTCGGTATTTAGTCATGTTCCCCATAATATCAATACTGGCTGTGAAGGCAGATCAACTTCAGGCATACTGCCTGAAGTTGATCTGCCTTTACACTCAGAAATCCTGAGTGGTACTTTCAAAAACAAGTTTTAGGCAATATAAACCATCGCATGTACGCATCACGTAAAATTACCATGGTTGTTTTTCTACTCTCTATATAATAATACTTTGGATGTTTTTTCTTTATGCATGTTTAATGACATCATTTCATCCTTGATAGATTAAAAAAGGAACTGAAATAACAGACTAGCTTGCATTAAAGAGAAGTTTGGCGACGTTGAAAAGAATATTGCTTTTTTATGCCCTTAAATAGGCGATACCAGCAGAAAAAGGCATAAACATGTAAAATAGGCATTTTTAGGCAGTAACAAATCTCTTTAATTTCGCCATAAATGATCCGAAATAAACTTATAACTTCATTAAATTGGTTTCCTGAGTGAAAGAAAAAATAGGCATTTTAGGCAATGTCCTCAGCTTACCCGTGATTCAGCTCCATAGAGAAGAATTGGTCTTATTATGGTTTTATAAATTTTAAGTTTGGTTCTGATGGATAAAATTTTGAATGTTAGCAGTTTATTTAGGGCAAACATGCTTCTATTGGCTGAATTCATTCTGCTTTGGATTTCCTGTGATTCACTATTGTTTGCGCTGATTATGGTACCATGGAATTTAAATTCATTTATTCTTGCAAAGTTGTGATCCTCAATAGTAATGTTTTTGGAGTTATCAGGGTTTCGACCAAAGGACATAAATTTGGTCTTATCCTCATTGATTTTCAGTCCTACTTCTTGAGTTTCTTTTATCAGAATTGTTGTCATGCTTTTTAAATCTTCCTTATTTTCCGCTAGCAATACTAAGTCATCTGCAAACGCGAGCACTGATATATTTTTCCCTATCCTTCCCAATCCAACTCTACCTTTCCAAACCATCGGCTTGGTGACCTAGCGCTCGGAAGGGCAGTCCTGTAAATCACTTCGAACCACACATACCATGCATTTACATAAACATTAGGTACTAATCACTTTTCTCTGAGATCCTGATTTATAATTATTGTTTGTACAAAAATGTCATTGATTGTAGAGTTTAAGTCTAGCAAACGGCTCTATGGCCTTGAATTACTCACTTACTTACACCTGTGGCCATGCAAATCCCCAGTGATTTTTGGCCTCGCCAACAAGTTGCCTCCACTGGTGCCTGTCTTTTGCCATCTCCAGATCCCCTCCTAGTCTCCTAATATCCCCCTTCACCTGGTCACTCTATCTGAGCCTTGGTCTACTTAGTGGTCTCCTCCCTACTGGTTGTCCCGTCCACACCTTTTTCAGTAACTGGTACTCCCCTCTTCTTTGCACATGTCCCAGCCATCTCAATCTTCTGCTTTTTACCAGTGCTACTATGTCAGGATCCTTATATAATGTCAGGATCCGATTCTTCCTTATTCTCCAAACTAGGTTTTCTTCTACTGGTCCAAACACTCTACGTAATATCTTATTTTCAAATACTATAAGTCTCCTCTCATTTTCTTTGATAAGTGTCCAGACTTCCGCTCCATATAAGAGTACTGGTTGTATGATAATTTTATACATCTGAAGTTTCGTCCTCCTGGTCAGTAGTCTACTTCCAAAGAGCTTTGATCACTCCAAAAGCGTCGTTGAGCTGATGCTAGTCTGCATAGAATTTCATCATCTAGTTTATTTTCATTTGTTGTTGTAACACCCAAATATTTAAAAGTATTTGTTTTTCCAAACTTGAAATTTAGGACTTTAAAATCTGGTTGGTTATCAGGTATTCTGCTTACTTTCATGAACTTGGTTTTTCCTTCATATACTTGTAGTCCTAATTTCTTAGTTTCAGTAATTAACTTTTCCGCTAGCTCCTTAATATCTTTCTTGATGTAGCACTCATTCTGAAAATGGCCTTGAAATGTTGATTTATTATTTGGTTTGGTGTTGTAAAATATAGCAGCCGATTTTATTTGATGATTGATAGTATTTGTTTCATGCTGAATTCTCATTCCTCTCCGCATCTCTGAAAGTGTTGTCTATTTTATCAGGGCGTCAACGGCTGTTTTCAAAGCAGGACAGAATTTCGTCCGTTATTTGAGCAATTCAAATCTATAATAAAAACATTTACACCTTCATAATACTCTGAAAACCGCCGTAAGGGCGTGTGGCAGGGGGTGTTAGCTTACCAGCCATGAAAATGAGAGGAAAAAGGAAATGGGAGAAGGAAAGAATTAGAGTAAGCCATAAGAGTAATATGAAGAAGTCTGGGAACCGTATAAGGCAGCATGCAACTTAAAAACACCAGGAGTCTACAGAATCCTTTGTGAATGTGGAAAAATATACATTGGTGTGACTGGGTGCACCGTAGAATCACGCATTAATGAACATGGAAGGTGCATAAGGTTCTTAAATCTCGAAAATTCTGCAGTGGCCAAGTACATTCTAGAAAATGGCCATAAAATTGACTTTGCCAACACTAGAGTTCTGTAGAAAACAAGAAACTACTGCGACCTTGTGGTGAAGGAAGCTGAGGAGATTCGGCTGGAAAAGAAAAACTTAAACTGGGACAAAGGTTTCCAACTTAGCAATGCTTGGAAACCAGCTCAAAGTGTGCTGAAAATGGAGCAAGAAAAATCTAACCAATCCCAGCCAACTAAACCAAAAATTGCACATATAAATATCTGACAGATTATGGCGAAAATCATTCCCCCCGAAGACGATGGTAGACTACGCCATCGAAACGTTGCACAGTGGGCTGAAATCGAAAAAAGCTGGCCAAAACCTCTAAAATGTTTTTTCGTGTCCGTAAGTTGAAACTTCTCATCAACATTCTCAAATAGTTTTTCGATGACATGGCGCATTTATGTTTTTCCTGTACTTGCACATTAACAATATATATGGGGCCAAATTTGAACAAATTTCGCAAAAAACGCCCGCCTTCCATTTTCTCTGTGAATTACCAAACTTAACCTCTTGCTGTACTTTCATAAATTGAGTTCTGGAAAAGACTGTTATGCCATTTTATTATACAGTTATTTTTCTTTCATTTGATGGCTTTTTTAATATTTTATTTTAGAAATTAACCAGTTATACAAAACAATATGGGGGAGCCTATTTTCAGTCGATTTTTGACATATTTGTTAAGAAAAAGTAGTTGGTGCCGCCTGGTTACGCTAGGTAACTCATACCAAGCCACTCTACAAAGCTTCAAGATTTGGAATTAAAGAAAAATCTTGCGCATATTTGCGACCCCGAATTTTACATTGTTTTTTCGGTCGAGTCCGGTTCTGCCCGCCGCGGTCCGGTTCCGCGCCGCGGTCCGGTTCTGCCCGCCGCGGCGGGCAGAACCGGACCGCGTCACCGGCGCGGCGGGCGCGCCGGTGACGCGGAGTACGGTGACACGGCGAGTGTGTGGATGCGATATGACCACATTCACTTTTCTATAGTGATCGTCGATATATAGAGATTGAAAAGAGCCACCGTAAAGATTTTTAAAATAAACCATGCTGGAAATATTACTTATAATCATATCGCGGGTCACCGCAAGAGTTATCCCTACAAAATCTTTTAGTCCCTTTCGAGTCCTTTTCTCTGCTACAGTTTAGGTTTAGGTGGGACTCCTATGGGACGCGTCCAATGGCCGTGGACTTCCACGGACCAGTCACAATTGCCGCGGCACTCTTGCGGATCAGTCCCAATTGCCGCGGCACTCTTGCGGACCAGTACCGTTCGTGGCCCACTGGGTATTCATCCCCTTTCCATTGCTTCCTCCACCCCACACCACAAGAGACGATCTGTAATTTCACAAACTTTGGACCCTCCGGGTACCAGTCCCCACCAGTGCCGCAGAAATTCTCGCCGGCCCCGGTGGCGGCGGGGTAAAGTCCTCGCCTGCAAGTCCGAAGGTCGCGGGTTCGAGTCCCGCCTGGGTCGGTTTTTCACTTGCCCAGGGCATGGGTGTTTGTAAATTTCTGGTGGTTCGGCCCCTGCGAAACCTGAAGACAAGCAAAGGCTAATCGGAATCGCAGGGGGCATACGGATCACCAGATCCCGGAGATCAAAAAAATAATAATAATAATTTGGCATCGATCTGGACCACTCTGTTGTAGGAATAGTTTATTGAAGACTTGAACGCTTATGGGCCATCGCAAAATTTCACCAATACGTTAGAAAATTGCTCATTATTGGTTGAAAAATCCTTCTTTATGGTCCCTGGTACATAGAAATATCCATTAATATAGACATAGGTTCACTCGACGATGTGCCAAACAATTTGTCATGGACAAACTATTTGAGAATGTTGATGTGAAGTTTCAACTTCCGGACTCGAAAAAAAAACGTTTTAGATGTTTTGGCCAGCTTTTTTTGATTTCAGCCCACTGTGCGTCGGTGCAGTTTGTAACAAAAAACCTAGCCCGATGCCCGGAATTAGTTATTACTTATTCAATTGATAAATTAATATAGAAAATTACCATTCAACAATGAAACGAAGGACCTGGAGATAAATACGAGTAATATTGAGGAAAAACGAAACTAGGGAACGGGATAAATAAATAAAGAAGGGGATTTATTGTTAAAGGAGGAGGAAGGAGAGTGTGCACGCAAGGAGATATCCTGGAGTAAAACCGGAGAAAAGTAAGGTGAAGAAGGCAGAAAGTAATAAAACACGCAGTGCCGGGAGTTAACGAGAAAAGGTTAGAGGCCGAGAGAGTGTTATAGGAGCATTTCAGGAGGGACCAGGAAAAGAAGTACCTACGCGAAATGGGAGAGCTTACGTCGGACACTTCCAAGATCACGATAAGTGAATCATAATTAATTCCAAAGATCTGAACTAAATAAGACTGACAATTAACAAATATAAACAACATCATAATTGATAACCATATCAACCTTGATAATGGCATTACGTGCCGAAACCTTGGTCGGTGTTGTATTTTGTGGTTGATAATATACTGTGTGGAAATTTACCAACTTTGTTTTATTTAAAATGAGCATCATAATACTTTAACTAGTGAAATTTGAAACCTGAAATTGTATCCAATTTGTAAATTGGATCCAATAGTATTACTTCAGGAAAAATTGGTTATGTGTTGTTGTGCTTAAAATTTGCCACATAATAAATGCATTTAGTATTGTGGAGTGTAGTAGAAAATGTTTTAGTGATGTGTATGTATATATGTTTTCTGATAACAGTTTCCTTTTAAACAAAGGGGACAACGTTACAAGTTCAACACCATAACCCGGTTGGAAACCCGAGAGATCTTCAGATAAAACATTCGGCAGGAAAGACTCAGAAACCTACACAAGCCGTAAGAGTGTCTTAGCCGTAGATAATCTTGCTCTGTTCTTGTTGTACCTAGTCGCTAATGGTGCGTGGAAAGAAGGAATTTTTGTACTTACCGGTTCAGCAGTGATGATCTCCTCTATAGTCGCTTCTATCAGTTTTAGAGATATAGTCCTGGGTTAAAATTATGTTCCCTGTGTCTCCCTGAAACTTTCATGATCTGTGTATTTCAGGCAATCTTAGCCTTGTGTTCTGTCTCCGAGTTCCCAGTGGCTGCTAACGGAGGCCATCCACGAGGTGTCTATCTTCTACCGTAACGGTTTTTAATAAAGCTTGCTGCTTTCCTTTTCTAATCGTTGGTAATTTTGCACAATAAGACAGTTATGGTTATAATATTTATTACTTAATACCTTGAGTAAATCTAGAGCAAAAATTATTTCATGCATACAATGTGTGATCATTTTAAGTTTTACATTTCACTGCTGGGCTCCACTTCTGATTCTCAGCCAAAGCGGATGGATTTCAGTGACTTCAGGTGAGCTTGACTTCAGTCCGACGGATTGATGGAGAAATATTGGCATGACAGAAGTTTCCTGATGGTAATGTCTTCGCAGAGCAGTCCAATGCGGCCGAGTCCGTTCTGGTTAGTTGAGGACCGATCCCATTCCTTTTAATCTTCAAATTTTTCTTGTTATCCAATTGCGAAGGGAGGAGACGCAGCCGTGTACAGGAAGTATTTCCCAATAACCCTGTGAGGAAAACAAAAGAAAAAGGGCCCGATGTTCATAAAGTGATTTACTGTGTCAAGGTGTTGATTGCAATATTCCACAGGAGAAAAATAATTCACCTTGACCGGGATTCGAACCCGGATCCCGGAAACCGTAACCCGGAAATAAAGTATCAAAGATATCGGAATATCGAAAATATCGGAGCAACCGATAACAGGTCAAATTTGCCATTGAAAACCCATGGGTCGATTGGTAGTGAGAGGATAATTTAGAAAAAGGGTGGAGAGAAGCTTGGAATTCGATTTGGCCTGGCCTTAACGAAATGAGCCAAGGAGGTTCATGATTTAACAACCCACCCGAATAACAGAGAGCAACACTTGAATTGCTCTCCTCATGGCTAAAAAGTATGGATTGAGATGCCTCTGAAAATGTCTTCAACTCTGACGAGATTCGAACACGGGCCCAGGGGATAGAAAGTGTAACTAGAACCAACACACAGATGTGATCCCACTGAATGCAGTTTTTTAAGCTTGTCGAGTGGCAAATTATAAAGTCGTAGCAACATTATAAACATTCAACAAATATACCAGTAGTTATGGGCTTATTATGGTTATAATTATAGTCATGATGAAAAATAACACCACTCTTATGGTTAAATATAAAATATTTGGGAAAATAAAATTGCACTTCTGCCGTAGAGTCATCTCACCTTTCCTATTTGACATCGGTTCTCAGAACAAAGTGAATTTTACCCATCTTGCCCATTTACTCGGTGGTGCAAGTTTAATGTGGGAACAAGTTAACCATGATTTTTATTATTTTAAAAGGAACAAGAGTATTCCTGGCTAGAAATAATGAACGGATACCTTAATTTACTTTTCATGGGTATCGATCTGCCTTCATTGTAAAACTCCGCTCCTTAAATCATTCTGCGCAAAGATGTGCAGAGCTAGTGCGAAAGCTTATGACCGCAAATTCTGTGAACTGCAACCCGCAGGAGTAAGGAAGCCACTTGGGAAGGAAAATGTTTGAGAAGGGACGGTAAGTCGATCTCTTACGGGAGACTTAATAGGATTAGAGGTTCGGCAGGGCAGCCAACAGCATGGTGAATGATGTAAACTGGTTCATCAGGGAGTCACAGAGGTCAATTGAATTTTAAGGTAGCAGAAAAGGTAGTGAGGTTGGCAGCAGGCTCATTGAAGTCCCTAAGGAGAATTGTTACCTTCATCTACATCCCCATCCAGTCACAGCGAATGGCAGTAGACAACCCCGAGTTGAAAATGGGTTTCAACGAAGAGTCACAAGCTTTCGCACGAGCTCGGACCGTCCGCGACGTCCGGCGGCTGTAATTTGTTGCCTCACCTGTTTGGCGCCGGCTCTCCCATGGGTGCCCTCAGCTGGACGTTGCAGTTCCTGCGCTTGAAGTCATCGAAACTGGCGCATGGCAGGGAGGTGAAATTCTGTGAGTTGATGGACTCTGCGAAGAATTGCCACGCGCGACTGTGCGAGCAAGTGCCCATCTTCACTGTGGATAAATCAGGTGGGGAAGAAGGATATAAGAGAGCAGCCATTTTGACGAGGTTCGCCAGAGGAAGTGTACCTACTAACCTTTTCTATTAGCATTTAAACGAAGAAGCCCAAATTACATATGAATGCAGTCAAATGGTACGTGAATCAAACTCATTTTTTTTCGCTTCTCGAGTATCATTCGTACTCCTTCGATAGTCGCGGATACTTACTTAGAACACTCTACCTTGAAGTACCCCATTCATTCCTATGCTTTCCATGATCAGACAAGGAAATATATTTTGAGCGTGATTTCCGTACCTGAACGGATTTTCCCCCAGATTAGTCCTTTCCCAATTTAAGACCTAGCCCAATGAATTTCTAGTACCTAATACTTTCTAGATATAGTGTCTCATCAAGATCCTTCGCGCCGTTTTCGAGATAAATTTTACAAACAATTATCACTTGCCTCAGAGTATTGGATATGAAGATATTTGTCAAAAAAAGTGAATATGGGAGAACTAATGATGAAGTTGTGGCATCCAACTCAACGCCGATCGCGCGAGTTTCAGGGCGATGCATAGGATATTATTTTACACCACTCTATATCTCAAGAACTGATATAAGGGACAAAATAAGAAGTAGTAATGGGATAAGTTAGTCATTTCCGTGATCCTAATCACAATCACCATTCACTTAAGCGATTCTATCATTAAATCCAGGTCATGAATGAACGGGTCGTGATTGTAAAAAGTGGATGTCGATCATGACCCTTTTCCCAATCACGACCCGCGAGATTGATCGTAGATCGCGACCCTCTATTCAATCGCCGGTGGTCAACATGGTCATGATAAATGTTTATTACGGGCTTTTCAGGGTAGTTGAATGTGTCTGTGGCACCGAAATATACTTTTAAAGCAATCCCGCGGTTCTTGGGGATGCCATGGTTCATAATGTTTGACTTATTTTTGAAATTTTAAAGAAATGACCAATTAAAAAAATCTGAGTTAAATTTCAACTGAATTACAACATAATTAGTCGTCAGATATATTACTTATTGCTTCATTGTCCCTGGTATTCCGACAGGCCACAACACAAAGCATTCCGTAGACAGCACCACCTCTGTATTCCACAACCAATTCCATCCACAGCAATTGAGGGCTCTCACTGCTTCCCATACATGTGTTTTTCTTTGGTTGCGAACGACCTACGACCGAAAGTGACCCTATTGATATAATCACGAATGACCAACGGATCACGATTGTTGGAAAACGATCAGGGTCGCGAACGACCCGCGTCCTCTCCGAAGGTAGAACGGACTCTGACGCTCTTCGTTCTTCTTTTGGTTGCGAATGAAAAACAAAATATAATCGATATCATTTACAGCGTGACTTGTTTTAAGAAGGGAAGGGAGAGAGATGTGCGGCTGCAATTAACATGAAATTTCAAAATAATTCAGACAACTGGATGCGATAGTTAAATATCGATATTTTCACACCGTGTTCAGAGGCGACCTGATTCAGCTCGCTTCTGAACTTTCAGATCGGTCTGAGTTCAGATCGATCTGAAATCGATGGTAAACGTGGTGGATGATTAATTATTTCAAGGCCTTGGAACTTACGTCGGTCCATGGGACATCCGGGCTGTCCGATCCCGCCGCCGTTGGGGAAGAAGTCCACCTTGCCGATGGGCGGGAAGAACCCCAGCCAGCCGCCACATGTGTGGATGACGTCCACGAACTCCGCGTCATCGCGGTCCAGCCGAGTGGACGGATCCTCCAACTTGAAGAGCGGCCCCGCAGGGTCCAGACCTGTGGAATGTCATCGCACCATCAAGCTGGTTCAATTGGTCCGTTAAGAACACGCCACCGTGACTGCGTGAGTCACGGCAAGTAATTAATTCATCTATTTCGTTTGAATTGTTTAAAAAATATTACTTGGCGTTCTTTCCGGCGTGTCACAAAAGGTCTTGTTTACAAAATATGTTGGTCGGTTGTCTTCCCATGTCTGACGTCAGGCCCCTCGGAGTTCCTGTGGGTACTTACAATTTCCTCTGCCGAGGGCGTATCTAGCCTTAAAAATGATTTTTAGTGTGCATCGAGTGAGATTTTCTCTAATCACCGCAGGGATTCAACTTTCTATTAACATTAAGGCAGTTTTAAGAAGCGTGAGGTAAATTTATAAATACCAATGACGAAAGAACTTTATTTTTATGACTGGACATATATATTCAAGGATATTCATTATGAATAAAGACACTTGGTAATCTTCCACAGATTTCTTCCACAGAAATCTGTGGAAGATTACCAAGTGTCTTTATTCATTAT
The DNA here is from genome assembly GCA_963573305.1 of Pyrrhosoma nymphula. Lineage (NCBI taxonomy): Eukaryota > Metazoa > Arthropoda > Insecta > Odonata > Coenagrionidae > Pyrrhosoma > Pyrrhosoma nymphula. The sequence goes on along the minus strand of OY754335.1, from coordinate 130,374,235 downwards.
GAATATCGAGAACTTCCACCATATCCAGCCTGAAGCAGTAGAATTTATATTCAAGGAATTCAATTGAGTTATTTATTTTACTCCTAGCAATGAAAACGTATTCATAACCCAAGATCTTTTGCACTGTCATAAAAAGTACGGGGGTGAACCATAGTACACCATAAAATAAGTCATAGAATCCATAATGCAATAATGGTAATGCCATTAACTTTTAAGAATAGCACTATGTTTAAGAAAAGAAAAGTACATAATATTTTTAAAAAACTAACAATATCTCCCTCAGCCAATATCCAAAACTAGGACAACTGTAGAAATACTGAACAGCTTTATGTATTTTTTATGGTGTCAGGCAGCATATTATACATTTTTGGGCTCGTATAGAAAAAAGATCGCATTAATATGGTCAAATTTGGCTTGGGTAATTGAAAATATACCCTTCTCTATCAAAAATATCTCTCTCAGAACCGCACTACTGTTCCATAAACTCTTCTATATTTTAGCAAAAATCTCGAAAAGCAGTGCGATAAGCTGCTGATTTGTTATAGTATTATTTTAAAGAGGTTATCTTTTTATTTGCAATTCAATTAGCCCAAATTCATTGAATTTCACTCTAAGTGATACCTTAATCAACCTAAATTATAAGAAAAAGAAAGATTACTTTGCACTATTCCATCTAAGTGATACCTTAATCAACCTAAATTATAAGAAAAAGAAAGATTACTTTGCACTATTCCATCTAAGTGATACCTTAATCAACCTAAATTATAAGAAAAGGAAAGATTACTTTGCACTATTCCATCTAAGTGATACCTTAATCAACCTAAATTATAAGAAAAGGAAAGATTACTTTGCACTATTCCATCTAAGTGATACCTTAATCAACCTAAATTATAAGAAAAGGAAAGATTACTTTGCACTATTCCATCTAAGTGATACCTTAATCAACCTAAATTATAAGAAAAGGAAAGATTACTTTGCACTATTCCATCTAAGTGATACCTTAATCAACCTAAATTATAAGAAAAGGAAAGATTACTTTGCACTATTCCATCTAAGTGATACCTTAATCAACCTAAATTATAAGAAAAAGAAAGATTACTTTGCACTATTCCATCTAAGTGATACCTTAATCAACCTAAATTATAAGAAAAGGAAAGATTACTTTGCACTATTCCATCTAAGTGATACCTTAATCAACCTAAATTATAAGAAAAGGAAAGATTACTTTGCACTATTCCATCTAAGTGATACCTTAATCAACCTAAATTATAAGAAAAGGAAAGATTACTTTGCACTATTCCATCTAAGTGATACCTTAATCAACCTAAATTATAAGAAAAGGAAAGATTACTTTGCACTATTCCATCTAAGTGATACCTTAATCAACCTAAATTATAAGAAAAGGAAAGATTACTTTGCACTATTCCATCTAAGTGATACCTTAATCAACCTAAATTATAAGAAAAGGAAAGATTACTTTGCACTATTCCATCTAAGTGATACCTTAATCAACCTAAATTATAAGAAAAGGAAAGATTACTTTGCACTATTCCATCTAAGTGATACCTTAATCAACCTAAATTATAAGAAAAGGAAAGATTACTTTGCACTATTCCATCTAAGTGATACCTTAATCAACCTAAATTATAAGAAAAGGAAAGATTACTTTGCACTATTCCATCTAAGTGATACCTTAATCAACCTAAATTATAAGAAAAGGAAAGATTACTTTGCACTATTCCATCTAAGTGATACCTTAATCAACCTAAATTATAAGAAAAGGAAAGATTACTTTGCACTATTCCATCTAAGTGATACCTTAATCAACCTAAATTATAAGAAAAGGAAAGATTACTTTGCACTATTCCATCTAAGTGATACCTTAATCAACCTAAATTATAAGAAAAGGAAAGATTACTTTGCACTATTCCATCTAAGTGATACCTTAATCAACCTAAATTATAAGAAAAGGAAAGATTACTTTGCACTATTCCATCTAAGTGATACCTTAATCAACCTAAATTATAAGAAAAGGAAAGATTACTTTGCACTATTCCATCTAAGTGATACCTTAATCAACCTAAATTATAAGAAAAGGAAAGATTACTTTGCACTATTCCATCTAAGTGATACCTTAATCAACCTAAATTATAAGAAAAGGAAAGATTACTTTGCACTATTCCATCTAAGTGATACCTTAATCAACCTAAATTATAAGAAAAGGAAAGATTACTTTGCACTATTCCATCTAAGTGATACCTTAATCAACCTAAATTATAAGAAAAGGAAAGATTACTTTGCACTATTCCATCTAAGTGATACCTTAATCAACCTAAATTATAAGAAAAAGAAAGATTACTTTGCACTATTCCATCTAAGTGATACCTTAATCAACCTAAATTATAAGAAAAAGAAAGATTACTTTGCACTATTCCATCTAAGTGATACCTTAATCAACCTAAATTATAAGAAAAGGAAAGATTACTTTGCACTATTCCATCTAAGTGATACCTTAATCAACCTAAATTATAAGAAAAGGAAAGATTAATTTGCACTATTCCATCTAAGTGATACCTTAATCAACCTAAATTATAAGAAAAAGAAAGATTACTTTGCACTATTCCATCTAAGTGATACCTTAATCAACCTAAATTATAAGAAAAGGAAAGATTACTTTGCACTATTCCATCTAAGTGATACCTTAATCAACCTAAATTATAAGAAAAGGAAAGATTACTTTGCACTATTCCATCTAAGTGATACCTTAATCAACCTAAATTATAAGAAAAGGAAAGATTACTTTGCACTATTCCATCTAAGTGATACCTTAATCAACCTAAATTATAAGAAAAGGAAAGATTACTTTGCACTATTCCATCTAAGTGATACCTTAATCAACCTAAATTATAAGAAAAGGAAAGATTACTTTGCACTATTCCATCTAAGTGATACCTTAATCAACCTAAATTATAAGAAAAGGAAAGATTACTTTGCACTATTCCATCTAAGTGATACCTTAATCAACCTAAATTATAAGAAAAGGAAAGATTACTTTGCACTATTCCATCTAAGTGATACCTTAATCAACCTAAATTATAAGAAAAAGAAAGATTACTTTGCACTATTCCATCTAAGTGATACCTTAATCAACCTAAATTATAAGAAAAAGAAAGATTACTTTGCACTATTCCATCTAAGTGATACCTTAATCAACCTAAATTATAAGAAAAGGAAAGATTACTTTGCACTATTCCATCTAAGTGATACCTTAATCAACCTAAATTATAAGAAAAGGAAAGATTACTTTGCACTATTCCATCTAAGTGATACCTTAATCAACCTAAATTATAAGAAAAGGAAAGATTACTTTGCACTATTCCATCTAAGTGATACCTTAATCAACCTAAATTATAAGAAAAGGAAAGATTACTTTGCACTATTCCATCTAAGTGATACCTTAATCAACCTAAATTATAAGAAAAGGAAAGATTACTTTGCACTATTCCATCTAAGTGATACCTTAATCAACCTAAATTATAAGAAAAGGAAAGATTACTTTGCACTATTCCATCTAAGTGATACCTTAATCAACCTAAATTATAAGAAAAGGAAAGATTACTTTGCACTATTCCATCTAAGTGATACCTTAATCAACCTAAATTATAAGAAAAAGAAAGATTACTTTGCACTATTCCATCTAAGTGATACCTTAATCAACCTAAATTATAAGAAAAAGAAAGATTACTTTGCACTATTCCATCTAAGTGATACCTTAATCAACCTAAATTATAAGAAAAAGAAAGATTACTTTGCACTATTCCATCTAAGTGATACCTTAATCAACCTAAATTATAAGAAAAGGAAAGATTACTTTGCACTATTCCATCTAAGTGATACCTTAATCAACCTAAATTATAAGAAAAGGAAAGATTACTTTGCACTATTCCATCTAAGTGATACCTTAATCAACCTAAATTATAAGAAAAAGAAAGATTACTTTGCACTATTCCATCTAAGTGATACCTTAATCAACCTAAATTATAAGAAAAAGAAAGATTACTTTGCACTATTCCATCTAAGTGATACCTTAATCAACCTAAATTATAAGAAAAGGAAAGATTACTTTGCACTATTCCATCTAAGTGATACCTTAATCAACCTAAATTATAAGAAAAGGAAAGATTACTTTGCACTATTCCATCTAAGTGATACCTTAATCAACCTAAATTATAAGAAAAGGAAAGATTACTTTGCACTATTCCATCTAAGTGATACCTTAATCAACCTAAATTATAAGAAAAGGAAAGATTACTTTGCACTATTCCATCTAAGTGATACCTTAATCAACCTAAATTATAAGAAAAGGAAAGATTACTTTGCACTATTCCATCTAAGTGATACCTTAATCAACCTAAATTATAAGAAAAGGAAAGATTACTTTGCACTATTCCATCTAAGTGATACCTTAATCAACCTAAATTATAAGAAAAAGAAAGATTACTTTGCACTATTCCATCTAAGTGATACCTTAATCAACCTAAATTATAAGAAAAAGAAAGATTACTTTGCACTATTCCATCTAAGTGATACCTTAATCAACCTAAATTATAAGAAAAGGAAAGATTACTTTGCACTATTCCATCTAAGTGATACCTTAATCAACCTAAATTATAAGAAAAGGAAAGATTACTTTGCACTATTCCATCTAAGTGATACCTTAATCAACCTAAATTATAAGAAAAGGAAAGATTACTTTGCACTATTCCATCTAAGTGATACCTTAATCAACCTAAATTATAAGAAAAGGAAAGATTACTTTGCACTATTCCATCTAAGTGATACCTTAATCAACCTAAATTATAAGAAAAGGAAAGATTACTTTGCACTATTCCATCTAAGTGATACCTTAATCAACCTAAATTATAAGAAAAGGAAAGATTACTTTGCACTATTCCATCTAAGTGATACCTTAATCAACCTAAATTATAAGAAAAAGAAAGATTACTTTGCACTATTCCATCTAAGTGATACCTTAATCAACCTAAATTATAAGAAAAAGAAAGATTACTTTGCACTATTCCATCTAAGTGATACCTTAATCAACCTAAATTATAAGAAAAGGAAAGATTACTTTGCACTATTCCATCTAAGTGATACCTTAATCAACCTAAATTATAAGAAAAGGAAAGATTACTTTGCACTATTCCATCTAAGTGATACCTTAATCAACCTAAATTATAAGAAAAGGAAAGATTACTTTGCACTATTCCATCTAAGTGATACCTTAATCAACCTAAATTATAAGAAAAAGAAAGATTACTTTGCACTATTCCATCTAAGTGATACCTTAATCAACCTAAATTATAAGAAAAGGAAAGATTACTTTGCACTATTCCATCTAAGTGATACCTTAATCAACCTAAATTATAAGAAAAAGAAAGATTACTTTGCACTATTCCATCTAAGTGATACCTTAATCAACCTAAATTATAAGAAAAGGAAAGATTACTTTGCACTATTCCATCTAAGTGATACCTTAATCAACCTAAATTATAAGAAAAGGAAAGATTACTTTGCACTATTCCATCTAAGTGATACCTTAATCAACCTAAATTATAAGAAAAGGAAAGATTACTTTGCACTATTCCATCTAAGTGATACCTTAATCAACCTAAATTATAAGAAAAGGAAAGATTACTTTGCACTATTCCATCTAAGTGATACCTTAATCAACCTAAATTATAAGAAAAGGAAAGATTACTTTGCACTATTCCATCTAAGTGATACCTTAATCAACCTAAATTATAAGAAAAGGAAAGATTACTTTGCACTATTCCATCTAAGTGATACCTTAATCAACCTAAATTATAAGAAAAGGAAAGATTACTTTGCACTATTCCATCTAAGTGATACCTTAATCAACCTAAATTATAAGAAAAGGAAAGATTACTTTGCACTATTCCATCTAAGTGATACCTTAATCAACCTAAATTATAAGAAAAGGAAAGATTACTTTGCACTATTCCATCTAAGTGATACCTTAATCAACCTAAATTATAAGAAAAGGAAAGATTACTTTGCACTATTCCATCTAAGTGATACCTTAATCAACCTAAATTATAAGAAAAAGAAAGATTACTTTGCACTATTCCATCTAAGTGATACCTTAATCAACCTAAATTATAAGAAAAAGAAAGATTACTTTGCACTATTCCATCTAAGTGATACCTTAATCAACCTAAATTATAAGAAAAGGAAAGATTACTTTGCACTATTCCATCTAAGTGATACCTTAATCAACCTAAATTATAAGAAAAGGAAAGATTACTTTGCACTATTCCATCTAAGTGATACCTTAATCAACCTAAATTATAAGAAAAGGAAAGATTACTTTGCACTATTCCATCTAAGTGATACCTTAATCAACCTAAATTATAAGAAAAGGAAAGATTACTTTGCACTATTCCATCTAAGTGATACCTTAATCAACCTAAATTATAAGAAAAGGAAAGATTACTTTGCACTATTCCATCTAAGTGATACCTTAATCAACCTAAATTATAAGAAAAGGAAAGATTACTTTGCACTATTCCATCTAAGTGATACCTTAATCAACCTAAATTATAAGAAAAAGAAAGATTACTTTGCACTATTCCATCTAAGTGATACCTTAATCAACCTAAATTATAAGAAAAAGAAAGATTACTTTGCACTATTCCATCTAAGTGATACCTTAATCAACCTAAATTATAAGAAAAGGAAAGATTACTTTGCACTATTCCATCTAAGTGATACCTTAATCAACCTAAATTATAAGAAAAGGAAAGATTACTTTGCACTATTCCATCTAAGTGATACCTTAATCAACCTAAATTATAAGAAAAGGAAAGATTACTTTGCACTATTCCATCTAAGTGATACCTTAATCAACCTAAATTATAAGAAAAGGAAAGATTACTTTGCACTATTCCATCTAAGTGATACCTTAATCAACCTAAATTATAAGAAAAGGAAAGATTACTTTGCACTATTCCATCTAAGTGATACCTTAATCAACCTAAATTATAAGAAAAGGAAAGATTACTTTGCACTATTCCATCTAAGTGATACCTTAATCAACCTAAATTATAAGAAAAGGAAAGATTACTTTGCACTATTCCATCTAAGTGATACCTTAATCAACCTAAATTATAAGAAAAGGAAAGATTACTTTGCACTATTCCATCTAAGTGATACCTTAATCAACCTAAATTATAAGAAAAGGAAAGATTACTTTGCACTATTCCATCTAAGTGATACCTTAATCAACCTAAATTATAAGAAAAAGAAAGATTACTTTGCACTATTCCATCTAAGTGATACCTTAATCAACCTAAATTATAAGAAAAAGAAAGATTACTTTGCACTATTCCATCTAAGTGATACCTTAATCAACCTAAATTATAAGAAAAGGAAAGATTACTTTGCACTATTCCATCTAAGTGATACCTTAATCAACCTAAATTATAAGAAAAGGAAAGATTACTTTGCACTATTCCATCTAAGTGATACCTTAATCAACCTAAATTATAAGAAAAGGAAAGATTACTTTGCACTATTCCATCTAAGTGATACCTTAATCAACCTAAATTATAAGAAAAGGAAAGATTACTTTGCACTATTCCATCTAAGTGATACCTTAATCAACCTAAATTATAAGAAAAGGAAAGATTACTTTGCACTATTCCATCTAAGTGATACCTTAATCAACCTAAATTATAAGAAAAGGAAAGATTACTTTGCACTATTCCATCTAAGTGATACCTTAATCAACCTAAAATATAAGAAAAGGAAAGATTACTTTGCACTATTCCACTGGAGAAATATGATTTATTGAGTCGACATGTTTCACTGTACTGCAGCATCATCAGGGCTCTTATAGGAGTACCGGCCGCCACCAATAACTTCACTTAATTATAAGTACACACATGCACATTTTATCACAATGGGCACACTCACCTGTGACGCGACCAACTTTGGTGCGAAAGTTTTTGAATCCTTTGGCGGCGATGCCCATGACGTGAGCCCCGAGGCTGTGGCCAACCAAGTGGACGTTCCCCAAGTTCATGCCTCCCCACACGTTCAAGAAGTGCACGAATTCGGCCACCACGCCCCCAACGGGTATCGTCTGCCGCTTCACGACGAAGTAATTCATGCTGTCGGCGATCCTTGACCAGTCCACGGCCACCACGTTCACCTCGTGGTAACCCAAGTACACTGCAGATGGCGGAAAACGGATGGCGTTAGATCGCCAATCCGAAAATGTTGTATTAGCCTCAAAACTATTTCTTAGAAATTCACATCAAATATAAATTTAAAGTGCTAAAAGAAGAAAAAGGTAATCACTAGATACTTAAAAGACATAGTTTGACCACATTGGCCAAATATCTGCCATTTTCCATGACAACGATTATTTATGCCAGCCATTTTATTATCGCCTCCATTTTTAAAGAACTCTATTATGTTTGTAAACATCGTTTTTAGGAGACATAGGTGAAGTTAGAGAAGATTTCCGTGATGCATGTACGACCAGAAAATATCAGGAAAGACGTTTGGTGCTCAGGAATCAGTGACATTCGTGTTTCAGTGAAACGGAGGCCATTTGGCAAAAATGGCGTAATTTGCCAAACAAATTGCAAACGTGAAGAAAGACTAATGCAGCTAACAAAAGGACGCATAACTAAGCGCAAACATGGTAAATTTCTTCACGTACACGAGTAAAATCATAAATAAGCGCCATCTTCACTACATTTAATAAACTTGCTGTAATATTGGAAAATGGCGGATATGAACGTGTTCTACGTGGATTCCGAGGTTGCTCCGGGTCTAAAAAAAATTTTTTTTCGCCTCATCTACCTGTGACCTAATTGTCATATTTCAATCAGCATTTGCAGTGTTTTTACTTTTACCGCACATACCAAAAAGAGAATCGAGTGGAGAGCTGCATCAAACCAATATTCGAATTTATAATTACAGATGACTTTCCCTCTGTCTAACCTTCTTGTCCTCTTGCTACAGCCACATGTATGTCTCCAAGAATTATTACGTTTCCCTCCCAGATGACGTTCTTTTTTACTTACACTCTCTTAAATTTCTTCCACTTTGTAATTTTCAAAACCTGATATGGGCAACTTCCACTGCACCACAACTGTAGCCTTAAATTATTTTTTATTGTAATCATATATATTATTTCATAATATTGATGAAATCTCTTTATTCTGAAACAGAAAATTTCTTTGAGTATGATTTGAAGCCTTCGTTTCGATCCAGATATCCTTGGGGGGGGTTACATGCATAGGAAAACAAAGGATTCATGCATAGGATAGGGTTTGAGGACAGTGAGGGTGAATCAAGCTTTTACGAGCGGGCTGGGATAGCGAAGTACTCCTGTAGCGATCCTGTGGGAGGGACCCTTGGCCCCTCACAACCTGTTCCACCTATCCTGTTTCATTCCTCTCCCTAACGTCATCTTCTTCACAACCGTGTGCAACCAATTTTCGCCACCTCTATAACCGGTATTTGTCATTTAATAAGTCTTCTTCTCCATCCAATTTCATTTCAATGATACCTAAGAATTAGTGGAGGATTAAAATGTAATCGGAGCGAAACGGATTCAGCAACAAGAGTCAGACAACTGTTTCAAAGAACTGTTACAAAAAACAGGTTAGTTTCGTGATCGTTGCGCAGCCGCACCATTGCGCTCTGTTCTGTGCAGTGGCAACTGATGAAGCTGAAGCTGACTGTTTCGTCTTCTATTCTGTTCCAGTTGCACTGCACGTGTGGCTGCGTTGCGGTTATAAGCTACAATCTGTTGGATTTGAATGTGTTGCAGGGGGCTGCCGGTTTATTCGGGCAACACATGTCCGCCCAGCGTTGCAGATAGAATTAGAACTGCAAAATATCAATCTTTCATGAATCAAAATGAAATTGTTACTTTATTTAAGTGTAAAATTTCTTATTACAAAGAACAAAAAACTACCAGTCACGTAGTAAGAGCACCAATAGTTCGCCCATTGTTTAGTGTGCCTCTATCTGTTGTCCGCAACAGGTTGCTTCGTGGAACTGTTTCGTTTTGAAACTGTTTCGGTTGAGAAACAGTTGCAATGAAACTGTTGTGCTGTTTGAGTGCCACCACTACTATGAATGCTCAGAACCATGCTTCGCATGTCTACTTTCAGCTCTTCCGGACGTCCCTAGCCTCTGAAGGACTTGACGCTATAAGTAGAAATCCTACGTGTATTGCAGTTTATCAAACCTGACCGACCTATTCTCTGGACTAATGACCGCCCGTAGATTCGAATAGGGAATAGTTTACCTCCGGTAGATTTTACTCGAGAGGGTTCCATCACGTCTTTTACAACCAAATCAAAGCAATATAATTGAGGTTATAATCCGCTGTTCCTAGAGAAAAAAGTTAGTGCTTTCCCGTTGCCTTCCACATCGCAGTATTACCGCCGTTTGATAGATATTTTTACCACGCCAGCGGTGAAATAAGTGCTTCTGTAACTACCTACGTGATCATCACCTTTACACAGGTGTATAAAGACTGCCTGTGAGGTTAAATGCCACCAATTGATTGGCAAAAGCCTCTCGCCTATTCACATGGCATAGTTAGAGATTTTCGTAGCATTTTCCTATCGTATCACTTTTTAACAAAACTCGCGGCTTTACTATGATTTTTTTAAATACTATAGATTAAATCTTTTAAAAATCTTAATAATGACACCTTTCTTTTACCTTTTCGTCCGATATCCTTCCTTCTTTTAACTTGGTGCATCCTAGTTTCATTGCAGTGCCACAAATTTTTCGTATACGTTTCCCCAACGATAGGTCTGAACTAACGGCAATGTCCATATACTTGACTCCTTCGTTAGCATTCATATCTACTCCCTTCACTTTGAAGAATATCTCGAAGTGATTTCTTTCATAAGAATTTTACTACGGTGCATTATTTAAGATTTACTTTGAGTCCCACTCAAGACACCACGAGTAAACGTTAAATGTTGATGACAGAATTTCTAAGTCCCTATTTGCTGCAATTAGCCGGTAGGTGACTGCATCATTAGCGATTTAAAAAAATTTCAGCCAACTCAGGAGCCTATATCAATGATATAAATAAAGTACAATCTGGAGCCGACTGCGCTTTCAAGTAGGGTGCCAGATGTCACCCAAACCATTTCAGAACTACCTATTACACGTCGATTATTGCTCTTCAGTTCCGATCAATTAGAAAGTCGCGTCTTGATTTCATTACTTTGATGTTTATTTCATACGACTGCTATATGAATGTAAGATTTATGCGTGGAGTCTTGTCGAGTAAGCTTTTGAAAACCAAGAAAAGCGCGACTATTTTCTCTGTCATCCCACCTTATATGAGGCTATCATGAAGGAATGGTGCAAGATTGGTTTGGTATGACATACTTTTCCAGAAGCTAAGCTGAATCTTTCATTATAAGTTTCGACTCACCAGAAACCACACGATAAGGTTAACATGAAAAGAAAAACTCACTGTCTTTGATGTCTTGCACGGTTCTGGATGATATTCCAGAGAGGAAACCATGAGTTACGAATATGGTCGTCTGTAGACGATTGAACGTAGACCTTCTGAGCTGGTCCCCGTCTCCAAGCTTCAGGATCTCGCCAGTCCTCGGTCCTCGTCTGTTAAAATGAAGAGTAGAATGTAAAACAAGGGCAGACCTGAGAAATATTATGGTAGGTTAGTTATAATGCAATCCAGTTTAATATCCTTTCCCTAATATATGGAATATGAACAAATAATTATATATGTAAATCGGTAACCTCGTGATTAGACAGTAAATTTAAGAAATTAATACTTTTAGTGACAGTAAAGAGGTGTAAAAATTATAGGGCAGAATAGGAGAATTTATTTAAACAGACTCAAAGTTTTAGGTCTAAATTGGAGAATTCAGTTATGCTGACAGTTCCTACCCCGAAAAGGAAGAACATGATAACAGTGGTGGATTCAACGGTGGGCGGAATGAGCGGCCGCCCATGAATCCTTTGGGTCCCAAAAAATCCAAAGTAAAAGTATAAAAATATTAGTTTCTATTTTATTTGCATGGTGAAACATTTTCACTTCCTCAGGTGTTATGATTGAATTTACACTATTGCAGAACTGTGCATACTCATTCGATTCTACTATTAAATGAAAGATTGCTTCTTCGTCAAAAAATAGTTCAAAAATGTGGTAGGGGACACGTCACGAAAGGAGGAGTGACCAGGATTAGGGAAAATCGCATGTACTGTAATATCTTAATCATCCAAAACGATCTTTTATTCGCGTGTTTGAGGTTTCTTACGTGATTAACCACTTGGACCAGATTCCCCATATGCTTGAATACTCTCCAGCTTCCCTTGGGGCCCATCACTGGTTACACGTCCACCGTTCCGAAAGACAACTTCAACTTCGGGGCGCAATTGCCGTCCACTCAAGTTGTCCACCATTCCTCCGCTGTCTTCTTCGGCTGAATATTCATTAGACAACGCAGTTACCGCCAGTCTTTCGATGCATATTTCGATGAAGTAAGTTCCAAAATTATTAGGTACTCACGTAGCAACTCAAGAGTAGAAGTAGCGAAAAGGGTGTGAAATATTTTTCGACCGTGTGCGATGGAGAGACGAAAGGCAGAGAGAATACGTAAAAAGGATGTAGCAGTCTTTGGCACCGTCTTAGGAGTTTCCCGGTGGCTACTCCTCACCACTCCTCATTCCCTCGCTCTTTCTTCTCCTTCTTCCGTGGAAAGGTTGTTTTTTTCCACCAGACCCCTATATCACCTAATCTGCGCTGGAGTGTGCGTCGCGAGCCCGGAAATAGTATATACATCCGGAGGTACGGGGACGACCAGGGGCCTAAGTCATCAGGGTGACGGCGAACACAAATACGACTGAACTAGAGATATATCCGGGGTGTACATAAATGAAATGTATACTTCATTCAAACTCGAATTGTTATAAACACTATAGAACAAAATAAATCCGGTGGAAACACCAAAGACGAAGAAATTACCACGTAATGGGTCCCCGAATAAAAATAGCATGAGAAGCGCCTAGCGGTACCGTATGGTATCAGAGAAATGTCAACCCTTGTAACTTCCCAATGAATAAACCTGCAACAAAAACCTTTGATCATATCGGATGCTACATGTATTTCAATGTAATAATATGTGAAAAAAGTCTGTAGAAAATGCCAATACTGAATAAATAAATGAAAATCGGAAGGTCCTCTTTCCACCTGATGCTGCTAGCACGGGAGTATGGGTATTCTTTTTAGAGTTAATTGTATTTTAGTCGACTTGTGTGACTGTCTGACCGTCATGCTATGGTCATATATCATATGCATGAACTTATAATATCATTTTGGAACTACAGAGAACTAAGAATTCAGGGCGCAAAGAATGAAGGTCAGCCTCGGGGTTAGCGATGTCAGAATATTGTTTTAACGCATTTCGGATTAACAAGTTTAAATATTCATCCGCTTGGATAGGTCAAATAACAAATCGGCGGAATGAAAGTATAAATTCCAGCTCCGAGACCTGAACTCACTAATGGTACGAATCGATTCCTTAACCACAAGACTCTTCTCTCATTTCTAACGAAATCCAATCCCTTAGTCCATAGAAATGTCTGGGAACTTAACGAAACGCAATAACGCAAGATTAAAATCTTATTCTCCTAGTTATCCAGAAACTCGCCCTTCAAGTAGTCTGAGACTAGTGGTCAGCTTCCGAATCTCTATAGGCTGACAAACTTGTTCTTCATTCACAAGGCTTATTTCACCTGCGATACTTGCCTGGTGTACAGAACGAAGGCCACATCGTCCCTGGTCGCGGGCAAGTAATATGCTTGGCCATATATTCTCGCGGGCCTGGGTTGACCTTGAGCGTCCGGAAAATACATAATATCGGGCCAGTTGGAGCCATCTGATTTATCGCTGATGACCAGAATGGGCTGCTGTCCGTTGGCGACTGCAGAAAAAGAGAGAAACACGGTTCATCCATTGGTATGCGCAACTTACATTGGTAATGGACATGATAATAATAATGATAATCAGAACTTCGGCAGATGTACCCCGGATACGCTGTGAAACTAGTAGTTCTCATCATAAGTGTGCTTGGTGGAGTAAAGAGCTCGCTGCTAGATAGCATAAAGTGCATTCTGTGCTGCTTGGCACAGGCGGAATCAGTTGTTGCACGCATGCAGAAGGCCGTCATTCTGGTGCCACTCCGTCTACTGCGTACGCATGGCCCAACAGCAGCGTAGCCACTCATCCGATGGGCGTCGCACGTGGCAACGATTACTGCCTCTCTCTAAGTACCTCTCGAGTCTCCGGCCATTATGACGGCAATGAAACCGGGGAATCGCAGGGGAATGTTTCAACGTTAACAAAATAATATTGATAATTATGGCTTTTATTGATTCAAGAGCTAGGTACTTAGAACTATAGATCTTACCAGACATAATATGTTCATAAAACAAGAGGACACTTCATACATAAACATCAATGACCTCCAACACCACGTTTGCAGAATAAAATGGATTTTGGCGAATCAATGGCTACAACCTTTATTAAAATACGGATAAGGGTACATTTTGGGTATTGGTGGGCTATGTACAATTTAGCATTTCATTCACATCCCTTGATGACTCAACTGACTTTTTAAACCTACAGGAAGGTGTATCAATAATCGCATATTGCTGATATGACAGTTGTGATCACCACCTCAAGTCTTCAGAGTTGACAGGATATTTTTGCATGCATTACTACATAAAAAGGAAACAACTTTTTTACTGACATAATTGCCTCACTTTACAATGGTTTACAATGACCACTTAACAATGAGTAAATGAGTAAGTATACTACTCACACGGCGGAAGGACCATCCAGATAATCACATCTTTCATTCAACGAAGACCTCGACACCCAACTTTTCAATTTTGACTTATTTTGGAAAAGAGTACTTTGATTAAACGTGGTATCTTAATTTTTACGTGCCTTGGCAATTCAATCCAGCGGCATGTCATATCAAAACGACCAAAAAAAGATCGAAATCACCCTTGACCTCACCGGATTTGACCAAAAATACAGGGCGCATTTTTTTTTACTACATTTTGACACCGCATTACATCTCTAGGTCCGACAGGAAATAAAAAAATAAGAGCAATTCGTTGCCGGACAGATAAGTACAAAATTTGTTCTTACCACGCACAATAAGTGACCACGATAAAAACTGAGATCTAATGAAAAAAGTGTCGAAATACACTTCTCCTTTTAACCTCCCTATAACATTCTCCTTTACACCTTTACGCGACTAGTATCCTAACACCCCCTGCCACACGCCCATGTGGTGCCTCACAGGGTAGTATGTAGATTTAGATGTAGGAAAAGGTGTATTCATTGTAATGCCTGTCTCACATTACTACCTTATTTGAGCTGTGAAATAGTTAATAGTGTAATTTACCCAGCGAAATAAACAATTACACAGGTTAGTAGCTACACTTATTCAAATTACGACAAAGGAGAACAAAATTGATTGCAAAACGCCCTCCGACACAACGGGTTTATTAATATTACGCGTGGTAGAAAGAATAATTGAATTTTAGATATCAGGAGGGAGACCTATGGATAGAGTGGATAGATCGAATGATAAAGGTCGCGAGAGAAATGAATCACCATTTGTGACAGAATTGGCCACGAGCAGAGATCGGAGGGCTGCACTTCATCAAATCCTAACGTTGCAGACGCTGGTTGATGCTCCTGGAGGCGATCACCCCCACACGTCTCATCTAAAGCCCTGGGGGTGCCCGAGCCACTAAAATGCTCCTGAATCCCCTCTATGTAATGACCTTATTGATTTCGACAGAGATATTATTGAAAATCTAACCAGTGGACGAACTAAGAAATTACTATGCTCTTCAGGCGTTTGCAACCTACTTCCATCTGAAAGAAGTTAGTAAATTAGCATTTCTCTCAATTTGGGTCCGAAATGGATTTTTGCCTGAAGATACCGCGCCATAAGGTACCGAGATATGATTCCGGATGGGACTAGCAGTGGCAGTATTATTGTGAGTCACTTGTTGAGGAGTTACAGACAAATGTACGGAATTCACCTGGTGGTACTCGGCATAGGAGAGTCTAAGGTCATGTAGGATACATCTAGCTTAGATGAGCGAGAAGTAGAACAAAAGGACCTACAGTGATCTACCTAAGTTACTTCATTTCACCTTTTTTGTATGATTTCCTCTACCTAACGTCATGCCTTTTATGGTACTATGAAAGGGGGAATGTATATCTTCTGCGGAAAAAGAAAGTATTTAATAGGTTAATGTCGACACCGGGTTTTTCCACAACATTCTTTCATTCCCCATAAAATCCTTCCCTCGTCAAACCTGCCCACTTAGTTAGTCTTCATGGTGCAAATCAGGGGTCTTCAAAGTACGGCCCGCGGGCCAAATCTGGCCCGAAAGATGATTTTATCCACCCCGCAGAAGAATTATTCGGAAATGCGTCACAAAATCTTTGCTTGGGTGGTCGCTACTTGTAAGCAGGGATGTGACCCGAAAAGGCATTTTACGTTTCGTGCCGGACCTGGGAGGCACCCGAACTCGGAGTCCAAGCCTCGGCGTCGAAGGAAACCCAACCCTTCACCACGGGTAGTTTATGGCACCAACTGACCTGGTTTATAACTTTTTAAAGTGAAACATAAATCGCACAATTATGTTCGTCTTTGTGTTGCACTGGTCACGCTGGTGAAAATGATTTTTTCATCGCAGTCATACGATAGATATTAACCATTTTACGTGCTTTAGTAATTTAATGTACATTAAACTGGCTTGGTTTACTAATACACGTAAAATGGTTAATATCTATCGTATAACTGCGTTTAAAAACTATTTTCATCAACGTGAACAGTGAAACACATAACGAACATAATTGTGCAATTAATGTTTAACTGTAATAAGTTATAAACTATAGTGTGACTGGTCAGTTGGTGCTATAAACCACCCGCGGTGAAGGGTTGGGTCTCTTTCAAAGCAAAGGCTCGGACTCCGAGTTCGGGTGTCTCCCCAGGTACGGCACGAAACGTAAAGTGCCTTTTCGGTGCACATCCCTGCTTGTAAGCAATTAAAGTTTCAAACCTTAAATCTCAGCTAAATTAGATTTTAAAAGCACAGACCCATTTACATCAATCATATTAATGGTTTTGGGATGAAAATATGAGAATTTTCTGGTAGTGTTTGTCGTCATCAATATACGGTAATTTAATTTTACATGCTCTGTAATAAGTAAATAAATTTTTCTTATTTCGATAAAACTCATATCTAGAGTTTCCTGTTTGTTATTTTCACTACGGCCAGCTGAAAAGTGTTCATGTTCCCATTGTGGCCCTCGTTACGTTACGTTTGGACACCCCTGGTGTAAAACACCTCAGTTGTCGGTCATCACCGGAAAAAACCAACCACTCAATATTGGGGCCTACCTCCGACATTGGTTTCCATTGCGACGCAGGCAACCAGCGCCACGATCCAAAACGCCTGTCTCGTCATCTTCTTCGTCGATCGATGTCTTTCGGATGATGGTCTGCCAAGTGTGGATGTGAGGATCAAGCAGATGGTGCTGTGTCTCCGTTGTCAAGGCGACACTCACGAAACAACGGTCAAACTACCATGAACGTCCTTTTTTATACTTTAGGCTGACTCGCAACACGACCATGCGACACGACGTATTTCTCCGAAAGATTATTTGTAATTTTCCATCAACCGTAAAGTCCAATCCGTTTTCATTTAATAACTATCAAAATGATTGAATGCCAATGTTTCCATCCCCGATAAATATAATCGTCCCTTCATTTGATACGTTCCAAGTACATCATCCGGTTCCTAGAAAGATTTTTCTATATTTGATTTGGCGATTTTCCTCAAGCATGCAATTATGTGTGCGTTGACTTGAATGGTCATAAATCACGGTATCTCTCACCACAAACTGACTATTTTTCGTGAATCTCGTAATATCTTTTGACAAGCTAATTATCAAATGCAGTGTCAATGTCGGAAGAAGGGGGGAGATCTGTCATAAAGCCATGACCTCAAGGATTACTGAATCTCGTTATCATTGCGAGATATAACTTTTATCTCGTAAGGAGCACAACAGTCATTTCCTCGAAATAATCTCTTCCAATAATTTAACGATATTTCCGGAAATTTTAGGAGGAAAACTCAACAACGCCAAATTGGAAGTTATATCAAATACTTAGACCGTCATCGGATTTATGAATCAATGGATTAAAAAAATTATTTGAAATCTATCTGTTGATGTGAATATTTTATGCGTAGATACCTTAAATCTGCACAACAAATTTCATAATATCCCTTAGTGTTGTAGCTAACTGAGGTTTGTTGTTGGTTGAATTGTGTAACTTAAGCGTTACCTAATTACGAGTAATTTATTTTAATTTTCATGCAGAATAAAACATTTATTACTCTTCCTTAATTTTTATTCTTTCACAACTTCTATCCCTTTCGATGAATTTTCAGTGCTGTGCTAAGTGCTTTTATCATAAATATCGACAGCTTCAACCAGGTCTGACCTTCACCAGTTGTATCTATTGTAGTTTTTATTAACGACACAAACTTAAAATTGGCCACACCTTATTTCCCGGGAAGATGTAACTAAGGAGACGAAACGGCACCACTCCTCATTGACAAAACATAATGCATCAAGCCTATTACAATGAGTTTCGGTAATTCAAACGCATAATATTGTTAAATATTTGTCAAATTAACTTATTCTCAATGGATTTAATTTTAAAGCGTTTACACTGCCACTTGTTAAATTTATAATATTATTAAGTTGACTAAAATATGTAATTAAATTGAGGAACTGCATTTGAAGCTTCAGTACTCTTATAATTTTATTGGTATTCACATATTACTTGTTTATGTTTCTTTAAAACTAGTAGAAATTAAAAAAAAATGCTTGATCCGTTTCATTTTTAGGCATTTATTTAAAATAGTCATTGTAATTCAATTGCTAATCAAAGAAAAAGCCAATTCCAAACGATATTAACTTCACCTCTCTTTCTTTTTAAACTTCAATAGAACGTTTAAGGAGAATGTGGAACAAAGTAAAATATAAATCAGGCAAACATTTGCGGAGCCAAAAAATCTCAGACCCCGATGGGATTTCTGTTTCCAAAGAAGAGACAATCAGTGACAAGAAAGCTTTGCGGAAAGCACTTAAGAGGGTTAGAGTGGGAATAAAGGATTTATGGTTCAGCAGCATGAACCATTTAGAAATTGAACGGGAGTATACCAAGGGTAAAATTTGGTGCTGGAATTAAAAACTTGAGGTGATAGGTGAAATCCATAAAGGAGAGACTTCAATTTTAATCACCCTCTTGCCCCAATTACCTAGGCTATATTTTTACTCCTATCTTGTAGCTTTAGTTACCATCTCATGGAATACAAAACTGGTTAAGTTAGTTCCACCGTAAAATGACTTAAATGTCATTTTATTCATATTCTGTCTACTTGTAAAAAAACCTTGTCCTCTATCTGATATGAACAACAAAATAATACCTTTCCGCGCTATTTTATTCTATAATTGAACTTGAAATTACATTTTGTTCAATGGGGGAATGAGAGAAACACGGGGAAAAATAGTATTTTTCCATTAAATATAAATGCCATTTTCGTGTAAAACTGTTTATAAGAAGGAAATTAACCAGATAAATTGAATAAATATAAAATACAAGCATCTTACCACCTTATTTTTCTAGTTATTGAAGAATTAATGCCGTAATTGAAGTCAAAATTCGGCAATTCATAGGAAATGGACCTGCAGTCGGCACCTATGGCTGGAAAAAGTGCTAATTTAAAATACATTCTTGGAATAATCTGCATTTTTTCTACTTTACTTTTTGGTTTCTATAGGAAACGCATTGCATCAGTGAAAGTAGGATTTATTTTGACAAAATATGAAAAATGTGGAATTTAGTATTTGTTTTGACTCACATAGTCGCGGTGGAACCTCCTTAATGATGAAACCGGTATGTTATGGAGACACACGTGTCTGACTAAGAACCGTTTTCGTTTTGACATACATAGCTCTACAGGAGGAATGGTTCATTAATGATCGTAATTAATTAATTTAGTAAAAATGCCCAAAATCTGACGTTCAAAAACTTTCATAATACTTGGAAATGATTTAAAAAAGTTTTATAGCCAATATAATGAGCCCAATCGTTGATATAGCATGGTAAAATAACTAACGAAATACCTTTCGAGACACAGTAACATCATACAACGAGAGACATGACAACGCTCATTGACGATCGCTAATGCATATGTCATATCATCATCATCATCATTGGTGCATCTGTCCGTAGACAGGTTTCAACGGTAGCGTTGTCTCCACAGCATTCTGTCCTGGGCCTCTCTCTTCATCTCCGCATAACTCCTTCCTTCTTTTATATCCCTCAGCATTCCGTACCTCCTCCTTCCTCTTCCTCTCTTCCCTTCTATTTTCCCTTCTATTATTATTTTCTGTAGGCAGTTATTCCTTAAAATATGTCCTATCCATTTTGCCTTTCTCTTTTTAATTTCTCTCAGTATACTTCTTTCTTCTCCAATCCTCCTTAGCACTTCTTCATTCGTGATCTTATCTTTCCATTCAATCTTTTCCATTCTTCGCCATAGCCACATTTCAAAGCTTTCTAAGTACTTTTCTTCTCTCTTCTTTAACGTCCACGTCTCGCATCCATACAACACAATGCTCCATATGAAGCATTTTGCAAATATTTTCCTAATGTCCATCTTGATGTTCCTTGCTGTCACCAGTTCCTTAACCTTGCTAAAAGCTACTTTTCCTTGCTCAATTCTGCTTTTAATTTCTTCAGTACAGTTGCCACTCTGTGTAACTATACTTCCCAGGTACCTGAAAGAACTTACTTGTTTTAATTTTTCTTTCTCCAGCCATATATTTAAGGGCCCTTCTGTCTTTGCTATTCTCATTACCTTAGTTTTATTGCTGTTTATTCTCATTCCGTAGTCTTCACTTTTCTTCCTAATTCTTTCCATCATTTCCTGAAGTTCTTCTTCATTCTCTGCTATTATAGCCTGGTCATCAGCATATTTGATGGATTTTATTCTCTCACCTCCCACTTTTATCCCCCCGATGTCTTCTAAAGCTTCTTCCAGCAGTTTGTCAGCATACAAGTTAAAGAGACATGGTGACAGACAGCAACCCTGCCTAACTCCTCTTCCTATTGTGGTTTCCTTTGTTTCCTCGTCCCCAATTCTTACCGAAACTTTCTGATGGATGTACATCTGCTTTATTAATCTTCTATCCTTCCAGTCTATATCTATCTTTCTCAGAAGATCTAATAAGATATCCCATCTGACCCTATCAAATGCCTTTTCATAATCAATGAAGCATACGCATATCCCACGGTTCAACTCTAATACCCTTTCTGTTAGCATCCTCATACATCCAATAGCATCTCTCGTTCCTCTGCCCTTGCGGAAACCAAACTGGTCTTCCTCTAATTTTTCTTCTATTTTCCTTCTCATTCTTTCCAATATAACTTTGGTTATAACTTTGCCCACATGTGAGATAAGGCTTATAGTTCTGTAGTTTTTACATTCCTGTGCATTACATATCTTTGGTACCGGCACCATTATCGTTTTGATAAGATCTTCTGGCCACTCCCCTGTATCATATATTTTATTAACCAGATCCGTGAGCCGATCCAACCCATTTTTCTCTAAAGCCTTTAGAATCTCTACTGGTATTTGGTCTCCGCCGACTGCCTTCCTATTCTTCATTCCTTTTACTGCCATTTCTATCTCCCCTTTCATTACTTTAGGACCTGTATTGTCCCTCTCCTCATTCATGTCATCCTCCAATTCTATTTCACTTCCTCTTTCTCTTGTGCAGTACAGTTCTTTTATATATTCCTCCCATATTTCCTTCACATCCTCGTTATCTGTTGTAACCCTTCCACACTTATCTCTCATACCTTTTTTCGAAATGGCTCTCTGTTTTCTCGTAGTCAACATTCTCACTATTTTGAACATTTCCTCCGTCTTTCCTTCTTTTTCTAGCTTTTCAATAACAAAGCACTGCTCCTTCATCCACTCTTCTCGAGCTTTGTCTGTAGTTCTCCTTAATTCATTGTTAACCTTTCTATATTGTCTCTTTCCTTGTTCCGAGCCATCTCCTTTCCATTTCCTTCTTTCTTCCATTTTTTCCAACATATCTCGGTTTATCCAGCTTTTTCTAGCTTCTTTCTTGTTTACAGTTCCAACCTCCTGTTCGAGAACCATTATTATGCTTTCCTTAATATCCTTCCACTCTTCTTGAATGCTTTTCTCCCCTTCCCCCTTCTTCAGCTTTTCTTCTAGGACTTTGGTAATTTTCTTCTTATCCTCTTCCAACTTCATCAAGTTCCACCTCTTTATTGATTGCTTTTTCCTCGTCACATGCTTAAGCTTAGTGATCATATCTATTATCAGAAGATTGTGGTCTGTGTCCGCATCCGCTCCAGGTAGTGTCTTCGCGTTCTTTACGCTATTCTTAAATCTTTGATTTATCAGTATAAAATCTATTTGATAACGCTTGTTATCACCTGGGCTTTTCCACGTGTAGAGCCTTCTCTTGTGATTCTGGAACCAAGTATTTGCTATCCATAACTGCTGTTGTTCACAGAATTCTATCAATTTTTCTCCTCTCTCATTTCGGGTGCCTAAACCGTATGCTCCCACAGTTTTCCCTTTCCTTCCTTCTCCAACTACACTGTTCCAATCTCCCATTATCACTGCCCTCACTTGTCCCTTTCCATTCTCTTCATACACCTGCAGGATTTCTTCATATACCTCTTCGACCTCTTCTTCTTCTGCTATTGTTGTGGGCATGTACACTTGAACCACCAAGGTATCTACTGGTTCACTCTTTATTTTCAAAGCAATCACCCTTTCACTACATGCTATAACCTTGCTTACCCTTTCTGCAATTTTCTTTTTCATCAAGAATCCAACTCCTCTATTCTTACTGTTCCCTCCCTTGTAAATCATGGTGTACCCCTCATATATGAGTTCCCCTTCTCCTTCCCAACGGACTTCACTGAGCCCCATTAGGTCTATATTATTTTTCTCCATTTCTAATTTTAAATTTTCCATTTTTCCTTTCCTATTTAAAGTTCGTACATTCCAAGTTCCAATTCTTAATGATTTGTTATTTTCCACTATCTTGTTTTCCCTCTTATTGCACCATAACTGTCCTATAGTGTTACCCACCCGGAGATCCGAATGTGGGTAATTTTTACCTCCGGAATATTTCATTACAGAACACAATATGCTGCAGTCACGTATCCGTATAACTAGGGAAACCTTACGGTTCATTAGTGCGGTGGTTTCCCTTTGCCTTCCTTTTCCCCTTGCCTTCCGCACCCTATGCCGTTGGCCAACTTTCTGGCTCATCCACCTTTAGGATCCATTTCTAGATCCATGGGCAAGAGGGTGCCCAAACCCCATCCTAAGATGGAGGAGAAAGCTTATCCCGGCTTTCACTCGGTCTCCAGAGCCGCGTTAGCCACCATTAGGTGCCCATCCCCCACCGCGAGGAGGTGCGGTTGGATATTTCCCTTCATTGAGGCCTGGGACCTTATAGGCATTTCCCATCCTCTCTGGTACTTTAGGGGACATGTCATATACTCAATCGTTATTTTATATAGATAAAATCACAATAAAATACTTTATCATACCAATATCTATTTGTTGCCGTGATAAATGCGATCGTAAAAAATTAGGATCGCATATTCGATGTTCATGCAAGCAAATAAATCCATTTTGCCGATTCAAACCAAGTGCTCTCGGGTACCTGTGCGTGAAATACATTAATAATTACTAAGAAAGATTGCTTTAACGAGGGTAAAAAAATTCCTTTATCAACAATATAATTACCTATGTACTTAGGTACTTGGTTCTATCACCCGGGATTTGTCAGTCAAGAAATGAAAATGGAATTTTACAAAGGTTACCGACCTTTCAAGGGCACATCAAGAAAGTTTTATAGTCAATATAATGAGCCTAATCGTTGATCTAAAATAGTGAAATAACGAACTTCCGTCCGAGATCCGAAAACATCATTCAACGTTAGACATGACAACGCTCTTTGGCGATCGCTTATGCAAATGTCATAAACACAATCGTTATTTCATATAGACAAAATCGCAATAAAATACTTTATCATACCAATATATTTTTGCTACAGTGATATATGCTTTAAAAAATGAAGTACGCATGTTCGAGGTTCATTCAAGCAAATATATCCATTTTGTTGGTTCAAAAGGTTCAAACCATGTGCTCTCGGGTACCTATGCATTAAATACATTAATAACTAATGAGAAGGATTATGCTATTCAGGCTTTTGGTTCTGCAATTAAATTATTTAATATTATGCATAGGTTTCGCCGTGCTATGCTGCCCGGCTTCGTCGGGCTTTTATGAACAACAATGGTCTTTTTTCAAAAAGTAAATAAACAATTCCTGCAGTTGATCTGCGAAAATCAGAGCTGCGAAAATCTACAAAAAAAGTTAATGAGAAGGATTGCTTCAAAAATGGTGAAATTTTGCCTTTATCAACATAATTATTGCCTAAGTACCTAGCACCTAGGAACCATGGGTAATTTTACCTTGAGAATGACACTGTATACGCCGGGATTGGTTAGTCAAGAAATGACAATAGAATTCTACAAAGGGTATCGACCTCTCAAGGGCATATCAAGAACGTTTCTCTGAAATTTACGAACCCTTACAGCACCATTCATTCACTATGGTTCCCATCAAGAAAGCCAACGGCTCACTCATGAAGATGAGGGCCTCGTGTACGCTGGAACAAAGTTTCCAGGTTACTTTCGTATTCAGGGATGATGAGGCATCAACTGTGGCGCCCCTGGACATGTGCCATTTGCGGGATAGAGGAAGATGGGTGAATGGAAGGCAGAGAACTGCAATGGCATGGGAACTGTGATGCCATTCTTGACACGATTGTGTTATTTAAAAAAAACCCAAACATTTGTACACTCTTTAAAAAAGTTTTTTTATTCACATGACCATCAATCTTTATCTTTTTTACCCTCGTAACCAAATGGAAGGGTGCGAACTCGGTCATTTAAAACACCCCTATTCCTATCCTCAGAGGAAAGAGCCAGTCTTCTCTGTTTAACCGTGTGCAAGTGGTGTTCTTTGGACCGAATGTTGTACTGATCCACGAAAACATTCTTATTCGAAAACAATGCATCCTTGTAATCTTGGAAATTTACTTGCGAGCCATCCGAGATGGAACTCGTGGGGGATTTAGTTCCCTTGTTTTTTAAAAGTTGAACCAGTCTTCGAAACGGATGGCATACGATTTGGCTCTTAATCCCACGAATTCTAAAATTTTCTTGTGTCCACTCTCGTCCCACCACAGTCCAGCCTCCTTGTGGGTCCCTCTGGTTTTGATGACGTAGTTGTCCGGGACGTCCTCGTAGTCGAGCAGTGGTCCCGATATCGGATCGTGCAACATGGTTAACAACGGACGCTGCTTGCACCTCGAGAAACGCATCATCAAACAATCCGTATCCGAGTAACGACAAGATACATTGTCTCCCAACACCCCTTGCAAACGATACAGAAATTCATATATTCTGAGTTTAGCTAATTCTAGTATGCAAACACCTTTTTAAACGGGCTTTTTTACAATACTTCATTCTTTTTGAATTCACAAAAATATTTATCATTCACCATGATATAATTTTGACAATCTTTAAGAAAGGAATTCGTTATCCTCGTATCGGGAGTTATTTTTCTTGGAGGACAGCAAACCTTTTGTATCTGAAAGGGTCCTCACAACATTTACTCTTTGCCAGCCTCGGTGCAACACTACATTTCCGGCCCCGGTGGCAGCGGGGTAACGTACTCGCCTTCCAACCCGAAGGTCGCGGGTTCGAGTTCCACCTGGGGAGGATTTTTCGCCTCCTAGGGAATGGTCGTGTGTGTTGTGTTATATTTACGAGTTGATTTGTAGCTCGGAATGAAGTCATTATTATTATTATAACATTTACCATACAGACTGTTCGCTGCCAATTTGAACAAATTCGAATAACATTTACTCGTCGATTCTTATCTTAAATTTATATTTCGTGTGACATATTCTTTGAATACATATTCTTGAGTGAAAACAAATACTTTGTGCACCTGCCATGCACATGTTTATTTGCACCCCCTGCGCGCCCTCCTCGCACACACCTCGTAGGTCCGGGGACTTTTATTGTTTACCTCCTATCAACCCCAAACACATCCATGAAGTTTGGTCTCTGTCCTCTTCCATGTCCTCTACACCCTTTTTTTGGGCGTTCATTAACTGACTAAGAAAAATATTAGACTATTCATTTGCTAATGAGGATGACCATGTCAATACCTCAGATCATGACACTGCATCTGAACAAGGTGACATATCTAATACCAATTGAAGCTTTTCGCATGAATCCCCGCATTCATCAGTAGTAAGTCGCGGCTCGGATACTTTACTTGGTAAGGACGGTACGTCGCTGCGGAATAGAAATACTCCCCCTCTAAATGTAAGAACACGTGCAATTAATATTGTGACAGGCTGTAAGGCCTCACTGGGTTCCGCTAGATGTGGAAAAACCCCTATTGACTGCTTTTTGCTGTTGGTGAACGACATTACTTTACGGACAATAGTAGTGTGTAGTAATCTGTTCATTTTGCGTGTCTCTCAGTCATTTGCAAGAAAACGCGATGCTGAGCTCACCGATGAGTGTGAAATAAAATCATTCTTTACGTCACTTATATTGGGCGGATCACTCCGCTCAGGGCATAAAAATGTCCAAAATCTCTGGGATCAAATGGAATGGGAATTGATATATATTATTCAACAATGAACTTGAAAAGATTTTTATTTTTGCTTCGGTGTATCCAATTTGACAATATAAATGACAGGCAACAACGGCGGGAGTTATATATATTTGCTCCATTTCGGGAGAGTTTTGAATTATTCGTCCAAAATTGTGAGAACAGACAGGAATCTTTAATACAATAAACGAACAACTGGTCCCAGTTCGAGGAAAGTGTCGATTTCGTCAGTCCATACCCACGATTCCATTGACTGATGCTAGGATAATGTACATTACACCACCATTAAAAAATGTACACCAAATCTCCGGAAATTTACTTACAAGGAACACCTACGAAGTGTAACGCAATTCATTTTTTCACTTAAATCTTCAAGCATGCCAAGTTTGAATCAAATCGGCGCGTTACACTTCGTAAGTGTTCCTTGTTAGGGACTCAGCCAGAAGGCCCATTTAAAGTATCCTATAAGCCACATTCTGTAGTGATGCGTCTAGTTAGAACTATACAAGGTACAGAAAGGAACGTGACTGCAGATAATTGGTATTTCAGCATTCCATTAGTAAAAGAACTGCGTGAAAGAAATTAAAGCACTCACCTTGGGGCTTCAAGAAAGAACAAAAAGTAAATACCTATGCAACTAGTGAATGTGAAAAAAGGAGAGAAAAAAATAGATGTTTTGCATTCAGCAGAGACATGGCTCTCGTTTCATATGTCCGTAAAAAAATAGAAATGTAATTTTAGTCTCGTCAATTCATCACGATGGAAAAAATTGATGACAGGTCTGGGGAAATGCAGACGCCAGAAATGATCACTGCGTGTAACTTCTCTAAGGCAGGTGCAGATGCTGTAGACGAAATGCGCGAAACTTACTCAACTTCAAGGAAGTGCAGGAGATGGCCATTAGTTCTGTTTTTCCAGAATTTTGAATAATGCTGTCGAATAAATGCCCAAATGTTACATTGTTCAAATTGTTCATGCACCCCAATTGTCCGGAGATATTTTTAAAGGGATATTGGTCTTAATTTATTGATATTGTAAATCTAAAAAAAAGCAGGGCTGGCTCTTTTGTCAATGACTTTGAAAACAAACATATCTAAGTCAATGCATCCGACGACAGAGCATAGGAATGCTATGTAACCAACACAAAAAGAGGGAGTTGTACAATATTTACAAGAAAATTTGATGTAAATAAAAAAAAAACTACTGCATTAAATGTGAAAAGTGTGTGTGCGTGAAGCATATGAAATATATATATTGGTAAAATATTTTAATTGCGACTGATATGTAAGAATGAGTATTTTAAGTTTTTAGTTTTGTGAATTGCACCTTTCTATCCTTGCTAAAATCAACTTATCCGCGTTGTGTTTTGTCCACTTCCTCAACCATCTTATCTCACACTCCGCCCACTCTAGGTCGCGGTCTCTCTTGACCCATGGGGTATCGCAGGACATGATGAGGAAAAATGACCAAGTAAAATATGTATTACGAAACAGCTGAAACGGCCACAGAAAAAGCAGTTATGAGTCGTTTCATTTTTTCATAATGAAATATTGCACCACAATTATAAATAGGTATATTTTTGTCTTCATTTTTTTCATAAATATAGCAAATTTAAAAATTACTTTTGTTCATTTATTTTGGTAAGTATAAGTATTTTGTATGCGGAATATATTATACATATTGAAATATCGCACCATATTTAGGATAATAGGTAAACAAGTTAGACTATTATCAATAATTGTATACTATGAAAAATATTATGGTGGCATAAAAATATCCGTATGTATTTAAGTATAAAATGCAGTTTTGTCAATTAAAACAAATACACGCGGGAAATATATAGCCTATGGATACCATTGACAGAAATTGCAACGTTAGTAGTCGCGCGGGGTCACTTCGAAACCCATCACTTGAAAATTGTAAATTAAATTGAAACTGTCATATGTTTTAAAAAATATTTATATTTGTTATGGGTAAATACCAAGTTTCTTAAAGGTACTAAAGGTATCAAAAACGTTAATCGTACAAACTATAAGAAGTAATAAATGCTTGGGTGTCCCCCCCGCGCGCCTACTTACATTTCATTGTTTTATAATAAAATATTGTACCAAAATTAAAAATATATTTTTGTCTTAGTATTCTTTTAAATATTGCTTATTTAAAAAATTTTTTCGTTCTTTTCTTGGTAAAAATAAGTTGTTTTTTGCGGTATATTTTATAAATAGTGACATCTCGCACTATATTTAGGATTATTCATTAACAATTTATATTATTTTTATTATTTTAATTTATTTATTATCATTATGGCAGTATACTATGACAAAAAAACGTAAAAATATCCATTTACAGTATATTTAAATATAAAATTCAGATTGGTCAATAATAACAACCACACACGGGAAATATAGACCATGCATATGAAGTGCAACGTTGGTAGGCGCGCGGGGTCACTGCGACCCCATGACTTAAAATTGTAATTCAATTAAAATTATCAAGGTTTTAAAAATTTTTTTTACTTGTTATGGGTGAATAATATGTTTTTTAAAGGTTCTGAAGATATCAAAAAGATTTATCGTACATTAAAAAGACTATAAGCGGTAATAAATGCGTGGGTGTCTGGCAGACCCCCGCGTAGGTACCTACTTCAGGGTTAAATAAAATATTTGCCAAAACTTTTGACCGTTGCACATCGACAGTGGACCCTCATTAAACATTAATGGATTCCCCTCCGCCAGTGGAGTAAGTGTAAAAAGTACAAATACAAACTACAGCAAATTTACGAGGAGCGTAAGGAAATAGCTTCAATATCACTAAAAGAGTGCAAGAATATCACAAATGACGTGTTTTATTCATTTATTGATTCCAAGGTTTATTTTAAATGCCAAAAGCTCCGACGTGCAGGTGCTGCAAATTGGATGGACTTGATTTTAATCATGTGCAGCTCATTCGAGACATGAACACAGCCGAGGAATGTTCAGCTTCAGGAATGTAAATAAGAAATAATCTCTGTGATTTCATGGGACAGGCTATAACGACAATTCCTTCTCATTCTTACTTGTGGAAGATCGACCTGATTGTTTTTTCAGATTAAGATTAAAGTGAACGTACAAAATATTACGGTGCACATACTAACTGAAATTACTATTGTATCCAACGTCTACCTGTGGACCACTGCCTAGCCCCGGATATTGTGCAACGCTGGGCTAGGTCAATGGTGCGTGAAAATTTCAAATTGTTTAATATCTAGATGATTCCTTTTCATGACCTCTTTTCTTATTATGTATCACAGTATCTTATGCACGGTACCTTCAGGAATAAGTGGGCGGGTTTGACGAGACAAGGATTTTATGAGGGAATCGAAGTAGGTTTGGGAGAGACCCTTCTTAATACTTACTTTTTTCGCAGAAGATATTGAAATTAAAATATATTGCTCCGTAAAATAATACATATTCTTATGCACATACAATGAAAAACAATTTGGAGGTAGGTGTCCCCCAAGGCAATCGGCCTGAGGGTGGGGGCACCATCAAAATGAAATAATGCATTACTGCTGACCCAGCTGACTTACAATGACATTCGACATAACACACATTAACAATGATATCTTGCACATTGCACCATGCATACACATAAATAACTAAATATATACCATAATACAACCATATATATAGCATAATACAGACGTAATCAATACACTTGGAGTACAATAAAGAGCTTATTTAAGGAAAAAAAGAAACAATTTACATTTTCTAGATTCAATAGACATGGTTTTAGACAACTTAAGATTCCACTTAACCTCTTTGCAGTATTAAAATTTGTAGGAAACATAATTTATGCCTTCGGCCCTATATAAATGAAAGAACGTTTGCACAAAGTTAGGTAGGACTTTGGCAAAACATAACAAGAATTATTTCTAAGTGCATAGGAGTGCGGTTTTTGAAATATTTTAGGCAAATTGCCACTGCGAATAAAATATGATCTCAAAACCTTGAATATATAAAGGTGCCTATGCGGTTATAGGTCTTAAAATTGGGAAGGAAGGTTCAAAACGACCTTTTCGGGCTCTCACTCGGACAATACCCTAAAGTGCATTTTCTGCTCTTTAGTAGAGCGCGCCCCTCGAGGATGGACACGTTCGACGGACGGGTTTCGAACCCCGTCATTAATTGTCGGTCCTTGCCCTTGGTGTCGAAGGTCAATAATGGAACACAAGCTGCATTTTCAGTACAAGAGAATAAATATTTTTCTCTGCATGCAAGCTTGATGCATCCTAGCCGACATTAGACTCTCCTATGTCGAGTGCTACCGGGTGAATTTCGGACATTTGTGTGTAATTCCTCAGTGAGTGACTTAGAATTAATAATGTCACTGCTAGTCCCATTCGCAATAATATCACGGTACCTTACGGCGCGGTATCTTCAGGCAAAAATCCGTTTAGGACATGGATTGAGAGAAATGCTACTTTACTAACTTCTTTCAAATGGAAGTAGGTTGCAAACGCCTGAAGAGCATAGTAATTTCTTAGTTCGTCCACTGGTTAGATTTTAAATAATATCTCAGTGGAAATTAATAAGCCATTACATAGAGGGGATTCAGGAGCATTTTAGTGGATCCGGCACCCCCAGGGCTTTAGGTGAGACGTGTGGAGGTGATCATATCCAGGAGCATCAACCAGCGTCTGCAACGTTAGGATTTGATGAAGTGCAGCCCTCCGTTCTCTGCTCGTGGCCAATTCTGTCACAAATGGTGATTCATTTCTCTCGCGACCTTTATCATTCGATCTATCCACTCTATCCATAGGTCTCCTTCTTCACATCCTAACTTCAATTATTCTTTCTACCACGCGTAATCTTAATAAACCCGTTGTGTCTGAGGGCGTTTTACAATCAATTTTGTTCTCCTTTGTCGTAATTTAAAAGCGAATAGCTACTAACATCTGTAATTGTTTATTACGATGGTAAACTTACGCTCGTAACGTTTTCACAGCATACAAATTGTAGTAATGTGAGAGAGGCATTTTCAAGATTACACCTTTACCCAAATATTATCTACATGCTACCCTGCGAGCCGCCGCATGGGAGTGTGGCAGGGGGTGTTAGGACACCAGCCGCGTAAAGGTGTAAAGGAGAATGTTATAGGTGGATGAAAATATTAAGTGTATTTCGGCAGTTTTTCCAGTGGATCTCAGTTTTTATCGTGGTCACTTATTGTGCGTGGGAAGAACGAATTTGAGTAACCATCTGTCCGGCAACGAATTGCTCTTATTTTTTATTTCCTGTTGGACCTAGAGATGTAGTGCGGTGTCAAAAGGTAGTAAAAAGAAATGCGCCCTGTATGTTTGGTCGAATCCGGTGAGGTCAATGGTGATTTCGATCTTTTTTTGGTCGTTTTGATATGAAATGCCGCTGGATTGAATTGCCGTGGCACGTGAAAATTAAGATACCACGTTTAATCAAAGTACTATTTTCCAAAATAAGTCAAAATTGAAAAGTCGAGAGCTCCGCTGATTGAAAGATGTGATTATCTGGATAATCCTTCCGCCATGTGAGTAGTATACTTACTCATTTGCTCATTGTTATGTGGTCATTGTAAGCCTCTATGTGAGGCAATTATGTCGGTAAAAAAGTTGTTTCCTTTTAATGTAGTGAAGCATACAAAAATATCCTGTCAACTCTTAACTCTTGAGGTGGTGATCACTACTGCCATATCAGAAATAAGCGTTTATTGATACACCTTCCTGTAGGTTTCAAAATTAAGTTGAGTCATCAAGGGATGTGAATGAAATGCTAAATTATACATAGTCCACCAATGCCCAAAATGTACTCTTATCCGTATTTTAATAAAGGTTGTAGCCATGGACTCGCCAAAATCCATTTTATTCTGCAAACGAGGTGTTGGAGGTCATTGATGTTTATGTATGAAGTGTCCTCTTGTTTTATGAACATATTATGTCTGGTAAGATCTATAGCTCTAAGTACCTAGCTCTTGAATGAATAACAGCCATAATTATCATTACTATTTTGTTACCGTTGAAACATTCCCCTGCGTGTCGGAAGGCGTTTTGCAATCAATTTTGTTCTCCTTTGTCGTAATTTGAATAAGTGTAGCTACTAACCTGTGTAATTGTTTATTTCGCTGGGTAAATTACACTATTAACTATTTCACAGCTCAAATAAGGTAGTAATGTGAGACAGGCATTACCATGAATACGCCTTTTCCTACATCTAAATCTACATACTACCCTGTGAGGCATCACATGGGCGTGTGTCAGGGGCTGTTAGGATACTAGTCGCGTAGAGGTGTAAAGGAGAATGTTATAGGGAGGTTAAAAGAAGAAGTGTATTTCGACACTGTTTTCATTAGATCTCAGTTTTTATTATAGTCAATTATTTTGCGTGGAAAGAACGAATTTGAGTAACGATTTGTCCGGCAACGTATTTTTCATATTTTATCTTTACGGTCGGACCTAGAGATGTTGTGCGGTGTCAAAATGCAGTAAAAAGAAAATAAGTATGTTAAGTCGAAACCGGTGAGGTCAAGGACGATTTCGATTTCATTGCCGTCATAAAGGCCGGATACTCGAGAGAGGTTGACCGGTATTCGCTGCCACGGCCGACGCCCATTATATAGCTGGGCTACGGTGCGCAGGGGACAACCGTAAGCAGTAGACGGAGTGACCCCAGAATGACGGCGTTCTGTCTGCTTGCAACTAGTGATTCCGCCTGTGCCACGCAGGACAGAATGCACTTTATGCTATCTAGCAGCGATCTCTTAACTCCACCAAGCACACTTATGATGAGAACTACTAGTTTCGCTAGTTTCACAGCGTATCCGGGGTACATCTGCCGAAGTTCTGATTATTATTATCATTATTATGTCCATTACCAATGTAAGTTGCGCATACCAATGGATGAACCGTGTTTCTCTCTTATTCTGCAGTCGCCAACGGGCAGCAGCCCATTCTGGTCATCAGCGATAAATCAGACGGCTCCAACTGGCCCGATATTATGCATTTTCCGGACGCTCAAGGTGAAACCAGGCCCGGGAGAATATATGGCCAGGCATATTACGTGCCCGCAACCAGGGACGATGTGGTCTTCGTTCTGTACACCAGGCAAGTATCGCAGGTCAAATTAGCCTTGTGGATGGGGTTTTATCTCAGTGATGGTGCGAATGGTCATGACGCCTGCGCAGAAAACCAATTTCGACCTGGGGGGGGGGGGGGGGGGGTTATTTTGTAATCTCACCTTTACAATGACTCTTTGCGGGAAGGCGGGAAATCCGTTTCGGTCTCCAAATGATCGGGTCACGATCACCCAAGGTCCGTGTAAAACGATGGTGCCACCATTTCACGTTTCTTACGACACTTTGGATGGAACTAATGCAAGGCGGAGTTGAATGAAACGGATAAAAAGTCGATAGCTACGGATCGAGATTCGAAAGAGCCAGTGAGTTACGGGAAAGAGCAGCTGAGTCAAGGATAAGACCTGCGGATCACTACTTTGAGAGCCGATGATGGTCACGCTGTGTTGATGGCGGAGGTGATCTACGAAAAAAGACGTAATTTTCCGTATTTTTTGACGTAGTCCCACTTGAGTGATATTACAAAATAAACCCCCTGGGCGAGACCATAGCGACGATTGGGACTGCGGGTAAAAGTACTTAAGCATTATCCCAACGGACTTCACGTGCTTTCGTTGCCAATCAATCTCACCGCTAATACTGCTTTCTTGAAATTCGTTAGACTTTCGTGTGTCTACGTGCAAACATTTGGGTCCCTGAACAGAAATATTCGATTCGTGAAATAAAAGAAATACAAATGAAAGCCTCGAGATTCATTTAAAACTGCTATGAATGAACATATAGTGCAAAGGCCGTTTCACACTATCTGATTCGCGTCAGACTTCATTCAAGACTCGTTGAACAAGCTTTCTCGAATGGACATGTCGTCATTTGAAACGTCATGACGGCGAACATATTGTCTTGAATGCTCATGAAATGCTTCATTGCTATTAAGTCCTCTTCTTTTGAACGGTTCTAATATTTCTTGAATCTTGAATGGTGTTGAAGCGTATCGACCAATGGGGTTGGATTTCAGACTACCGGGCGTAAGATGGCCGACATGGAGAAAGTTCCATGCGGAAGCACCTCGTATTTTATGTTATTACAAAATAATATAAAAAGTCTAATGTAACATATAAACTTTTTAACATGAAAGTTCCAGTGTGCTTTAAATTATGAAAAATGTATGTAAGCATTACGAGGCATATTTTGGTCTAATTTGACGATAAAATATGTCTACGGTCGGAAGGAAAACGGAAAATCTCTCACTTCGTTTTTTGAAAGAACGTTCTTAGCGTATTTAGACGTACAATAATGATTTCTGCATTTATACAAATCATTGATATCGTGATTTATATTTATGAAGCGTCAAGTGTTGGCATATTTACAACTAAATGGACAAATTTCGCTCACAGACTTTCCAGGCGAGAATGGGACACCGTCGAAGAATTTATGATAATTTACGATGTCTCTACTATTTTTCTCTCAACGTATGAAGCCTGACTTGATATCTGTGAATAATAATTGTTTTTGCGTACAACAAAGACCCTCAGAAGGGATATCAAGAATATTTTGTTCCAATACATGACTGTAGCCGGCGAAAAGCACGAAAGTGTGCTACCAAACCAAAACGTGGCTGCCTTGGCTGAAACATCACCACCTAAAGTAAAGGTGGCGTACTTACTTAATGTGGCGTTGGCTGAAACCAAAAAAATATTCCTATTTCTACTTTTGGACCTTTTTTTGCCAGAAAACCATGTTTCAGCGACTATAGGCGTATGATTCGGGATCCCTCGTCTTCCGTTTCTTACATTTATTCAACATAGATACGTATTTATTATTAACAAAATTTGTATTAACCAAAGCCATCAAAATAATGCTATGAGCATGCTTGTAATTGTAATACGTTTATCCGTCAGTTCTTGCAGCTCAAAAATTAATGTTTTCCATCAATGGCTCCAGTGCAATGGGGAAAATTCCAGTGTCTTTCGCTATGCCTTACCATTCTGCGGCTGTGCTTGGCACCTGAAACAAATTCATGAACAATAATAACAAGCTGCTTTCGCTAAATATTTCAAAAGAACTGCAAAAACTAAATTATCTTGGAGTAACATCAACCCAGTTGAGAAAACGTATCTTACGTTAGTACTTGATAAAGATTTTTTGGGATGGAAATAGCAAATTACTGCATACGTTAGATTGGCATATTAAAAGTAAACATCAGTCACTTATTCACCTTCAAGAATTGGCCCTAAAGGGTACTATTCACAGTCAAGACTTTAAATACCACCATTGTAAATAGGATAAAGTGAGACTTTACGTAAAGTGCGTTTCATAGTTGCCTTAAGCGTCTTCATATTACTCTTAGGGCTTGCTTTCGTTCTTTCCTTCTCTCACTTCCATTTCCCTCCAGTTTCTGTTTCCTGGTAAGCTAACACCCCCGGCGGTTTTCAGAGTATTATGAAGGTGTAAATGTTTTTATTATAGATTTGAATTGCTCAAGTAACGAACGAAATTCTCTCCAGCCTTGAAAACAGAAAACAGAGCCGTTGACAACTCTTTCCGAGCTGCGGTGAGGAGCTGAGGATTCAGCATGAAACAAATACCTACTCTCAATCACCAACTAAAACTGTCAACTATATTTTACAGAACCAAGCCAAATTATGAAATAACAATTCAAGACCAGAGATCCGTTTGCTAAACTTCCACTCTAGAATCAAAGAAAACTTTTTACAGATATTATACATCAGGATATCAGAGAAAAATAATTAGTATTTGTAATGTGAATGCAAGGTATGCGTGGCTCGAAGTCTTTCACAGGACTGCCCCACTGAGCGTTGGATCGCCAAGACGATGATTTGGAAAGGTAGAGTTGGATTGGGTGAACTATGGGATAGAGGCAATTTGTAGCCTTGGAGGGGAGGAAATAGTGAGATAAGTAGAAAGGTGTGGCCGAAACTTGCGATTGGAGAATTAGGAACTGGCTTTTTCACTCTCCCAGTGCAAAGAGGACATTTGGCCTCTGTGCCAGTGTGAGTAATAGAACTCTGAATAAGCTAACTTACCAGACGATTTTACAGCCAGTCTAACAATATACATTCCAAAGAGATAAAATGCAGTAGAATGCATTATGTGCAAGTTCGTGTGGATTATCAAGTCCCCATACACGGCTGTTGTGACGCGAAACTTTGCCGTTTGAGTGAAACGTTGCTTCATCACTAAACTTCAGCCGAAGTAAGATGTCCTCATTAGCCTCCTGTGTCCTCTGGTATGACTTGCCCAGTTGCATGGTACATACCTCCAGACCATAACCTCCAAGAACTAAAAGCAATCACATCACTTTTTTATGGAAGGCACGGAAATAAATTACCAAATACTGGTTGGTTTCAAATTTTCATTTATTAAATAATCTTAAAAGTATAAATTATTAATAAAATTGATCAAAAATATGTGTAAGCTGTGAGGAGGGCTGAAGAACTCATTTAAGTAACGCTTTCTGATTCGTTCTTCACACTTGCAAACCTCCGGCTATTCCTGAGTTCAAGTCCAACAGAATTACCTCATCTTTAGAGAACTACTCGTTCAACATTCTTTCAACAGTCTTACAAGCCACTGGATGATTTGAAGTCACGCATAGCCTTTAATAATGTTTCTCCGATGCTATCACAGGAACGAGTAATAGAACACTCCATTTAACTTTCTCAAAACAATGCATGTTGGTGACTACTCAGACCCTGCCACACACCCTTGAGGTGGCTTGCAGGGTAATTTGTAGATGTAGATATAAATTGGAGTTTTGGTGTAGTTGTTGAATCTGAAATAGTGCAAAGGTAGTAGTTGGAAAATTTATCGATTCTAATGTAAACCTGCTGAAATTAAACTAATGTGGGATGCACCCGGTAAAAAAAAACATTACCTTGCTAAAACTCAGCTAATGTAGATTTTACAATCATGGATAAATAAACCAACAAAAATGATCTTAGCGTCGCTGAAAATATGTGAAATGTGTGGGAACCTGAAATAGTAATATTATGAGTTAACATTGGTCATTTGGTGTTACTGATATCATGGCTATCATATATTTACCGGTGAAGTATCCAATAAAAAAATACGCTTGCTTCAATTTAAACCTACCTCAACCAGTAGATTACCTTATTATAGTAATAATAATCTCAGATATATGACGCCGGTGTCGCTATGACTGTTTTTTATTACCTACCAGAAGTACAAGTGCCCTTTGCTTGATTATAATGATAAGAACTTTTGCAGCTGCATCTCCGTTCTCCATGATTTATCTGCTCACAAGTAGAATGAGTGTCTGCGCAATCTTCTTCCGTCTCACATACATAGTTGTATCCTGCAAGGAAAATATCAGTTTATTTCTTTCACTCTTCATAGTGGCCATAGGAAAAACAACACTGATCTGATTATTATTTCCTCGTGTAAACATTTATCGGCCTTTGCAAGAGATATGTTTTTTGGTGGGTTAGAGGTTAGCAACTAGAGGATTATCTTATTCTGTCTTGTGTCTCGCCGCCAGTCATGGTGGGTAGATTAAGACAACAGTTGCTTCCCTTTAGGTTGAAGATTTTTAGAAAATATTATCATTTTAACAGTATCATAAAAAATATGAGATGATTCCTTTTCATGACTTCTTGTTTTATTATGTATTTTTTTCTTCTTTCAGGAGATATAGGTCTATTAATTGGAAAAATATTCATAACTCTTTGCCGACATTTCGCATTTGTATGTATGCTTCTTCAGGGCCACAATGGAATTTATTGGGCGTATTGCACATCAATGGAATATGGTTTACAATTTTTTGTACATATTTATGTTAAATTAATAGACCTTTAACTCCTAATGGAACAAAAAAACGTAAGAAAAATAATGAGTTAACTGTACGTCAAGTGTTTCCAAAAGAAAAAACAACAAATTGATGTAAGCATTGCGTCTTCATGACCTTGAGTAACATTTTGAAATTTTAATTTTGTCTTAAAAAATCATGGAAATAACAGCTTTAAAAAATAATAATAAAATTAAAAGGCGTACTCTTTGTTTATAAGGTAACCAACTTGTTAATGAAAAGATAATGGCATATTTTTACTATTATGGTAGGCAAATGAATTTCAGGGCCACCAAATGAAAACTACCGTGAGATTTTAATTTCTATTTGTATTTATTACAAATTCGTATTTATTTATTTTGCTTTATTTCTCAACACATTAACATGATAAATTAAAAAAATTATCATCAAAACTATGTCTTTTAAAAGGAACAACTTTAAAAAAACCATAAAAAGAATATTAATCCTTGAAATCATTCATTTTCAAAAGTTCTGAATAAAAATAAATCGTTGTCATTGATGTAGTCATAAATATTTTCTTTAACTCCAGTGGTCTTAACGAATAATAGAGAATAGTACTTACTTCCCTTGCATAAATTGTTTTTTTCTTCGTATCCTTCCAAGCACACGCAAGACTCATTTAAGCAAGTGGTGTATCTATTAAAGCAGTCTACATTATTCTCACAAGACTTGCCCAGACCTGAAATAAAACATTGAACTGATTATTTGGCATTGCTAAGTTTGTCTACGTAGTCATCAATTATGGCTATCTTTTCCAATGTTATCAGTACACAATTTATAATTATTGTATGACTAATGTTCCTAAATGCTCCGATAAAGTGAACAGTTATTGAAAGGGTGTCTAAATTCCCTTATCCTTAACTAATTCCTCGAGTTTAGTTGTTTTTTTCCGCGAATAGTTTGCGGTACCCTCAAGAATTGTAAAATAGGTTTAGGTATTAACTTTCCCTCTCACAAACTGTGATCACAATATAACCAGGGTAAAGTGTCCATAATTTATAATACAACATTATGTCATTTATGATGAAATCAACTTTTTCATTTGAAAAAAAACGTGGAAATGCCAAGTGTCCTGACACACCCTGCCTCTTACGTACGTTTGTTGTAATACTGTACGTTTATGTATGGCTGTACGTTTTCTTTTGCTGATAAGGGAAGGATGTTTACAATTGAGGTAATTCGCGCCATTATGATTCCTCTGAAGGATTGTAAGAACTGGATTATTTAAGGGAATGGAAGAAGGATGGAGAGAAACCTAGCGCCGCAATTAGCCTCCTCTTCCCGAAAGACGCCAAGGGGTGCACGGTTAAATTTCTCACCTGAAGGACGCAGTTCTACACTTAAAGTGCTATCCACATGTCTCCAAAGTAGGAATTGGGATTTTTATGAAGGATATCCGCCACTGCTGGGATTCGAACCCAAGTTCTTCGGTATGGGAAGCTAGTACTATTGCCACCACCTACGGTAATACGTTTAACGATATGTGGTAGATGCACTCCATATGTAATTGGGCAAACTATCCGAGTCAGCTAAGGAGGCGGTGTAATTAGACTCAATCTTTGGCGCAAGCTTGAAGAACACTAGAGACGATCAGTATTTATTAGGATCAGTATAATTTAGTAAGTCAAACCTATTGTGGTGGAAACAGTCACTAGTGAAGGGTATATATATCGCGGGGTCTTGGAATGGAATGAATTACCAGAAGAACTCACAAAACCTTTACCAAGAAATGTAAATATTAAAAAATAAAATGTTACACATAAAAAACGAGTGGAGTGTTTGATGTATTTTGTAGATATATGTATTTTTAAAAACATTAATCATTTTATTTCAACTTAAAATAATGTTATATTGCCACCAGACAATGTCTTATTGCAATATCAGTGTAATAAATAAATAAATAAGCATGCAAAAAACAGACGGACAGGACATGTGTGTAAGTCCGATTTAGAGTATTCCCGGGAAGAATCTCAGCATTTTTTTCACGGACAACAACTTACTACGGTAGGAAACGTCACCAGGACAGGAAGAAAGAAATACTCAGAAGAACAGGCTTAAAGTTTCATTTTTTATGGAAGATAGCGGACAACAGGGAACCATTTGTGTTGCGATAGATATTGTGTAAGAAATTGTTTCTCTCGCTTGGAAGAAAAGGCCCTGGTTATAAATTATTATGTCATAAGGATCCCGAATACTGGCAGCGTATTCCATGTGGGGTATAACAAGGGAGAAGTAGCTGATTTCCCTAACTTTATCGTCGCATGGGGGAGGGGAGGAAGCGGAAGAGGCTGGTGGCACCATGTTGATAGTCCCTCTGGGAATTTCGATTGGAGACCTCGCTCACCTGCTTGGTTCACCTTCTCCTACATCAAACTCTCAGATTTCTAGTGTCACCAAGTTCTGCAATAGGTAATAATAATAATTTCTCTTTAGGTAATAGCTCTCTCCAATTACTACATATTGATTATATTTGGAAAACATACAACCATACCCTGGGGTGAAACCACCAATGCGGGATTCGAACCCGCGACCTTTGGGTTGGTAAAAATGAATGAATGAAGCTTTATTAATGCTCTGGGGTAACCAATTAAAGCAGTTATCTATAAACAATTTATACATTCTGCTCATATAATCGTAATACATGCATTATTAAAAAAACTAATTAAAACAATTTAACACCAATTACATTAACCAGATTTTCACAAATGTATTGTTGAGTTTTTAAATCTGAATATAGTTTTCCCTTGAATGATTGGAGTGGTGAGGAGGATTTGATGTGAGAGGATAACGAGTTCCAAAACTTGGAAGCAGTGATAAGGAAGGAGTTAATTGATAGAGGTTGGGCTTGGGGGATATGAAGGAAGCTAGGGTCTGATCGGGTTGATCTTTGGGAAACACTTCTTCTGGGGGTAAATCTTATGTATCTGTGGTAAGATGGCTAAATATGACATGTCAAGTTTTGCAAATTTATCAGGAGATTTAGCATTTTACATGACATTTAGCTCTTGGCCAATTAAAGATATATGCAAAATGGACATAACGCATATTGCCACATATTTTTTCTCAAACCCTACAAATCCTAAACATATCACATTTAGCCATCTTATAGATCTCACAGAGATAAATCTAACAGTATGCATAACTAAAAAAAACGGACATATCATATTTAGCCATCTTACCACAGGCATATGAAGAAGAATGTTTATCTGTTTGTCGATTGTCTGTTTGGTTTTGATACAAATCTACAGTTTAACTCCAATCGTGCTGAAATTTTGCAGACTAATAGTTCAAGGCAGAAGAAACATTGAAGGCTATTTAAAAAGATCTCAGGGCCCTCAAAGGTCCAAAATTGGGGCCCTTTGGTGGTCTAAGCTACGTATAGGGTTTTGTGCGGTGGTTTAATTTTTTGCTTTTTAAAATTACTTTCACTCAATGTAAAGGGTTGAATGTTTTTTAATCAAATGGCTGAAAGGATGAAGATTATAATTATTTTAATCAATTATCTTTTCCAATCCGTATTTGTCTGAATATTGCGTTTTTTGCTGCAAAAACGCACAATTATCTCTAAAATCAACAATAGCATATTTCCTTGACAACCAGATTGTCTACTTGTAAAAAAAACTTGTCCTCTATCTGATATGAACAACAAAATAATACCCTTCCAAGCTATTTTATTCTGTAATTGAACTTGAAATTACATTGTGTTCAATGGGGGAATGAGAGAAACACGGGGAAAAATAGTATTTTTCCATTAAATACAAATGCCATTTTCGCGGAAAACTATTTATAAGAAGGAAATAATCCAGAGAAATTGAATAAAAATAAAATTCAGGATTCTTACCACCTTATTTTTCTAGTTATTGAAGAGTTAATGCCGTAATTGGAGTAAAAATGGGGTAATTCGTAGGAAATAGCGCTGCAGTCGGCTCCTATGGCTGAAAAAAAGCGCTCATTTAAAATACATTCGTGGAATTATCTGCATTTTTCTACTTTACGTTTGGGTTTCTATAGGTAACGCATTGCACCAGCGAAAGCAGGATTTTTTGGACAAAATATCACAAATGTGGAATTTAGTATTTGTTTTGACTCACACAGTCGCGGCG
The DNA here is from genome assembly GCA_963573305.1 of Pyrrhosoma nymphula. Lineage (NCBI taxonomy): Eukaryota > Metazoa > Arthropoda > Insecta > Odonata > Coenagrionidae > Pyrrhosoma > Pyrrhosoma nymphula. The sequence goes on along the minus strand of OY754335.1, from coordinate 130,331,230 downwards.
GAACCTCCTTAAAATTCTTAATTTTCCTTAGTTTAGCTGATTAGGAATGCTAAGCATTGGGTTTTGTGCAGTGTTGTTTTTTTTCTTTTTATTACTACTTTCACTCAAGTTACAACTTATTTTATCAGATTCCCGAACGAATGAAGTTTCTCATTTTTTTCAATCGATTCTCTTCTTATATAATGAGTTATGAAGCAAGTGTGATCCTGAGAAACGCTGGGTAATTCAGCTAGAAGATCATATTCGGGGGCGGGATTCCGATTAAAGAGGTTCCGCCGCGACTGTGTGAGTCAAAACAAATACTAAATTCCACATTTTTTATATTTTGTCAAACAAATCCTGCTTTCACTGATGCAATGCGTTACCTATAGAAACCCAAAAGTAAGGTACAAAATATGCAGATTATTATTCCAGGAATGTATTTTAAATTAGCACTTTTTTCCAGCCATAGGAGCCAACTCCAGCGCCATTTCCTACGAACTACCGCATTTTGACTTCAATTACGGCATTAATTCTTCAATAACTAGAAAAATAAGGTGGTAAGATGCCTGTATTTTATTTTTATTCAATTTCTCTGGATTATTTCCTTCTTAGAGACAGTTTTCCACGACAATGGAATTTGTATTTTATGGAAAAATACTATTTTTCTACGTGTTTCTCTCATTCCCCCATTGAACACCATGTAATTTCAAGTTCAATTATAGAATAAAATAGCGTGGAAAGATATTATTTTGTTGTTCATATCATATAGAGGACAACTTTTTCTAAAAATAGACAGAATATGAATAACATGACATTTAAGTCATTTTACGCTGGAACCACCTTAATGGAAGAAGGACGGTAGGCAAGAAAGTTACCCGGCCACCACCGAGCCCGAGGTATTCTCATGAGAAAGCATTGAAGGAGAGAATGTTTACAGTTGGATTGACAATGTTTACTCACGAGCTAGACAAGATGCATTTCCTGCACCTGGAATGTGGTCCTGATCGCATTGGCATATGTTTCCCTTGCACATTTCCCACGTCCCGCACTCGGAGCCATCGGAGCAGTTTTCCCCGAAGCGAACTTCTGCAAAACACAATAGCATCCATGGATGAATATCAGGGTGTCAAACTACGCCCCTGATTACTTTATGGAATCCAAAGGAGTAGAAAAAATGCAGGAGACGTCAGAGGTTAGTATTGCAAACATACATAGTTTGCGTTCCCGAAAAATTCATTACATTTTTCAATAATTCGTTACTTTTCATCTACAACTACGAAGTACCGTGCAAGCAACCACTAGGGTGTGTGGCACGGGGTGATTCCACACCAAGTATGCAGCACTCGTCCCAGCACAAATCGGGACCTCGCACGCTCCCCCGACAGCTAGGCGCTGACCAAAAAGCAGTCAGGAGAACAGTGCGCAGTCAAACCAAAAACTGGGAGAGTGCTACGTAGACGAACATGCAAACATGCAGTACACTGGTAAATAGACGTCTAGTGGTTAATATCACTAATACTATTAATTTATGAATGCTAAGCGGGACTACTTCATGCAGAGAACAAAATAATGCTGGACAAATCAAGCGGTGTGAAGTGTTAGTAATGATGCTATGCCACCTGCGAGATTAAAAATGTGGAAAGTCATAGCGCCCACTTTACCCACGTGAGATATCCCTCTACTTTCGTATTTGTCTATTTGTCGTTATCTAGGAAAGATCGGTATGACACTGTTCAGACGATTCCTATCTGAGGCCATCAACTGGACGTATAGATCACGGGTTTCAATCAGTACAACTGGATATTTGATGGTTCCACGGGGAATCATGATAGATTTATAAATATTTACCGTTATACCAAATTCACTGTTCAAATAATCCACAGTAGTGTGCACACAAACCATGTTCTTCGAATAAAATAGCCAGTCATCATGGTAATAAATAATTTTAACACTAAATCTCTTTTCAAGAAATGGAACTGTCTACTGCCCATTGTTGCAGGGTTGCTCGGCTGAGGGCAATCCTCTATTGGAAGCATGGCGAAGGCATAGGATTTTGATGGGCACTCAATGCCGTAGAATTTCCAGTGTTGAGAGTGAATCTGGAGCTGATAAAAGGTACTTGCAAGGTCTAATTTCGCCTGGAATATATTTCGGTGGATATTTCCAATAGCGTTACCAGGACCAAGCAAGGAGAATTTTGGAGTAACGTTGAATTTTGTCCATGGTGATAAATCCGGTATCAATATCACTCCCCCAGAACTCTTTGGAATCAAGAAATATCTAAATGCACGTTTAATTTTCCATTCAATTATTATTCTTGCACAAAGATTAAGTGGAATAGCCGTAAACAATTTGTTGAAGAACAAATTGTTTACGGCTATTGGAAACTCCCTTTAATCTTTGTATTTGTCTAACCGTAAGAGCTCACCCCATTATTGTTATATTAATCTTGCGTCAAGTAATCCCGTAAGGGTTCGTGTATGAACTACGTTACCGTTTTCGGTGAATTTTTTAACACCTCCTCCATCTTTGTTGAGAACCGTAGTATTTTTCCCAAACCCTCCCCCCCTCCCCTGACATGTGACGTTGTCTCTACAAATGAAACTTTCAATTCAAAAATATGCTCTCAATTATTGGGTGAGTTTATTTTTAGGGATAGGTTGAAATAACACAAATAAGGAGCCGAACTAGATGTAAATGAACTATCTAATCTCAATTGGAACAAGTAATGTTCATTGTTAAATTCTAAAAATCAACCATGAATCACGGCGCAAGGTGCTGTGCTCATTTACGAGTGCCTCGTACTTATCTCGTATATCTCGTATTTTCTTCTCTCCCCTCCCCACATTTCTGACTACTGCATTGAGAAGTGTTGTCACGAGGTCGCTATTGAACCCGCGAGAAGGTTAAAATGTGAGCAATTTGATGGTATGAAGATTTGCAACATTGTAGAGGCAATGGTTATGTTACATTGAGTTAAAGTAGAAGCTTGGGGTGTAAGAAACACCCCACGCGCCCTTCCTTATGTTAAACTCTGTAGTATTGTCGACGCGATGTTGACGAGTAAGAAACCTAAACAGGCGAATTGTAACAGCTACGTAACTTTGAGTGAACCCCCCCCCCCCTCACCGTCGTTACCCGCCGTAGGTTTTTAGGCGACCCCCTCTCCCCCTAAGTTGGTAACGTAGTTTATGCACTACCCCTAAGGCATGTAGACGGTAATGTCGGCGTATGGAAGGAAGAATCTGAATAAGGCTTAAGATAAAGATGCCCCAGTCCTTGAGATGCGTTCATTTACCTGGAGATTACATGGGTAAGTACATTTAACGATGTCTGACAAGATGTGGGGGAACGTCATCCTGACCTAAAGTAAAAGCAACTTGGTAATGTCCACAAAATAATTTATTTACTATTGAACGCGTTTCGACGTCAAAGCTTCATCTTCAGTTACAATGTACCTGGACGAAAAAGTGAACAAAGGCGTTTAATAATCAAATTATAGCTATGTTGAAAATTAAATGATAAAATGAAGATCAAACACTTACTTGAAATACATTTATTCCCAGCTGCATTGGATTTCATGCCTTCGTTGCACTGGCAGATGTAGCTGTCATTTTCGGAATTGCAATATGCGTCCTCTATACACATGCCGTTGTTTTTACATGGGAATCCAATCTCTGCAGCAGAAATAAGTCCATGCATAGATGCGTGAGAAGAAAGTGAATAAAATATTTTGTAGGAATATTTTTATACTAAACTTTTTTTGCGATTTGCGGTGCGTGATAAAAATGAATTATGTACTTGATCGTTTATGGTTAATATTACAGAATATTAATGCTTTATGGTTGTAAATTAAAGGAGAGAATTAATTCATGGAACCCTACGGCACCATAGCGCAGGGAAGCCATTCAGAAGCACAATTGGTCATATTGGGTGGTCCAGTTGTGCTGTTAATGCACCAAAAAACATATTAGCGGAATTTTAGTGATATTATCATGATTAGTACTTGAAAATGCAATAAGGATATAACTTCCAAGTGGATAATTTTTCGCAATGAAACCTTAGTACGTCACGGCGCTATCTACTCTATTCTCAAATATGCGTTTCAGGGCAATTAACGCCAAGTTTAATGACAACATTAGGATAATTTTCCTGATTGTGCCGATTTCAATAGATTTTGCAAAAATTCGGTTGCATTTGCCGAATATTTTGCTGAGTGGCTCATTGAAAAAAACGTAAATTGCTTCAGATCAGTAGTTCTAAAATTATGTTATTAAATTTAATTTCAAGTCATACATTTCTGTTAAGTTTACCACAAATTTCACGTTTTCACTAGACGTACCTGCCTATGCAAATTCGCTGGAATTTCATTTTTGGCTAGATGATTCAAAATATTGAATTCCTGTTAATGTCAACAATCTGAAATTGAGTGTAATGCTGGTCACTGGGCATCATGCTTTAAAATTGAGTTCATTGAAAGTTTATAATGACAACTGCTACAATCATCGTTACAATCATTACATTGAGTGCACCATCGAGTTTACTCATTGCCAGAAGAATATAATAAATTAATGTACGTATATCATTCCGGTTCGAACCAAAATTGGTTCGTCATTTTTTGGGTAAAACTATTTCAAAATAGTGAATGAATTGGTGTTGATAGCATCCGGATAATTTTTTATGCCCACAAAATTTTGTATTTAAGTATTAATTCAGATTTTAGAGAACTATTTTGAAATTTTCATCATTATATTTATGGTGCTAAAAAACGCCAAATATTTTTTTAGTTTTTCATTCTACAAATTTTCGTAATTATAAAAAAGTTTGTGAAAACCTCTACTTAATGGCAATCATTATGGAGCAAAGTCATTTGTGCCATAAATGATGAGTTTGTTGTTCACTTGTACGCGAGAGTAAAAGGGACCTGTCGTAAGTAAACCCGGTGTCGATAGTAATCTACTGATTGCAAAGTGTTGAGCTATCTGGACTTCGATAATCCGAAGAAGTACCTCTTCTACCTGTATAGCACATGCCGAAATGTGAGAAATGTTGTAAATAAATGTGTTTCTATTGCCTTAATATTAATGATTGTCTTAATATAATTTATAATTAAATAGGGGTATAAATATTTTTCCACATAATATTGCCACCAATAATACTAATTTGGCACCCAGATACAGTGTAATCAAAACGAAGGCAAAATCTTCAATCAACAGAGTAGGTCTCACTCCCTCCTCTAAACCTTAACCGCTCATACTTACTTGAAAGACATTTATCATTTACAGCAGAGGGTGTAAAATTCTTTGAACATGTGCAGCTCTTTTCGTAACAGCTCGCATTTTCAATGCAATCATTGTCTGATACGCATCGTCCACCAGCTCCTGTAAGGAGGGAAGTAGGGTTAAGAATGTTTGTCTACATTAGAGCTCAACTTGTGTCCTGCTATTCAAAATATATTTTGAAGAAGTCTCTCCGGTAAAACCATGTTCCGTTAATTTCAGAGAGAGTATGGACGCAAAAATATATTTGTAAAATTAGCCTCCCTTCCCTTGGACTACAAGTTTGACGCTGTTATAGGGATTGAGCGTTCTAGGTCTGAACTGGTAGGAGATATCATAATGTTTACCATTTTTAAAATTGCCGAATCTGATAGAGTTTGTAAAATAAATAGACCCGTATTTTTCTGTTTTTAGATCCATCGCCTAGTTCTCGAGTTATAAGCGACGAAAAACTGATGTTCTTGACCCTTTCGCTGGAATGGGCGTGGTGAGACTTCTTACGTCATCCCTTCGTCCACAGCTTCTTCGCCCAATCAAAATCCTCCCCTCCCCAACTCCACCCACACTCCACTCCCCAAAACAGCCAATGAGGGGAGGTGGATGACGTAGAAGTCTCAGCGCAGCTCATTCGATGGCCTTTTGCGTATTTTAATTGTCAATTTATGAGTGAATGGCTGCGGTTAGAAGATTGATTTTCTGACTAAAATTCAATTTTTTGTTTCCATCTAACGATTTCATGAATTTATCGCAATTTCGGTTCCGAGTAAACGCTCTCATTATATCTGGCAGGCTCACCGATGGCAGATAGGTCCAAAGGTTGGAGCCAGACGAACTATGCTATTCCTATTCAATGCACAAAATGAAGTCATTGAAAGGGTTATTGCATCCTGAGGACTAAGGTCCTGGCCCTATTGGATGGGTGTCCCTCTTTGCCGAAATAGAGCGAAGGATGTTTGGTAGGGGAGGGAGGGGGAAGAAAGAGAATAGACTATACGGACGGGACGAAGAGAGGTAGGACTTAAACGCAGGGGAGTTATTTTGTAATCTCACTTTTTTAATTACTTTTTCCGGGATGGCGGGAGACCCGTTTCGTTCTCTTAATGAACGGCTCACGATCGGCTAAGGTCCGATGGTTGCCCCATTCGCATTCCTTACGACAGGTGAAATGGAAACACGGACGTAGATTTAACTGATGGGATTGAACTAATGAAATGTGGAGGCAAATGAAACGGATCAAGAGTCTAAAGATACGGATCAAGTGTCAAAAGAGCAGGTGAGTCAAATACAAGACCTGCAGATCACCACTTGAGAGCCAAAGATGGTCACGCCGCCTGGGTGGCGGAGTGAAAATTTCAAAAATGACGTAATTTGCCGTATTTCATGACGTATTCTCACTTAAGTGAGGTTAAAAAATAACCTCTCAGCTGAGGAAAGAAATTGTGTAAGGAAACTGGGGCATGGACTAGTTAAGGAGGTTACGCCGCGACTGTGTGAGTCAAAACAAATACTAAATTCCACATTTTTGATATTTTGTCAAAAAAATCCTACTTTCACTGATGCAATGCGTTACCTATAGATACCCTAAAGTAAGGAACAAAATTTGCAGATTATTCCACGAATGTATTTTAAATTAGCACCTTTTTCTAGCCATAGGAGCCGACTACAGCACCATATCCTACGAATTACCGCATTTTGACTTCCATTACGGCATTAATTCTTCGATAACTAGAAAAATAAGGTGGTAAGATGCCTGAATTTTATTTTTATTCAATTTTTCTGGAATATTTCCTTCTTAGAGACAGTTTTCCACGAAAATGGTGTTTGCATTTTTTTATGGAAAAATACTATTTTTCCCCGTGTTTTTCTCATTCCCCCATTGAACACCATGTAATTTCAAGTTCAATTATAGAATAAAATAGCGTGGAAAGGAATTATTTTGTTGTTCATATCAGATAGAGGACAACCTTTTCTAAAAGTAGGAAGAATAAGATTAAATGACATTTAAATTATTTTATCGTGAAACCAACTTAAAGTTTAAATGCTTTTTCTCTCATCCATGACTGGAACTGGAAGATCTTCACTGGAAGTTCACTCTATTAACAATAATTTAGCGATAATATCTTTGTGGAGACTTACTGGTTAGACATTTATCTCCCGTACTAGACGGAACCCACTCCTCAAGGCAGCGACACGTTTGGTGACTTAAAATTTGATCACATGATGATAGCGGTATACAATCGCTGTCAACTGAACAGTTTGTTCCAATTTCTGTGGATATAAAACAAATCATTAGATTAATTACATTACGTCGTAACACTTTTGTGTCATACCTTTGTTTTATTGCTTATCCTATAATTGATATAATACCATTTTATTTCCAGCAGTGTGAATGGCAATTGTTTCATGAACGACGCCTGAGGCATATTTTGGGCAATGAATCTAATTCTGATAGTGATTATAGCTACAAAGTGCCATAATGAATAGTAAAATTGCAATACATATATGCATTGGTAAATAAAATTTTCGCTTAAAATATTTTATAACGGGTAAAATAAAATAAAATAAGTATTGCACTCATTTCTTCTATAAGGGCGATATTCCACAGAGGAATAATCATTCGCCTTGACCGGGATCCCTCGATTTCGCGCCTAGTGCTTTAACCAGTTAAGCTACCGAGGAGTCCTTCTCCCCTGTGGATAATTTGGTGGCTTTATAGGAGCATGGTGGTCAGAACTGCTAGACATACGATGCCATTAGCAGTCCAAATCGTGCGCTAAGCGCCACAGTCCGCGAGGATAAAGCCATACATAGAACACATTGAGGTGTTCGCTCTTTGACTAATTTAATGACCGGGATTATATATGACTATCCCGGTCAAGGCGAATGATTTTTCCTCTGTGGAATATCGCACTTATGTGCACTTGCGGGTGACTCCGTAAAGAAAACTACCGTGGCTAGTGCCGGTATCCTCAAAATTTGTCTTCTATAAGGGTTATTCTCACTAAATTTTGATGGAAAAGGGTTTGATTGAGTCAAATTACGTCAAATATTTGTAAAATTACATTTTAATTAATTTAAACATGAGAATAGTTTAGTAATGAAGGCTAATTGGCATTTTATTGCTCTAGTTATCATACATCTGTCACACGAATCTCAGTAAATTGTGTAATTTTACCACCCATATTGGAATTTAAACAGCGTTCGGGCCTATGTATATTTTGTGGAATATTATAAATTTTTTATTTACTAAGTCTTCCTAATACTTCAAAAGTTGAAACCACAATATGGAAAACCACAGTTTGGAAAAAGTTATTTGAGAGACTATTTGTGCTCCTATATTTGAAAACCAAAACGTTCTAAAAAAAGACACTATGTGGAATCGTATACACATGGAGCAATATGGTCTGCTTAAGCATTTTATTTTTCATATAATATTAGGAGTGACTTCGCATAGATTGCATTTCAGTTTTTTTTGCGTTACCCACCATTTTGCTAATGCTTACTTGCTAGACATTTGTCCATTGCTCCGGATGGCGTGAAACCTTCCTCGCATTTGCACGTGTCGTTGTATTTCTCCAAATTGCAAAATGCATGCGGTATACAAAAAATTATGCTATTGCAAGGAGTTCCCACACCTGCGAGAGACACATGCAATAAAAATTGGAAGGAAACCAGAAGGTGAGCATGTTAATGAGTGAGTCATTACGGTTAAAAATATAAGGTTAATGTGCGAAAATATGAGTAATACTCATCCATATCTACATTTTGCAACAAATCTTCAAAAAAGTTAATATTTTTAAACGTCCGCGCATTTGAAAGGAGATGGCATGATTATCTATAAACAGAAAAAAAAAGTTTCGAAAGTACTTACACTTCTCCAAAATTAGTCGGAAGCTTATTGAGAAATTCACAATTATCACCAGTTTCATTTACTCCATTTTTCCTCAATATAGGCTTGTGGATACAAACCTATATTGAGGAAATTATATTGACAAATTATATTGACCATACAGGCAAATTATATTGACCATAATGGACATTAAACCAGAAGATCAGCATAATTGTGTTTTTGCTGTCAATTTCATGCACAGTATATTAAGCCGTGTTTACACGATGCATTTACCCGCGCAAGTACATGGCTGGACAGATGCGTGAACACATTCACCAAATTAGAACAGGGGCTATTTTCTGTCCACGCATTTACGCAATTTTGAGTGTTTACACGGTGAAATTTTGATGTTGATTGTGTTCACGCATCTACCCGCGCGGGTAAATGCATCGTGTAAACACGGCTTTAGGCGTCCATATTTATGCAAGGACGAGTTAATTTTGAGAGTCCTACCAAAGTGAGCTCGATTACATTTCTTTACCCCCTTCTGGTTACTGAAAATGTGTTAAATTTAGTATGACGGTCAATATAATGCTAAAATGTATGGAATATTACAAATAATTAAAAATGAAATAGAAATTTTGGCTTTGATTCCTAACCACTTGAAAGTGAAACATACGGCGTGAAGCAGTCGGAGACACTGTCACTGAGGTAGATGAATAGGTACTGCTCATTTGACACCTTGTAATTTTTATACGAGATGTATAAAATCTCGTAGTTACAATAGAAGCCAACTTATGGAATTGCGTAGATTTTTGTTTGAAGGCCTTCACAGCTTCTCTTATCTATGTAGTTTGATGTTTTCGGGGAATACTGCGTTTTGTTCATTTTGAAAACTCAACGTTTCGCTTCTCTTACTAGAAGCGTCATCAGGAGAATGAGCGTTTACAGGCGTTTACGTTCGCTCTTATATATAGCATCGATGTCCGTTTTACCTTTGTTGGGTCGATTTGAATCTTAAATCATTGTTTGAATCATTGTTGGGCCCTGGACATAAAATAATGTTCGACCAAACACGGGTCTTGAACACGGGACGCAAGAATCTAATCCGCGCTTAATACGTGAGGCCATAGAAATAGCCAAAAGGCCAAAAAACTTTAATAGGGAAGATGGATATATCCTTAGCAGGGTTTGGAAAGAGTTCTTGGCTCCAGCAAAAGCCCAAAGGCTAACGTCTGCCGGAAAAGATTCAAATCGGCCCAACAATGGTGCAACGGACATCGATGCTATATAAGAGCGAACTAAAGCCGGTAAACGCTCATTCTCCTGATGACGCTTCCAGCAAGAGAAGCTAAACGTTGAGATTTTCATAAATGAACAAAACGCAGCATTGCCCGAAAGCATCAAACTACAATTTCGTAGATCCTAATCGGTCTAAAAGTTTCGCCACATATATGGCAGCACCAACAATATTGCAGCTAGAAGCACAGCTTTACGGCATAAGTACGAAATACTACCCTCCGCCGGTGTGAGGATTCCAGCCATGTAGAAGGAAGGGAATTTGAAAAAGGAATTCGAAGAAAGAAATTATTTTAAGTGAGCTGTACGAAAAATGAAAGACACATGTTAGGTGTGAGAACTGAAAGAAGCTACGCAATAAGATAAATGATCTACCGAATAGGGCTGGGCGGTTTTCCAATATCAATATTTTGAAATATTGGGATTCAAAAATCACAATTTTTGAACGACCAATATCAATACCCTGTATTTGATATTCGTGGCCGGAAAAACCAATATTTGTAATGAGAATATTGTATATTGAAGAACCAATATTTCCAAGTGGAATAACGTAGCAATAACTGGGGAAAAGAGGCTTACATTGCTTTTCTTGTTTTATTAACAGACATTTACATAGTTAACACCGGCAGTATTTGTAAACCATTGTAAGCAAGATGATTTTACCTTTACTATGTTCAATATTTTCCAATATACCAATATTGCATTTTTTCATTATTTCCAATATTCCAATATTCCAATATTCCAATATTTCCCAATATTCAATAGTCCAATACAGGTTATTGATATTGGTCCATTTTCAATATTTGAAGGCAATGTATATTGATATTGGGATTCAAATACCGCCCAGTCCTACTACCGAGTACATTCAAACAAAAATTCATTCCTTCCGCTCACTGTTAACGACTACATAAAAAAACAGACAAACCGTGACTCTATGACACTCCGTCAAAGTTCATCTCGCCGAATACCGTGATGGATTTCAGACACACGATTACCTAATTCATTTTTATGTGAGGTAATTCACTGCAAAAAACTTGAATGTAGTTTGAGCGAAAAATTATTTCAAGCTAGAATTTTATGAATTTGACCTCATTTTTCAGAAAAAACTCCCATATATCCAATGATAAAAGATATTTACCCCTTGCCGAACTAATTTTCCAGCAATTTGTCTAAATATATAAGCTGTTTTTACATGGGATTGATTACGGCTGTGCGTTCCAGGAGGAGAATATTGAAAAAATAGGAATTTCGACACACCTAAATTTCGTCAAAAAACTAACGGTGTGTAGATTGCACGCTTTCTAAACGATGTATAAAATTTCATCTATTACTCACCGCAGTGTTTTTACGGGGTTTATTTAGCGGGGTATTTTAGTGTGACACGGAGAATAGAATTTTGACGCCGCACTATAGCTTTATGCCCGACAGGAAAGATTAAATGATGGAGATACATTGCCGGACTCACTAAGTGATTCATCCCGAAGTTGGTTTGGTTAGTTGAGGGTAGAGAGGACTAAGCCATAGGCGTGTGAATTTCACACATTCAGGGTAGGGGGGCCAGTTCCTTTCCCTGAGCCACCTCGCATTCCGAGGATTTTTGTTCGGGGTCGTCCAAAGGCTTCACCCGGATTTGAACCCGGGACCCTTCGATCAGTAGCCTAGTACTCTACCCACTAGGCCACCACGCCTTCACATTGCCGGACAGATAGGTACAGAAATTCGTTCTTCCCAAGCACATTAAGCGACCATAATAAGAACTGAGACCCACTGAAAACACTGTCCAAATACAATTCAAATTTTCACACAACTATGACATTCTCCTTTACACCTTTACGCGGCTTGTGTCCTAACAACCCCTGCCACGCGCCCACATAGGCGGCTCGCAGGGTAGTATGTAAATGTTGATCAGTAATTGAAGAAGAAGAAATGCAAAGGCAGGTATGAATGCTTTGCGTGGCTGGTGTCCTAAAGCCCTCTGACGAATACCCCTTTAGTGACTCGCAGGCTAATATGTAGACGCAGAATATACGTTATTCAAAACTAATGTGAAGAGATCATATATCTTTTGCCCTTAAGCACACCTTCCACCTAATTTTAGGAATGCTTGTTTTTAACAATTGCTTGACTTACATGCCAGACAATCCAAGAGATTCGCTGAGGGTGTGAACTGCTTGTTGCACTGACACGTATTGTTGTTATTTTCCGTGTAGCAGTAAGCATTAGGCATGCACATGCTGTTGCTGTTACATGTAGATCCAACTCCTTGAAGAAAGACTGAAAAGAATCATAGATGACACACTTTGAGAATAAATATCCACCCTTTGGGACTAAGAAACGTTCAAGATCGTGGCTTTCAAAACGCAGAAATATTTATCTGCTGGAGTCATAGATTAGAATAAAATATGTGGGTTTACTTTTTAATTGTATATTTGATTAATTAATTTAGATATTCAATAAATTAGATATTAAAGAAGATGATCGATTTTAAGCTCAAATTGCTGAACTAAACGCTTAAGGACATTAGAAGTGATGGCAATAAAGTGCTTGAAATGCCAAAGAATATAATTGAGGGGTAATTCATGGAAAGATCATTTTAGGCAAATAAAAGTGTTTGACGAGCAACATTATTTTCACATTGATCCAAGAACCCCCGGACTTCTTTGCTTCCGAGAAAGCTCAGGGGCATCAATTTGAACGCTATCAGTGTTCTAATTTTTTTATTTCTCTAATTAGGGAATTGAAATGCAATGTTTTTTTTGCTTCTCGTATTTGAACAGTGTCTGACCTTGTAATTATTATTAATATGCATATACGAGGGCGAGGTGAATAGTTCTTGGCCTTACACAGAGATGGTGTTAGTACCAATGAGATTTTGGTTTTTTTATGTTCGTACACGTTTCCCAACAATGTAATTCAAATTTCATCTTGAGCTGCCACATAGTATTGTTGACACGACTTGTTGAAGTAGACGTGTTGTGTGTGTTTCGTTCAAATGGATAAACTGGAGTATCGTGCTGTCATAAAACTATTCGTTTTGGACGGTTGACCGCCAACGGATATTCATAAAAAGTTGGTGAAGGTTTATAAGGAGTTTGCTCCTCGACACTTAAGAAACGGGTGGCAGAATTTTAACGTGGCCGAACTTCTCTTGAAGATGAACCATGTGAAGGACGTCCCAAAACTGTAACCGCAAATGAAAACAGCGAGAAAGTGCACAATATGATATTGGAAGATCGGCGATTAAAGGGGTATGAAATAGCTGAAGCCATAGGCATATCAGAGGAAAGAGTACGGTATATTTTTCATGAAGAATTAAATATGAAAAAGCTTCGTGCACGTTGAGTGCCGCATTTGTTAAATGGTGACCGAAAGCAAGTGCGTTAACAAATTTCTCATCAATGTCCCCTTGAGATCTCTATCTTTTTCCTCATTCTTACTCTCTACCTAGAAAAAGATGGACGCTACTTTCCATCGAAATATCGGAAGTTTTAATTTGTGAGTGTTCTTTTTTCCGATTCTATATTTTTATCGGCCACCCTCTTGGCATATTGTATATTTACCACCCGAGTGATTCTCCTAGAAGTTATATATATATATAAAAGAACACTCACAAATTAAAACTTCCGATATTTCGAAGGACAGTAGCGTCCATCTTTCTCTAGGTAGAGAGTAAGAATGAGGAAAGGGATAGAGATTGAGGTATGGGAGGGCAAAGAGGCCTCCTAAATTTGGGTTTCATTGGTTGGTTATTCTTTTCACAACGTTTAAAAATAAGTACTCAAGCTTAGATTGGTGAAGGTAATTGTCTTTATCGGTAAATCAATATCAGTTCCATGCATGGAAGAGAGCCGTCGAAAAATGTGCTCATGTAACGGTACCGTTTAAAATGCCATATCTTCGCTAAAAAATAAGATATGAAAATAATAATACCAGTTATGGAAATTAAATTAAATTTTCCAATTTTTATGATCTTCTTAACCTTTTCGAATATCTTAAAATAAAAAAGTTATTCTAAAAAATAATTTTTTGAAGAAGAAAAATTTTGACAATTTCAGTTACCACTTCAGAAAATGTGTGCAATATGCGTAAATTTTGGCAGAAAAAGAAAGATACAAACTTTAAGTACAATTTAGACCAGTTTTTATTTGTAAGTATTGATGGATGCCACTGCTTTTGGGGGTTTTCATGGTAACTGCAGAATGCTTGTGACAAAATGTTTGCGTTGCCATAGCTCGGTAACTAAGGAGTTGCGACCCCATGTTCATGGGACAAAAAATGCTTAAAATCACGTCCCCAACCTCCTCCAGAAGTATTGCTACTTCCTCCTGAAACACCCTGTATATATATATATATATATAAATAATGTCCTGGTATTATTATTGTAATCAGTAAGTAAGTTTGACTTGTGGCTTGCGTCCTTCATTCACTTATGCGTACAATATTTTAACGAATGCATTTATGTTTGCATCTTACCTGCGTTGACTGCGGAATGCGAAGGCAGGAAGAGGACGAGTAGAACGACGCACACTGCGACGATGCACATCACCAAGATGCGCTTCTGCAACATCTCCTAGTGCAGCATCCGCATCAGTTGGCTCCTGCTCGGAAGCGTTAAGTAGTATTTTTTCATTAAAACATCTTTATGAAATAAAACAACTAATTATACAATTAAAAAAACCATTTCCCCGACATATTTGTCAACTTTAGGGTAGGTACACTTCATCTACATGTACAATTGTACATGCTACCGATTGAGCTGCCGTAGAGGAGTATGGGAGGGGGTGTGGGGACACGAGCCATAGAAGGTAGTGGGAAAAGGATGTGGAAGAGGAAAGAGGTGAATTTTATGCTAAAGATGTGCCGTTTATTAGTGTCATGCTTTTTTTATAGTCACTACTAGTGAGTGGAAAGAAGGAATTTTTTTACCTTTCAGTTCGGTAGTGTATTTCTCTAATCTTGTCACACCTGGGTCATTCCACGTCAAGTGGTATAGTTTTAGTTTAGTTGGTGTGTCCACGTTAGCAAATGAAATTCACTTTTCTAGGGGCTTAAAGAAATGCTCTAACTAATGAGATAGGTTTAACGGCATTTGTAGAAGGTAGTTTTTTGCAAAAACGGGTTGAAAACACCCTATTTTTGACCTTTTTACAAAAGTCGTGAACTTTAGACGTGATTTATAAACTAACGAAAATTGCTAGGTGTTTGAAACTACGCTATCAAAAGCTCACCTACATGGAAATATTGTAAAATGAATTTGATATCCATTGAACAATTCTTGAAAGAGACAGAGTACGCTAAAGTTTGAAATATTTTTGGAGAACTAATTTCTGAGGCCGACTTTGCTGCATTTTATCTACTCAGTACGCTTTGAGAATATGCTATAATCATTTTAATTTAACAGAGAACTAAACGTTGTACACTTATAGGTACGTATCATTTGTTTAGGCCAAAAGTCTACAGAGATATCATGTCTCAAAGTTGCGAAAATTTCACATTCATGTGGCAGGTGGTCTTGACATGGGGTCACACAAACGGCTATATCTCCAAACGTATTTTACTAATGAACCTCAAAATTAACACATTTTCATTAAAAGTATGTACAACTATCCACACACAATTTCATTAAAATTCGAGATGGTCGAGCGGGGAGCCCTAGACCACTTGACATGGAATGACCCACCTATAAGTTCTAGAAATATAGCGCGGGGTTAAAAGGATGCCCTGCATGTTGAACTGGAATTCGCCTGATCGGAGTTTTTCAAGTAATGTAAGTCTAGTGATTTCAAGTAATGTAATACAACCACAGGTGATGTGAGAGCGCGACATTTATCCCTGCGAGATATTTCGACGGGAAAAGAGAAAGAAGACGAGACCCCTTTTGCAAGTGAAATACTAGTTTCACTGTTCTTCAATTCATCCGATCCGTTAACCTGACTAATGATCTCTTGTGTGGTAAACATATTCGGGAAATTACCGGCAAAGCTAACCGTAAATTGGGATTTGTTAAAAGAGTTCTTTGCAAGTGTGAAGATAAAGTTGGGGAAATCAGCTACTTCTCCATTGTTAGATCTTCATTGGAATACACTGCCAGTATTTGGGATTCTTATGAGGTAGGCTTAAAAATCGAGTTAGAACGCGTACAGCAAAGATCGGCAAGATACGTAAGAAGGCCGTTATGATAATCTCTTTAGCGTTACCTACTGACTTTTGCAGCAACTTGGATGGGAATCGCTTTCAGACCGTCGATTAAAATTTATACTTAATCTATTACGTAAGTTTTAAACCAACCTATTTTCTGACGACGTTAATAACATTATACAAAATCCATAAATACATGAGAATAAAACTGGGGAACTAGACTGCAGATCGGACAGATTTGAAATGTCATTTTTCCCGCGAACGAAAAGAGACCATAACAGCTGCCAATGAGACTTTTAACTAGGTTTGTCAATAGTTATTGTTGCTAGTTGGTTCATTGAATCCCTGATACTTGTATGCTTATCTGCCACCTAGTACGCACAGCACACCGTGCATGCTTTCAGTATAATTAGATTGTATCTCTGTCCATTTATGTTACTGCAAAATACTTACGGCCCTTCTAAAATTTGTAGCAAACCTATAGTGTGGTGCATGCTTGTGAGGTTTCGCCTCCTGACATGCATTATTGATTAATGTTGATGCATAAATAGTCGTAGTTACACTAACTTTAATAGGTTATAGAGTAATGCATGTTGGTGGCTACTCACCCCCTGCCACGCACCCCTGAGGTAGCTTGCAGGGTATTTTGTAGATGTAAATGTTTTTTTATAGTTCCGCAGAAGATAAGTGTTAGTGCACTATAAAAAAAATTCTCTCATCGCTAACCTCCATGGTTAAGCAAGAGCGTAGTGGCCTTCGAAGTTCAGAGTATGATCTTTTGTTCATTCAATGATACCAATGCATCGATTGCTATTTTCATGAACAGAGCCCTTTCACGAGGTAGCTAAAAATAATCTGTATGCTAGAACTATATTGTTTTTTTTCTTTTTCACGGAAGCAACGGCAAAGTTTTTATTGAAATCAAAGTAATTTGTCTTTATTGCATGTTAAAGCAAATAAGGTAAGAGATTAGAGAGTCTAATAATAAAAATAAGCCATCGTAATACGTTTCTGGACAAGTTGAAAACGAAGATCGGAAGGTATAAAAATAGAAATGCAATCCATTTCTATAAGTTCTCGGAAATAAAAGAGGTGGGGTAAATTAGTTCATTATTCACGATTTAACTATTGAGAAGTATGAGTAATGAAGTTTTGCTTCATATTATAATGTTTATTCAACACACAAGCAAAAAAACAATTAAAGAGTAATTATCGCGATATTAAGAATTGCAAACATATCGGAGCTATTCATAAATCTTGATGGTAGGTTAGATGATAGAGGTTAGATGCATTCATATATCCACTGTTACACAGATCAAAGAAATTGAACCATGTCGTCAAATATGTATCTGCATTTTGCCGCTGGCACTATGAATGGATATTAAGTAAGGAGGATGCCAGTATGTCACATGCATCCCAAGTGGATGCCGGAATCTCTTTGAATCAAAATACGCCAAGTTGTTTAATTTTTCGCACTGGAAGATTTCTGAAATGACACGACCACCTAATCAATGGCTATTTTACGCAGCAAAATGCGTATTTATAAACTTGTGTTTGCTCACCTAATCGAAAATATTAGCTTACGAAATTCAACCTATCTCGCATTTCGAAAATTAAGCACCACCTTTATGCCGAATGTGAAGTAGGACTTAGCAATATCCGCTGTGGCATTAAGTCCATTCTTTGTATGCTCCTTTGCAGGACATAAACCCGCAGTACAAGTAATTATGTTCTTACTTACATCTGAGATTAGATTCAGTTATTTTGAAATACATCAGGCCAGTTCCTTACCATCGAGAGTCGCCTTTTATTTTGTGGTATTGGAGAAGTCTAAGGTTCCCCGTTAGCAGTGCACATGTTTCAAATATGCCGACGTCGAGGGCACATAAAAGAAAGAAACACTTACCTTAAAACAGTTAAGCAGGAGCCGAGGACCTTGATATGATTGAGTCTTGCTTCCTTTTCATTCGACGAAGAGTGTCCGCTGCTTTATCTTTTCCGGTGACCATGGAGATTATCCGATGCTCGCATATCTCCGTGAAGTCTTAGCAATCAGCTGGTATCTCGAAACCCATGCCTCATCTTTTTTCCTTCCTCATTCTGTAAATTTAAGAAATAGCGCGCAGATGGCGTCATTATTTCATGGCAAACGGTCACACTTCAAAGCTTTGCAGGTCTATATTCACTGCGAGATATCGGCGATTAGTCGCGGCTAAAATATCGCTCAGAGATAAGAACTGGGCGTGTCAGAGCGATTGAGTGTCTCTGTACCCTTGCGAAGAGATAATCCATCCATGCAAAGCTTAATCTGAGACGCAACTCAACTCTCCAACTGCTCATGTTGGTTTCACCGTAAAATTACTTAAATATAGAGAAAACGGTTTCATGCTTGATTTGGTGGTATTTATCCATCACGGAGAAAATGAAAAATAACTTACATTAGTGAATACCACTTTTAAGACTTTATTGACACAACCCGGGTTTTGACAATTCGTGTCATCTTCAGGTGAAATTACACCTCTTGGTTTAGTATTTAAACAAATACTGAAATGTCCTTTGATACATATCCTGGCTACTTACCTAGAGGTGAATGTACCCTCTGTTTGATGTGAACAACAAAATTGTTCATTTCCAAGCTATCGTTTCGTAAATCGTACTTGGAATTTATTATTGTTTAATGCGGGAATGGGTAAAACAATGGGGAGAGAGTATTTTTTCTCTCTTTAATATAAATTTCATAATTACTGATTACTGGTTATAAGAGGAAAATTCTCCAGGGGAATTGATATAGTAATAAAATTGAGGCCCCAACCCGTTTTACGTTTTATCTTCTTCTTTCTCTCTGGTCGGCTCCTGTGGTCTGTTTCTTCTTTTATTACAGCGTTCTCCATTTTAGATTGTCGAACCACCTTTTTTTGGGCCAACCAACGTTTTTTATTCCGGCTGAAGATTTATCTCTTGCGATGCGTACTAATATGCCCCTTGTCATTCTGTTTATATACGTTCATTCCATTCTTATTTTCGTTTAAGGACCCGGTCATTCAATCATCATTACTTTCTATTTTACATGATTTTCTTACATTTACACTTATTTCTTCGTCAAACAGTGTTTTACAAGAAGTATTCGGAAGTATTTTCATCTCTGTAGTCTATTATAGCCATCTAGTCATATTTGTATCCGCCCTCATCTCTGCTGTGTATCTCAAAATTAGTTAAACTGTTATTAAATGATAATTTCTGGATTTTAATTGTAATTTTTTACGTTTTTAGTAAATTAATTATAATTATTTGGCTGGAAAAAGTATCGTAAAAATATTCGTCGAATAATCTGCATATATTTATGCCATGACTTTGTTCTCTAATGGCCAAGGCATATTATCAGTAAAAGCAGTATTTTCTAACTATAGAAACGAAAAGGCGGAATTCTGTGTGTATTGAATCTCAATTGTAGACTTAAAAAAGAGCTATTCGTATCATTAGTGAGAATCATTATTTATCTTGACTCACACAGACGCAATCAGATCCCGATAATAACATTATGGAACTAGACTGCAGAACGGACAGGTTTGAATGTAATTTTTATCGCGAACGATTAGAGACTAAACCAGCTCCCAATGAGACTTTTAAGTAGGTTTGTCGATAGGTAGTGTAACTATAGTTAGTTGTTTTACTTCCTAATACTTGTATCCTTATCTGCTACCAAGTACTAGCGTGACATGCACGTCGTGCATGTTTCCAGTATTACTCTTGTATCTCTGTGCAGTTGCAAAATACATTAATTGAAATAGTTCCTCTAGCATTTTGGCATACCTATAGTGCAAATACATGTTGATTAAATGTCACCTCCCGACAAGTATATGTATAGTAAAAGGAAATCTTCATTTTTAATTTTTCAATCTCAATTTATTTTTCCATTGCCATAAAATCACCTCTGGGTGAACTTCATCAACTTCAGCATGGCGATCATAAGCTCATGCGAAGTGGTGTCAAATGCCTTCTTATAGTCCACCCAGGCCATTTATAGGTTTCGCTTATGCCGGATGGCATCCTGACATATGCACCTATCAATGAGCAGGTTATCCTTGAGTCCCACGATTCCCCGCTTTGAGCCCCTCTGTTCGTACACCTCCTCCCACAAAGGCTGGACGTGGAGGAGGATAAGGTCGTACATGATGGAGGTGAACGCCTTGTATACAGTATTGAGGCAGTTTTTAGGGCGGTAGTCCTTTGAATCGAACAAGTCTCCCTTCTTAGGTATCAGAATACTGCGTCCCTCAGTCAGTCAAGGTGGAAATGGTTCCCTGCCATTCAGAAAGTACGTGGAGATTCTGGCGAGGTGTTGGTGGGTGGAAGTAAACTTCTTCCACCAGAAGTAATTCACGGCATCCATTCCTGGAGCCGAGAAGTTCTTCTTGCCAGAGAAGGCCTTCTTCACATCACTCTCCGTGACTGAAAGAGGTCCATCCACAGCTTGTAGATGCCGGTCACAGAACTCTTTAAATAGGCCTAGGGGCGGAGTGTCTCCATTGAATGGCTTCGACGTTTCATAGATTTCCTTCCAGAAACGTTCAACCTCTTGGACGGGTGGCGGAGATTTGACGACAGGCGGAGGTGGTCGAAAGAGACGGAACGGGTGAAGAAGAAAGGTAGAGTTCTCCCTCACGGTCCTACTACTCTTGAGTTTTTTTCCAGGACGTGGTGAGCGCCCGTACCCTGTCGACCGCGTGCTACTTAGTGGTGAGCTGCACGCACTTATTGAGTGTGTGATGTTTGTATCTGAGGCTGCGCGCTATTAGCCGAACTTTGGGTGTAAAAGTTCGCTCAGACGTGATGTATTCCATAACACACTGAATTCTCGACGCCTGTCGTCTCGCCAGCGTGATTTTGGCCTCCAACTGTTCCAGCCTTTTGACTGCTTTTTCCTCCCAAGAGGCGTTCTTTTGGGAGTGAGCCATAGTTTTTGGCAGCAGCAGAGATACCGCAATTCACCGTCCAAAGGTCCGACGTTTTTGTCAGGATTTCGTCGATAACCGGGAAAGGTGATCACCCCGCATAGAGATCTTTCGGTGGATGTCTCTCTGCCTTGTTTGTCCTCATCATAGTTTATTGTGCTTTAATAACAGCGATTGTAGTTCAGAGACGGCCTAACCAGCTTCCTCCCCATTTGGCAGAGACTGGAATAAATGTCGTTCTAGCTTCAGGTGGTGGTGGAGAGGTTGCCTGTGTCGGGGAGGGTGGTCTGGCCGGTAGTCTATTCCTCTGAACTGGCGGTTGGTGGAGAGTTTCCTTTTTTCGCCGGCGGTTGGCATAATCTCGCAGATTCCGCTTCGATAGGTGGTCGTGTTCTGGATGCATCTCACACCACGATTTCACTAGCTAAAACTACATTACTATAAACATGATATTATAGAGTAAACACGTTAAGGGGTTGTCCATAATCCACGTAGACACCAAACAGGGGTATGAGGGTTGTCCACGAAGGTCCACGTAGGTGGGTGGGGAGGTTGGAGGGATGTCTTCGTAGACAACTTACTTTTACAACTGTAGGGCAAAGTTCTTGCCATTTCCTGAAAAAAAAGTTGGATTTGAGAAAGTTTAACTCGACTGATTTTACTAAATTTAGGCATTTACATTTTATAGTTTTACAATTTATAGTAAATGACAGATTATTATAGCTACAAGTGTAGTTTTTCTTTAACTTACCTTCCGTTAAAATCAGCCTTAAATTACATATAGTCCATGACAGTCAATTGATAACCCATTTCACAGCTTTTTCCGCAAAAAAAGAAAAGTATACGTGGACAACAGAGGGGTGGGAAGGGGGGGGGAGGTATGGATGAAGTCGACGAGTTTCCACCATTAAGAGGGGGGGGGGGGGTCAAATAGTGGCCTATTTTTGTCAACGTGGATTATGGATTGCCCCTAATCTGTAGGACTGGCCATTATTGAATTTTTTCATACTGCTAACGTAACTATTTTTCTGATCGTAATTCTGGGATTTTAATTACAGTGGCTTTCAATGAAAATATTAGTTGTATGATCATCGGTGTCCATTCTTATTAGTAGCTTCAACTTTTATTGTTATTGTGGCTAATTAAAATTGAACATTCCAACCTTTATAAGTGAAAAATGTTGTTTTTCAACCTGTTTTTCAAAATTTCCATTTTTGTCGGCTTCAGAAAAATAGGAAAATTTTTTGTTCCCAATATGTCTGTTTTTTTTCCGAGCTCTCACATCACTAGCCAGTACACTGCATTACTAGGCTTTACTAGGCTTTGGTTTCTTTTGTGAGATACTGGCCAAAATGTGCCATAACTGACTGGTAGAGTCCCATTACCAATAGCAGGAAACACTCCTAAGACAGCTCGGGCCAAGATAGGAGTAAAATACAATAATGAATTAGAATGATGAGATGCAGTGGGATAAAAGCAATATCAGGGACTGTTGGAGGGATTGATTTGCAGATCTATACAGTAGTGTTGCAAACTATGAAAGAGAGTGTCATGAATTAGGAAATGGCAATGTCAACCGGGAAATAGATAAAAGTGAAAATGAGATCCAAATACATATATTTAAGAATGCTGAAAATTGGGCTAGCTCTAGGCATAAATGGGATATCAAGAGAAATGTTAAAGTTTGGGTGTAAGTTACTTGCTAACCATGTGTGTGAATTGTTAAATTTATGCTTGAAAACTTTTATTATGTCCAACAATTGGAAGAATGTAAAAATGGCACCGTTGTACATAGGAAAGGGTGGAGAGTTCGAGTAAAAAAATCATGAAGCAACTAGTCATAGGAGTATTATGAGAAATAAGTTTGGTAAAATACGAATCAGAAGACTGAAGTAGATTACAATTGACAAAATTGGAGGTGTGCAGTATCAGTTTACATCTTGGAGGGGATGTAGCAATCAGCTGTCTTCACTACAGCAAGTGATACTGTTCCCCCGAACAATAAGGGACTTCAATAAATGCTAGGCGTAATTTCATTAGAGCGTTTCCTTTTTATCTTTAAACGGCTGGTGTCCTAACACCCCCTGCCACACGCCTATTGAGGCGGCTTGAGGGGTAATATGTAGATGTAGATGATAGAAAAGTGCATGGTTGAAGATAAGAATGGTATTGTACATTTGTAGAGAAAGTTAAAGCATACAAAAGGGTAAATAAAAAAGTTGTGGAAGATTTTGATTGACTAAGGAACAGAAGCGTAGCCAGAGGGGGGGGGGCAAGGGGGGCAAATGTCCCCCCCACCCTGTGTTCTGGCACCCCAAAGCCTGTGAATGTTTACATTCTTAAGTCCCAAATACGTATGTGAATCAATGTCATAACATAATTATCAACAATAAATTCTACAAGGTCTACAAGTTTGGATCATAGTATAAAATGAACAAAATAATACAGTCAAAGTATATATCAGTATGTTAAGTTTTGTTAACTAGTGAATTTATAAGTCAGTGCACCCTAAAAATTTTGACCCCCCCTCCCCCCGGCGCACCCTAGACCCAAAACCTGGCTATACCACTGCTAAGGAATGAATGAGCATTTACTGAATGCTATGAATGTTGTATGTATGATATTATTCCAAGTGTGAGAGTTAACAAGGTCCTTGGTTTCTTGTTTGAAATAAAATGGGGCGTAAAACAAGGAAGAGTATTGTCTCCGTGACTGTGCAGTGTTTTTAAGGATAAATATGTGAGAGATTCATGTGGGGATAACATTGGTGTACTGGCTGAAGATGTAAATGTGTGAGTACCACTATATTCCAGGGCAAGGGCCTAGCCACGTTTAAACACCAGTTCCCATCAGTTTGCCGAAGTTAAGCAACGTTGGGCCCGGATGGAGGGTTGGATGGGTGACCCTCTTCCATGCCTCTATCCGTGTGGACGGAGAAGTGGCACTCTCCAGACCTATACCAGGAGGCCGGAGGGTAGACCCATACAGGGAAGGTTGGAGGGAGGTTCCATACCTGTACCGGGAAGGTTGAGGGTGGCCTCTCCTTCATATCTCTATCGTGGTGCTCTTGTTCCCTGTCTGCAAGTGGCAGGCAGATTAAATGTGGGGTGGCACGATGGACCAAGAGGTTTGAGTGCCAGGAGGGCTCCACAAGGCCCTCCCCCACCCTTACAATCAATCAATCACCACTATGTGCTGATAATGCACCATTGCTGTCTGAGCAGTGGCAGATTATTTTGTGGGTGCGTAATGCTACTTTCCGGGGATCTGGGGGGTGGGGGGGGGGGTATGGAAAACCTTAAGACCAACATTTTTCCTATTGTACCAGGAATAACATGGGGGGGGAGAGCAGCCCCCCCTCTCCCCCTTAATCTCCCATTGTGTCTTTGAGCCCACAGCAATTACAGAGGCTCTTGGATAACTTCTGTAAAGTAATAGTGAGAATGGAAATAAGGATAAATGCATCAGAGACCATAGCGGTGGTTTTTGACTATGAGAATGGGAAGAATAATTGTATGTTAAGAGAGAATGGTGAAATAATTCAGCAAGTAGATGCTTTTGTGTACCTTGCCCAAATGTTTGTGAAAGATGGGCAGATAGATGAATAGATTATAAGGCCTGTGAATGCTGGTAGAAAAGTAATACATAGATATTACATATACATGAGCCTATCATGAGAATCAGCATTTTCGTAGATTTTCTCTCTCCATCAACTGCCCCACCTTCCACTCCAGTTGTCAGCTCAGAATGTACAGACTTTGTCACTATGCCATATCACACGCATACCTATATCTTTTTTATTAAAAAGTTTCTTTTCCATTGTATACATAGTTTGTTACGATTTTCCGGGACGAGACCCCTGGACTGCCCTCTTTCTGGGAAATATTCCATACATCCAGAGCCAGTGCTTGCCCACCCCAAATCTCTGGTCTGGAGCCTCCCCGTCCGTGGAAGAGAAGTGCACGTAAGTAAATGAGAGTAAAAGTGGAGAGGTTGTTTGACAACGAGGTGAGAGTAGCATGTCGATGCATGCTTGAGGACATGCCATCTTCAAAACAGAGAGAATGGGATGAGTGTATTGGATGATGGCCTTGGATTGGATGGAATATAGGAGCGTGAATGATGGTTTAGTGAGTTTCAGGAATAATTGTTGAGTATGCAGAAAGTGAATGTGGAAAAGGAGTGGTAGGGAAAATGAAAGGCGATGCATGGTGGAATGAAGGCATGAAAATTGCAGTGAGTGAAAAGAAAGAGGGGTATAAGTGATTAATTGTAGCCAAATATAGGGAAGAGTGATAGAAGGCATGTGATGAATACAGTGAGAAGAAGAATGAATACGACGTCATTGTGAAAGAGACCACAGAAAGAATGCTTGCCAATGAGGCAAGCAAAATGCAGAGTGATTTTGAAGGCAGTAAAAAGTTTTTATGGAAATGGGTAAAAAGGGCAAAGCAATGTGAGGGAATAGAAATGTTATATTGTTCTTGGACTCCTTCGTCCACTAAGAACATTTAAAAAATACATACATATTTATTTGCTCAAAAAAAAACATGATACATCTATTTGAGAATAATAAGAACTAGGATATTACAATTTTCCACAGATAAAGTTTTTAATCGACCCGGGTTTCGATGCACTGCATCATCATCAGGTGATGATGCAGTGCATCGATTATCTATTTGAGAGGGGGTACGTATTAATCAGAAGAAGTAAAACTTCACATTCTGTAAATTATAACAAACTTTAAATTATAATTATTATTTGGAAGGGGAATGGATGCATTAAAATACAAAAGTGGCAAGATCGTGTGGGATGAAAGCAATGTCAACGACTGTTTGAGGGAGTATTTTGAAGAAATATACAATAATGGTACAGTAGATGAGGATGAGCCATGTGAATTAGTTCCACAGGATGTCAACATGGAAAAGGAAATGAGAGAGAATAAGGTGGTAAATATTGAAAAATGGGAAGGTTGCAGACACATATGGGACATCCAGTTAAATAATGAAGTGTGGGTATAAAATAGGTAGTCATAAGTCACTTATGTGAATTGTATAATTTATTTTTAAAAGCATCTGTTATTCCAATGGATTGGAAGAATGTGATAATAATTTCATTGTACAAAGGGGAGGGTGGTAAGACAGAATGCATAAATTAGAGAGCAATTAGTTTATATAATATTCTGGGAAAAGTGTTCAGTAATTAAAAGAGTGAGGAAGATTTCTATCTACAGAACTTGGAGTGAACAGTGAGGGTTCAGCAAGTGCTAGAGAAATGTATGGAAGTCCAAAAGAAAGCATATTGTGTATTTGTGGAATTAGAGAATCGGTATGACAGGGTGAATAGAAATAAGCAGTAGGAGGTTTTGAAGGAATATGGAGTGAATGAGCAGTTATTGAATGTCATACACATCTCAAGCCATTTTGACATACATGTGTACGGACCCTATTTTCTCTCCCAGCAGCATTTCGATGTACGGCGTACGTCCACTTGCCTTATACATAAATTTAAATACCCCCTGAGGAGTTAAATACCCAAATATTAAATTCCTGCTTGAGGGGTTAAGATATATGATAATAGTAAGGCAAGTGTGAGAATTAATGGGGTCTCGAGTTACTGGTTTGAAATAAAAAAGGGCGTACAGCAGGGATACGTAATTTCACCATGTCTATTCAATGTTTTCATGGATAAATGTGTGAGAGATGCATATAGGGATAATAATGGTGTAACGGTTGGAGGTATAAATGTGCGAGGTCTATTGTATGCAGATGATGCAGTGTTCATGTCCGAGAGCCTACTAGAATTACAGGGGCTTCTGGATAACTTCTATGAAGCAACGAGGAGAATGGATTTGAGGATAAATGCATCAAAGGTAAAAGTGCATTGTAGTTTTTTATAGGGAGAGTGATAAGAATGATTGTATAATGAGGGCAATGATGATGTAATTTGAAAACTAGATGGTTTTGTGTATTTGGATGTCCAATAATAATGTCAACAATTTTTTGGCAATTTTTATCTCCCCCCTCCCCCATTGTCAACAATGGTCAAACTTTCAGTGAACCACCTAATAAAATTATGTCAAACAATTCCCCCCCCCCACAGACTAACAATATTTTGACATGAAAAATTACCCCTGCCCGTTATAGGTAGTGCGAAACTCCCGTCCTCCTAGTGTTAATAGAGGTCCATGGATAGCTATACTATTAGTTGGCAATGGCTTAGTACAGTCTTTGAATTTACTAACAGCTTTCCTTAAAAATCTGTCAAATGAATGCTATTAATCTTTAGATTAATACCATATGTGTCTACAGTCTACTATCTAGCACCTACATAAAATAAAAACAAAATATGGTGATGCAAGACTATGACTTACTTTGCAAGAACTCAACCGGTTTCAGATTAAAAATGCTCCTGTAAAAAGAAAAAAAGTAATATTGCTGACGTCAATTTATCTTGAACTCCCCCCTCCCCAATGCCAACAATTGTGAAACTTCTTCAAACCCCTTCTACCCTTATTTTGTGGACATAATTAATGAACTATCTTGGCTGAATGTTAACGAAAGATGGAAGGATGGATAAAGAGATTCTAAGGTGTGCAAATGCCGGTAGGAAAGTTGATGTGGAGCATATCTAGGAATAAGTGTCTGTCTATTGAAGCGAACATTGTAGCATACAAATATCTCCCCCTCTTGGGGGGCTATTCGGGATTGTCGACATTCATTCATTGAGCTGTTCAATGAACGCCATTCTGACGTTCATTGAACGGTTTAATGATCCCATTTTGAGAGCCGTTGGCTCAGTTTTTTGGGCATCGCCTGAGGGTATTGCCTGAGGGCATCACTACGAGATGCGTCTTTGTTTTGGCTGCAAATTGGCGTGAGATTTCGATGGAAATGGATCTGCAGGAATTTGATGAGTTGGCAAATCTTAAGATTGTGATATTGTAGAACATGTGTCAAGTAAAACATGAATAAGTAAGCAAATATATGAATGCTTGAAATTTATGAATGAACGTCGATGCTTGCTATTTATGACATCATCGCTCTTATTCAGTAGTATGGTAGAATATAATTTTTTTGCCAATCGGTCTCAGCTATTGTCAGAAACTATGAAACAAAATGATCACTGGTTGAACTTGTAACCTCCTGAATTGCCCAACTAACACTTGCTTGACTGAGGCCCAGGTTACTATTGCTTCCGGTCAACTTTTGATATGAACCCTGCCCATAGAAATGAAGGGCACACAAAATCTAAAAAATAGAAAATTGGACATGGAGTGACTATGGGTAATTTGCGTGATTTCTTCATGTTTTTAATCCCACACACAGTTATTACACTAATATCAATAGATATGGATACAACTTGAAAGGGCTCTGGAAAATATGGCCTAATTTCTTTGGTGAGGACTCTCACCATGTCTTTTGACAGACGGATACATGCCCTGAAAAACATTATCCGGCATTGCAAATGGATCAACACTGCCTCTTAACCTGGATCCGCCCAATGTAACAAAAATGTCACACACGGTATCGCTCCACTCAAATAGCTCTTTCATCGCGCGGGCACACTACATTGTTGTGTTTTATACTTTGTTAGAAAAAGGAAGTTTAGGGCTTTATTTCAGTGCACGACTCGTCAAGTGAGAGTGAACACTCTGAACACCCAAGCACTCCTGATGCTCAGGTGCCTTCCCTGGACACTGAAAATGGACGTTCACTTTGTGTAAGTATTACATTTTTTCAATAATTATATTGCCTTACTGCGACAATTTTTAGTTTTTATTAACATAATGATACAACATTATTTATAATGTATTTATATATTTGGTATTGCTTTCCAATGCTGAAATATTCTCTGATAAACGCTACTGTGACATAAATGTCACATTGGGCGGATCCCTACCCTGTAAACACAAAATGCTGCTGAAGCGCGGCAGCAGCGCAATGTCGCAGCGCTGCAGCCGATGCGGACGCGCTGCTGCAGCGTGACCGATACCTTCAAATTTCCGATATTCCCGTGTCAGCAGCGCTATTGAAGCGCATGAACAGCGCTTCAGTAACGCTTCCACCACGCTGCTGCAACGCTTTCGTTATAACTTTTAATAAATTCCAAATGCCTTATTATTTATGAACTCTAGGCGAACCTCCCATTACCTCTAACCTGACGAGCCACAGCCTCAAAAACATTATACTCGGCCCTCTTCTTCAAAGTATAAAAGGAACCTAAAATTAAAAATGCCCCAAAGGAAATAACAATCACAACAGCACGTAGAATTATCCGTTAACTCGTTACTAAAATCACTTAAGTGTTCATTTCTAAATATGATACACTCAAAAGAAGACCAACTCGGTCCGGCGTAATTTCACGAGATACACACAGTACTGTATCCCATGGATTTCATTGAGTCCCCCACGGCTGCGTATGTCGAGAGCCAAAGATATGTACTTTTCAATGGCTTATCATGAAAGCTACGATGACATATATTGTGCCTTGTGATAAAGCTGAAGTTTCTAAAATAATTACGTGATGAAAAACTGTTCACTAAAAGATGCACTTTACGCAGCAACAATCTACAGTTCATCTGAGATATCAACGGTAGTCAGCGCCACCTCTTACTCAATTGTACAACCCATTCCATTCAAACTAGGCGCGAAATGTATCTTGGCTGTCTGCATCTGATGTAGCTCCTAATGCGAGCGCGTGCCCTATGAATAATGTTTTTATCCGACAAATTTAGAAATTGGAACTGATACCGATAAATACGGGAGGGGCATAAAACTGCGTGTTCCATTCTGAGAACTTCATTTCGTACTCTACATCAATAGTTATCTTTTCAACTTATTTTAAATTATCTCGATACATATGATAAAACAGGTGCCTGAAAATCACTAACAATTCAACCTTCTCATTGCTTCGTGTTAAGGGAGGAGTAAAAGAGTCTATGTTCTTTCAGCGGTGGCTTCATGCTTCACGAACATGCATCGGTAGTGCTACAGCAGCGTGTTGCTGGCGTGCATCACCCATGCGCTGTTGATGCGCTGCAGCTATACCCTTTGGCAGCGCGCTCCGAAATACCGCTGCGGAGACGCTGCGGCAGCGCTTCCTTAAGTGCGAGTTGCGCGTGCAACCTTGAAACCCTTGTGCAGCGCTGCTGCAGCTTTTTGTGTTTATAGGGTATGCAAATCTTCAAATTCGCAAAATTTAATCTCTCTCCAAATTTAAAGCAATTCCAACGTTTTTGCCTTCGTATTCCCGCCAAACGAATTATTTTATATCAATTAATCGAATAATTTGCATTCATACACTATTATTCCGGTAATTACATTTGAATTTGAAATGATGGTCCTAATGAATTTCAAGAGAAGACTGAAACTTCGATTCCAGTTGGACGTAAGGAAAAGGATTTGAAGTCAACGAAGCTTTTACCATTTCACCAAAAGAAGAAGGTAAAAAGAGAATCAGCCCATCGGCAACGGGAAGATCTTTTTGTAAGAAATAGATTATTTCCCGAAACATCTTTCTGAATTGAGGGACAAATCATGTGTAGAAATTTTTGAATTGTTTTTTTCGGACGACATTTTTGATTTTCTGATGGCAGAATCAGATAAATATGCTACGTTTATTGGTTGTTCATCTCCTAATATCAGTAAAGAGAAGATGAAAGTTTTCATAGGAATCTTTCTGTTATCAGGTTATAATAAGGTTTCATCCTACTGGGAAGATTTCTGGGATGTTCACATCTCAATAGTCGCCGGAGCCATGTGGAGAAATAGGTTCCTTGAGATCAGTAAATTCCTTCACTGTGCAGGCAATACGATGCCCGACATGAAAGACAAGTTGTGGAAGCTACACCCATTGATAACTAAATTGAAAAAACGTTTCAGTGGGATGTTTCCTACTGAGCAAAATCTCTCATTTGACGAGAGTATGACTGAGTATTTTTATATCCATCCCTGCAAGCAATTTATTCGGGGGAAGCCAATCCGATTTGGTTATAAGGTCTGGTGTTTATATACTCCCAGTGGGTACTTAGTTGATTTTGACGTTTATCAAGGTAAAAACCCACATTCAAACCATGTATATGAAAGAGATTTTGGAAAATGCGCCGCACCTTTGATTTTGATGTTAGATGATCTCTCACACGAAAAACAAGTATTGCCATTTCGGCTATATTTTGGCAACTTATTTACAGGAATGAGCCTCCTCACTCATTTGATTTCCCGCGGATATGGTGCAACTGGCACTCTTAGAGAGAATAGATTACCTAAAGATTGTCCTTTGAAAGAAAGTAACTTGAGTAAAAAATCTGATAGAGGCTCATACAAGTATTTAAAAGTGATGCTGATGAAGTTATAGTTGCGAGGTGAGTGGATAATTCTGTTTTCATCATTGCCTCGACTTGTCATGGTGTCTACCCCATGAAAAAAGTTGACCATTACTGCAGAATAAAAAAGAGGAGAAAGAAAGTGGCCCAGCCGAATATGTTTTGGGAGTACAATAAAAATATGGGTGGCACGGATCGCATGGACCGAAATATTACAGATGTGAGAATTTCTATTCGTGGAAAAAAATGGTGGTGGAGAATTATTTCTTGGCTTTTGGATGCAGCTGTTCACAATGCTTGGCAGCTAAAGCGGAAATCTGGTCCGGGCATGTCACAATTAGAGTTCAGGCGTACTATAGTCCAAACATACCTGACCATATATCGATGTCAAGCCAAGTATAGCCGCCGTATTACTTCAATTTCATCAGATGCAGCCAATGAAATACGTTACGATGGCAAATTTTATTTAGTCTCTGTTATACCAAATAAAAGAAGACGTCGCTGTGCAGGAGAATATAGCCCTTCTGTCGTCTGCATTGAATGCGTTAAATGTAATGTGGGACTGTGCAAATATTGCTTTTCTGTTTACCACTCAAAATAGTATACACTAGCATTCAACTATAAATTAATCTTATGTTTATTTTAAACAAATTGATTCATATTTCATTCATTTTTGTGTTATATTATACTTTTATGTGTTGTGAGAATATTTTTTAAATATGTAATTATTCTATGTATTTTCCAAGGTTGGGGAAATGTATTTTTAATAGTTTTACTTATTCGCCATGTAAAAATATTATTAAAATGTAACTTCAATTAACCCATTCTAATGTCAATTCAAGGTTCTGTAATTTCATAACTCACCTGACGAAAGCTTTATATGAATGATAAATTGATTTTTCCTGATGTGTATTTGATAAGTTTGAATTATAAACATTAGAAATTTAAATATACCCAACATTTGTGAAATAACATTGGCAAAATCCAGCAAATTTGTTCATTTAAAAACATCACACATTCAAAGAAAACATTCATGAATATCGCGGAAAATGAAACACTGAAAATTGTTGCTATATTTTCAATAACATACTTTAAATTTAAATAAAAACTTATCAATAATGTACATAAATTATAATTTGTGCAAAATAAATATATGTTTCCAATGTTTTTGATCATTTAAATGAACTCTGTAGCAAAAATGCGAAAAAATTGCTTTATTTGGGGAAATATTACCTTGCACCAAAAGACAACAGATCCGCCCAATGTGACATTTATGTCACACCCTGTCTCTCGGAAACTACACACCCGATCAATGTAATATTTTCAGAATGTAATAAAAAATAGGTCCTTATCATTCCCCTATCATATCAAGTATTAATCTTCAAAAAAATATTTTGGGCGGATCCAGGTTAAGGGAACATCTATTAATTATGTCAACAATGTTTTGTCAATTTTTACCTCCCCCCTTGTCAACAGTTGTCAAACTTTCAGTGACTCCCTAGTAAAATTATGCCAATCAATTTTAACACCCCCGCAGACTAATTATATTTTATACGGCTGGCTTCAATTGCTATTTAATAGAAGTCCATGAGTTATAGCTATACTATTAGATGACAATGGCTTAGTGCAGTCTTTGAATTTACTAACAGTTCCCCTTAAAAATCAGTCAAATGAATGAATTTAATCTTTAGATTAATACCTTATGTGTCTACAGCCAACTATCAAGTACATTGAATAAAAACAAAACACATATAATGATGGAAGACTATGACTTAATTGGCAAGAACTCAACCGGCTTAAGATTAAAAAAAAAATACTGTACAAAGTAAAAAAGTAACGTTGACGTAGGCATCATTTTATCTTGAATTCCCCCTTCCCCATGTCAACAATTATCAATCTTTTTCAAACCCCCTCCCCCTTTTTTGTTGACATAATTAATGAACGTCGCCTAAGTGTTATCATGTTGTTGCTCCTCATTGCATTTTCCCTCAGTCTTTCTTCCTCTTCAACATTCTGAAGCCTCCGCTCGATTCCCATCTCCACTCTTCAATAATCCATGGTACTGAAATTAATGCATACCTCTTCCAAAGAAACTATGTCAACCGATTTAATATCATAATCTACGAGTTGTAATAATGCGTAACACTGCATCATGATTAAATTATTTCCTAGCCAATTACAAAACGTACATTTCTGTATTTCATTTAAACCAAAGCAAATTATTACCTTATAATAAAGAAGTAGGAATACAGCGAATAAGAAACAAAAATTTAAAGTTGTAAATCAAATCTACATACACCAAAATAAATCATTGTTTAGAAGAGAACATAGGCTTTGCGAGATGAACAAATGTGATTACGGAAACTTGATAAAATATGAAGAACTGGGTATGTATACATTCAAATAAAATAGGAAATTAAAACTAATTCATGACATTCTAAAAGTAGTAAATCTATCCGCAATATGAAAAGGTGACAAAACCAGACAAAACACTAACTACAATGCGCTAAAAAGCAGGGGGAGGGGAATTTCTGCTGCAACGCTAGCGATGTTCCAACACCACAATAGCGGTCGACATAAAAGCTTGGTTTTGACGGAGTTTTGAGCCGTTCAGTGAGCCATGAGCTGGAAAGTGAATCAGTGACGTAGAATTGTGGACATTTGATGACGTCAATTCAGATTGTCGACATTCCCGAATAGCCCCCCTGGTGCTATTATATGGTAGTAAAACCTGGGTATGTCAGGATAAGCATAAGAGATGGCTAAATGTAGTGAGGATGGGTTACCTGAGATGTGTTGGAGGCAAAAGTATTAGGTTAGGATAGAGTTAGGATAGAGTGGGTCATGAGAGAATGTGGATAGAATACTCCAGTAATGGACAGATATGTATGTACTACAGTAGTGTGCATTGTTGGTTTGGCCATGTCGATAGAATGGGAGAGAGTTGAATAATGAAACAGATGTATGGTTGAAGAGGGAATGGTGTGAGAGTAAGAGGTACACTGTAAAAGTCATGGGTGAGTGCTGTAGAAGGGACTCAAAAGAGGAGGAATATTATGAATCTTACGAATAGGAGAGTGTTTATGAAGCTATGCATGAGTGTAAGAGATAACTGAAACTGGTTTTTAAGGATAGATCATACCTATTGTAGAAAATAATTAAATGGGTACCAGTGTACTAGGGCTAACGGCAATGACTTAATTCTTTGACTTTGCCTCGAAAGGGAAAGGTGTGAAAGGTATGCATGTACTTCCTGTGTTTGAGCATTGCAGGTCTGTCATCCATTTAATGACCAGTTTTTAATTTATGCTTTAATAATTAGAAACAAATGTCATTCTTTGCATTAGGTTTTTAGTTTATAATGAGGACTTCACATTAATCTTCTGTGTAATGCGGGATGCATACCATTATGACATCCAAGACCTTACGCGATACAAGTTGCCACCTCATGCCACTGCGTTTGAGTCCCTTCACATGTTGTGAGGCATCAATAGGTTACTGTATCTCTAAAATACTGATGACTACAACCAACTTAGAATGAAAATCAACCCTAAGGAAAATAAAGTCATGAGGTTTTATAGATCAAAGAAAGTGTGCCTGTCTAGAAAAGTAGGAGGACACAAACTGGAGCAGGTCGTATATTTCTATAATGTATTTGGGTAGTACATAGAAAATAATTGGATACAGGAGTAAAGATATTAGAAGGAGAATAGTGTTAGCAAAGAAGATGTTCAAAAGTAAGAGAGAATTAATGATGAGGACCTTGTTTCAGTACGTAGACAAAGAAGAAATTGGTGAAGAGTCTAATATGGAGATTAGTGATGTATGACACAGAAAACTAGGCTCCACAAAAAATAGGATGAGAATAAGTTTCAGGAGTTTGAAATTTGGATTAGGAGGAGAATAGAGAAGGTGTGGTGGACAGAAAAGAAGAGGAACAAGGAAATGAATGGCATTTGGTGGGTGAGGAGGGGAAACTTCTGGAGGAGATTGGAGGAAGCAGAGTTGGCGATTTAAACTACTAATGAGGGGTGAAGGGCTGCTGAAGGCCTTGATATAGTGGGGGATATGATTAACCCCTCTATTCTATTTTATGTTGGGTAAGTGACGAAGGGGAAGAAAGAAAATAGAATTAATGGGTGGGATGGAGAAAGGTAGGATGTATGCTGAGATGAAGAAAGAAATGGCATAAGTAGATTGGGGCCTTTGCTGGTAAGTCTTAAGGATGTTTTCTCTCTTCCATTCAGACCTACCTTAATGGGTAGATCACCTTTATAATAATTACTATAGCCAAATCACAGGCATCCATAGAAATTCATGACTGCTAGGGGGACATTTGAGTTTTGCTGAGTGATGAGCATTTGAATGGCTCAACATTTCACTTTTTTGTATCAAACATATCTTCAGGA
Source organism: Pyrrhosoma nymphula (assembly GCA_963573305.1). NCBI lineage: Eukaryota > Metazoa > Arthropoda > Insecta > Odonata > Coenagrionidae > Pyrrhosoma > Pyrrhosoma nymphula. Next base: position 130,295,018 of record OY754335.1, on the reverse strand, counting down.
CTGAAGTAAAACTATGGCTGTGTTTGTTTCCATAAATACTTGGCCTTTTTTCACCTATATTTTCCTGGACTAATTGGTATTTGGACCATGATTCCTTGCATACCCCCTTCCACTTGGAACCATTGGCCTTTGGTGCATTTTTTGGTGAGTTGGTGGTCTGGGGAGGGTTTATTTACTGGGCTGGATGCTTCTGAGTAACGTTAAATCATGAATATATATATCAGAATTGTTATAAATCACCAAACTCATGGAAATCACACCTCAGAGCACACACCAGGCTTAGCGCACATACTCAAGCAATCTTGGGTGGAAAGGGAAATTTGTAAGATTTGTATGAGCGTTTGGGTGGGTATGTGCCTGCACGTTCCTGTCCCTGGGTGCTTAGGTGAATCTTATGTCATACATCTTATGTTCACTCTTAACTATGCCTTGATATTTTTACTATGCCAATTGGTGATTTATTTAACATCATTAAATATGGGTTTGTTTACTCCTCTCCGTTAATTCTATCCGCGATCTGGTGATGCCTGTACATGGTCTGGGGATGCTAGAATGGAAAGAAAGCAACATTCAATTAAGAAACTGCCTGGGCTTGCCACTATTTTCCCATACCCGTCACCCTCTTATGCTCGCCCCATTTACTAGAGTTGCTACTCTAAGAGAACCTTCTTTGCATTCATCCCACTTTCATTGCATTGTAACAAGAAATTGAATTGTTATGGGCTATGTTACTTTTACATCTGACCTCGGAAAATTTGGAAAAGTTAATCAAACAACCTGAGTTCACAACCACTGTTTCAATAGCAGTCGAGGTATATGAAGATGAAATTTTAGAGATGTTACACCAGTTTATGGAAAAGTTAATTCCATTTTACAATGTAGCTACAAAGTATAGAAATGCTCTTTGAAAATCATGCTGTACTGTTATAATCCAAAAAGCACTATCTCTCCTTATTTCGCTAGGAAACCAAGAACTTTTTATCTGCACAAGGAATATTTGGCATTTTATAGGAAAAACTAGGTGAAACACTTTCTGATAGTGTAGTAATAATATTAAAAATAAAATGCAGCTGCTGTCGGTTACTAAGTGTAGGTTTTAAAAGTGTGTTGGGGAAGTGAAATATATAATTTTCAACTGAAAGAGACTTGCTTTGCAAACTTACAAGAAATACATACCAAATTAAATGAGAGACATCCAAGCGAAAATTTGAGTCTCACTAAGTTTGATGACTTTTGATCTCCGGAATTCGTAAATACTACTCCATGCCTCAGGCAGACACACGAGGTTCGTACGCATAATTCTGAATTGCAATTTCTTCCAGGCAAGCTGAATAGGATTTTGAAAAAAGAATAACTTGTGTTATTTCAATCCTAATATTTATGAAGGGACTACTCATAGGAGAACGTTTATTGCAAATTGATTCCAGAGGTGTGCTACATTCAATTTAGTGCACAGTAGAAATGTCATGCATGATATTTGCAGTGATTATGTACTGAGAACTTAAAGGGCTGTGTTTGAATGTAATGGCATAGATACAGTGGACTCTGGTAGAGGAGTGCAGCCTAGACACTGTTGTCATGGATATTACTCTTCTTATGAAGTAAATCAGGATCTGGATATTTTACAATTAGAGGTTGCGGATGTGCTTTCATCACCAGCAAAAAAAGCAGAGATGTTAAAAATATTTACAAGCAAAGCTCACCGTGGTCTATGACTGCTTTTTGCTCCAAGATATGAATCAAGGATTTCATTGGAATGACAGTCCAGCCACTATGTATCCATATGCATGTGATAGGTACATTCGACTAGTCGGACAATGCCGTCAAATCACCAATTTCTCATGTTATTTCGGATAGTCTCTCCCTGCAAGCATTCTCCATACCAAAGAAATCTTGTGTTCTTATAAGGACATGTTGTAAATTTAAAAAATAATACTTAACTGCTAGCTAAACTAGTTAAAGTTAACACTGCATGGTTAATACAACAGTTAGGTGAATTGATGATATATACAGTTCCGCATTCATAGAAGTACATTATTATAAAAGCATTATTCAGCTCCTTAAAAGGACTTGAGTTAAACCCTGGTGAAAATAAACCGTGACAGACAGTGTGACAGACAATGTGAAAAAAGCGTGAACACAGTGTGCGTAGAATGTGACAAGAGCATGATTACAGTGTGACCACAGTGTGAATACAGTGTGCCAAAAGCGTAATTTGGGACTCCAAAGCGAGCAAAAAGCATGATTGACAGTTTGACAGTCCAGTGTGAGGACACCATGTACATAGTGTGATGACACTGTGAACACACTGTGCATACACTGTGGCTTATACCCTCGTACAGTGTGTAGCACATTGAGGCCACACTGTCCGTCATGCTTTAAACAGAATTTTCTTTTTCTTTATAGACTAAACTCAGTTTGCTCACCCCTTGCAGTAAGGGTTTATAGTCATATCAAAATAATTTTATGTATGCAAAATACTTTTTAAAAACCACTCTTATATTCAAGTGTGCTAAAAAGTAAAAAAAACTTTTTTGATTTTTTTGTTTGATGTTCCCATGAAAAGGTCAATCCTCTCTTTATGCATGCTCTATAGGAAAAATACTTGAGAAATTGCATTAGTGATAAATTTATTCGTATAGCAGCGCCATCTATCTGTGAAAAATTCTCCACGCATAGAACTAATTAATTAATTCCTACTAACTGATAAAGTAATTGACATATTTAATTCATGTTTTATCATCAAAATACTTTTGTGTCCAATATATACTTATTTTGCACTCTTCAGTCTTTATATTAATTGTGTAACGGTTCTTTGAAATTTAAATTAATATCATTTCTTCTGAATATAAATGCTAAAATGATGATTGCAATGAATTACAACAGCGCTGACTTCGAGTAGAAAATTTGAAGCGGGTTGCGTCATGTTAGGATAAAGAAATATATAATGTAAACTATTTAATTTTAGTAGATAAACTTAGTAATTAGGAAATATAATGATTGGTTCATACATTGTGATTAAGATTAAGTATATGTCCCAAATATTAGTTCGATTGAACATTGGGAAGTGGGTTAAATTTGATTACTGGATTCCATCCACACAAACAACAAACAGTGCAAACATGGCTCTATACCGGGGTTTAAGAAGCTGGTTTCAAACGTTTTCCTCTAACCCAGTAACGGCTTTGTCGTGACAGCTGGAGACTTGCAAGTTTTGTCTTCTGTAGACGAAGAGGAATTTGTTTATTTAGGTGGAGTAACTTTATCATGAAGTGGTTGTGTGGTTTATGAAATATAGCAAAACCTTGGTTTTTACGAAATGTTTTGGTAATATTCCGGGGCACGTTGCGGAGGATAGATTACGAAATGAGGATTTTCAGCCCACTTAAATCAAACAGTCGTCTTTATATACGCAAAACAACAGCGTTCAAGCCTGCAAGAGGTCGTAAGCCCTCCTCCCTCATCGGTGCCTTGGTCATTTCATCAGTTTAAAAAAATTGATAATTTCATTTCATTCAAGTATTCTACCAGCTGATTGGTAGGTTCTTGGACAGTCTCAATTCTGCATCCCAACCTCATAGACATTGTCTCGCTTTCCCTCCTAAGGATGGCACGCTGTTAGATCCCTCTTCAATTCTTCATATCTTCTGCCTCCTCTTATTTCGTCCAGAATTCCTATCCTCCTCCTTCCTCTTCCACGCTTCCCCAGTGTTCTCCCCTCTATCACTCTCCTCAACATGCCCTCTCCTCTCAAAACCTCCTCCATCCATCTCTTCTGCCTTCTCCGGACCTCTGCCACAATCTTCCTCTCCTCTCCGACCATATCCAATACCTCCTCGTTCGTCTTTCTCGCCATCCAGATATCCTTCTCCAAACCCACATCTCAAACGCCTCAAGTCTACGCACATCCTCCCTTCGCAATGACCAAGTTTCCGACCCATATAGCGCCGCGCTCCTTATTAAAGTTTTCACCAGCCTCTTCTTTACGTCTGCCCTCCAGGCCATACGGAGCGATATTTTGAATCTTTAAAATAGACAAATTTAATCTTACTTCCCATATTTGCGCCATGTGATGCGTCCTGGATTTCCCATCTTACTCTCTGCCAAATAAATTGCTGAGGATCAATATTTCCCATAATAATTTAATATTTGTCTCAATTTTATAGTTTATTCGATACTTGTGTTCATATTTTCCCTAAAAAAGGTTTGTAGTTAAAATAAAATTAACTTCTTTATTTAAGATTAAACATAGACCTTTCTTTTCATTCGCACTTGCGAACATGAATGGAAAAATGTACCTCGGCGGGATTCAAATTTGCAGGCAAGGGCTTAACCCTACCACCACCGAAGCCATTCGTTCTCTTCGAGTTTCACCGAAGGGATTACTAAGAAGTACGATATGGTTTATTTCTTCTCCTTCAGGGCTTCAGCACTCGATGGAGAATACCTTCGACCCACCATCTTGGAGATTTCTATCCAAAATCACCATCATAAAAGCCCGCTGGAACCATAGTTTGCCACTGTCTTATTCTTTGTTACTTCCAGACTGATACATAAGATATGACGGCGGAAAATCTCGGGAAAGTTAGTTAATGGTCAAAATTCGACCAAGTGGATTTTGCTCATTGCCAATGGGGAAGTGTTTTGAAAAACTGAAAAGTCACCGTATCTCGCTTCATATGAAACATATTGCATTTGTATACATTTATTATACTTCCTGAGACTACTATTAAAAACTTGACAGCTTTGAAGTGGAATCTCAATAGACATAATACAAATTAAAATGTGAACTCGCAATATCCCATGATGGAACATTTGATCAGCTCCGAAGCCTTAAAATAAGTCTCCGGCTCAGAGGAAATATCAACCATAATACCGCAAGAACTTTCTTACAATATCGCACCACGCAAACAAGGATTTACCTATACGCCTTGTTTTCTCTTTTAAACTTATTAACAGCCACTACAGGGAGCTGCAAAACTCAAGATCACTGAGCGGTAACTTCTCTCCCGTCACCAAGCGAAGTTCGGTGTGTGTGACGTCATCACGCATTCGGAAATCTTCGCCTGCCTTTGCAGCATTTGTACCAACATGTCGGGAATGACTAATAGTTTTCCAAAATTGCAGGGTTTGCTAATATTTGTTCAATGAATGGTTATATGTAGTTAATTTGGTGGACATTTTCTGTTTTGCCTTAGATTTATTTTTTTTAATTTTTAAAGTAATATTTTATGCATTTAATTAACAGCTTGCACTTAAGCAATCAGAATGAAAAAGCTCATGATTCGCTCAATAATTTGAGGGTCTGAAATTCGGAGTATGGACATTTACAAAGTGCCATAGCTGTTTTTTATGCTTGACTTTTGTTTGAGAAGATATTAAAAAAACAGGTGTGCCTACCTATTTCATTTAAAAATGCCTTTTTAAATTAATTTTTTTCTTTGGTAAGTATAACTTAAATTATTATTTTTCTTTTTGAAATTGCAATTTTATTACTGTAGAAGAAATAACGAGAAAAATGGAGAATTTCTCCAATTCACTGAAACTATTTCCCAACATTCTTTTCTGCATGGAGAGACTAGGTTTTCAGGTCTTCCTCCGCGTCTATCCATATGCTACCTGACATTATTTCGCCGACGTTCCAGCTGGCTTTTTCAGGTCCGTTCACTGATTCTTTTCTGCATATTAGTCAACTACAGTCTCATGTTGAAAATGTTGGATGTTTTCAGCACCCTTGGTATTTTTACTCATATAAATCTCGTTTTCTTGCTTAATACTTTAACAACAAGCACAAATAATGGTTGACTACTTATAAAACATGAAATCATATTGTTGCTGCGATTACAGTTTCGCAAAACTGTTGTCGCAGCAACAAAACAACGCGTTTCTCCCGAAAATAAAGCCATTTCATCACACGCCCCGCGGAAGATTTTGCTCGAAATTTAATCATATTGTTCATTAAATTTGTGGGCCTTAAAAACAATAGATTTGCAGTTGTTGAAATATATTCCTAATTCCTGAATTTTTTTAAGTACCCCTTCCCCAGAAAAACTCAAATATATTATATTCGGGTATAAAATAACTGCAGAATTGGAAAACAACATACCAAAAGTTCCCAGGTATGCCATTATTTCCTCGATTGTACGGGAATATTATTTTGTCCAACTTTTTCGTTATCTGGAACTATGTTAAACGCATCATCCATGCTGCAATGCTGTACTTTTCTCAAAGTTGGATAGCGTAGACTCGATGGAACATATCAGCTTGTTAAAACACTCATCTTGCTCAAGACAAGAATTTTGACTATAGCCATTTTCACTTAAGAGCCTATAGTGTTTATACGTGTGATAGTTGTTTACTATAGCATTATAGGCATGTACATGTATTAAATGAGTTATAATCATTATTACTCATACTTTTATAATCTGATAATTATGCGTTTTGTTAAATAAAATTGATGACAACTATTATTTATGGCTAAAGTAAAGTCAAACAGTAATTTTTAGATTCATTATTAAATGATGATGAATCTAAAAATTACTGTTCATTAAAAAAATCATGAATTTTACTGCTGGCCATGTCATATCATTCTGTTATTCATGTTGGTCATGTCATCATCGTATGGTTCTAAAATTATGCTGCTTTGTTTTACTTCGCAAATCTTCTACAAAATTCATTCTTACACTTTTACAAACCTTTTACCGAGGGAAATCACGTTAATTTTGCAGTGCCTCTAACTATTATAGTTCGTCTGACGATTTAATTCTAAAAGTGACCAAAATACGAGTTACTAAGCGCCTTGCGTGAGATAGTCTCCGAGCCTTCACACCCCCTGTGGACATTAGACAGGATCAGAAGAGTTCAAACCTTTCCTTCCCTCTTAAAGGTCTTAACTAATACTTGGGTCAGGGACCGATAAAACGTAGGTTGTCTATCATGAGGGAGGAGGGTGTCAAAAAGTGGCCATTATCGCCTTGCGTGATACTTGAATCATTATGGCTGCTAACCGTTCTCATTTGTCACCAGTTACTCTTATTTTTCCTCATTGATGTTGGAAATCATCGCCTGTAAAAGTATCAATCTCTCTATCCTCACCGTAGAATTATTAAACCATGTTAGTCATGGTAGATAGATAAGGAGTAACATTACAAGGCTGCGGTAGATTGTAACGCTGCGTTGAAACAACCCAAATGCTGCGAGAGTTCAAAATTCACCTCAGGCATGGATGTTGCTTTCTCTTAGCATTGAGGCATTGGGATGGATTGTACAATAGAACCAAGGAGGTTAGAAAAAAATGGAGGCGTCATTCTGCTGGATTCTATAAATTGGTTTGAGCGAGATAGTTCCCTAGTCATAATGGAGATCATATTCAAATGTTATTTTTTTTATTTCAGCGTCCGTAAGTAGTATGAAATTAATATTGTACTATTAATGGCGCAAATATATAGTTATATAAGACCAAAAATCTCAGTAATTAAATAAATAAAGCTACATAAGTGTCTAACTTGACTCATTATTTCCCTACTTACGGCTGGAAACCCTTCAAAACAGCACGTTTATTTTGTGATTCTGTAAAAATTACTGTGGTGAGTAATACATTATTTTTTATTAATACATAGTTAAGAAAACATGCAATCTAGACACCGTTAATTTTTTGACGATATCTAGGTGCTAGAAGATCCTAATTTGTTTTATAGTCTCCCTCTGGAGTGCACAGCCATAATCTAACCCATGTAAAACAGCTTACCTTTTCAGGCAAATTGCTCGAAAAGTAGTTTGGCAAGGGGTTGTTATTTTGATATCATTGGAAAGATGAGAGTTTTTTTCATTAAAATGAAGCCAAGTTCATCAAATTCCATTTGAAGTGATTTTTCGCTCAAACTACCTTAAGCCAATTCAGCCATTACAGTCGGAACAGTTATTACCTTGCTCTCTAGCTTACGTTTCAAGCGGTCACGTTTGATATTCCTCACATCTAACAAGTTAAAAATCACAGGCAAGGCAACGTTTTGCGACTGGTTTGGCCACACGTACTTAGAACAAAATCCTTCCCAAGCACCCCTCTTGCTTCACTTTCGCCCATGAGCGTTCACGGTCATGTCACATCCAGGATTTTGACTCTAACTGATTCTGCAACAGCCCGTTCAGTCTACTCTGCATATGTATATTCACTGTCAGCTAAAATATGGTATTGTGGTCTAGGGATATTCACATCAATCCACAAGACTTTTCAGACTCCAAAAATGGGCCATAAGGATTTTAGTTAATATCCCTAGAAGACAAAGCTGTCGGACACACTTAAAACTCTTAATATTCTTACCCTACGTTGCTAATATATTTTTCTCTCAATTGTTTTTGTTTTCCAACACAGAAGTATATTTAATCTTGAAACAAATGGTGATGTGCACAATTATAACACGAGAAGATCAAGATATTAATGGACTATTCATCATAATTTGAGCCTATTTGTCAAAGCTCTATATTGCTGGAGTGAAAATTTTAAATTGCCTTCCAAGGAATCTGAGGGAGATTTCTATTCTCCCTCTCTTCGAACGTAGGCTTCACGAGTGAAAGGTGCATATTATTCAACTAAAGAATTACGTAGAAGAACGTAGGCTTCAAGAAGAATTCTAGAAGAACGTAGGCTTCACGTAGGCAAAAGGTGCATATTATTAAACTAAAGAATTTATGTCTATGGCCTAACAAATGTTTGAATCTTAAATGACATGTGTATGTCTAATTTTGACTTATTCTATACATGTAACACCAACATGTTCTGGAATTAATAAAATTCATTATTATCATTATTTCATTTTAACCTCCTTGGATAGAACCATAGGAGTAGGAGTTGATTACTAAATAATCAAAATTTATTACTACCTGGATATCCGTATTGAAAAAATAAAGTGGTGTAGAGAAAAATGGCATGGCATAGTATACTAGGAAAATGCGTTCTCAAAAGTCCTCACTTTACGACCAAATTGCCCTCATTTCGAGAATAAATTGAGTTCGCGATCCCATGAATGGCTCCCAATTAACTCGACCCTGAATCTGACTCCGCCGCAAGGAGTTGGAAATGCAGTCGTCTTGTCTCAGAGCGGGAAAGGCCATTCAAGCCGACGACGGACGCATGCGCGCCAAGATCACTCCCAACACCCCACTCCAATCTCCACATTTTAACGGGCTCAACCCCCTCCCTAGCCGCCCCTTCACCTCAAAACCCCACCGCCGTTTGTAAACTCCCACCCCTCCCTCCCCCCTGCACACAGCGTGCCGCGCTCCGCATCTCCGATATTCTCACATTCGCCCCGAGACTCGCTCGAGGCGTCAGCAGTGGGAGCGGCGAGGATAAGCGCGGTGGGTCCGACTTCGTGGCCCTAACGGCGACGGAAACATTCAAGTGGTGATCACACCCTTACCTGGATATTTTAATGGGGGACGCTTGCAGTGAGAGTTCCCTTGTAAAAAGCTATAGTGAAACTTGATGGCACTTGACAGAGGAGAGTTTGAGGTTCCAGAGGGTGAATTAAACGTTGAAGAGCGATCTGAAGTACCGCAGGGCTCTGGTGGGGACCTTTAGAGAGGACCTAAGTATCTTCATTCTTCCTCTGTTGTGTGCTCTCCTCTCCCTGGCGTCATTCTCTGTACAAGCGAGTGCCACAACGTTTTGCTACACCTATACCAGTGGATGGGACCTTCAACTGTGTCGCCTTAGATCAAAAGCAGCATGATGCCGGCTGTTGTTTATTCCCGTTCATCCATAACCTTTTAACTCTACCGTAATAACCTTCCTCTCAGTCTGAAGCGCCGATTCGTGAGGGGGCTGGACTTGGTGAATGCATTGGGGAGTGTCGGTGAGAGAAGACGGGACATCGGAATTTGCCGGCCCGCTCGGCGACGGCCTCCAGTCGGGTCTCAAGCCGATCGCCCTGGCGCGTGCCTGACACCACCAGGTGTATTCAACTGCCGCCCCCGCGGAGTACATTTTGTGTCGCGGCCAGAGTGTCCGAGGTTGAGAGCAGTTGTCGTCGTGGGAAGGCGGAACTGCTTTGCGTGGGAAAGTTAAAAGGATTCATCCCTCTGCGTCGACGACGGCAGCCGAGTGACCCACGTGGTGATCTAATCTGCACGGGGTGAAGCTGTCTTAAGGTAGTTTGGGCGAGATAGTTCCCTAGTCATAATGGATACCATATTCGAATTTTATTTTTTTTATTTCAGATTCTGTAATAAGTATGAAATAAAAATTGTTGTGTTAATGGCGAAAAAAAATGTAGTTATATATGATTAAAATTCTCAGTAATTAAATAAATAAAGCTGCATAAGTCTCTAACTTGACTCAGTTTTTCACGTCGTACGGTGAAATTGCCTTCAAAACAGTAGGTTTTTTTTTCGATTCTGTAAACATTATTGCGGTGAGTAATTATAGATTAATTTTTATAAATAGTTGAGAAAAAATACAAACACCGTTAGTTTTTTTTTATGAAATCTAGGTGTTATAATTTTCTAATTTTTTCAATACTCTCCCACTGAAGCGCAACAGCCGTAATCTATCCCATGTAAAACAGCTTATATTTTCAGGCAAATTGATCGAAATGTTGACGTTAATATTTTTATATCATTGGAAGTATGAGAGTTTTTCTTTAAAATAAGGTCAAGTTCATCAAATTCTTAAGAATGATTTTTCGCTCAAAATTCCTTTAACTTGTTCTACCACGACTGTGTGAGTCAAAACAAATACTAATTATTCCACCTTTTGGTTTGTTTGTTTTTAAAAACTCTGCTTTCGGTGAATACATGCGTTACTTATTGATAACCAAAGTTAAGATGCAAAATATGCAGATTATTCCGCGTACATATTTTTAAATGAGCACTTTTTTCATAGCCATAGATGCCGACTGCCTACTATGGAATTACCGCATTTTGCTACGGAATTACGGCATTTTGATTTCAATATTATCGCAATTATTGGCTAATAACTCACAAAATAAGGCGTTAAGATGCCTATATTTGAATGTAATTTCTCGGGATTTCATCCTTCTTATAAACAGTTTTCCACGAAAATGTCATTTATATTATGTGAATAAATACTATTTCCCCCCGTGTTTATCCCATTCCCCCATTTAGCACCATGTAATATCAAGTTCTATTTGTGAGAAAAATGGCTCGGAAATGTGATATTTTGTTGTTCATATCAGATTGAGGACGTTATTTTCTATAAGCAGCCAGAATATGAGTAGGGGAGAACCACCGTGAGGTAGTCTGAGCGAAAAATCACTTCACATAGAATTTGATGAATTTTGCCTAATTAAAAAAAAACTCCCATCTTTACAATTACATCAAAATATTAACCCTTAACCGAAACTACTTTTCGAGCAATTTGCATAAAAAGGTAAGCTGCTTTACATGGGATAGACTGCGGCTCTGCGCTCCAAAGGGAGAATATTGAACACATTGGGAATTTATAACACCTAGAATTTGTAAAATAACTAACGGTGTGTGGACCATATAAAATTCATATGAGCGATGCAAAGTCGTTTCTGAAATTTTAGGCACCTTTCGCAAAAATATCTAGGCTACAACTTCCTCTGTTCAAATAGGAAGGGCTCATATAGTTCTGCAGGCAGACCTTTCCAATAAGAATACACTTGAACAATTCGTTCTTCGGGACGTCGGCAGATAAGAATCCTATTTCCCGGTGGAATACCCGTGATATTTTTCTTCAACTATATTTATATTTACACCTGATTTGTTAAAATACCTTCTTCGTCACCGGAATATTATCTTGTATTCGTGATCATTTCTCCATGAGAAATTAACTTTTCCATTTCCATCTCGTGTCCATTATGACTCGTGGTTTTTTTTGCTCAGTAGTATATCTTGTTCAATACAGCGAGAATATTCAATTAGAGTGATTTACAGTCATCGAAAACTGCGCCAATCATTGGACGCTGTTATATTTTGTCTTATATTTTTCACAATTATCGAACAGAATTGAACTATGAGGGGTTTAATTAGTTAAGTAGATGGATGGTATTTTGTTTTCAGGGCAAACTTCCTGATGCAGCTTGGCTACCTCAGTGAAGGTGGAGTGTAACTCTTGATTGCTCTATGTCCAAGAAAGTCCCTTGGAAACTGGACCAGCGTGGCAAAAAAGTATCCTTGATGGCAACTTTGTATCCAGTTAAAAGAAGAAGAAACTTTGTTTTCCACAAACTTTTTAATTCGTCGCTACATTACCACCAAATGATGTTACAACTCCCAGAAAGCTGCGTCTTGACGAATACAAATGTCTTCGGAGTAAAAACGTTACTTCTTCTTTTTATGGAAAGAATTTCACCCAGTGACTCGTTCTTCCAATGTAGTTTAAACTCGATCGGAAGGCTGGAAGGCTCTATACTTTTCCACAAGTCATCTTCATGATTAATATGAGACATTATTTAGTAACTTTCATAACTGTGTTCCATAAAAGTTGCTGGGAAATAAATGTGTTATTGCTGGCCAAATTACGTCTCAGCTTACACCCGTCGTGTCGTGCAAGCGCTTTTGAATTATGGACCAGCAAAGTTATGAATGAATCATTGTATCATCATTACTTTTTCAAGTCATCAATATTCGCGTAAAGATTTTCTTAGCTACCATGTTTTTCTTCCCAGCATTTAGCTAACTTAGACTCAAATGTTTTGTTCTCCTAACATTACCACATCTCTTCCTTAAAATTCTCGCATTTTTCGAATCGTGAATCAACAATGCCATTTACATTTCTGGTAATATGCCCGTTGACGAACCGCAATAAATTAGCGGTTTTATTTTCCATCTATTTAGTTCTTTGAGTATGAACTGCGAGCGGTCTGATGAAACACCCTTCTTTCCTAACGCAATTTCTTTCAGTTTTTTGTCACCTAGTTTATATTAAACAGGAGTAAATTAGTCTTTAGACACACCGTGTATCTCTCATTTCTCTAATCCTTCAGAATGAGCTATACGATGTACAATTCATGTTGGACAGAATTGGTGCCAAATAGGTTTTTAGTTACAAAGTAGAGCAATCCCGTCCCACAAAGCCAAAGCCCGTGTAATCAGGTTATACAGTTCGAAATGTGGACTCCGGAGTTGTTTTTTATTGAACGGCGCCGGAGCAAAATGTCAAACGGCCGCAAATTGAAAGATATTTGTGGCGAATAGGACGTCGTTTTTTATTACCACGCTTATTTTTACTTCACCTGATGGTTTGCCTGGATGAATCTTGTGATAAAAATCCAACGCACTTCCCAATGTTCAATGGAGCTGAAATTTGGCACACTTACTAACTCTCGATGACAATTTATGAATCAGTCGTTAAATTCACTTATTCCCACGTAAATCTACTAAAATTATATGGTTTAAATTTTATATGGAAAAAAATCTTTTGCCAATAGATGGCGCTAGTAGACGTTAGCATTTATAGTGAGATGAAATGCTAATAATTTAACCCTCTGGTTACCGATCGGGGTCCTTCAGGGACCCCACACTCGAATCCATACATTTTCTTTGTCTCCAAAGTTCCCGATTAACAAGAACAACTTTGTACATTCCACGTAAATAGGCTTTTTAATACGACCTAGGTGTCGTCGCTGAGCGATATCATCAGGTCTTTCTCCTGATGGTCTATCACCTGATGTTGTCACTTAGCAATGAAACGTGGGTCGTATTAAAAAGCCCATTTATGTGTATTTCACAAAGTTTTTAATTTTAATCATGAAGCTTTTCCATAAAGTTATGCCTGATACCATTAACTTCCGAAGTTCTACTCAATTGTTTGCTAGACACCGCTTCTGGAGAAACTGGTGCAGTGGTTTATAGAACGAAATGTTGATAATTTTGGCGTGGTATTTCTCATTGTAATACAGGCTTAAAATATCATCTTATATTCGTTTGTTTTTAAGTTTGGCCTCTGCAAATGAGTTTAAAAACTTTATACCCGTGCATGGTAGTACGGTTCATTTAAGTTTTCCACTAGCTTCTTGAAAAAGACGGAAATATTTCAATGGCTTTCTTTTACTGATTTTTAATACAATATATTACCCACCATGAAATTTGTATCGCTGTTCGATGATGGAATAAGTCATGTGGTTTGCATGCAGTTGTAGAAAGATTTTTGAGGAAGGAGATTTTAAAAAATCAGCGATAAGTATATTGAAATTAGCGACCATGCACGTGTAATACCGTCTTCTATTGAGGAATAGTCCCTCGTATATGAATTTTTCATAATGGCCATTAATATTCGTTACAGTACGTAAACTTATAGCAGTAAAAGTAAATGGCGTCCCTCGTAGATTCAGTCACGTGTTTAATTGGGTGTATCCTCGTGGCGGATTGAAATATTCAACAATTTTAATGTTTTTGAAAGTCTGCCTGCCCAACATCATTATACATCATGCTCGACTTCAAGATTTCAATATACATCTCCACAAATTTTAATTTTGGAACTGATAAGTGCTAATGAAAAATTATGTAAAAATACCCTCCCATAGTTAATGAGCTCTTTCATCACGTCACTTGAAACGATATTGGATAAATTATTTTCTGTATCACACCTTACTTTAAATCTAGCTCGAGTTTTGGGTGTTATTTTCTAGCTGAACAGTAGACAGCCTTACTGCATCTTTCGCGTTCCTCATTTTCTAGAACCTAAAATTATCTCAATCATGGGGATCTTATATTACTCGTGCAATCTTTCTGTTGCTGCGAAAGTTGACTACGTATATGTTGCTATGCACTTGGCTTTTAAACCATCAGCTATATGACCTTTTGAAAATGAATTCCGTTTACATCTTGTGGTATTCTTTCGGCGCTTTATACTTGAAGGTTATTAGATTTTTATTTTCGGTTTAAGTATAGCTTTACCTCCAGGATAACCTGTAAAGGATGATCGTGGATACATGGGGTATCGTACGTTTTCCTACGCAAATATGCTTGACCAAAAAATACGATTTCTTCCTCAGTATTTTCTTTGCTAGAACGCATAAGACAACAGCATTATTACCTTAACTTAATATTGCAGTAGTTCTTCTATATTGAAAAATTTTCCTCTATGTTCTGCCAACATCTTCTCCTTCAGGTTAAGATATTACTTCTCAGACCACTTTCTTTCTTAAATTTAGTAACATTTCTAGTCAATGACCATATTATACCACACACTACTTCATCTTTTTTGCGTCCCTTATGGGAACA
This sequence comes from Pyrrhosoma nymphula, assembly GCA_963573305.1. Classification (NCBI taxonomy): domain Eukaryota; kingdom Metazoa; phylum Arthropoda; class Insecta; order Odonata; family Coenagrionidae; genus Pyrrhosoma; species Pyrrhosoma nymphula. The sequence continues at coordinate 130,279,808 of OY754335.1, read as the reverse complement.
CAAAAGTTTGTTTTTTATCCCCAAAAATACTCCAACTTTTCTCTTTAGGCTGTTATTGAATTCTGTCTGGGATTAGGGATAATCTTTTTATGATGCGCTTGTCTTTTTTTCAATTTTAGAGTAGATGTAAATTTATCCAGTCAATAACGCGCCATATTTTCCACCACCCAGGACTTCGTGCGGTTTTACGGCCCACTTTTCCGTCTGAGCAGTTTTTCATTCATATTCTGTCGTCGGATCCATGCTGATGCCGTATTGTATGTTTTATGTGCGTTTTCGTTTCCCGTGAAATGGGTTACCTCTACTGTATTATTTCATATTTTGTCTCTTGATATCAGCTGTTTTTATCTCCTCCTAGCATTTTTGCCGGCACGTCATTACCACAGAGAAGTGGCCACTGTCCATGATCGGCAGATGGCAGAAGGATTTAATATGCGAAATAGGAAAGCTGCCCGCTTCTTGAAAAAACTGCAACGAGTGATCTCAGAGTGTAGAACAGCCGATTGTATGACTAGTAGGAAGCAGCCGGAGACTCTGAGGGTAAACGCTAAGCTTAGATTAGTTAAAGTATTCAGATCACGTGAGTTACAATGTAGCGGAGGATGTAGTTTTTACCCCACATTAATTTTGTGGAACTGACAGAAGAGACGAAGTTAGAGAGGCACGTTTCCGAACTTACTGGCACAAAAATTCCTTCCATATCCATTAGTGACTATTAAAAAACGGCGAAATCATAAGACACTCCGTTAAAATATAATTCACTTTCGCCCTATCTTTCTTCCTTCCTCTCTTCCTTATTCCCTACCGTTTCCATGGCTGATTCATTCTTCTATTTCTCAGTGAAGGATTAGTATAAGGTGAGGTATAGGTATAGCGAAACTTGATGGCACTCCACAGCGGAGAGTTGGAGGTTCCAGAGAGCGAATTAAGCGTTGAAGAGCGGGCAGAGGTACCACAGGGCTCTGGGTGGGGACCTTTAGAGTTAACCTAAACATCTTCATTCTTCCTCTCTTGTATGCTCTCCTCTCCCTGAAGTCATTATCTGTACAAAGCGTGTGCCATCAAGTTTTGCTACACCTATAATTTCATTGCCATTACCTTTTGTATCACTGTCACTTCTCCTGCGTTTCCATCCGCGTATCCGTGATCCTATTGCTTCCGCTGCTTTATCATTCTTCTTCTCATGGTTATCATAGCAATACATTGGTTAATATATGGAGGTTTGGTCATGTCTTTTTTAAGAAACTCAATTTACTTTTTCCGCCAACGTTTCGCCTTTTTATTAAGGCTTTTATTTTGTTTTGCTTGGTTTTCCGTTTTGGTTTTGTTTTTTATGTTGATTTTGTTACTAAGAGGAAGAATTTGTTTTTGTGTTACCATTGTCGCAGTAAGAAAGTTAATCCTTTGAGGTACTAAATTTATGATTGAAAAAATTTTTATCTCTGTAGTATTATAATTATTACCAACTGTATTCCTTGCATTGTACTGTAGCCCTGAAGAAGCCTCATTAATAAAAAGGCGAAACGTCGGCGGAAAAAGGAAGTTGAGTTTCTTAAAAAAGACACGACCAAACCTCCATGAATTAACCACTGTATTATTAAGGAGGTCAATAACCATTCAAAGAAGATATGATTGCAATGTCTTTTGAAAACTTTCAAGCAGAGATATTGTCTCATATTTAAAGTTAAGAGTGAATGTGAAGAAGTTATTGTAGAGTCCAAAAATAAACTGACCACCAAATCTTCTAATGTAATCTTTGAATTGAGTGAAATTTCATCACGTGGTTATATTTTAATATTTGTGGGAAGAAGAGCGAAGAAATAATGCTTATCCTAATACTAGTATTGTCGTTTTTATTGCATCTTCATTTGCCTAGCTATGACCATTAAAGCAATTTTTCCAATTTGAGAAAACGTTTCCGGTGTAACTTTGTGGAAGTTTTTAATGTGCATATTGAAAAATCCTCTTCTCTTGGACTACAACCTTGTCGTGGTTGAAGGGCTTGCGTGCTCCGATGACCCCTAGAGCTGCACTGGCGGGAGCATTGCTCCTGGTAGGGTCACCCATGCCAGATTGGTCGAAGGTTAGAAGACAGACGAATGGTAGTCCGCGCAGCGTCTGTACCTCAGTGAGGCGGCTGCAAAAGGCGTCTGACCCCAGTGGGGCGGCCTCTGAAGTGATGGTGTCACGTAAAAAACACTATTGAGTAAGGCCACGGAATACTATCTCAATTAAAACAAAAGCCTTGAAATTATGGAGAGTTCTCAATTGATAATGAATCCTGGCAACTACGGGACTCGGCCCAGAGGGCCGGGTGTCGTGCCCGGCAGCGGTGGGAGCAAGGCCCCTGCGGTCGTCATCACACGAAATCCTTGCTCAGACGTAGTAGCAGCAGAGGAATAGAAGATAAAGAAGAGAAACGAAACTATCAGAATAGGCACGTGGAATGTTAGGACTATGCTGAGGGCGGGGAAGCTAGAGAATATAAAGCAAGAAATGGAGAGGGTGGGTGTAGACATCATGGGTCTGGGTGAAGTAAGATGGAAGGATGACGGGGATTACTGGAGCGGTGACTATAGAGTAATTTATAGTGGAGGGAATGAAAGTCAGCGCGGGGTTGCATTCGTAATGAATAGGAAACTCGGTAGAAAAGTAGTGTATGCAGAACAGGTGAGTGATAGGATAATAGTTGTGGAACTAAAAGCAGAACCAACGAATTTAGTTATAATCCAGGTTTATATGCCTACCTCTAATCATAAAGAGGAGGAGGTAGATGGGGTGTACGATCAGCTAGAGGAAATAATAGGTAGGATACCTGGAAGTAAGCACCTGGTAGTAATGGGGGATTGGAACGCGGTGGTGGGTGAAGGAAGAGATGGGCGGGAGGTGGGCGATTACGGGCTAGGAAGGAGAAACGACCAGGGCGAGAAAGCTGTGGAGTTTTGCCGCAGAAATAACCTAGTAATTACGAATACATGGTTCAGACATCATCCTCGACGTAGGTACACTTGGAAGAAGCTGGGAGACACAGATAGGTTCCAGATAGATTACATAATGGTACGTCACAGATACAGGAATAGTGTTAAAAACTCGCATACTTATCCAGGAGCTGATGCAGACACAGACCACAACTTATTAGTCATGAAATGTCGGGTAAAACTGAAAAAGATAAGAATGGGAAGGAGGGTACGAAAGTGGAATACGGAGGCATTAACTGGGGTAATGAAGAAGAAGTATCGGGAGAAGGTGGATGAGAGAATGGGTGAGGACCATGGAGTTAGATCAGTCGAAGATGAATGGGGAAGTTTGAGAAACGGAATTATAGAAGCGGCGAAAGCAACGGTAGGCGTAGTGAGTGTAACTAAAATTAGAAAACCGTGGATCACGAAGGAGATGATCAGGGAGATGGAGGAGAGAAGGAAATGGAAGAGCGTAAACTCAGAGCTAGGTAAGAGAAAATACCGAGAATTTAATAACAGGCTTAGAAGAGAAACCAAGAAAGCAAGAGAGGCGTGGTGGAGAGAACAGATCGACGCGTTAGAGAAATACCAAAAAGAGGGAAGAGCAGATGCATTATATCGGAAAGTAAAGGAACTGACGGGTGGTAACAAGGGAAGGGGAATTACAACGATAACAGACAAGACGGGAAAGATGATCGTAGAACCGATAGAGATCAAGGAGAGGTGGAAGGAGCATGTTGAAGAGCTCTATGGTAAAGAAACAAGGCCCAAAAGGTTAGATATAGAAAGGGAATACGATATCGACAGCGATGGCATCGGACCAAGTATCCTAGATAGCGAAATCGAAAGAGCTCTACGAGACATGAAAAGGAATAAGGCGGTGGGAATAGATGACATACCTGCAGAGTTTTTAAAGAGCATGGGGAAGAACGGAAGAGGAAAACTTTTTACGCTGATTCGTAGGATTTATGAGGATGGAGTGTGGCCGGAAGACTTCGCGAAGACTGTACTAATTCCTATACCGAAGAAGAGTAAGGCAAAAACTTGCGAAGACTATAGGACAATAAGCTTAATATCCCACGCGGCCAAAGTAGTTCTGAGGATTCTAAACAGAAGGCTAGAGAAGAAGGCAAATGAATACCTGGGTGACGACCAGTTCGGGTTTAGGAGAGGGACGGGAACGCGAGACGCTATAGCGGTGATGGGGACGCTAGTAGAAAGAAACCTAGAGTATGGGCAGGATGTTTTTGCATGCTTCGTAGATTTCGAGAAGGCGTTTGATCGGGTGGAATGGACGAAATTAATGGGAGTGTTGAAGAAATTAGGAGTCGATTGGAGGGACAGGCGTCTGATTCGGAATTTGTATATGAACCAGACGGCGCAGGTTAGGGTAGCCAATGGAGAATCGGGATGGGCCACGATAGGACGGGGAGTGAGGCTAGGGTGCACACTATCGCCGTTGCTTTTTAACGTGTATTCAGAGGAAATGGTAAGGGAGGCATGGGGGGAGGAGGAGGTAGGAATAAAGGTAGGAGGGGAGCTGATAAAATCAGTGAGATTTGCAGATGATCAAGCATTAGTTAGTCAGTCGGCCAAGGGGTTACAGTCAATGGTGAATGCATTAGAGGTGCAGTGCGAAAAGTATGGGATGAAGATCAATCACAGGAAAACGAAAGTAATGAGATTTTCTAGAAGTAAGAAGGCGGGGCCTTATATGTCTCCCACCCTTGAATATAAGTGTGGGAGGGCAGAATATAGAGCAGGTCAAGCAATTTACGTATCTGGGTAGTATTTTGGAGGAGAATGGGTTTAGTGGTAAGGACATCAGATGCAGAATTGCGCTCGCTAAAGAAGCATTTTCGAAGAGAAGGGAATTGATGAGGGGGGGTCTGAGAAGAGGCTGGTGAAAACTTTAATATGGAGCGTGGCGCTATATGGGTCGGAAACGTGGTCATTGCGTAGGGAGGATGTGCGTAGACTTGAGGCGTTTGAGATGTGGGTTTGGAGAAGGATGGAGAAGGTTAGCTGGATGGCGAGAAAGACGAACGAGGAGGTATTGGATATGGTCGGAGAGGAGAGGAAGCTTGTGGCAGAGGTTCGGAGAAGGCAGAAGAGATGGATGGAGGAGGTTTTGAGAGGAGAGGGCATGCTGAAGAGAGTGATAGAGGGGAGAACACTGGGGAAGCGGGGGAGAGGAAGGAAGAGGATAGGAATTCTGGACGAAATTAGAGGAGGTAGAAGATATGAAGAATTGAAGAGGGATCTAATAACGGGCCATCCTTAGGAGGGAAAGCGAGACAATTTCTATTAGGTTGGGATACAAAATGGGGACTGTCCAAGAACCTACCAATCAGCTGGTAGAATACTTGAATGAATGAATTGAAAAATCACTTGGTTAATTCCACACTTTATTTACGAAAAAAACAACCAAACCAGGTTTTGGCAACTCAGTGCCATTTTCGTGCGATCATTTTTTTTTAAATATAAAAAAAATATCTTAACTTCGTACTAAAAAAGAAAAAAATAATATTTTCTCAAATGTATGAAAGTTTAGCCTAGTACTGGAAATAATTAAATTCAATTCAAGGAAAATAGCTACACAATGGATTATTATCTATGAACCTAAATAGAAAAAATTTTTTTCAACAATATTGTTATGTTTTTTATTTATGCAACAACACAACTAAAAGCATGGGGTACTCTTTCATATTTGATATCAACATGAATTCATTTTAAATAGGAAGATTTAGGTATTCAATGGAATAGAGAGCATCAATATACAATTTCTAGAAAATCTTCAAATGAATTAAAGTTAAGGTGCGAAATATAAATGAAGTCGCGCCCCATGCTTTTCGTTGTGGTCTTGCATAAATAGAAAACTTTAAACATGTTATATTGTTGAAAACATTTTTTTTGATCATAGGTAATCTTTGGTGTGACTAATTTTCTTGAATTGAATTTAATTATTTCCAGTACTAGGCTAAACTTTAAATCACTTGAAAATACATTATTTTTCTTTTTTTAGTACGATGTTAAGTATTTCTTTTTTAAATAGATTTTTTAGTAAAATTTTATTTTATTTTTTTCATTTTTTTACTTTTTAATTTTTAGTACTAGAACTCAAAAAACTAGGACTAAAGAACTAGGACTGTTTACTAGAATATACTCGCCCGGTTGTGTACATGATGCGACCACTCGCTTTACCATGGATCTATGGTAAAGCGAGTGAAAGAAATTCATGGGAATAGATAGTTTTAGGTGTACACTTTAGAAAAAAAACACTTCCGGCGGTCGTGTATATGAAAGACATGGATTCAGCACTTATTTGACATAAGATTTATTATGCAGGTTGTTGTTTACGACGCGGAACGAAAGAGGATTTTGATGTCATTCACGCCCCTTGAAATGCGATGGATGATTGAGCTCGCGATAAGCGTAGCGTGTGATGTCGACAGATGCGCGGGACAGCTTCGACATTATCTCAATCTTAATGGGAGTGCACGTGGTTTGACGTCTCATGCGACAAACATCCTTCTCGCTCAGGACTGAGCAGGAGGCTGCAGAAAAAGTCGTCATGGTAGAGATCTGATCAACGACAACCCGACATCAGATAAAAATTCATAGCATTTAGACTTTAACGAGAGTCATATGATGGGGAGATGACACGAAACTACGCTATTCAGAGCGAAAACATCGTTCCATTTAATTATAATCTCAGTCCAGGCGGAAAATATTTCGCTAAGAATGTGTTCATATAATGCAGAACCGCCAATTGTTTTTTATAGGCTTAGAAACTTTTACATAATAGCAATTAAAGCCATATTACGATTTTGTGCCAACTCTGCACTTTTTTCACTCATGGCCTGCCCTTGTTTTAGGTTCATCCCCCGAAAAATGAATATTTTTTTGCAGGAAAAATAGTCCTTCATGGATTGGATTAAAGAAAAATATTTTTTTCTTTGACGTCAACACGTCAATGATCATTGCTTATTTCGCGGAAGAGAAACTTTTTTTTACGAATATTTTCCTATTTTTCGAATATATAAGTAGTAATTTATGTTTATAATAGAAATGAGTGTTACAGTAAATAATATAAATAATATTAATCATCTTATTGGTACTATTTGAGGGATGCAAGGGATACTAATTTTTTGTAATATTAGTTTGACATTGTTATGTTATATTTTTAACTAATCCTGTCATTAGGAGTATTTAGTTAATTTATTATTTTATGGTTTAAGAGACCATCACTTACATTTCATGTAATCCTATGAACCTTCTCTTATTTTTTTTTGATTCAAACAATTAATGTTTTAGCTTTAACTCTTTCCATTATAATTGGTAGTATAAAGCTATGATTTACTGGGCACAAATTTGTAAACTTTGTTCTTAAAATAATCCTGGTCGGTTTTTAAAGGTTTAGGAATGTTTTACAGGATAGCAATTAAAGCCATGTTAAGATTTGTTGCCAACTATTCCATATTTCATTCATGACCTGTCATTCTTTTAGGAGTATTCCCCGATAAATGTTTTATTTTTTTGCATGAAAAATTGTCCTTTATGGAAGGGATTAAAAAAAATATTTCTTTCATTGACGTCAACACGTCAATAATTATTGCTTATTTCTCGGAAGAGGATCTTTTTTACGAATATGTTCCGGATGGGACGGGATATATATTCGGCACCTTGGGTGAACTGACAGTGGCTCCAGCAGCGGTTCCATCTCAGGGCTACTGGAGAGGATCCTGGAAGTCACGTGATTTCGCCGGGTGCACTGCTCAGAAGTCCTTACCGTCTCGCGAATCATCTCCCCAAGCCCCTCACACTCCACGACAACAAATTCACTCACCGAACAAATGAGGATCGTCGTGGTGAAGGTGCTTCCCACTCTCGGAAGTTTCCTCATTAGGGGAACTTGAGTGAGTTGAAGTCCGTCAGCTTCGAAGGGCCGAGCCTTATATTTCCCTCCCTTCCCTTCCTCCCTCCCCTACCCCACCCACTCATATTCTGTGGACAGTCTGAAGAAGAGAGAGTCAGCGTCCACATCTCTGAAAGGAATCACCCAGCCAGACATAATAAGGGGCCGTAGCTGGGATGAGATGACGTCAGGTGACATTTGAAGTCACGCGGAGACGTTTCGTCGAGGTTGAATGCGTAAGGTGACCGAGGACAATTGTAATTGGGAAAGACTCTCTCATTACACTTTTAAATATATTGAGGAACACAATATTTTCTTCCTTGAAGGCTTCGGTGGAGTCTTTGGCTTGGAAAGACTTGGTTTTCGCGTCTTCCTCCGCGTCCGCATCCATATTCTTCCGGACAATATTTATCTAGTATCAGTAGAAGGAGCTCACGCACAGCTTTGACTTCATAAAGGCCAAGTTATTGAGTGCGATATTCCACAGAGGAAAAATCATTCGCCTTGACCGGGATTCGAACCCAGATCCCTCGATTTCGTGCCGAGTGCTTTACCGTGGGGTGACTTTACTTGCGGGTGACTCCGTAAGGGTAACTACCATGGCTATTCCCGGTATCCTCAACATTAGTCAAAAGAGCAAACACCTCCTTGTGTTCCATGTACGGCTTTATCCTCGCGGACTGTAGCGCTTAGCGCATGACTTGGACTGCTAATGACATTATTTGTCTAGTAGTCCTGACCACCATAAAGACACCAAATAATCCAAAGGGGAGAAGGACGCTTCGGTAGCTTAACTCGGCGCGAAATCGAGGGATCCGGGTTCGAATCCCGGTCAAGGCGAATGATTTTTCCTCTGTGGAATATCGCACTTATGTGCACTTGCAGGTGACTTCGTAAAGGTAACTACCGTGGCTAGTCCCAGTATCCTCAAAATTAGCCAAGTTATTGACAAAAGAAGGCCACTACTTCCATAGATTGAAATAGCAAAAACGCCCAATAATTTCACTCGAGCAGACGGTCACACTCTCTCTTACTCATGGATACGAGTCCTCAAGAGTAGAGAGCAATCAAAACATACCATCTGCCCAAAGACGCAAAAACGGAGGAGTACAAATAGACGGACGAAACACTGCATCGACACTTCAGCAGACCTGAAGAAGCCAGCTGGAACGCCGGCGAAATATTGTTCAGAAGAATATGGATAGACCCGGAGTAAGACCCGAAAACCAAGTCTCTCCACAATATTTTCTTCGTTTTATTCACCTCAATTCAAGGATAATGTTAATTTTTTCATAGTAGTGGTATTTCTAAAAATAAAAATTTTAAAATACATCTTGATTTATGATGATAACAAAAAGACGTTGCATAGACAATTAAATAATGATGTTGAAAATAACCAACTTTGTAATTTCCACAAACTTTGTTTGCCGCTGTTGAGCTTCTCTTACATTGCCATACTTAGGGAGGTCGGGGGGTCCGAATTATTCTTACGTAAGATTTTTTAGTCACTTGTGAGATGGTATTTTTATCACAATCTAAAAAAATTATTTTCTGTCGAAAAATCTTACTTTTTAGGATTACCGCCAACGGTGGAAAGCCTGAATTTATGCTTAACTAGCGAAAGCTTTTAGCTTTTGCTTCATGCTTTAGCTTATGAAGCAAAAGGTTTGTGGAAATCACAAAGTAGGTTTTTCTCGTATCCATTTCAATAATGTTTTGTACTTTTCTACACTTTTTATTTTTTAAATCCACAACGCGTTTCACCAATTTTTGGCATCGTCAGGTGTAGCAAAATTTGTTTATTTGCTACACCTGACGATGCCAAAAATTGGTTAAACGCGTTGTGGGTTAAAAAAATAAAAAGTGTAGAAAAATACAAAACATTATTGAAATGGAAATAAAAAGATTCTACAAAGTAGAGCCTGAAACTGTGGATTTTAAGGTTTTTTTCAATATGGATATCCATCATTTCCACGATGCCAGGCCTGATATCATCAGTTTTATCTAAATATTACCATCAGTTTAAAGAAATCCGATTCAACGTTTTTAATCAAGTTTTTAACTTCACTGAAGGGCATCTATAGGAAAAATTTCGTATCTTTCGTTATTCAGATTAGGGAAGGGGACAGAAGTTGTTGAAAAACAAGGAGATTTCAAAAAGAAATACGGTCCATATTGTTATAAACTATATTTTTGTAGGGATAATGGGTAGAATAACACCGAATGCGCAATTGTAAGGCTTGTTGTGTGACTTTTGAGAGTTTAGAAGCATGCACCACTTCCCATCAGTATTTTCTAGATTACAGGATTTTTCTTAGTTTGGTCATCTGAACTGTTCGCTAAACAAGAGATTGGAAACGATTTAAACTTGGTGTTATCGAAGAATGATGAAGATCAATTGGACGGGGAGAAAATACCACTGAAGAAGCCCTTAGAAAAGTTGCAGATTTCAAGAAAAATATTAATGAAACGGTGTAAATAAGAAGATGTAAAATTCCTCACATTCTGAGAGACGGAATCTTGAAAACATTAAATGTACGTTTTCATGAACGAATTAGAGGCGAGCATAGAAGAATGGAGGATCTTTAAGTCAATCAGAAGCACGGAGTCCTACGCGTGAATTCGAGTAGTCTCGCGTATCTTCGCGTCGTCGGAGCTGAGAATTGCATTATTTTCATGTGTGAAATTCACATGGCTCCTGGGTAGCGCGCTCGACGTGAAATAGAGGGGTTTTGGTTCGAATCCCAGTTCAGGGGGGTTGTGTTTGGACCACTCGAGATAATTTAGATCACGTAGTTAAGGAGTCACGTGATACAATGACGAAAGTTTCGCCATTTTGGAGTGTTTGAAACATTCGGATGCATAAATTAAGCGTCTGAAATGTTAATTATTGCGACTCTAATCGAGATATTTGACTCCACCAATGATATATCGGTGAAAAACTCGGTAGGAAAGACGGCGAGAGATTTTTACGAATTAAACAAATAGTTTTAGGCTTGAAATTTTGGAAATATTAAATAAGTAATGAAGGAAGAAACTTAAAATAGTATTTATCCAGTCTGATTTATTGACGGAACGGATTACCGTAATTTTCAACTAATTTTTTTCTTGAAAATGGCGATTATCCGTTGAAACCTGAGTTGGTCGTGTTAATAAAACAGTGTGGATGACTACCATTTGAAGTTCTTCTTTCTTAAATTTTTACGATGCTTATAATGATTAAATACAAAATTCTCGTGACCTTCGTGATTGTACCACGTGACTCCTTAGTTACGTGATCGGTATTATCTCGAACGGTTCAAACTCCACCCCCTAGGTTATTGATTTTTTAACTTTAAATTTCACGCAATTGTGTGATCATCATCGGGTGATTCCGTGGAAGTTGCTGCGCGGCCAGTTCCGCAGCTCTTGGAAATTGGTTTTAAGTAAATACCTTTGTGTTTAAATTTGAGCCTCGTGGACTGTGGCGCTTAGCGCACACACACACGGGTACTCCATTGCATTGTATGCACGGTACTGTGAAGATAACTAGCTCCTTAACGACGTTCGGTGGTTTCACTCAACTTAGGGGAAATTGACGAAACGTACTCGAAGCATTAATTATGTTTTCCTAAAGCTACCTGAATTTTTTCAAAATTATTTACCGCAGATTTCTTATGATATTTGATGTGGAAGTGGGCATGAAATTATATGGGTTCTTATGGGAACGCGAGGTGTGACTAGCTTTATTCATCGAAAAGAACGTTTTCTAGTTAAGAATAAGAAAAAACAAAGATAATTTAAATCATCAATAGAATAATTTATGAAAATAATTTGATATACTTTATTTTTATTATTTTTGTTTTTCTTATTCTTAACTGGAAAAAGGTTCTTTTTGATGAATTAAGCTACTCGTACCTTGTATTCCCATAAGAACCCATGTAATTTTTTGTTCACTTCTCGATCAAATATCTTAAGTAATCTGCTGTAAATAATACTGAAAAAAATCAGGTAGATTTAAGACAACATAAGTAATTACTCCAGCAAGTTTCGTGTAATTCTCTTAAGTTGAGTGAAACCAAAGCCTTCACGAGATTCACAGTGGGAGAGGACCCTTGGGTAGCTTAACTGCTTAGAGCTTTCGGTGCGAAATGAAGGGATCTGGGTTCAAATCCCACTCCAGGTGAATTTTTTATAATAGTAGTATTTCGTTTAGCGTGCTCCGACGGCTGAGGTCATTTCGCGCATACTGACTGCCACGTGCAGACAGGGTCAACAGCACTCGGATGAATCGGAGGATCACCCCTCCAAACTCAAGCACAACGATGGTTAACGTCGGTGACTGATCGGGGTCCGTTGTTTCCATCGTGATGGGCCGTTGCCCAAATTATTTTTTCACTATGCATTTCACACAGTTACAAAATCCCTTTTGACTTGAGTGGCTTATGCCTAGCCCACGATTGCTTCAAATTGATTGATTGCAGCGAAGTTCGACTTCAAATTAAAAAAAAGATGGTGTTTAGTAGTCGGAGCATCGTGGTTAAATACAGCAGACGACGATGGTGACATACTTGGGGAATAGAAACTTATGCAGAACAACGTTAGGGATTACACCCAAAAAATGTTCAAGAAAGGTTTATGATAGACTAGATAGAATTTTCATGATAAATGCCAGGCAATGAACCAGGTCAGTAAGGGAGTTGTCATTCATGAAAATAGTTAATCTCATGCTTGAATACGCCTCGACTGTGTGGGACCCTTTATTAGATAGAACCGATGGAAAAGTTGGAAATGGTCTTTTGGAAGGCAGTTTTGTGCGTTAAATTGAATCATAAAATGTACGAAATAGTTAATAAAATGTTGGCGAACATAGGATCGGAAACTTTTAAGTAAGTGAGTAAAGGATAAATCGATTATGCGGCTATGCAACTCCCACGCTTGAATACGCCTCGACTTTTTGGGACCCCTTTTAGACAGGGCCGATGGAAAAGTCGGAAAAGGTCTTTTGGAAAGCAGTTTTGTGTATGAAATTGAATCGTTAAATGTACCAAATGATTAATTAAATATAAAATATGGAAATTTTTTATTAAGCGAGAGAAGGATAAATCGAATATGTGACCATGCAACGCTTTAATCAACTGCCATGCAAGGAGAGAAATAAGAGGAAAGAATGGAAATACTCTATTTCATCGGAAAAATGATAATAAAATATAGGACTCCTAAGGACAGTCGTAAATGAATACTCATTTGCGATTAGAGATGTGAATGATGGAATACTCTACCGGAGGACGTCTTGCACTCTTGTACCTAAGAATATATAAGTTTGAGGTAAATTTGTAAGATATTTTATTCATATATTTATTCATTATTCTCATTCAAAACAGCTCAAGGCCAATTACAATGAAAAAATAACAACATTAATCCTAAACCAATAAAAAAGAGCCATATAGCATATAACAGAATTAAATAAATTAATAACAAAGTAGTATTTAACACTGAACAAAATAGAACCAAACAGACAGGGAGGCGAAAGACGAGAGCAGATCTAGGATGAGGGAGGAGTGCGACAGATACGGAATGAATGGAATGGACCGAATTCAGGGACACTCTTCAACGTAGCATTGCACGTAGATGGGAGTCCGTAGATGAAATACCGTTTGGAGACAGAGAGACGTGGCGTGGTGCAGTGAAATAGCTCATTCACTCTTGTAGTTCGAGAAGGAACACGTAAGGAGAAAAGAGAAAGAAGTTCATATGACCTTTTCCATTGACTATTTTCATGAAAAATGTCCTTCGTGAAGGGCACGGCGGTCAGTCAGGGAGGATATGCCTAGAGATGATCTTAATTTATCGAGGGAGTAGTTGCGAAACTCTATATGGCGGTGTCTGATTAATATTTTTTAACTATACTAAAGTCATTATTTTTGCTCATTTTTTTCATTCATTATTTCTCTTGCCTTGTTGGCATATGGTCGACTTCATGACAAAAAAGCTTCATGACAAATTATATTATTGAACTAAATGTGGTCTCGTTCGGTTGGGCATCTTGACTGGCGATCATTTTAGGGGGGTGGGCGAATGTTTTTGTCTCTCGTTGTATCTTGCGACTCCAATGTGCTTGCACGCTGGTTTTGTTGTCCAACGAAAGAGCTCGTATACCTCAAATTTTCTTCATTTTCTATCGAAACTGGCCTCGCTCCGTATTTTTGATGAAATAAATATAGGGGTCATTCCACCTCAATTCAACAAACGTTTGTCCCTTAGGGTCTCAGATTTTGATAAAAATTGGTGTATGGGACAATATCAACTCAAACTGAATAACCTGAAACCGTTTTGTGAAAAAATGTTTTGAGCGAATTATTCATATTTTAATTTTTTCGCATTTCTAGCAAAAATCCGAGCCTTAAATCATATTATCACTTATATCTCCGCTTGTAATTATCATACAACAATGATTAACAGCTCTTATTAAAGCTAAATCTCTATTGAATGAAAATATATCAATAAACATTACTTTTATATACCCTAGTGTTGTTAATTACTAATGTTTAAAAAATGTTAATAACCTTTTATCAAATACTCCATCTCAGAATCGGCCGAAACTTTTTCCCGTAATCTAAATATACGCAGCTAACTATTCTAAAAATAAAATTTAGTGTTAATTCATAAATGCGTTTTTTATCTATAGATAAAATAATTTTTTGTGATCGAAAATCATGAGTGAAATTTTATTTAAATTTCATGTCGGCCTGACTAAAAATCCTAAGTAAATACGGGCAACGGCCTGCCACGATGGAAACACCGGTTCCCGATCAGTCACCGAAGTTAAGCATCGTTGGGCTCGGCTCGGGTTTGGAGGGGTGATCCTCCGATTCATCCGAGTGCTGTTGCCCCTGTCTGCACGTGGCAGACAGTAAGTGCGAAATGACCTTAGCCGTCTAAGCGCGTTAAACAAAAATACTACTACTACCTAAGTAAATACAAGCGTACGCATCTCATTGGAAAGGGCATTTCAATAATCCATCCATCATTACCAATCGGTCCGTGGTGGAACTGATGAGACGGTTTTAGGAACAGAAGAAAGTTTATGCGGTGCGCGTGTTAAAACGAGGGCGTAGTCACCTCCACGGCCGCTAAATAATAATATCCGAGGGCGCTGCCTTATTCAAAGCCGTATCCCGCATACAGCCATTCGAGTGCCAGAGGTGGTGCTACGTATACTCGGCCGTAAGCTAATGTAAAGCTTCTCCCTCGTATTGACTTTCCGTGATTTACCATTTGCACTGTAGCGTCAGACGATGTTTATTCATTATTAACACCTATTTTCTGCTTTCTTTATTCTTTAATTCCTCTCACACGTGCAGAGCAGCTGCCTGTCCTGCTCTCTCTCTCTCTGCCCTTAACAACCCATCCTTCCCCCAAAACAAAACCTTCGCAACCAAACATTTAAAAAATTAAACATTTGAAACTAAATTAAACTAAAACATTTAAACAAAAACTATTCCAAATTTAAAAAAATTAAAAAAATACTGCGGTGCGATTCAAACGCTACAGCACAATATGCCTAAACATATTTATCGACATGTTTGCTGTCCATAATATTCTGAATTACTGAGAAATACTCATTAAATTTTCAGTATTATTTATATAAACAGCGCAGGTGACCATATATGAAAATGAACTTTTTTTCCCAATATTTTTGAGCACATTGACGTTTACAATATATTGTTCAATTAATTTTTAAAAGAAAAAAGTTTTTAGGTACCTCAAATATTTCAATTTAGAGCAAAGAACGCAAGAACTCGTCGTTTGAATATCCCCTTTCGTCCTATCACCATCCCATACGGCCATAACAGTATTATTATTCTAGGGTACGGTCGTAGAGAAGTAACTAGGGACTCTCAATATGGAGGAAATGGCTTCACCTGAAGTTCATCACGCCGCCTCTGTTGAACTATATACTCTTAGGTATCCCGACATAGCCAGACTCGAATTTTATTGTTCAATTTTTATTCATGCCACCTGGCTTAAGGTCTACTAGAAATTTATTCTGGAATAAATATACAGACGTGGTTTGTCCACCGCTGCCGGCAGGGCGCCCGGCGCGCGTCCGTATCCTATCCCGCCGACGACGACCCAGCTGCCCGGGCAGTATTGTCCGATTTCCCGTCTTATCTTTACCATCAAGTGTCAACGTTCTTTTCACTCTGTGGAGCATGAGCGGCCCTTAAGACGGGGAAGAAAGCTATCAGGAGAAGGGGTAAGGTAAGGGTTTAATGCAGGAGAGAAGAACAAAGCCAACATTTGCCTGCTCTTGACGAAAGACGACAAGGAGCCCACAGGTTAACGTCCCTTCTGACGGACTTCCTACTATTCTCATGGAGTAAATTATAATGAATGAAAAATACTCACGACTTATCTTCATTTACAAGGGACAAGATGGGTGGACATGACTTTCCAAAGATTTTTCCTGCTTTTCCTCCTCAAAGATTTTGTTGGAGAGAAGTTAAAGGGAAGTTAGTTGGCCGTCTGCCGGTGAATCATGGCCCGGTGTGGCGAGCGCCTTTCTGGGAAGAGGGGGCTTAAAATTTAAGGGAACAAGTCTACGAGATATCTATGGCATACGGGGAACCCTCATTATGAATGGACCTGGGGGAGTGGCAATTAGTGTCCTGGGAGAGGTGTGCAAATCCTTAAAGAGCCTCAGAGGAGTCCTCCAAACTTCTCTCTGATGGGCATGCTAGACTTTGCCAAACGACTTCATCCGCTTGAGATACTAGTTTGAGGGCATTTAATTGTCAGGGAGTCTTTATGGTTGTATAACAGGGCGTATCTTAGTTTGAGGACAAAATAAAGAAAAAGCCATCAAACAATTATTTTCTCTGTGGCTTATTATTTGTGTTAATTCGCGGGATTAGGGTGTGTACAGGAATTTGGTTTACGAGATGCCTTTTGACACACTCGGTACATTTGAAATGTTGCTATTATAGGCTAATTGAGTAGCTAGAGTCGTAAATTTGAAGTAGCGCCACTATCTTTATAATATGACTGTTGTTGGAATCTTATAGACTCAAGAGGGTAAAAAGATGACTTGTTCAGAGAATAGCTTTCAGAAAATTGATTTTATCTATGCTGCACTCAATTAAATAGAGTCCTGCCGCTTAAAAGACCTGTATCAAATGGAAATAAAATAATGTATCAGTTATGTTGAAATGCTGTTACATTTAATGGTTATAACGACTACATATACACTTACAATGCACAGTAAGTATAACTATTATGTGGTAAGGTGGCCTGAATGAGTGTTTTAATGATTTTCGTAGTCTTGTTTTATAAATGTATAGTTGATTGCAATCACACAATTCCAAGGAACTTTTTTACCCTCTTCTAGCCAAATAAATACCAAAAATACAAGGTATAAATTTCTCCAATGGCCGTAATAAATTTGCACCACTCGTCAAAAATACGCCACAATTGCTGTGTTGGTTTGCGGGAAAAAATGGGGGGAAATCCACGCCAGTGACCAACCACCACCTCTCGACCAGAAAAACCCCTGTAACATTCCCGTAAACCACCACAGGGGTTTTTCTGGTCGAGAGGTTGTGGTTGGTCACTGGCGTGGATTTTCCCCCCATTTTTTCCCGCAAACCAACACAGCAATTGTGGCGTATTTTTGACGACTGGTGCCAATTTATTACGGCCATTGGAGAATTTTATACCTTTTAACTTTAAAAGGCCGTAGAGCTCACGTTCCTTAGTTTTAAATACCAAAGATAACAAAAAAATGAATTTACCATGATGGTTGGTAGGATTTGGATTTAGGGTGCATCGAAGTCAGATGTTATTAGCGACATCCTATGATTATTTAATAATGCGAGTAAGTTTTTAATTGGTTACTCGATAAGTTTTACCTGTAAATTGTTTTATCTTTAAATATGAGAGTATTTAATTATTGAATTAAAAACATGTGTGACAAAATAAATGTATTAGTTCATCTTCTATTTATAAAGTTAAAACACTGAACACATTTTTGTAGCTGACCTTAATTTATCTTAATATTTATTTAGATTATTATTTAATTGGTGTTGACACGTAGGCTGGAAGTTTTGTAGTGATCTTCGTATGAATCATTTCTTCAAGAAATACTCATGGTTCAAAAGCAATAGTTCATTTTTTCTTAATTCAATTGCTTATTAGGAGAAATATTGTGCAATTCTTAAAAAATACTAATAAATGCATTAATGTTGCAGTAAAAGGAATTTTTGACACTTTTATGCTACATGTAAAACATTTAAGTACCAACTTACATTTTTATTTTTACCTAAGGATTTTAAAATATAGATATCATCAATGAATATTTCATTTTTTGAACATAGCTAAAAACTTTAAACCAGTTTTGTAAATCATATTCTAATTAAGTTTCCAACGTTGGTTACGCAATGAATATCATATAATCAAAATGACTTCCGATGTCTTACACTCAAAACTTGGATTTATGGTTATTAGTTACTACTTACTGTGCTTTAGTATACAATCGAAAGGGGTGAGGCGAGAGAACGAATTTAAATTGAAACAGCGCCACGTTTTGAATGTTTTCCAATTTTAGTTTGGGCGCCCTTTGAAGGTAGCTTTATTCCGCAGTACCTACTCCAGTAATTCAAGATGATAAACTTTGGATCCCTTTGATGAATTTACGAGGAAACGATCAAGGATAAAGTTGGAATTTATTTTCCTATAATTGCCCCCTTTGACTAAATTATCCGAAAAGCTTATCAGTCCCGAGCCCATGACGGCGTTCATGATCTAAATCGTCGGCGAACTCAATTAGTGCATTACTGAATATTATATTAGTGTTCGGAAAATATTATTTAGCTTGAAATATTGACCAGATTCACTTCTTTAAATTCTTCAAATCAAGACTTCAATTACTTATTTCTCGGTATGTCGTTGGAATTTAGATCAAAATATCAGGACGTGATGAAAACAATGTGATGGAACTCCATTCATTATTATTGTCATAAAAACTGTGGTAGAAAGTTTTTCTGAGGCATACAAAATACAGAATGATTTCCTGGCCATTTAATCAACAAAATACATCTTTCTGCACCACATGCGTCGTAATATTGAATCAAATTTACAGTTTATTGTCCTTTTATTTTCTGAAGCTCTGAAAATATTTCTTTTTGGTTGGCTGGGTTTTTGTGAGGTGATTGATAACAAGTGTACCAAGGAATTTTTAGGAACGGTGTGTGAGTGGACAGAAACGTAGCATCGGACCAAAGTCAGAATCAGCTCACTTTTAAAGAGATGCGCCTAGGAGTTAATAGTTAAACGTCTCATCAGACAGACGAAAAACTACTTTTCGGCTCGGTTGTATGACCTCTGGTTAAATATTTTCATGGTTTAATATCCGATGCTACTACGTGTTCCCATCACTAACAATCACGGCAACCTACCAGAGTGATGTGGTATACAAAACTCGTTACTCTCCGTTCTCCTCCGTGAACTCTCCGTTAACATCAAGTTAAGATGGAAAACGTAATTATGACGCTTCATACAATAAAAGGACACAGAACCTTCCCGGGTGACTAGTCCTGCTCGGGAAAATCTGAAAAACTTATACTTAATATTCACAGCCAAACTCAACTGCAAACTGCAAAAAGCATTGCGCATTTTGTACCTTATTCCAAGTTTCCTGTGTACATTGGCACCTTCACTATGAAGAGAATTTTTCATTTTTTCGTAAACTATTTCGAGGGAAGTTGAAATTTAAATGAAATCAAGCACAGTGCTTTTCAGCTGTTCACGAAAACCTGTTAACTTCAATACTTCGTGAGCTTGTGGCAAGTGTTATCCAGAAATATTTAAACCGGCCATTTGAATGTTATCCCCGAGGTACCCAGGTAAGGATCGGGATGCTTCAGAAGATAACTCCAACTTCGTCGAGATCAGAACCCGGGTACTCAGTATGGGAGGCCATTTCTCCATTCATCACACCAACCCAATCCTCTTCCTTTGAAAGGCTCCGTGGTGATTTATTCTCTTGGCGAATGAATAAAATATCCGCGGTCCAGGATGTGACCGCGCGAAATCCCTTTCATGCAGATCGACTGAAAGGGTCCCAGGATGGATTTAGCTAAGGATGACCGTCGGGAGTGGGGGAGGAAATATATAGCAGAGGGTCGAGAGTTAAAAGGATTTGGGTTTAAGGGTTTATTCGGGATCAGGGGACCCTGGAAGGGATTTTATTTTCTCTCAGAGGGATGGAGGGGAAGGGAAGGGTTGTGGAAGAAATGGTTTTGGCGCGTGGGTGGGGTGGGGAAAGAGAAATGGGATTCTATTGGAGCCGAGGGTTGGGGATGCCATGTGGATGTCGGCTCTTGGAACTCCCTATCCGGGACAGATGGCGTCTTGGAGCGTTCCACAAGGAATGGAATGAGAAGGGAATGCGTATTATTTCTAACTTCCTCCCAAGCGAGGGTCTTTAAGGAAGGAAGCCGTGGGGCTCATTATAAAATTTTTCCAATTCCGATTCGAAAAATTTTCTCTGCCGCAAAGTTCATCATCCTATCGGATTCCTGTTCCACTTTCGTGGGTCTAGGTATTGACTAAGTGCCTCCATCTGGGTCTGTCGTTCCACACTTCCTGCCTCGCATCATCCCCATAGGAACTCCTCTCTTTTGAATGTTGGTTTTAACTTCATCTACCCATCTTCTGCTGGGTCTTCCCCTTGGTCTTTTATCTTCTTCTCCCTTTTCCAACATCATTTTAGGTATCTTTACATTTTCCATTCTCATTATATGACCAAACCATCGTATTCTGTTGATAGGAATTCGCTGTCTTGTATTTTTAATATCCTGCTGTAAAATTTTATCTGAATTTCTGATTCTATCAAATCTTTTTTTCCCCACAATACTTCTCAGGAACTTCATTACTCCTGCCGCTATTCTATTCCATTGTCTTTCAGACATTGTCCAAGTTTCTGACCCATGAAGAATTATCGCTATATAATAGTAAGTAAGTTTGTAAGTTTATTGCTTTCAACAAACAAACAAATTATTACATTAATTTAATTACAAATGAAACAAGAAAGCTGGGTTGCCTCAAAGATAAAACCTGTGCTGAGGCAATATTCATGGATTTATATGCATTGCTAACGCTTCAATGTTGTACATACAAAATTGAAGGAAATTAACAATAAAAAATAATGCTATTAACATCTGAAATAATACTAATATGAATATAAATACAAAATAACGAGTAAATTTTCTACAAAGAAAAATTGTAATAACATCAAAACAATTTTACAACATTTTCCAAAACCAGTATCCATGACTTGGCTAAATTTAGAATTTTTTTTTTCAATTTTTAACATTTTTTATTTTCTCAGGCAACATATTATATACCTTTGGGACAACGTAAACAGAGGGTCTTTTAAAAATAGTTAACTTTGGCTTAATTAATGGGAAACTTCCCTTTCTCAAATTAAACTTAAACATGATCCCGGATATAGTTGGGATATTACCAATCTTTACATAAAATAATTTCATTACCTTGAAAACAAAATAATGCTGTAATGGAAGCAATCTCAGACTTAAGAACAAGAGGTACGAATGTTCAAACCTGTTTTTTAATGTCATACTTCTAGTGATTCTTTTTTGGAGGATTGCTGCAGGCTTTAATTTGCTATTGTAAGCACCTCCCCAAACCTCTAATCCATAATTAAACTTTGATTGAACAAGGGAATGATAAAAAACCTTTTTGAAAGCTAGTGTACACTTGTTTCGAATAAAGTAAAATTTAGATAGGCAATTTCTCAAAGCTATAGAAACAGCGGTAAATTGATGGTCCCATTTCAGCGACTGGTCAAGAATGACACCCAAGTATTTTAAATTACTAACTCTACTAATTTGCATGCAGCAATATGATTTATTTTTACAACTTAGGTGATGGTAGACCAGTTTTTAATCACCTGGATCGGGAAGATTACCAATATTGTAAGAAATATACTTAGTGTTTTCAGTTTTTTCGCTAGCTCCAGTCGATTGTATGAAAACCATTTACTTAAGAAATCTAGATCTTCTTGTACATTTTCACCAATGGTTGTCCAATTATGTCCATTGTAAAATAGTGCATTATCATCAGCAAAAGCTGTTACATGGCCTTTAAATTGGTGGTTGCACAAGTCATTTACATATAAAAGAAATAATATTGGTCCCAGTACAGAGCCCTGTGGTACACGAGTTTCAATAAGTTTATATTCACTATGACAATTTTCAACCTTGACACACTGAAACCGTGATAATAAATAGCTCTAAAGCCATCTTAAGGAAATTCCGCGAATCCCTATCCGTTGAATATTTTCCAGAAGTATACTGTGATCGAGAGTGTCAAACGTTTTTTTATATCGAAATATAAGCCTACATTGCGGGCACTTAAATTGGCAGCTTTATATATATATGTTAGATAAATGGATTTCTAAAGCATATTCAGCCCCCATTCCACACCTGAATCCAAACTGGCTTCGACTTAGGACCTGATTTTTATCCAAAAATTTCATTAATCTCCTTTTAAATAATTTTTCTATTACGTTGGAAAATATTGACAATAAGGAGACAGGCCTATAATTTTGAACTTGGGTTTTATCACCTTTTTTTAAATAAGGGTATGACCACAGCTTTTTTAAGAAAATTTGGAAATTCGCCGCTAGAGAAGCTTAAATTATATACGTGAGTGAGCACGGGTGCCTTACTTCCAAAAATGTTTTTTAGCATGGTACTATTGATCACATCAATTCCAGGTGCTTTACCAGTAGGTAGTGAAATAACTTAAATTAATAATTTCTTTCGGCAAAACCGGTTCTAAGTACATAGATTCGAGCATAGATTTTTCTACCTATTATTTTATTACGTTGAACATGATTTCTTTTAGCCTCTTAGAAGGTGCTAATGAAGTACTTGTTAAAGTTATTAGCTAGGGAATTATGGTCTTTAATTACCTGTCCTTCAATATTTAACTCAGTGACATGCCTGCCCTTACCTATTTTTCATTCCTCAGTAAGTTCTGTACATATAGCCAATTGAATTTTCGTGTTTCCATTACATTTTTCGAATTATTTCATATGAAAAGAGTTTGAGGCATGTTTCAATTAAGATTTCAGTCTATTTCTACATTTTGCATATGCATTTTTCAGTCTGTCATTATTTGGGTGCCAACGAACCTCATTACACAATTTATTTTTTCTATAAATTTTACGTATTAATGCGTCAGTTAACCATGGCTTCAACTTGGCTCTCTTAATAAAGGTGATAAAACGATGGCGTCTATGCAGTACAATGCTTTTCGTGTTTTCCAATTTTAGGTAGGGATAAACTGGAACCCAAAGACATTTGCATTATATTTTCTTTCAACTAGAGCACCAAAAATTACACCGTGGGACTTAACCTTGTAAGGATATGTAAAAAATCATGTATTTATGTGCCTTCATTACTCGCTGACTTGGGTGGGCTCAAAACTAAGAGTCACGGCTGTAGCAACTTCTGACAAAGACGACTCTCTCAAACGCGTTGTAGAAGTATCACTACTCCAATGGGTAAATCACCTGTGAATAATGTATCTGTCTTCCCTCTCAGACAAATTTTCCGTAAAGTTGATCCTTAGTCCGTGGTTTTATCCTATTCCCCATAAACATTTCCTGATAACTACCTCCTTTGTCCTTCGCCCTAACAACTGCTTTCCTAACTCTCTATTTTTTTAATGTTCTATCAATTATAGATAATAACTCACCACGAAAAAAATATTTGCCCATTGAAAACGACACTCAAGTATTGAAACAGGTCGGGATTGCATATAGTGAAAAGTGCGAAATATACAATGTATGTTAATTCAAGCATGTCTACAAATGTTTGTCGATGAATATCTGTTACTAATACCACTTTTATTTAAATTAATTTATTGTATTGTCTCGTATTGTTTTAAACATTTTGAATAACCACGACAACACCCTCATTATAACGAATACCTTTACCCTTCCTTTTCCCCTATTCTGACCTCCGTTTCAAACTTCTTCTCCCCTTCCGTATCGTAACTACGGAAACAATAGGATAAACAGATTTTAATTAATGCCTGATGATTGTGATTATTCACTGAAACCCGGGTCGATTAATTTAAATAAAGTGGTATTAGTAAAAGATATTCATCGACAAACATAATGGAATACCACAAAGTTAATTATAAACTAGTGAATTATGTCTACAAAATCTAATCAGCTTGCAAACCATTCAACCATTCATGCTATCAGACTCTTTCTCACCTTTAAATTTCTCATTCCAGGTGGTGACGGCCTTTAAGCTGGAGGAGGGAATTCCCACGTAATCCAGGATTCGAGAGCGAACCTCCTTCCGACTCAGGAGTGCATTTTCGTGTCGGCATGTCCCACGGGTAGAGACTCAATCCAGGGTTATCGGTCATCCATGCACGTCGTAAGAGACTTGCCGGGACCGGCCGAAACGCTAGAAGGGATTATCGGACGTCACGTCATCGCCCGATCAGGGATCAATTCCTCCCACCCTCTTTCACTCCCTAGCGACCCCCACCCCCTCCCCATACCCTTCCTCGACCTGTAATAGGGACCCTTGTTGCGTGCTTGCGCGATGGACGAGTTGCCCGGCGTCCACAGACTGGACCCCTTGCCGCCGGCCAACGCCTCGACGCACGCCGTCATGGACGAGACCACGAGCCGGGCAGAAGGATTGGCATCCCTCGTCGTGGTCCTCGGTTCGAGCCTCTCCCTCGTGGGACTCGTCTTCGCCTTCATAACGTACAGGTGAGCGTCCATCATCATGAGCTTTCTTTTCTCGGTCAGCTCCAAATGGTAGTCGTGGATATCGGGTCATTCCCGTTTCCATCACTGACATGGCACTACAATGGTAACTCTCTACCAGCGTACTGCTAGCATTGAAACGATCGGAAACGTCTACTATAGTAAAATAAGATTTTGTTCTTTCTCGGCGAATTATATACATAAATTGTTCTCGGGTGTCAACCCGAGTAAGGATTTTGGCTATTGCCAACGTTTCGACGGAATACTCTCGACGGGAGCATCGTTGTCTCCTTTTTTCCTAATAAGTGAATGGAACCGTTAATTCAAAAAATAACGGAAAGAAGGAGACAACAATGCCCACCCGATTAGACGGGTATATAATGCCTGTGGCTCACGGTAAAATTTTCCATAAAAGAGTTTTATAAAATTTTTATTGAAACTTTTATGAATCGTGCGTAAAACTTACTTGCTTGCTCACAGTAATAGTTTATTCATAAGACCGCAATGTCCTGCCATCTATGTGACGCTTTGCGAACACGTGAAGTGATAAATGCACTATCTTTTGGATGACTGTTAGGTTAAAAACTATATGTATTGTTTGTTTACTTACTTTCTGATCACACTCAACGGTGCTAAGGCTCTAACGCATCCCTCTAACACGAAGGATACTGCCTCAAACTTCCATGAACTTCCAGCCATGTTTGTTTACGTTTTTCTTGTTCGGCTTCCCATGGATACGAGATTATTATCAACGCGATGAGCGGAACATCTCATTGGTTTTTGCATAAAACGGTTTTATGGAAATAGAACCTGTCCCATTCCGTAAAACCTTTTATAAAACTAGGTTTTATAAAAGGTTTTACGTTGGGTTTTATCGTTAGCAAGCTCATTTTTATAAAATTAGTCGATTTCATAAAACGTTTTACCGAAAATTTTACCGTGAGCAACAGGCATAAGCGTAGACAGAATGTCTTGGAAATCATTGGTCTGAAGACGATGGAGGAGTTATCCGTCGAAACGATGGCAACAGCCAAAATTCTTACTCGGATGGAAACCCGAGAAAAATTTAAATATATGTCTACAATAGTAGATCGTCTTCCTGGAGTTGAGTTAAATTTTTTATTAAAGAAAAAAAGTTTTTCTCCAAGAGCTGACCCGGTAAGTCGTCTACCGTGTTGACCACATACTGCCCGAAATAATTTATTGATAAGGATTTTCAAAGAGCTGATCTACTTATCCTTCGTGTTTGGGATAGTGGTGATGGGGTTTTCAAATTTAGAACGGCAGGCTTTGTGTGTCTTAGAGATGATTTATTTCGGCAGTTCAGGAGATTGGGAGGAAGTTTTTTGACCGGAAAATTCAAAGGTAATTATGATAATGGTCACCGTTAGAGAGTAGGATAGAAGCATCGCTTTTGGGCTAAGATTGTTGTTGGGGGGGCCTTCGTCAGGAGCCCGGGCACTTAGACTTTACTTGGTCCATTGTGCCAACCCCATGCCTGTCTGCCACTTGCAGACAGGGGACAAGAGCACCTCGGTAGAGGTATGGAGGATTGGCCTCCCCCTGCCTCACCCCAGTACCAGGTATAGAGGATGTCCTCCCTCCAACCGGCCCGGTCTGGGTCGCCCTCCGGCCTCCCGGTATAGGTATGAAGGGAGTATCATCTCCCCATCCGTGCCTGGTCGAGGTATAGAGGAGGGTCACCCATCCAACCACCGTCCGGGCCCAACGTTGCTTACTTCGGTGTTATAATGGGAACCGGTGTTTCAACGTGGCTAGGCTCTTACCCTGCTTTTGGGCTTAATGGTATCAATGTTTTAGGCAGAGTTTTTTTAAAATTACCTGTCAAAAAACAAATTTACACTTTAAATATCAGTTACCACACCAGAAAGGAAAAAAATAACATTAATTGGCGATTTATTATTTTTGATATTTAAGCCTAAGGTGTGTAAGATATTTAATTTAAACCTATGTGTTATGTACACATACATGAAGCGAACTAATTCCTGTACAAATATATCTTCATTTTACCATATAATAGAGCAAGTGTATGGACTACACTTAAAAAGTAGTATTTTTTTAAATCTTAGTGAATGAGGAATGTCAATTCATTCTTTTAAAACACTTATAGATGGCAAGATAGCATTGGAGAAGACCAATTTTAAATCAATTGTAATCAGGACTGAAGTATACAGCGAGGGTGATGATTTAGATTGTGAACCATTGGCGCTTAATTTTGTCACCTGAGTAAGTCTCAAGTAAATAAAAAGGTAATTGAAAAGCGTTGATCACTCTTAATACTCTAGGCTTCACCAAGACTGCTGGCAGACGTGCAGACGATGATTTTGGTAGTGATAGTGCCATTTTCCTAAACATCGGCCTCAGCGAGGGATGAGGAATAAGCCTCTATTTAATCTTGACTACTCTGTAGTGGTGGCACTAAAAGAACACAACAGTTTCATTGCTACTGTTTCGCAACTGAAACTGTTTCAAAACGAAACAGTTCCGCGAAACACCCTGTTGCGGACAACAAAGATCGCCTGTTGTTTGGTGTTCTTCACACCAAACAACAGGTGATCGATCGGCGCTGTTAGAAAATTGCTGGTAGTTCTGTAATCTATGTAATAAGAAATATTTCACTCAAATTAAGTAACTATTTCATTTAGATTCATAGAAAATACTCCACAGTTCTTGTTCTATCTGCAACGATGGGCGAACATGTGTTGGCTGAATTAACCAATAACCGCCTGCAACAGTTACAAATCCAGTAAATCGTTGCTTATAACCGCAATGCAGCCACACGTGCAGTACAACTGGAATGGAATAGAAGACGAAACAGTCTGCTTCAGCTATCAATTGCCGCTGCACAGCACAGAGCGCAACGGTGTGGCTGCGACACGATCACGAAACTAACCTGTTGTTTGCAACAGTTATTTGAAACAGTGGTCTTCACCGAAACAGTTGCGGTTGCAGCCGTTTCGCTCCGACAACACTTAATTCCACCACTACTACTCAGCATGTTATGTGCCTTCCTTTCCAACTATGCTTGTGACAAATCGTACTTTCAGAGATGAAGCTTTTACCACTTACACGCTTTGCCTTACCCTGAGACCTCTTCTGTGACTTTCAGTTCTGAGCATCATCCTTATACTGCCGGATTTTGCGAGCGGTTGCCACTCTCCGTCAACGGCGACGCACAAAAACAAAAGCGGCCTCTATGCGTCGTCCGAATCGACGTTCTTTCAACGAGTGCCCCCTTTTGAATCCAATTGTCTCTCCTTCACCCCTGCGTGAAAAAAGAAAACGACGGACAATCACGAAGTCCTAGGCGTCAGCGCGAAATGACAGCGAAAGGTCCAGAGTCTTTTGTCGTAAAGTTTCCAAGGTGACGTCGTCGCGAGGGCAGGGATGCTGGGGGAGCCTGGCGTCTCTCTTGCCTCCTCCTCCTCTCCCCCGGCCCAGAAATCCCTTCTCCCATCGGATATATTTCACTGAGGGCGACACCCACTCCAAGTTTAGAGGTCGACCCTGTTACGTTCTCCCGGCGGAGTCATGTCTCGTCTTCAGGCGGGGCTTTCGCAGCATCCTTGAGTTACTCGCTCAAAACGGATTGGAAATGAGGGTTTAATTATGTGTATTTGCTAAAATAGACGCGAAAATACATACCTACCCACCATATGCGCTGCTTCTCTAAGGCCAAGACCCAGTAAATAAAATAAAATACATGGAGTATTCTTGATACTCCCATCGGATCTTTATTTCGTGAATGGGAAATTAAATTCGTTACTCTCGTTATTAGGAGATTATTTTGTTTGTCTTGTCTGTAAGAAAGTTGAAATTAATGAAAGAGAACTACGCTATGCATAACATTTATTCATCGAAATCATTAGTACTAATCGCTAACCTATGAAAAATTGGTCGATGGTCACTACAAGTTTCTGATTTAAAATGTTAATTTCATATTTATTGTGTTATTAACGTATAACCCACGTTCTCAGCTCTCCGTAGACACCTTAATCGTCAATCGACAGGGATCAATTACCGCAACTACGCATTTATGATTCTCCTATAAAGTACTGCGACGAAGTTATTAATCTAGGACTGGTCATTGATGAAAGTCTGTCTTGGTCATCTCATGTAACTAAGGTATGTAAAGCAGTGAATAAGTCATTATTTCCTCTAATTCGTTTCAAACACTTTATTCCTCTCTCCTTAAAGAAGCAATTAGTTTCAACCTTAATATTTCCCCATTTTGACTATGCCGATGTTGCCTTTCAAGACATATCTCAGGCCCTGTCAACTAAACTTCAACGCTCCTTCAACGCCTGCATTAGGTTCATATTTAATTTACATATATCAGATCATACTACCAATTATATTAACAATCTCAATTAGTTAAAACCTAGTTCACGACGCCGGCTGCATATCCTTGGTCTTCTCTATCAAATTTTACAAACAAATACACCAGCGTACCTAAGAGACGAGTTTCAAACACTTAGTAGAGTACACGACTCAAATACGAGGGGAAATGATAAACTCGTTATTCCTCACCACCGGACAGTCAGATTCAATAAATCATTCATTGTGACCGCATGTCGCGAGTGGAACAACATTGACTTACCGCTACGTAAATCATCATCACTCGCATCCTTCAAAAGGGCACTATACGAAAAACTTCTCCGAGAACAACAACGAGACACATAAAACACCATGGGAACAGTAGGAAAGATTCAACACTAATCTCCTCCTGCCTCATCTAATATTCTTTTTCTTTCCAGGTACTGGGTGATATTTTCTTGTATTTGTATACATCCATGTTTACATTAGCTCTTTCTCAGTAGGTTTTCGCAGGTTTTTCACGCCCCCCTTCTTGTGTGGGCGTTTTCCTGCAGTGGGTTTTTTCCAATAAGGACGACAGTCAATATCCTTAGGTTATTCCCACGTTTGCTCACATCTTTTTACACTTTGCTAACTTATAATTTTGTTTGTTGAATGTAATTCCAAGAGCAACTTGACAATGTATTTAACTGCAATAACTTTATGTTTGACGAGGGGTTAGATGGAAGATGGGACTTTCTAGTCCCAATCTCGCCCAATAAAGACGTTTTATTATTATTATTAATCACTATAATCGACCGACTCTTTCCGGAGATACAACTGAAATGAGCGCGCGCCGTGCCCACACAAGCCCAATTGTAGACCACCACGCGCAGCGCTGTGACGTCACCTCGTAATCCCCCCTTCACTCGCGACAAACTATTTCCGGTAGTCGACAAAATGGTCTATCCAGTCATAGTTTTAGATATTCTGTAATCCTTATAGTGTTAGCACACGAGGCCCTCGAAAGTACACAAATATTGGTCGCGGTAAAATCTTACATGGCATTGAGAACGAACCATAGTAAGATGTTCATTCGCATTCACATCCAAAGCCTAGATAGGGGAGATGGGCGTAGTTAACTAGTTGTGTTTTCACTCATAAAGAGAAGTATTAGGCGTGATATGGTGGAATTTTAGCATAATGAAGCATAGAAAATTTTGCAAAAAATCTGCAATGGTTTGTATATATACCCGAACTGTTTTTTGTATGTACCTGATGATGATGCAGTGCATCAAAACAATGGTCGTAATTGATTTTATGTAGTGGAAAACTTCAATTTATGTGCTTCATTAGTTGTGTTTCACCAATTTATGAAGTTTTATATCCTAGTCTACACACATGAGACTCCGTTACTTCCTTGAATTGCTTTGTTAACGTTATCTTGTTCCTTATACTACAAATATTTCACATATTCCGTCTCTTGAACCTCATTCTCCCATGATTTTCCACGTATATTCCTTTCCCTAGCATCATCGACTCTTGTCATTATTCAAAACTTATCCATCTTTCCAACATGACCAATTGAACGAAATAAATTCAAGCTGTGCCAAAAAACGCCCCTATCCGACCACCAGGAAGCCATGGGTTTGTAATCAACCTCTGCAATCAACCTTATGTTTGTCTTAGGTTATAGAATGCGAAATAATCATCAGAGATGGAGAAACTTAAAATATTGCTTGATTTAATTAAAGAATGTTTGTGGTTAAACATTGGCGACACGTTTCGTAATAATTGATTGAATACAATTCCCGGATATGACCAATAATAGTCTGTTAATAACGGGTATGTCTTGGTTTATTATGGTGTACCTACATCTTTTTTTGCTGTGGCCATGAATGCTGAGAGGAAAAGGCCTTTCAATCTCGATTGCTGTGCATTTCTCCTTCCTAATGTCTTTTATCTGAAATTAGCATTTTTAGGCTAGTTGTATCGTAAACTCACCTTGATAATAAAGGAGAATCAGTTTTTTAATTTTAAAAGGTTTGTTACATTGAAATATGACGAGTTTCGACGTTTTCATGTCATCCTCAGGTAGAAAATAAATTGTGTTTATGACATGTCCGGCAGACATTCCGACATTATATAAATCGGGATTTGTTAAAAAAAAAACCAATTTTTAGTCTCTGCCTGAGGATGTCCTGAAAACGTTGAAAAAACGATGTATTTCATTAAATAAATCCTGTGGAAAATTCCGATTGAGACTATGGTTATTTATTATCTGACCTCGAGACATTTTCTCTTATACATATGAGGACAGTATTAACAGTTGCTATCACCGTTTTCCAAACATTAGTAACTTTATTTGCGATCGTTAGACGTCCGTCTAACTGCAAGTTACCAATGTTCATTTTGACTAGTTGTTTACATTGATGGTGAAAATCCGTCCGCTGATTTGTGTCGTCATGCAACGGCTAAGGAAAAGTTTACAAGATCACAACAAAAAGCATATAAAAACGTTATAAAAGAATACCGAATTTAACGTGCTCTCATGTTAGGCACATATCTTAATTTTTAGAAAGAAAATATCGAAAATAGATTTCCGCGCATTATCATTTTACTGGAAGAGGGAGAGTTTGGAATGAGACATCGACGTGAATGGTTATAGTGGGGAAATTTGTAAAGTGTATATCTCTTTCTGCAAACGATGGAATATATTGTAACGTGCCAGGTCTGAGAGCCAAACAACAGGCTCAATATTTTCTCATATATCCTCATACATGACGCGAAGCTGAATTGATTAAACTATATTGCATTTAGATTTTAAGTTAAATAACTGTTAACATGATAAACAAAATTTGTCAATGTTCTAAGAAGCGCCCTGTGACGGCTTCAAATGCTTCAGCGTCTCTAGGGACTCACAATGAGAATTAAAACACGACGCTGAGAAGTTTATGCGTCTGTAAAGTTCTCCCAAAAATTCGTGGCCAATGCACAATGGGTGGTTTTGGAACTAGCATTGCCAGTAATTCCTAAAAGCAGTGCCTTCTGTTGAATGGTTTTTAGCCATTGGCATTTGTTTACTTTTGACAGCCTTTCGTATAATACGTCTACCGTTCTAATAAGGTGGGGAACCATGCGTGAAGATGTAAAGGCGTTTTCATTCCCACTTCTCTCATTCCTTGTCGTGTCTTAAATTTCACTTACTATTTCACAAGTATTACGTAAGACGATTTATGCCATTTTTGACCTTCCCCCCGCTCTTCCTATGTAAGACAATGTAAGATTTTACTAACTCCCTCTCAGTCTTGCGTAAGACGTTCGATATTTGTATCTACTCTTCGTTGAATGCTCACTTACTGCAGTTTCATATTTCCATAGAAGGCATCGTACACCTTTGAGCTCTGGATATCGTATAATTATGCAGTGTTGGAGTACCAAATTAATTGAGCATGGAGGTAATGTAGCTAGCCAGTCAGGCGAGAGAATAGGAGCATTGGTGTAGCGGTGAGATTACGGGAAATACGCCACTAACGAGCGGATGCTCCATGTCACTGCGAAATTTCATTCGGAAACGATGCAGTGTTTCTAGACGGACAACAATCTTACGTAAATTGGTTCCAGACTCCCTGCCCCCCCCCCCCCCAGATAAGACAATGTAAGATGATCCCAACCCCTCCCACCCCCAAAAACGTCTTACGTAATACTTGCATGGCCCCTTGACAGTCCCCCTCCGTGACGTAGCGATCGGCCCATCCAGAGTTTAAAAACGTTCAATGTCTAATACGATATGGGAACGTATTTCACTAATTTTTTTACCTCCTTTTCACATTTTCCCCACAGTTGTCCCAGAATAACCTCAAAATATTTAGTTCCTATGAAGTTGCTGCATTTACCAATACAACCCTCTTTTTATTTGGTAACATTTGTTGACTGACAATCTCAGAGCTAATAGCTTTGCTGCTTATACAAATTTAACGATTCATTCTAGGAAATGGCTGACATATAGAACAATATGCACAAATAATTTTGGTCCCCAGTGACTAGCCAAGCAAAAAATCACCTCATGTGTGTGTCGATAGAGTCGCGTTATTTCGATTATAAGGTGAAGATCAAACGTTTTGCATGTCAAATTAAGTGGTTCTAATTTTAGAAGAATTGTATACCTGCATTTTTACTCTGGTGTTGCTGTGAATTGGCTATCTTGCACGATTGCATTTTATAGTTATTTTACGATAATCTTATAAATGTTATTTCACCAACGATTTTACTATTACGATGTTTTAATCTTTCCATGGTTCCAATTTCAAGTTTGGTTTATATTACATCTGTATAACACACAAATTTAACCATGGAGATTAAATGTGAATATGGATTTTCAAATTTTGTTGTACACCGTAATATATTTTAAGGAAAAGGTATATGGTTTATCAATAATGATCATCTTTATCATAATGGATATCTTATCATGGTTATGTAAATACGTATCATCTTACTGGTAAATTACAAAGTTAGTCTCATCACAAACACGGTTAAAAGATAAATGCCCACATTAAGCTTTATTTCCTTCTTAAAACACGTGGGCAGGGACGGAGGAGTTTAGGACTTAAAGTTGCTGCCTAAGGAGTTAAGGGAGGTGGAAAGGGGATGCCATTGCGTCGCATGTGACTAGTGATGAGGCGGTTTTCAGCGCCATCTGTCGAGAGCATCTTGGTGCGCGGGTGTCGAGGATACAAGTTGTGGAGGTTGTGGGATCAGGGCAAAGGAGGAGAAGGGGTGGGCGGTGGCAAGGGTTTGCGGTCTCTTGTAAGGGTGGGAGATGACAAGGAATCGGGGAAAACCAGTTGGGGTGGGGATTAGAGAGCTACGGAAATTAGCCCATGGGATGTGAAACCCCTTTCAGCCTGGATTTTGCAGCTTTGCAGTCCTAATCAGACCCTCCGTATTCCACTGTTTGTTGAAGGAGTCTGGCCGTTTCATACCTGGTAAACCAAGGTAGAATGAAGGCATTTTTCAGTATCTATTCATTTTAAACAAAACTGTAGTTGAATCCAATGTGGTGTTATTTTTTTGAAAATAATTATTCTTTTTTACTCTTGTGTTACGCATCCGTTTCAATATACACTTGTTTGTTACTGCTATCGATAATTTATTTATAATGACACTAGATTTTAACCCGGGAGTGGTCGCTAAGCTACTTGTCACGCGAGTGGTCGCGTGTGAGATTTTTTCTCACACTCAGATGTACTATTGATTGTCTATCATAGAGGCAATATATTAAACTATATTGGCAATATATTACACTATATTTAGATTTAATTTATTTCTCTTAATGCTCATTTGAAACAATGATTTCCACATATACACAATTACTGATACAATTACGTAATCATTGCTAATTTTACTGGCGATGATACTATTGGGTATTAGTGAAGAAAAGTACTATTCTCAGGAAGAAATATTTATTCATGAGGACATACTTTCTCATGACTCATAAATTTGCATTAACGTATCTTCTCTCCACGAAATGAATCAACTTTGCCCGCATGATGCGAAAGTGTAGCGCAACTGAGTGATACAAAAACACTAACGTCAGTGGTCGCGCGATGAGGAAAAGTCTCACACCTTGTAGCCGACGGTATCAGACATATCATTACACAGCTGCGGACGCTTCATTCATACTTTTTGAGACGGTTGGTCAATAGGAAGAGATAAAAAGTCAGCTAGAAGGAAAGGGAACTTATTCTAACTCTTGATAACAAAGTGAGCACAAGTTTAAATTTGGTGTGAGATAAAATCTCATAGCGCGACCAATGGCGGGTTAAAAGACACCCGTGGCACCCATTTATTCACAAGGAAGATATTGAAATTAAATGACACTTAATATCATGAATTGTGTGAGAATATTGTTGTTTGGATTTGAAGTCCAACGTGGTCAAACGTCTGACCCTGCGACTTGTTGATTGCAATCGCATATATGCCGGAATCACTAGACTTTGTCATCGTCGTAAGATGAAAGGGAACATTATTTCAGTTGGAGCCAAATCAAAAATGATTCTCCCTTTTATGAAATATCTTGAAAGCAGTTGAATAACGGCATTTTAACATTAAAGTGACTGTGGCTCCATCTTATAGTGTTCCTGAGTCAGTGATTGAGTAACAAGAGCTTTTCTTATATAGATTTGTGCCTCACACGTAAGAATTACGGACTTTGTCATTGTTCGCGTTTTGCCACCAATATTAAAAATCAATACCAGGAGTTATAATAAATCAAAAATGAATATGAATGAAATACCTTGCTTTTCGTGGGTTGCAAGAACGAGGCGATGCAGATTCTCGTAAATTTTTAATTAAAATTCCAAAGAATATTCCAAAGTGGCAGTAAATATTACCCTCTCGGGGTGAATCAAATACAGCAATACTTTGGACGACGTCCTTTCAAGGCACCTTCCCAGGAGCTGACTGACTCTTCCGACTGACTCGTCCCTCTTCCAGCCTTCCCCGGTTCTGCATCAGTAGGACGGGGGCCCGCGTTATCACTGGTGGGTGGCCACCACCAATAAAAAAAGACTAATAAGGTTTCCCTTCATTCACTTTATTCATGTTACAATATAAAGATCCTATTTTTTTCAAGACACCGTCGCAGTATTTAAGCCCGCTTAATAGAAATACGGGTAGCCAAAGTTGGAGTATTTTTACAGGGGTCGTATGGGAAATGAGCAAGACAGGCGTGCATTTTTTTCCTTTTGACGAATATCATGGA
Source organism: Pyrrhosoma nymphula (assembly GCA_963573305.1). NCBI lineage: Eukaryota > Metazoa > Arthropoda > Insecta > Odonata > Coenagrionidae > Pyrrhosoma > Pyrrhosoma nymphula. The sequence goes on along the minus strand of OY754335.1, from coordinate 130,244,049 downwards.
CGCAATTTGATTATAAAGTAACTGAAGACACGCTGAATGAATTATTTGCTAATCTCTTTGATGTATTTGTGAGAATATATCCTAGGTTTAAATTAATGTAGCCGCAAAACCTAACGCCATATAACTATGAATATTAGGATCAATATGATGTGACAGAGAAACACGTAAACATCCAATTCATATTTTGTCTTTCGTTAATATTTCAACTATTTCCTCGAAGGTGACGTTAGATAAATAAAAAAATAAATAGTGCTAAATAAAAGCGATAGTCTCTGGAAATATCAGTAACTTAAACGAAGTCACCCACTGATGGTCACAGACTTGTGTGAAATCCACAGTGAAAAAAATCATTCGTCCGGATTAGGATTCAAACCCTTGGATATCTCACCGGGTGCACTCGGGCACGATATCAAGGGGTCTGGGTTTGAATCCTGGTCATTACAAATGATTATTTCACTTTGAATTTCACACAAGTGGCTCAAAGTTCAGTTTTTGGGGAGCAGTCCCGAAAACTCCGTCATCTATCTCAAATATCTACACAATCATCCTTCTAATTTTTCACCCAATAAACAAACCCATATTAATATATCGTGTAAAAAAAAGAATTCATATATGAAATAAAAATATAAGTAATAAGGATATGTTTGACAGTATAACTATGAAAGTTTTACAAAGTCAGGGTTTTTAGCTTTAAAAATGGAGTATTTCCGTTACTACATTGATTCTAATTTTATTTTTTTCCTGAGTAACAGCAATCTTTTTGGCATTGGCAACATAAAAATGGTGTGATATATAAGTTTTTTTTATGTTTACCAGTTTTCTCGTTGATTTTACAAAAAAATCGTAAAAGTGCACGTCTTTAAACCTTGGTCCACATCGATGTGTCCGTGAGGTGGCTCAAGTTCAGAGGTTGCATCACGGTTCCTTCTTTTGCGTTGTCGTATTAGATATCCAAAACGAAAACCACTCTAGCTGAGCAATGCTCACAATAACTGCCCTAAGAACGCATTTAATCAGTTTAAACTTTTTGATACAAAGCTTAAGACAAAAAATAAAATATAGCAATCACGTTTTCGCTGTCATTAACTGAATAAAATACGATAATGCGTGCGCATACACTATGGAGAACCGTGGCCTCACCCCAGGAAAGCCCATGCCAAGCGAAGGCCGTGTAACGTGCGAATTAAATGCCTCGCACAAGAATATTTCACCAAGTAACTGACTGTGTATCATCATCTGAGTGATCTACCGGTTAACGGTAGGTTGTGATGAAAGTCAGAGAATATCCAACAGACTCTTACTCGTGCCGTGCCCTATCTACCTATAGTATTTCTTTCTTCATCTCAGCATAAGTCCTACCTTTCTTCATCCCGTCCACAAAACCTATTCCCTTTCTACCCCTTCCCCGCTTGCTCAACATCCTTCCCTCTACTACAGCCTTCAGCAAACCATCGCCCCTCATTACCCCTTCCAGTCACCTACCCTGCCTTCCCCTAATCTCATCCACAAGTTTCCTCTCCTCACCAACTAGGTCAAGCACTTCCACATTTGTCTTCCTTTCCGTCCAACGCATCTTCTCCATCCTCCTCCACACACACACACACACATCTCGAACGCCTTCAGCTTTTTTTCGTCTTCCCATACCTAAATAAATAAAATTCGCATTCCAATACTCTCAGGATGTGGCATGGTGCGTGTCACTGACACTCAGTGAATAAATTATGAGTAGTGTGGTGGTCTGTGCATTGGCTCGACAAGCCAAAGGTTTGGTTTGATTCCTGGTCCATGCCGATTTTTTATCATGGCAGTGTTTACGTATGCCATTTCCATATTTCCGCAGTTATGAATGTCTTCGAACTCAGTGAATGTTAGAAAATTATTTTAAAAAAATGATTTGGTTACCGGGAAATCGGACCGCGCTCCCCGAACTCGGCGTAGTACACGCAGGGGTAGCCCATGAAAAAATATCTTAACTTAAATGTTGCCCATACGGAAAAACGTAGGAAATTATGGCCCTGGAAAGGGTAAGTTTTAAGAAAAAATCAATTTTGTACGAATATGATGATAACTTTTAAAGGAGATTAACTTCATGTTAAGAGTAGTCGTGATTGATAAACTGTACATTTGGCATTAATTACATTCAATGGTTCAATTGCTATATTTTTATGGAAGTACTGATTTGCGAATCTTTATGTACTTTGGTCACTCCTCATACCGACAGGCATAGCCCATCTTAGTTGGTGTTCAAATAATAAGGAGCAAAATGAATGATGGTGGACTAAATGATCCTCATTCATAGAATAGAACGTTCTAGGTGCCCTATTCGGGGTAGCATCGGAATCTCCGAGCGTCGACAGTGACGAAATGTTTACGTCACAGCGCGGAAAATTTCAAATAGGGCGATTCAGAAGTTTAGATTTGTCGGGGGCCTTGACGTCACATAAACGGATTTTCTGAGGTCCAACCCTGTTGAGTCCTTACTGAATTAGGTCCCAGCACTCAAACTAGGATTTTTTTGTATTTTGTTAACATAAAATTTTCAACTGGTCTTAAAAAAATGTAGTCACCTTAATGCCGTAAGGGGCCATTCAAGTATTACGTAAGGCGATTTTGGCAGCTTTTTTACCCCTCCCCTCCCCCATGTAAGACAACGTAAGATGGAATGAATCCCCAGCCCCTCCCCTCCCAATCTTACGTAAGTTGTCACATATTTTTAGAACCATGCAAATAGATAATGATATACTTATGGTCGATTCCCTGTCCAAGTGTGAACAAATTCAATTCACACCCTCCGGTGCTTTTATTTCTTACATAATAATAGATAAATTTATAAGTATGTTTTTTTTTTCCGGATATCGATATCAGGTTTCGAGATTTCACGATTCACAGCAAATGCAATCGCAAAGTAATGATCATACGTTTTCCTGTAATTTAGCGTCAATTCAAGGTACGCCCGCGCTGCCGCGGTAATCCAACAAAGGAAAATTTTGTCCGACAAAAATGAAAAATGTGATCGATCTCAGAAGTGACTATAACCTTATGTAAGATTGTCTCGGACCTTCTCACTCCCCTACGTAAGACAACGAAAGGAAAACGCAACCCCCTCTCATCCCAATACGTCTTACGTAATATATGAACCACCCCTAACCTGTTTGATTAATGTCCTTCCTGGTGGCTTCTGCTATGCCACGTGGACTTAGAGCAAATTATTGGTCAAACAAGTGAAAACCTAGTGCGGTCGAATGCAAACTAAATACATCCTGAAGGTTGCGTATACCTCAACAGTCACATGTATGCATAGCAGTATGCAATTCAGGATATTTAATCATAGACTTTCGGACTTTGCTTGTGCGATGAGTCGATTAATCGAAGTCATCGACGATGATTTCAGTCATCGTGGTGCGATGACTGAAATCGATGATGATGAACGTCATTGACCACCGGCAACGATGAGTCGATGCGAATCATTGATGTCGATGAGAACCATCGATGAGGATGACCGATGAGTCGATGAAAATTATAGGTGTTGTGCGTCGCCCGTCCGTTCCGTGCCGCCGCCGGTGACCGCTGTGCCGTTTCCTCCCTCGTCTCCCCCTCCCCCGGCACCTTCCTTGTTCTATTTCGCAACGCCTACTAACTGAAAAAAGGCAGCGGCGTCGGTGTGCAGTCCATGGGGGCTAGGCCTGTGCGATTACCGATAATAATCGATATCGATCATTCAAGAATGATTGACAATGTGTTTGATTCAACTGTCGGGAATTGAAGGCATGAAAATTAATTGAAGTCATTCAATTAATTCATAATGGCCAATTAATTGACATCGAAATGGGTGTAAATTAATTGTCATTGCTCAATTAATTGGCATCAACCAATTAATTGACAGGACTCAATTAGGTCATGCTTTTAAATGGCTTTCCTTTGCCAATAAGAAGAATGAAATAATTAATTTGAAAAACAGCAAAATAATTCAATCAGTTAGCTTTTATTCATTAATTAAAGGAATAGATCGCTATTAGAAGACAGGCATATGATCCTCAGCGCCTCTCCTATCATGTTTTCCCTCTGTATTCCTGCCACTTCAACATCATCAGAATGGTTCTTCAGCGATGCAGGAAATGCTGTGTTGGACGACAGACATCTGCTCACCGATGAAAATGCAATGAGAATTCTTTTATACCACAACAAATAGTTGTTGCTTCAATTGTAACTTGGAGCTTGTTTCGCTCTTTAATAAATAGGCCTTGTCCTTCTCAATTAGGTTTTACCCAATTCAATCTTCACTTAATAGCCACACCAAACTGCCAACCGAGACATCTGCACCGATCATCGAGAATTATCGATCATCGAGAGTTATCGATCATCGATCATCGTAATTCATCGATCATCGACATTAATCGATCATCGATATTCATCGATCATCGATATTCATCGATAATCATAGATAATCGTGTACACTCTATTCGATGATCGATGGCAGCCATCGTCATTGAAACATTTCGATGAAATTTTTTCATCCAAAATCGATGACCGAAATCGGTCATCGCACAAGGCTATTTGGACTTGTCTTCACTCCACATATTGCTAGAGTTGAAATCAACGGCGAATGCTAGGCTCATATTGCGCATTTGGGTGCATAAATTACTAGGCATATATGTTTAAAAAACACCTAAATGGTAAAACAAAGTTAGACTGGAAATCTTCGGAAGAAAACTCTCAGAAGAATCCTGAAACATCTCAAGATGTGTGGAGAATTAAGATAATTGCAATGCTGAATGAGGTAATAATGGGAAACCATGGTGTTTTTTGTATTAAGTTACAAAGACTTCGTTGGTTAAGGTACTTAACACGCATGGAGAACACAAGAGCACCAAAGAAAATGGAGGCGATAAAAATAGGTTGAGAGGAAGCCCTACGAAATTATGTAGATATGAATGTCTCAGAGGATTTGCAAAAAAATAAATTATAAATTATTTGAGAGAATTAGAAGAAGTTATAAGATTGGAAAAATGTTTAGAAGAGGCCAACTCCCATTTTTTTTAGCCCTTTAAGAAGAAGAAGATACATAGCAATTTTTTGGGTAACATAAAACGCAGTTTCGTGGGATACGAACTCGATGAAAAAATATTACTTGGCGAAAGCGTAATCTCATGACTACCGAGTTGTATTAAATCTATTATATATTCACGGAAATTCAATTCATCTAAACATATTCAGTCTATGGGTTATGTCAAGGGGTGAGTTTTAGTTATGTTTTAAAGTTTTTAATATTAATTATTTACATGTGCCTTTATTGCATTGAAAAGTCAGGTCCTTCTAAGCCACATGGCTTGTCAGAAGGTTCCATTGTATTCATACAAGCGGCACAGTAGAAAAATAATATTACAATATAAAACAAAAATTAAAATCAATGTCATAAAAATCCACAAAACCTCTAACATGAATATATTTGCCATAGTATAACAATATATTGTAATTATATATGTCAAAAGAGCACACAAGTGATTAAATAGGTATAAAAGATTCATAAATATAATGCCTAATTGTAAGGGATTACAAATTCTTAATTTCGTTAATTAACCATTCTTATCCATTATCATAAGAATGAGTAAAAACATTATACTTTCAACAGTTTTTCATATTGAAATTGGGAGCATCTCTCCACAGGCTAGAAGACAAGACGAATCTGAGCAGTTAGTGCTTTTTAGGAGAGCCGTTGGCTGTAACTTGCTCCTTGGGTGGTTTCAGTTCAATCACATTCTAGAAAGATGAAGTAAATATTTGGATTTTAGGCAAGTTACTGCGCGTGATAAGGGACACGTAAGACATAAATTCTGGTATTGCTTTGCACTTGTAAAAATTGCTAGGTGATACGAATAACTCATAATTGAAATCACCTTGTATAAAACAAACTATTTTATGAGATATGCGAATCAGTTCATCAGTTTCTCAGTGCGAAATGTTTGATTTGTGCATCTAAAAAATAATCCAAAATAGTATTGTAAATGTTAGTAAAATTTAAATGTTAAATTTAATATTTTAAAATGAGTTTATATCTGGCTCTCGATGGAAATCCTTGAACTCTGCAATATAATGTTATCCATGGAGTCATTCATGCAGATTTTTGTTTGACATCGTATACATGACATTATTTCAGCAAAATGAGAATTTTTCACTTCTACGTAATATTAGGAGATGGAATGTAATCAACTTAAGCATATCCTTCCAAGAATTATGAATTAAGGTAGTTTGAGCGAAAAATCACTTCACCTAGAATTTGATGAATTTGGCCTCAAATTAAAGACAAAAACTCTCATCTTTCCAATTATATCAAATTATCAACCCATTGCCAAAAAAAATTTGCCCTTTCCAAAAAAAAGCAATTTGCCTAAAAATATAAGCTATTTTACACGAGATAGATTATGGCTGTGCGCTCCAGAGGGAGGATATTAAAAAAATTAGGAACTTCTAGCACCTACATTTCGTCAAAAAACTAACGGTGTATAGTTTGCATGTTTTCTCAACTATTTATAAAAAAATAACCAAGTACTCACCGCCGTAAATACTTACAGAATCGCAAAAAACCTGCTGTTTTGAAGGGTTTTCAGCCGTACGGCGGGAAAAAATGAGTCAAGTTAGAGACTTGTGTAGTTTTATTTACCTAATTACTGAGAATTTTGGTCTTGTATAACTATATCTTTGCGCCATTAATGCTACAATATTTACTTCATACTTCTTACAGACGCTGAAATAAAATAAAATAAAATTTGAACATGGTCTCTATTATGACTAGGGAACTATCTCGCTCAAACTACCTTAATCGCAGGATATGAAGCACTGGTATTTCTAGCCAAGTTATTCAACTTCCCACAAATGATACTGCGGCAGTAAGATACATGATTCTCCAAATTTTTAAGCACTTTAATATTTTGACATGCAATTAAAATATGTTTGAGTATTCTCAAGAGAACTTCAACATGATTGATGGCAGAGCTTGGCGTGCTCTCCTCTTTTATTTAACATGGGAATGGATACCTCTACAATTGACCGAAGATTTTTTTTTGCCTATTCCGATGGAAATCATTGTTTTCTGCACGCGGACAAAAGATGGAAGAACTTGAATAGAAGTGCCTGCGGGAAAACAGCTTTCGGCCATCGGGCGAGTTTCGGCAGTTTACGCCGTTATAGAGTTTATGGTCATGATTGCGCCTTCGGGAGTGCTATGCATTGACGGTTGACTGTTGGGAAACATTTGAATAGCAGGGTGAGGTCGAGAGACTGGGACTGAAACTCATTTACAACTGCAAGAATATTGATGAAAAATCCTTCAACAACTTGAGAAGTCTTACGGAAGCTAAAAAAATGAAAGAAAAACTCGCATAGTAAAGATTTAATTAGCGAATTAACAATTAATGTTGTTGAAATGTAATTATATTAATAGCGGAAACTATATTACTTTTTTATTTTTATATCTTATTGCTAGAGATATCTGAAAGTACACATTAAATTTTCACATATGAATTTTTGTCCGAGCTTCCCTCACTTTTGCGGTTAAAACCGACTTGCATGGGTTTTGGTAGTTACGTCCTCTCACTTAAAACTCGCTGCAATCAATTCCATATTCTGATGGAGTGACAAACTATAAGTTATCATGTAGTGTTTATGCCTATGTTTCTATGTGTGTGTTTCGTTTACTGAATAAACATTTACCTTTTGGGGAAATGGCTTTCATAATATGTTTTCAATCGCTTTTACTATATATCCAATGACGCTTTTTCAATATTCCGGCTCTAGCTGATGAATTACTTTGTCGTTGAAAATTTGGGTAAACATTTAGATTCTCCTATATATAATACAATTTATTTTACCTCAGGAATTATATAATGACTGATAATAAATGTTCAATATTATTCAATGAATAAACGAATAATCGTATGAAAAACGCCTGTGCTACATTAATTTTTGTCTGCCAACAAACCTCCTTGATGAAAATTGAGATTTAAATAAATAGAGGTCTACTCAAATTCCGGTGGATTGGAGTAAAATTAAGTTAAATCAAACATAATGTATATTCTGCGTTTTTTGCGTAACTGCTATCCACACATTTTCTCAAATCCCTTTCTTTGTGTAAGCGTATGTAATATTCGTAATTGATTAACAGCGCTTATTAAAACTTATTAAAAGTGCTACGAGTCATTCTACGTGACTTTTATGGGTGAATGGAGCATGATTTCTCTTCAGAATGTACATTCTCACTAGGACTGACATCTAAATCTACGTGGTAACTGCAAACCACATTAAAGGTATGTGGCAGTTGGTGATTCCACATCGGGTATGCCATAACTGTCAAACACACACACTCTGTCATTAATTATTTTACTAAATTCTGTTAAGTAACGTACGTGGAAGACTTCTATCATTTTATTCATGCGCAATGGAAATTTCACTGAAAAATCACGGCGATCATGTATTCAATCTCAGTCATGTTAGCATGCAAAACGTTAAAAAATGATAGTAAAGTTACAGAAGCATAGCACATATAATAAATTAAGCATTATATGGTAACAACTGTGTGGATATGTATCCCCAGAGGAGATTGAAACACATTTAGCGGTGATATTCTTTCAGAAAAGGACTTAAGGCTATCGGAGAGTGGTTAAGAGACTCAAGGTGAGTTTCTCTGGACCACCCGCTCCTTCTCCCTCCCCTTTCCTTTCCGTCGTACGAGAGCAAACTTCGGAAATGCAGTGAATAAAATTTCTCGTATGATTTAAGAATTCGACTCAATGTCGATTCCTCCGAGGCGAAGTGGGATTTATTTTAAACTAACTGTGCCCGACATGCATTGCAATGCCTCTTTTTCTTTCTAAGTAGGCACACTCATACAAATCAGACACATTTACATGCACAAAATAAATGAAAGACGATGATTCTTTATCCTGAAGTCCCCATTTATTTCTGAATTTTCATGGTTTGGCCCACAAATCTTTTCTTTTCGAGCTTAAGAAAAAGCGATACGTGTACGAAAATCGAAAGCCAGAATTCAAAACCTTGTTCTTTAAGTTATGTAATATTCTAATAATAAGCATTTAAAATCCATATCAGGAGTGTAAGCAATTAAAAAAAGCAAAGAAATACACCATTGCACCAAATCTTATTGTTCCTCGCTTTTTTGAGAAGCTCGCGTGCCTACACTCATTTGTTGAAACGACTCGCGCTCCACCAATTGTACAATGGATTTAATAATTCAGAAACTTTGCGGGTGCGCGCAAAACAACTCGCCAAAGTTTTATTGTAACCTGATGAACAGTATTGGAACGCATTGAAGACGGACAAACGAAAAAATATTTATTCTTAATTATGAGATTCCCCCTGCGACGCATGTGTAATGCGTGGGTGCGTGGAGAAGTTGATTAAGATGAAGATTTTTCGCCTTATTTTCCGCGTAGAATTACCCAATGGTTGCGTTTCGCAGGCATTCCAAATTGTTCATTAGGTGACTAGATTAATTAAATATATTGGTAATTATGAAGTAGACGGACTCATTGTATTTTTTCAAAAATTTTTTTTCTTATCACTTCCAATACGTTCTACAACTATGACAAATATTTTTTTTGGCGCGCTGATGCGAAATAACCCAGATATTTACGATTTTTAAAAGTACTACTTTTGAATTCAAGAATAAGTTTTGCGATCTGTGAGAGCCACGCGAGGTCTAGATTACGTCGAGACAATGGTCTGAGTCACTTGAGAAAGTAGTGTGAGTCACCTAGATTCACTTCGACTTCAGTATGCTTGATAAGTTAAAGCGACACAGTGGTCTTAGTCACTCGAGAGAGTCACTCGAGAGAGTCACTCGAGAGAGTCACTCGAGAGAGTCACTCGAGAGAGTCACTCGAGAGAGTCACTCGAGAGAGTCACTCGAAAGAGTCACTCGTAAGAGCTTGCTTAGCATTTAGTTCGTTATTCGGTATATTCCACACAACATGAGTGATAATTGTGAATCGGTGTGCATGGTGCATCTTCACCGGGAGTCTCTCCAGTTCAGATACCAACGCAGCTTTGCTGTCAGGAAGCTGCGTCCTCGCCGCTGTAATTATAAGGTATCTGCGAGGGCAGGTACCTTCTCCGACGGGTCAAGACTGACGCTGGAGATATACGTGAAGCTCGTGAGCATCCTCTTGCAGCTGCAGCCCCCTCGTCAAGAACTCATCGAAAGGGAGCTTGACGTCAGCGCACACTTTGTAGTGGATTGGTTTTCCCGCTGTCGGGAAGTCTTCGTCGAGCATATCATAGAATCGTCGAAGAAGATCGGCGGTTCCGACATCTTCGTCGAAATCGAAGAAAAGCCAAGTTCGGGAGGAGGATGTATAACCGAGGCTGCCTCGTCCTGGGGCAATGGACCCGAGCATCGGCGCTAACACGAACACCATTGAACGCGTCTGGCGGGAAGTGCGGGACTAGGTGCCACGATATTAGACCTTCCCAATAAAATATTTCCAACAAATCTTGCGTTTTCCCCGTGCAGCATACAGTCACGCATTGTCATGCAGCAGGTGAACTCCCCTCTAGTGAGAGTAGGCCACAACGGCCATTTTGGATAGCGCGCCATTTTTTTCATATTGGAAGTGAACAGTAACAATATTGTAGGGGACAGATCTTGAAACATTTGGAAATGCCTCATGAAGCTCATCAACAGTGAAGCCGGTCAATTTGTCCGGCATTATTTTATTTTGTTCTCTGCATGAAGTAGCATCTCGTAGCATTCATAAATTAACAGTATCAGTAATATTTACCACTAGATGTGTGTATAGCATTGTTTTGCATGTTTGCATATTCATTTACGTATCACTCTCCCAGTTTCCGGTTGCGCACTGTTCTCCTGACTGCTTTTTGGCCTGCGCCTAGCGCCAGGGGGAGCGTGCGAGGTTCTGATTTGTGCTGGGACGAGTGCTGATGAGTCATGGTGTGGAATCACCCCGTGCCACACACCATAGTGGTACTTGCACGGTACTTCGTAGATGTACATGTAGATGATATGGTCGGCGAAAGGAGAACTTTGTCGGGTATCTGGCAGAGCTGCAATTCAAAATGCTCTACTGGGACCACCATGAGCGTATGCACCACTTTTTTCAGGCTATCGCTGTGCTTTACCCACCCACTAATTAATTTGCTAATATGGTTCGTAATTGGTCAAAATAAAAAAAATTGAAAAAAATTCCATTTTATCTCATTTTCTACACCCTTTGAAAATCGTAAATATCTGGGTTATTTCGCATCAGCGCGCCAAAAAAATATTTTTCATAGTTGTAGAACGTATTGGAAGCCATTAGAAAAAAAACTTTTGGAAAAAATACGTTGAGACCGTCTACTTCATATCTATTTTTTCATTATTATGCATATTTTATATTCAAGTGAAATACATTCATAATTCCATATTTAGCCATAGAGAGCTAATATAGAACCTACATTTCAGCAGATTTTATTAACTTTCTTTTTAGACATCTGATGGAAAGGAGCACCGAGCTACTATCTGTCAACAAATGAAGCGATTATCGTTAGCAATCTATAAATTAATAGAAGTTACAACATACACTTATAGTTCAGTGCCCGATAATTCTATACTAATGAGAAACTAATAGGCGCATTCATGAATATTTTATCAGTCGTAAAAACGCTGGAATATGCCATCAAGTTGGCAAATTATTCAATGCCTTCATGGCAGCAAAACCTGGACTAGATACTCCTGCATTGAACGCGTAAACCTACTTCTTAATATGGTTTATAATATCTCAATAAATGACGAAAAGACTAAATACATGCACTTTACTAGAACAGAACATCAACTAATGACTACAATAAATATAGATTGACTTCGAAGAAGTGGAACAATTCAAATACTTGGGAACAATAATATCAAACGAAAATAGTGAAGAACCGGAATTAACGAACAGAATTAATATAGCAAACAAAAGCATGTATGCCTGTAATAAAATATTAAACTCAAAGTTAATATCAAAAAATACCAAAATCAAAATATATCACACAATAATTCGACCGGTACTTATATATGGCGTAGAAACATGGATCATGAGCAAGAAAGAAGAAAGGAAACTGATAATATTCGAAAATAAAGTCCTGAGGAAAATCTTAAAAAAAAAAAATAAACCGGATAGGGGGAGCAGTGGAAGAAGCTAGAGACCGAGAAAGATGGAGGACACGCGTTGGTGAGGCCAAATCCCAGCTTGGGCCTAGATGGCCATGGGAGTAGAGTAGTAGTAGTAATATCTCAAGATATGCATGACTTGATGGAGTAGGAAGAAAGTCTGTGCTCAATGAAAGTGGTGACTCTATGATTGCCACAAAGATTACTTTAATATTCAAATGGAAGTTACTCAAACATTCCGAAGATTCAGGCGATATGGCGTGGAATGTCAACATGATAAGGTTGAAGAGTGATGTGTAATACATCGAAACCTAGGTCGTAATAAAGTCTTAACAAAAAGATTATCTGTGGAAAATTTCTTTTAACTCTTCAACCTTGTCATGAGAGTTACTCTTTGGATTTTCAAGCGGTTTCTCTCACAGTTAGAAATCTCTGACCTATGACATTCTGAAGCTTTCGTTAGAGCCGCCATCACCCAATGTAAACTGAGCATCGTATGGACTGGTGTGAATTTCAGCCACTAATTGGCATCCGCCGATGTGGATTCAAAGTTCTCTGTCTGCCCTTTCAGTCCACAACGATAATTAGATACCCGCGAGGCGAAACCAAATGGAAGCACGTTACGTCCACAAGTTTCGATCTTTTTTTTTATTCCGGGAGTCAATCCAGAGAGCCGAGTAAATAAAAGGCAAGCGATGATTATCACTTCCGTTAGCGTCAGTCACGGTCTGAGTCGACCGAGGGTCTTTGAAAGCGTGATGCGAAACGAGACCTAAAATTGAAACGAACGGTGGGAAATTGAAGGGAGCAGCCAAAGGCTGGGAAAAGGGATATTCGATCTTCCAGGGAAAAAAATTAATCGAGAAAAATGACGACCATTAAACGCTTCACGCCCGTCCCATTAGCAGTGCGCGAACGAGGCGACAGTGGTATGACTGGGGCGAGATTAATGAGTTTCTCTCGCCTACGAGGAAGAACGAGGAACACAAAAAAGGAGCCCTTATAAACCTTCGCCTGCCTCCCGCTCCCTCCAGCATCAGGCGAACGCCACGCCGCTCTTGAGAGCCGATGGAATCTCCATTCAAGTTTGGATAGGTGTGTTCGAGATCGCGCCACCGTTCGCTTTTTTTCTCCCCACCATTGTCCGCCACAACATGCGGAGGTGTGCAAGGGTTGCCAAGCGGGAATGATTAATGTTCTTTCGACGGCAGCGATAGAGGTACCCTAGAGGCTTAAGAAGCGTGGAAAAAATGTATAATGCTCTGGGCAGCAATGGTGTCGTGAGTTGCTGCCCGTCCAACATCTGGTAAAGAGTGAGAGAAAAAAAGAATGAGGTAGTGAATGAAAAAGAATTGGCCTGGCGATTGCTAGGATAAATCCCTAACAAAATTATATGATTTACAAGAGGAAAATAAATAAAAAAATCAGTTTAACAGTTGACAGCTATAACTTACATTCTTCGTTTCAATTTATGGAAATTTTCTTTCTTTAGCTGGCTTATCTGCTTTAGAATGCAGGAAGTCTCCACTGAAAACAAAAAATTTTTTGATTTTTGAATGGGCATCCAATTTGTTTTAATGTTGTGGTGAAAACTTTGCAAACATTAATCAACCGCCATGTCATCTCCTACAAAATATAATTGTATTTTGAAGATGAGATGGAGCAAACAATAAAAAAATTATGCAGTCTAAATGCAACAGCTGCAAAACACGAATGTTATCTGGAATTTATAAGACGATTACATTATTAGCTTTCCTGGTCATTTAACCAAAAGTCGTTAAAGCCACGATATCAGCAGTGATCTCTTTCTTTGATTAATTTACACTGGTAGCTTCAGTGGTTCCTGAAAAATATTTCTTAAATATTTCAGTAAAAAAGCTTTTATTTTTTTTGCATTCGTAAAATGACAACTTAATCATGAGTGATTAATATATTGACAATAATTTTTTCCGTTACAATATTTTGTATTGGAGGGAATATTTTCACAAGTTTGAAATATAAGTCTCAGAATATGTGAATATGGCTGCGAGTTTCACTAATCGGTAATTCCAAAAGAGTGGGCAACGTTAATCAAGCTTTGGAGGTCATGCTTATCGTTTCGTATCGTCACGTTTATCGTAAATATCACGTTGCCCGAATGCATCAGGAGGGTCATTTCGTTGCTTTCTTTCTCTCTGTCATATATTTGGGCTCCTTTTTAGCGCTTTGGACTTTTGTCATTTCATATTACGTTTGCGAGAGGTGGCACCAGATGTGCCTCGAGGAAGGAGATAAAACTTTGTACGAGGAAATCCATTCCGACCGTGAAGATATATTTTCACAAAACTTTATTTCACATTAGAATGAACGTGAAGCTCCTATGGGAATGGCTGCCACTCGTAAAGCATTTAAATGAAACAGATGGTTATTATGGCCGTTTTATGCGTAGGTAGATGTTTTATAACTCAAAGCAACATCAGATTGTACGATGAAAAGCGAAATAATGTGCTGCGAGGACGAATAACAACCTCATTACATGATGAATGCTAGCGCGTGATTATCAATACCATTTTTGCGTTGAAATCGCGCGGATATGGCGAGTGTTTTGTTTTTAACCGAGAAGGCTCGCTGTGCGCAACGTGGTTTCCATAAAGTCGAGGACTGATTGCAGCAGAATGATAATAAAAATATGAGGTAAGGAAAATTTCAAGGTTAAAGCACACCATACTTGAGAAAACTTTGCAGAAATTTTCCGCATCGCCTGCAGGTATTTTCTCCCAAAGTTTGTGGTGTCTATTAAATGCTTTTTCTCTCTCACTCGAAAAATATGGGAAATTCAGATTTTACGCGCAACAAGCTCATTTTTCCTCAAGTTAGTCGTTCTAAAGCGACAATCATGGGTTTTTTCTCCACGACCGTGGCATATTATGCACGAAAACGACTCCTGCTTTGCAACAATGTAGACTGGGGGTGAGAACAACTTGTTCGTATAAACCCCCGCTGAAATTCAGCTTTATTTAAGATGGATTGGTAGTTTAACTGGCTAACACACCTGGCCGGCAATTTGGAAATCCGGGTTCGAATCCCGGTGAAGTCAAATAGTTTTTTTCATGGCGAAATTCACCGTCTTTTGCGTATATAAAATCGTATTGAAATTTTCCACGCGAACAAGCCATTTGCCATAACATTCGGCGCTTTACATGATGTAACTTTTCTTACGCTCAAGTCCTAGCAAGATATTTCTACAATATCTATTACGGAGTGAGACGGCGACGATTTCTATAGCAAGCATTTGAATAGCAACACCCTCTGATTTTCGGTGCTTTCAACCATGGGAATTATGTTAATATTTTTTTTATATGACTAATTTGGGCTTAATGTGAATTTGATTTCAATATTGAAGAGTCGTATGTTCAAATGGGGGCCTTTTTGTTGCTGAATTTATAGACCGAAATGAGTGCGCTGTTATAAAATTGAAAATACGAATTACTCCATCTCTCAGCACGAAGGGAGCTCATATTTTAAAGTCGCTCGATATTAAACAGCTTCATATACTTACAAACATTGACAGAATTTTTCCGAAATCGGAAAATTCGCGAAATATAAATGAGATATTAGATCTACCGCATATAATTTATCATATATTCATTCCTGGCTACGGGTTTCGTGGCCGTCTGTTCAGGTAGACCTTTAGGTTTAGAAGTAATGTCAAAACTGTTAAAATGTTACCATTTTATTTAAAATTTAACCTTTTTATTTAAAATTTAATCTTTTTATTTAAAATTTGCTTAGTTGCTCCATATAGATGTACTTTATGCTGCTTATGAAATCAATAATTATTTCAAACTTTTTGTCTCATCCATACGTCTAGGTCTTCACCGAAGAGTTTCTAAAAAATCTCTATCGTATAGAGCTGCCTATGCGACAAGGATCTTGATTAAACTTTCCGTAGTAACTACTGTTTCTTTTGTCTAAAAGAATATTTGAATAAATTAATTGAACGGATATTTAGCCGCCTTTGCTAAAGCAAACTCTGAGTAGTGCGAAACAATCGGAATAAACTGATAATTGAATTGTGAGCGAATGATTGTCCTACGAAACGGATTGTTTTTCTGAGTTTTAGCGAAGTAATTGCAATAAAAAACGTGAGATTTTAAGAAACAAAATTTGTGTTATACTCCTGCAGTCTATCCTCTACCTTATGTAACCCTCTTAAGTGGATCTGAGTGGTTCAGAAGATGGTTTCTGGAACCAATGGGCCGAGACATAATTAACGGCCTCTGAAGCGTCGAAATTGGATTGGCCTCTTGGCCGAGCGCATTCCCAGTTTAGACGAAAACGGGAGTTTTTAATTGGAAACGGATTGCAAGCGGAATCCGTTTTATCCTTTGTGACGATGGTGGCAAAGCCCTCTATTCCGCTGCAGTTTCTTGTAATACATCACTCCTTTGCAGCTTCCTCCTTATGTAACGCATACGCGTCCATCCCCTATTCACTTGTAACAAGGAGCAAAGATAAATTTAAAACTAGCGAAAAATTAGCTACTGCAAAAAGTAGGAAATGTTTGGTCGCATGAAAGACATTAGATTGCATAAAACAAATTGTTGAGTTCTGTGTACAGTGGGGATGGTAAATTCACCCTCAACCTTTTTACAAGACGGTTATTTTATTTTGTTTTTCATGGTTACTGATACAAATAATAAATATCGGAAGGAATGGATATTTACTTTGATATTATTGCACGTGTGTTGTGTGCGTTTCAATTATGAACTTTATGATTACAAAAGATTTGAATTCACTTTACTTGATCGGTGGAATTATTTAAATAAATATTTTATTTCGATTTATTGTTTGTGTAAGATAAGAATATGGTGTCTTAATCCATGTGTAAATATATTTAACTGCGTAAGTTTCTTCCGCAGCATTGTGGGAATTGCAACGAAGAGGATATGTATTTTTCACAAAATATGTTGTTGATGAACAATAATGAAGTCATAGATAAAGCTGCCATTGCAAATATTTTTTTCTTAATTTGACTTGATAATAGCAAGTTTAAACGTAATCAATTATTATTACTGGCTCAATGTCAACTGTGTGTATGGATGACCAAAAACTATTTCTGAGCGCTGCGTTTTTTCTTTTCTTTTCCTCGATTACGAAAAGATTTTCTTTCTAAATCGCAACATTTATTTTTCCTTGGGGCAGTACTTCACTCCTTAAATATTGATGTTACATAAGCGTTAATTTTCCTCTGCCATGAATTGTAAAATATTAATGCCAAGTAAAAGATATCAATCAATAATTTCAGTCACTTTGAAGTAAAATGATTTTTTTCATGGAAAATTTGGATAAATGAAAAAATCTACGTTAGAATATGTAATAGTTAAGTGTTATTTACGTGATCAGAATTTACTTTTCTACAGCGCTGATTGTCGTTTCGAATAGATATAAGGTTTGAAGTATTATCATCAAATACACTTTAATAATTGATGGGATCTCCAAACATCGGTGCTTAAAATAGGAATATGAAAATCGTACGTTGTGGGGCAGGTTTGGGTAGTTATTTAACACATTCGAGAAAGAGAGGTAACATAACGTCGGGAATATTATGACTAGTTTTATATGGGGAGAATTTTGTCGCGCCCGTACCCTGAAATTTTCACAATTGAATTATTGTTACCAAATCCCTGTATCAATTGGTTAAGGAGCCGGAAAAATCAGTCCTGTAATCAATTACAACGAAAAATAATAAAAAATATTTGAATGGAATATTCTCTGGTTTCCCACCGGATTTCCCACTGGATGGACTGGTTTCGACTATGATACAGTCATAATCAAGGTGAAAATGGTTCACCATGAGCCCTATATAAACAGAGTGAGAGGATGGTGAAGGAAATACCCCTTCCCCATTCTCTTCTTCCCTTCCCCCTACCCCTCCCCCCCCCCCTTCACTCTGAATATAAAGCCGTGTCCAAACTCGCCAGTTAGGTACCTAAATCCGGAACTTTAAAGAGGACGCCAACTTTAAGTGTGTTCAAACTCGTTAGGCATCATAAGGCAGCGGGCGATTTGGGCTGCCAAATCGCTCGCCAGATTTAGGGTACAACAAGGGGTGCCAAATCACTCGCCAGATTTAGGGTACAACAAGTCCTTCCTAAATCTGCCACCATTTTGAAATCCCATAATTCCGAGTGGTAAAAGAGTGAAAACTACTGGAATGAGTGGAATAGCAGTAAATATGGCGAGGAGGTCATTTGTTTAGAATGGAAAAGCGTGAGTTATTATTAATATATATAATGAATGATAAATGTTGGATTGATTTATGTTATAAATTTCATATTCGGAAGCAATGGGCAGACAGAGACCAATTCATATCGAGGAGTGAGACAGAATATACAATATTCATAGCGGGGATGTATTTTGAGTGTGTACAAATCAGATTTTTTATAAATTGTCTTACGCATGTTAGATATTTTTTAAATTAAAATTTCGTTTTTTGGAGTAACGAATAAATCAACCGAACAGTTAATTAAAGCTAGAAAGGAGAGGTCGGATCTAAACTAAAAATATAAACTAACAAAAAACTACCCTACGCCTAAATAAATTCTTCAATGTTGCAAGTATCAAATGAAACTAAAAAGTAACCACAATTCAAAAGAAACCCTAAAAAAACGGCAAGCTATAATAGTTCTCCCCTACAATAGTTCTCTAGTCTTTCAACTCCATTTACAACCAAAACCTAAAACTTCCATAGTAAGAAAAATATAGTTTTATGAATTAGACGAATTTCCTGTATTATACCTTTGGGAAACTGTACATAGATCTAATTAATATTATTTGAGATTTATTTTACATCATGTCCATTGGATATCATTTTGTGGCCTCCATATGGATTTCCCTGCATGAACCTTAGGATCTCATCCTATGAACATCAAAAGGATGTCCAATGCTAAATGGACATCATGCGGTGGCTGGGTATCACCTTAAACAGACGTCTTAATAATGCACGCACAAGGAAATAACGGTACAGAGATAATATAAAATTCGAATTAAAGCTATTACCTACACGATCACAAGTGCAATTAACTCAGTCTAACACGAATCTTTACCTGCCAAATAGGAAAAAATAATACAAGCATAATGAGCAAACACTAAAAATACGTACTAAAAATACTGCTAAAAGACACGGATAAATACGCAATCACAAATTCAAGAAACTGCTCAGTCCAATACGAATCGTTATCTACCAAAAGGAAACATGGATACAAACTACGAACTTGGAAAGGTACAAACACAATGAACAAGAGCTAAAAGTACGTGCTATACTGTACTCTGCAAGACAAGGAATCTAACCTTATATATATAATATATATAATATAATCTTATAAATCTCAATGATGCGAGTTAACCACCTAATATTCCGAAACTTAGAAAATAATGAAGAAATGTATTACATATTATCGTAATCCAATTTCGAACAGCATGAGGGTCAATTATCAAAACATTATCGCATTTCGTATTTCCCTTGTCCCTCGTTTTCGTCGAGCTCAGCAGATGGCTACACTTGCGAAGGGTGTCTAAACTCAAGCTTCCTTTCTGTTACATGCCCAAAATTTAGGTAGCCAAATCCATGGTCCCTAATGCCTAACGAGTTTGGACACAGCTTAAAGGGCTCGTGGTGAGCCATTGTCACCTTGATATTGGCTGTGTAATAGTCGAAGCCTTAGCGGAAGGAGTAACAATTTTTGTGGAATATTACAAAGTGAAATTATTTCCAAACTATCTCAATGTTGTTCCACCAAGTTAAGCCTAAAATTTGTTATTGTCGAGTATCGAGATCGTTAAGCAATGGTCCGAAGGACAAAGTGATCACTTAAACTAGCGCGTAATGAGAGAAAAGAGATTAAGTGATCACTAATTTTATGAAACACAAATGAAATATAACAAGAAAAAATATAACACTTTTCACTGCGACAAACATCTATAGAGTACTTAAGTTTCTGCTGCACGTTGAGGGCTCCTGAGCAGGGAAGGCCGGCCGGCGGGGGAGGGCGGAACAACGACACACGCATACCCTGTTCCGGGAGCAGTTAAACCTAATATGGGCTGCGTCCGAGTCACTTCACTCGTTATCACTGACTGACTGACTGCTCAGTCGAACAAGTTCCTTTGAATTGAATCACCAAAAAAAGGCGCCCTCCTGTGGCAATCTTACGGTACGCGTAACAAAAACGAAACGAAAAGAACGAAACAGTTATATAAAAAGAATTGATGTTGTTGACGTTACAAATATATCTGTTATCGGTCACGTAAAGTTATGTCCCGTAGTATCGTTCAATTGTATCTTGTCTTTTGTTGCTTATATTTTTAAATAACAATTTACCTTTGTGTAAATTTACGGGATTTTTCATTTGAACGTAGAGAGGTTAAAAGACTCAAAGCGCTTAGTGGAGGCCAAACCCCCGGAAATAATTCTATAATATGGTGTACATTAAAAGGATACATTAAATGCTGTACGAAGTCAAGCCAAATTGATACTGGTGATGAGAGCTGAAGAGATCCTCTTTAAGCGTCGCAAATCTAGCATCCCTTGATGCTCAACTCCGGATCCCGTCGCCCTCTATTTAGGAATCGGCTGAAATTCCGTCATTGGTCGTTCAATCCAATAATTGGTTGACTGCAGTCCTCCATTCTTCCCTATCCAAAGCTATATACCTTACTTCCCGGTAGTTACAGCCTCACATTGGTATTCCGGTCACCCACTATTTTGGAACTTCTGATAAGTTATACATCATCTGAAGTCAACTTCTTTCATAGAACTGTTTGTGCTCTTCCGCAAGAAGCAGCTGCGCACCATGTTGGCAAAGTGACTTTCTCCGCCCTTTTTTACGGCTTTCCTGTGAACTAACCGTTTCTGTTAAGGTGGTTTGTACGAGATAGTTCCCTAGTCATAATGGAGACCATATTATAATTTTATTTTTTTATTTTAGCGTCTGTAAGAAGTATGGAATAAATATGTAAATATTAATGGCGCAAAGATATAGTTATATATTACTAAAATTCTCAATAATTTAATAAATAAAGCTACATAAGTCTTTAACTTGACTCATTTGTCCCGCCGTATGGCTGAAAACCCTTCAAAACAGTAGGTTTTTTAGCGATTATGTAAAAATTACTGTAGTAGGTAATAGATTATTTTTATAAATAGTTGATAAAACATACAAAATATAAACCGTTAGTTTTTTGACGATATCTAGGTGCTAGCAGTTCCTAATTTTTTAAATATACTCCCTCTGGAGCGTACAGCCATAATCTATCCCATGTAAAACAGCTTATATTTTTAGGCAAATTACTCGAAAAGTAGTTCGGCAAGGGGTTGATATGTTGATATAATTGGAAAGATGAGAGTTTTTTCTTTAAAATGAGACCAAATTCATCAAATTCTAGGTGAAGTGATTTTTCGCTCAAACTACCGTAAGTCAATATTACTATACACATTTTTTTCCTTAAAGCTGAGGAAGGACCAACCGGTCCGAAATGTTCATTAAGAACAAATCGTTTTTTTAATCTTATCTTTCCTTCACCTCCTGTAAGTTTTCATTTTATATTTGTGGCCTATTGGCAAACATTTCTTCATGAGTATATAAATATATACATAATATTCAATAAGTCGTCACTGGCATGATAAGTAAAAACAACATAGGCAAAAATAAATATAAATTCACGCATCAATTTTTTTAAACTTTCGGTCCAAAAGATGGTGGTTTACCGCCTAAAATTGAAAAATTTGTCGTGAGTTTCTTTTTGCTTTTGTTTTTCTCGCCTCGTGTCGTGAGTTTCTTTTTGCTTTTGTTTTTCTCGCCTGCGACGTTTTGTTGAGTATATATTTTCACCATGTGTGAATTGTCATCGATCATTTTTATTGGTGTCAGTCGTGCTCGTCTCTATCTACGAGTTTTACGTATCACCGAATGGCTGCCTGCGACATCTGAACTACGTATAAAATAAAATCTGATTTCTGTGATTATCGAGAATTCTCAGGAGATATCTCAAGTCCCGAAGGTTCCATTGCGTCGGGAATTTGGAAACCCTAGTTATGACGTCCCCCCTTCCAATAAAAGAAAGCACTCAGCCGGGCCCCTGGGTCGGAGGGAGCGGAAACCTAACGTCAAAGAGCGAAGGAAATTAAAACTCCTGGAGACAGGATATGAGTGCTGGAACTTAGTCATCAGTGGAGGACGGCGAAGGAAAGGTTTATTGTTCGAGCTCCAAGGCTACCCGTCAAATCGTAAAAAATAGCACTGGAATTCGGTCGTACAGTTCTTCCCTTTTCGGCTGGCGTAGCAATCTACCATTTCTTTCTCTTTCGGCGGCAATCACCAGAACTAATTTCTTTTCTCTTCTTCCCAAAATTTTCTTTTCTTTCTTCCTCTGGCGTGTTGTGTTTTCATTACTTGCCATTAGGACCTTCGTTAATTTCTTTAAAAACTTTTCTTTTCAGATCTTTCTATAACCAATTCCCCTGCTTGTGCGAATCCTGCAACTTTTCAAAAGATTTAATTATAGCAATTGTGTGGATATATGCCGTAAAACCATTTATTTACGAATTAAACTTATGGTATCAGACATCGTGGAAATTATGGGTGTGCATGTGGAGAAAAAACCAATTTTTTAATCTCGACAAACTTTATTTTACTGGTACTACGCACGTTTCACCACACTGTGGCCCCGTGCCACATGTGGTACATGCCTATGTCAGAGTGTGGTGAAACACGCCTCGTGCCAGCGAAATACATTTTTTGGAAATTAAAAAGTTGGTTTTTCTCTCAACATGGATATTTAATTTAATTTCTTAGAACTCCTTTACATCTTTCTGCCACAGCGGGTCACTGTAATCACTTTAACTCTCATTGTATGTACAATTAAAGTTTAACGGGAATCACTTCCTCCTGTGTCCAGTAGTAACAAGTGATGCTGCATCGTAAAGATATTCGTCCTCTTTTAGGAAACATTTTGAGAAATATAGCACATAATTAAGTTTTCAATTGTTTTCTATTTGTTCAGGATTATTTATACGTATTTTCCTGGGCTCTCACATAAACACTTCGGAAACTATGTGAATAGTAAGTGCTAGTAATCACCACAAGCATAATTAAGTTGAATTACTTGTATTCCTGTTGTTGGGCGAATAGGTGTTTCATGGGCTGTTATTACCAGTAAACCATCTGAAAGTAGAGCATGCAATCTAAGCTAAGCTACTTGCACAGCTTACATCACTACAACTACTTGGAAGAAAAAACCTTTGGGAGTATTCCATATTTACAATTTTATCTTGATACATCGTCTTTTAAAAAGGCATTGACGTCATCTAAATGTTTAGAGCATGTTGAGAATAAACTTCTACTGCATATAATTGAAATGTTAATACTTATGTAATATAATGGCAAAATCCTTATATGCATATACTCTCAATAATATAGCTAAGTATACAAAGAATTCGACCGAGTCATCGCTAATCTTTAAGAGAACATTTATAAAGTGTGGCGAGAAATAAAATTTGAACAATATGACTCGCCTCGATGACATTATGCCTCGATGGAAACACCGGTTCCCAATCAGTTACCGAAGTTAAGCATCGTTGGGCTCGGCTCGAGTTTGGAGGGGTGATCCTCCGATTCGACCGAGTGATGTTGCCCCTGTCTGCACGTGGCAGATAGTATGTGTGAAATGTCCCTAGCCGTCGAAGCATGTTAAGCAAAAATACTACTTCTTGATCAAGATATTCGAGAATGTTTTTTGCTTCATTTCATAGGTGTATGTGTTTTAAATTGAGACACGTTGCTCGAACGTACATCATAAGAGTATGAAATAAATAATATGTCTTCTGTATCCGCGCAATTCTATTCCTAACGCGCAGGCATAGTATGCTTGAAAACAAGGGAAACACATTGCTCCCCGGATGGTATTATTTTATGTGATACTATGAATATTCAAATCTGATAGCGTCCCTCATAACGTTCATTTTTTCCGAACAGGTCAAAGAGTTGTTTGACTAAATTTACGAAAATAATTCAACTTGAATAGTAAATTTGCTGCTTCACTACATTTTAATTACGTTCTCGTGATAAAAAATACTGCATGACGCGGCAGAACCTCCAAATGAGGTTTCATGAATAAATTTCATTTTCAACCGTTATGTCTTTCTCTTGCTCCTCATCATTAATTCAATGCATTGCTCAATGAGGAATGAAAAACATGGATCCCTTCGAAATTTGTGGACGTATTAAAAAAAATCAACCAGAAGACGTAATCACCCTCTCTTCGTATGCTCAAATTAATTGAAATTTCTAGTCATGTTGTTTTGGAAACTATATTATTTGGAATATGTAAGGGAGCTTCTCTGTTTATTTTTAAAATTTTCGTTCGAAACTTAGCTTGTACAAAGCATGCATCTTTTCATTCCCCTACTTGAATATTCTACGCAAGATTCCCCGTCAGCGCAGTTTTAGCCTGCTATTACCTTAGGCCCGTGTGAATATTCAGCTTTTGCTTCAATTCCCAAGTACATTACTAGTCATCTTTATTGTAACCACTTACCCATAGGCGAACATACACGGGGGCAAAGGAGGGGGGGGGGGGGTTAGAAAGTGTTCTGCCATGACACTCTCAAGTTATAAAAAAGTTGAAGTTAAGAAAGACTCATTGAACTAGTAGTAGTTTCCAAGTTATCGTTTCCAATTTTTAGGCGGATTGTTGGAATTATCTCGTTTCCTCCCTGGACCCGGTGGTTGAGATTTTATAGGGGACGATAAAGTATCTTCTGAATCTTTATTAAAGCTCAGTGTGCCGTTGGAGTTTTCTTTATTCATTTAAAAAAACATTTTTTATCAATAAGGGGCTTATTCACGATCCAAAAGAGTGTCATCTTTTCTTATCGCAAAAGGTGCGTTATTGCTGACTTTCCACGGACATCACTCTAAATTTATTTCGCTATTTTTTGGAATTTAATGGGCGATGACCCTGGTATACGAAAACAAATGTTTGGTAAATTCACACCCTTTACGATTCGTACTACGTATTTACAAGTACTCAATAGATGCTAGTTTTACCTCCGGAAATGTATTAGAAAAATTGGTTAGAGCACACTTGATTAGAAATTTATTTATGCCATTCGTTAGATTCAGCACGGTAAATCAGAAATAACAGGATGCTGCAAAAACCGTATTATGGAAAATTCCAGTCCTATTAGCAAATAAAATTGCTCCAGGAATGTTTTAAACTTCTTCTTCTTTCTTCATACCGCCCTCAATGACCTTTCAAATGATGAAGTTTTTCGTTCCACCTTTCCCACTCGGCTGCCATGCTCTCTTCTATACGTTCCGGTTTTAAATATCCATAAATGTTCTTCAACTCGCTACAAACGAATTCATGTAATTCATTGTACCGGAAATTTTTTTTTGACAGAATTCACTCGGTTCACCGAAACGGCATCAGCGTAAATCGAAATGAAGGATTCCGTCGCAGAACCTAATTGTGTAAATTAATTTGTTTCAAATGAAACTTCAATGGTGTCCTGGACGGTGGACGTAAAATATCCTGTCGTCGCAGTGCATTTATATCCGCGAATGAGGTTACGTATTTATTTGCTGTAATTGCTTCTGTTTTAACTGGAGTGGAACTGCGGTCTTTCTGCTCGTATTTTGTTTTTCTTATAATCTCAGTTGACTCCCAACAATGAGTGCTAACCCTCGTCGAAAGTCAATTTTCCAAACGCCACTCACCACGCGCTTTTCTTTTCTCTGGAGAAGGAGTTTCTCCCTCGAGGCATCGTTTAGGACTGGAGAAATGGAGAGAAGCACGATGCGATGAGGAAACGGAGCTGCAATGCAATGGGAAGCATGTGGTAAGAGCAGTGGTAGTTTTCCTTGGAATCAAGTGCTATCTTGATTCCGAGGGAGCCTGGGGAAGCTTGATGGAAATGGTGAGCTTCCTAAATACGGAGCGGAAAATCTATATAAATAAAACGGAATGTCCTGACTAACTGACTGACTCATTCACTCATCAACGCACAGCCCAAACTACTAGTGATATAATCGTGAAATTTTGAAGGTATATCCCAATCGTAGCGTATAGGCGCATTATGAAAGGATTTTTGCGAAAACAAATTTTCAAGCTACCCTCATCAGATGGTAAGCCACCTATGCTTCAATTATTGCGAACATATTTATACACCTTGTGTGCCCGTGGATGTTAGAGGGGCACTGATACATTTTAATTTGTTGCAGGGTAATTTAAAAATACTAGTATAACAGACTTTAAAAAAATACAAAACTCAAAATATTCAAAATGAATCAACCCTGCTGGCTATTTTGCTTTTCTTAGAATGAAATATGTGATGTTAATTTCATTACACTTTCATAATTTTAAACATTTTTTCAGAATTTTTTATGTTCATTTATGATTCACCTTCATTCACCTTTTTATTGATTAAATTGAAGCCATTAAACTTACAAATGTAGGTTTGAGCTTACTGCATGTCAATTTAATCGCTCATTAATTCATTCCTAACTCCCAACTATGCCTCTCACAATACAAAAAATACCAGAGCAGCTAAAGACACTGATGATTATGATATTTCATGCCGCGTGTGAAATAACAAGCGAACCACTGAAAATGAAATGAGTGTTATCGTAAGTGTATGTAATGTGTATCCTCTTGCGAAGAAATCTACGTTCTAGCCTGAATCTGCAATCACCTTTATTGTAAGGAATTCTGTGCAGTAAAATGATTAGTATTATGATTTTTCATCCAGCTGAAAATTAAACGATGAAATATTTAGTAATGGCCACGATATAATATGCACCTGGACTGGGAAACGAACCATGGACCTTCGGCTTGCCGTGCCAATCTGCTGACCACCACGCTACCCAGGCTTTAATATCGTTGCAAATTTTGGAGGATTTAAGGGAAATAGATATAGTTAACCCTTGCGGTCTCGAAAAAGGTTTACGCGACTTAAGAAGACTGAATAGCGTGGTGTTAAGCAGATTGGCCCGGAAAGCCGAAGGTCCATGGTTCGGTCCCTGGCTAAATGGATTTTTTCTCTTGGAAATTGCTAAGAATGAATAGTACTGATTTTGAGGCATTCGTTTTTAAGTGATGTGGACCTCCAAAGATTTAATAAAAACGTAGAATTTGATGCTATGCAATTTAGGAAACCAAGGAAACGTAACCAGTTTTATGGCGTGATTAAAGGCGTGGTTTTAAGGGTATCTATCAAAAGCACGATTGTTTATTATGTATAGCTGAAAAAAAGTTGCTCAGCGCCTGTTAATTGTTTAAAAAGTGACACTGTAAGATATGCTGATTTAGGGCAGATGAGTATTTACTTCGATTCATGTGTATTTTCTGTATTTGGGACGTATGTTATTCGTGGGACGTACATTTTTCCGCGCCTTCGGGCCATTCACACCGAATCATGTAAGAACTAGAATATGGCTAGCGATTTTTTCCCCCGTATCGCCAATAAACAAATAGAACCAACGTCACTATGTCCTTCAGTTATGGAAACTTTCCTTTGAATCCTGTTTGCTCTGTTGCCTAATGTGATTTGTGAAGTTTGATTTCAGTGTACAGCCATTATGTTTCAAAAAAAGTATTCTACCAACAGAAGGCAATTCCGATTTTTTCTCAATCATGGAAAACTTAAATCGGCAATGGCAAAGTGTTGAACAGTCGTACCATGCACATACAATTAGAGAAGAAATATGAATATTTTGTTGGCTTGGTTTTGCGTTTAAATTGCATATTTACTGGTGGCAGTATAAGGTATGCAAGTATCTGTTAGTAATCAAGGTTAAACATAAATATTGGTTACACAATACATGGCTGAGATCTTCCAGCCAACATAAGAGTAATACGTGTAATAATACACTGATAATGATATAAGATGGTGTTGGATTGTGTTTTACTTCGGATCGACTGGTTTTACTTTCATAGCAAATTGAATTGCTGGTTCCATTTTTTAAAACATTTCTCTATTCTCATTTTCATTATTTTGTTGATTGGCTTTCCATTTTTTCGCGGAATAATCCGTGCATATATTAGATAAAGTTCTTAAAGGGCAAGATAGTAGGATATATTTGAGGCCTAGAAAGTAAAACACATTAAACGAATGATGTATTCAACCATTATAGTGCCATCTTTTGTGAGAAACATAAGCTATGGATTCTCTCGGCACTTCATCATGTTCATTGCGGAACAATGAGGCCCTATATATGCGTGGACATGCGTCTGTCACTACCGTGATTCCGCAAAATGGGATGAAATCAGAACAAAAGTTAAAAAAGGTGATTTCTCCAATACGGAAATTTATTGGCAGTCATAGTACCGAGTCATAATAAAAGAAGATTCTTTCGGTGTTTTTCGTGAATTATCGTGAAATGCCTCGTGATTTCGATTTATTTTTGCTAGTCAGTCCTTAGGAGATCGTCACTAAAGTCACTTTATGAAGGAATTAAGTTTGATTATAGATTTTACCAATTCTAACCTTTTTCCGCTCATCATTTGATCAATATGATAAATTATACCATACCTGCCACAATGCCATATATATACGTCATTGCAAGCAGCACTATGCTTTGACTGCGTGGCATTCTTCATGAACATATACTACCAGATCAGTTCTAACACCATCTGTCTACGGTGGGATGCTTGTACATACTACACATACTACTTGATGCACTGCGCTAGCATTGGGACCACCATAACTGCCGTGGGCTAATAAATCGTATCGTTTTATTATGTATGTATATATATATATATATATATATATATATATATATATATATATATATATATATATATATATATATATATATATATATATATATATATATATATATATATATATATATATATATATATATATATACCCAATAAGGAGTCACAGGCGTGACAAGTAAAAACATAGTGACACAAACAAAAGAAACTCACACGAATGGTTGTTTAATTTTCGACAGCAATCAACTGTCTTCTTCCGAACTGGAGAGAGTACTGGATGTAGATGTGGGTAAGGAGAGAAGAAAGAAGAAAGGAGAGGAGGGGCAGGCTGGGGAGGGCAGGTTGGGCCAGGCTGGGAAGAGATTGGAGGAGAAAGAGGGGAATAAAGGGAGGGGCAGACAGGAAAGGGAATGGAGGGGGAAGAGGGGAAGGGAGTTTAGTGAAAGACATTGATACCCGGAGTTTGAAATGCTTTATACAGCCAAATAAAAGATAATTCCACCGATTTCAGTTCAAGGGGGGGTGCAATATACGTATTAATAATCACCGTGCTAATTGTAAAAATCCTTCCCAATCTGCTTCTCTTCCCGTTGCGATACACGCCTCCCTCCACAAAAAATCCTTCAACCACTGCTACAATGTTTCAGTTCTTTTTTCCCTCCCCCCAACTGCACCCCCCCTTGAACTGAAATCGGTGGAATTATCTTTTATTTGGCTGTATAAAGCATTTCAAACTCCGGGTATCAATGTCTTTCACTAAACTCCCTTCCCCTCTTCCCCCTCCATTCCCTTTCCTGTCTGCCCCTCCCTTTATTCCCCTCTTTCTCCTCCAATCTCTTCCCAGCCTGGCCCAACCTGCCCTCCCCTGCCTGCCCCTCCTCTCCTTTCTTCTTTCTTCTCTCCTTACCCACATCTGCATCCAGTACTCTCTCCAGTTCGGAAGAAGACAGTTGATTGCTGTCGAAAATTAAACAACCATTCGTGTGAGTTTCTTTTGTTTGTGTCACTATGTTTTTACTTGTCACGCCTGTGACTCCTTATTGGGTATATTTTCACCACGTGTGAACTTCGTCGATTGAATATATATATATATATAATATATATATATATATATATATATCCCAACTAAGACGTCACAGGCGTGACAAGCTAAAAATTATAGGCACACACAAAAAGAAGGAAATTCACACGTTTGTTTGATATTTCGGCAGCACGACTGCCATCTTCTGAATTGTATAGGGTAATAATTTTATATATACACATAACGAAAGGTTCACCAATAGGCCACAACAATATAAAATACACTAAACAGGGGGTGGGGAATGAAAAGTAAAAAGAGAAGACTTACAGGGAACGTTTCGGGCATGTAAGACCTTCCTCAGCCAGAGAAAAAGTTCCCTGTAAGTCTACTCTTTTTACTTTCCTTTCCCCACCCCCTGTTTAGAGTATATATATATATATATATATATATATATATATATAATTATTTCCCCTGTTGCTTGCAAACTGCAAGCACCCATTTACTTTAGTTATATACGAGCGGAAGATACCCGTTGAAATTCAACGGGTGTGAAAAACATTAAACTTATTTTTTATAATAAAACCGCAAAGCCTGAAGAAAAACTGTCAGCGTGGTCATTTGAGGAGTTCGTAACCTATCTTGTATGTTGTGTTAGTTGTAGTAGACACGCTGACCGTTTTCCTGGTGCACGGAGAGATGAGTGACTATTGGTCCACTTTCATGCACGGGAAACCCAAAAAACGGCCATGCAGACTCATTACTACTTAAATAGCTAAGGTCGATAGAATGTCACCTCGTCCCTACGGTTCTCTTGAACCGTCTTCTGAGTGATTAACAGCTTGATCGCTTCCCTTGTGTACATACATATATTTGCATTCCATGACTTAATTCAGTTGCACTATTCAACGTTGATATGTGCGTTGATTATCTTAAATCAGGATTGGACAGAAGAGTACAATCCAGCGGTTGACACGTCAAGAGTAATGGCAGCAGAAGCCATGTTTATTTGACCTATGAATCCTCCATCAATGGGACTGTGCCTTCGGCATAGCAATAATAATTGGTTTCGGTTGATAAATAAAACATTTATGGTGATTCTTTGTGCACTTGTCGATTTTCATGCACGGATGTCGTTAATTGCGTAGAATTTCCGTTCTACATTCGGATAAGAAGCATGTAGTGACGTCATTATAATTTCCACCATCTTAAAGCAGACTGAAGGTTTGAAACAGATGAGTCTGTATTTGAACCAGATTTAGAGCTGGTTACCCGTCTGTATGTTGGGTAAGGATGTAATTTGTGCGGATCTTAGCGTAACCCGAGAAACACCACGGGAAGAATCTCATGAGATCGCTGGTGGGCATGTCTTTTGACCATCCAAGTCTAACCTTTGTCGTTTTTCTTTCAAGGGTTCATTTTCTCGCAAATAAGACATTCATTTTGCTTTAGAAGATTTTTTCAAAAGGTTACTCTATTTTCTATTAGGCATGTTGATGGATATATTTTTAAGTCCAAGGAACGGAAACACAGCGGCTAGTGAGAGTCTAGAATAGGCAACTCGATGATTGAGTGAATGTACCTAAGTTAACTGCACATTAACACTTTTAAACGTATAAATAATTCGTGACGTTACTGATGTGGGAACTGGTCTAAAAACAGTTCGCGATCGTAATAAGAGGCAGACGGTTTCACTACGTGTAATACACCTGAGCACTAAACGATAATAAACAACGCCGTGTTTGTTGTAGCAACAGAGGCATTATTACCATTGATATTCGCTGTACGTATATATTCATTTAAGTGTGTTGTCTATTAATTCCTTTATGTGTAACGTTTACTACGTAAGTGTTCTCCCATATATATGCCCCTTTGAGAGCTACTTTGAGGGTAGACGTTGAAGAGTATACTTGTTAAATATGCATTGAATTTAACGATTACCCCCCGAAGTAATCTATCATGGGGGCCTTGGGACTATGGGCTCTCCTTATACGGATTTTGTTTCTACGTACTATCATGGGCCTGCAGGAAAGCGTGATATTAAAATGCTAGAGGCGTGAATATTCCATCAAATTAAAATCTCTGGTTGTCAAGGAAATATGTTATTGTTGATTTCAGGGAAAATGTGAGATTTTTCAACTGAAAACATGAATTTCAGGCAAATACGGAGCGTAGAAGAAAATCGATTGATAAAATTAGAAATTATATTTATTCAGCCATCCGATAAAAAAAATCCAGCCCTATATCTTGAGTGAATATATTTTTAAAAATAAAAAAATGAAACCACTGCACCGAACACAATGCTTAGCATGGACCACCAGGGGGGACCTTCGGGGGCCTTTGGGGGCCCTTAGATCTTTTTAATATAACATATGATACAACCAGATATTTATTCTATCAACATGCCAAATTTCAGCTCAATCGGTCCAGTAGTTTTTGCGTGATGGAGCAACAGACAGAAAGAGACCATTACATTTTTATACATATTAGTAAGGATCACACCCTTAACCCTGAAAAAATAGGGTTTCGGTTAATTGAACCCTACAGTGTTTGTTGTCTACCAGTAATAAATATGATTTCCAAATTTCATCAAAATCGGCCCTGTGGTTTAGGAGGAGATGTGGAACATACATACATACATACATACATACATACATACATTGACTTTTATATATTTATATATATAAAGCTACAAAACTGACTGACTGACTCACTCATTGACACGAATTCCTGGGCATTTCTAATCGAGCTAGAAGGTTGAGATTTTCAGGGAAGGGTTTTAATTTGGTGTCGAGTCAGGAAAAAATCGAAAATTCCAATATTTTTCATTGGTTTCGAGTCCAGATGGGATTTTGTTTTTTAATGGGTTTAAATGGGAGAAACGAATAATTTCCGTGCAGAGTAATTTTCTTTCATTCATTAAAATATGAAATAATTGAGATACAAGTTTCATTCTTTCACTGAAATGAGGCCAATACATCAAAGAATTTAATTCTTGCAACCGATTTTTCACTTTCGATCGATAAATTGAAATATTTGAAGTTTTTAACGCAAAATTATTACAAATTTCGATCTTTTTCATTTTCGTTGCTAAGCAATTTTTCCATTGTTCCCGAGATTTCCAGTACCTTATACTGGCTATAAAGCATACATAAGTGCGTATTTCAATAGATTTTAACGATAATATGCCTTCGACATACACGATTCAAAATGTTTTATGATGATACATATATAAACAGTAATTTTTAACATTGTATTCTTGCAAACTATGAGCGAAAGGAATAGAATTATTAATCAAAAATATATCCATAAATAACATAGTATTACACACATATATAAACCGTAGTAATGCTCTGATATTATATTAAAATCAAGGAAATAGTCACAAGCTCTCTCATTAAAAGGATGTTTAGAAAATGTATTAGTTGGAGACCATGAATTGATTAACACCTGCAAATATATTCCATTTGCCTGGGATTCCCTTTCTCTGTGTTTCCGGTTAACTTATATCCTTGCACCTCCTTTCTGAAATATACCGGGAAACGCTGTTCTACAAGTCCAAACCATTTAAAACGATAATGAACCATGTTGCATTATCGCTTGGGTTTAGAAATTATGAACTCATATACTATACCATTTAAGTTTAAAAGGTTCAATTTGTTTATATTAATTGAGATCAACAAAAATAAAAATTAAATGTGAAAATCCATTGTACTTAGTTAGGCTGATATTCATTAAATTAAAAACTGCCAAATAAATGTAACCATTATCAATTACTAATATATTTCTTCAACATTGCTCAATGGCATATAGAAGAAATCTAGCGATTAACAATAAGAACAAAGCATATTATATCATGTACCAATTCGTTTACTACTATACTCTCATAATTATATTCATAGGTCACCAATGCACCTCAATAATTTAATTTCCATGGGTAGTAAGTCTATACTGCTTTCGTTTTTAATGACTTATAATGTACTATCATACGCTCTACGCCTTCCGCTTGCAAACTGCAAGCACCCATTTACTCGTATATATATAAAGCTACAAAACTGACTCACTCACTGACTCACTCATTGATACGAATTCCTGGGCATTTCTAATCAAGCTAGAAGATTGAAATTTTCAGGGAAGGTTTTGACTTTGGTGTCGAGTCAGGAAAAAATCGAAAATCCCAAAATGTTTCATTCAATTCGAGCACAGATGGGATTTTGTTTTTTAATGGGTTTAAATGGGAAAAACGAATAAATTCCGCGTAGAGTAATTTTCTTTCATTCATTAAAATATGAAATAATTGAGATAAAAGTTTTATTCTTCGACTGAAATGAGGCCAATACATCAAAGAAGTTAATTTTTGCAACCGATTTTTATCTATCTATCGATAAACTGAATTATTTCAAGTTTAAACGCAAAATTAATGCAAATTTCGATCTTTTTTCATTTTCGTTGCTAAGCAATTTTTCCATTGTTCCCGAGACTTTCAGTACCTTATACTGGCTATAAAGGCTGAATTTAAGAGAATTCAACCTTCTCGGAGCGAGTTTCAATGGCTTTTAACGATATTATGCCTTCAACCTATGCGAATTACAATGTTTTATAATGATATATATAAACTGTTTCGTAGCTTTGACACTCCTCCATTTGCTCATGTCTACGGACTGATGATCGCACCAGACTCCTCCATTTTACTTCTGACACATTCTTTACGCCTTATTCCGGGTTTCCCTCTCTCTGTTTTTCCAGGAAACATAAATCCTTGCACCTCCTTTCTGAAATGTACCTCGAAACACCATTCTACAAGTCAAAACCATGTAAAATGATAATGTTCTCTGCTGCATTATCTCTTGGATTTTGTAATTATGAATTCAAGTACTACACCATGTGTTTAATATGTGAATTATAATAATTGTGATCAGCAAAAATAAAATGAAATGTGAAAATCTAATAGGTATTTAGTTAGGCTGATATTGATTGAATTTCAAATTTCCAAATAATTATAATCATGTTTAATTACAAATATTTTACTTAAAAACTGATCAACATCATGAAAATAAAAGGAAAAATATAGCAATTACTAAGAAGAACAAAGTACATATGTCATGGAGCCATTCGTTTTATGCAATTTTCTCATTATTATATTCTTAAGTCAGAAATGGACCCAGCTAAAATCATTTCCATAAGAAGTAAGATCTTATTGCATTTGTTTTTAATGATTTACAATGTTCTTTCATACACTTTACCCCTTCCGCTTGCAAACTGCAAGCACCCATTTACTCGTTTATATATATAAAGCTACAAAACTGACTCACTCACTGACTCACTCATTGATACGAATTCCTGGGTATTTCTAATCGAGCTAAAAGGTTGAAATTTTCAGGGAAGGGTTTGAATTAGGTATTGAGTCAGGAAAAAATCGAAAATCCCAAACTTTTTCATTGGTTTCGAGTCCAGATAGGATTTTGTTTTTTAATGGGTTTAAATGGGAAAAACGAATAAATTCCGTGTGGAGTAATTTTCTTTCATTCATTAAAATATGAAATAATTGAGATAAAAGTTTCATTCTTTGACTGAAATGAGGCCAAAAGATCAAAGCATTTAATTCTTGCAACCGATTTTTGCCTATCGATCGATAAACTGAAATATTTCAAGTTTAAACGCAAAATTCATGCAAATTTCGATCTTTTTTCATTTTCGTTGCTAAGGAATTTTTCCATTGTTCCCGAGACTTCCAGTACCTTTTACTGGCTATAAAGGCTGAATTTAAGAGAATTCAACCTTCTCGGAGCGTGTTTCAATAGCTTTTAACGATATTATGCCTTCAACCTATGCGATTTACAATGTTTTATAATGATATATATAAACTGTTTCGTAGCTTTGACACTTCTCCATTTGCTCATGCCTACGGAATCCGTTAGGATCGCACCAGAGTCCTCCATTTTACTTCTGACATAATCTTTACACCTTATTCCGGGTTTCCCTCTACCTGTTTTTCGAGGAAGCATTAATCCTTGCACCTCCTTTCTGAAATGCACCTCGAAATGCCATTCTACAAGTCAAAACCATGTAAAATGATAATGTTCTCTGCTGCATTATCTCTTGGATTTTGTAATTATGAATTCAAGTACTACACCATGTGTTTAATATGTAAATTATGATAATAATTGAGATCAGCAAAAATTAAAATGAAATGTGAAATTCCATTGTATTTAGTTAGGCTGATATTGATTGAATTTCAAATTTCCAAATAATTATAATCATGTTTAATTACAAATATTTTACTTAAAAACTGATCAACGGCATGAAAATAAAAGGAAAAATATAGCAATTACTAAGAAGAACAAAGTACATATGTCATGGAGCCATTCGTTTTATGCTACTTTCTCATTTTTATATTCTTAAGTAAGAATTGGACCCAGGTAAAATCATTTCCATAAGAAGTAAGAACATTGCATTCGTTGTTAATGATTTACAATGTTCTTTCATACACTTTACCCCTTCCGCTTGCAAACTGCAAGCACCCATTTACTCGTTTATATATATAAAGCTACAAAACTGACTGACTGACTCACTCATTGACACGAATTCCTGGGCATTTGTAATCGAGCTACAAGGTTGAAATTTTCAGGGAAGGGTTTGAATTTGGTGTCGAGTCAGGAAAAAATCGAAAATTCCAATATTTTTCATTTGTTTCGAGTCCAGATAGGATTTTGTTTTTTAATGGGTTTAAATGGGAAAAACGAATAAATTCCGTGTAGAGTAATTTTCTTTCATTCATTAAAATATGAAATAATTGAGATAAAAGTTTCATTCTTTGACTGAAATGAGGCCAATACATTAAAGAGTTTAATTCTTGCAACCGATTTTTCTCTATCGATCGATTAATTGAAATATTTAAAGTTTAAACGCAAAATTAATGCAAATTTCGATCTTTTTTCATTTTCGTTGCTAGGCAATTTTCTCATTGTTCCCGAGACTTCCAGCTTATACTCGGGCTATAAAGCCTGCATTTAAAAAAATTTAACTTTCTTGGTGCGTGTTTCAATAGCTTATAATGATATTATTCCTTCGAACTACACGTTTTACAATGTTTTATATAGTTATATACATAAACTGTTTCGTAGCTTTGACACTCCTCCATTTGCTCATGCCTACGAAATCCGTTAGGATCGCTCCAAATTCCTCCATTTTACTTCTGAAACACTCTTTACACATTATTCCAGGTTTCCCTCTCTTTGTTTTTCCAGGAAACATTAATCTTTGCACCTACTTTCTGAAATGTACCTCGAAACTCTATTGTACAAGTCAAAACCATGTAAAATGATAATATTCTATGCTGCATTATCTCTTGGATTTTGAAATTGTGAATTCAAGTACTACGCCATGTGTTTAATATGTAAATTATAATAATTGAGATCAGCAAAAATAAAATGAAATGTGAAAATCCATAGCATTTACTTAGGCTCATATTGATTGAATTTCATACAGTCAAATAACTGTAATCATGTTTAATTACAAATTTTTTACTTCAAAATTACTCAATGGCATGAAAATAAAAGGAAAAATATAGCAATTACTAAGAAGAACAAAGTACATATGTCATGGGACCATTCGTTTTATGCTATTAGGTCAGAAATTGACCCAGCTAAAATAATTTCCATAAGAAGTAAGACCTTATTGCAATCGTTTTTAATGATTTTCAATGTACTATCATACACTTTTCCCCTTTTGCTTGCAAACTGCAAGCACCCATTTACTCGTTTATATATATAAAGCTACAAAACTGACTCACTCACTCACTCATTGACACGAATTCCTGGGCATTTCTAATCGAGCTAGAAGATTGAAATTTTCAGGGAAGGGCTCAAATTTGGTGTCGAGTCAGGAAAAAATCGAAAATCCCAATATTTTTTATTAATTTCGATTCCAGATAGGAATTTGTTTTTTAACGGGTTTAAATGGGAAAAACGAATAATTTCCGTGTAGAGTAATTTTCATTCATTCATTAAAATATGAAATAATTGAGATACAAGTTTCATTTTTCGACTGAAATAAGGCCAAAACGTCAAATAATTTAATTCTTCCAACCGATTTTTCTCTAACGATCGATAAATTGAAATATTTCAAGTTTAAACGCAAAATTCATGCAAATTTTGATCTTTTTTCATTTTCGTTGCTAAGCAATTTTTTCATTGTTCCCGAGGCTTGCAGTACCTTAAACTGGCTATAAAGCATGCATTAGAGCGTATTTCAATAGCATTTAACGATAATATGCCTTCGACCAAAACGATTAACAACGTTTTATGATGATACATATATAAACAGTATTTTTTAACATTGTATTCTTGAAAACTATGAGCCAAAGGAATATAATTTCAATAAAAAATATATTCATAGATGACATAGTATTACACTCTCACATCTATAAACCGTAGTAATATTCTGCTATTATATTAAAATCAAGGAGAAAGTAACAAACTCCACTATTAAAAGGATGTTTAGAAAATTTATTAGTTGGAGGCCATGAATTGATTAACACCTGCTAATATATTCCATTTGCCTGGGATTCCCTCTCCCTGTGTTTCCGGTTAACTTAAATCCTTGCACCTCCTTTCTGAAATATACCTGGAAACGCTGTTCTACAAGTCCAAACCATGTAAACCGATAATGAACCATATTGCATTATCGCTTCGGTTTAGAAATTATGGATTCAAATAATATACCATTTGTTTAAAAGGTCCAGTTGGTGAATTAATTGAGATCAACAAAAATAAAAATGAAATGTGAAAATCCATTGTACTTAGGCTGATATTGATTAAATTAAAAACTGCCAAATAATTGTAACCATTTTCAAATACTAATATATTTCTTTAAAATTGCTCAATTGCATGTAGGTAAATTATAGAAGAAATCTAGGGATTACCAAGAAGAACTAATGGTTTATATTATTTACCAATACGTTTCCTGCTATAGTCTCATAATTATATTCATACGTCACCAAAGCACCTTAATAATTTATTTTCCATGAGTAGTAAGACTAAGCTGCTTTTGTTTTACTTACAATGTACTACCATTTAAGCTCTACGCCTTCCGCTTGCAAACTGCAAGCACCCATTTACTAGTATAATATAAAGATAAAGCTACAAAACTGACTCACTCACTCACTCATTGACACGAATTCCTGGGCATTTCTAATCGAGATAGAAGATTGAGATTTTCAGGGAAGGGTTCAAATTTGGTGTCGAGTCAGGAAAAAATCGAAAATCCCAATATTTTTTATTTGTTTCGAGTCCAGATAGGATTTTGTTTTTTAATGGGTTTAAATGGGAAAAACGAATAATTTCCGTGCAGAGTAATTTTCATTCATTCATTAAAATATGTAATAATTGAGATACAAGTTTCATTCTTCAACTAAAATGAGGCCAAAAGATCAAAGTATTTAATTCTTTCAGCCGATTTATCTCTATCGATCGATAAATTGAATTATATGAAGTTTAAACTAAAAATTAATGCAAATTTCGATCTTTTTTCATTTTCGTTGCTAAGCAATTTTTTCATTGTTCCCGAGACTTCCAGTACCTTATACGCGTGCTATAAAGGTTGAATTTAAAGGAATATAACATACTCCGTGCGTATTTCAATCGCTTTTAACGATATTATGCCTTCGAAATACACGTTTTACAATGTTTTATAATTATATACATAAACTGTTTCGTAGCTTTGACACTCCTCCATTTGCTCATGCCTACGAAATCCGTTGGGATCGCTCTAGATTCCTCCATTTTACTTCTGAAACACTCTTTACACCTTATTCCGGGTTTCCCTCTCTGTTTTGCTAGGAAACATTAATCCTTGCCCCTACTTTCTGAAATGTACCTCGAAACTCCATTATTCAAGTCAAAACCATGTAAAATGATAATGTTCTACGCTGCATTATCTCTTGGATTTTGAAATTATGAATTCAAGTACTACGCCATGTGTTTAATATGTAAATTATAATAATTGAGATTAGCAAAAATAAAATGAAATGTGAAAATCCATAGCATTTACTTAGGCTCATATTGATTGAATTTCATACTTCCAAATAACTGTAATCATGTTTAATTACAAATATTTACTTCAAAATTCCCCAATGGCATGAAAATATAAGGAAAAATATAGCAATTACTAAGAAGAACAAAGTACATATGTCATGGGACCATTCGTTTTATGCTATCTTCTCATTATTATATTCTTAGGTCAGAAATTGACCCAGCTAAAATAATTTCCATAAGAAGTAAGACCTTATTGCATTTGTTTTTAATGATTTACAATGTACTATCATACACTTTTCCCCTTTTGCTTGCAAACTGCAAGCACCCATTTACTCGTTAGTAATATATAAAGCTACAAAACTGACTCACTCACTCACTCACTCATTGATACGAATTCCTGGGCATTTCTAATCGAGCTAGAAGATTGAAATTTTTAAGGCAGGGTTTTAATTTGGTGTCGAGTCAGGAAAAAATCGAAAATCTCAATATTTTTAATTGGTTTCGAGTCCAGATAGGATTTTGTTTTTTAATGGGTTTAAATGGGAAAAACGAATAAATTCCGTGTAGAGTAATTTTCTTTCATTCATTAAAATATGAAATAATTGAGATAAAAGTTTCATTCTTTGACTGAAATGAGGCCAATACATTAAAGAGTTTAATTCTTGCAACCTATTTTTCTCTATCGATCGATTAATTGAAATATTTAAAGTTTAAACGCAAAATTAATGCAAATTTCGATCTTTTTTCATTTTCGTTGCTAGGCAATTTTCTCATGTTCCCGAGACTTCCAGCTTATACTCGGGCTATAAAGCCTGCATTTAAAGAAATTTAACCTTCTTGGTGCGTGTTTCAATAGCTTATAATGATATTATTCCTTCGAACTACACGATTTACAATGTTTTAGGATGATATGAACACTATTGTGAAACAGTGAACACTAATAAAACAATCAAAGATTATTATCGAAAGACATTTAATGAACGTTCAAATGGAACTCATAGATCGTACAAAGAATATTCAATGGAATTTTTCATGGATTGTTCGAAGAATGTTCAGCGTAAATGATTCTCTAAATGTCAAAAATAGTTTCATCTCCGTAGGCTACTATCATAGAACCACAATGTATACTTATACCATGGAATCATCATATCTCCTCATAACTATCGGAATAATACTGTTAACACATGCCTACCTATGATATGCCATTACATACCCATACTCGCAAATGATTTGAACTACGAAACTAGAAGTACGTGTTACATACCTGGCCACTCCCGTCTGTCAATGTAACTATGAGAAGTAATTTTTAAATATTAATAACGTGATATTATGAGAAAATGCCATCCATTCATGATAATAGTTCTCTGATGTTAATTAATTGAAACCTTTGTTGCCACACAAAATGAATATAAAGTCAATAATTCCACTCGGAACATTGCAATACGTAAATTTGAAAATAAAACCACTGGACCAAATGCAACACGCCGCACATACCATGCTTATTTACATACAATGCAACTGACTCCAGAAGTCAAAAGCCGGCAATACAAGTCAAAATAAATATATGAAAATATTTCGTCACTACCATTTCAGTTTTGTGTAAACTAAACACCACGAATAATGTAGATTTACAATAATGTAGAAAGACGTCCTTCAATTTTCCTTAGACAACTCAAATATACCTGGTTTAAATATGTTCTTTAAATGTTCATTCGGGGAGCATTATTGAATAAAACTTTGTGGACAGAAAACGAACGATCAATGAACAGTCTCAAATGAATAGTTCACACTTGAACACACAATGAACGTTCTGAAGTTGCATGCTCAGGATAAGTCAGTCGTGGACTATTTATGAATTAGTTCATCAATATCTTCTGCTTGCACACAAAAACAAAGCATATGTATCATGAACCCATTCCTTTAATGCTAGATTCTCAAAATTATATTCTTAGGTCATCAATGCACCTCAATAATTTAATTTCCATGAGTAGTAAGACTAAACTGCTTTCGTTTTAAATGATTTACTATGTACTATCATACACTTTTCCCCTTTTGCTTGCAAACTGCAAGCACCCATTTACTAGTATATATATATATATATATATATATATATATATATATATATATATATATATATATATATATATATATATATATATATATATATAAATAAAGGGACCAAAGAGGATGTTTGTCGGTTAACGATCGGGAACCATCTGTTGAAGCCGTCGTACTGAATCACACCTCGCTCACCGCTCCGAAATATCTTGTTAAATGGAGCATGAAATTCAATTGGGTAAGCATTAATTTTCAATTAGTATATAATTTAAAAGAAGTCGGAAAAGCCTCAATTATATTTTTATTTGGCAACTCATTGCTCTAGGCCATGTGTTTTTGCGGATGTAAAAAAATACCTTAGCCATATCATACAAACCCTGTTTGCATTATTTCATAGAAAACTCGGTATACAAACGCAGGAATGTTTGTTTTTATTTGAAAATGGTTTTAACACCTTATATTGAGATCTAGGTAAGCATTGTCCTGCTGTGAGTTCAGAAGAGGAAAAATAAAATCAGAATTTATTATGTTGATGCGATACCTTTAAGCAATTGGGCATAATCCTTTTTGTAAGATCATTTCCGCGATAATTTATTCTCTGCTTTCTATGAAGACTTCTTGGAACGAATTAAATTAAATATTAATATACTATTGTACTTTTATTTGTTTTTTTAGTTTCTTTAATTAACCCTTGTCGGCCTTATATATACGAAAGTTAATATGGCGAAGAAATAAAAAAACGCATTTTTTTGTGATTACAAGATGAAATTGATAATGAAGCTGTAGGACGTTACTTGCGGTGGATTCGAATCATTTTTTAAGAACACGCGAGATTTGAAGCATACATCTTGTTTATACGCATACATGACAAAGCTCTGATTTAATGCTATAGAGCGAGGGAC
Organism: Pyrrhosoma nymphula; assembly: GCA_963573305.1. NCBI lineage: Eukaryota > Metazoa > Arthropoda > Insecta > Odonata > Coenagrionidae > Pyrrhosoma > Pyrrhosoma nymphula. Next base: position 130,201,113 of record OY754335.1, on the reverse strand, counting down.
CAGGAGAATGGGCTACCCTATACTGGTGGTGACGCTACAACCTTACTTCAAGAATGGGTCATTATCTTTAAAAGAAAACTGTAATGAAATCTAGGTGTTGAGGTAGTTCACTAATTGCAAATAAAATCAACGTTATATTAAATGAATTTGCCATTAACTGCCATTGACAAGGCGAAGTACTCATTGAAAAAATGAACTAACGCTGCCTTCGAGGAGTTAATTGAATGCACTGGTAATTTATTCCAGAGGTGATTATGAAAAAAATCCGTTGCGAAACAGTCAAGTGAACTTGCATTAATGCCTAGCGTAGTCTTTCAGCCCCTTAACGTGAAATAATGATGCGAATGGGCACTATTACGCAGAAAGCAGGCTATGGTGTGAACAATATGCGTTTATTTAAATGCTAATGATTTTTTTATCATTAGCTATCTCACCTACAAATTAATTTGGCCTCCGATTCATATTTTGTAGTTACTTGTTTTAGTGTGTGATTATTTGCGAGACAAGCCCTGATCAGGAATGAAAAATTACACATATCTAAGCCATCAGCTCATAGATAACTGCCGTCTATCACGCCAAAGTTATCAACAAGTACCATGTCTGCAATTTAAATGACCACTTGACAGAATTGGCTCACATAATGTATTACCCTCAACATCATTCTTTAAGGTTTATATTTTCATTTTAGTTTTCAATTGGATTCTCCCACACGCTTTTCCTTAGCTCATGTAAAACGTTATGCTGTGATAAGGCTTTGGTACAGCTACACTTTGGTACAGCAAAGGATACTCTGGATCAGGCATTAGCAACCTTCTTTGTTGAGTGGGCAGGATTGGGCAACTCTCTTTTGGCCACCTAACCAAATTGAACGATAACTTGTATGATAACGATAATGTCTATGAAAACTATGAAAAAGACTGCGAGTCTCTTGAAAGCATCAACAGGGCCAGATCCGACCCGCAGGTTGCCTACGACTGATTTATGTGAATAAAATGTTTCAAATACAGTTTTAAACTTGAAAGGCTGTCATAAATTATTAATAGAGTGATTACTCTCTTTTCTGACATGCTCTGCTGATAATCTAATGCTGAACTTTTTTACCTGCTTTTAAAGAAGTTGAAATGTAATTACTTTCTTGGGACTTTTTCTAAGGAGAAGCTTTTAAAAGATTTTAAAATCCCATTTATAGAAATAATATATCCCTACACAATTTGAAACTATCTATGTAAACATTCTTTCAGTTTTTATCCCTCTTTGAAAAAAAATATAAATACGCTATCAACATTTTGCATTCATAGCATTGGTCATGTCCATCATAGCATTGGTCACGCTGATGACTGTTTCCATCACTAATAGCAACATCTTAATGTACTGGAGACTTACCATTTAAAATGGCATTGATACGAAAACGTAATGTCTATAAGAGTTTCTCAATGGAACCAAGAAATTTTTTATCTAAGGCTTTCACGGAGTTCATGATTAAATCTCTTCATTTTCGGCATCTTATCCCGCGTCTGCCAGTTGACTGGTGACAACAGTTCCGCTAACTTTCGTGCCAGAGCCATCAACAAGAAGACGCCGGCAGATGTGCTGAACTAATGTTACCAAACAGACGCGGCAGAAGACACGGAAAATGAACAAGAGTACCTTAAGAGTACCTTAAGAATGCACACAGCCACGCTCTGTTCATTATGCTTGGCACTGAACTCTTAGATATATCTTTGCGTTGTAACCTCTCCTAGATATGTTTTTTTTTTTCGAGAAGGTTGGCTACAATTTTTCTCTCCACAGCAGGTAGAATGAAATACCCTGCGAAAGCGTTTATTCAACCTTTTATGTGCGTGGAGTCAAATTTGAGATGCCGCAACGGGACTGCCAGCTACCTTTAATTTACTTGTCGGCATTCTTGAGCCGCGAGGTTGCATGTAAATCACTCCCCTGGTAAATTAGATAGTTTTCCTTTTGGCGAGAGTGAGGGAGGAAAGCTGAGCGGGGCTCGGTGGTTTTTAAAGCGGATGCTTCGGGCGCAGTGGCAGTGGCGGGTGGGAGCGTTCCCTCCGCGCGATAATTATGTGCGCCATTCCAACCCTGCTCCACGCCGTCCATCTCCTCTTCCTTTAATTTCGTACTCCGTGCGCATTAACTCCCGAGAAGGTGTTGAAGAATGCCGTTCAATTCCACCCCATTCATTCCAGTCTCTCGTTAAGTCTTGAGCCCCTTGTCTCCTTCACTAAGGAAGCAGTAACTTCCTTGAAATGGTCTCATCTTCTCGCGCCACTCTGACGCGCGAACTACTCTTTGTAATTTGACGCTTATTTGTGCTGGGGATGCTTCCGAATTGGGCAGCGTGGAGAGATTCTGAGAATGTCTTCAGGAGCGAAGATAATTTAGCAGCCGCCTGCGCTTCCATGGGTACAAATGTATTGCAAATCCTCACACTTTTTTCCATGTGCTTCGCGATCATTTGAACTCATTGTTTGTTTGCCACAATTCGCGTTGGATCGTTTTCCTTGGAGGTGTACAGTACAGTTAGTAGAGCCAGTGGGTGTGCTGAGGCGGTGCTTCCATGCTTTTGGCAATATGTAACCATCATACCTGCTGAAGACGAATGAAGACTTTACGCCTAGTTTTGGCCATTAAAAAATCATTGTAAAATATTGAAAATTATACATAATCATCGAAACTTGTAGAAATATAAAATTATCCAAGTGCAAGGCTGCGAAATCATTATTAATCATCATAGAACTACATTATTAGTATTACACCATGCCAGCCTGTATATTATATAAGTTATACCTAGTGACGTTCTTGGGGCATTTTATAATTTATAATGCCTCTCCGATGGGTTCAAATGGAAAATTTAATATTGAATTATATTTTCCGACGAAAGTCGACGCTCAAAGTAAAGACTTGTTAATTAACACATTCGAAGGGATATATGGGTGTTGATTCTTCCAATGGCTAGAATCATAACTTGAATGAAAAGGGGACAATTGGGAAACAAAGGGAACGAAAAAGGGAATAAATTGGGAACATTGGAACTTGTAAAAGTGTACTCACTCCGAAATTATTTTGTGGAGATGACAATTAGCGGACCAGAATCCTTGTAAGTGTCGACTGAATGTGGTAAATGTATGAAATATTACAAAAGTTTGAGGTGTAGGAGGGAAGGTAGAAAAACCAAAAGGGGTCGTGAAATTTAGCGTCGTGGTTAGCGTGAAATTTAGGTCGTGAAATTTAGTCGTAATCTAAAGTGGATTGCTCCGGTAATGACTAGTTTTGAAGAAACGCACTCTTTGTGCAAGATTACTTAGAGGGGATATATTTGAGGCAAATGATGAAACACATCTGGAAGTAGAATGGCAGGAAAGGAAACGTAGCTAAAGACAAACATGGCTACACAAGAGAAACTTTATAGGATAAATCTATTAGGAGAGCTAGTTTTAATAATATGCGTGATAGTGAAAGGAGCATATGGCAAGTACGTTGCAATCCGGGTGAAATGTATAAGTGCGAGAGTGCTCTTAAAACCTGCCGACAAATGTTAGGCATTTTACCGTGCCCACAACAGATAGAAATATTACGTAAACTAGTGAAAAAAGAACAAGACATAGAAGGCATCATAATGACGCAATGAGTATTCGAATGAATGCCATTTGGTGGTTTAATGGAAGTTCTTCTTTATATTTAGACATTCTTGTTCTTTTTACATGCCAGCTTCTTCCAACCTCATTCCTTATTACATGAAAATGATTACCAAGAGAAATTTTTAACACAGAGTTTGCTTATGCAGAATTGGCTTGAGTCTACTCAGCCGCATCATTTCCAATGCGTTGGACTTGATAGTCTTAGGATGAATAGTTCTCGGGTTTCCAGCCGGGTAATGGTGTTAAACGCGACGACGTGGCGACGTTTCAAAGGCGTAGGTAGTCTGCCATCGTCTTCAGGGTGAATGATTTTAGCCAGAATTGTCATATTTATTTACAAGATCGCATTTTTGGTCAGGTTTTCCCTGATTCGTCAGTTTTTTCCCGCCATTCTTTTAGCATTCTCAGAGTAGGCGTCCAAGCACTGCTGAGTTGGAAACCTTTGTCTCGGATCAAGTTTTCACTTTCCTGCCTGATCTCCACAGATTCTTTCACAATGCGATCCCAATAGCCCTTTGTTTAAAAAAAAAACTTTGGTGTTTGTCAAAAATGGCTAAAAATGACCAAAAATGTGACCCTATGGCAGACTGAAGACGATGGCAGACTACGCCATTGAAACGTCGCGTCGGTGCAGTTTAACACCATTACCCGGCTGGAAACCCGAGAACTATTCATCCTAAGCATTCACCGGGAAAGACTTAGATCCTTGATAGCCTTGTTTGCCCTTAGTTGATATTTTATTATTAAGGTAATCTACCGGTTTAAATGGAAGAGAGTGAAAACCCTTTAGATTTTTTCCATGTGCAGGGCCAGATCTATCGATAATATTTTGATTTTTTTACTCTAGAACGATTCTAGTGGTTCGTGTGCCACTGAGATCCCGATTTAGACATTTGCTTGTCATCAGGTTTCTCAGGGGCCGAATCACCAAAACTTCACAAATACACCCATGGCCTGGGCATGTGAAAAACCGAACCACGCGGGACTTGAACCCGCGACCCTCGGACTAGCAGGCGAAGACTTTACCCCACCGCTACCGGGGCCGACTTTTCTTAATTTTTTTAAATTCTTCATCTCAGCATATGTCCTACCCTTCTTCATCCCATCCATAAAACCTATTCTCTATCTTCCCCTTCGCTTACACGACATCCTCCCCTCTAACTTGGTCTTAAGCAACCCTTCGCCCCTCATTACTTGTTCCATGTTTCCTCTCCTTGCCAACCATACTTAGCACTCCCTCTTTTGTCTTCCTTTCCGTCCACTACACCCTCTCCATGCTCCTCAACACCAACATCTCGAGCGTCTGCGTCTTTTTCTCGTCTTAAGGCGGTTCCACCGTAAAATGACTTAAATGTGATTTTATTCATATTCTGTCTACTTGTAGAAAAAGTTGTCCTCTATCTGATATGAAAAACAAAATAATACCTTTCCACGCTACTTTATTCTATAATTGAACTTGAAATTACATGGTGTTCAATGGGGGAATGAGAGAAACACGGGGAAAATAGGTTTTTTCCATAAAATATAAATGCAAATTTTGCGGAAAACTATTTATATGAAGGAAATAATACAGAGAAATTTAATCAAAATAAAATATAGGTATCTTACCACCTTATTTATCTAGTTATTTGGGAATTAATATCGTAATTGAAGTCAATATGCGGTAATTCATAGGAAATGGCGCTGCAGTCGGCATCATTGGCTGAAAAAAAGTGCTCATTTAAAATACATTCGTGGAATAATCTGCATTTTTTCTACTTTACTTTTGGTTTTCTGTAGATAACGCATTTCATAAGCGAAAGAAGGATTTTTTGGACAAAATATAAAAAAATGTGGAATTTAGTGTTTGTTTTGACTCATACGGTCGCGGCGGAACGTCTTTAACTGTTTTTTTTTTGATACGGCGGGTATTGATAATGAATCGGGATTAGGAAGTTAGTACCTTCCCCGCTGCAGAAAGAAATACTTCAAGAGCATGACCTGGTTGCCGAAAATACACAAGGATTTGACCAAACCTTGTTATCTCCTAGTATAGAGTTGAGCCGCTGAAAAGGAATCACACTTTTGCTTCTACCGCTAATAAATAATCTTAATTTAAGTATTCATAACAAATTACTTGCGTTTACTTTCTATTGTGCGTTTATGGCGCTACTATAAAAGTAATAGTACCGTTTTTTTTTTGGTCATTCAAGTATAACCTGAAAGAAATTTTTCTCGATTTAATTGTAAAAATATATTATCTGATTGCTAGCTATCCTAAGCTTTGTTCGCGTCGCTTGCTCCATCTGTGACTTCTGTACCCGAAGGTGCAAGAAGGAACAGTGACGTCACACGGGAACAACTTGAGATCGGTGAGGGCGACGCGAACGCCTTTGTGCTCCTTTCAAAATGGCGTGGGATATCATATTAGATAATCTACTGCAGGGCCTTTTAGAGGAGGAGTCTTCGGATGAAGATCCTGATGAGATTTTGTTACCAGCCCTTGTTCGTCCACGACTGCGAGGTTATTAGAAAATGTTTTCCAGAATTATAGCATAATACGTCAATCAATTATTTGTATTATAGTTGGTGCGTGCGTCGTGACCACCGTTCTCATGAATAATGTGAGAAAGTTTTTAAATGAAAAAAAACGTTCTCACTATATTGTTTTCTTCTAGTCTGAAACTATACGTTTTCATTTTATGATCGTATGAGTGATGGGTGTCTATGTTTGTGTAAACAGTCAGAATTTGTACCTGATTGATACATACTTTGAGTGTTTGGTTTCGACATTTGTTGACCCTTGCTGTCTGCCTCTTACGAAGAATTAAATGAAGTCACCTTGCTTTCACTGATATTTCTATCCTCATTTAACTTAATTTGGTGTTTTAATGAAAACGTTCTCATCCGTGGTTATTAATGTACCTAATCTCTCAGGACGGTAATCCCGGTTTTTTCACTCTTCATAGTTACGTACAAATGTAATGAAAATCACGTCTATACGTTTTTAAGCCACATTTTATAATAGTATCTGTGTGTTTTCAGTGGATTTACAGTGTTTAAATAATGCCCTCAATGCAATAGCGCAACATGAGAGAACCAATGTGCTGGGGTATGTGGAGGATGTTGTTCCATTGTACAGCGATAATGAATTTGTAATGCACTTTCGTTTAAAACGGACCTTAGTACTTGATATTATCACTCGATTTCAAGCATCCCCAGAGTTCAGTGCTCTTCAAGGTATCAGGATGGTATACGGTATTAGTTCGAACAATTGAGTTTAATATCCCTTGGTCAACTTTTTATGAATTTAAGTTATGTGAATTCATTATAGGCCATGGGGGTTTTGCACCTGTATCTGCCGACAAGCATGTTCTAATTTTCTTGTGGTTTGTTGGCCATGAGGCTGCTGGATTCAGAGATGTCGCTGATCGTTTTGATATCAGCCTGAGTGCATTACATTCTGTTATTGGAAGATTGGCTGCTTTTTTTGTTAGAATGTCGGACACAGTCATTAAAAACCCCAGTATCGCTGCGCTGGCTGCCACAAAGGCTTATTATTTAGAAAAAAGAGGATTTCCTGACATTCTTGGTAATAATTGGAATGTAGTAGATGAGTATGGGAATAATATTAGGTGTGAACTAACGTATGATCCTTCAATATTTTTAGTTCCCTCGTAGGTTAATTGAAAGTTTTTTATTACCTTCATTTGAAAACCAGGTGCTATAGATGGTTCCCATATCCGGATTGATAAGCCCACAGAAGATCCAGAATCTTACATCAACCGGAAAAAATATTATTCAATACAAATGCAGGGCATTGTCAATGAAAATGGAAAATTTTTTGATGTTTTTATTGGTTACCCAGGATCAGTTCATGATGCCCGGGTTTACAGGAACAGCCCAATTTTTGCTGAGCTACCCAATATTTGCCAAGGTTTGCTCTATAAAAACTAAAATATCGACTCTTAGCACTACCTAGGTCCCAAAAAAATATTTACTTTTGGCATGAGCTTATCATGCATTTCCTTTTTTAATTACATTTTCTGTTCTCTTATATATATTTTAAATAATTTCAGAAGTTTATGATCATCTATTTCTCACATTTTCACAGGTCAAGGTTACCTACTCGGTGACAGTGCATATCCTTGTTCCTCAAATTTAATAACACCTTATAGGGATAATGGGCACTTGACACGAGCTCAAAGGCAGTTCAACTATGTCCATAGTAGCTGTCGCATTACGGTAGAGCATGCCTTTGGCTGGTTGAAACAACGATTCAGGCAGCTTTATCATATAAAACTAAGGGGTGTAGAGGATATAGTCCTATTAATTCACGCATGTTGTGTGTTGCACAACATGGCAGACCTGGATGATCTAGAGGGATTTGAAGAGCCTCTGCCAGACGACCACCCTGACGAGGATATCAATCAGAGGAATGAAGGAGAGGGCGCCCTAGGCATAATTGACAACCTGGGAGACCCAGTTGATGGTGAAGCAGGAAAAATCCTTAGGGATGAAATCTGTCGGCAATTAGTAAGACTCAGAGATGAAAATCCATTGCCTGAGCAGCATTAGGGTGCCTTCATGCTAATTTTCAACCATCTTCATGAGAGATTGATTCTGTCATATAAAGGCATTACCAGGGCAGATACATGCTTATGATAATATGCATATGATATATATATATATATAACTGATGTAGAATATATATCATACGGTAGGAACTATTTTTAATGGTGAATAAATTCATGTGGAGTTCTACAGTTTGTTGGCTAGATTTTAAATAGGTAAATTTAATGTTCGATTAACTGTTTTAACAAATTAATTTGCTGTCTTAAAAGAGCATTTCTTTCATCTCTTTGTTCATTTGCCTTCTTCTTTAATTCGTTGCTAACTTTTATTTCCTCCAGTAGGATTTTATCCTTAGCCATTTGCTCTTTCATGATTTCGTTTTGCAGTTGCATTTGCTCCTTGAGAGCATTTAAGGCCATGGCTGTTTTTCCATCCCTCTTGTTAATTTTTTTGGGGCTGTGGTTATCCCCCTCCCTGATGGGATGGCCATACCCTGATATTCAGAAGGAGCTCCTGATATGTATAAGTCTTTGGTGGAAACAGAAGGTGCGGGGGGGATTTCCTTGGAATAATTCCCCGGGATGCCAGAACTGGAAATATAATGAAAGTGGCAAGTCTTTGAGAGGTTTCCATTTATCTCTGCAGAAGGATTGATACCAAAATTATATCCACAACAGATAAGGATCAACTACTTTAAAGTAGATATAATTTTTAAAAAATATTAACCTTGTTCCAGCAGCGGGTTCTCCAGCTACTTGAATCCCATTTCTGCCGGACACAACTTTGGGGACAATATTATGTTTTTGCCCAAATAATTCAATCATTTCCCTAAAGATAGTAATTTAAATGACTATTTTAATAGTGAGAATATAGGAGCTAGACTTATTTGAACTAGAATCATTCATACACTTACTTTTCATGGTGCAAAATCTTTCTGCCCCTACCAGTCTTACTATCCCTTGCCACATGGGATTTATATGTCCTCTCCAATGACTTGTATTTATTGCACACTTGTTGTGCAGTGATTTTGTACCCCTTTCCTTTCATGTCTTCTGCAACTGCATTGAATATTTTTTTTCTATTGTTATTTTTTTTTCCTCTATTTAAAAATAAGGCCTCAAAAAACAATTTCAAGGTTGCATCATCCCAGCTGAAATTATCCGGTGTTTCATCAGCAGCCTGGGGATTAATTGAGGAGCCTGTCTCCTTATCTGTCAAACCTATGGGTGTTCTAATTTGGAGAGTAAATATTCTCTCTCCCATGCTGATCTCAACAAAATCTTTTTGTAAATCCAATTCATCAGCTTTTACTTTAATGGTAGTGGACCCATCTAATATAGAATAGAGAATGTGTAGTGAGAAATTAATAAATTGCAATTTACTGATTCTATCTTTTATTCTTATCTGGATAACTAGGTATGCCCCCTTAGCCCCAACCAGAGGTTGGGGCTAAGGGGGCAAATTTCCCTGGCCCAAAGAGATCCCTAATTTCATTCTTTGCTGTCTTTAAAGGAAGGAGTAAATGAAAGATCCCTGAAGAGAAAATTACCCTAGGCCCCAAATTTATTGTAGTAGCCCTAACTAGAGTAAAGGCCTGGTTACACGATACAATAACTGATACACATTCATGTACATCTGTGTTAATGGCTTCAGTGAAACTTGTATGAATGCATGAACCAAATTAGAATAGGTCTAGTTTTCGTACGTGCATTCATACATGTAAATACTTATGCATGTTGGACGTGGTTCCATGTTGAATTTTATGGATCATTCTCAAATTAATGCATTCACAAATTAAATTGTACGTTTTAATGTACCTAATGTATAACCAGGCCTTTACATCCAGCAGAAACTCTCTATGAGTAAATTCTTTACGTCAATAGGTGTGTGGAACTTTCTATACAGGGAAATTTTTCCACATGTAGGAAATCCCTGCAGGGATTGATTCCATATGAGGTTATTTTCATGCATCAATGCTAAGTAGAATTCCTCCAGAATTTTTTCCCAAAAAGAAAAACAAAATCTGATCTATATATTTGCCCCTTGCCTTGGTAACAAATTTCCAGAATGTGGGTTGTTTTTTTTTTTTGCTCTCCGGACAATCCTGGAGGTTCATGTACCCCTGAGATACAGATAAGCCCTTCGGCATGCCATCCGGTTTCTCAGGGGTTGAACCACTAGGAGGTTACAAACGCCCTGAGCCGCGAAAGACTCAGGCGGGACTCGAACCCGCGACCTTCGGTTTGGCAGGCGAGGACGCAAACCCCGCCGGCATGGTGAAGAGGATCATTCACCACAAAGAAATCGTACGAAGATCTTTGAAAGACAATTTAAGGGAATCCCTCTACAGTAAACTATACAATGAAATCCACTAAATAATATTTACTTTGCAGTGCATTTTTCTGAGTAAGTTATTATTCTATAGGTAGTTCTAGGATTCCATAGGTAGGTTCTACGATAGGATTTTCTTGAGGTGGTACAAGCTGGCAGGTTTAAATTTGGGCAAGGGAGTGTAGGAATTTGGAGTACCCAGTTCTTTATAGTCCCTCTAGGGGATATTATACCTGAGGTAGGGTCGACCCCTGAGCCCTTCATCTGGATCTGCCCAAGACTATACAGCAATTAGCAGAAATTAGCAAGGATATATATGATGAAGGAAAATAAAAATCGACAATTTCACATACTAATTTATTTTCAAATTACAACCTGTTGATGGCAATCCTAAATTGGCGTAGATGAAAAGTAGTAGAAGAGGAAAATCATTCTGCTGTGGCTCTCGGCCCGCTTTAACGGCTTCTTCCCAAGGATGACAAGCCATAGCATTATAATGCTATAGTGTTTGTTATCCAATCCTAGCAATTCGCGGCAACTAAGAATAGGTACGTTTAGTTTCTGGGGCTGAAGTACAGGGAATTTAATATTCCGTGAATTAAACAAGATTTTCTGTAAGGAATCATGGATTCCTTGCCAAGAAATTTCCTGCACACGTATCATTTACCAGGGTATCGATACGTGACAAATAGATTCCCACGTTAAAAAAATATCCAATTGATTTCTATCGATTTTACCACCTTCCGCGAGGTATTATTTCTTTGTAGTGCAATAAAACAGCAGTGACTAGCGAGTACGTATTCCTTAATCATGATTAATCAATATGCTTAAAGTGTTAAATAAGTTAAAGTTTATGCATAAACTTTAACTATGAATAAGCTGTCCAATGACTTTAACGTTAAATATAAATGTTTTAAAATTAGGCACTTAAATGCTTCTTTTTACTGCTAATGAACTTCTTAATGAATTGTACAATAAGTTAAAGTAGTTCCTGATGTTCTACGTAGGTATTTACAAAAAATATTACCTTCGTGAAAAAATGTGAGCATTCCTTGCTCGTCCACTATAAGTTGGTTTTCCTCATTCACTAGTGGACGGGCCGTCATTTTACGCCTATTTAAATCTTATATATACGTATTATGTAGCTAATTACAATACAATTGCGCGAGAATTGTATAGGTACCGGCCAATTGCTCAGTTCAAATGTTCGTGATACAAACAATTCTTCTGCTACTACCCATAATTCTCAGCGCTACTACCCACAATTCTCAGTGCTGCTCCTTTTGTACCTTTTGCTCCACCTCCGAAGCGGGAGCAAAAGGTACAAGTTGAAGTTGCACCTTTTGCTCCTGTACCCGCGACGCGAACGCCCTTAGTAACCTGTACCAACTGTACCTTCCGCGACGCGAACGCCAAAAGGAGCAAAAGGTGCAGGAAAGTACAAAAGGAGCAGCGACGCGAACAAAGCTCTAACCATCCCATGTACCTATAAAAATATATTAACCTAAAATGTATATAACCTTACTTTTAACACTTCCTCAGTATCTGAATTTTTTATTACTAACAAATCTGTGGTAAGATGGCTAAATATGATATGTCCGTTTTTTTGTTGCAAAATTGAGTTATGCATGCCGTTTGATTTGTAGTGCTAATACCATTGGATTTGGAAAGTTAAAAAATATTATAACAACAGTTTTTTAAATTTATTACGAAAAGGTAATACATAAACTTTGAGATGCTGATTTTTCAGAGCCTACTATACTTTAAAATTGTTTCCTGTAAAATTTGCAAAATATGACATATCATATTTAGCCATCTTACCACATGAATTACAGTGAATGTTTGCTCTTAATTGCAATAACCAGGCATCAAACTACTGTGTTGTGTATTTTTTGACCAATCACTCTCTTTGAAGTATGGCAAGGCTACATGCTAATATACATAAAGGTACTTGGGATTGCACAAGAAGGTTTTATAACGAACAAGCGCCCCCTAGTTTCCAGCTAACCCGAATCTTTATATGCGTTAATGCTGTTGTCAGCGCCTATAATTCCTGAAGAGGGGCATCTCATTTTATATGCCATTAAGATGACAGCAACGCAAATTGGCTCCAGTCAGAGGCCATCGTTCGTGGTTGACTGAAGGAATCAGCGTGTCCTCCCTGTCCATAAGGCCTGGGTAACCCGCTGAACCTCCTTCGTGCTAGGGATTAGGGCTTCCAATTTTTTCCCATGAACGAGGAATTCCTAGTAAGCGCGAGTCACAAGCTCGCGTTGATTACGTCCCTGCCCTTTGTGCACACCGCCCGTCGCTACTACCGATTGAATGATTTAGTGAGGCCTTCGGACTGGTGCGCGGCGCTCGCTGTTTAACCGCGGCGGCGCACAGTGGGGCCGAATTCCGAAAAGATCAACACGAAAACGTTCATTCATTGCGAAATTTGGTTTCTGAAAGTTTTTAAGATTGGAGATTACGAATTTGAAGTCAGAGTTGAAAAAAACAAAATGGCGGACCCAATATGGCGGAATAAAAAAATGCAAAAGGGATTAATTGAAATAAAAGTCAGTAGTAACACATTCTTGAGGTCGCCGATTACGAGTTTAAAGTTAATACTGCAGAAAACAAAATGACTGAATCAATATGGCGAATTATTTAAAAGTATAACATTTTTTTTAAATAATGGTTTTTATGTAACTATGAATTTGAAGTTGAAATTAGGAAAATGAGCGGAAAAAAATAAAACATGCAAAAATTATCATGTTGTGCATATTACTACAAATTCTGTACTTAAAATAAAATAATTATCGATATAAATTAGAGGATATAAGGGAAATTTCCGTAGCTTTAACTTAAAGTTGAGTTTCAATGATTCTCGGTACAAAATATATGAATGTAGGTTAAGCTGATTCAGAACTTGATTAGGTAATTGTTAACTGTCGACGCCGTTTTTTCCTTACACCGTTCACAGGTAGAACGGACATTGTCATCAACAATGTTCAATTAAAAATATCGTTTCATTGCTGACGGTATAAAATACTTATATAATGGTTACAATATATTACAATACTTGTACAATAATTAATTAAACAATATGTATTTATAAAATACACAACAATACACTACAAACTAGTATCACTGCCTAAAAGGCTCCAAAGCCTCTTTCTGAACACTTTTAGTGACCCACTGCCTTTAACATGGTTAACATGCACCTATGCATAACATTTCTTGCTATTAATTATAGCTTCATTCTGGTTGAAAAAATGCCTCAGAGTTTATAGCCTTTAACATGGTTAGCATGCACGTATGCATAACATTTAGTGCTATTAATTATAGTTTCATTCTGGTTGAAAAAATGCCTCAGAGTTTATAGCCTTTAACATGGTTAGCATGCACGTATGCATAACATTTAGTGCTATTAATTATAGTTTCATTCTGGTTGAAAAAATGCCTCAGAGTTTACTATTTTCTTTAATCAACGTAGTCATAACATCATGTATGGGAACCATGTGCCTGATTTTAAGGAAAATTGCCAACCGATGCTGTCAAACATCTCCCTTCATTTTTTTGCAGGACAATTAGCCATCTATACTTCAATCAATTGGACGAGGAGGATTTTTTTTGCTGGTTATCCAATGAGCGTTGGGGGTGATTGGAGCGTGTTAAAGACATAGGGGACGAGGATTGTACGGCCAAGACGAGCGAGTAAATACGGTAAATACGAAAGGAGGGCGGAACAAGCACGGTGCCCGAGCTGGGCTCGCTCGCCTGTAATGGCGTGGCGGTGGTGGTGAGAAGGCGTGGCGGTGACAGGTGACAGTGGTTGGCTGGTGAGGGTGGGGGAACTCGGGGAGGAGTTGTCGGAGGGCGAGGATCAGGGAGGGTTTTCTCGGGAACGACGTGTTGGGTTAATTCCGACTACCGTCGGCTGGACGTGGAATTGATTGATTTCGGGAGCATTCGTTCACCCAATATCCACCAAACTAGGACTCGGACCACCGCCGAGATTGAGGGAGGATGAAGAATGATCTCTCGGGTAATTGATTACTCCGCGTGGAGGCTTTCTTGGCTTAATATATTTGAATATGTAAGTCTTCTGAGTTTTTTTTCCCTCTGTAGTTCCATTTTGCTGGGATTACATTTTCACCGGCATTGAATTCGGCTTCTTCAGGTCAGTGAAGTGATGTGGAAATGCAGTTTGGCAATTTTGAAAAAGGCAATGTGATTCTTGCTATTCAGGCTTTTGGTTCTGCGAGTAACTATTTAATATTTTGCAACAGTTTTTTATTAAAAGCACGACGAAGCCGGCAGCATGGCACGGCGAAACTGTTACAAAATATTAAATAATTACTTGCAGGACCAAAAGCCTGAATAGAAAGAAAAACAATGAGCTACGAAAATCTACAAAAAAAGGCCATTGTGATTGTTTGTTGTTTATTTTCCCGCGCAGTACGCGTTTCCATGTGTTGGACAGCTAGTGACTGTCATTTCTATTAAATGTAATATTTGTACCTCGAGGATAGGTCAAAAATTTAAAAAACTATAACTCCTTGCCAACGTTTCGGTGTATAATTGACACCATCTTCAGGGCAACAATATTAAGGGACAACAAAATTATTAATGAAGTAACATAAAAAATATCACACGTTTCACCTTACAAATCAAAGTATCATACACGTCATTACAATATACATAAATAAGAATTACCTCGGATTTAGCCAGGAACATCATGTTTCAACAATCCACATCTCCAAATATACCTACATATAATTTTTCCGGATAAGGAGCTATCAGAACCATTTTATGGAATGGTACATTACTATATTGTGACCATATATCATTATGGGTACCAATTACATAACCACAATGATCTTTTAAAACAAGTGACAAACAAAATTTAAAAAGTGACATCTATGTATACAGCGAAAAAATATTCCAACAAACTCAAAACAATACTACAACCGATTTTATAAATCACTTTTTTTACATTTTGAAAAACAAAACACTTTAGTGTACGTTTACAATATATCTTAATGAGAGATAATTCACAACAACAGTGATCTTTTTAAAAAACATCAATCAAACAGTATATGAGAACAGTGACATCTATGGATGCATAATAGAATTGAATGATAAACATTGAATAGAATGTGCCGATCTTTTAACATGTACTGTGATGTCATTGATTTATGTCAAAAAATAAGTCTCTTTTGCAAATTGATAAATGATATAGTTTTCTGATATGTTTAGAAATGTCTGTAAAATTCAATTGATTCCAATGTGTTTTGTATTTTCTTCTTTTTTGTTTTGTTTGCCCTGTAATTATTTTGTTGGGCAAACGTTAAACTCTATAAATAAATAAATAATGTAAAACATTACACAAAACTCAAATCATGAATAAAAATACAGAGCATATGTAAAACCCATTACAAAATTTGAAAAACATTCCTTACATTCCATGAAGAGGTCGAGAATACAATACTTCAATTTCTATTAAAGTTATTAGGAATCTTGCTTATTTCAATTGCTTTCCGTGTAATACGTGGGAAGTAGAAACGAGGTTTAACGTGTTTCGAAGTCCTCTGATGTGTTGACCAAAGTAAAGGACCGAGTTGCAAAGGAAATATAAAGCAAGGAAAAAAGGAGTTATAATGCAGCTGTGGGAGATCCTATGTTGGGGCGACATGAAATGTCGCTTGCAGGAACACCAGAGGGCAAGAAGGAATACACAACCTTGCCTCTCTGCAATAGCAGAGCACAAATGGATGAGGGGTCCTACGTACAACATAAACATCTGAGAGGCAAAGTTAATCGCCGAAGAAAAACGCTACTTCCCGCGTATTTTACGAGAAGCAATTAAAATAAGCAATATATTCCTAGTAACTTTAATAGAGATGAATAGAGATACTCGCTGTTCAATACATGAAAACGCGCGTTGCGAGGGAAAATAAACAACAAGCAATCGCATTGATGTTTATAAAACGGTCAAGCTACATTTCCACTTCACTGATCTGAAGAAGCCGACTGCAACGCCGGCGAAACTGCAGTCCCAGCATAATGGACCTACGCGGAAAGAAACCTGGAAGACTTGCATATTCAAATTCGTGATTACTCCATGCTGAACGGGCTGGCACCGGGAAAGCTGGTGGTTGAGCTTCAGTCGAGTTTCTCGGAGCGATTGGATTATCGGAAACGGATAGACAGTGCCCGCATAGGGGTCTACATCATCATCACCTGTTTAAATCCTAATATTGATTACACTCAGTCTCAGAGTAATATTATCAGCATTTCAGCAGTTCTTCCCCCGTTATCAATTCAAGTCCTTTCGGTTTCGTTGCGGCATGAACGAGGAGCGAGACACGTATGGGATGCAGCGCAAAAGGGATTCGAATTTGCCGCGCGGCTATGGAACTGATAACCGTAGTGACACATAGGTGACAGTACCAAAACTACGTCAAAACGTATGACGCTTCTCAACATGGGCGTTAGCCCTCTCATACCTTACTCTATGATTCAGCCCTTTAGTCTTGTCTTTTGACTAGCAACGTTAGCGCACCCTGGCTATTTTGCTCTCCCACATATTTTGAATCATAATTTAGACACACACCTTTTTTTGTTCTCATAGCGGGGCTTCACCATTTTTGCTCCTTCTTTTAAGTCTGTAGGAATTCTCAAAACAAGTCTCAGTATGAATTCAGTCGATCTGAATCTCCAAGTCGTATTACGCTCAATATTGGTCATTCAACTTCATTCGTTTGTACTCTTCCGGATGCTCGTGTTGCGTGGCAGTGTAAACATTACCTCAACCACCGCGCTTCATCGTCAGTAGTTATCAACCCGAAGATTGTTTTCTGCACCTGTCCACTCCACTCTCCTCTCCGCTAACAGCTTAATTCCTACACAACTCTTCGTTTTAACGTCCCTAATGATTTGCTTAATGTATTCCATCCTTGGTTTCGTCCTCATTTCATTCATCCTTCATTTATCCTCCCTCTATAGTTTTTGCCATAGGATGTTTCATTGCAGAATGTGTCCAACCTTTGATTCTTTTAATTCGTAGGGTTTTCATTAGGTATCTTTTTTCTCCAATCCTTCGTAGGTCGTCTCCATCAGCGATTTTCCCCACGTATTTATTCACCGTAATTCATCAATAGCGCCACGTTTCTATTGCTTTCAACCGTCTTTGTCCTGGAATACTTAAATTACAGAGATGAATAATTACCCGCTTTGACGTGGACTTTTAAAACTCCTTTGTGCATGAACACCTGTGAGTTCGTATAGGAAATACCGAGGCTAGTTGGTGGTACCTGCTACATTGTCTATTTTGCTCACCTAGTTATCGTCTATCTTGCGCGACTTCTGTGCGCCTTGGCCGTGACAGTTGACCAACACAGGATCCATTTATATCGTCATCCTCATCATACGGGAGTAGTTCCTCCAATCACCAACCACTGAAATTATCTTATCATCAACCACTGTAATAAGTAGCTATTTTGTATTATTTATTCCGAAAATTCATTTAATGGCTCTGTGGCGAGAATTCACACTTAAGTCCGGTTTTTAAGGCTCTGGTTAAACATTTTCTCGGTGATAAAACCGAAGCAAATACGTACTTCCATACATAATGCTCACGTCATATAACCAACAGGTTGGTTCAATATGCAAAACCCGTACTCTCAGTTAACATCAAATTTAAGAAAATTTTAAAACATATTGTATTTTACGTAAAGGTAGTTTGAGCGAAAAATCACTTCACCTAGAATTTGATGAATTTGGCCTCACTTTAAAGAAAAAAAACTATCATCTTTCCAATGCTATCAAAATATCAACCCCTTGCCGAACTACTTTTCGAGCAAGTTGCTTAAAAATACAAACTGTTTTACATGGAATAGATTGTGGCTGTGCGCTCCAGAGGGAGAATATTGAAAAAAATAGGAATTTATAACACCTTGATTTCGTCAAAAACATAAAGGACTACAGTATGTTTTCTCATTTATTTATGAACATTAATCCATTAAACCGCGGTAATGTTTACAGAGTCGCAAAAAAAACCTGCTGTTTTGAAGGTAATTCCACCGAACGACGTGAAAAACTGAGTCAAGTTAGAGACTTTATTTATTTATTTAGTGGCTTTATTTATTTAAATACTGAGAAATTTTTACATATATATCACTATATTTTTGCGCCAATAATATTAAATTATTTACTTCATACTTCTTACAGACGCTGAATTTATAAAATAAAATCTGAATATGTTGTTCTCCATTATGACTGGTGAACTATTTCGCTCAAACTACCTTAGATAGAAAGTAAAGAACAGTGTTTAAGTTTTTAATGCCCGACTCTCTACTAACCTAATGCCTCAAGTATTCTACGTTTTCTCCTGTGACCAGCATCTCAAACAACTAGTTCATGCAAAAAGCAACTGGTTTACTTGATGCCTTCAGATGCTCGTATTTAACTATGTTTTGTGAACTCTTAATGGAAGAAAAAGTTCTTTAAAGGAATTTACTTCGCGTACTCTTACCCTCCCTGCCCTTTTCCTACTCTCTTGAAAGCGATTCGAAGAGTTCTCTGCCGCAAAATATAATAAATCTTACTGAGCAAATGTCCCGCCTGGGATGTCACCGCCTTCCCGCAGTCTCCCGCTCTCATTCGCCCATTCCTCCTCTGAACGGTTTCCCCAATGCGGTCGCAGCCACTCCCACCTTCCGTGCTCTTCAAACGTTCTTCCTCATCAACCCTGAAAGTCGACCCAAGAACCTGTGGCAGGGGAAATGAGGACACCAGCTACGAATGAGGAGGGAGTAGGGAAAAGGAATCGGAAAAGGGAAAGGACAGAAAGTCTAATTCATTTTTGAAGGGGGGTCTTGGTAATTTGCTCAGTTTTAATGTAGTCAGCTGTGGCGCTTGGAAAGAAGGAATTTTTATTCCTACAGCAACCAGTGTGTCAATATAATACTCTTTTTTCAGTTTATCGGTACATCGTCCCCCGTCCCTCGATTCACATTCTATCTCTCTCTCTTACAATTATACATGCATTTTTATTTTACTCTATTTCCCTCCCACATCTCTTCTTTCACGTTCCCGTTTTCAATAAACGAGACAACTTTCTCCATATTTAAGATATCCAGGGCAACGACCTGCCACGATGGAAACACCGGTTCCCGATCAGTCACCGAAGTTAAGCATCATTGGACTCGGCTCGGGTTCGGAGGGGTGATCCTACGATTCGTCTGAGTGTTGTTGTACGTGGCAGACAGTAAGTGCGAAATATGACCTTAGCCGTCGAAGCACGTTAAACAAAAATACTACTACTCTTAAGATGTCCAGTTCTTAATCTTCCCTCACACACACCTCGTCTTTCAAGGCTTCAATGGACTTTTGGTTGTTTGGAGCTGAATCTACTTTGCATAGTGTGTGTGGCTTACATTATGATCCCAGGTATTTATCAGAAATGGCTGCAGCACCATTTCGGTTACTTTACTGAAATTAGGCTATTATTGTTTCGCTGATGCAGTTTGCACCCCTTTGTTGGGCGTGGTTGTCCAATTGCGTCAAACGTGTAGACGATGAAGCTTCTCGGAATGTGGAGGGAAGGTATGCCATTTGGGTAGTCTTCATTTTTTTTAAATTCGAATTTGTTTTGCGACACCCCCTTATTTTGTTCCACTTCGGTAGAAAATAAATTGTGGTAAATATTGATGTGCATAAAATATATTTTATACACAGGCATCTGGTGACGATTGGGAAAAATGCATATCCCAAGTTCTTCTCAAGTAACATGTGTGCTTTTCAGAGTTTATGGATTGTGAATTCCCAATTTGAACATGAAGTGATATTAATACTTCAAATATGTACATGCAGGCAACAATTCCAACTTTTTAAGTCATTTCTTCGTTTGAACATAACTGTTCAAACCATTATTTTTTAGATATTTTATAGCATTCAAGAAATTTTGGTAAGTTCCGCCCCAACATGATAAATCATTGCCCAGTGTCGATTAAACCTGAAAAAAAGTTACCAATGTTAAATGCTTACTGTAATATCAAATTCTACTCTTCCGAAATTAAATGGACATTAAAATGAGATTAAAAGAGTCAAGTTGCTCCTAAAAATACCGATATAATACTATTCCTCCAAATATTATTCTTTTAGTTTTAGTTTCCTTTGGCAGTTGCCATTCAAATGAAGAGCTAAGAAATGTACGTGGTTGAAGAACTAAGAAACGTACGTGGTTGAGGCCACAAGATTGACTTTAAAAAACTAGAGTAGTTCAGTACTCAGAATAGACAAACATTACTTAACGAAACGATTAAGCAGCTTAGATAAGGAATAAGAATTTTGGAGGACACGGACATTATCCCTAAACAAAAAGATGAGGATGCTATTACCAAATGAATATATCATTCACCACAAATGATCAGATATTTATGGGCGGAACCATTAAAAATCATGACATGGAGAGTTGAAAAAAATAAAACAAAATTGACAAGAGATTCGGGGCCTGGAGATGAGTTAAGCACGTGAGACTTCTACTTGAGGCTGTTTGATAAAGGTGGTGCATTATGCTATCGCAAAATAATAATAGCATTTCTGTTTAATTAAATGAAGCGTCATTAGCAAGAAGCAATCCTGAATACAATCAATGTCTCATTATTCAATAAATCCATATCAAAACGACGCCTATAAGGAGGGCGTTAAAAATGAGTAATTTCCATGACAACCACCATCCGAAAAAGCAAATATGGGAAATGAAAATGATTTATAAATTTATTCTTGCTATGAATCACATGAGTACACCAAAATTATCATAAAAGTTCAAGGCAATAAAATAATTTCTTTTATCCCAACATGGACTGAAAATATCCGCCGAATTGGAATTAGTGAACGTATAAAAACGTGTTTATATCCAAGTATTTGTTGGTGATAGAGAAATGTTAAAGGCTTACTGTAGTATCAAATTCTACTCTTCCGAAATGAAATGGGAATTGAAATGGTATTAAAAGAGTTAAGTTCACATTTTATTATTTATTAATTATAAGCTTCTTCAATAACAGCGAAAAAAAGCCTTAATTTTCACCCACGGTTGTCGGAGGAGGCGTGGCCGTGGGCCTAGGACGCCTGTGCATGAGATAACCGTGAAGGCAGACGCAGAAGCCTCGCAGACGCCTCCGAGCCTGAGGATCCATATTCTGGTTAACCCGCTCTTTCTTTTAACCCAGGAGTGGTCGCTAAGCTACCTATCACGCGAGCGATCGCGTGTGAGACTTTTTCTCACACTCAGATGTATCATTGATTATCTATCATAGAGCGTTTATTGGCAATATATTACACTACATTTAGATTTAATTTATTTCTCTTAATGTTCATTTGAAACAATGATTTCCACATATACACAATTACTGATACAATTACGTAATCATTGCCAATTTTACTGGCGATGATACCATTGGGTATTAATGAAGAAAATTACCATTCTCAAGAAGAAATATTTATTTATGAGGACGTACTTTCTCATGATTTATAAATTTGCATTAACGTATCTGCTCTCCACTAAATGAATCAACTTTGCCCGCATATTGCGAAAGTGTAACGCAACTGAGCGATACAAAAACACTAACGTCAGTGGTCGCGCGATGAGGAAAAGTCTCACACCTTGCAGCCGACGGTATCAGACATATCATTACACAGCTGCGGACGCTTCATTTATACTTTTTGAGACGGTCGGTCAATAGGAAGAGATAAAAAGTCAGCTAGAAGGAAAGGTAACTCATTCTAACAAATCATAACAAAGTGAGCACAAGTTTAAATTTGGTGTGAGAGAAAATCTCATAGCGCGACCAATAGCGGGTTAATTTTCTATTTCCATTCCTCAATGCGCCATTGACGTTGCGTTGCATCTGACTGAAAATTAGTTCTTATGGGTTGCGTCGACAGTTACATAACTTTCTCTGAAAGAGGGTCGTCGGTTCGAGCTCAGGTGTTGGCTTAAAGTACGATAGCATTTTTCAAATCGTTTTTCCCGTTTTAAATGACTTCCGAGAGAGTTTGGATGCCAATAAGTTATAAAAAAATGTGTTATACTCTTATTCAACCAAGGTACGATGTGACAATGGGGTACTCAGATCATCAAACTTGGAAAAATAATCGACGAAAATTAGACGGCTTCTATGCCTGGCTGTGTGTGGAGAAAGTTGTTTTTTTGTGCAACCTTGAAAGTATTTAGTGGTGCGTTATTCATAGTTATATATGAGCTAATGGCCTTTATGTTTTCGCGGATGCGTCTCATGGCTTTATTTTTTCTCCTAGATAACCAAGGATGACACTATTGTGGTTTCTTGTTTGCAATTGTGGAATGAGAAAAAAATTGGATAAAGAATCCCAAAACGTACTCAATTTAGCTGCAGTTTTTATTGCATTCATTTTCTTTAGGAGGGATGAATTTTTTCGCACCAGAATGTAAAAGAAGTGGTCAAGTAAAAACGTTTCATTATTGAAGTAAAGAAAGTTTGCTTCGGCTTTGCGAGTTTGTATTTATTAACTCCATTGCGCTTTGAATTTAAGTTTAGATTATTAACGGATATTAATAAAGATTGGTTTTTGAGAGTTAGTTCAAAAATCGAATAGAAGCCGTTGCCAACGTTACGATTTTTTTTGCAAATCTTCACCAGGTCTGACAAAGTAAATAGAACATACCAACATTGTAAAAATCACACACGTTTAAAAAAAAACGTGTGGCTTGCCTACTTGGTCCTAGTGTATGATGTTAACAATGTTGGTATGTTTCATTTACTATGTTAGCCCTAATGAAGATTTACAAGTAAATCGAAACCTCGGCATGGCGTCTATATGATTTTTGACCAAACACTCGAAAACCAGTCTTAATTAATATATTTCACTGTGGTCGACAACCTTAATGAGATTAACGGGTATTCCTCATTTAATTGTTCGATCATTTTTTTTAAAGTTACGCGCGAACACTTTGGCGCGTGCACTTGTAGACCTATAAAGGGTAATGTATCTATGTCTTTGTTAAAGGCGAATTGTCTGTCGGGGTGGGGCGGGGCGCGCCGCACGACCTGGCTGGCATGTGTTCATTGTCGGGGCCGTATCTCGGAAACTAAAGTGTAGAAATTGAAAATATTCGAGATGAGACATATCTAATGTACATCTATGCCACCCCTGTGACCTCTGAGTGACCCTTGAAGGTCAAGAGATGACAAGAGGGATCTGAAGACCTTACCATCGATCTTGGCACATTTTTAAACCTATGATTCGACAGGTTTGTAGCGGCGATTCGCTTTTCGTCACCCCTATGACCTTGAGTGTGTCCTTTCAGGGGTCACGGTTGATATTTCAAACTCGAAATATCTTCCATCGTGTTTCTTGTGCCCAATTGAAATTTGAATTTTGCAAAATTGAAATTTTCGCAAAGAAATTCTGTATTTTTGGTATTTCGAAAAATTTAACATTGAAAGCCCATAAGGCAAAATTTGGGTTTTTGGTTGGACCCTATTTATGGGGTCAAAAGTTCATATTTATAAAATTTTGCTGACACTTTACAAAACTTACGACTTTTATCTACCTAAGTACCAAATTTAATTTATATGGCACGAAAGAAAGTGTCTGAAATAATAGGTTAGAAATGACACACGATCAACGGGACATTCTGTATAATAAGTCGTTGGTAATGACAGATAAGCAGTTTAAAACGCCGAGTGCTCCATAATCGCCAGGAATGACCGAAAAACAGCGAAAAATACCTAAACTTGACAGTGGCAGGCTTTACTTCGAAGTAGTTTACTATATTACAACTCAAGATTAAAGATACTACTTAGTACTTTTCTACAAAATCTTTTATTGGTACGTTGGTATTAAAACGTTTCACCGAATTATGGTATCGTAAATGATGAATTTACGATGCCGTAAATCGGTGAAACGCGTCGTACAATAAATTATTTCGTAGAAAAGTACCAAGTATTATCATTAATCATGAGTGCTATAAAAAACCTAAATTACTTAACTTTGAGTGCGATGCGGCACGTCTTTCCTTCAACCGATTAAATTAGTATTGAACACAATATATTTTCTATCCTAGTGTAACAAAATTAGGGGGTGTCCCCAAAGAAATACAAATTTAAAAAAAATAAGGACCACCTAAGTGTGGCATATTACTTTGTCGGTTTTTCTCACTGTCCCGTTGGAGATTATGCCTTACTCACGGAGGAGATGTGTAAATTATTTTTACCCGAGTTCTCGAGTTGAAGTCTTGTCTTAGCGTTTGTGTTCGCTCACATCCCCTTAAATGGCTTAATATATCGTCACTCCCTCATTAAAATGTTCCACTTTAAGGGGTTACAGTCAATGGTGAATGCATTAGAGGTGCAGTGCGAAAAGTATGGGATGAAGATCAATCACAAGAAAACGAAAGTAATGAGATTTTCTAGAAATAACAAGGCGGGGCTGAATATAAGGGTGGGAGGGCAGAAGATAGAGCAGGTCAAGCAGTTTATGTATCTGGGTAGTATTTTAGAGGAGAATGGGTATTAGTGGTAGGGACATCAGATGCAGAATTTCACTAGCTAAAGAAGCATTTTCGAAGAGAAGGGAATTTATGAGGGGGGTCTGAGAAGAGACGTAAAGAAGAGACTGGTGAATACTTTAAATATGGAGCGTGTCACTGTATGGGTCGGAAACTTGGTCATTTCGAAGGGAGGATGTGCGTAGACTTAACGCGTTTGAGATATGGGTTTGGAGAAGGGTCCAGAAGGTTAGCTGGATGGCGAGAAAGACGAACGAGGAGGTATTGGATATGGTCGGAGAGGAGAGGAAGCTTGAGGCAGAGGTTCGGAGAAGGCAGAAGAGATGGATGGAGGAGGTTTTGAGAGGAGAATGTATGTTGAAGAGAGTGATAGAGGGGAGAACACTGGGGAAGCGTGGAAGAGGAAGGAAGAGGATAGGAATTCTTGACGAAATAAGAGGAGGTAGAAGATATGAAGAATTGAAGACGGATCAAATAACGGGCCATCCTTAGGAGGGAAAGCGAGACAATGTCTATGAGGTTGGGATGCAGAATGGGGGCTGTCCAAGAATCTACCAATCAGCTGGTAGAATGCTTGAACGAATACCTTTTTCGCCTTTTCCATCTTATCAAGCACAAATTCTGGAATTTTCGACCACGGATTACTACCCTTCATATTAAGAGGGTGCACTGAGGAAGGTTTAAATCGTTTTATTTTATGAGCGCTCACGCTTAGGGACGATTATTGAGCGAGATCTTAAAATATACTTCATTTTATGGCACGATGAGTCGTTTTTCTTACTCTATTTTGTTTTTACTGACGATAAATATTTTAAATAACCGTATCATTTGTCCTAATTTTTTCACAATTCGCAATCAATCAAAATATACGGAATATACGTCTCTAATTCATAAAGAAGTGACCTCATCAATACTTGTAGGAGATGGGTCAGATATCCTTACATAATGTCTTCTGACATTCTCGTAAGTGTGTTATGCAGAGTCGTGGAAGAGAATGATATTTTAGGTGAAAATATTTGATTAGATTCGAAAGAAAAAATTTTGAAAAAATTTGTGTAAACGATCGAGAAAGCAGACATGAAGGAGTTGAAATAATTGCATCAATCAATTTTCAGCCCATTAATAGTCTTATAGATCTTGAATTTATCTAATATTGAATGCATAATTTCTAATCTTTCAGGAGATTCATTTTAAAAAAATTTAGTAGCGATGTTTTTATGAAGTGTTATTTTGGATTATTAAAAAAATAATACATTAAACCATTATTTGAGACGTATTAGTTCCAATAAATTTATATTATGTTTTTTAAAAATTTAGTCCTATTTTAAATTTGTATTATCTTAAGCACCTTTATCTGTCATAAATAATACAAAATTATTTTGAAATTGATCAAAATAAGCATTATATAGACATCCTACGTATAATTCCATCTGAATAGCATGTTGAATTGAATCGCCAACGATAAAAAAATCGTTTTGAGATTGACTTCGAATACTTTTTTGGGCAGGTAGTTGCTCTTAATGGGGATTTCAATAATTAATACATCTATTACGTAAGAAAGACTCGCCGTCCTCTGGGTGCTGCTGGATTCAATGCTTCAAATTCCACGATTTGCCTCAAAATGGCCAAATAAATTATTTTCCAGGAAATAGTATCCTATGTTCAAAGGAGCCAATTTCATAAGCTAATCATTTATACCCAAAGATAAAATGAATTGATTCTTTCAACTGACCTGGCAGGGACGCAACGAAGGTTTTTGAACCTAAGAATGAAGGAATGAACTTTTTAAATATTTCTTCCACGCATTTAAAAGGAAACTGGATAACTTTTTGTAATGAAATTTCATCCCATCATCAATATATTACAATAAAACCTGATGAACTGTCTCGGATGCACGTTAGTAGAATGACGCAAAGTGTTTATTATTGCATATAACCTAGCCATAGATTAAACGTGAAAAATAATTTTTATGCGGATGGGAATAATGAAAAAAAAATAATTTAATTTCGAATGCCACATTAGCTTTATGTTGCCACCTGTCCTAATTTTGCTTCATGTATGATATATTTACTTGTAGTAGTACAGAAATTCAATAACATAAACAAGGAAATATAAGGTAGTATGTGATGAAAATCAGCTTACTGCTCATTAAAACAAATATAATTAACTATAGTTATGTCATCCAAGTTTTTGAATACTTTATAAATGTTTCCGCATCCGCATTTCTCAAGTGTTTACATGGCTATTCATAATCGCTACTCTTTGTTCTTTTTTCTCGGATGTCATATTTTGGTCAATACTAGCATTTGTCTACAAAAGTTTTCATATTCAATTAACAGAATTAAAAGATTCCACCATCTCCTGACTGTATATTTACAATTATAGGGTGCATTTGGCGAAGTAGGACTTAATTTCCGTTCTTCCCCCATGGGAAAATGCGACATGAAAAATTAGAAACGTTTTTACTCTTTGTGAAACGTATTGGATCTCCGATCATAAATTTTTCATCCATAAAAATTATTTCAAAGGCTGGAAAATAGTTTTATATACTTTTTCCCGTATAAAAGTCTGAAATATTTACTGTCTTTATTTTTTATTTAATTCAGAAATGATGACGTCCATTCCTCAGCGTGAAAAATGTTTTGAAAACTTTTTATTTTGTAATTGATAGATTAACGTCAACTTAACTATCTTCCAAGGCAGGCTAGATATCGGATTTTGTTTTTTTCCTCCGTCACGTTCATCATTTTTATTTTCCAGTTTCTTTTTCACATCACCGACAGAAGTAAACCAAACTCCATGGAACTTGTTCCAAAGCTCCTGGTTATTGTCCTTGTTTCTTCCCGTCAAGAGCACTCACCCCTGTAATGAGTCAGGTTTGGACACTTCCCGCCAACTCGCTTCCCCTGTCAGCTCCTTTCTTTTTTTCAAATTGGAAATCAATATATTTTCCGTTTGTATTCAACATATGTTTCTCCTTGAATTGCCAGCCTGAAATGATACTTTTTTGTTCTAAATATGGAGTCAATCAATGCTCTGCAACCAAGTGAAAGCTATTATTTTGTCATGATTTTGAATGCTGATGTAAATGAATTTTAAGTGCGGTATTCCATAGAGGAAAAATCATTCGCAATGACCGATATTCTAACCCGGATCCTTCGATTTCGCACCGAGTGCTTTAGGTGGTTAAGCTAATAGTCACTCTGAGAGATGTCCTCCTCCCCAGTGGATTTTTTAGGGCTTTTTACAGGAACAAGTTGTTCTGAACTGCCGGACATATGATGTCAAAGAAGCAGTCCAAAGAGTGTACTTAGCACCAAAATTCATGAAGATAAAGTCACAAATAGAACACAATGAGGTGTTTGCTCTTAAATATAGTTTCCACCAATCCAAGCAGTCCATCAGGGAGTGCTCGGAAGATTTATTTGCCCGTTTTTGAATAAGGACCTAAGAATAAAAACAGATTTGTACTCCGTAAGTTTCTAAACTCAAGCCTTCTCTCTCCCACAGATATGCCACTTCAATGATTTGAATACGACCCCGGAAAACTTTTATAAATCCACAGTAGTAAAATGGGTACATGATAGAGCAGGCCCATCTTTAACTGAAACTAAAATAAGCTTTACATGCTTTTCATATCCTTCCCTTTCTGTGTGATTAGAACGCTGAAGAATATATTTGAATCCCGATGAATAATACGGGGTATATTGAAGTCCCATTGACAATGACGCCAGGCGTTTAAATGTGTTGTGCCAGAAATTAAATCTACGTGGTCAGAGCCAAGGAGATGAAATGCAGACCTCTACTACTATTTTTCTATTAAGGAGCCATTTTATTTCCAATGCAATACGACACGGTATGATTTGAAAAGGAAAACGCAGAATCCCAATATATGCCTATTTACGACTAGTTTAAGGTGGAACTGATGCGTTTCCTTAATTATGTACCATAAACTTCAAAACTTTGCGACTAGTGTCACGGGATCTGCTACAGATTCATGGATCTGCTTCAGCGTAAATGAGATTATAACTTCTCGTAAGATGATTTCCAGTGAGTCTGCGAATTCAATTCTGCGAAGTCGGATTCAATTCTGCGAAATTATCTCCATAAGAAGAGTAAGCAACTTGCTACCATATTTACTACAGCTCTACGGTTCCGTAACTCCTGTTAAAATAGCAAATTTTGAGACACGTTATATACCCAAGGCTCTGTTGCCTGCATTGAAATGTAATCCTGCTGTTCATGAAAACTGAGGCATGAACGATAGCAAATTTGAAAATAAAATATCTGAGATTATCGCAAAATTATCGGTAAGTTAACTTAAACATTTTTAATAATCTCCACTTAATCTCTACTTATACTTAATTAATTGGTGAAACCCACAAGTTTACAGTAGGTATATTCCGTTGTTGTATATAGGCTATACAACAACGGAAATTACTCAACGAATATTGTATATATTTGAATTATTAGAATGAATACATAACTTGTCATAACTTTGGTTTTAACTTTTTATCTAAGCTTCCCTAATTCCGAAAGTTGTGGTATCTTTGAGCGTCTATGAATTCAGTGGTTGGTTCCCGATCCATTTGAGGAGAGCGGTGGCTAAAAGAAAACCAAATGCTTGAGTGAGTTTTTTGAGATCCACTTCCATTACCCATGCACATCTTTTGGATATAAATTCTCTCTACAGTAGACCTGCCCTTTCAAGTTTTTATGGCACGTATCTTAACCCTCAGACTACCAAGGGGGGTAACGAGATTACCCCAAGTAACATTTTTAATCGCATAACCTCTTATTTTTTTGGGGGGATGTCATACTTCACAGCACTGGTTATTTAATGATTTTTGAACATTATAAACAAAAAGAAACGATAAAGTAAACCAAATGTTGTTGTTTTAATATTTAATACATAATTTTGAGAAAATTTTTTGGGGGTAACCAGATTACCCCCAAAATGATTATTACTGATTATTTAATGATTTTTGAGCATTATAAACAAAAAGAAACGATAAAGTAAACCAAATGTTATTGTTTTAATATTTAATACATAATTTTGAGAAAATGTTTTGGGGGTAACCAGATTACCCCCGTTGGTAACGAAGGTATCGAAACGGTTTAGTAAAGAAATCCACTCAAGTAGGTAAAAATAAACGGTCAGTACAATTTATTATTATTTTATAATTTGTACTTATTCAAGAGGTGGAAGAAAAGTTTGATTTTTTATAGGAAACTTTATCTATGTTTCTTTGGAATATTTTATAATTTTTTTAGTAATTGAAAAATTCAATGATGCATTGCGGTTTTTATAGCGATTACTTTTTTAAATTATAATTAATTGCATTACACAATACTTTTATTAAATAATATAGTAAATTTTATCATATTTTATTCTTTTTTATTAAATTTTTATGTATTTACTTACTGTAAATTTTAGGTAGTATTGTTGTGCTTGATTGTGGCAATATGCATATTGTTTTTGTGGAGGAAAGTGCGTCGAATGAATAAAATGACAAAGTTTGTGCAAAGACTCAGCTGATGAACATCACTGTTTCCTATG
This sequence comes from Pyrrhosoma nymphula, assembly GCA_963573305.1. Taxonomy (NCBI): domain Eukaryota; kingdom Metazoa; phylum Arthropoda; class Insecta; order Odonata; family Coenagrionidae; genus Pyrrhosoma; species Pyrrhosoma nymphula. The sequence goes on along the minus strand of OY754335.1, from coordinate 130,170,479 downwards.
GCATGTTGCACATTATATACTATTTCAATGGATTACAGTGTTGAAATAAGGACACTACAAATTATATCATATGTCAGATCAGATGACCTAACTGAAAGGAAATATTAGACGCTGTTGACGTTTCAATTCTGTTAGTGACTGCAGAGTTGCAATAATAGTGCCAGTTGCAAATTTTGTCGCGCTAGATATCTTGGAAGCCTGAAAATCTGTGAGTTGTTACAAAATAGTGAAGCTCACAAGAGAGAGGGCTGGTGAAGGTAGCAAATATTTTCAAACAGGCTGGTGCATAATACAGTTACAATGTTTTCTTTCTGGTGGAACGTACTATTATCAAATGAGAAATGAAAGTTATCAACCCCAATGGACACTAAGGGCCGAATTTATAGTCGTTACCCAGCAGTCCCACAGCCCCTAGCAGGCCCCTTCGTCAAAAGCGGTATTTATAGTTAAATTTCCACCCCCAGCACCCCCCTTAGCCTCTCCTAATTCTGGCAGGAGATGTATGCTCCACCAGGGGCCCCCTTATCGAAAAAATAACACGACAGATATAACTAAACTGACTCTAATGAACGTGCATAGCCTTAAATGGATAATTTCGAAGATTTGGTGTTAATAAAACAACGGTGAGATTTGCTCTTAATCGATAAATATCTGATGTGACGCCAGACTCATTCCAAGGATGTTCATATACACTCGCAGCATATTTTTCCCCTCTATTTCTTCTTCTTGTGGCAGGAAACTGCGTCTGTTTTCTTACTTTCCACTATATCTTTATGCTTCTACACCAGGTCACACAAAATCTTCTTCTCCACACCGTTGACGTTATTTGCACGTCTAGCGGCCATCTTAACAGTTTTCATGCTGCGTCTGGCTCTTTATTCATCCGTATCCATGTTGATCACGATGGTCACCACTGAAACATTTGAGCTGCGAATTCCATTTCCCGGCGTTTGTAGTCCTTATTTACCTGATCTAACCCCCTGCCATCCCCTACCTAGCAGCTCCCTTAATTTTGACTATAGGACGTACAATTCAAGGGGCCTGCTGGGTACGGGATGGATAAGGGGACTGCCAGGTAATGAATATAAATATGGCCCTATGTGAGTATTTTAGTAGCCACCTGGGGCACGCCAAATAAAAGAACTGTGCTACCTTCAGCAGTTTCCATCTTATGAACACCACTAATTTGATACGATTCTCTGATACTCCTGCTTGCGTCAGGAGTTATCCAGCGCGGCAACATTCAGCACAGATGGTTACTGCAACTCTGTTGCCATTTCATAAGAAGAAGAACTCCATTAGCCTGTGAGACTTCGTTCCTCTGAGAGCTTTCACGTTTCGGGGACCAGAAAGTGAAGTACTCGGCTTTATCCAGTGGTAAAACTTCGGCCATCTGCAGAGAAATGTCCGCAAGTTGGGGCAGCATTGTTTAAATATAATAAGATATTTATTAATTATATTTCTCCTGTACCATGCTTTCAATGCGTGAAACAATTATTGGAAGACGATGTGTACATATTTATTGAAATTTTATCATTTTTGGTGACTTGATTGATTTTGGCGAGTGACGGCTGACAAACACTGGTGAGGAAGAAAGAGTGAAACTATTATGCTTAGATGGTCCAACCAATGCACCTAGTGACCAGGCATTCTTCGGAGATATGATAATGTGGAAGAAGAAAATGAGATGCCTGATGAAGTAAGAGCTGAACCAAACCAAACCAAAACCAGCTCGTTATAACATAAAAATATCGGTACACGCTGATGCAAAAACTACCTACATCTGCAATGTGCAAATTTATACTGGGGTGATGGAAAAGTGGCGAGAAGTAAATCAGGATATGAGAGTAGTCATGGACTTGGCGAAGCCATATTTTGGATCTGGTAGAGGGATTGCAGCAGATAATTTCTTTACATCCATTCCTCTTTGCTCAGTCCTGCTAGAAAAAAACATTGACATTGACTGGCTCAATCCGGCCGAATAAAAGTGAAATATGAAATGAATACTTAGCTAATAATTCGAGATATGAAAAACCATTATATTTTGGTTTCTCAGATAAAATGACATTAGTATAACATGCTCCTAAAAGGCGGTAATTCTACTATCTAGTCAACATCATGATAAAGAAACAGTAGATAATATGAATAGAAAACCTGAGATTATTGTACACTACAACGAAACAAAGGGAGGAGTTTATTTAGAAGATAAAATGACATCTGAATATACTTGCGTGCGGAAAACAGTTTGCTGGCCATTTCGACTCTTTCTAGTTTAATTGATATCGCTGCCGAGAATGCATATTTTATTTGGATAGAAAAAATACCGCTTGGCAAAATAGAGCGAAAGTTATTTCTGTGCGGATTTTTACTTCGACTTGCCTACCTCATACTCACAGTCGGGAAAAATATTTCAGGTTTACATCAAGACATAATATTAGCTTTGGGAACGGAAGGAATCAAAAGTGAAGCCACTGTGGTTGAAGAGGATAGAATATCCGAAATGAACACTGTGTGGAGGTGTTACATGTGTGAACATGGAGAGGACAGGCATACAAGAATTATGTATATCAAGTGCAAAAAAACAGTGTGCAAACTACATCGTATTGAAGATGTGATTGCTAAATGCAAGACTTTTTGAAAAAATCATTCATCCTTCCGTATTGGCTTAATTTTGATACAAGTAATAATGAAGAGGTAAAAATTTTAAATATATTATGATTACATGGTTTATAGATATTCATCCTTCCAGATGGGATTTTATTTTTAGAAAATCAAAAATAAAGAGGTTAAAAAATATAATCTGTATGGTTTTTTCATAATATTTAAACAAAATATATTTATTACTGAAAACAAATGTTCAGCATCAAACATTGGTGTAATAAGGAACATATAAATATTAAATTAAGGGTCTACTACGCATGGTATACTATTTGTTAAATAAAATAAACGGGGTAACCAAGTTACCCCCCTTGGTAGTGAAAACGTGTAAAATACCTTGGTAGCCTGAGGGTTAAACCCGCGCCAATTCCACCACACCCCCTTGTTTCCGTAATCCTTTTCTGAGTGTTAAACTTGAGGCTACATAAAGCTAGTTCTTCACTAGTTTTACTAGAAGGGCGACATAACCCATGTTTCACTCCTACTCTTTTTAACCACGCTTATTTTTGAACTTCACATACTTGTTTGTTAGTTTGTCTGGATGTAATCTTGTAATCGAAATCTAACCAAGGGCGTACCCAGGATTTGAAATAGGGGGGGAGAGGATAGGGGGGGATTAAAAGCAAATTAAAATGCCTGGTTTTGGAAAAAATTGTTTTTAGTAGCAGTACAAATTCCTTAACAATTCATTACTTCCATCTTTTTATAAGCTTATCCACTCAAATATTTAGTTTTAGGCTAATAATTAGAATTTTCTTGGTTTCAGTCATTCTTTCATCTCCCATTGTGCTGCTAAGCCATCTTTTTACTCTTCATAAAGTACTAAAGGTCGTTCTACAGTTGCCGTAGTGGTTGGGATTGCGATTAAAATTGAGAGGGAAGAAGAGCCCTCCCTGCTGCATCCCCTTCCAGCTGCATCAAGGAGAGGAAAAAACATTTTTTAGAGGAAAAACAAGAGAGGAAAAAACATGGTTTTAAAGATCAACGACTTCATAATCCTTTAACTTGTCCTCGGTTAAATTTTTCTTCTTCCACAAGTTATACCATAGGTTCAGCTCTCCGGTCATATCTTCTAATTTATAAAAGCCTCTAAAGATTTCTGCGTTTTTTGGAGAGTCCCTGACACTCATTTTGGGCATATACAAAGGATGTAGTTTAGTCAAGACAAAAACTGCGGTATTTTCTTGGGAAAATCGATTTTTGAATGATGATGCAAGAGAATCAATATATGATATAAATAATGAACGCCTCCAGTAGTAATTACCACAGTCAGATGGAGGATTACTTCGGTGGTTTTGCTTATGAGAAGACGTAGAACAGATATCTCCTATTCTAATCCTAGTCTATTTCCGATTCCATTGCAATGTCTTGCGCTTTTTAAAGTAATTCGTCAGAGACTCTGTATGCGTGTTCAGGGTCTTTTTCGGAAACTTCAAGTATTCCAATAATGTGTCCTCCTACCTTTATCAGATCCATGCTCTTTACTTGCAGGACATTAATCACTGGTTCTAATACTTCCGAGTATTTTGCAATGGTAACTAGGACAGCGATGAACGAAGGTTACTTTACTGCTGAATGCAGCAGGTACGCCGCTTTTATTGTGGCGTAGTTTCCGTCGATTGATAATGTTTCCAGGGCTTTGTCTAGCTCGGGGTAATTTTGGTAGAATGCTCGAATGCTTTTGTGTTTTTCAGACCATCTAGTCTCGCACATTCGCGACTGATTGAGAGCCAAACTCCTACAAGCAGTCGATTCCCTGAAAAACTTTATAGTATCCTTTACAATGGCAATAGTGTTTCTGATTTCCGGTACATTATTTGCGCCGTTCACCACAAAATTGAGTTTGTGGTTTGAGCAATGGAAAAATAATGCTCGCGAATATTTTTCCCTAAAATCGCCTGTGCACCGCCCTCTTTGCCTTCCATTGCAGAACAGCTGTCAAAACCAAATCTGATACAATATTCTGATGGAAGATTAGTGGTAACGAAGAAATTGTCGATTGCTCTGGTGATTGATGTGGCATCTTGTGCTTTTCACAAAACCAGCTAATTCTTCTCGAATTATTCCTTGGATGTCATCATAGAAATGCAAGCCGATTGATAGTTGTTCTTTCCCTCCTATGTTCGCTATTTTATCAGCTAAGACTGCATAAGCTTTATCTTTTTTGAACATCACTTATCACCTTTACCTCAATAACTTCACCACATAAACTAATTAATGTGTTTTTTTTTATTTTTGACGAAGTGTAAACTGCATTTCGACGGCACGTCTCCAGGTGATTCTTCAATTTTTTGTCGACAGAATCGATTCGTAAATTCCCACTGACGCTCCAAGGACGTTCGATGTCTCGATTCTTTGCCTCTTAAGAGTCGATGAGGATGTGATACGTCTAACAAATCGGATCTGCAACGCTCTAGGTCACGCCGGTGAACCTTCCGTTACGCCCTTACTGCCTTACGTGGCTACACTAAACGATCGGCCGGTACGTTGCAGCACCGACACACGCACATTGACGAATACGTAATTCAACTAGATATGGGTAATTTTTGCGTTATTATGTTTAGTTGATATTAAAAACGAACAAAAAGAGATAATACTTATAGTAAGTAAGTACAACAGCTAATTTTTCTTAATGTAATGCTGCCCGCTAAATTCGAATGCCGGTGCATCCGATGCATCCTCATGAGGTTCATATAAAAGTTGTCAATATTAATAATATGGTATAACCCTCCGCACTCCTCCAACTAAGCACAAAACGCAAGTCTCCTTCACGTATTGCTTCATACATTCTCTTGTTATTCAGAATCCGCAGTGTAAGAAATCACCGGTTAATACATGCAGCCATTTTGGCAGGACGACCGAACGAACGAAACATATTCCAGATGAATTCGATTACGTAGAGGAACTTTATGCTATGGAATGTGCCATTAGTCTGCTTCTTCTTAGTGTTTCTAAGTAAAGAAATAAGATATGTTGTCTTCCTACCTGCAACGACAAGAAACACAATTCGACGCAATTTGTTTATAAAATCGCTTTGTCTTCTTTCAAGGTTCTATTTTTGAGCCTCTAGGGGGGGCAGCTACCCCTACCCCTCGCTGGGTACGCCCATGAATTTAACCCATATTCCAATATTTAAACAAGCTGAAATTTGGCACACTCACTTACTCTCGATGAATATACATTATTCAGTCATTAAATTATTTTAATAGAAAGTTAATCTACTAAAATTAAATGGTATACATTTTTATGGAAAAAAGTTTTTGCCAATAGATGGCGCTAATACACGTTGGAATTTATAGTGAGAAGAAATGCTAATAATTTAAACTTCAGAGAAACCTTGCGTTGTAATTAATTTAAAAACTAAAAAGTAGAAAAAGTTGGAATGTAGTAAAAAAAGGTTTGTAGAAAGTAAAATCGTGGGCGCTATTTCTTGATCAGCAAACAACCTCCGTCTTTTATGTTAATTTATATTCCACAGGCGTCCAATTTGTATTTGGAGAGTGATGAAAGAAATATTTTTTTACTTTTTAGTACATTTGAATATAAACGTGGTTTTTTAAAAAGGTTTTTTTTTACATATTATTACTATACCGGCTCCTTTTAAAATTTAATTTATGAAATAGGCATCAGATTAGAATAAAATTAAATAATTTGAAATGCCCAATTCAAAAGTGCTTAACATCGTCATATCGTACCAACACAGCACAACAGCACCGTTAACACTGGCGGATCTGTTCATGGTGTATTTATTTCCTATACGTTCCGCACCAGGAAGAATTGATGAGAGGTTAAAGACAGACCTCCTCCTCCAGCCGTTCCTCGTACGGATCGGAAACGCACAGCGATTTTCAGTTCCATTCCACGAATGCAGAATTCATTCCGGGCGATCCGGAGGCTACGCGAGGTTGAATGGTCGCTATCGATGGAGAGAGGACAGTTAAGCTTTTAGCCTACGCAGGACGTAGTACGTCGTTCTATCCGCGAGGGCCCGTTTACTCTCTGGAACCAAAAAAAGGAACAAAAACAATTTTTAAATCTGCTCGGTGGACAGCTTGAACTGCAATCGCGGGCTGTGGTCAGCGGCCTCAGGCTCCGACGCGGCGAACACTTAGGAAAAATTTGGGTCTGGGATTCTGTGAAGCCTGACTACTCTTGAACGTGTATTGCTATTCACAAGGATAACTAGTTAATTTTTCACCTGAATTATTGTTACCAGATTATTTATACTTTAGTGAGGTTGAATACTGAGGAAATTTTACACAGGGACGTTTGTTTCTCTTATATGATATTAACTGCTGCCACCACTTCCATTATGCTAATGTGTGTACAATTGCGTGCAAGGATAGCACTCATTTACGTCCATAAGATAGCTTGAAAGCATAAAGGAAGTGAAAAACAGCACGTTGATAGGTACTCAAGTGCATAAAAGCAGCATCTTTATGCGCGTGTTCATTTATGAAATCACTGAAAAAATTAGTTTTGTAATCAATTTATAAAAAATAATTCCATTTAGCCATTTAGCATATTTTCTGTGATTGAAAAGTCTTGATCATTAAAATTCATAGTGAATTTCCCAGAAGTAACCTCCATCATAATAGCTTACGTATTTACTTAAGCTGCAATGACTTTAAAATTACAAATAATTTCGGCAATCCCAGTCGAACTAAGCAATCGCTATCATCGTGAATTGGACGTTATGAGTAAACAGAGGCTTGTAAAAATAAGCCACAGTTATGAATAATTGTGAAGTGCTTACAAGTGTACCTCCAAAGTTACCATAGCTGCTCTGCAATGGATATTTTTAATGTTGTACGCAAGTCAGAAATTTGAACAGTAACTTGAATTAAACGGTGGCTGAGGCTTTTCACATTTCTGCAACTCTTTGATTTATGATTTAATTACTTAGTATTGTGGATTTAACACTCTTATTGGCTTTGTTTGGTCACTAATTGCACCTTTATTTGATTTTATTTGACGATGAGTATCATACAAGGAAATTTTTCCACTTACGCAAAAGGTAATTATTTTGCTCGTATTTTATTCGGTATCATGATAAAGGAAAATATCCATAAGCAGTAGAAGAAAGATGAGTGGCTGAAAAGATATTGCAGAATTCCAAGCTCCGAGAGGTTGTTTAAAAGTGAAATAAAACTTCTGTCATACGAGATTCCTCCACTTAAAGGCGTGAACAAGCAGGGAATAATTCTGCTGGAACTGTTGGCTTAGATCAATCAGTTACACTAAGGGCAAGAATCCTTTATAATATAGAAATCCATTCAGAACAAAAATTGTTATCCGGGGTATACTTGTGTTTTGGGATAAATTCCAGCCATGGGGGATGGGTGTGGAGTGGCAGAGCGGAAAAATAAAATTTCTCCGACATCCGCCGGGGAAAACTTACGCAACCGCAGGAATTTCCTCTCTCCCTCCCTCGATAGGGCCATGGGAGCAGAATGAACTGAGTCAGCGGATGTAGAGGCAATACCTTTCGGATTCCGTTGCCTTCCCCCATTCCTGTCATTCCGCTGATAACAAGCTCCACGCAACTGGAGGCAGGGCGATGGAAGGAGAACAACACGTCCGAGCCATCGAATGTCCTCGTAATGGGGAAGGGCAAGTGTGGTATAGTGGGGTCATATCGAGTGGGAGGAAGGGCACGTTGGAAGAGGAGGGGGAACGGGAATTAAATTCGAGAGAGCCCGGATGAACTTTCTCTCGCACATACGTCGGGGAGAGAGATATATTTGGAGCGATTTTCACTCTCATGAGAGATACGACTCGGATTCTCTTCCTTTATAAAACTTTATTCGCTATGATTTTACGATGTGCGAACGGGAGAGAAAGTTACCGTTCCCCGGGTTTGACATTTTGATTTAACTAGAGAGTATGGAAGTCTTTTTATTTCACGTCAATTTTTCCGCTTTTAGAAAATGCGACAAGAAGGCTAGAAAGCATATGGGAAGTGAAAATCAGCTAATGATTCTGTTGTGTGTTCCGGCATTATCAATGCTTGTTATTCCATGTTCATTTTCTCATTGCTTATATAATATTTGTATCCATCAGTAATTTTTGTAAAGTGACTTGTAGTTTGCGGTACAGTGACTGATTTTTGTTGCTTTCTACATTGGTGTAATTTTGTTAGACAAAGAAGAGTCGGTTGACCCCAAACGGGATGTATATCCTAAGGGGAACCTATGTCTCTCGATTTGAATTTTTGTAATATCTACCTTTATGTGTATGAGCTTATACGAGGAACAAAAAAATAATTAATAAAAGAGTTGATGTGCCTAAGGCCACACGGGAGAAGTGTAAACATATATGGCGATATTCTGATAAATATAATACTTATATTTAAAAAAATCCACCTCAAGGAGTCGATCCTAGGACTTTCGGTACTTGGGATGACGACTCTTACCACTACGCCATCTTACTCTGTTAAAAAAGGATGTTCTCATGAGTTTACATTCGGCATGCTAATCGTGACGCAGAAAAAAAGCGTGACGCAGAAAAAAAGCGTGACGCCCAGAATCCGATTTACCGCCTGCAGAATTTTCTGTGCGTGGTGCGCTTATAGAAGTTTACACTTCAATAATAAATTTAAAGCTCATCGGAGAAGGGATATATCTAGCGTATTACGGTGCCGTCCATGTTGACCGTGAGATGTTTTACGGCCACGAAAAGACAATAAATAAATGAGAGAACAAGAAAATCAAACTATAAAATGAGAAAGCAAAATTAAAAATTTAATAAAAGTATTGCTTCATGATTAAAATTTTGAATCTTTAACACGGAAATAAACATCAGTTACTCTTACTTAGATGGCCAGAATTGATCACCAAACGATTACAGGGAAATGACGCCCACTGTTGATGTATGTTCCTTCATCTCTCACATATTATAAAATCAATCTTTACACAAGTTTGTCACGTCATCTGTTGGAACGTAAAACTTCGGGTATGATTTAATTTTCCTTTTAAACTGCGAAAGAGAGACGAAATATTGAATTTACATTTTCTCCAATGCGCACGTCATTTCGCTAATTAATAGAATAGAAATGTTTTATTGTTCTTGGATTTCTTCGTCCTCTAAGAACATACACAAAATACATTAATGTTTGAGCTCAAAACATAACATCTTACATCCATTTGAAAGGTGGTTGCATATTATTCAGACGGGGTAAAACAGCACATGCTATACAAAATAGCATAAGCTTTAAATTATAACCCTTTTTGGTTAAAAATATGCCGAAAATTTTTTTTTCAAACAAATATTGAATTTTAATTAATTCACTAATACCTGAATAAAGAACTATGCCTTGGAAACCCTTGTCATATACACTTGAGGCAGCTTTTGGAGTATTTACATGACTTTACTCTGCCAAAGATTAAACAGCACCTGTTATTTGCTTAGGCAAATTTGCTAAACCACATGTGAAAATGTCCTCTTAAACTTTGTACCATGGAGAATTTTACTCGAGCATTTTTTATGGTGTTATAACATGGGGATAATCTCTACACCTACATAAAATCTATAAAATTCAAAAGAGAGCAAGCAGTAAGAATTATTTCACGAAAGCCATGCTGTGGACCATCAAAACCTATATTTTCTGAATTAAAACTACTTTCACTTCCATGCATTTATATCTTTTCCCTGATTCTCTTCATAAAGTCAAACATTAATATATTCCCATCAAATGCTGACTACAATATGTACCATAGGGGCAAAACATAATATCCATGATAATACAATGACGACAAAGGCCCTGAAACTTGGCCCACATGAAATGGGGATACGTCTCTATAATTAATTACCAGCAAGATGAAAGCACTTAAAAACTATTAGTACAATTCAAAGTACAATTGAGAAATTTAATAGCGAGTAAGTTATATTACTGTGCTAATGACTTCCTAATTGACACTTGTTTGAAATAATATGTTATACTTAGTACAACATTTGTGTACTATTTGTAATGTATGAGAAAATTTATGGAGGGTTGGTATAACCTTTTTTTTTAAATCTCAACTTACCTTTTTCGCCGACGTTTCGCCCTTTAATTAAAGCATCTTCTGGGCTCAAAGGTGAGATAAACTTTTTGCTGTAAATAAATAAAATACCCACATAAATTATCTCATACATTATTTAAGTGGTCAAATGCAATTCAACGAAACTATTTGTAATATCTTTGATTAGTATAACCTGACCAATCCTATATCATACTATTGTAATGATCGACTAGAGAATAAATGTATTATTTTGTAAATGTACTCGAGGACTCACGCATGCCGCAATCGGTTGGTGGGCCACCTGCCTGTTGCGTAATTCGTAATTCATTTCCGAGCGTAAGGGAACTTGGAAGGGGGCCTCATTCAATGTCTCTGGAAGAATTGCTTTCAACGGGAAGTATTTAATATTACTGTGCTGCTTGAACACAAAAAAGCGTCAATTAAGATTCGTATGAGAACCTTATATCGTTCTCCGTGAAAATATTCTATGAATATGTATATTTATTATCAATTTAATTTTTGGGTGAGTTATTCTTCCGCGCTCTTCAAATTAGCAAGAAATTGAAACTATGATACTCCTGGTCGTCATCCACTTCCTTAAGCGCAGTCTTGTAGTCTGAAATCTATTTCCTGAAATTAATATCTCCTAAGCTTTAGTTTCTAAAAATGAACGTCAGATAAGAGAATTCCTACGTTTGCCATTGATAGAGCTATGCTTCGAGATTTCCTCCCATGTACACCAGCAGAAGCGGTTGATAATGAAATTTGATAGTCTCACTCCTGAAATCCGTGCTGCTCTCCAATCTGCATTTGAGTCTTCAAAAACATTTTCCCCACTGGTTTGTACTATCCCTATGAGGATAATTAAGGTGAAACTAATCTATATTCGCATCTTTTGATTTTGTGGTTTCACCAATGTGTATTTGTTGGTGTCGTAATAGATTTTTGAATTGAAGTCGCTAATTTACGGAACTATTTTCCAGGAAACAAATTTATTGAAAGTATAGATTTAAACTTTACTTAATCGGAACTATCACGCGAACGTTGTCCACCCTAGTAACTTTTTGCATTTAAACTCATTTTTTAACCAAGAACGTGACCTAATTTTCAAGGTTGGTATGACATGAAGAAGGCGATAAGGTATTATAATTGTAGGTGAGAGTCAGCCTATGAGACTTTGTTAAATGAACGAATATTAGTTTCGTAGCACAAGAGGATAAGACATTATTTTCTATTCTACTCTACCTTCATAATGGCTTTGAATTACCTTCGCCCACGGTTTTCCGTGTCCTTACCCTCTCTACAGTATAATGAAGCCCTGCTCCTTACATAACTTCTCCACTTTGCTAGCGTGTTAGAGGAATCACGGTCTCGTGAATTTGAGGTAAATATAGATGGAACTCGGCGTTTTCTGGGAGAGTTGTGTATTCAACAAAGAAAATCAAAATTGCCTGGTCACACGTTTCCCGTGACAGTGCGAGACAACATGTACTGTGGTGATATCGCAAGAAGGTTATATATACATGAACAAGCATCTAGTAGTCCTACACAACTAGACGTCCCAGGCAGACAAGCACAGCCACTGATGAGCGAATCTATCCGATCGTCAATGGCTGAAAGTAATCCTTAATTTTAAGTATCAAATGAGCTTTCATTTTAAACTTTTAATTTTTTGAGTGATCGATTTTTTTACCAGAAAACCAACTTTTTCATAATTTGTCAAATTCGAGGAATCTATTCGCAGTGAAGGATAGCCATTGCCATTTCATTTTTATTAGACGTACTCTACATATACATATGTGCTACAAGTAAAAAAATATATCTGTACTTGGTGTATTTCATGCCTAAATTTAAAAAATTACAATTTTAGGTAGATTTTAAACTGTAAAAATATTACTTTAGCTAGGAAAAACTTCATTTTTGATTAAATATACGTTAATATCACACTTTTAGTTTTTAGTGATTATACATTTACGTCCACTTGATGCATATAAAAATTTCTTGAGATCGTCGGAAAAGGGTCTTAAAAGGCGTTTTTCCGCGTTTACTTTGAGAGACAGTAAAAGTGTAATCATTATTGGGGGAGATTTTAATCTGCCATCTATAAATTGGGATTCTTACACTGTAAAGCCAAATTCAAGGAATAGGGAAATCAGCGAGATCTTACTCAACACACTTACTAAGCACTCACTCGCCCAAGTAGTTGACAAGCCTACGAGAGGAAATAAAATATTAGACCTTTTTGCAGTAAGCCATCCTAGGTTGATAAAACAACTCGATATTATTGATGGCATAAGTGATCACAGAGTAATTTTTGCAGCCTTAAAACTTGAAGTAGAGTCAGCTGTAAAACCGAAACGCAATATTTATTTATTTGATAAATGCAACTTTATAAAATTTGGCGAGATGCTTAATGATTCGTACACTGACTTCGTAGCTAAAACAGAGGACAAAAGCACTGATGCATCATGGAAATATTTCTTAGAAATTATACGCCAGGGAATCAACGAATATATTCCGCGAAAATTGAAATGTGATAGTAAAGAACCTCGCTGGTATAACAATGATGTTAGGAGGGACCTTAAGAGACAGAGAAAACTGTACAACTTATTCAAAAAGTCCATTACGTTAGGTGACAAATCGAAGGAACTTGAAGCAAAAGAAAGTTACGCTGCACAACGCTCAAAAACCAAGAAATCAATGCGTACTGCATTGCGAAATTTCAAGAAAAAAGTACTTGGTGAATTACTCGAAGAAAATCCGAAATCTTTTTGGTCATATGCGAGAGAGCTTCAGGGAAAATCTTCAACCGTAGATTCGTTATTTGATAAAGATGGCAAACTTGTCACCGATAATATTGACAAAGCTAACACGTTAAATTCCCACTTCGAAAGTGTATACACTACAGACGATACTCCATGTTATTTCGACATTTCATTCACTGAGGAACCGATGAAAGAAATCACTATTCAATGTGATGGGATAACTAAACAGCTACAGTCGATCAAAAATAGTAAATCTCCGGGTCCGGAGGGAATACCCGCGCGTGTCCTCAAGGAATTAGCGCCACAGATCGCACCGTTCTTAGACATAATATTCAAGAAGTCATTGTCTGAAGGAAAGATACCAATAGACTGGAAAATTGCAAACGTTACACCGATATTCAAAAAGGGAAACAGACATGACCCAGGGAACTATCGACCAATTTCATTAACGTCTATTATAGGCAAGATACTCGAACATATCGTCGTTAGCAATATAATGACGTTCCTGGACAGTCGTAACTTCCTTCATGGCTGTCAGCACGGCTTTCGGAAAGGTAGATCATGTGAAACACAGCTCGCGCTCTTTCTTCATGACGTTTTCAAATCTGGTGAATCGAAAACACAAGTGGACGCATTATTCCTAGATTTTAAGAAAGCTTTCGACACGGTACCTCACAACAAACTTTTATACAAATTACAGTCATGCGGCCTAAACGAAACAGTAGTAAACTGGATACGCGACTTTCTGAGTGATCGTAAGCAAAAAGTAGTTCTTGACGGAATTAGCTCTTATGCAGTTAAAGTGACATCAGGTGTCCCACAAGGAAGCGTAATCGGCCCCCTTTTGTTCATTATATACATAAATGATCTATGCTCTCGAATTAGCAGTAAAATACGTTTATTTGCTGACGACGCTGTCATCTATCGCGAAATTAATGATCACTCTGACTTTGAAATTCTATCATCGGATTTAAACAACGTTCATGTGTGGAGCCAAGAGTGGGGACTCGAACTTAATCTGAGCAAATGTGCGGCGGTACATTTCTTGCGGAGGTCGTCCAACTATCCCCGTGTATATGCTGTGGATGGCGTTAAGATAAAGGCGACAGATGAAGTTAAGTATCTGGGAGTTACGATAACCTCAAACCTATCGTGGGGAACACATATAAGAAATATTTGTGGCAGAGCTCTGAAGAAGCTAGGATTCGTCAAGCGTATTGTGGGAAGATTCTCAGATGAAAAAGTAAAAGAGAGGTGCTATTTCGCACTCGTCCGGCCACACCTTGAATATGCAGCAAGCATATGGGATCCGGTGCAGAAAGAATTAATTCGGGAACTTAATAAAATAAAAAGGAAAGCTGCGCGATTCGTCAAAAACTGCTACGGGCGTACAAACAGCGTTACACAGATGTTAAACGAATTAGGCTGGGAGCCGCTAGAGACTCGGAGGCTGCGCGCTAGGCTTAGATTACTTGAGCAATTGAGAATAGATATCTTTCAGAGCGACACGGAGAACATCATATTAGAACCCCACTATATTTCCAGGTCCGACAGAAACGATAAATTAAGAGAGATATTTTGCCGAACGGATAGGTATGGGAATTCGTTTTTCCCCCGAACAATAAGGGACTTTAATAAATGCAAGGCGTAATTTCATAGAGCGTTTCCTTTTTATATGTAAACGGCTGGTGTCCTAACACCCCCCGCCACACGCCTATTGAGGCGGCTTGCGGGGTAGTATGTAGATGTAGATGTAGATGTTCTTTCAGTACATAGTTGTCTATACTCCAGGGGCAATTTTTTCCCCAGAGCTAAGGAAAACAGTTTTGGTCTTAGGAATGTTGGGACTATTCATGAACCAATTTCCGTCAAAATCAGAATTGGTACGGCAACGAGCATTTGCATATTTTACATGGAATGACTAATAGGTATTCCATATATGGAACTCTATTCAACTCAGAGCTCCATTATGGCAAGTGCACCCTTATACATCTTTTCGTAATCCCCTCAGCCACATATTAGATTATCATGGGTGAGGAAGAAGCGTTTACCCTCGGCATATTCACGCTTCTTTATCCCACCTTCGTCCTGATCGAGTAAAATTAGGCCGTCATTCTGACCAATGGGCACCTTAAAAATTAAACAGAAGAGCCGAAACTCAGGCAAGTGAAATAATGTTTTTGTCAATTCTAATTCTTGTGTCCTGCCAAAACCAACTACAGAGATACCCCTAGACACATCAAAACTATACTAGGATATAACATTATTCAAGAAATTCTGGAGTTGGTAATGCGCCAAAATGTGAATGCATATATTGTGAGTTTTAATTCTTCTCTTGGGAGTGGATTATGCTCTTTTCCAAGGTCAATATAGTTTGAGGAAAGGCTTCGTGAATTTATTTAGTGATAAGGCGGCATAAGATAAAATACCTGCTCCCACCTGCAATTCTTAGCACGTATGTCTTATGGTTCTATTATCACCTGCAGTTGAAGGAGGCTCATTGGATTAATCAGGGTTGGGAGCCTTGAAATCAACAGCCATTTCACACCTTAATCTACCATCACATGGTATTGATTTCAGGCTGAGAAAATGAACCATCACTAGCATGACTGACGCATTCCTGTGTGTTTTTTGTGAGCTATAAAAAATACGATGCCTATTTATATAATCATGAAATCGTAGAATTTAGATTGTTTTTGGCATTTCATATAAAAAACTAAGCATAACATGCAAATTTATTAACTAGGCTTTGATAAAGCCTGCATGATCATCAAATTCTATTCACTTTCAATTTTTAACGCGTTCAAAAAAGCTATTATATTATTTTATTTACAGACAAAACGTAAACAATTATAATAATGTCTCTCGTGTCAAATACTTTTTTGCATTTGGCTTCTAAAAACTCGTGGTTAACATAATATTGGAATATGTCGACGCTATTTACAAAAATATGGCTGTATTGAGCATTATGGCTGTATAGTGTATAATGAGCTCATGACAATGAAAAATTGCTAAGAAACCTTTCTTTAGAAGGGTAAAAGCGTAAATATGTTGCGCTGTCTTCATCAGTCCTCAATGTTATCGTGATAAATTTATATGAAAAACACATAAAGATGCGCTTTTTATTTAATGTGTAATGTATAAGCGCATCATGTGATACAATATTGCTTCACTGAGAGACCATATTTTAAGGGAGTCTCCCTCTTTTAGTATTCCATATTCGGATGTGCGGAATTAGTTTACTTAGTTTACGAATTAGGTAAACTCTTTTTCACCTTTTTGCGTGAAATCCCTCCAACATTGAATTTCTCGGAGGGCTATATATTTATGGTACCATAGTCAACGGTTGAGAGGATTTTTCCCAACGAATTATAAAACCAGAATAATTTCGTTGCGAAATTAATTCCAAACGAGTGCGAAGGGATGTAAAACGGCATATGCATATGCAAACGTAGGGACACTATATATGAACCCTTGCTCCCTTTTCAGCTGTCGCCCGGCCATCCAGCGTCTGTGAGCGCCGGCCGCGAGCATTCACAATCGGACTATGAAATGATTTGGAAGCGTGGTCCCCAAAGGTTAGGTTTCTGGAACTCCTGATCGCTATCCACTTATTGTCCTTTCTTCACTGAACGTTTCGGCAAATTTATTGCCATCCTTATTGTATTTGTAATGTAATTTTTGTATTTATATAAAGCAATTTTAAATATTTTTTCTAAATTAATGTTTGGTGTTATCTGGTGTGTTCTCCTGTTGCCAAGAAACTTTTTATATTTCCCCATCTATCTGTTTGTATTTACTGTTTATTAAATTTGAATGGTTGACATCATGTTAGTGTAATTAAAATTCACAGGTTTGTTGATATTTGTCAAATTAGTGTACCCGATATAAAAAAATGTACAGTGTAGTTTTCACCAAATTTGTTAACAATTGTTATTTTTCTGTTTATACCTGTTTATGCTGTTATTTTATTTTATGGTTTTAATTAGCCCTGAAGATTGTAATAAATTTGCCGAAACGTTCAGTGAAGAAAAAAAAGAATTTTAATTGACCAAAACTCAATATGTTAAAAGAAGAGGTTAATTATTTGTGTTAGACCTATAACACCGTCTTTGAAAAAAAATTTCTTCCATGATGCCCTCTGCTCCCTTGCTTCACCCCAAAAAAATTAATCATAGGTTAGAAGTTTAACGGAAAGGTTTAAAAAAAGGGCTCGTAGGAAGGGAGTGAAACCTTATTTTCATCTAAAAAATTATTAAAACCATAATGGCCGTCGTCTTGTTTGAATGGTTTATTGAAGTAGTAAGAAACGGTCACTTAATGGTTATTTTTTTAAAGCATTTTTTGAAAACCAGGTGCCATTTGCGTATGCCTTGTCGTGGTCATCGCCGCGAAACGACCCGTGGTCTCGCTCTCCCCAATTCCCACTCGCTGTCACTCGGCCGTGGTGGACGCCAGTGCGCCGGACGCCACGCCACGACAATCCGAATTTGAAATGAGTCGCGGAAGCGAGGTGGCTGAAAGGGTTAGCTTCCCGAAACCCTTTTATTTTCCACCCTACGCCCCTACTCCCACTGTTTCCCTGCAATGTGATGGTACGGCCTAATAAAATCCAAGAGAATGTCGCTCGGTGGAAAATAAATGCTCGGGCAGGAAAGGTGAACATCCATTCTGGCGAAGGCTGCCGCTGTTGGCTCTTGAAACCGATGCATTCGCCGCCCTTAAGCTCTCTCAAGTGAGACGCTCGGAAAAACGGAGTACTGCATTGCTGGACATATAGCACGAGTTCTATCTACATACTACCTTTCGAGCCGCCACATGCGAGTGTGGCCGGGGGTGTTAGGACACCAGCCGGGTAAAGGTGTAAAGGAGAATGTCATAGGTGGGTGAAAAGGTGAAGGGGATGTCGGCAGTGTTTTCAGTGGATCTCTTTTTTATCATGGTCACTTATTGCGCGTGGGAAGAACGAATTTTTGTACGTTTCTGTTTGGCAATCTTTATCTCTTATTTTATCTTTCCTGTTTGTCCTATAGATGTAGTGCGGCGTCAAAATGATATTCTCCGTGTCACACTGAAATACACTCCTTTGGAATTTCTCAGGCAGTTATAAGCGTAGCGAGTAGCCTCCGAGTCTCTAGTGGCTCCCAACTTAATCCCTCTAAAAGCAGTGATACACTCTTTGTTCGCTCGAAGCTGTTTTAACGAAGCGCCCAGCTTTCCTTTGTATTTTATTTATTTTTCGAATCAAATCTTTCTGCTCAGAAAAATCCTCGCGGCGTATTTGAGGTGTGAAGAGGTATAACCAGAGCGAATTAGCACCTCTCTTTCACTTTTTCATCCGAGGACCTTCCATCCTATACGCTTGAAAAGTCGTAGTTTATTTAAGGCTAAGCCGATTTCGTTTAATATTTGTGTTCTCCACAATATGTTTGAAGTTAAAGTAATACCAATGTTTTACTTTGGTTGGCAACTTTATAATGAATACTTACAAAACCATAGGGTTTTATTATGAGGAAGTAGCCTCATATTAATAAAATTAAGTCTCTGTGCTTTTTGTCGTTTTTCCCTAAACTACTCAAAATGAAAATTCAATATAAGTGGAAAAGATGTTAAATTATCCAGAAAATGAGTCTTCATTGAACTTTGCTGTGGATAGGATAAGTAAAAACATTTTGAGCTTTTCTCTTATTAGGGTAAGAGTGAGAGATTAGAAAAGGGTGGTTTATGAAGAGATAAAGGGTAAGACAAAATGATTTCATTCTAATACGGATAATTAAAAAATAAATTCTTTAAGGAAATCACTGAACAGAGAGAAGGTGACTGAAGGCAGGAATGATGATCATAAAGGAGAAGAAAAGAGTAAATTTTGGAGCGTGACTCTGTCATATGCTTCATTTTAGAATATGGTATGACTTTCTTTGAATTACTCAGTGTAGATATCGCTGAGTGTTAAGAATAGTGGCTGTGAACTAACATAGATTCTACTTATTTCACAGGTACTTATATAAATGAAATTGCGGCGAATACTCCAGTTCCGCTACAACTGAATTGAGGTTGAACGAGGAATGCAAGTAATGTCACCTTTCGTAGTTAAAATTCTTGCATATTGAAAAATCACTTGGTAAATTCCACACTTTATTTACGAAAAAACCAACCCAGGTTTCAGCAACTCAGTACCATTTTCAAGGTGCCTTGAAAATGGCACTGAGTTGGCAATGGGTCTGTTTTTTTCGTAAATAAAGAGTGGAAATTACCAAGTAATTTTTCAATATGCATATTAAATATTTCCACAAAGTTACGCCGGAAACGTTTTCTTAAAATTCTTACTGTTATTGTAAGTAGGTACTTGTTTTTCTAAATAAATAAACCGTGCATCATGTTTTAGGTTTGTAGATGAAAATATAGGATCTGGAAAATATCTAACATCGATACAAAATAATAATTTCCCAGTTAAACATGGACCGCCCACAAATAAAATAGTTAACCTCACTAGCTATTTTATCTTGCACTCCCTTTTCTATCTTAGGGAGTCCTTATCTTGGATACCTGTTAGTTTTACTGTGCTTCTGCAAACATTAAGCATTCGGGTCAAATATTTGTTCCCATCTTGACCATGTTTCCACCTCTTGAATATCGTGACTCATTAACCTTGCTGTTTGAAGTGGCATATCAGCCTCTCTCATCTCTCTTTGTGTCTGCTGGACATACTGTCTGAAGCACTTGGAAAAACCATCCTCTCTGGGTTTTGGAGAGCATAACCATCGGGATTTGACAGTGGAAAAATTCTAGCACACTCGGGAGGCCGTTACTCATCCGCGTTGAGGCTCTTGTTGAGGCATCGTGTCCCCGTGGAATTCTGGATTCGGGGAAGCAGGCCGTGGAGGACAATTCGAAAGGGCATTTGAGGCGTTTTACATGTTTTGCCGAAGGGAAGAAGAAATTATGAGAGTTGTCTCATTTCGCGATTCCGAGTTTATTTGCGTTTCCTTTTCCTCGATTTTGGGTCTGGTTGAACTGGACACTTCTCGCTAAATAGATCTGTTATAAGCGGCGGAGTCACGAAAGATTGATATATTTTTCTTGCGAAAAAGCGTTCCCATGAATTGCCTACCACGATGCCGGACGATAGAAATGCGGAGTAGAGATTCATTGGCCGTGAATTTTTCCGGAGTTGTTATTTGACCCACCATTGCCACTGTTTTTTTTTTATTTTTCATCTTTATGCTACTATCTACTTTT